>CM070771.1:184815945-186074695 GCA_036346955.1 Dipus sagitta
GACCAAATGGCCATACATCCAGTAAAGTCAACAGAAAAGTAGAAATAAAACCCAAATTACAGATTGAGAGAGAGAATGAGAATAAATGCATGGAGATAGCTGTTTCTCTGTAAGCTCGAGCTAAGCTAAGCTGTCCTGGAATGTGCAAAGCAGAGACCTCCAACTTGACCAGTGAATGCTTTCCTGTCTTCTGCTTAAGGTACGGTGTGTGTGCTTTCTGCAACCAGAAAGGAGGGAAGTGGTCAAATAAACAAAAAGTTACACCATACACACACAAAAAAAGTAATAATCCAACCCAGGGTTGAGGAGATGGCTCAGAGGTAAAGGGCTGGCCATGCCAAGCACGAGGAGCTGCGTTTGGATCCTTATCACTCACGTAAATGCGGAGTGCAGGTGGTGTGTGTGTAACCCCAGCACTGGCGAGGCACAGAGGGGAAGATTCCTGGGGATGCTGGCTCGCTATTCTCAGTGAATCAGTGAGTTTCAGGTTCAGTGAGAGAGCCTGTCTCAAAAAGTAAGGTGGAGAGTGATTGAAGGAGACCTCTCTGCTGGCATCTAGCCCATATATGCATAACACATACATGTGCCCCTGCACACACACAAGCGACTACACACATAGGAACACACATATACACATATGCACAACACACATGCAGGCAAAAACAAAACAAAACAAAAATAACCAATTCGTCTAAACATCCTGGATGAAAATTAGCTGCGTTGGTCAAGTTCGAATCTCTTGCCAAAAATACCAAGGCAAACCCAAGACAAAAAACTAGTTCTGAGGGGGGGGAGCAGAGAAAAAGAAACACAGACTTGCAAGTCTCATTTTCACAAAAATCTGAAAATAAAAGAAGGAATTTTTCAGAGAGGAGAGAGAGGGAGGGGACAGGGAGCAGGAGAGGGAAGTAGTGGAGGGGGCAGGAGACACAGGCTTTGTTCTATAGAAGCAGTAGGGGGAGTCCAGTTTCCACAGAAGGCTTCCGTTGCCCAAATTAACTGCCCAGAGAGCTCGGTTGGTGCCACATTTCAGGTTCTCCCCTCCCCTTCCAACTTTTATTCAGAAGCTGCTGAGGTTGTTACACGTTCCATTACATGAAGTGTGCTCAAATGATTTAAGAAATCTGGGCATCTGACTGGGCATAAACACATACTGTCAGCACTATTTAATTTGCTTCATGCCTGTGTATCCAGTGTGCCCCTATCCGAACCGCTGGTTCATGTGGATTATCAAACAGTTCAAGTTGGCCTTCGTAGAGCTCCTTATGATCATCAAATAAAATGCAGGGCAAAATGGTGACATTCTCAGACACTGTGTGGTGGCCGAAGGCATGTGGGCAGACAGGATAGGGGAAAATGTGGCTAACAGTAGTTAGTAATAGTTTGAGAAGGACAGCATGGAAAAGCAAGCAGAGGGACTGGTTTCTTACTGTCACCAAAATGCCTGTAACAAGCCAAGGTGTGCTACCATGCACCTCTACACAGCTAATGTACTGAGAAGTTATTACGTGCTCCACCCTCTGCAAAGCACTTCATGTCCACTTGGCATTTTGATCTTTCAAACTCCTACGAGGTGAGTAGAAGGATCATCACCCTTTCATGAGATAGAGTCTCGTTACATAGCCTGGCCTGGCCTGGCCTCAAACTCATCATCCTCCTACCTCAGCCTCTGAAGTGTTGACACTTGTACTTTAGATCTCAGTTGAATCACTACCTCCCAGTTAGGTCAAACTTCTTTACTGTGCAGGAATGCACCATGAAGCCCAGCTTTCTCCCCAATTACGGAAATGAAGGAGTATATCCAACGTGTCTAAATTCACTTGAAAACCAGCAGGTAGGTGGGATGACCTGAGGCATTCTGCTGGCAGTGCCCAAGTTATACCCACTGAGCCCTGCTACCTTCACTAATATTTCTGGGGGATGCCCAAGTTATGATTTTCCAATCAGATATGTGCCCGGCACTGGGCCAGAGCTATTAGACACTGCTGTGTAAGAGATGGCATACTTCCACAGCCTCTGTCCAACATATCCCTCCCAGGTCCTGGAGAGAAACCAGAGCAGAAGCAATACAAACAGATGACGGTTCAGTTCCACCTCTGGAAGAAAGACACCTCAAGGTCTCTTTCTAAAACTACATGCTGTGGTTTTACATTCCCAACTTGCAATGGGGCTTTGGTATCAAGACTCACAATATGCCTTTTATTTCCCCACAGGCTGGGGTGGCCTTCCTGCTGTGTGCAGGTCCTCTAAGCAATGTGATCAGGTTAGGATAGAGACATTTCATTCTGGACATTCATACTGGACATTTCATTTGTTCATTTGTCCATTCATCTACCAGGAACTTTGACTATAACCCTAAGTTTCAGGCAACCTATTGTCAGGATCAGGGAATATACTAATGAGCATAAAAACAAAAATCATGTACCTTTCCCTGATGGAATTCACCATCTTGTTTGAGGAGACTAAGAATAAATAACTAGGCACTTAATAAACTCAATGTCTGTGGTGAGTGGCCCAGTAAGATGGTTCTATGAGGGGACATGGAGAGGAAGTTTCCTTACCAAGAGATGGGGACTAGGCCAAGACCTACAGAAAAGAGTTCGGAAGGGGTTGGAGAGATGGCTTAGCAGTTAACGCACTTGGCCTGCAAAGCCAAAGGACCTAGGTTCGATTCCCCAGGACCCATGTAAGCCAGATGCATAAGATGACACATACATCTGGAGTTTGTTTGCAGTGGCTGGATACCCTGGAGCATCTATTATCTGTCCTTCTTTCTCCCTCTGTCTGACTCTGTCTCTCTCAAATAAATAAATTAAAATAAAATATTTATATTTTTAAAAAAGAGTTTGGAAGGACTGGGGCTAGAGAGGCGGTGCTGGCAGAAGCCGCAAAGGCCATTAAGAAATTTAAAATACATCTGGAAAACCAAAATGCATACGCCGCAGCTAGTCACCTCAACCAGGCAAAAGTCTCTTGCTGTGACAAGGATTTAAATCCATAGGATGTTATGCGAAAGAAAAGCTGCCTGTAATTAAAGACTGAGGTGTAGGCAGGTAAGTACTTTCAGTTAACAAGTTGTTGTCAGAACATTCCAGGCACCTGCTGGGCAGTAGCTGAGGGGCAGTTGGCATTATCCCATGCTACAGATGGGAAAGCTGTGGCCGGACTGAGCGTGTCAATCCGAGGGAATTCGGGAAAGATGCTGAGGGCTGTTGCAGTTCACTTTACCTGCGCTTCCCCCCATGCCCTGCCAGCCCACCTACTTCACTACTTATTCATGAACCCCTTCTCCTGTTGCTGCAAGTCTAGAGGCCCTGTAGAGATGGTGCCGCATCCCTAAATAATCATATTTTCACAGTAATTAAAAGCCAAATTCCCTAACTCCCTAAGTGCATGAGCAGCACGAATGCCTGTATTTTGCCCTAACATTGCGCATCTCTAGGGTGAAGGAAAACCATGCTCGGAAACACTGGAACAGCTTAATTGCAGGAAAAAAAAAAAAAAAATCAGCCGTTCAAAGAAGTGGCAGTGGAGGGAAGAAAAGGAAAGACAGCCCACGTGGAGAAGGGCCATCCAGGCAGCAAAGCTGTCCACAGCAGGAGCCCAGGAGTCCCACTTCCGTCCTACAGGTACTGATGCCACGAGGCCCCGGGCCTGCGGCCACAGGCTGGGAGAAGCAGGTGAAGGCTCTTTCAGCTACAGCAATGAGGCTGTCCTGCTGATTCTAATCGTTAAGGTGAGAGGAAATTCCAGTTATTAAGGCATTAGTCTGGGCTGGAGCCAAGAACAAAAGAAAAGTCACAACTGGCCTTCCACCGACATAGGCAGCTTTCATCTGTCTTCCCCCTCCTCCCCAAAAACTGATTTAAGGATTGCAGGCCCCATCAAGAACTTCTGATGCCCCCAAAGAGATGGCGCAGTGAGGCCAGAGCAGGCCAACCACTGGCTGCTAATCCCTTAAAAAAAAATGAAAGAAAGGCTTAGGGGGGGAAAAAATACACACATGCAGATACATAGATAACAAAATTCATTTTCCCTTCATTGTCCATTCTTTAAACCAAAGTCTTACCTAAAATAAGAAATCTGCTGGTGAGTGCCCACAGGCAATAAATCACAGGAATAATGATAGTTTACTGGCAGCACGCGTGCCCAGCACTGTGCGGTCTGCCCTAGATACAGAGTGAGTTCCGTGTGTTAGGGTCTAGGATGCAAGGGCACACTATGGTCTCATGCCAGCACCAAGCATTTGCCCAGGTACACAGCTAGTGAGAGGCTGTGACATTTCACATGGGCAGCCTCAATATCATAAGCAGAATAGGTATAATGAGCTCTTTCATAGCAAACACAAAAGACTTTGCCACTCATGGGTAGTCTGAATAAAAGGCTGCTGAATCTTAAGACACAGAGCCTATTTGCACGCTGCTACTAAAGCGGCTGGTCTCTTGGTTCTCTGGTGACTGAACTGTGGATAAATTAACGCACTTCTAGTTCATAGGCTCAGTATCTCTCGCCTCCCTCTCTGCTACTCTGCTAGGATGCCAGGCATATATGTGCAGTTGCTGAAATCACTCTGAACCAGGAAAAGCCAAACATGGGGGCAGGTGTGTTCACCTTACCCACTCTGTGAAATTCTCTCAGGCACCAGACCCAACCACGGGTTCAAAACCTGCCCATACAGAGGTCAAATGGAAACTCTTGAAATAACGGTAAGAAGAAAAGCAACTGTTGAATAACTTTTTAAAAGAAAACACTTTTAGTCCCAACACTTGGGAGGCACAGGTAGGACGATCGCCTCGCGTTCAAGGCCAGCCTGAGACTACACAGTGAATTCCAGGTCAGCCTGGGCTACAGCAAGACCCTATCTTGAAAAACCAAAGAAAAAAAATAAAAACAAATTGAGTGCTGGTCATGGTGGGGTAGCAGTACTCAGGAGGCTGAGGAGGAGGAGGAGGAGGAGGAGGAGGATCCCAAGTTCAAGGCCAGCCAAATACTATCTCAGAAAAGGAAATAAAGCAAACAAACAAACAAAAAATAAATCCAGAAAGCTACAACAAATTAAGAACTGAGAACAAACTCGGAACATTTGCCAGATTCAGGTTTCATGTTCTTCCTAAGTCTGGTGTGGAAACTTGTAGGGTACGCTCTGGGGGAGATTTTCCTAGATGAGTATGTTAGATGAATCCTCACAACCAGCACAAGTTACAGACAGAAAATACCCATCTGCGGCTGGAGAAGTGGCTCAGCAGTTAAGACTCCTACCTGTAAAGCCTAACAACCTGAGTTCGATCCCCCAGTACCCGTGTAAAGCCAGATGCACAAAGTGGCACATGCATCTGGAGTTCATTTGCAGTGGCAGGAGGCCCTATTCTCTTTCTCTCTCTCTCAAATAAATAAATAATGTTATAAAAGAAAGAAAACCCACATCTAATTTCAGATCCAGGGTTTATATGCATACTGCTTCTGGGCTGTTCTGACCCTATCATAAGTAAAAATCAGGAAGAAAAGTACCAATTAACCTTCTTCAAAAACAATACCATCTACTTCTTTACTACTGACATGGTTTTATTGTTGTTGTTGTTTAATTACGCATATATTTTGATTGCATGAAGACACATGTACATTTAATATATTTTCAAATACATATGACTCAGTAGTGTAAACAATAAACGAAAAACATGTACGTGGGCTGGGGAAATGGCTCACTGGGTAAAGTGCCTGTCATGCAAGTGTGAATATCTTAGTTTGGATTCTTGGAACCCACATGAAAAGCCGGGTGTCATGAAGCATGCCTGTAATCCCACTGCTGGGGGGCAGAGGCAGAGGCAGGCAGATTCCCAGGGATTAGTGGTTAGCTAGTCTAGATGAACTGCTGAGCTAGGATCAGTGAGAGGCCCTGTCTCAAACAATAATATCGAAAGCAACTGAGGAGGACATGTGATGTCAAGTTCTGGCCCACACACACATGCGTGCACATACACACTGCTAAAACCGGTGCACACGTAACACAGATTAACCTTTGCCAGGGACTCTGTAGCTGAGGTTTCAAACTGGAGATTATCACAAGTACAACCCTGTTAACAGAGGCATTAGGTTTTACCCAAATGAGCTCTAAGTATCTCTCTTGAAATAATTGCTAACATTTCAAAGTCATGAGATTTCATGTCAAAATCCAGACCGTACGCTGCTCATGATGAACGAGAAGGTCCAGCGGCTCTAGAGCTGCACTCCCTCGGGGCAAACTGGTCTGTGCCCACTGGCTTCTACCTTTTATGATGACCCTCACCTGGACCCAAGAGGCATCTGGGTTAGTAACCCCTGGTTTACAGGTGAAATGGCTAGTGGTCAGAAATGACTCACTACATATGGAGGGGGGGTGCATACTTGCAACAGCTGTCTTAGCCTGTAAGAATAACCACTTAATTTTGCTAGCAAACAGTTGATGTGGACTAAAAAATTCTTCATATTAGACACGGACAGCTGGGGGGGTCTTTCTTAAGAGGCCACAGCTCTCCACCCACCTGAACCAGCTCCCAGCCCTGACTTGAGACCACAGGTGTCTACACCTCACACCCCAGGAAATGCCAGCAGAATGCCATGCTGCTTCCTGCTCCCCGTCAGGCGGCAGGCCCTGCTGGGCTGCTCCATGAAGTCTGCTTACAATCTAATTCATAATTCACACAAGGGATTCACGCATGGATGCTGTGCTATAAAACTTTCATTGACAAAGGGAGCGGCCTGTCACTTTAAAATAATATTTCTTTAAGCAAATCAAGAAATTCCATCTCCTCCCACTAATTTATTGGGCCTTATAAGCAATGTAAGTACTCATTTTGGGAGTGTGAAGGGAAAGCGAGAAAATTCCATGCGCTCACTGAAATTTTTATATTAGAAACCATCATTTCCTTACAAGAAACCCTTCCAAGAAAAAGAAAAATGTGCCGTGCCATATGCCCCCCCCCCGCCCCGTGCTATCCTGTTAAGAAAGTATTTGTTGTCTGCTGCAAATGTGGTCGACATAATACACACAGAAAACAACTAAACAGTGACTGCTAATGTTTTACTATAAGTTTTTGGCCCTTGGATCCTAGTCTCTAGTGGAAAACTTTGGAACTATAAACTTGCAACTCTCCATTGGAAAGAATTTATTTACAAGTGATAAAAACGTAGACGCTAGAGATGTGAACCTGTGTGCTCTGCCAGAAAACCCTGCTTCCTGGTGACTTTTGTTGCCAACAGGAGCAAAAAGCATGATGCCAATTCTTCCAGAGTCTCGGCTGCTTTTAGAGGGAAGGAATGGCAGGCATTGACCACGCAGGGCCTCACAACCCACTCCAGATGCAGACACCCGAATCAGCCAGTAGATGGAGCACGTCCACATGACAAGGCCCCACTGCACCAGCAGGTTAAGAAAGGAGACTAGGCCCTGCTTCCTCCTACATACATGGCTGCCTATCAAACAGTCAAAAATGATATCAAGTGGGGATGCATGGATGCTACCCATCTCTGAAATAATTCCCTTGACTCTCCTTGCATTCCTGGTCCATGGCAAAGAAATAAGGGTGGAGACAGGGGCTTTACCTGTCAAAATACCAAAATACATCACTCATCCCCCTAGGAATGGGTGTTATAAACACACCACTCATTCACTCAGTTAATTTGTGCTCACTCTGGGCCTGTATGTACTGAACACTCGCCCCATCATTGCACAGCTGGGCGTGGATGCTGGCTCTCCCATGGAAACCAAGGAGAAACAGGGCATGCTGTGCACAGCCCACCATGTCCTGGGGCTACAGACACTGGAGATGCACAAGAAGAGGTCATGTAGAGATGCAGATCGTGCAGAACTGTCGGGGTGTGGGGGGGGGCGGCACTGGAGTGATCATGGCTGGGAGGTGGCATCTACGTGAAGACTAGGGTGCCGGGGGAAGTCTTTTGTACAGAAGTGACACAGAACCTGGGGTCTAAAAACAGCTCCCTAAAGGGTGTGTGGGAAGAGCCTGTGCTGGGTGAGCTGGAACATTCTTGCCCCCTAAAGAACAATGTAAACAAAGTCGGTCTGCATGGGGGGTGTGAACATGTCTGCACAGAGAGAACTGTAAGCGGTGGGGCCAGAGACACTCTGTCCGACAGGGTAGTGGGTGTCTCTGGCTCTGATGCACACTCATAGATAGATCCCAGAGGAAAGACACACAAACACACACTTAATTTTCCAGGCACTATCTTAAATTTCTTACGTGCAGAACCTTGATGTCTCAAAATAACCCTAAAAGGCAATTACTTGTACCATTATCTCCTTTTTACAGATGTGGCAACAAAAAAATCAGAGGGGCTCTGCGCTTTGCCCCCAGTCACACAGTGACTAGATGGCAGAGCCCAAACTAGCACCTAAGGAGTCTGACTCCAAAGCCAAACTCCTGACTTCTATATTCTCAGACATACTGCCGTATCATTACATATTTCTCTGTATATTTCGAAGCAAGGCAACTAAGTCTAGGCTTTTTTGTTTATTTGTTTGTTTTGGTGGCAAAGAGGACCAATGTTGATTAAATAAGAAATCTAGGGCTGGAGAGATGGCTTAGCAGTTAAGGCGTTTGCCTGCAAAGCCAAAGGATCCCAGTTCAATTCTCCAGGACCCACGTAAGCCAGATGCTCAAGGGGGCACACGTGTCTGGAGTTACTTTGCAGTGGCTGGAGGCCCTGGCGCACCCATTCTCTCTCCTCCTCTCTACCTCTTTCTATCTCTCAAATAAATAAATAAATAAAATATAGAAAATATAAGAAATCTATAATTTGGGGGGCTAGGAAGATGGCACAATCAGTGAAGTGTGAGGACCTGTGCTCCAATCTATGGCACCCAGGTAAATGCGGAGCTTGGCAGGTCAGGCCCGCACTCCTAGCACCAAGAAGGAAAACACAGGTCCCCAGGACAAGCTGGCTACCAGACTAACAGAACTGGTGAGCTCCAGGTTCAGGGAGAGACCTTGTCTCAATAAGTACAGTGAAGAATGAGGGAGGAAGACATCTGATATCAATCTCTGGCCTCCATACACAATGCAAACATGGCCTACACACACACACACACACACACATAATAAGATAAAATAAAATAAAAATCTACTACTTGGCATTGAGAACAAGACTAAACAGAGTGATAAGTGATCCCAATTGTATACCCAGACTTGCCAGATTACTCAGGAGTTTGGGTACAGTGTAAGGCTTCCCACAAGGACAGTAAATCTGGGTCTAGATAACTCTGCAAACATTCAAACAGACACGCCACTCAGCTGACTCTCCCATGCTGAGACTGCTCCAGGGCCCAAGTCCTTCCTCCCGCTGGCTGGCTTGGCACGGCACAACCCCCCACCAAGCCAGGTCAAGGAGGAATCCCGGAAAGCAATAGTGAGAGTGCCCCTTTAAGGAGTCATTCAAGGAACCCCCCCCACCCCACGCTTCTGCTGCCTCCAACTACCAAGCTCCATTTCACTGAAGAAGTTCTTTTCCATATGGCTGGAAAGGCTTCTGCTGCCGGGTTCACCTGTCACCTGCCACGGTGTGTTCCAACATCTTCCACAGGCAATATGTCGCACGCATTTTACTGCAATGACATGTACGTTAGACAAATCTACCTGCAGCCCTGTGTCCAAAGGCAGAGGAGAGAAGCCTCAATGGAAAAACTACAAAAATCAGACCTTCATTTTATTTTTTTACCAAAAATTTCCCAGACTAAAAAACAGCTTTATACACTTTGCTTTCTACCTAAATTATAAGCACCCTGACGTTACCTAGTAAAAGAAACCCCAGAGAGCAGAGCGTGGCAGGACGTCTACAGGCACAGAATGCGTATTTCCTGCCTTCCCTCCTCTTTTCCAGGCTGTGAGAAAGGAGAAGCTACGGCTTCCTTCACAAAGCCCAGACTCCTAGTGTTCGTTCTTCTTAATAAAAGATGAATTATCCTGTCAGACGCCCAAAGCTCCCAGAGCCAGACTGAATATTTGAGATGAGCTGGCCAAGCCATGCAAACAGCTGTTGACGTTGTCCCAATCCCCTGTAAGTTTCACATTCTATGCATTGGATCTCTCGGTGGCGGCCAGAGGCTCAATCTAACTTTCCCTTACCTTAACCAGCCATAAAGCGGGGCCTCCTGGATGATCTTTGGTGCAATGCGAGCTACACCTTGTGACGCCCACATGCTTACTTAAAAGAGTCTCCCTTTCATCTCCTATTTCATGGACTTTTTGCTCTATCTGCTTGCTTCCTCCGACTTGGACCCTGGGTAGCTGGAGAACTTCACATCTATTGTTTCCTACCTATCTCGTTTTACAGACAGTTACAGTGAAAAGAGTATTTCTGACTGCCATAGCAAGGCTAGTTTCCTCAGATTTGATACCAGTCCTATCTGGAGATGATGACACTAACCCTATAATCACTGGGAATGACCAGGTGTTCACTGGACGTCTAGAAATGCGTCTGGGCTGACAAACGCTTGCACTGGGTCATACTGCTTTAATGCTCCCTCAGTCACAGGGAGGAGGCGCGGGCCATGCCACGTGTGTGAAGGAAGTGACCGTCATGGTGGCTAGTTACATGACCACACAGACATACATCCCTTCCTTGAGAAAATCCTAAATGTAGGAAAAGTTAAGTCTCTAAATTCAAAGATCACTCAAAAAGGTCGTGTAAATAGTGTTTGCCTGTGAAGCCTAAGGTCCCTGGTTCGAGGCTCGATTCCCAGGACCCACGTTAGCCAGATGCACAAGGGGGCGCACGCGTCTGGAGTTCGTTTGCAGTGGCTGGAGGCCCTGGCGCGCCCATTCTCTCTCTCTCTCCCTATTTCTCTCTCTGTCTGTCGCTCTCAAATAAATAAATAAAAATAACAACAAAAAAAAGTTTTTAAAAAAGGTCGTGTAAATAACTGTAGAACACAATTTGGAATGAGAAGATTTCTACCTCAAGGATAACCGATAAAAACTGACGTGGAGAAGAAAGGTTGAGTGACTGCGCAAAGTGACCCAGCTGGTGAAGGAGGAGCAGAGCCAGGACTGAGGCCCGTGCAGGGGTGCTCCAGCACCCCAGGTGGAAAGTGTAAGTCACTCACAGCCACCCAGACTGGCATCCTTCCTGGGGATCTCTTTACACCACATGCATAAGTAGCTACTCTCAGAAATGACTCCGGAGCCAGGCGTGGGGGCGCATGCCTTTAATTCCAGCACTTGGGAGGCAGAGGTAGGAGGACTGCTGCTGTAAGTTTGAGGCCAGCCTGAGACTCCATAGTGAATTCCAGGTTAGCCTGGCCTAGTGTGAAACCCTGTGGGTTCCTGGAGTGCTGGACAAAACCCTACCTCAAGCCACCCCCCCCCAAAAAAAAAACATTCTGGAAGCTGGTAGAAGTTTGTAAATCTTTCTGAAACTATTACCAAAGGGCATGAGTCTTGGTCTAGGAATTTGTTTTCCTGGCCTTTCAGAAAAGAATCGACATAAAAAAATGAAGTATGTATTCCTTTGCTCACAGTTTCTACCCTTGGCAATGAAACCAACTCCAAAAATATAAATGACCCTGAGGATGTCCCAAGGACACTGATTTTGCTTTCCTAACATCGAATCTACTCATTCTTTCAAAAACAAAGCTTCTGGAAACAGGCCATCTAGGAAGATGGGTCTATTTAATACAAAATTACTGCAGCAGGCAGTGTGTGGGGTTGGGGCAATCAGTGGTGGGAGTGTACAGGGTAAGAGCTGGGAGAAAGAGGTGGTTGGAAGGAAATGCCCATCTTCATGGGCAATTCAATTTCTAGCTGCTCCATAGAGACAAACCAATTAGCATGGATTGTCAAGGTGGTCTGTGTGAACTGGCTACCTGCCCATTATGAATTGGACTGGGATTAACTAGCTCATTCCAAACACTCCACCACACAGCAAATGGCCAGATGAAAGTGATCTGCAGGCAGCAGCGAGGTGGCTGGATTAGAGATTCTGGGGTAAAAGCCTTGATGACCTCCTAGAAATCTTCAAAGAGCCTTAGACTCCTTAGATCTGCCCTGCTCCAATGAGCTCCCCCAACCCCTCCCCTGCTCCTATGCACTCCCCCTCCTCCTCCCCCATGCCTTCATTTTTTCTAAAGCCCTCCTGTCTACTGGGAGGCTGAAGGTTCTTCAGTATATAGACATACATACCCCCCGCCACACACACAAAACCTCCTGTGACCAAGTTATATTAGCAACACTATATACAAGCTTACTGGCCCTGATACTTAGTCTCCAAAGACCCCTGATGAAACACAGGGCTACCTAATTTGCAAGTTTCATTGAACCCACATGTCCAGAACTGGCCCACCTCTGCAAAAGAAGCCCTGAGAAACTTGGGTTTAAAGCTGAAGGTTTCCGTTCATGATCAATGGAATTAGCCCGTATAGTTATTTGTCTCATTTTAACTAAACTTTCTATGGTTCTAGACACCACAGCCTCAATGCATATTCTAGTCTCAGGAATTCGGATCCAGGTGCCATCAGTGGTCAAGAGTGTGTTTACTCAATCAGAACACCACTCATTTAAACAGCTGGGGCTGGGGTGTCACTCAGTGGGTAGAGGGCTGGTCTGGCATGCATGAGGCCCTAGGTTCCACATAATCCCTAGCTCCCTATAAACCAGGTCATCCAGCACTACATAGTGAGTTTATGGCCAGCCTGTGCAGCTCTACCATAGATAAACACCTTCTCCTCTCGAACCCATTTTCTCTGGAGAGCCACCCCATTTGGTTCAGGTGAATCAGATCACTTCCAGCCCCCTGGGGCAACATATGATCTCAGTATATGTAATTAGGCATCTTTCCATTCCCCAGGTCATGGCTTCTTAAGTATAGAGCTGGGTAACCTTTGAGCCAATATGGTTGCTGCTGGTGGTCTGGTCAAGTTCTTTCCTTCAGTGTTGGTTTCCTCTACACCAGCGTAGGGAAGAGGCCAGACATGTGCTTCCACATATCCTCACTGCCACACAGTATATTACAATGAAATTACATCTCAGAACAAACTTCCAAGTTCTGCCCAAATCCCAGCCCAGGAAGTGGGACCTGTTACCCTCGTCCAGACCGTGGGGCTTCCAGCACCCTGGAGAGGCCACCTCCCGGATTCCTAAACCCACCTGCTCAGAGGTGCTCACAACCACCCCAGAGCCAGGTGGCTCCAGAAATCTCAGTTTTTTGCCCACCTCTGTGATCCCTGCTGCATGTGCTCTGCCTGGAGGGCTGGACGTTTTGCCAATACCCACAGGCCTCCATCAAGCGTCTGTACTACTCTAGTGGGTCAGGGTTCCCTCCAGAACCAGGTCCTCTTGTTTGTTCTCTGGACCTGGTGTCACCTGGCCAAGCCGACCTCTACTCGCAGGATGGAAGAGGACGCCCATTTGCTGATCTACAGTGCCAGAACAGCAACTCCAGTCGCTGCAGAGGCGTGACCTTGCTATCAACACTAGGTTGTTTGCTTGGCCCATTGGATTAGAAGGACAAGTCCAAGCTCAGACAGGAGTCGGACTCTTGAGCTGCATAAGGGGCTGGCAGAAAGTTCAAGAACCAGGACACAGGATGCTTGACAATGTCCTGGATCAAGGGCATGATGAAATCAATTATCTACCTTCTCATCATAAATCATGACTGGAAAATTAAAAAAAGACACAAACAAACAAAAACATTTGGTAAATTCCCTCCTTTCATCCCCCACACCATAGCACTGGTTATCACGAAAGGATATCCTAACAGGAATGAAGGTCTTCTCAATGTAATATTGCATTTTACAGTAATTCATATCTTAATGTCAGACCTATAAGCCACCAGCATATAAATTCCTGACTTAAAAAATCATTCTGATTAAGCTACATTTTAGTAGATTCTGTTTGAAGAAAAAAAAAAAGTAGGGTTTAAACATGTTAGTCATAAATATTCATTTACAAACACACATGTTTATCTATCTGTCTGTCTACTTATCTATCATCTTCTATCCTCTGTCATCATCGCCATCTATTTTCCCCCACCTGGAAATATGCTATAGTAGATGACTAGTGCTTTTATTAATGTGAGTAAGAAAGCTACACCAAACATAAGTGCCCTAAGTATCATAAATTACTTTTTAAAAGTTAGAAAATAATCTTATTTTGCCATGCAAGATAAAGCAAAAAAATAATATGCCAATCCAATTATTGCAAGATGTGATGGCCCCATTCAAATCAGAATGCCATTTCTATACTTCCATAGATTTGTTCTTTACTTAAAGTCAGATTAAGGAAAATGAAGAACGAAATGAAAGAAAAAAAATAAGTTTCATCTAAGGATGACCAAATCAGTCAGCAATTATTTCCACAATGGCTAATTTGTTTTAACACATATACAAAACTAAAGCCGAGGGCTGGAGAGATGGCTTAGCGGTTAAGTGCTTGCCTGTGAAGCCTAAGGACCCCAGTTTGAGGCTCGATTCCCCAGGACCCACGTTAGCCAGATGCACAAGGGGGGGGGGGCATGCATCTGGAGTTCATTTGCAGTGGCTGGAGGCCCTAGCACACCCATTCTCTCTCTGCCTCTCTCTGCCTCTTTCTCTATCTGTTGGTCTCGAATAAATAAAAATAAACAAAAAAATTAAAAAACTAAAGCTGAAATAATTCAATATTACAATAACCTTTCAAGTCTTGGGATAAAAGAGGAGTATCAGGGGCAGTATACATTATAATACATGCACTATCCTAACTTTCCCAGGTCATCTCACAGAGTCTGTCTCCTTTTTCACACATAGGAGACTTGCTGTGTCGGGCGTCTGCCCACAGTCAACATTTGCTCTGCCTCTGTGATTCCCCAGGGACTTTTCTATACACAGAGCAGTCCAAGATAATCCTGTGAGAGCTGGCACTGGAGTAGCAGTAGGCACCAAGCAGAACAAGCAAGGAGGTGTCCGTGCTGATCTTGGTTCCCAAATTCTAGCAGATTGTCCAACAGTCCGTACTGTGCACCACAGAAGGCTCTGCTAACGGTGACCTGGCAGTCACAGGCATGCATCTCATGCATAACCAACCCTGACGTCCACATTTACTTCATTGTCATGTGACTGGCTCCAAGACAGGGGCCTCTCCTAAATTCAAGTGCTAGGAAAGAGAAGCCCATTTTCATTCCACGAAGCATAAGGAGATTGGAAGCCCACTGAAAACAGGGACTGCCATTCCAGTTTGTGTCTTGAGTCTTCTTCCCATGGGTCAACCTTAAAGCTTAGTGGTAAAAAATGACTAAAAATATTAACAAGGAATCTAATCTAATGATTTAATCAGGGGAAAAAAAATCAACTTAATGTTAAAGCAGCATTTAGGGAGACTTCACTGAATAAGTTTCCACTCTACAAAAGGGTAAAGTTAATCTGTCACTCAAGAGTTCTTTTGTCTTTAAGGCCAGCTCAGCAGATTGGCCTTTTAAAAAAAAAAATAATAATAATAAGAGAGAGAGAAAGCATGATGCACCAGGGCCTTCAGCCACTGCAATTGAACTCCAGATGTGTACACTGCCTTGTGTGCATGTGTAACCTTGCGGGCTAGCATCATTTTGTATGTCTGGCTTATGTGGGACCTAAACAGTCAAACATGGGTCCTTGGGCTTCGCAGGAAAGCGTCTAAAATTCCAAGCCATCTCTCCAGCCCCAACTCAAGAGTTTTTCAATGAAATCTTCATGTTTCACATACTAAAGTATCTCCTAATCCACTTTTCTTCTTCCTTCCTTTAGTGTTTTCCAGCGCTAGTGACTGTACCCAGGTAGGTACTCTCTACACTGAGCAGTACTGCCAACACTGCCTTAACTCAGTGTCCTAACGTAACCAAGAAAGAACTCCTTATCTTACAGTACAATTCCCTAAGAGATCATGGCCCCTTTGGAGCACGTCCCACTAGCGCTGGACTCCAAGGCAGGACGCAGCTCCACTGTGCTATGCAGACATGCACACACCAGAATAATCAGTCTGGAACCAACAATGGAATCAAGTGGCAGAGCCCTTCCTTCCCGAAAGCTCTGCGAGAAGCTCTCATCCCCAGCTCACTGAGGGGCTCTTGCACACATCTGTTTCATCTTGGTCCCCCAGATATGTCTAAAATCTAATTAACCAATTAATTTGCAAATATATTCTAATTTATTCAAGGCAGATTTTCTTGGTTGTGAAAATTATCTGATAGTGAACCCTATGCAGTACGCAAGAGCAGAAACTCTGAGGGCTCCCCCGTGCCCCGCCTCGCCCCGCCCTGCAAGAACGGCTATGCAGACTCAGGTCCACACACTTGTCTCTCTCTCAAGGAGAAAATGAGCTGGCATCATTGGCTGACACATCCAGGTTATGTGTGCTTTGGGGAAACGCAGATAAATGCATTTGTGACAGCACAGGGGTGGTCAAGCCTGCTCACAGTGTGTTTCCTGAAAGTCTTCCCTTCGCAGTCCTTCTGCAGGGCTGGAGCCGGCAAATGAGCTGGGAACAAGGAACTGGAGAGGAGGAGAGAGAATAATTCTCTCTCTAAACCAGCACTGGTTTTCCCATTTACCCGTGCAGTGCTCACTGGTTATTCCATTTACCCTGCGCTGTCCTCACTCTCCGTTGGAGAACCTGCTGCTCTTTTTCAGATAGACACATCTGGACACACAGGTCCTTAGACTTAGGAGAGAATCAGCCCATCGCACCTCACCAGGGCCCCAGTTGAAACCAAGAGTAACTGGGGAAATGAGCAAGAGTGCTGCTTTCTTGATGAACCTGGTACCAGCACAAGGGCGAAGGAGATCGACACAGAGAACACTCATCTCCTACCAAACCCGATATCCAGAGACACAGAGGCTCCCAAGACCTCATCACTGAAGTAGACCTAAAACGAACCCAACATAGCTCAGGGAAATTCACGGAAGAGGGGGAAGAAAGAATGTTAGAGGCCACACGTTGGGTCATTATGCACAGAGACATTGCTTCTTCCCCATAATTGATGGCTAAGCCCACAATGCACAACCCACATTCCCCAACAACAACAACAACAACAAAAACAGAATAATCATTTTGATTTAACCTGTCTTCCGGAGGTGAGAGAAGGGAAGGTAAGTTACGGGAAAGGTATACTGAGCCACACTGGGAATTACAACCTGCTGCTAGTTGACCAGCACAAGTCTGTTCTACCACCAAGCAGCTGACGAAGGTGACGCTGTTCGCTCGGACCAGTGAGTTGTAAGTTACTCAACTTGTGGAGTTCAAAAAAAAAAAAAACAAGATAGGATGTTCTTAATTGCTACATTGCAACATTTTATCCAGCTCACTGACTGCATTGCTGCAGATAAGAGCTGAGAATAACACTATCAAATGTTCGGGGACCGTCTCATTTACAGAATGAACACTTTCACAACCCACACTGAGTTACTAGTTACGGAGCATGAAGCCTAATGTTTGGATAGCTGCTAATTGTGTAATAGGCACAAGAAAAGCTTTACTAATTGTATTTTTATTCCAAGTACTTTCATTTCTATTATTTGGTAAATAGAAAAGAAAGACATGGCAATATCGTATAATGTGTTTGGTATATTGTTTCTTTAATATAAATTATAATAATGCACTTCTAAGATCTTCAAACACATATAAATCAAATTCTGAGGCAGAGTTTGGGGGAGGGTTGTTCCCTCTAAACTAAAAGAAGGACCCAAGATGGGATTTTATATATTAGATTCTGGAATTTCTCCAAGGATCCAGGAGAAGGAGAAAAGCTTTTATTAATAATAAATAAATAAATTTGTTGTACTGGGGAGACTGACTGAACCCAGGGTGGTCTTGCACATGGTAGGTAAGTGCTCTCCCACTGAGCTATAGCTCAAGGCCTTGGTTGATTCTAATTTTTTTAAAAGATTTATTTATTTAAAGATATTATTAGAGTGACAATGGGCATGCCAGGGCTTTCAGCCACTGCAAACGAACTCCAGACACATGCACCACCATGTGCATCTGGCTTACGTGGGAGCTAGAGAATCGAAACTGGGTCCTTTGGCTTCACAGGCACGTGCCTTAATCTTTAAGCCATCTCTCCAGCCCGCTTTTGAATTTTTTTAAATATGTTTGCTTATTTATGACAGACAGAAACCAGGGGCTTGCCAAGACCTCTTGCCACTGCAAATGAACTCCAAGTGCTTGAGCCACTTTGTGCAACTGGCTTTGCATGGGTACTGGAGGAGTTGAACCCTGGCCATCAGGCTTTGAAAGTAAGTGCCTTAACTGCTGATCTGTCTCTCCAGCCTCAAGGCCTTAGTCTCTTAAGATAGGGTCATGTTACGTAGACAAGGCTAGCCTTGAACTTTGTCCTGCTTCTACTTCACAAGTGTTGGGATGACCAGTAATGCCACAAACCTTGCCAACAAATAAAGAATGTTAGAGTTTGTTCTGGTGTGAGTGTTTATGTCCCTGCAAGTTTCATATGCTCACATCTTAAGCGGAAGTGTGAGGACCTTTGGAGTCTTAGGGCAGAGTTTTCATGAATGGGATTAGTGCTCCCATGAGAACTCCAGACAGATGCCCTGGCCTTTCCAGCCATGTAAAGATACAACGAGAAGCTAGTGGTTTGCAGCCGGGAAGAGGGCCTTTGACAGAACTACCAGAGATCTGCTACATGGAGATCTCTAGCCTGCCAGTCTTCTGAACTGTGAGAAAGACTTTTCTGTTGTTTATAAGCTATCCAGTTTGTGGCATTTTGTTACAGCTGCTCGAACAATCTCATAAGTGCTTACAATAAATTAACCTGTCAATTCAAAATAGTGTCTCCAGAGGGTAATCTGTGACTACACAATTATTTCTGACGCCAAAATTATATTTTCCTCTAAACTGGTAAGGGCTAAGGAATGGGGAAAAAATGAGAAAATATGGTTAAGACTGACATGAACCTATATCCCATTTTAAGAAATGAGGAAAGTAAAGCAATGTCTGAACTTAAGCATCTGACTAGGCTTAGAGTGAATTTGAGCATTTGCAAAAATAATCATCACAATCAGCACTTAGAATAGATTCACTTGGTGTTTCTAGTTCACATTGTGGTTGATTTGGGTAAAATGTGATCAACACGTAACATGAAGGATTCCTCCACCTGGAAAGGCAGAGACAGTGGCCAGCGTAAGGCGACAAGGGAGCTGAGGAGAATTTCTTAGATGTCTCCGTAGTCCAAAATATTGCCGTTTCTAGCCTTAGCATTTAAGCTCAGATTAGTGGATGAGCAACTTTGGTTACAGTAGGTCAATTCAGTTTGTCCTAGTGATAAAGATTCCTATATAGCCTCTTCTTCTTTTTAACATAGAAATGTCCAGAGAAAGTGACAAAAGGCTTTGGTAGATTATGTCATAATGCATGATGATGATGAGTGTATGTGAGTGAATAACACAATCGAATGCTTTCCAATCCTTTTATCATTATAACTTTAGCAGCGCTACCCACTCTCACTTATCCGGAGGTTAGGTAAATGACATAATATAGTTTACCACAGATTTAAGCCAATTGGTTTGATGCATGCTCCCATAAAAGTGGGAGGTAGCACTGCATGACAATATGAACTTGGAAAAATCTTTCATGCAAACAGACTCCAGTACTGGCAAGATCTCAAACTGATAATCACTTCTTCCATCTTCTTACTGGCAAATCAGATATAGAGGACTGCATTATCTACACTGTCCAGTTTTTAAGCGTTACTTCCTTATATTTCTTCTTTCTAACTATCCATTAGGGCATCCTAATGAGTCAGTGAGCTATTTTCCTTTGCACAAGCATGGGACCAAAAAAAGAAAGACTTTCACCTGCAGTACAAAAGAAAACATATTGCCAATATGTTGGCCAGGCTTTCTACAGAGGAGAAACATACTTTCAGGAGACATAGAGACATCATGGCTGTGAGTAAACTGCCTAGGCTGATCTACAGATCTACAGAAGGCAGAAGAAAGCTGGAGAGGGAAGGAAGCTCCGAACCACTTCTTCCCAGCTTTTCCTTTCTAGAACAGCAGCTGTGACTTTGAGTCTTGGCTACTGACTCCATGAGCAAGACTGTTTTAGGCAAAGTGCCCACTGTGTTCCAGCGACTTGTGTGGTTTGCTCTGATATTTGCTGTGTTCCCACAAGCCTGTGGTTTCTAAGTAACAAAGTGGTCTGTTTTCACGTCCCATCCTTGGGAAAGAGGCACTGAGGGGAGGAGGAAACATCAGGACCTGAGAGTCCCAGTTTTGCAGCAAATGTTCACCAAGCTTTCTTCTCATGCGAGTAGTGGACACGGTTCATGGGGGCTGCCAACTGGCTGCTACCATAAAGGCACACTCCTATAAGTACACACTAACTGAAGCCTTCCTCAGCACATTAAAAAAAAAATAAGTGAAGGTGTGGGGAGAAGGCTCGGTGGGTAAGGAGCTTGCTCTGCAGGCAGGAGGACCTGAGTTCAGATGTGCAACACCCACGTAAAATGCTGGTCATGATGGCTCGGACCTATAATGCCAGCACCAGAGAGGTGGACACAGGGAGTCCCTGGGGCTCGCTGGCTAACTAGTCTAGCAAAATAGGTGAGCTCTAAGTTCAGTGGGAGACCCTGTCTCAAAGAAGGTGGAGAGTGATTGAGGAGGACCCTCAGTATTGACCTCTGACCTTGACATGCATGCATGCACACACACACACACACACACACACACACACACACCCCTACACACATAGAAACATGCATACAAACATGAATACACACACACAAATGCACATCACCTAGACATACACATAGACATACCAACAAAAAAAAAGAATAAAGAAAACTGTGGACTTAAGCAACAAACATTCTGAGCATCTATTGGCATAAATAAACTCCACAAGATGCACAGCATGCAGCATGAGATGAGTTATATCTAGGCCTTGGCCTAGGGGCACTAAGAGTTAATCATCTAGCCACTGATCACACAGCAACAATGAGGAGTGATAAATAGGATGCTCTGGAAATGGACTCCAAGTGCATCCGGGTATCCTGAGATAGACAAGCATCTAATTCGCGAGGGGCGTATCCAGAGGAAATGACACATGAAATAATTTTAAAGAATGATAGGATTTAGAGACAGGGGAGGAGGGGTGCCTGTGTGGAAAGAGAGATTGTAAGGAAGCACAAGAAAATTGAGAACTCTGTTAACAGCAAAGGAAAACAGCACAGCATGATTTATTTCAAAAAGACTCACATTTTAAACACCCAGATTTATTTTAAAGCAGACCACCCTTCACACTCAGAGACTGGGGATCAAATCTTAGAAAAATTCCTTTTAAAAAAAACGCCCCAGGGGGCTGTAGAGATGGCTTAGTGGTTAAGCACTTGCCCGTGAAGCCTAAGGACCATGGTTCAAGGCTCAATTCCCCAGGACCCACGTCAGCCAGATGCACAAGGGGGTGCATGCATCAGGAGATTGCAGTGGCTGGAGGCCCTGGTGTACCCATTTGGTCTCTCTCTTTCTCTGTTGCTCTGAAATAAATAAAAGTAAACAATTTTTTTAATTCCCCACACATGTGATCCAATGAGAATTTGAAGAAATGCATTCCACTCCTTGTGGATAAAATAGAGCTAGGTTATTTGCTGTTTCTTAAAAGGACTTTTCTGACAGCACAGGTAAAGCTATTCGAGGCTGGGTGTGGTGGCACTAACCTGTAATCCCAGCACTCAGAAAGCAGGAGTTCAGGGCCAGCCTTAGCTGCAGAGCAAGTGCCAGCCAGTCAACTTCCCCTTCCTGCCCAGAGAAGTAAAGGCAAAAGAATAATAATAATAATAGTAATTAATAGATGATGGAGGGCATGACGTAACATCCAGTTTTAAAAGGTGTTAACTTGAACTTTCTCTCAGCCTGAGTCTTTTACCTGGCAGGGCACAAAACCAGCAGGAAAGTATTAATGACTAACACAAAATTAAGCGACTTCTAGTCACTGGTGATGGGAGATTTGTTTGTTTGCCATTCATTCTTCATTCCAGAAATACTTATGGAGAAATATCTTGGGCATTTTTCCTGTGTGTGTGTGTGTGTGTGTGTGTGTGTGTGTGTGTGTGGTGTGTTGTAAGGGTCTATGTGGTGTAGTGAGTGTTGTATGTTCATGCAGATGTGCACACATGTCTTGTGTGTGTGAGTCTAGGGTGAAGTAGAACATCAGGTGTCCTCAACTGGAGTCTTTTTCAAACGAAGCCCTAATAATTCTCTAGTCTCCAACCCAACTCTCACAGGATTGGGATGACACATGTGCATGGCCACATCCAGCTTTTCCATGTGGTGCTGGAACATCAGGTTAGGGTAGGCTCAGGCCTTCTCAGGGCCTCATGCATAAACATCCAGTGTTCTACCAACTAAGCTATCTTCCTAGACCTTGGGCATCTTTCTAAGGTACTTAAAAAAAGTAACAATATGCAACAACAACAAAACTTGCAACAAAAAAAAAAAGAAGTCACAAGCATTCTTCCAGACATTTGATCTCTGACTGTGGGAAGGAGAATAACCGTAAAATAAGAAATGCATGCAGCCAGCTGAAACAGACTTTTCTATATATAGAGACCCTGGAAGTACCTCAAAGCTAACCATGACTCTGCAGGTCACAGAGGCTCGGTTTAACCAGCCCTAATGACCGAGTGTCTTCTTCGAGATCCTGCATCACAATTACAGTCTATTTTTGCACAAGGCTCTCCCTACGTGGGCTCACTTGTGACTTGCATGGCTTCATTGATTGCAATAAGCCCAGTGCAGTGCAGCTGGTAGCCAGGCCTCCTGAGGGAATGCCACGCAAGGAATGAGGAACCAGAAGTAGGGTTACATGTGGGAGTGAGCACCCCAGAAAAAAGCCCTGGGAAGGGGAAGACAAGTGAGCAACACCATGGGGCGGCGGGGCGCTGTGCGTTGGCTGGTGGAATTCTATAAACGGAGGCTTATTGTTCCTGCTGCAGCACAGACCATAGGGTGGCTGAGGTGGGGCAAAATAATTAGGTCCCAAATCTGCATGCAAACATTTTTTGCAGGATTTTGTTCTCCAAGTGGAAAACTGTTCCCACCGGGCCTATTTTTAACGATTTTATTTTAAATAGATCAGAAAAACCTCTCCATGTTGAAATTTTTCAGTGGGAAATTTTACAGTCATGCTGCTTAAATCCACTCTAAAGATGACAAGGCAGAGGGAGTGAATGGGCTGTCTCAGATGCCCAGGGACCCCAGCTGCTTATACCAACACCAAGGCTCAGGCTGGCCAACGTGTTCTCTTCCTGATCTGAGTCTTGTCCTCATGGTAATTTAACCTGTGGTATCAATGACTTTATTAAGAGAAACAAATGTACAATTATTTATCTAGAATTGGATATTCTGCTAGAGATCTAGACACTTGATTAAAGAATAAGTTACCAATAAATAAATAAATATTGTGTGCCTGTGTGTGTGTGTGTATATCTCTAATACATATTTCACCAAAATCAAATCAAAGGGGAAACGTATTGGACATAAATGAAGTAGGTCATTCTTTCACCCAATACTGGCTGAACATCTACTAAGCACCAGACACTACAGATACATCATCAAAACCAAACCCTGCCCTCACAGAACTTTTATTCTAGTCCATCACTAAATATACAAAACATGTTCTAGAATGCAGGCATCCTGATCTAACGATGGCCAGGCCACTTGGGATTCAATTAAAGTTCTCTCAAATACAAATCTGAGGTCAACTAGGGCAGGGCAAAGTGTACTTTCAGTGACCGGTAAGAATACAGACTGCTTTCAGTGCAGTTAGTTCATCGCCCTCCTGTGTTTCCACAGTCACATATCCAAGCTTATCATCTGGATGATTCCATTCCAGGTGAGAGGAAGACAAGCCAGCACCACAGGATGATGAAGGAGTCATGACAGTCAGCTTGGGCTGTTACGCTGCAGTAACAAACAACCCAGTATTTCTACGGCCTTCAAGATGGCCACAGAAGGTTTCCATGGACTGTGTCCCACAGCTTCACTTCTGGACGCAGGCAATGCGTGTCCTTGCCTCCTGGACAATGCTGCTTTCATGGCAGGGGGAACAGTGAGGACAATGGAGCCATTCAATGCTCTGCAAGCTTTTCCTCCTGTGGAACAGTTGACTTGAACTCACAGTGCATTGGCCAAGACAGGTAATAGCTAGAGGCCAAAAGTCCAAGAATATATCATCATCCTAAGACAGGAGTAGAGAACTGAGCAATCAATGATAGGGAGGTTGTAGCATTTATCAGAGTGCAGCCAACTACGAACAGAAGACACAGGAAATATTCCCAACCCTTTAATTTCCCCGACTTGTGATCACTGTCAAATTGTGACCAAATCCTCCGAAGGGAAAGAACTCCCTTATACATTGTCATTCCTCACCAGAAGTGCATGGCATGGAGAGTTAAACAAAACAGACCCGCCCGGGGAAGGTTGAAGAGACTCATTTTTCCTTCTGGGGTTAAACGTCATCCACTTTCTTTCCTCCTTCAATCACTCCTTTTCATATGAAGGTAAAGGAATTCAAGAAATTATAGCATGAAAGACTCCATTTTACTTTGCAGCTGGTCAATTCCTCCTGGTATCCACATTATATGTTCGGTTGGTTAGGGGGTTCTGGGCAACACAAAGCACTGAAAGTTTCATGATGCAGCTAGAAAGTGGAAATAGACTATCAGAAAGCCAGACCTCAGTAGTCCTAAAGGGCATCTGAGAACCTGTTTCTTAGGTTCAAGTTGGAAACACCACCACACCAGCTCAAACTCAGCCCTGTCACTGTTAATGCTAACTTCACTTACAGTGAGTGTGCTTGGCCAAGGTGAGTCTATGTCAGTAAATAAACCTAATGGACACAAGATTCCCCTCCCCTCAAACTCAAAAAATACAGAAAAAAAAAAGTAAACATTAAAATCCTAGCACATGGGAAGTGGAGGAGGGAAAGTCTGGAATTTAAGGCCTCTGTCTGCTACATAGTGACTTTGGGCCAGCCAAGGCAACTTGACTCTGTCTCAAAATAGACAACAAATAAAATACTGAATGTGAAAATGACTGAGATCACATGCAATCTCAAATAAAGAAATATTTCAGTGCTGTTCCAAAAACATGTCAGCCACAGTGGTATATACCTATAGTTGCAGCAACTCATGAGACTGGGGCAGGAGGAGCATATGAACCCAGATTGAGTCGCTGTCTTAACAGGGAGAAGGGGCAAGAGTTTTTTTGGGGGGGAGGGGACAGGAAGGAGAGAAGGGAAAGAGACCTAAAAGACAACTCGGAATTGTTCCACTCAGTCCCACGCAGTCCTATGAAGATTAGAACTGATATATTCGTTCACCACTTTGGAAGCAAAGAGCCAACCACTTAGGAGTCAAAGCTCATGACCCATATAGGTGTTCACTGGAGAGTTCCTTCACGTTTCTTACATGTTTGACAATTTATGTTAATTTGCAAGTACAATATTAGGGGGAAATTACATGTAAGTAAGCCCAGACCTGGGTCAATTATAGAACCTAGGGGCAGTGGTTCTCTACAGACAATTGTGAATGAAGTCCCTTTTCCATGCAGGAATTTGTAATAACCTCCATAACCCAAACAATAACATCATTCAACTGATAAGTGCGGTCCTAGGCATAGCCATTCATCCAAAGAACATTTCAAGTCACAAGACGTACCCAGAACTCTGCCTATTGCTTCAGGTTCATTTGTCCAAATCAATGCGCCAAGCCTTCAGAACAATGGATGCCACCTAGCCAAAGCTAGTTCAGCGACTAATGTGCTGAAATGACCAAGTTACTGAATAAGTTATTCCTCTTATTTATGGATGGGGTTCATATGTATGTGATGGGTGTCCCAGTGGGGGACAAGTTTTCATGGCATTAAAGGTGTGGTCAATTCATCGAGCCAAAAATAAGTGAGTGTTCCTGGGTGTGTTGAAGATCTAGAAAATACATTCCAGGTAGTAACCAGTGAGTCGAGTCAACAGCATATACATACACACACACACACACACACACACACACACACATATATATATATAGAGAGAGAGAGAGAGAAAGAGAGAGAGTGTGTGTGTTTTATTTTGATATTCAATGTGAGTCTCTGTTGAGTTTACTGATACCTTAAACTTCTTAGGATTCTCTAACTGGATGAACCCAAGCTTTCATCAATGATAATTCCTGTTTCAAGTTAGGAATCATGTTTAGGAACATTATCTTTCTCAGAAAAGATGTAACCACCTAGCAGAAATCAAGTTCAGGTAATAGAACATATGGTTAGCAAGGACAAGTTTTAGTCCACTGCAGAGTGGCAACCTACAGTCAGTCATCTGCTTTTTTTAAATCAAGTTAATTGCAACACAGCCAACACTCATTTATTTCTGCTTTGGCTGCTCTTGTGCAGAACCCAGCTGAGTCAAATAGACACAATAGCGATGGCATAGCCTCCAAAGTGCAAAATCCTACCTGGCACATCACAGAAAAAGTGTGTGTGTGTGTGTGTGTGTGTGTGTGTTGGGATCAGTTCATGACTCTATCCACAACATCTAAAGCAAAACCTGGTTCTGCCTGGGGACTTCCTAAGTACGGGGTGAATGAATGACTTTGATGAGTGATTCTCACTTTTCAAAGCAGGGCCAGCTATCATTTGGCACTCATTTCAAAGCGCGCTGCCTCCCAACCTCACCAAGGGTGGTCATGGGTGTGGGTCCCCTCACAGTGACACAGAAGTCAGGCAACTTGAGTATGATCCAACCGCCTCTGTGGTTACAGAACTACAGCCACCTATAAGGCAAATGACTGGTTTGTTGCAATGTGCAAACCAACCCACACTGTGTTACCAAGTCTATAATGAGGAACTCCAAACATATCTCAGCTGGCCAGTCTCGAAAAACCCAAGTCACTGTTTATCTAAAAAGAAAGAAAATGTCGGTTGGCCAATGTCTTCCGCCTTCGCCTTCGGGAGGCTGGCAGTGATTTCATGGCTGAGGTGATGAGCTAGTCTGCAAAGTAAGAAGGAAACCACAAAAACCCACGCCCAAGGCTCCTCTATAGCTGCACACAGCAAAACACACGCTCTTCCAGAGCTCCCCCAGGACTCTCCTGGCCGGAAGCAGCAAATGGTGTTCTGATGAGAAATAAATCTAGTGGGAATTCTACCATTTAACACTTATGTCAAGACCAAGGCCTATGAACAAAACTGTAATCCAAAAACAGAGAAATCCAAGGGAACTTACTTTGTGTTGGTTAGTTTGTTTTAAGTGGGGAGGAGCAGGTTGGTGGGTAGGAGGTAAGGTTATAACCATCTGCTTTAATTCTCATTGCTGGCTAATGCCCCCCCCCCCATCCTGGGTCTATGAAGTCACAATCAGACTTAGTGATATCTCCAGGTGTGGTAGTTTGAATGCATGGACCCACACAGACTCAGGTGTTTTATTAAAACTGCGATTGCAGCTTGAACCCCTCGCAGGCCGACTTCAGCTCCTTGGGGGTGTGTCCCTGGGGGAGGACTTGGATTCCAACCCACAGGCGTGGACAGCACTGTGAGCTCTGACAGGGTCCCAGCTGACTGCTTTTTGGTGTTTGCTGGCTGCTGGTGGTTTCTCTCTCTGCTTGGGTTTATGAATGGAAGCCAGCTTCTTCTGCCACTGCCAGAACTTCCCCATGGATCTGTGAGCTTGAAATAAACCCCTTTCTCCCATAAACCGAGTCTGGTTTGGATGCTCACCCCAGCATCATGGAACTGTCTACCACACCAGCGTATAAGGAGGACACATCATGACTGTGAGTCTTAGAGGTGCCCTAACTTAATGTATTTTCTCCAAAGTCGGCCCATTCCATTCATTGGTCCCTGCTGCCCATCACTGTTTTAAGGGCTCTGAGCATGAAAGTGGGATGTTCTGTACTTTTATACAAAAAGATCATGTTGTCTAAAAGGAAAAGAAGGCCTGAGCCCATGTAATGCCAAGGACTAAGAAAAGCACAAAAGAACAGTGACTAGGCTACTTACCGCAGCATACTCAATATTCAGAGAAGCATTTATTCAAGCCGGGTGACCCCACCCAGAGGCATAAGCCTTGTCTCCATGATCAATAAGCAAAAGTTTATTGAAATTTTTAAAAATATTTTTAATTGAGAGAGACAGAGAAAGAGAGAGAGAGAGAGAGAGAGAGAGAGAATAGGCACGCCAGGGCCTCTAGCCACTGCAAACAAACTCCAGACATGTGTGCCACCCCCTTGTGTATCTGGCTAACATGGGTCCTGGGGAATCGAGCCTCGAACCGGGGTCCTCAGGCTTCACAGGCAAGAGCTTAACCGCTAAGCCATCTCTCCAGCCCAGTTTATTGAAATTTTACGTTAAATATGGGAACCATTGAAAGTTGCAAGTTGCCCTGGGCACCCAGCATTTTAGGGGTGGAGGAACACCCTTTAAGGCACTGTGTGTTTGGGAATATCCCCTGAACAATTTCTGCTTCCTTTTGAAACTTTTGTTTGGCCTCTGTGCCACTCCTGAGATTACAACCACTTTCGAGCAATTTCAAGAACTTTAACTCACCAGACAATGATCAACCTCATTTTCCCAGGGGTGTGGCGGTAAAAGCAGCAGTAAGAGCCCATGGAAATCACTGCAGCCGTGGACCACCCACGGGTCAAGCTCAGAGACTGGGACCAAGCCAGGCTCTGTGCTAAAGGCACATCAATTGATGCCACCTTCTCTTTCTTGATTTCTGAGCCCCTCATGGATTCCACATCCAGCCAACTGACAAACCTAAACGAGAGTGGTCCTCAGCAATGTCTACCTGCTCACCCTGGTTGGCAGCTGTGCACCTGCAGAGGGCTTTTTGCAGGTAGGGACCCTTGGAGGCAGTTTGGAGGGTGGAGACATGTCTTTTAAAAGATCACAGAACTAAGGAGAGAGCCACCCCATCATACCTCAAAAGGGCCCCAGCTGAAACTAAGAACAATTGGCGAAACAAGCAAGGTTGCTGTTTTCTTGGTGAACTGGGTACCAGCACAAGGGTGAAGGAGATCAACACAGAGAAAAATCAACTCCTACCAAATCAGAGAGCCAGAGACCCACAGGCCCCCAACACCTCATCACTGAAGCAGATCAAAAATGAACCCAACATGGCTCAGGGAAATTTTGCGGAAGAGGGGGCGGAAAGAATGTCAGAGCCACATGTTGGGTCATGATATGCAGAGACATTTATCTTACCCATAACTGTGGGCTAACTCCACAATGCATGACCTATATACCTCAACAAGGAGGGGCCAGGGGCAGGGGGTAGGACATGGATGAGCCTAACAATGGTACCAAATTGACTGTATTCACTGAGTACAAAACTAATTAATAATAAAAAAAATCACAGAACAGCTGGAAAGCAGACCATATATCACTCCAACAGCATGAGCAGGTAACTCCAGACATGAATGCACACTAAAAAACCTGAATTATACAAAGACTTCAAAGATTCCATGCCATAAAGGGGCAAGCTGCTTCTACCTCCACAATTGTGAGCTTTTTTTTTTTTTTTTTTTTTTTTTAACCCTCTTAGCCAGCTCAGAAAAGAGGCATTTGGTGGACTTGGAGAGGGTCAGAGCACGAAAAGAAATCTTTTCACTGTATGTCTTCAAAGAATCTCTGGAGTTTCTGCTTACATAAGTAGAAGTTAATAAGTAACTCCAGTTGAACAGTGGTCACATCCGTGAAACAACAAGATTCGGCTCTGAAAATTCCTCCACTCTGTTTGAGCATGAAAAGAATAAAATGATCATACCTCCCTCTCCTCTCCCCACCCCTTCCTTGGTATCTGCTATTCCACACCAGACAAGCAGGAAGACAGGGAAGAATGTCTCATCCCTAACCACTGCCAACGAAGAATGAAGGGGGCGAGACTGGCACAGCTCCCGTGGTATCAGTGCTTGGTAAAGACAGGAATCAGCTACAAGTTGAGTCTGCTCTCGGCCTGTCTGCTTTCTGTAGTTTGCACCAACATAGAGCCAGCGGAGGTAGGTAAGGTTTTTTTCTTAGATGTGGTCATCAGTGTCCAATGTACAAGGTGGTGGTAGGGTACCAGCTCTACCCATCCCAGGATGAACAGCCACTGGTTACAGTGTACACACACACACACACAATCAAACACCTCCCACTTCAAATTTCAGTCGTGTCATGAATGTGCAACAAACACACTTTTCTTAACAGCAAGTTGGAAACTGCCCTCCACCCATCCCCCAAACACTCATCTATTCTATTACACTGAAATAAACCTATGTGGACCCCACTTACACTCAAATGTTCACCTGCTGTGCAGTCTTATTAAACAAGCACTTAGGAGAGTGTTTTGTTGGGGAAGCGGGTGGGCGCGGAATCCAGCTACATGCTGCATGATTAAGTTGGAAGAAAAAAAAAGCATCCTTCTCTCTGGCTCTCTTTAACAACATGGAATAACAGCACTGCTCAATTTCCCTTGATTAGCACAAGGATTTAGATTTGCTTTTCAAAAAGTGCTAATCAGTTTAGCTTAAATGGATCAAAATGTAACACAAAAGTGGCTTCCCTGTTAATACAGGTCTGCTGGTTTTATTTTTTTCCCTCCGAGTGCTACATTAGAGTTAATATAAAAACACATCCACAAACAGTTGTTTATTTGGAAAACAATCAGTGAGTACACGCTGCTCAGGTATGGAAGATGGTGTCAAGGCACAGCCTAACTCTCGTAGACTCTTCAGGTTGAGGCTGACATAATGACCCTCTTCTGACATATTTAGCTCAGTGTAGACAGCATTATCTACCCAAGAACGAAGCAAATAAACCAATACTCATCTTAAATGCATTACTATCAATGGCCATGTATGCACGTGAAAGCAAATATTTTAAGTCAATATTAAAAGATGGGAGCTTGCCTAGGGATTTACATGTAAATTTAACAGCAACATCAAATTGTTGTGTTAACTCAATGTTTCTTAAAAGTTGTTCTGGCAATATTGACATTAGTATAGGCAGGAGAGGAGACAGGAACCCTAGAATAGATTACTTTCCCCCTGAAAATGAAAGGTAATAGAGAAAGAAAAATGTCCTAGAGTGTTGAGATCCAGTGACGAAGGAAGACGGGTACAAAACAGTAACGCACATCAAGACGTAGCAAATGACAGCTGTGTGCACTCAACTACGGCAACGGAATTCTAGGCAAAGCTCCTACCAAGTAGGTCCTTCCACACTTTCCTTCCTCCTCTGCCTTGGTGGATTTCTTCTGATAGGTACAAAATTCAGAGTTTCATTTAAATGGCTCCCCCTGTGACAAAATCCACTCATTTCAACCTTGCTGAATTCTTTAGCCCCAGCTACATATTTGGGACCTTCTCAACACTTCACAATAGGTCTCTGTGAAAACAAGAAGTTCTATGGTCCTCTCCAGTGGACACTGTCCCTTTGGTCATTAATCAAGGATGAATAGGAGGTGCTAAGGAAAAGAATGAGCTCAGAAGTCTATGTCCTTTGGACCTGGTTTCAAAACCTGTTAAAAGCTGTATGACCGTGTGCAAGTTCAACTGCACGGTATCCCCGAGTTCTCAGGTTTTCATGCTCACACCATGGACCTAACAGCACATCCCTCCTTAGGGTTGTTATAAACTGCGAGGGAGATGATCTATGTGTCAAATGTCTGGCACATAATCTAGAGAGTAAAAAATGACGTCAGCATTAAGTTATTTGGGTATTACCCTCTTACGTGTAGTCCAGCCTGGATGACTTCATACTGCACTGAAGGCTATGGATGATGGCATCTTGAAGAAATAAGGGTGTGTGTTCCTCCCCTCAAAGACAAAGCAGCTAGGTTGCTGGCTTAGTAAACACTGGCTCTGTGGAACCATACATATGTACGTGACGCAAGCTGGATGACACAAAAGAGGCCCAAGTTCCAAGAGAAAGTTCTGCTTTAGAGACAGAAACTGGGTATTTGCCCAGTGGTTTGCCACCACTGTGCAAAACCTTGTGGTGTTAATTAGTTATGTCATCCCTTTGATAAATTTCTGAAGATAGGCTTCCCACCTGCTAGGAGGTAGTACATGAATGGCAAAATTATTCAAATGTCCCAGTTTTCCTAACTGAAAAACTCAAATCACACAAGATAGAGGCTACAAGCATAAGGCCAAAACTTAGAATAGTGCTGGAGTTTGAACCCTAAGTTCATGACGTTGGGTAGTGTACCCAATCTCCTTAGGCCTCAGCTGTGCAACCACAAAGCAAGAACACAAGAAACCATAGGAAGATATTGATGGTGTAACTAAGAATACTAGTATTTCTACTGGTCAATTCAATAGGTAGCTTAATGGTTCATTCAGAACAGTATTTATGTAACTGTGACATTTTTTTATCCTGCTTCTACTAAGAAAGAATGTACTGAAATCAGTCTTCAAAAAAAATATTTTAAGGACTTAATACCAACCAAAACATTTCCAACCCACATCTTAGAAATTCTTCTCTTTCAATAGTTTCTCTTTTTCTCACTGCTTGTCTATCTAACTTCTCTTTTAAACCAGATACATCTTCAAAGGTTAGTGTTTAAAAACTGGTAACAATGTAAGATGATTACATTTAAATATAGAGCCACTTATCAGAACAATTATTTGTAAGAAGACATTAAAAACAAAAACTGGCAGGTTTGCAGTAGCCTGCCAAACAACGGAAGTTAGTAGAAATTTGTGCAAAGTCATTTTCAAGATGGTATTATTTTAACCTGTAATGAACTGTCTCAAGTTCATGGTGATAATGAAAATAATAGATGATAACAAATTAAAAACACAGTTGTATTCTTATGGATTCATGCTCCTTTTGGACAGAGACAGCATGGTTTTCAGGTGTTCCCTATCAGTTGCTTAATAGCTGGGGAAATAGGCTGAATAAAGTAGTATGACTCTTTTCATACCCACCCCAGGCACCAACGGCTGGTCCACGTACAGTTGTGTGTGTTCTTAGAAAGGGTCGTATGGTTAATTAAGTGTCCTGTAAATGGTTTAAAGATACTGAATTCTTGCTGGACCCACAAGATCCCAACCATTCTCTTTTCTCAGATCTTAGCTAATAGTCCCTGAGCTCTGGCTCCCAAGAAAGCTAGAGGCAGGTTTTTTTTTTTCTTTCTTTGTTAAAATATTTATTTATTTTTAGAGAAGGGGGAGGGAAGAGGAGAGGAAAGGAGAATGGAGAGAGAAGGGGGAGAGGGAGAATGGGTATGCCAGGGCCTCCTGCCACTGTTAATGAACTTCAGATGCATGCACCATTTTGTGCATCTGGCTTTACTTGGGTACTGGGGGACTGAATCTGGGACATCAAGGTTTGCAACCAAGTTCCCTTAACTGCTGAGCCCCAGCCCTGCTTTTTGTTTGTTTGTTTGTTTTGTTTGTTTGTTTGTTTTTGTTTTTGACTGTCAACTCTGTTTCTATTTCTCTGCTTGTCCAAGCTTTACTTTTGTTTTGGCATTGACTGATTGAATGAATGACTGAGTATATGATTGATTGATTGATTGATTGATTGATTGATTGATTGGAGAGGGCTGGCAGCAAGCTCCTGGCCTTTTTCTGATTCTATGTCTTCCTTCCAAGTACTGGGATCAAAGATATGCAGCACCATGACAGCCCAAGCTCTATCTTTCCGCTGAGATCTGTTCAAGTCCCCTGTCTTCTCCTTAGCTTTCCTTGACTGTGTCTAGGCTTCATGTCACCTGTTGTTGCCAGGGACACTTACATCCTGCTTCCTTAACTATTAAGCACTGCAGTCAGAGTTGAAACCTCAGCCTCCCCAAGCCTGTGCTCTTTCCACAATTAATGCCCCAATCTTTTTCTCAGGGTCAAAAGCTGTCCCTGATGATGTTCATGTGGTCAGTCCAAACATATTCCTAATCCTGACAATGGCTCACCAGGAGCTCCTGCCGCCAGGTAAGGGATGGGCATAAATCCCAAGAACCATCTACAAAGGAAGGGGCTCTTCTGAATTCTTTTTCCATGATATGAGATGTAGCTGGTAGCTGGAGCTGGGGACGCTGAACTGAATTCCAAGTAGAAGCTGCATGTTTCATACGGAGCAGCAACAAAAGGAGCTGAGTCCCTGGCGGTCCTTCCCAGCGCTGAGCGCTCTGCACTCAGAGACTGAGGAACAAACTGCTACCGTTTTTAGAGCCCCGATTTCCTTGAGGTTTCTTCTACACCTACTTATTACCTTCACCAACACTGAAATGAATACAAGTTTTTTTGTTATTTTAAAATACTTTTATTTTTATTTGCTTGAGACAAAGTGGCAGAGAGAGATAGAGAAAAATATGGACACAAAAAGGCCTCCAGCCACTGCAAACGAACTCCAGATGCATGTACCATCTTGTGCGTCTGGCTTACGTGGGTACTGGGGAATTGAACCTGGGTCCTTAGATTTTGCAGGAAAGCACCTTAACTGTGAGCCATCTCTCCAGCCCTGATTGCAAGGTTTTAAAATGTGCACAGTGAGTCAGGGAAAACGTGTAAGGAACAGATCTGGCTCAGGATCTCCCTGCTCTGTAACTGGCATTGGTACTGGCAATTTAAAACCTGTGACTACTAGAACCAAGATTTCCTTAGAGAGCTGGAGTTGTTTCCCAGATTATTTTACATCCCCGGGAATAGACACGGAACCCAGCTTTGGGAAGCCCCAGAAGACGATGATCAGCATAGCAGGGCAAGCACTCTATCTCCCGGTGACAGGCCATCTCCTAACGCTGGCAGTCCCTTTCACTCCCTATGCTTGTGTGCACGTTACTGGCAGATTGTATGGTGTTCACCTTTCTCTTCCAACCCTAGAAAGAGCTATCCCAAAATAACTTTGCATTCAAGGGCCCTGTGTTTTGGAAGGAAAGCAACGTGCTGAAGTTATGACCTCACCATCACAGGTCTAGCTACAGACAAAAGGCCAAAGCCCATTGTCCTGCCTCAAGGCATAAAAATGCTCACCACACAGTTAATTAACCAGAGAACTAACGCATAGTTTTTGCATGATTGAAATAACTATTTTCTTTGTTTAAAAACTACTTGAAATAACTTTGAAAAATAGGTGAAAATGCCAGGCGTAGTGGCGCACATCTTTAATCTCAGCACTCCGGAGGCAGAGGTAGAAGGATCGCCGAGAGTTCGAGGCCACCCTGAGAAGACTACATAGTGAATTTCAGGTCAGCCTGAGCCAGAGTGAGACCTTACCTTGGAAAACCAAAAAAAAAAAAAAAAAAAAAAAAGTGAAAATACTTCTTCCTGCCCATATCTGGGATGTATCTTCTTTTTTTTTTAAACAAACATGCACTACATTGGAGAGATTAACAATGTTCTCTTACTTAACTCTTACCATAAAGGCTCACTGAATATTTGTCAGGTATCATAACGTAAGTGTGTATTTTATAAAGGTATATAAGTAACATCAAAAGTTCTTTGATAGTGACAATGTAAATTTGAGTCATTCAATACTAACAGGGTAAGGTTTTAACTCGAAAAGCACCTTTGTCAATGCCTAGAGACTTGTCTTGGTTGTCGCGGTTGGGGATGCATAGGGGCCAGGGACATGGCTAACATCCTACCATGGACAGAACATTTCTCACAACAAAGAACTTTCAGGATCCACACGTCAACTGTGTTAAGGCTGAGGAATCTGGTGTTACACTGGCTTCATGGTATAGGTATTAAACTCTTGCTAGTACACCCAGAAAACAAAGGGCCTCAATAAAAACAAATCAAAACTGAAATGGGGGCCGGGCGTGGTGGCGCACACCTTCAATCCCAGCACTCGGGAGGCAGAGGTAGGAGGATCGCCTTGAGTTCGAGACCACCCTGAGACTACATAGTGAATTCCAGGTCAGCCTGGGCTAGAGTGAGACCCCACCTCGAAAAAACAAAACAAAACAAAAAACACTGAAATGGCCAGTGATGCTCAGAATAAAGTGAGGATTGCTGAATTTAATCCTTTACCTACTCATTTCATAACAAGAGTTCCTCGTGTCCATCAGCGAGGCAGAAAGTATGAGCAAGTTCAAGGTAAGAGGTCAGGTACCTCTTTTTGCCTCCTAAGTGCCAGAGGTTCTATCCGAGCAGTCAATTTCTTTTCTTTTTACAGAGATTTTCCTTTCATTTTATGCAAATACTAGTATACTAACTCCTGCCCTTGGCTTGAAGAGCAAGACCAATGGAGGGCTCTTATCCACAGCTCCTTTCTTCAAACACATCTCTATAGGGTGAGCAGAGAGCACCCTGCTTGGGGCTACACAGATCCTTTTACAGGGTAACACTCTGTATGTCAAACTTCTCAGTGAGCTTACAGTGCTTTACCATTCAGCTGCATGCAATTTCTTTGCTTTCAATGACCAACCTGAGTCTTAAAAGAAAAAAATCAGTGAGCCCATCTTTCCTACAACCTTTTAAAAATACGTTGCCTGCCCTAATTAGAGTGAGTTTTGCTAATCAAGATTACAGCCTGGTTTTACAGACAATGTAAAGAAGAGAGTATCTGTGCAGGTCAGCAGGGGTTTTCCTAAACATTTTAACAGCACTTTAAATGCTCTAAGATACATGTAAAAATGTCCTATCATTAAATTTAAACGGCCTGATGATATGCGGAACAGGATGATGTGAACAGCAAATGAACCGCCGTAATCTGCCGTACTGTCACTTACCTGTTCCTGAGCTGCAACTGACTAATAGGATAATAAGCTGGCAGCTTACAAATCTGAAAAGATACACTCCTTTGTTAGAAATGCCCTTGAAGAGAAAGGCTGCAAGTTAAGAAGACAGGGGAGGTGTGATCAAAATCAGGAAGCAACATTGTCGGATGTGCTTTTTGCCTGAATCAAAGTAGTCACCCAGCAGTGCTGAAAGATGTGCCAGTATCAAATGTCACGGTGTTTGTTTAGTGTTTTAATTTTGCTGACATAGAAAATATTCATTTCAGCAGAGCATTCCCTTCTAGAACATGTCCAAATGGAAGACCAATCCATGAGCCAGGACTCTCAGCACCGGCCCAGCAACTGCAGAGGTGACCCCCCCCCACACACACACACACAGACACTGGCTTTCAGTTCCAGCTTAACCATCTCCTGAGCACCTGTCAACCATTGCCACACGACTGAAGCCCTTTCTATGTCCACAGACACTGGCAAGGTTCTCAGGCAAAGCACAGATTTCGGGGTAGCTTTTATATGCAACTTATTTACCTAACAAAGGCCAAGCCACATATTTTAGTCAGCTCCATCTTTACTGCGCTTTGTACCCAAGCTTTGGCCAATGACACCCAGGGAATGAGTAATCCCATTCCAAACCTACACAGCCCAGTGCTAGGCAGTGCTCCCGGATCTATCAGCGAGGGCTCCAATGCACCAACCAAGGAAATAAGAAAATAAGTTATTTCACAGGATACTCCCAGTGGGGGGATTGTTACCAGGAAAACCATTTTAAGGATGGTAAGAAAGCGACTTCTACTACTACAGGCTGAGCATTCCTAGCCCCTAAGCCCTAAAACTTCAAAATCACGTTTTTGGATTAAGGAAGCTAGACTGGTAAATTCCATGCAAATATTGTAAAACTTGGAGAAATTCTAAAACATCTCTGCCTCCAAGTATTTCTCAGGAGATACTCAACCCACAGTATGACTATTTAGAGAATAGTTCTAAGCCAGCAGAACAGAGGAAGAGGAGCACTGTGAGAGAGCCTCAAACTGGAGACTTGACATCCCAGCAAAGAGTGTGGCCATCACTGTGAGTGAGCTGTGTGGTCCGTGATGATGCTGAGCAGGGGAGACAGGAACTGACTTATAGCACGCAAGGATTTTTCTCGTGGCGGTAGCATGAAGTAAAACTTGAAGGATGTAGGAACAGGGAAGGTAGGAAGAAAGCTTCTGCCACGCCTAGGCAGGAAGGGACTACTGCTGGAGTGGGGAAGGCAGCACCGGCTGGTGAGGAGAGAGCTGGTTGAATTCTGAACACATCCTAAAGCTGGAGCAGGCCAGGGGTGCAGATGAGGTGGGTGTAGACTATGAGAGAAAGGAGGGCGTCAAGGGCGACCCCAAAGACTCTGGGAGGACTAAAGAAGAGCACTGTGGAAGGAGGTGTCTAAAGAGAGAAAGCAATAGCTTGCTTTCAGACATGTTACTGCAAAGTATCATTACACTTCTCTCCACTTAAAACTGTGTCCGGGGCTGGCAGAGATGGCTTAGTGGTTAAGTGCTCGCCTGTGAAGCCCAAGGACCCCGGTTCGAGGCTCAATTCCCCAGGACCCACATTAGCCAGATGCACAAGGGGGTGCATGCGTCTGGAGTACGTTTGCGGTGGCTGGAGGCCCTGGCGCACCCATTCCCTCTCTATCTGCCTCTTTCTCTCCCTCTCTCTCTGTCACTCTCAAATAAATAAATAAAAATGAACAAAAAATATTTAAAAAAAACTGTGTCCGCTGTTTCACTTGTGGACATTCCTGATGCTTTATAACTATATATGCATGCAGGCAACATCTGTGTGTATATATAGGGCTGTACAAATGTGTACTTCTATATGAGTGTGGTAGTGTACTGACAGTGAGAGTGGGGTTGATGGGTGGGTGGATGACTTCCCTTGTTTTCTTTTTCTTTCAAAACCAGAAATGGCTGTGATTTACCACCACCCTTGATTTCTAAGTGAATTTTCCGCTGAATAAGTTACTGTGAGTATGTAAGTATGATGGCAGAAAAGGAAAAAACATTAGCAACTCCAATCTATCAACAGATGAACCACAGAAAAGCCATTTGGACAGAAGCAAAGGTCTCCAAGAACAAGTAAACCGTGCGCTAATGCCCCAGAGCTACAGAATCCCACTCCATGCCAAGGCCAGATGGGAAGTTTACAGGGAGAATGGCACAGAAGAAACAAAAGGTCCCTGGAATCCTCTGAGCATTGCCGGGCGAAAATGGAATTTGGGCACCGAGGCGAGAGGAACTGAGGCTGAGCTCCATGGGGTACAGCGCCAGCCGCTCAAAATGCCTGCACCCCAGCAGGCTGCTAGGCCCCTTGGGGAGCCCAGCACTGGGGCTCACCCCTACTCACCAGTGTCTTCCGTCGTTCAGCTCAGCTGGCCTGGAATGAGCCGTCCTGTACAGCAGCACATCACTTGCTGCCACTGCTGCACCCTTGGCCCAGAGGTGAGAATGACAAGACTCCCTCTTTAAGTAAACTTCACCAAGGCTCCTCAAAGCCCTCACAGTCCACCCACCAGGACTCACCTTACTTTAATAAGAGCCGCTCTGCGTTAGTTTAGCAAGCAGCCCACTCCAGATGGCTAGCCCGCCAAGTCCTCACCTTCTCATATCCCCAGAATGATGCCGACTTCCCTGGGTCTGTATTCATCGAGATTCCTACTAGTTCCGTGGGGCAGACATCCTCCTCTCTGATGCTTCTGCCCCTCAGCAATTTTCCCACCCACTGATCTCCAGCCTGCTTCTTGCTTATCCATCCCTGCTCATTTTGGTCTTAATCAGAACTGGGCTCAGGCCGAGGCTGAAGAGTCTTTGCTCCACTGCAAACAGTTTCCCGGCTAAGATCTGTTTCTATCACCTGAATCACTTTCCAGCCAGAGCCTTGCTCTGACACCAGCAGAGTCACAACCCCTGGAACATTTCCCTCCTGAGGGTCCTGTCGCTTTTATTCACGAAGCTGGTGGTAAGGCAGGACAGGCAGTGATCACAGCACAAGCTTGCTGGGGCCATCTCTATTTCACAACACTGTTGTTCAAAGAAACAACATCAGCCCAGAGATAAAACGACAGCCTTATCTGTATTATATTCATAGTATCACACCCCCCCCCAACTGCTCCCTTCCCTTTACTTCCTCTTTAATACTGGGGAGAGAAAGTTCCCATTGGGGATGAGTCAGAAGTGGTTCTGAATTAGTGACCTCTATTACGAGCTCCGCTGAAGAGCAAAGAATGGACAGTGACCACGGAGGTGCCTCTCTCTCCGACTGCCACCTCTGTAGCCCGGGGTTAGACAGACCTCTGCCGTTCCCAACTGTGGTAAATTAAGCGGATGAAGAGGAACATATCGCAAATGAGGGTGCCTCCTTTATCACTGTGTCCAGGGTCCTCCTGGCACCTCACTTTGGGAAAGGAGAGGGAGAACAAAGACAAACAACAGGAAACGACACAGGAGCTGAACGGACTGCTGCACGGGAGGGTGGCGCTCCATGGAACACGAACAGGCCGACTGCATTATGCACCCGTCACAGAACATGGCAGTCGTGAGCTCTGTGGGCTTGCTGCATCAAGTCACCCAAACCTCAGACACGGGGACCGACCCTCTCTCAGTGATAAACCTTGGACGACATGACTATGACCATGACCATGGTGGCTATAGACTATGCTAGGCCATGATGGTTTGTTATCCTCTTGGCTTGCTCCAGCTCAACTTGAAGAGCGTCTATGTGGGCCTTATCTAAGATTTGAGAAAAGCATCCTACATTCAAAAGTCTGGGAATTTTCTATGGACATCTCCTAGTCCAAACACAAGAATTATCAAAAGGCTTCAAGGTTCAGGTTAGCAAATATTATAAGGGCTATCTATATATTGGGTACTTACTGGACCAGCATTAGACTAAGACCTAAAGAATGAAGACAGTTAGCCGAGCATGGTGGTGCATGCCTCTAATCCTACCACTTGGGAGGCAGAGGTGGGAGGATCCCCGTGAGTTCGAGGCTAGCCTGAGACTACATAGTGAATTCCAGGTCTGCCTGGGCTACAGTGAAACCCTACCCAGAAAACCAAAAAACAACAAAAAAAAGACAGTCAAACTTGCATAATCAATGCAATTATATTCTAAAACACGGCAGGGCCAATGGCATCCACTCACAACAAGAACCCTAAGTAGTTTCAAGCACTGAAAAATCAAACAGTAAACAACTTCACGCAAGACTGAAGGATGGTCATTAAGGCCCTTCCAGGTCTGGGTGTTATATAAAAATGTTACTGTCATTAATTGCCTTCCAATAATAACACAAATGACGAAAAATAATGAGGATGTTTACCCAGCAAACTAATGGGGGCTGACATTTCAAAGTCTACAAGAATAACCTAGGCAACAAGCAGCTCTCTTATTCTCTTATCTGGCTCTACACCTCCCTTCTTGCCAGCTAACCCGCGTCAAGTGTCATGCTAGAAACCCTAATCACGTTCTCCTTTGCTAAAATGAGTGAAATCCTTTTGCTTTTAAAAATAGTTTTATTTATTTGCAAGCAGAGAGAAAACAGAAAGACAGAATGGGCATGCCAGGGCCTTTAGCCATGGCAAACAAACTCCAGATGCACGCAGCACTTTGTGCATCTGGGTTTACAAGGGTACTGGGGAATCAAACCCCAGTCATTAGGCTTTTTAGACAAGTCCTTAACTGCTGGGCCATCTCTCTAGCCTATGAAATCCTTTTTTCCTCCTGCCAAATGCCTTCATTCACATTCAAACTAACTCTTACTGTTGACCACTCAGACCTGTGGCAGCCCTCACACATCCTAATACACAACTAGGTACTTCTTTCCACACCAGTTCACTGTGGTCTCCTGAAAAATCAAAGAAATTGGTATTTGGACAAAGCAGTAATGCTTTCAAGTGCAAAGGGAGTTGTGGGCTTACACAAGAGTAGATAACAGGGGCTAATCTTGGAGAAGCATGCACATATGTACATACATGTGCACACATGTACAAATCAAAGAGTTCCTATTGAAGGGAAACTGGCTGAAAATCCTCCAGATTATAATACAAGCAATTATCTCTGATATCTTATCACAGTATCTTCCTGTTCATATGCTAATTTCTAAGCATCTTTAATGCATGGTCATATATATATATATATAGCTCACTCTCCTCTCTCTCTCTCTCTCTCTCTCTCTCTCTCTCTCTGTGTGTGTGTGTGTGTGTGTGTGTGTGTGTACACTGCGGTGTTAAAATTCAGATTCAGAGAAGGAATTAAAAATCAGTCCAAAAGAAAACAAAACATGAAAAAAAAATCAGAATGTGGGCAGGAAGGAGTATATTTGGAGCAAGAGGAAGCCAGCTGGTTACTGGCCTTTTAAAAGGTATCAGGGAATTAGGCACAAGGCCATTAATCCTGCAGTATTCGCTCTTTTGCCAACTCTCGGGGCTTATATTACTGAGCCATCATCCAGATTAAAAATGGGTCTCCATACAGGCTTCTGCTTCCCAAGGAACCTTTCTTTCTCCCCTCCCCACCTGCTGCCCCTTCACACAGCAGCAAAGTCAAATCCAAAAGAAAAATATTAAAATCAAATGAGGCTTTAGGGATTTGGGGAGGGGGAGGGAGAGCACAGGTTCTTATCTAGGTTTTAGCACAATATTCCTTCTCCAAAGTCTCTTTAATTACATGGAGGGAAGAACAGGGACAAACAGGTTCACAGGTTGCATCCCCATGGGAGAATGATGGCGTTCTCCACTCTTCTTCCATGCCTGGTTCACAAACCCAAGTCCGGCCTGCATCAGTTTTTGGCCTTGTTTCACATTACCCCCATGTGCTCAGCATCCAACCTGCTCCAAAGGTGCCCCCCGACCACGCTTGCTATTCAGCCCACGCAATTTCCCTGCTGGACAGCTACATAATATTTGTCGGCTGGAAAGAACGCATGACAAGGCGGTGTTTCCACCACAGGGAAGCAGCAGACAGTTAAAAAGGGAAGAACTGCACCAGTACTTGGTCTGTCCATCCTAGCAGCACATGGCTGTTTAACCTGTAATCAGAAGCCTGCTTCAAACCTCAGGGCCTCGGTGAGCATATTAAACCACAGCCAGCACGGCTCAGAGCATACAGCATGCCCTCTGCAGTGGAAGTGATATCAAACACGGCTTCTGGTCACGTAACGGAGGGGGCAGGAATCTTACTGCCTATGGTCCTGACTTAAATTCTTCCTCTGAATAGGAGCAACAGGTGAGCTCTGCGTTGCTGGTTGACAATATGGGTTGGGCAGCCTTCCTCTATTATTTCTGCAAATGCATGTAGCGGTCTCTGAGGTCTGGCTGGTTTAAGGACCTAAGCCCTGGACTGAAAGCTTTGTTTCAATGTCACAATTCTCTTGTTCCAAGACCTTCACAGCCAGCCTTGTCCCCCGTCCCCCCCCCCCGCCCCCGCCCACATGCAAGGACAAATAGATGGTTTTGTAAGACTATTATTGAACACCGGCACTTGGTGCAAAGGAAGGACTTTCTAAGTATTAGTTATTTGTATGTGTGTGAATACAGGCACGCCCATGCCAAGTTGTGAATGCGATGGCAGAGAACACACTTGAGTGCCGGCTTTCACGGCCCATTTTGTTTTGGGGTAGGGTTTCTCACTTGTTCCCCACTGTGTTTGCCAGGGTACCCAGCTTGTGAGCTCTGGGATTCTACTGTCTCCGCCTCCCTATTCGACATAGGTGCACAGCGGTTACAGACATTGGCACTGTGTTTACATGATTATGTGGGTTCTGGGGATCAGAACATAGGGCATCAAGGCTTGTGCAACAGCCACTCCCCAGCCCACTGGTGTTTTTATACCCGCTTTATAGATGCGAGGAAAAGTCATCTGTCAGAGACGCCATGCCAGGGAGGGGCAACCCCAGCTGCTCCACTCAGTGTGTGACTGTTGTTTGAGTTTGTTGTTTTGCAATGTCATTGTTATTCTTTTTAGCAGACACAAATTTCAATATGCATCCCAGAGTGGTTTTAAAGATCCTCCTGCCTCAGTCTCTTGAGAGCTGGGATTGTAGGCGTGTACAGCCTACTCTTGGCCCCTCCCCCAGCCCCTCCCCCCATTGTAGGGAGAGAGGACAAGAGCAGCAGTATCAGGGCCCTTTAAGAACACCCAGGGCTTCCATAACCCCTACTAAAGTTTCTACTCTGATTTCTGTCCTGAATCATGTGGAGCCGGAAAAGGGAATACACAGCTATAACGTCAGCTAGTTAGGAGGCTGAGGCAGGGGCACTGCAAAATGGAGGCCACTTGGGGCTACATAGAAAGACAAAGACAGACAGACAGACCACACACACACACACACACACACACACACACACACACACACACACACAATGTGTGCCTAGGGAGGAAGTGCCTCTCTGAGAAATCCCAGGCACACTTTCCCAGACAAGGTCCGCCGAGTATGTTTTGGCTGCTCTCCATATTTCTCCTTTCAGTCCTGCAAACTGAGTGGCTAGACAGAGTCAGGGCCTTGGAGGTCACAGCCGTGCTGGATTCGTAGAGCTTCCTCGGACCTATAGTCGGTGTAACAACATTGTGGCTCCTCACGTTAAGTCAGTCAGTCAGTCTGTCTGTCTCTCTCTAACTATTATACCTCTCTGACAAACTGAAGTCGAACATCCTTCTCTACTGTCTCCTTCCAGGTTTTGTAAAACATGTGAATCACGACAGGCCACAGGAAGTGGGCCACCAGCTGCTGCCTCAGTTAGGACATGAGACCTCCTGGAAAGGCCAGCAGAGCTAGTTGAGAGAGGAAAACCCACTTGTAGCACAAAGCCAGTCTGTGCGCTGTATGCAGCCACTTAATTTATGCTAGATGGCTGCTACATTGCCTACTAACCCCAATCTGCAGAAGAAAAAATAAAAATGCATGAGCACAGTTCTCCCAAGCTAAGAAAATGACACCAATCAGGTCAGTAAACAGCCAGGAAAACTACACTTTCTCCAGTTCTTGATTTGTTTTGATTCAAAAACCTGGCCCCCACATGCTTTCTTGTTCTGCCCTCGGAATCTGAAGCAGGGGGAAAATGAACTGGACGATAATAAAGCTTTCACTATTATCAACAACAACCAAAAAAATAAGGGAGGGAAAAGCAATTTGAATAAAAGGCCATTTACCTCCTGCTTTTCAAACACATTTATTCCATTCTGATTAAGTACACAGTTACGCTGAAGAGAAGATGGTCTTCACAATAAGGCACTTACTGGGATTAAATTTACATTCTCTGTCCAAACAGACATACACATTTTAAACTGGCCATGCTATAGGCTGAACTCACATTTGCAAACACTAGAAGGCACGTTTTTTAAAGAACAGCTTTACAACTTTCGAAGCAGGTAGAAGTACTACTTGCTTTAGGATTTGGGGAAATGTTGAGAAAAGTGACCTATTTTCATGGCAAAGCATTCTTCATAACCTATCTTTCCAGACTCTTGAGCAAGCTCAGGCTCCACCCATCACTAGAAGGGAGAGAGATCTGTGTGTATAAATCATTAGGTGATCTCAAAGTCAGGTGATCTCAAAGTCAGTCCGTGTATGTTCTGAGATAAGCCTGGTGACAAAGTCACAGTAACAGCTTGCTGACACATTCATAGGACATCAGCTGCTCCTAAGAGATGTTCTGCGAAGAACCAACTGGGCTCCTACTGGGTGAAAACATAAGCTTTCTGAGGCAGCTTAGGTGTGAGAGGCACAAAAATCTATTAATCCCAGTAGTGAATGGAGGTTCATTCCAATTCAAGACTGCAGAGTGAGATGCAGCACTGTGGAGAATCCGAGCTGATGTCATGGAATGAAATGTTCATCATTACAGGCTGCAGTTCTAACTCTGGGGCGAGATCCCACCCTGCCTTCCAATGGCCCCACCACCACTGATGCATGGGGGGGGGGACTACCATACTTTACCCATTTGCCAAGACACAGCTACTAAGTTGAGTCCTATGGCTTAGATCAGCATATAGATAGGAGCAAAAGAGACACAAATTTCCTAATTTCATCTACACCAAGGCTTGCGTGGTGCCTCCCTGCCAGCAATGACACATTTGGTAGCCACCTGAGCCGCGGTAAGGGAAGGGGGAAGAAAAGGGCAAGGGGGTATCCACAAACTACTGGCTACCTTTTAGAGGTGCCCACTGTGTCTTAAGTGTTTGACATTATTTTCGCAAGTGATCCACACACGCAGGGGTCAAGCTTAGGTCATGATCGGCGTTCTTTGACACCTATTCAAGTGTGTACTATGTGAACCCAGTACACAGAACCAGCCCTTGTACAAAACTTGGATGGTGAGTGAATCTTGGTCTACAACAAGTGAGATCTCCAGTGCAGACTCCAGTGTTCTCCAGGTAAAGAAAAGCAGATGCTAAACCCCATCAGAAAACCAGCATAAAGACAGGCTCCAGCCTCCGTCTGCCCTGGGCAAAGGGGAGAGGAGAGACACTGGAGAGAGTGCCGTCAGGCATCTTCTTTCATTCACGTTATTCCTTTACTCTCCTCAGTAACAGCCTAGAAGTTCAGGTTCTTGGTTTAGCATGCACATCTTTAAGTGGAATCCTAATTGTTGGTCAGAGCAAGGAATACTTCAAATGCACTCGACCATCTGGACACAAGGTTATTCTGTCATGGGACCCTTAGGTGTTTGGATTCTCTCCATCAATCTCTAACCTTATACAGATGAATTTGCTTTTATTTTTATTCCAAAAGAAACATGATCCTAGGATTTGTGTGTTACCAGCAAGCTAAACAAGCATCATTCTCATAAATCATTCATTCATCCCATCTGTAGTTATTAAGCTCTTAGTATGCACATGTCATTGCATTTGTCTAGATCTGTGTGCAAGAGACTGTGTATCAGGTCCTTCGTGTAGTCACCTGGTCAGGGAGTGTTTTATTAGGCTCAGCTGTATTGGATGGCTCAAACCAAGGAGAAGGGAGAGTAAGAAATTGACAACACAAAACTCTACTGCTCTTAACGATGTTAAGGGAAGGGGAGGGGTATGACTTGATTCTCACACCAAGTTAGCTCCACAGATTGCAGAGGTTACTGCAAAACGTACTCCCCTGGTGGAGCCTCAACTCCCGGGTGAATGAATTATGTGAGGAAAGAAAATACTGGCCTCCCACTTTAACACTCAATGTTTATAATATTAATACGTTAGAGAATTTTATAAGTTTCTCAACATGTCAGATCACCACTGAGTTAGAACTGACTCATAAAACACACATCTAAAGATTTATCATGGATTCAATGAAACATGAATCAAAATGACATTCCTGAAAGCAGTCAGACAGTATTAAAAATTATTTTCCATCTCCAATGACCTATACTTAAACCCATTTCCTCTTTTTGTTCAGACTTTTGCTTACCCAGAGAAATTACTCTTACAACAACTCGACACAGACAGGCTTTATCAAAATATCAAGTGCAATGGTGCCTCTAATTGGGAAGCGAAGGACAGGCTGGGTCTCAGCATGTATTTCCTGGGTTCCCAAAGGCATGAGAACAAACTGACAATAATAAAGGAGGTCCTCACCCCCAATAAAGTTCAAACGGTTAAATGCAATTCTAATGACAGACAGTGTAGGTAGTCAAATTCGGAGATACGTTTCTCTTTGTTTTAATTCAAAGGGCATCAAAAATAATTCTGAAGAACATAGGTATTTTAAGCGCTAGAAACTGACCTAAGACCCTGAAAAATCTGTTAATGAACTTGTGATTGATTGAATGTGAAATGTCTCCCAAAGCCTCAGCTATTTGTGATTAAGCTTCATACTTAATCCCAAATTAGCCAATGGAGCCTTTGGGAGCCTCACTGGAGGAGGTGTGTTGCTGGGGGCAGGCTTTGGGGTATTATAGAGCCCAGCCTGGATTAGCACACTCCGTGAGCAAGCACACTTTCTCTACTTCCTCCAGGCAGATGTGGCGAGTGTGACCCCAGCTGTCTGCTCCTGCCATGAGCATGCAAAGAATGGCATAAAAACCAGCAGCCACGCCGTATTTAAGGAAAGACGGGTGAATGTGGGCAAGCCAGCTGAGCCTCTTGCACCTTTAGTTGCCTCCTGTGTGATGTGAGTATATTTGAAAAGACAAAAATAGACATCATTTCTAAAGTATCTCAGGTGGCTTCACTTATAGTCCTGGGATCAAATCTTGTGAAACATTCTGAGGGAAAAAAGATACAGGAGAAAGGTGAGAAAGAAAGAAAGAGGAAGAAAGAAAGAAAGAAAGGCGGAAGACAGAAAAAAAGAAGGGGAAAGAAGGAAGAAAGTAACAGAGGGAGGGAGAAGTAATTTTCCATTCACTTTAATAGTGAAATAAAATTGAGTTGCTCCATGAAACAGTTACACAACATAAGGCCATTGTGTAAAAACTGGTTCATTACTTGTAAAGTGTTTTAGTTTGTGCATTATAATTCAACAAAAAATTTTACTTTAGGGGCTGGAGAGATGGTTTCACAGTTAAGGCACTTGCCTGTGAAGCCTAAGGACCCCTCTTCTACTCTCCAGATCTCATGTTAGCCAGATGCACAAAGGTGAGGCAATACAAGGTCTCACATGCCCATTAGGTGGCCCAAGTGTTGGGAGTTCAATAGCAATGGCTGAGGCCTTGGTACACCAATTCTCTCTCTCTCTCTCTTTTTTTTTTACTTTAAATGTATTTTTTTAAAAAGAACCAAATGAGCATTCCATTTCTGGTTGTAAGCAAAGGAGAAGTTAACCTTAAAGGGCTTGTAAATCAACCACTTGATCAATCTGTTCTTATCAAGACCTCTGGTGGAAAAAAAGCAGACAGCTTCTAAATAGAAGAAATCAAATTCAAATCTAGCTCAGCTGTCTGACTTTGAGCAAGTTAACAGCCTTGAGCCTTGGCTTTTGTCCTGTGCATGGTGGATTTTCAGGGTGAGTTCCTTCGAGAGGCATGTACACACTAAAGAGTCTTATTACTCTTCCCCATCTCCACTGTGCTCTGCAAAGTCCTCAAGGTCAGAATCCATAACCAAGTCCTGCCATCTTAACATGGTGTATGATACATGGCGACTTAATAAATCCTTGCTCAATGAAAGGTGATAGATAACCAGCCTCTTGCCTTCTAGGAAACTTTAATCTAGAATAGAGCAGCAAAAAGAAGAACTTTTTTTTTTTTAAAAAAAAAGCCATCCTTTTCCAGCCCTATACTAGCTAGTAGCTGTCATTTTTCTCCCAATTACAATCAATCTCTCAATAGGCTATGGAACTTACATTCTTTTGAAAAGACTATCTTGCCTCCTAGCTATATTTGCTTACAAAAAACCAACCCCATTTGCCATTCTTTAGTTTATTTTCTAACACTCCCATGTATCGTAGTGTATTTGTTTCATTCAGTCTCTAGCATGCAGTAAGTACTCAATAAATATTTAATTATGATTTACTTTTTGGGGGAAGAGTAGTTTGTTTCATATAGCCTAGGCTCACCTTAGACTCCTGAGTACTCCTGCCTCCACTCCCTGTCCTAGGCAGGTGCCATTATGCCCTCATTATTTATTAATTTACTGTTTCTGGGTAAGTGTGTATGATGTGTATATCTGTGTGTTCATGTGTGTGTGGATGTGTTCTGCTATTGGTTCTTGCCTTCTACCTTGTTTGAGGCAATGTGTTTCTCTATCGCTCATCACCCAATTTGCTACGTTGGCTGATCTTGAGCTTCTAGAATTCCCCAGTATTGGCCTTCCTATCTCCCCAGTCTCAGGATCTGAACTCAAGTACTCATTCTTGCATAGCAAGTACCTTATCGTATAAGCCATCTCCCCAGCTCCCTTAATTTACTTCTTGAGCTTGCTTTAATCTTGGAACACTTGTTCAGAAGCTACCTATCCAAAGTTTGTTTATACTGTACCTCTGCTAAATTAGTTTCATGTAAGGGGAATGTATATACCAGGAATAGCAAAAGACAAGACTGATGTCCATGGCAGACATAAGTAATGGATTTCATACCTATTGAATTCAAGAACACTTACTTCTAACACAGCAGTCCAGAGAGCCACAACCAATCAATCTGAGATGCCATGAGTTGAAATCTATTAGTCATTCACAGAAATAAATATTCTCCATTATGACAGCTCTCTGAGGCCTTATAACCTCAGCACATATATCTAAAAACTACCCAGATCCATGCAGTAAAAAAAAAAAAAAAATCGTTCAAGCACAGAAAATTCAAGCTTTGTGTTCTTATATACAACTATTGTGAGTCAAACCCCAAAAGATGACATAGACCATGAGCATCTGAAAAAATATTTTACAGAGAAAACATTTGCTCCCTTAAGAAATAAACAATGTATGGGCTGGCTTGTATATTGCTCTAGGAGAAGGGTACAGCCATGTGAGAGAGCAGAAGTCAGAGGCTACGTCACTCATGTCTGACCCCACTCCACAAGCCCCATCCTATACAACTTGTCTGATCTGTAGAATCACCATTCCAAACCCAGAGAACAAGCAAGGGAAGACACAGCTTATGTCTCCCTGGCCCCTGGGTATATGGACGTCCCAGACTACGCTTGCCCAGGGCGTCCACCCAAAAACATATTGAGTTCTCTACAGAAGACACAGTACTCGTCAAAGAACTCATTCTTCCTCCTCTTTGTGCCTCAAACCAATCTCAGATTGCAAGTTAAGGTTTTCTAAGCAAAGCAAATGCTCCCACATCCAAATAGCTGCCCACACAAAACTAGGTGACAGTAAGTGAGCTGTCAACATCCTATTACAATTTGTCCATCTAAAAGTAGAATACTTTTCCTTATTAACACACCTCTTTCCACTTTCCAATTTCACCCCCTTTCTGAGCTTCCCAACAGTACATAAGGCTTGCACTCAATGTCAGAGCCCTGTGCACACAGCTGAGGGAAAAAAGCCTCCGTCCCTCTCCGTCAGGGTGACACGACCTCCCCCCCCCACACCCCAGGTACTCATACCTTTATAATTTATTTTCTTTCTTTCTTTATTTTTATTTTTTATAATTAACAACTTCCATGATTGTAAACAATATCCCATGGTAATTCCCTCCCTCCCCCTACTTACCCCTTTGAACCTCCACTCTCCATCATATCCACTCCCCCTCTCAATCAGTCTCTCTATTATTTTGATGTCATCATCTTTTCCTCCTATTATGATGGTCTTGTGTAGGTAGTGTCAGGCACTGTGAGGTCATGGATATCCAGGCCATTTTGTGTCTGGAGGAGCACCTTGTAAGGGGTCCTACCCTTCCTTGGGCTCTTACATTCTTTCTGCCACCTCTTAAAGTGACAGAGGAGTGCTCAGCACTGCAGTATGCCTATCACACCTTCCAAGGCTCAGTGACACGACCTTTTAGTGTAAGGTGTTTCCTGCCTATGCTGGGGCTCCCGCTGTGGGTGGTGGGGATGTTGTTACCTGAAACTAAAACTCTGAACTCCCATACTCACTGCTGAACACATTAGAATTTCATCAGTGACACTAAAAAAAATGAAAAACTCCATTGATTATCAACACTGGAAAATGAGATGCTCCAACTGAGAACTCTCCTTTTGCTGTTTGCCGTGGCCACAAGTGCTGCCGTACAATGGATGAACCCATGAAACACACCGTGAAGTTCACTGTCACAGCATGCTTATAACTTGGTAAAAATCCGTTTAGGTCTTCCTGATTAAATTCACATTTTAAAAACAAATGAACGCGTACGTATTTATCTACTATTGGGAAGCTCTCACTTTTTAAAGCAATTCATAAAGTTTGGTGATCTGCCTTTTAAAGTTCAGGTACTTATAACCCTATAAAACATACCTGCCATATGAATAGGTTACTTATTTATTTATTATTCTCTTTATACTTGAATATTTAAAGTTACTAGATAAGCTCGGCTGTATTGGAGGAAGGCAAGAACGAACTTACCCAGCATTTGTAACACCAAGAGGCAATATGTTATTAACATGAACTACATCCAAGTAGGACCTAAACTCTAAAGAAAAGGCTTCTTGGTTCATTTCAAATAAACATTAAGTTTATAATGTCTTGGCCTATATTGATTTGGTGTCCAGATATGAACCTAAAAACTGATACAGAAAAAAGAAATATTATAAGCAAAAAAAAAAACCCTCTTAATAATATGGAATTGATGGGAATGGCATTCGTTCTCTTTTTAACTATTGCCCAAAACTTGATTTACAGAAAATAAATGAAATTTAAGGCAACTGGGTATATCCTATAAACTAGTCTCTTAGGAATTTTTTAAAAGCCTTTCGCTTCCCTTCACATGCAATACACACACACACACACACACACACTGCAAACACATACACCAGCATAATTCATTTTATAATAGAGTCGGACAACGAAAACTTAGAACTAGTTGAATAAAACAAACTGTGACCTAAAGATAAAGCCACTGTTGCCCGTTCTAACAGCTAAGTTAGTGAGAAAGAGAAGCAGGTCATAACTGGCCCTTTGAATCCACACCAGACTCCTCACATAGCCTAGTTGTTTTGTGAACTGGGAATATAAAATTAAATAGGTTAAAACCGAAACAAGCACAAGTCTTTTCAGAATATATTTCCCATTCAACTCATGCCACGAACCCAAAGGAGCAGACATCCTGGACAGCTCACAAAGGAACAGATGTCTTTGAACTCTGGTGGTGCATTCTCATCTGTAAAATGGACTGAACAGTATCATAAAGATAACAAGCTGGAAGTCATCTTGAATGATCTCTAATTGGTCACAAGTGAAAGGGCGAGTTTCAATTTCCTAGTGCAGTTGAATGGCCTGACTTGGCAGGTATTTCTCCATGCTTTCTTCTTGTTTAGAACAGGTCACCGTAGCTCATGTTTGTTCTTTTCTAGACATGCCAGCCCATTCACATCTACAACAGCTTCTGTAGATCATGCTAAATGGGTTGGCTAAGTAAACGCCATAAAAAAGGTCTTAAATAATGAAAGCCAGCCCAACTCTCACATAAAACAGGACTCATCCAGATCTAACAATACACAGTGTCTCCTGGGCGGGCACAGGGCTGAGAAAGAAAATCCCTCCCTTGGTTCTGGCTGGCACATCCCCCGGCCTCCAGAGCCCTTTGGCACTTCCGGTCTTTTGATCTACTAGTAAAGGCCCTTTCAACAGCCCCTCAATTGCCATTCCTATGACAATGGACTAATGATAGAGCTGTCAAAAGTAACAGAACTGTGTTTAAACCATGACATTTTATTATCCTTTAAGGAATCTAATTTAACTCCAAATGTTTGGGAAAGAGGTGTCTTATTGTAACATGCTTGAGGGAAGAGGGCAGATTTCTCAATGAAGCAGACATCCCAGAGGCCTAATGGCAGAGCTGACATTAATTTAATGCCTTTGGAAGGCCATCTTTCTGCTCTCTGTCCCTTACACTATTCAAGTTAAACACAATAAAAGGGGGAGGGTGGGAAGCTTTCACAAAAAGCTATTATGATGACAAGCACTGAGAAGACAGCCAGTAAGTTTTTGTTGAGTAGGTGACCCAAGGAAGACGTTTCAATGCTCCAGAAAAAGCAAGGACAATGTTTCTCTTCCAAAAACCACCTCTTTGAGAAAGTGTAAGCAGTCAACAGATAGTTTAGTTAATGAGCTACTTCTCTAAAGCTTGGAACCATTCTGTGACTCTGGGATGTAACCGTGGGCAAGATGAGGTCCCCACTCTGAGACGCACATTCTGTGCGGATGTAGTCATGGGCAAGATGAGGTCCCCACTCTGAGACACACATTCTGGGAGGATGTAACCTGGGCAAGATGAGGTCCCTACTCGGAGACACACATTCTGGGAGGACTCTGAGAAAAACATTCTGGGAGGACTCTGAGACACACATTCTGGGAGGATGTAACTGTGGGCAAGATGAGGTTCTTACTGTGATGACTCACATTCTGGGGGTGGAAAGAGTTACTGAAAAATAAGTAAGCAAGAAAGTAAGTGAGCGTGAAGGAATTGAAAGTAATGTGCGGGTTTCTCATATTAAGTAGAATGGTTAAAGAAGGGATAGCTGAGCCTTTTAGTTAGAGGTCACACTGGACAGGAGGAGAGAATGAGCCCTGTGAGGTTAGGCAGAAAACAAACCAGGCAGTGTGAAGAAAGAGCAAGAAAAAGCAAGGACCTCTGGGCAGGAAAGGGCATGGCAAGGGTAAGGAGGAGGAAGACCTGGTAGCAAGGAACAGGAAAAGAGAGTACGGCGGGAGATGAGGTGCTGGGAACAGACTGTCTCTAAGGACCCTGTGAGGGTGGGCAGTGGGTTATATTTTAAGTGTGATGGGAAAGCTTTGAAATTTTAAACAAACTATTCAACACCCTTTAAATAGTACAGGTAGAAACTCTAGCCATTTAATATAGTATACACTAAGAATGTCATCTAATGGAAGATTAAGTGAAAAAAAATAAACAAACTATAGATCTTGTATGAGAGTTAAGGACTAGAAGACAGTTGACACTTGAGTGGGACATCAAAGTAATTAGCATCAGTGTCAGGATCTGGAAAGAGTGAATGAAAGCTATCCGAGATGGAAGGGATGACATGCAATGTGGGATCCCAGAATGTGACCTCGAACAGAAAGAGTAACAGTGAATAAACTCATGGAATTCAAATAAGGACAGTGGTTTAATTAGCAGGATTGCAACAATGCTAATTCTTAGTTTGAATCATCACATTACAGTTATGCAAGATGTTGACTTTAGGAGAAGCTAGGGACAAAGTAGATGAGAACTCTCTGGGTTGTTTTTGTAACTTTTTGTAAGTATAAAACTATTTCCAAATAAGCTAAAATAGGAAAAGGCTGGTTTACATTCACATAATGACTACTGATTTGCACTCAAAAACTAATATCCGTTACATATGCTTTTTGACTTTATGTTACTAAGAATATCAAAGGATGCAATTTATAGTTGGATACTATATTCATTTACGGATATTTGTCAACATTCACTGTCCCAGTTATCAAAGAATTTTCCTGGAAATCCTGCAGGATAGAAGTATATCAATTAGTGCATTTAGAAGACGGCCAGGATGAGTGCCTAACATACTTTCCTCGTGATGAGCACTTTCTCCTGGACAGGATGTCTGCAAAGTAGATGAAGGGCCTGGGCAGATGCATAAATGGAGTTGTCATTTTCCCAGGCCCCAGCTAGACCACACAAGCAAAGGCACAGTCCGGGAGGTCAAGACGGACTGTGGAGGAAGATGTGATCACTCCCTGGAGAATGGGAAACCAGATCACAGATGCTTTATGCTGCTCAGCAGATAGATACTCACAGGTAGATACTGTGGCACATCTGTCTACTGAGGGGGCACTGCTTCCTGCAGAACCTTGGAGAAGATGGTCTAACCTGGTATGGCATCCAAACACAGCTCACACACAGTAAAGAGAGCTCAGGATGGCAGGAAGCACATCCATTTTCCTTTCCCGACCCTTGGAGCTACAGCCTGGAAAAGACATGCTGAGTTATCGTGACAGCCAAGGGGGAAAAAAATCAGAAATATAGGGAGGGGGAAAGTATCCGTGAGGAAAAGGGAAAAGAAGTTAAGTAACCTGAGAGCTAATTATGTGTGCGCTTGGCTCTTTCACAGGTCACTCCATTGAAACACCACAGGGACCGGGTCAAGTTCACTGCCCTCATTTTATAGACAAGTTCACCAAGGCTTAGCATTCTGAAACTATCTCAAGAGCTTTTTCCAGAAGATCATGGCAGGATCCATGGGACCCTGGACTGGAGAATCAAGCCAGTCAGCCCGTGCTGTGTGTGTGGCTGTGAGGCCCACAGCTCCTGGGTGTCAGGCCAGAGGGATGGAGGATGCCAGATGGATGGAGGCCAAGAGCTCGCATGCTAAAGACAAACCGCCCACGGCCGATGCTTGATGCCAAGACACTCTCTCTCGCTGAGGTCACCCTTGTGCTCTGCACACTTCAGCCACCTTCAGCCTCCATGGATGTGATCATGGATGACACTTGCCTCAGAGGAAACAAAAAACAAAAAAGAATGCATGCCAAGGGCCCAGCTCACAGCAAATTCTTTGGAATTATTATTGTTAGGTAATTTCATGACTAAATTCTCTCTCAGCCATGTAATTAAACTAATGATACGAAAGGATCATAGATTAGAGGAGTCCCAGACCAGCCTTCAGAGCAGGCGAAGGCCTCCTGTCTCCCCTGGGCAGCTGGATGGCATGTTCCGCTGACCATCCAGAGACAGCAGAGACCGCGACAGGTGATCACCACGGCCAGTAGAACCCGACCAGGAAACTCCCTCAGCCCGAGCAACATGTGCAGACTCCCTGTCCAGTGAGCGACTGAGACCAGCCATCACCAAGCACTAAAAGCACAAAAATCTCTGCCCATCACCGCCACTCAAGCAAGCAAGGAGATATGCTCTGACCCCAACAGCAAATCTAGGACCAAGAGCCAGGACATGCCAGCAGTGCACACCCATAATCAGCACTCAGGACGCTGAGGCAGGAGCACTCCAACTTTTAGTCCTGACTGCTCAACATCATGGTGGGTTACACCAGCCAATCTACACAGTAAGACCCTAACTCAAAAACAAAGGTAAAAAGAACTAAGGGCCAACAGGAAACCTTCTCTGGGCTTCGGGGGGGATGGCAAACAGCAGACCCAGAGTTTGAATTAATGTTGTACTTCTTCTGGGAGCTTAGAAAAGCATCACTTGTTCTGAATATAGCGAAAGTACCAGGACACCCAGAATTCTTTCTCCTCATTCACTTTAAACAGAGCTGACTGCTACCCAATTTTGTTTAAGCACTATACTGCTAGAAGGTGTGAACATTCTAGCACTCAGCATGATGTCGTCGACACAGAAAACACTGCAAACACTGATTTTGCTAATAGTATTATTTTAGTTTATACAAGCGATGCCACGTGGGCTGGGCGGGTTGCTCAGTGGTAGAGCACTTGCCCAGCATGCATGGCGCCCTGGATTTGATTTGTAGAACCAAAACAGACTAGCAAACAAACCCCAAAACACTGATATTTAATGTTAAAATTTTTAAGACACCCCCATAGAGATGCAAAATAAGAGATGATAGAAGGAGAGAGAACAAGGAGAAAATGGTGAAGAGAGAAGACAAGGGATTTTAAAACACACAAGGAAGTGAAAGACTATGGAAGACAAGGTGTTAGCAATGAACACACACGGCTTCATGACCAGCAGTGGAATCACAGTCAAGGGAGGGACAGAGAGCAAGACTGACACTCCTTTCCTTTACGGCTCTGCCCTACAGCTCAGCTCAGTACAAGAGAGCGCTCAGAAACTGTATGGGGACATCCGCTGCCACCATTAAGGATGACCTCACTAATTTTCCAGTCCTGAGACTTCCTCTTTAAAATTCTGTATTTGGGGACCTAGAGAAGAGACACAAGAACATTCAGTGTTCACATTCCTCTTTTTCCTCATTTATTTCAATGGACAAGTGCTCGTTTTGTATTTAAAAAGTAACCATCTCGGGTACTGTGGAAATGGCTTAGTGGTTACAGCATTTGCCTGTGAAGCCTAAGGACCCAGGTTCAATTCCCCACTACCCATGTAAGCCACTTACACAAGGGGGCACATGTGTCTGGAGTTCATATGCAGTGGGTAGAGACCCTGGCGTGCCCATTCTCTCTCTCTTTCTATCTGTCTCTTTCTCTCTCATAAATAAATCAATAAAATATTTTTTTAAAAAAAGTAACCATCTCCTTTCAGAGCAGAAAGAGACCTGGAAATAATTTTGGTGGTCTGATTTACTGGAGATACAACTGAGAGCTTGGGGCAGCCCCTGTTGAGGCCAGGATGCAAGGCCTCTAATTCTGGGCCAGGGTTTCCTATTTCCTGCACCACATAATGCTCAAGGGGCCTGGGCTGCAAACACCAGAGACGATCAGATAGGGGTAATGGGTTTGCCATGATAGACTGGCTCTTGACCCCTGCATGAGTCACCCACGATTATTCAACATGACCACCAGACAGCATAGCAATTTAGTGTCCCAAGTCAAGACCGAACTAATGAAAAATGCCTTCCTCGAATTTAAGAAAATATCCAGAAACCAATGTCTCCTTTTCTCATAGCACTGGTCAAGCTACCATGTGAAGGCTCTAGGAGAGGTTTCAGATCATGACAGTGACACTCCAGAACGAGGAATAACTGTAGGTGGGAAAGCTGGTAATTTAACCACTGAGCATTTCTTAAAAGGCAACAAGAGGCATTCCAAGAGAACCCCAAACTGTCCATGGGTTCTGAGCCCCACCATGCTTGTATGAGCCCTCACCAGAAGTTAACATTAAATATAAAAGTACAGAAAAGGCTTCAGTAATCACAGCTCTAGTCCAGAATCATCATGGTAATTCAACTCGGGGTCTCTCTCTCTCTCTCTCTCTCTCACTCTTGTCCTCATATTCATGTATATTCATTCACATTCTCTCTCCCTCTCTCTCTCTCTTATGCTTTCACCATTATTTCAGGATCTGTGGGGCAAAATCTCCCCTTTTTATATGCTATAACTCCTTTTCAATCACCATTTTGGGTATAAAATAGAAAGCAGAAAATTCCTTCACCCAATACCTTCTCCAGAGAATGTCAAGAATGTCAGGTGTCTTCTAACCTAATCTGGGTTCCTGCCATTTATGTCACCTCCAGCAAAGACAGAATCTGGTGGCCTTCTGTTCTTAGCCAGGGAGGGAAGGACACAGTGGGAAAGATAGATCCTTGGATCTTCTCCAACAACATTCCACAATAATGGGTCTGAGTACTTTACAGTCCACAGAGTAATTCCACAAACATTATCTCATTTGCTCTTTACAACAATGTTGGAAGAATGTATAACTCACTTCATTTTTTCCCAGTGAGAAATTTCAGGCTCCAGGGTTAAACAAAACACGATAGGAAAGATGAGGCAATTTGCTGTCTCGTGACTTGAACCTTGGCCAGCAGGTTTTAATGCGAGGGTTCTTCTATACCAAAGCTAGGCCAGCATCAAAGCTGGGCTGTACTTCCCACTTCAGGGCACGTGAAGGAGCCAACGTGTTTTATTTAGCTCCTGGAAGGGTTGGGGAGTGGAATAAATGATAGCCTTATTTTGAACTATATATGATTCTTCTTGGAAGCTCATCAATGCATAAAGGAATCTTCTACTGAGAAATTTAGACTCTTTCAATATGGGTTTCTTTTTTTTAAACAATTTTATTATTTGCTTATTATTTGTGAGAGGGAGACAAAGAGGCAAATAGAGAGAGAATGGGTACACCAGGCCCTCTAGCCACTACAGTCAGACTCCAGATACATGTGTCACCTTGTGCACCTGGCTTTCGTGGGAGCTGAGGAATCGTACCTGTGTCCTGAGCTTCATAGGAAATTGCCTTAACCACTAAGCAATCCCTCCAGCCCTCGACTTGGGTTTCTTATACAGACTGATCATTAGAAGTTTACAGTTCTAGAGCTGGGGCGTAACTCAGTGACACAGTTCTTGTCTTGACACATGCAAGGCCATGGGGTTTGTATACCAGCACCTCAAAACATTTAAAAAAAAATCATAGGATTTCATCTGGCTTGCTGACATTGCTTAAATAGAATCATTATGCAGGTAACTCTTAATTTTTTTGGCGGTGGCAGTCGGGGGGCGGGCAGTGGGAGAGGCTGGAGAGATGGCTTAGTGGTTAAGGCACTTGCCGGAAAAGCCAAAGTTCTATTTCCCAGGACCCATGTAAGCCAGATGAATACGGGGACACATGTGTCTGTAGTTTGTTTGCAGTGGCTGGAGGCCCTGGCATGCACATTCTCTATCTGTCTCTCTCTCTACCTGCCTCTTTCTTTCTCTCTCAAATAAAAAAAAAATTAAGTTTTAAGATCCTATTTATGAAAAAAATGTTTTTGTAATATGTGGTAAACCTTTCTTTATGCACCTAAACAGAAAGATATCCATTTAGCTCTACACTCATTCTTTTACATTTCTACTTAGCATTCGACCCTTTAACTGCATCAGCATCTTTTCAACCAATCACCTTATGATAGCAACTTAGGTTACTTCAAAAATTTCATTCTTACTAAAAATATCTTTCTTAAAAAAATAACAAAATATCATGACATCACTTGAGACAGTGAAGTATTATATTGTGACTGAATGGTAAAATATTAAGGCAAAGGTGTTATGGGCTATCTTAAAGCCAGTTTCCTATAGTTTCATAGAAGGAAACCATTGTATTTTGTAAATTTTTAAAAATAGAAACTGCTGGTTTGAGTATTTCATATTTTTATGGAAAAGATGTTATTCTGTGGAGATTGAATAATACTATGTCTTGACACACACAAGTTATTTATATATAAATTATAGTAACTTTGCCCATGTTAACAAGGCTGTCATCTTCTTGTGTGATTGACTGTGACCATGTAATAGAAAAGTTCATTTCCTTGGCACCCAGGTGGTAAAAGTGCTGATAATTCTATGCTGCAAATGTTTCCTCCTGTCTTCTGCTGGAGGGGTGTTAAAATCTAGAGAGCAATTTTACGTCAGTGTAATTCTATTACCAGTCAGATATGTGTGTGTATGTACACAGGTGAGTACGTGCACACACACACACACACACACACACACACACATTGGATTCACTACTCAGGAACCCCATGCAGGCCCCCTTTCTTCAGGAGCTATATCTTAGGATGGAGACCTGTACTGGCTCTGCTCTTGAGTTTCGGGGATGACAATATGTGCATAATTAAAACTGCAGAGAATGATAGAAAGAAGTTAAAAATGACTGAGAATTCTAGCTGGAAATGGGCACTTTAACAAAGCACTCAGAGTTCAGTTTAAATTTTAATAATACTATTGAACAAAAGCTACTTGAAAATACAGTGGATAAGAAGGAACACAAATAATTCAAGACAGCCCATCAAAATCTATTCTTTTCCTCTGGCCATTACCCACATAGTAATATTGGTTATCATACCAACTGAAAGCAAAGCAGAGGAGAGGAGGAAATGTATGTTTGTGAGCTATCATGCCTAACATCTTTTCAGAAGTAGCTTCCTACAGACACAGCCTTTCTCGTTTTCATCTTAATCCTCAGAGAAAAATCTAAAAGCCTGCTGCTGCTTTAATATATTTTTCTGTTGTTGTTAATATGCTTTTGTAGGAGTCTCGCCAGAAATTTCTGGTCTAGTAGTCATTTAACTGAACTAATGGGATAGCCTCTAAAAATGCAAAGCTCTGACCAGACCTGGGATAATTAGCACATGTGCACCTTCAATGCATAAACAATACTGATACCACTGTTGTATTCAGTGCGATGGACTCCAGTGAAGAAGAGCGAATTTTACATGAAGATGTGCCTGGACCAGCAGACAGACATTCCATCCCAATGACTACAATGTGCTTATAGCCTTTGATCCCAGAACTCGGGAAGCAGAGGTAAGAGGATCACTATGAGTTTGAGGCCACCCTGACACTACAGAGTGAATCCCAGGTCAGCCTGAGCTAGAATAAGACCCTACCTCGAAAAACCAAACCAACAAACAAAAAAAAAGTCTGGGAGGCTGAAGGTTCCATCCTGGGTTACCCCTTGTCATGAGATGCCTTCTTCCATGTTGCGATGCAGGAAAGAGAAAATCCACCACAACAAATAAAGGACTCTTGCTAAGACGCAGCTTGTTGACCATGAGCCAAGTGGACGTCTATTGTTTTGAAGTTACCTAGGCTGTGGCATTCTGCATAGCAACACAAAAGCAACTAAGCCATTGTGGACTGGAGAACATTGTGTTCTCGGGACTTCTATTTCCTTCTTTCATGTCGCTCACTCATTCCTCACTGTCACTCACTGACTTAGTTTACTGTGTGCTGCGTTGTAGGTACTTGGTTCCAGACATATTCTGAGGGCGGCAGCTTGTTCAGCATCCTTGAAGAAGCACAGAATAACACACTGTCACGGTGAATGGTGGTGTGTGTGGACAGCGGGGGCCGGGGGAGGGGGGTCCTGTGCCTTTTCTAGGGATGCTACCTACGCCCTCCTTACCTTCGGCACTATATCTTCCTTTCTGAACGTCAAAGTCTCCACTAAGTGAGCATTAAACTGCATAAAATGCTGTAACAAAGATATCACTCCACTGAATGTGAAATTGGTATTTTGTACTTCTCAGCAATGCTACTTCCCAGGATTTTATTAGACTTAACTTTGTAGAATTTCACAGCAGAGTCTTCCAACAGCAGTGAACTGTAGTCCTGAAGCCAGCAGGATGCCAGCAGTACTCAGGCTCCTGCCCTAAGGGACCACCTTCACTTGAAAACACCCCGGGGAGTGTGACCACCGCGCTGAAGAGATGAAACGTATACAGTCGTCTCCAAACAGTCTCCAGAAATTGCTCCCTTCCCTCAATGCATCTACAACTGCTGTTTCTTCCAGAAGTGAACGCTAGCCCCTCCTCCTCTTAAATCTAGGCTAGTCTGGTGACTTGCTTTGACTAGTAGAAAGCTCTCTGTGCAGACTGGCATCTGTGTTGAATGAAGTCTTTGGGTGGCTTGACATGTCTTCTTTCCCTCCTTAGGAGTCGGCCCCTTGGGATCTAGCAGCCATGCTGTAAGGAAGTCGCATTCCCCTCTGGAGCTGATGTGCCATGGAAGCCAGTTGAGACATCCCAGCTGAGCCACAAAGGAGGGACCCCAACTCACACCCCCTAGGCATGGAAGAACCCACAGGTCAATGCTGCACATCCCCGTGCATTGTAAACTGTTGTTTTAAGTCATGCATCAATAATCACATGACGTGGTAGGCTCAATGTCAAGGTAGACTATGAGAACAGTGTCCAAGGGGAGGCGGGGGTTCCCTAAGCGAACTATCTAAAATGTCTGAAGATTTAAAAAAAAAAAAAGAACAAACACAAAATGTCTACAGTTTAGCTGAATGTAATACATCTTACTTCCACTGTGGAGAACGAAGAATGTGACTTTATAGACAAAAAATAAAATATACCACCTCTCTTTACTTTCAAGCTGTTTAAAGTGAGATACCCGAGCTGTTAAGAGCTAATTATTTAGCACTTATTCCAACTTCAATTTTCAAATCATATTAAGTGGCTCAATTACATGTTATTTCGAGGGTCAGATAATAGGATATTTTACAAATAATTAATATACGTCTTACTTATGCACATGTCAAGAAGTTAAAAATCAGATTTATTTTTTAAACAATGTCTGACATTGTAGCCTAGGCTGGCCTGGAACTCATAGCTTTCCTCCTTCTTTAGCCTCTGGAATGCCATGATTACGGGGAAAGCCACCACACTGGCTCTGGTGTGTTTTTTGTTTTTTAAGATTAATTTCTTTTAAATCGGGGCTGGAGAGATGGCTTAGCGGTTAAATGCTTGCCTGAGAAGCCTAAGGACCCCGGTTCAAGGCTCCATTTCCCAGGACCCATGTTACCACGTTAGCCAGATGCACAAGGGAGTGCATGCATCTGGAGTTCGTTTGCAGTGGCTGGAGGCCCTTGCGCGCCCATTCTCTCTCTCTCTCTCTCTCTCTCTCTCTCTCTCTCTCTCTCTCTCTCTCTCTCCCTCCCTCCCTCCCTCCCTCCCTCCCTCCCCCTCTTTCTCTCTCTCTCTGTCACTCTCAAATAAATAAATAAAAATAAAAAATATTTTAAATCAATGAGACAGGATCACTCATCATGTTGGCAGTTGATAGGGGTGGAGTGAAAAGAAGAAAAAGAATAAGAGAACAGAAAGGGAGGAATTCAAACTTTTATTTATCAGTATCATCAATGAGAGAGTGTAACAGCAAAATCACACACCAATTAATAACACACTCCTAAGCTCCATTCTCCTGTGTTCTTCCCCTGCATTACCTGCTATGATAGGCAACATTATCATTACACAAGAAAGCGCCATAGAAAATAATCAGTATACAGAGCCTCCCGGGAAGAGGGATTGCTGCTTACTAGTGACTGTTGTTAGTGTTTACAGTAAGCTTCCATCCATGTAACCATTCTGCCCAGTCTTTCCCCATGCCTGGGGAAGTGGGTGGGCCTATCACCTCAAGGAGTAATTAAGGGAGGAGAAACCCTATTGCTATGTGAATAGCATCTCCAAAGATAAGTAGGGGCTGGTTCAAAATACAGCCCTGGGTCCTGCCAGCTCTCTCTTGCTCCTGTCCCACTCCCCATTATTGATCCACAAGTGCCCTCCACCCAAACGCACAGACAGAAACTTTGAAACAAATTTGCATCTTCAAATCTGTAAAGCAGACCATCATAGTAACAGGTCATTCTCTAGCATGTTCCATCAAAAGAGTGACTTTGGGGCTGGATAGATGGCTTAAGCGGTGAAGGCACTTGCCTGCAAAGCCTAAGGTCCCAGGTTCGATTCCCCGGAATCCATACCGCACATGGTGGCGCATGCATCTGGAATTTGTTTGCAGTGGATGGAGGCCCTGGTGTGTCTGTTCTCTCCTTCCCTTCCTCCCTTCCTCCCCCCCCCCTTCATAAATATATTTGAAAAAAAAAAAAGGTGGCTTTGTTTTCCTATCTCTGTTTGAAAAAAAATACAGTGACAGCTGCCAAAGGAACAGGCTGGTTAGGATGCACTTCCTGAGAGCAATGACTAATAAAGGCTTCAGTTTGGGCACAGCCACACATGTAACTTCCCTGGCCACCTTCTTTAACAACAAGGACACGGGTGGTCAACAGCAGCAGGCGTTTCTTTCATCTGAGGATTCTAGTACATTTAGCAAAAGCTTCTCATTAGGTCTCATGTGGCCTCTGAGGAGACAGACTCAGAAACACACAAAGGGGGGCATCCTGTCATTGACCAAAGGAAGCAAACAACAACCGGTTCCTATACTTGACAGAGCAGCGACAATTTTACTGGAGGACATCATTAGGGATATTACCTAGAGATCTTCTCTAATCCTGACGCTGTCCTCTGAGCCAAATGATAATAATAACACCTATTCCGCCAACTTCATGGGCATAGAGTGAAGATCAAATGCAGGAGCGGATGCACTGGTGCTGAGAAAACTCTGATGTCCATACAAATAAAAGGCTTTACTTCTATTATCTAAACCAAATGTAGACTTCAAGCAGAAAATGCCATTTCCAAATGCTGCATCCAATATAGGAAGCCTTTCTTCCCAACAGCTTGAGTGTTATTTATACAGATGCAAATCATATTTGTATGCCTGTGATCACATTCCTATAGGGTACAGGAGAAGATGAAGGCAGAGAAAGCAAACCACGAGTCAGAGCACACAGACAATTATCCTTGATTATAATGTTTGCATATCTTCAATATTCAAAAAAAAACCTGCCTAGAAAACATTCATGAAAGAAGGACTATAACTATAAGCCCAAGATTTCCGAAGGTGTTTTGTTTTGTTTTATTTTGTTTTGTTTTTTGAGGTAAGGCCTCACTCTGGCTCAGGCAGACCTGGAATTCACTATATAGTCTTGAGGTGGCCTCAAACTCACAGGGATCCTCCTACCTCTGCCTCCTGAGTGCTGGGATTAAAGGCGTGTGCCACCATGCCCAGCTTCCAAAGGATTATTTTGTTTTATTCAGATAGCTCTATCGCCTCTGTCTCTCTCTCTCTCTCTCTCTCTCTCTCTCTCTCTCTCTCTCTCTCTCTTTTCCTTGCCTTTGGAAAGACCAATTTCTTCTTGAAACTGTTACGGGCTACTTGAAGTAGAGACCCATTAGCACTTCCCTTCCCATTTCCCAAAATTCACAAGAAGAAAGAAGGCAGCTCTATGTATAGGAAGAAGTCAATTACTTTTCTCTCCCATACTCTGGTCATCTGCTTTACACCACAGAGCTGAAGGAATTCTCACTGGGGTAAGGAGTGATCAGGACTCAGAACTGAAAAGAACACAAGGGAAGGTTGCTTTGTTGCTACAGTTGGTTGGTACTGAAGGTTTGGTTTCATCCAGAAACCTTGCCAATTAACTTTCCATGAGCATGAATATTTGGGTAGGACATCTGTTGCCCTCTGGGATGTTCAACAGCCAATCCCCTTTCCTATTTCTTCCTCGGGAATTCAATGTTAAGAGTCTTTGAGAGAGGACAGATTTGCTTCTCTCTGTGGAAGAAGAGAGGCCAGCTTCTCTCTCCTCTTGCCCAGTTAGGGCCAGAAACAGAACTTTAAGCAGCCAATCAGGTGCAGCATTTCAAGTTCAGTCCCTGCTGCAAACATGTAGTGTTTCTGGAATCCTTCAGTAGGACTTGGGCAGCAGCTCCTAACTATACCATGGACTGACTGCAAAATTCTTCCTAAGTTTCTTTTTCTGGTTCATTTAACCAAAATTAGTTTCCACCCTTTGCTACAAATAGCCCAGGCTGGATTCACAGAATAAAGAGACAACACTTTCTCAGACTAATGCTAGCTGGGCTCTGAAAAAAGCCTCATCAGGCTGTTTATCTTCAAATGCGAGAACAGAAACAAAGAACGGGAGAACTCACTTAACAAGACTTTGGCCCAGAACTGCTAAGGAGGAGGAAGGAGGAAAGGGCAAAGAGAGGGGAGAAAGGAGCACTTGACTCTCAAGCTGACTCAGTGACTTAGGCAGCAGGTGGTACCAGGAACACACCCTTTCCTACCTCATGCCCCATGATCTGGAATAATGCCCCGTCAGTTCACAACAGCTACGTGGAGCAGCAAGCACATTCAGGAGTGCTCTGAAGCTACACTGCGGCTCAGGGGCTCTGGGTTCACCAACCACTGTCACTGCTATGTAAAGAGGAGAACCCAGGGGAATGGATTTGCCAGGAGTGTGCACTGAAGAGGACAGCTAGACTAAGGATCCAAACAGGCGGGGTTCTTACTCTAGCTCTGCCCACCTAGGAGGAACTGGAAGCATGACGGAATTTTCCAGTGCACCCGTAGATCTATGAATCACCATCAGTATTCCTGACAATAGGTGGGACTGGGAAGGTATAGCTCAGCTGGTAGACTGTTTGCTTAGCACTTACAAAGCCCTGGGTTCAATCCCTTGCACTGTATAAACTGGCTGTGATACAAGCCTATAATACTAGCACTCGTGGGGTGGGGGTCGAAGCATCAGAAGTTAAGTTCAAGGTCATTCTTAGCCATATAGAGAATTTCAGACCAGCACATGTTACATAAGACCCTGTCTGTCAAGGGAGAGAAAGACAAGGAGAGAGAGAGGGAGAGATAAACAGAGCGAGGAATGGAAGGAGGGAGATAGAAACAGAGAGAAAGAAAGAGGGACAGAAGGAGGTCGAGGGAGAGAACATGAAATGATTTGTATATAGCCAACTTAATTTTGCCTGATTTGGGAAAACAATTATTCTCTCTGCCTCCATTTTCCTGGTGGAGTATTTATTAGACACCCACAAGGTATAGTACTTTGGATGAGCGCTATCAGAACTCACAAGGAAGTAACCGATCAGATATGGGGTTCACATACAATTAAAAGATTTACTTAAAATGTCATCAGCTCCCTTCCAGAGTGGTACTTAGGGGGCTTTATGTTTGGTTGCTAGGAAAGCCAACAGGAACAATACTAAATGAGAGGGAATCCCTTTGGATCCCAGTGGAAATGGAACCTAGAAGGAAACTATCTATGCCCGGCCTTCTGCCATCTCTTTCCAAGTCTCCGAACACACAGGCAATCAGCAACTGCCAGTAATTACTGTGCACTGTGGGTTACTGACCTCACACCAGCCTCCTTAGTGACCTCACGCCCTTCACAGAAAACACTCCTCACCACAGCAATGGAGTAGGAAATCCAGAGAGACAGCTCTTTCTTCGCATCAGGGAGACGTGCAGGAGGAGGGGTGGGGAGGGGAGAGTCTGAGCTGGTCCAGTATGATTTGGGAAGACATGAAAACCTAACCCAAGTTTTATTAAACGGCGGACAAAACAAGCAGCCCTTTGCTTTATATCCTGGAGTTTGCCTGTTGACAAAGAATTGTGGGTGGGATGGCTCAAGGAGTAAGGTGCTTACCACCCAAGTGTGAAGGCTTGAGTTCGGATTCCCCAGAACTCATGCAAAATGCCAACCGTGGTGGTGCACATCTGTAATCTCAGCATTGAGGAGGCAGAGACAGGAAAGCTCGTTGCTCGCTTCACAACTAGCCTAGTCGAATTGGTGAACTCAAGGGTCAGTGAGATCCTCTCTCAGAGAGGAACGTAGAGGAATTGAAGAAAACCCACACACATGCACTACACATACACATAGAAAAAAAAAAGTCATTCTGTGTTAGACATAAGGAGTTAAGATAGTGGCAGGTATCTTCCCCTTGCTGGGACAAAACATTTGACAAGCAGCAGCTGACGGGAAGAAAGGATTTATTTTGGCTTACAGTCTCAAAGGGAAGCTTCGTCATGGTGGAGAAAGCCTGGCAGAGAAGAGGCTACACATCACATCTTGCCTCAGCAGCTGGGAGGGAGCAACACAACTGAGCCAGTGCTGGCAATGGGAGCTTGGGCTACAAGGCTCCAAGGCCCAACCACGCAGCACACCTCCTCCAGCAAGGCTCCGCCTCCGAAACTGCCACCAGCTGAGGACTGAGTATCAAGCTTAATCACAAGCACAGGAGACTATGAGGGACTTTTCACATCTAAACTACCACAGGCAGTATATTTCAATGGCTCTTGGTGCACGTGTGTGTGCGTGCGCTTAAAAATCTGTAAGCATGCGCTCATGAATTTTGGCTTTAAAATGACTTTAATTGTGAATTTATAACAGGCATGCTTCCATTGTGGGGAAAAAAACATCCCATGAACAAAAAATGTAACCTCTTGAGTAGGAAAGACTGTATTAAGGGTATCATAAAGCCACAGAAAGATTCACCAGGCTGGAGATGGAAACGCTTTTGAAGCAGTTTCCTAACTATAATGTCACCCCACCCATTCATGCTACAGCCTGTGACTTTTCTCATGTGAAAGTAATGCTGGGGTCTGAAAGAACGGGAGCCGTGCCTGACTTATGATTCTATCTTTCCACAGCACTAAATATGTGGCAAATGACTGTTAAAAGAATGCATGAACAACAAATGAAAAAAAAAAAAAACATAGCAAACAACACAAAAAATACTCACTTTATTACACAGGGAAGTTTGGGGAAATACTCCAAAGTTGAAGCCAAAATATGTAAAGAAAGTTCTCTTGCTCTGAGAGTATAGCTGAAGAAAAATGGTCCTCTAACTTCATAGCACATGTAAGCCTTTCTCAGTTCTGGAATCCAGGCATGTGCCTCGGTGTCTAAACCAGAGAACAGAAGCAGCTGAGACTTGGAAACCAGAAAGTGTTTTCATCCCTAGTATCTTCAATGGCCATTTCACAGATTGTCTTTTTGAACTTCTTGATTTCGAAGTTTAAGAAAGACCCTAAGAGTAAAGCAATTTGCCTCTAGTCTAAGTGAAACCCACAGAAAAGAATATGATAGCCTCAAGGCCACCAGCTCCTACAGCTTAATGCAGTATTCGGGTCACTCCAGCTCTGTGAGAATATGCACCCCCAATCTGAGCAAAACCCCAAATGGAATGCCCATGGCAACTTCAAGCTTATTCTCTACATCACTGAGAAGTAAAATTTCTTTGTTTCTCTTCTTTTCTTTCCTTGTTCTATATTCTAAATATTTAAGAAAGATTTATATGCCCCTAAAGCAGATCTAAGCTGACCACTGTCATATAACCTATGAACAAGGCTTTCGTATGGCATGCTTGTAGTAAGAAAGATGGGATAAATTGCAAGGTAGGGCTGCCTCCTCAAAGTCCACCTAATTGCCCGTTCATAGATATATCCTTCCTTTGTTAACCAACCCCTGATTTAGGCTGCATCATTAAGAGGGAGTTCTGGCTGCATGCAGGAATGTGGTGGTGGTACCTTAGAGCTGAATGAATAAAAACATATTAACTGGCAAATTACTGAGACAAGCCGGGTGTGGTGGTGCATGCCTTTAATCCCAGCACTCGGGAGGCAGAGGTAGGAGGATTGCTGCGAGTTCGAGGCCACCCTGAGTCTACATAGTGAATTCCAGGTCAGCCTTGGCTAGAGTGAGACCCTAGCTCAAAAAAAAAACAACAACAAAAAAAATTTACTGAGACAATTTAAAGAATCTGTGAGCATCAGGTAATAAAAACAAATGGTTTTAAGAAAGCTGGGAGTAGAGAAGGGTCACTGAAGCCAAAGGACATTATAAAGGTGACAGAGGATCCAAAAATGCAAGAGGGCAGACGCCTGTAGTTTAGAAGGTGCATACCCAACAAAGCCACTCACAGAAAAAGGCTTTGCCTGTAAACATCTTTACTGACCTTCTACTTGGATGGATTTTTAAACTGTCCTGGAGATTCCACATTATTGAAAATAACTGGCCCCCTGCTGTCGCTTGGCTAAAAGATCTGCCAAAAACGCTAGAAGAAATCTAGCAACTAATGACCAAAATGTCAGAACACATTTCTTCCATCTTTCCTTGGGGCTTCACCAACCCTCAAAAGTCCAGATATATAAGCAATGAACAACTACTTCAAGGCTCCATCTGTAGTCTCATGCCGTGTGGGTAGGCACAGTAATAACTAGGCCCCGCATAAGGAAGCAATGGGGTCATATGTGTAACCTCAGCACGTGGTATGCTAAGAGGATCACTGTAAGTTGGAGGCCAACCTGTCCATGTAGTGAATTCCAGTTCAGCTTGGGCTAAAGTGAGATCCTACCTTGGCGGGGGGGGGGGGGGGGGGGAGAGAGCACTTCATAGCCTAGTGTACTAGTACATGCCTTTAATCTCAGCACTCAGTAAGCAGAGACAGGAGAATTGCTATAGAGTTCCAGGTCAGCTTGGGCTAGAGTGAGACCCTACGCTGGGTGGGGGGGCTTTTCCCTAGAAAAAGTGGTCTCTCTGAAAAACAAAAATGCACCTATTCTCTTAATGACAAATGCGTAACAAACTATTTATCTGACTGATGGTGTGAGGACTTAAAATAAAATAATCCATGTCAAGAATCTTGAGGACTTTTTACTCCTATAACAGAAAAGTGGGCATAGGGCGCAGTCATCCAAACCGATCTTAGTAATAGTAGCAAAAATAACTTCACATGTGAAGCAATCACATGCCTCTCAATCTGCTCCCAAAAGAAGAAGATCCTTCCACCTTCCATCAGATTTATTTATAGGTAAGGCTGGTTTCACAGGCGTGTGACCCACACGGTGACATAGAAAACTGTACTCTTTGAAGGATCCCATATTTGGTTTAATGCTGTCAGTTCTTAAAAATTTTGGATAATGGGTTCCGCATTTCATTTTCTGCTAGAGCCAATAAATTAAAAAGTCAGTCTTGCTTGTAGGCTAACCTCTGCAAACCTTAGTGTCCCTGGCTTGTGAAGAGCTAGCTCCCTTTTATAAGAGCAACCCTGGGTTGCTTCAGTGAGAAGCCAGAGGTAGAGTGGTGAGTGTTTCCACCTCAGAACAACATAGCTTCCTCTGAAAGGGCCTATTGTGAATGACACTATGGATCTCTGAATGGCAGGCACAATGCTTATCAGAACTGGAGTCCTTAGAGGACACCTAGGCCAGTGGCCTCATTTTGCAGGTGAGGAATCTGGATACTTGGGTGGGTGACTCACTGAATCAACAGGTAACTGCTGGCAGAGAGGCAGAAACCAAGGCCGGTGCTCTTTCCAGGACTTTCCAGCTGTGTGCGATGTTCAGCCAGTGCTCTGGGCTCAGCTCATGACTGTAAGTCAGCACTCACGCACCGCACCTGCTGTGTGCTGTGTGGCCGACGGTCACAAGCATGGGAATGACCAAGACGCGAGGCCATGATAAATCCCGGCCCACTAGGAGGGGAACCAAGAACTTCTCAGCTTGTGTTTACTTAACCTCCAACTTTCTCAAAAGCTTCTGGTTTTGTCTTTATAATCTTTCTGGAAAGATTAAAACCTGAAGAAGAAAAAAAAAAGGCTTCTTTGGAAAAATATGAAATGGGAATTGCAAAATAAGGATGATGCGTAACGTAACATTTTTTATAGACACAGCAACTGAAGGAAGCAGAGTCTAAACGATAACAGGCTCAATTCTCACCCCCAATAGAAACCAACAATTCCACATCTCTCAACCACCACATCCCCCAACCCTCAAACATGCAAAACCACAGGCTAAGCTCTGTCAGACTGACTGGAAATGCGTGTATGTAGAGTCTGCAGGGTCTCATGACAAAACGATCAGTATGTTTTTAAAACTGAACCTCTGTATTATATTTATAGAGAAAAGTACAAGTAAGACTATTTCCTTATGGAATGAACACTTATGACAAAGATGAAACAGGCAAGAGAAGGCCAAGGGCCATGAATAATGCTCCCATTAAAATAAAGAAAAAGACCCAGGCAACAGAGAAAATGGAAAGAACTGACTCCCAGGATGATTAAAGAGCATCCCAAACAGTGGATGATGTCTGCATCCTTGCTGATCCTTACCTTCCCCAGCTGTGTGATGACAGACACACACCACCACGTGGGTTGCCAAGAGGAGGAACTCAGTTCATACAACCACAGGACATGCCCTCAGCGGACGTATTATATGCACACCCTAATGTTAGATATGCACTAAATGCTCAGTAAGTGTAGTCTGTCTGTGGGAATAACCACATTGGTGTCTGATACGCCATGTGAGAAAGAACCACGGGCAGGTAAGGAAACACAGGTGTGGTGGAAGCAAGAGGCACAAGCTCAAAACCCCACGATGATGCACAGACAGCTGGATCAAGCACCCACTCCCTAAAGTGAAAGGCATCAGGGACACCAGAATCAACAAGAAACACCCTCAGCCATCGTCTTGCTCACAGAGTAGCCTGAAAGGACATGGATTATGGGCTCAGTGTTTTGTGAATGAATGAGCTGGTGATAAATCACGCCATCCCTCCAAAAACTCCAAGTGGAAGCAGTTCACTGTAGTGACTAAACCATGCCAAACTGCCGGTTACTCCTCCTTCTAAGGTCAGAGGAGAAGAGAGGGAAGCGGTGCGAGGGGGAGGACAGGGAGGAGGCTAACGATGGCACCAACGTTCCTGTTTACACACTGAGCATGTACATAACTAATAAAGAGAAAAAGGGATTGAATACATACATACACACGGGTGCACATATACACATATAAAGAATATGTTATTATTCACAAATATAAATTATTCAGTCTTGCAAAAAAAAAAAAAAACTTCTTTGTAATTCCTAACTATCAATGCACTTTGCTCGACATGGGTACACACATGGGTGCATGTCTCAACATGGGGATCTGTCCGCAGATCCTGTATTGGAGTGGGGGCGGGAATTGACCAAAAGTGCAAGACAATCTGTCACTCATCATCAGCCCACCGGTGGGACCACTGAACATCTTTCTTGAGCAGCTCAGACACCGAGAGGAAGGGATGAAGTACCAAGTGAAATGGAGGTGTGGGGGTGGGGGGGAGACACGCATGATGAGTGACAGCCATCATTTCTCCCCAGGCTATAAAGACAGATTGAGGCAGGTGAATGCAAATTAATTTTCCCTCGTATCCAAAATAAAAAAGGGGAATTAGGACATTTAAACATATGCTCAAAATATAAAATATTCTATTGCCTTCTTTATTCTGGGTATTTGTAGATTTACCTCTGAATATCAGTATATGGTCAACCCTTCAACCCCAAAAATCATTCCTCAAAATGGACTAGGACTAGAGGAATGTGCGAAATAAAGACTGGATGGCAAAATATTTACTGAGTTTTAAATATATAGTTCTGTACTTGTATATTCAACATGACTAGCTGACAGCCTCCTCTCCAATAGGCAGGGAGACTGAAAATTGGATACATTTCCTGTACAATCCCACACATTCCCAACACTTCACAAAGAAGACAGGATCAGACACAAGATAAGTTGAGATACCAGGAACTGGTAAACCTTCATATAGATTATAAGCTGTGTTGATATAAACCGGTATGTGGGTGTCCATGAGTAAGTGTGTACATATACAGGAGAGGATGAAGGATAAAGAGGGTATAGAGGTGGTTACTGAATACTGATATACCTGTTTTTATCAAGGTTAACAATCTTTCAGAGATGCTAAACACCCTTGTTTCCAACAATAAGCTTCCTAGGCTATCCAATGCCACCTACATCAGGGTGAGCTATCGCTACACGCACTACAAAAAAAGTTTCATTTTTCTATCATATCCACATCATCATAGCAATAATGTATTCACTCTTCAAGTTTCTATGAGCTAAGGACAGAATCCCAAAGCTTTGTACCCACCCTCTCTGCCCCTGGATTTTTTTTTTTTTTTTTTTTTTTTACTATTATGTGAAAGGCTCTCTTTACAAACCACAACAGTGAATTTCAAACTTAAGTAATTAAGAATCATTTGCAAAGAAGAAAATGCCCATGTGGACAGGAAGTTAAGTAAATGCACTTATTACATTATGTTTATTGCAATGTCATGCATTATGCACACACAGAAAAATTTTAAACCAAAAAGAACTTAAGTTAGTGTGAGTTGGAATCATTTGGGTCTGCTAAAACTCAGTTTCACAGTATTACATTAAGCTGTTTTATAGTAGAAAGATAGGATCTTGGGGCTGGGGAGATGGCTCGGTTGGTAAAGTGCTTGCTGTTCAAGCATGAGGATCTGAGTTTCAATCCCCAAAGACCCACGTTAAAAAAAGAAAGAAAAGGGCTGGAGAGATGGCTTAGCGGTTAAGCGCTTGCCTGTGAAGCCTAAGGACCCTGGTTAGAGGCTCGATTCCCCAGGACACACGTTAGCCAGATGCACAAGGGGGTGCATGTGTCTGGAGTTTGTTTGCAGTGGCTGGAGGCCCTGGCGCACCCATTCTCTCTCTGTCTCTCTCTATCTACCTCTCTCTCTCTCTCTCTCTCTCTCTGTGTGTCTGTTGCTTTCAAATAAATAAATAAAAATAAACAAAAAAAAAGAAAGAAAGAAAAGAAAAAACAGTCAGGCATGGTGGTTCAGACAGGGCGGTGGAAGACAGGCTCCCTGAGGCTCACTGTCCACCTACAAGGTGAATTCCAGTTCAGTGGGAGATCCTATCACAAAAGTGAGTGGCTTCTGAGGAACAGCACCCAAGGTTATTCTCTGGCTTCCAAGTCCTGCTCCCTTAATGGCCAGGCTCCCGAGTGTGTCAGAGGTGACTCACCTCTGGCCCCCCTTTTCCTATTCAAATTAAAAATCTTCTTGACTTCATGGCCATTCATGTTAGTATACACCAATTGTGAAAACATACAAGATCCAGAAATCCACAGCTTTGCTTATCATCGAGACGACCGGGGAAACACTTGACTATCCTTAACACCATAATCAAAATGGGAACATAAAATGAAGGATAACTTGGACTCAAATGCAGGCTTGTGAAACCATGATTGCCAAAGAGCACAGAGGGGCTTTGAGGACAACCAGGAACTGGAATATACACACCCATACTCTCCTCCCAAAACAAGATCTTGGGCACTGGAGGTGAGTCCTGAGGACCTTAATCTATTCTCTGTTAACATCTTTGACAGTAAGGGTCTGATCCCTAATGCTCACTGCATAAAACTGAGTGGGAGCTCTTTCATTCCAGACATTTCAAGTCACAAAATTTCCCATGGTCAAGGCGTGTGGGTGCAGCTACCATTTTTACAGACATATTTAAAGACTAAATAATCTACAGGTAACCAAGAGAATGTGGGAGAAGTTTCCTTAGAACCCTGAAATAGTCTCACTGTTGCATACAAACTAAGCAAACCACAGCAAGAAGCAGACACACAGCTCTCCCCACCCGTCTTCCTGACTGCTTCAACTACAGCGTTTGGCACCCGTTTTTGTTTTGCTTTGCGTGCGTGCGTGCGTGCGTGCGTGCACGTGTGTCATTGTGGAGCCACATGCACTCACCTGTGGTCAGGGTGCTCTCTCTCTCTATGTCAGGGGCCAGAGCAGAACGTGAGGTGTTCCACTCTGTCACTTTCCCACCATTCCTATTTGAGCAGGCATCGCTTACTCCCAGTAGAGCTCATGGTTTTCACAAGCTTGGGTGGCTCCCTGGCCTGTGCTCCCCTTTGTGGGACTGCAGTTACAAGCAACCAAACGCTTACATTTTCCAACTCTGTGGTTTTAGGCCCCCTCAGGCCGTCATGCTTGCCTAAGAAGTGTACTTAACTGCTGAGCCATCTCTCCAGCCTTTATTGGGCATCTTCTACAGCCCAGAGTATTCCTTCCCTTATTTCACCCACTAGGAGACCCATCAACAGTGCCATCTCTTCATCATGATCACTACCTCTCTCCATCTCTTCACCTACACTCTCCGTTCATTCAGAACCCTTTTGCAGGGCTGGAGAGATGGCTTAGCAGTTAAGGTACTTGCCTGTGAAACCTGAGGACCCATATTCAACTCCCCAGAGCCCACATAACCCAGAAGCACAACGTGATGCATGTGCAAGGTTGCACATGTGCACAAGGGGGCACATGTATCTGGAGTTCGGTTGCAGTGGCTGGAGGCCCTCCATGCCAATTCTCTCTCTCTCTCTCTCTCTCTCTCTCTCTGTCTCTCAAAGCTGTGTGTCACCATGCCCAGCAAAAAGAAAAAGAAAAAAAGCCTTTTACAGATTTACATTTGTTTGGCATTCTTTTTTCCCAGAGTGGCTGTGTATATTTAATATGATTAACAGCTTTAGTCATTAAACAGCATTTCTTTAAGAAGATTGTATGAGATTACCCTTAGAGTCTTGGTCTGAAATCACAGTATGTGTGCTCAGCAGAGGTAGGTAAGGGAAGTTCATCGTAATGTAACAACTTCATTCGGTAGTTAATATAATGGACAACACAACCCATAAAGATATTCTTCCTAAACTAATCAAATCATTAAGATGTCAGCTTCCACACAGACACTCCACAGCATGCCTGCCCCTGGCCCTGATTCAATTCCAGTGGAATCTTGCTGAATCAGCCGGAATGATAAAGTCTATGTCTTCATGCTGTCCTCTCAGTTACTCAGCTCCGGCTGCCTGAAGACAACAGGCCCAGCCACCACACCAAGTGGGCTCTTGTCCTTCACTGTTCATGCACCATACAGGCGGTGAGATAAGATTCTCCCCGCACTCACAGTGCTTCTGAGCCCTTCCCCATTGGTTCCAAATCTGAGGCTGGGGAGAAACATAGATACCTGGTCGCAGACACAGCTCTGGATTCAAAGGGTTTGAGCAAGAGAGCATGTACACTTTGCCTGGTGGTCTCTGGCTTAGTGACAGAGCTTCCTGCGGCTCCATCCTCATCACCTGGCATTTGAAAGCATTCCACTGGGGACACTGCTGGCTCTTGTCACAGCTGGCCTGAACACCCACCAAAACAATGAGCAAGTCAAGCAGCTGGCTTTGTGGGCCTTCCCTTCTGGAATGAACCAGAAAGCGCCTTAGGAAACTTTTCCTTTACTGCCAAGAATCCGAGCTTGAAGTTTCAGCGTTGCACATTCTCTCTATGGAAATCTGAAATTGTCGCTGAACTGCTGTGCTATGGGGTATATGGTAGCCCTGAGCTATACCTGGGCCTACTTTATTTTTTTTTAAATTATTAAAATTACACAGAATTGAAAATTTAGCTTCTTACTCAAAACAACAAAATTTGGGGTGCTCACTAGCTCTATGTGGCTATCGGTGGTGTTCTAAATAGTACATATCTAGAATATTCCCAGCATCACAGAAGGTTCTACTGAGCATATTTGCAATCCTAACATAACACTATCTTTAAGCGAAACATCAAAAAATGCTAGAGGATGGATGGCGAGATGGCTTGGTTTAAAGGCACTTTCTTGCAAAGCCTGATGACCTAGGTTCAATTCCCCAGTACTCATAAAACCAGATGGACAAAGTAGCTGAAGTTCATTTGCAGCAGCAAGAGGTCCTGGCATGCACTCACTCACTTCCTTTCTCTTCTCTCTTCCTCTCTCCAATAAGTAAATAAATATTTTTTGTTTTAATGCCAGAGGCTGGAGATGGCTCAGTAGTCAGTAGTTAAAGAGCAGTCCTTGTGCAAGCATGAGGGCCTAAGAGACTGCTCAGTTTCGATCCCCAGGAGCCACATAAACAGCTAGGCATGGCCACACACAACTGTAACCCTAGTCTCATGGTCGAGCAGAGACCTGAGAGTCAGTCACCACAGCGAGCTTTAAAGCAAGCTCCAATATCAGTGAGACTCTGGCTCAAATAAGAACAGGAGTAACAGAGTGAGAAGCCCAGTGCTTCTTTTCAGCCACCACAGGTAAGTGCACGGGGCACCACATGCGCATGTACACATGTGTACACTGCATACACCACATACTGAACACACACACACACACACACACACACGAGTGCTTGTGTGCATGCACGCACACACAAAAGCATAAACAAACAAATAAATAAAGCCAGAGGTGGACTGGGAAGCTATTTGAGTTAGTAAAGTGCTTGTCTTTCAGCCGAGTTCAACCCCCAGTACCCAAATAAATGCTGGGCATGGTGGTAAATATCTAATCCCAGAGCCGGGGCAGTGAAGACTGGAGGATTCTCTGTAGCTCACTAGCTAGTCAGTCTAGCCCAGTTGGTGAGCTCTAGGATGAGAGACCCTGCCTCAAGAAGAAGTAAACATGGGCTGGAGAGATGACTTAGCAGTTAAGGTGTTTGCCTGCAAAGCCAGAGGATCCCGGTTTGATTCTTCATGACCAACGAAAGCCAGATGCACAAGGGGGCGCATGTGTCTGGAGTTCGTTTGCAGAGGTGGAGGCCCTGGTGTGCCCATTCATTCTCTCTCTCCCTCCTTCTTTCTCCTTCTCAAATAAATAAATAAATAAATAAATAAATGAAATATTTTTTGTAAAAAAGAGAGGTAGACAGCATCCTTGAGGATGTTCTCTGACATCAGAACATACATGCACAAGCATCCATGTGCACCATACACATGGGTCCACATACAAACAAACATTCATGTACATGTTACAGATACCAAACAAAAATACATAAGTAGCCGGGTGTGGTGGCACACACCTTTAATCCCAGCACTCAGGAGGCAGAGGTAGGAGGACTGCTGTGAGTTCGAAGCCACCCTGAGGCTACATAATGAATTCCAGGTCAGCCTGAACTACAGTGAAACCCTACCTCAGAAAACCAAAATAAATAAATAGAGCTGAAGAAATAGCTTAGTTGTTAAGGTGCTTCCCTGTAAAGCCTAAGGACCCAGGTTTGGCTCCCCAGTATCCACGTAAGCCAGATGCACAAGGTGGTGCATGTATCTGGAGTTGGTCTGCAGTGGCTGGAGGCCCTGGAGTGTCCATTCTCTCTCTATCTGCCCCCCCCTCCCTCCAATTAAAAAAACAAATTAAAATGCCAAAGGAGAAGCAGTAAGTTTTCTTCAGGGCAGCAAATACGAGTAAGCCAGCCTGCTCAAGGAGGCACACTTGAAATTATTTTGAAATAAGGTAAATCTGAACCTAATGCCCACTGACATTCTTTAAGATAAATGACCATGCATACACATGCACACTCATGCACGCACAGAGATCCAAGTTCCACAAATCAAAACCTTTAAGGTGCCAGGTGTGGTGACGCATGCCTTTAATCCCACAGCACTCGGGTGGCAGAGGTAGGAGGATCGCCATGAGTTCCACCCAGAGACTACCCAGTGAATTCCAGGTCAGCCTGGGCCAGAGTGAGACCCTACCTCTGGGGGGGGGGGGGGTAGGGAAATGTTTACATAGTACTCACTATCTGCAAGGCTTTTCCCTACCATATCTTCTGGTAAGACTGAAACCCAGCACACATTCAACAGTGCATTCAGTTAGGATCAGACCACTTTTCTACTTCCCAGATGAATTTTGCACTTTACATTTCATTTTCTCAACCTGTTTTCTTCTATTGGACGTGAAAATTCAAGGTCACACTCAAAGGCTACCTGTGCCAGGGCCTGCTTGTTACCCCTGCAAGAATTGGCCCATCCATAGTAACACTCACGGTGACAGCTAACTAACATCTACCCATTTGTGCCAATTTGTATGATGACCGCCTTATGTAATCCTCATAAATCCTGTGGCGTGGACGCTTTGTTCCACTAAACAGATGAAAAGGCGGAAGTTGAAAGAGTTGCTTTCCAGAAATCCCCCAGATGATTAACATTTCGACTCAAGAACCTCTAACTTCACACTAAATTTTTTTGCTGTTGTTTTGTGGCAGTGGGATTGAACCCAGGGCCTTACATATTCCAAGCAAACACTTTACCAATGACCACCTTCTGCTAAATATTAAATTCTTAACTGATGGCCTATGCACTTCACTTTCTGTAGTCATATATCCCATATTTCCTTGATCAGCATGAGCTGGGTACCCACCTACCATAATCTCCTCCCCTTGATGTTAAACTCCTTGAATGCAAAGACCATATCTTATTCATTTCACCCTGATCTAGCAACCAGTATAATGAGAAAAAGGAACAAAAGCTTGCTGAGTAAATGTGTGAATGCATATTTCCATTCCGCTGGTTTTGCTGGTGGATTATCACTGCAACTTGCAGAATCTAGTCCAAGTTCACGCCAGGAAGTGTTAACCCTTTTTGACCCCCTTGAAATGATTCTTGGCTCTATCAACCTTATCACAGTTTTCCTCCAAACACAGTGACATCAATAAGTCATGGCATTCACACAACCAGCTTTTACCTAATGGCAGGCAGAAGCTGAGTCGCAGCCAGTGTGCTCTAGAAGTGGTCACTTGTCTCAGAGAACCTTCCCTAGGGCCCAGCCCATGGAAGCAGCAGAACGCAGCAGGCTACCTGCCCAGGCTGCCCAGCTAATACACTGAGAGCAAGTGGAAGAAAATGCTAGGCCAGAAAGACAATCCACAGGGCATCCTGTGAAATCTCAATGGTCATGGGATTCTGGGAGGAAGAGAGATTCAGGCTGAGCTAGCATTCCTCAGGAGCCCCAGATGGAGAAGGCTTGGGAGAAAACTCCCTAGAGCCAAAGGACCAGGCAGCCTGGAAGGATACTGCAGCTCTTCAAACGACCTTTACTAAACAGCTACACGGGGACAGCCCTGGGGTCTGGGGAGTAGCTATTTAAAGGTGAATTAAAACATGCTGTGCCCTCAAGAAACTCATTAGTCTAGCAAGGAGTCAGACATTAAGGCAATCCATGGTGATACAAAGTAGGTCTTGATAAATCCTGTAGCAAGGCATTACGAAGCAGAGGTTGATAGCATCATTAATTCAGAAGGAGGCTTTCTGGTCTGGGGGAAAGTGTACAAAAATACGTTCTCTCTGGACCTTGCAGGATGAGTAAGAGTTTGATCCACAAGTATAATGAATGCTTTCAGAATCTGGCTTGGATTCCTTTACTGGCCAGTGCAATCACCCTGACTTGCTGTGGGAGTTGGTTGCCAAAGTCTCCTGAGCACTGTTCTGGGAGCTAAGCCCTTGTAGTGTTGTTACCTTCGGAGGAAATATCAGGGTGATTTTCTCCTCCTCCAAGGGTAACCAATAGTCAATGACTAACTGCAGTGGAGGTCTGACAGCCCAACTTCTAACCTCAGGGAGGGACCATTCCGCGAGACCATACATGCTGCAGATTCCCCATGGGATCAGGCTGAGGTTAAAACTTCAACTAAATTTATGTTCTTGACCAGCCACTTGCCCTTCCCTGTCCTGTTGCCCTATTCCTTTACTGGTTTCAATATGAAAAAGTCAATAATTCACTCACACAAGACTCCTCCTCAAAGAGTGGCTCTCGGAGAATCCTACTAAGGCATTTTGTAAAAAGGGGTGCCACAACCAAGGCAGAGAGGCTGCCCTGTGCGAGGGATCCAGATGTGGGTACGATGAATGCGGATGGTTCACCCACCAATGGCCAGGTTCAGCACTGTGGAGATAAGATGCAGGTAGTGCCAAGCCCCTGGACGGTGCAGAGAAGGAAAGCGAAGTCACTAAACAGCAGCGTCTTAAATCAAGAATTTGCCAATTGGAACCTATGGAGGGCAGGGCGGACTTTGGGAGGGCCAACAGGAGTGAACTCCAGCCAGTCTGAAACTAGGTAAAGGAAACAAGTCTTAGAAAAAGGGGCAGAAACAGCAACACTCCAGGTAAACACATGGCTGTGGCAGCAAACCAAAGCTTGCACCACACATGGTGCAGAAAAGTCTGTCTGTGAATGAACTTTTCACGGTCCAGACCCCACGTAGACCACCTGAGAGGCCTGGCAGAGTGTCTTGTTCATTAACATTCTACGTCCTCATCCTAAACCCAGTGATTCCAGAATGGGTGCTTAAAAACATGTCAAACACAAAACTCACTGTCATTTTCTTTAAGGGCTGCTCAATTTTTAACAAAAACACATGGTCAGAACCACAAGTCTCACACCATCTAAATGGCAACGTATATGCTGAAAGTATTACCGGTGAAGTACGTTCCCTACCTCACTGTTCTGCCCAGTATTTCTACCTGATCTTATTTCTGCCAGGCACTGTGTTACCCTGCCATCCTGATGCTACAGCTTAGATATACACTGGGAAAGAAAGAAGAGGTCTATCCAGTCTCAAGATCCGTGACGTTTAACCACCTCTGGCTTCTATCATAGCCCTCAATAAAGCCTAACTTCATTAATTTTATGTGAAGAACGCACTGATACAATAAACCTGATTGCCCACCTCTTCAAAGTTAGCTCAAGGGTCCCTCCTGTCAGTCTGGGCCTGGAATGACTCACACGGGTCTCTGCATCCCCACTGCAATGCACGCCCAGGCCATAATCACACAGCCTGTACACAGGGCGTGTGCCTCCCACAACTCCCCTGGGTCCTGTTCTTGGCAGAATGGTCCATGCCTTTTATATTCTCAGGGCCTTTCATAGCAGCTGGTATGAGCAACTGATAAGAAAATTCTTAATATTTAATCCACTAAGTACTACAAACCATTCTTTTTTAAATATATTTTATTTATTTATTTATTTGAGAGAGAGAAAGAGGCAGAGAGAGAGAGGGAGAGAAGGAGACAGAGAGAAAGAATGGTGTGCCAGGGCTTCCAGCCACTGCAGACAAACTCCAGATGCATGCGCCCCCTTGTGCATCTGGCTTACGTGGGTCCTGGGGAATCGAACCGAAATCCTTTGGCTTTGCAGTCAAACGCCTTCACCACTAAGCCATCTCTCCAGCCCCCATTCCTATATAATTAAATCATATTTGGTAAAAAATGAAATGGCAGGAGTCTACTCCAAGCCCTGGGACATAGTGGCCAGTGACTCTGCACTCCCCTGACTTGACGGATTAGACTTGACGGATTATTGGAGTGTGAGGTTTCTGGGCTTGGAACTCTTACAGCTGTACACTACAGTGGAGAAGGCCTCACCCAAAATAGCTGGTCGGGGTGTGTTTTAGACTGTGAATTCTCAGATTTCTGGAACCGACTGCATATAATGATATAACTTGGGGATGAGACTTGAGTCTACACACAAGATTCATCTGTTTCATATATACCTTTTACATATATCCTGAAGGTAATTTGATGCATTATGTGTGATGCGCCATAACTTTGAATATAACCAACTACCTGAGATGAGGTGTGGAATTTTCCAAATATGGTATCATGTTGGTCCTCAAAAAATTTAGGATTGAAGCTGGGTGTGGCGGTGCACGCCTCTAATCCCAGCACTCTCAGGAGGCAGAGGTAGGAGGATCGCCGTGAGTTCAAGGCCATCCTGAGACTACATAGTGAATTCCAGGTCAGCCTGAGCTAGAGCGAGACGCTACCTCAAAAAAGCAAAACAAAGCAAAAAAATCTAGGATTGAGAACACATCAGATGCTGGATTTTGTACTTGAGAAGCCTGTAAAAGCACTGGTTGTTTGAAGTGCCTTTATGACTACATTCATGCAGAAGCCAGGAGCAATTCAAGCAGGAAGTCTAAGCGGCCTCTTCCACCACACTTTCTAAGGAAGCGATCATTTAGGCAATTTGAGAGATGGTTTTACTGCCATCTCTAATGTAAACACTGCCTGATTTTGGCAAGAAAGAGGGTTAAACAGACACATACTCCTTGTAAGAAAGTGAACTGGAAGGTCTTCTGTGGAGGGCAATTTGACAATTTATCCTACAAAAATATTTAGGGAGGCATAGAAAGAAATGACTATGAATATAATAATCATAACACAAGTAAAAACGCCTATTACAGACAAAACTTAATGGCTAGTAATAAATGATTCAATAAATAAATCACAGTACAGGCACTGTGAAAGAAATATTACATAACCACATACCCTCAAAAATGTGTTTGTGCAGTGTTACTAGAATTTATAAACTTGCTGTAAGACCTCTGTGGGGAAAAAAGTGTTAGAAGCCATGGCAAGATTCTTTCAAGATAAATTACAAGAATGCATATGCGTGTGTGCATGCATGTGATGTTAACCAGCATAGAGGAGCCCAGATCACAACCCAGGGGAATAGGTGAGAGGTAGAAATATGAGTGACATTTAATTTTTCACACTGATCTGTACTACCTGGGTCATAATGCATGTGTGCACTCTGCTTCTAATTTGCCACGTGAAACAATCCCCTGATGTTGGGGCAGTGAGTGGGTCGCCAGGGTACGATATCCCCACAACCCTTAACAGCCTCGCATGGCAACCAATTCCAGAGCCCGAGTAGGTATCCTTAAAATGCCTCAACAAGCTATAGGCCTCATCATCAGTGTCCGTACCCTAAACAATTGCTCATATTGCTTACAACCCAGTCAGTTCCCAGTGCTTTTCTTAGAAATTCTGCTCACTGCTGTAGAATGGCTATAAAGGAGATCAAGAGGGTGTGATCTGTTGAATTCCCCCCCCCCCAACATACACACATTCAGTTCTACCCTTAACTTGAAAAACTAAAAGCAGGGAGTCTAATGTCCCAGAGGCAGTTATACATTGTCTCAGAACTCAGGTCTTTTCTCTGTTTTCCTGCTATTCCCTGGAGCTGCTGTTTTGGCATTTCCTTCCAACTTGAATGAGAAAAAGTGAAAATTCATTAGATAACAGCTTTGCCCACTATGACCATACTGTGCAAATATGACTGCTGAGAAATGGCATACACGATATATTTTAAGACAGAAACCATTCCATGACTTTTAAATTGGAAAAGCTCAGATCATGGCTGAAATGCTTACCAAGGAAAAATACACACATTAAAAAGGGGGGGGGGCATTTTTTTATAACTGGTACTATTTCTATTTAGCTTATTCCCGAAATTCAAAGTACAGCAATACCACGGACAAAAATAACACTAAGGTTGCCATAAACTTACTGGAAACTTCTGTGAACCCAACTTACACGCAGTGCTAAGAAAAAATTACTGATTACTGTGCTCACCTCACAATAAGCCCAGCGCGCCCTGGACAGGTTAAGAGCTAAGATCTCACTGCGAGCTGCAAAGCTGGGTGGTGAGCTCAGAACCCTCAACCCTTGAGCGACACATTTCCTCAATGCAACCATCAGGCCTCGTTGTCTTTTGGCTCCATTTCAACATGTAAAGACTCTAGCAATTTCCCAGTCTCGATCTGCTCGATCTGTATCACATGGGCCCCTTTGGTGGCCATTCTGTGCAAAAGAGGGAAAAGAATGAAGAGACGGTTGAGAGAGAGGGCTCTGTGGTTATTTATTTTATATGCTGGGTTTACCACGAAATTCGACACCTATAGAAAAGTTGAGAATTGTCAAAGTACAAAACTTCTACATCACAGAAGAAGAAATTCATCTATCAAAAGTATGATGTGAGCCTGGTGGTGCACGCCTTTAATCCCAGCACTTGGGAGGCAGAGGTAGGAGGATCGCCATGAGTTTGAGGCCACCCTGAGACTACATAGTTAATTCCAGGTCAGCCTGGGCCAGAGTGAGACCCTACCTCAAAAAAACAAAAAAAAAAAAAAAAAAATGTATGATGTGACTGCGAGAGATGGCTAGTGGCTAATCATGTTTGCTTGCAAAGCCTACAACCCCACTTCAATTCCCCAGTGCCTGTATAAAGCCAGATGCACACAGTGGTGCACGCAACTGGAGTTGGTGTGCAGAAGCAAGAGCCCCTCCTCTCTTTCAAATAAAAAATAAATGAAGCTGGGCATGGTGGCGCACGCCTTTAATCCCAGCACGCGGGAGGCAGATGTGGGAGGATCACCGTGAGTTCAAGGCTAGCCTGGAACTACATAGTGAATTCCAGGTCAGCCTGGGCTAGAGTGAGACCCTACTTCCAAAAACCAAACAAATAAAAAATAGTCTGACTGGGGTTTAGAATTTAAATTTAAATCCATTTAAGTGTAGATTTTCTAGTGAGACATAATTGACTGACTCAGTTTCCCACATGGCACTAAAACGTGAGTAATATCCCCCACCCCACCCCCCTTCGTGCCAGTGCTCTGAGGGCAACTAATAAAAGGGACAGCAAAGCACTTAGGCATGGTGAAGTCCTACTTAATGTTTTGTGGTGATTAATCCCAGTACCCTCCAGGGACTGTTCCTCAAGCTGATTTCGGAGCAGGAAGGCGCAGGCAGGCCAAGGCCTGCAGAGACTCAACCTGGAGATGAATAGCTTGCAGGAGCCAGCATGTAGCCTGAGACAGCGAGGAAAGCAGACAAAAGCGTCACCAACAAATGGAGCTGGTTTTTGGCATGAGAACCAGGTGCTGGCTGGGGGCTTGTTTTAGCAGAGGCCGGGCATTGCCCTGGGTCTGGGAGGCCTTATTAACTTCTCCTGTTCGTGTATTGACCTCTCCATTAGCAGCGACTGTGCCACCCCGTGCTGCGCTGGGGTCTCCACCAGCCTCCTTGGAGAAAGAGAAATTTGTACTGGGGAATGAACAAGTGTTGACGGCTGGCTTCTGGAGCACACTTCCTTGTTCACAAGTGCTTCATCAGTGCTTCGTGGAGTAAAAAGTGGAAGATTTTGAGGCCAGTTTTATGACATTTATGGGGCATATTTTTGAGAAGTATATGAGCCATTTAGGCCAAGAACTATTACAAAGGCAACTCCTAAGCCTGAGGTAAAGACCTGTAGTGTCTTGTTAAAAAGGACCACAGTGAGCTATTAATTCCACCTAGGATTTGAAGGAGGGAAAGGGACAGCCATTATCTTACAGAGATGTGTGGAATCCACAACAAACAAGGTATTCAGCCACACTTGTGGTAAGGGCACTGTCAGTCACCCCAGCTAAAAGGGTGGACAATCTCTACTTTGTAACAAGCTGTGAGCCTGGGGCTCACACACAGGACTTTAGCCAGTCACTGATTTCTTTCTTGCATTGCTTTCTGCATCCTATAGTTTTTAGGGTCAGCTACTACTAAGACCTTAACTGGATCACTTCCGGTTAACAGGGACTGCTTATCTCCTAACTGCTCTCATAGCAAATTGTGCTGGAAAGGCAGCGAGCATTACTGTGGTGATTTCAATGTAAAATGCCCCTGACAGGCCCGTAGGTTTGAATACTTAATCCCTGACTGGTGGCCCTGTTGGAAAAGATTGTAGAACCTTTAGGAGGAGGAGTCTTGCTAAAGGAAGTGTGTCACTGGGGACTGGCCTTGAGGTTTTACACCGTGGATCCACTTGCTGTTCTCACTCTGCTTCCTGACTGATGAGATATGATACAGGCTTCCTGTTCTGGCCTACCGTGCCTTCTTAGCCATGATAAAACTTCCTCTCCAAACTTGAGACCGAGGTAACCCCATTTCCATCCATGAGCTGCTTCTCATTAAGTTCAGGAAATTTCCCAAAGCTGATGATACTATCACTCCAAAAAACTCCATGAGGCTTACTACAGTGTCCTTTGTAATGAGAACAACTTTAGGCTTATACATATGAAAGTTAAGGCGATTAGTGTCTTGATCATTAACTTGACTCTCATTCCTGCTTACTCGGGGAAAAGCAGTGTCCCAAAACCAAATGACAAACATATGGGGGTGATGGCCTTCTGCCTTAAGGAGCTCAAAGTCTAATGTGGGTACAAGATAAGCAAGCCCTTTACCAACAGTCATTTTATCTGAGTAATTAGCCTAATGCAGTACTAGGAAGGCCAAGATTATCTTCCTTTCACTTTGGAGGTCAGCCAGAGTCCCCATTTCCCTCGCCTGGGCCTCTCTTGAAGAGGACTTTCCCCCATATCCATCAGCAGAAACAATATTTGGAGGTTATTTTTCTGCCCCCAGCGATGGCTGAGCAAATACTTGCACCTTCTCCCTAAAATCAGTCATTTACAATGTTTCTTATTTCTGTCTGACCTGCTTCCAAAAGAAACTTAAAGTATCTTACAATAAACATTCACATGCCTAGGGCAATTTAAAAAGATAAATAAGGCTGGAGAGATGGCTTAGCAGTTAAGCGTTTGCCTGTGAAGCCTAAGCACCCCAGTTCGAGGCTCGATTCCCCAGGACCCATGTTAGCCAGATGCACAAGGGGGTGCACACATCTGGAGTTCGTTTGCAGTAGCTGGAGGCCTTGCCGCGCCCATTCTCTCACTACCTATCTGCCTCTTTCTCTCTCTATCGCTCTCAAATAAATAAAGAAACAAAAAAGATACATAAACTCATATATGAATAGAGAAGGGTGTCCTGAACTAGTAACATGTTATCTTGCCCAAAGTGACCAAATATCTCTAAATCATTTTATCATCCAAAACAAAATTCAAATAATAATTCTGAAGCAGGGTGTGGTGGCACATGCCTTTAATCACAGCACTGAAGAGGCTGAGGTAGGAGGACTGCTGTGAGTTCAGGGTCAGCCTGGGACTCCAGAGTGAATTCCAGGTCAGTCTAGGCAGAGTGAGACCCTACCTCAAAAAAAATCAAAATACTAATAACATTCTCCTCCTCTTCATCATCATCCTGATTCTCCTTGCGACAGGAACCAACTGGTGCATTCATGAAACCAAAGTAACTACCAATACCTCCAGTGAGGAGGGCCCTCAGTGGAATAGGGACGGGAGCAAGGGGATAAATAAAAGAGTGTAATCTGATGGGAATACGACCAATATGCGGTATGTTAATACATTAAAGTTCCCAATAAAAACTACTTTTCACATGGATCAATAACAGCTTACTCTAAAAAGGGTTGGGTTAATTCTAAACGATAGGGAATAAAGTCAACCAATGTCACTTTGCTCAAGCAGCAGCTAGGATTACATATTTGAGGAGTATGAACTACATGGAGTCGAAGAGACGTTCTAGACCCTTTCCTCGCACAATCTTATCTGCTTGATCAAGATTCATGGACCGAGACAGAACACCTGGTGTGAGAGTTTGCTGAGGAGTTAAAGATCACGTCGGAAATACTCACTGTGCACTCTTTATTGAAGACACAGAGGGCCACTCACTGAACCAGACGTGGTGGAGGCAGACATGTTGCCGAGTAACCCTGTGAACATGGCTGCTCCCCCGTCCCGAACAGCCCACAAGACATGTGCGCAAATCAGAATCATTCTGCTAGGAGGGAGTTTTAGCAGAGCTCTGCCATTCCTCTTAGCCTTGCTTCCCCCTTCTTCATCTGGAGACTGGCTCAGCTAAGATCTGTCCCCTGTTTATCTACTTACATTTCTGAACTGCTTGTTTTGAACTCTGGGCTTTTGCACAGTCTGTGTCTTAATGTCTCCTAATCTACTAACTGGGCCATGAAAACCCCTGTGTACATTCGTTCTCAATTAATAGAGACAAATTAGAGGAAGACTACTCTAATCTAACTTGGAACTGGAAGGGCAGAGAGGCCAGGATTTTAAATGTTGTCTAATGACTTTTCTATTCATTGTTGAATATGTTCAAGAGGGCGGTTAACATATCCTTGGGAGACAAATAGTCCTTCTCACCCTCAGAACCAGATGATCCCACAAATTCCCAATTTCCTAATCTTTATTATCTTATGAATATTAGCAATTTGTTTATGAGTACCTTCACAACAAAGTGAAAGTTAAACTGGAAGAAAAGCAGTTGAAGCTAGTTAAAGAAATTTAGGTTGAGTAACAAAAATGTTTGCCATCAATAAATCCACCAGAAGCCTACACACATATGACTTTATAAAAATCTGAGAATATCATAGTGGACCAATGAGATAATCAACACATTTATTATCTGTAAGTAATTCTATCACAGTACTTCGTGTGAGTGTGTGTGTGTGTGTGTGTGTACATATAAACATTTCAAGGTTATTCATTTAGGTTTGATTATGAATCATTTGTGAAAATGAATTGAAATTTGGGTGCAATTATTTTATACATAAGTAAGATTATGACAGAGAGCTCCCAATAATATAAAAAAGTCTCTTATCTTTTGGGACCTTTTAAGGGATATTTGGAAAAGGAAAGAAGGCAGAACCACTCTTTCTTGTGGATCTGCTAATCTAAGACACTGCACTCAGAATTTAAAATGTTCCTTTTAAAAAGCCCCACTTTAATCCCATATGGGAAATGAAATTATGCCCATGTATAGACAAGATAACTGGGGCTCAGAGAAAGATTAACTGGCCTCTAAATATCTTTCTAAAATTACTGACAAGGAACTTCCTAGTAGGCTTGCCATAAAATCTACAACACATCCTTCCAAAGGCCACAGACCTTCCAACCAGCTGTGGTTCATATGGCTGATTCTAAGCTGGGTCACGGTAAGAGCCAAATGGGGCTTTACACTGAGCACTTTGTTCAGGGTTCAACACACTTTAATTACATCAGATAATGCCTGCTGTTCTCATATTTCCTAGAAATGGGGTATGGGTCCAATTCCTATTGATTTAAGCTCCTGCCACAATGAACCTTTACTCTGTCATAATACGAGAACATGAGTAAAGGAAAGGAGCCACGAGGAGAAGAAAAGCTGTCGTGGGTCCATGTCTTATGAGTTCTGAATTGTCCCTTTGGGCCTTAACAGCAGTTTAGCTTGACAGAGGCAGGCATGAGCACGCTGGAGAAGAAATGGGTTGAAAAGAAGCCCAGGCACGGGAGGAGGCTAAACACAGGTACAGGGAACACTGCGGTGAATGGACCGTGAATGGTGCACAGAGGTACTACGTATGTTTACCTTCAGTGTTTCAGTAGGAACCAGCTGTTCACTTTCTCTAACAAGGATAGGCAGGCCTCCTTCTCGTATGCTTGGTGTGATGGTGTAATGGCTCAATACAGTGTACCCATGAGTAGCAAAAAAAAAAAAAAAAATTTTAAGGGAAAATACATGGGTTATTGGTCATGTTGGTGATGAACTCCAGGTCTTTGTGGATATTAAACAAACACTCTACCACTGAGCTGCTTCTCCAGCCCCAAAACATGGGTCTCCATACATTGGGGGCAATCTGAATTTGGAGGAAGTTTCAGACCTCAATTAAAACAATAAAGAAATAAATGTCAAAAATAATAGTAGCAATATATGAAGAGATGGCCCTTGGATTAAATTTAATCTTATTTGAGGTCATGCCCATACAGAAATATTTTCTGAGGGTTACTCAATACTCTGTAAAAGAAGAAAGTAGGAAACAAGAAAAGGGGCAACATTTTAGGGTATCATTATGATGGACCATTTTAAGGGAAGAATCACAATCCTTTGCAATAGGAATGGAAGCCTTTCTTCAATGGTGCATGAATCCCTGCGGTGGTTTGATTCAGGTGTCCTCCATAAACTTAGGTGTTCTGAATGCTGGGTTCCCAGCTGATGGAGATTTGGGAATTAATGCTTCCTGGAGGGAGTGTATTGTTGGGGGCGGGCTTATGGGTGTTATAGCCAGTTTCCCCATGCCAGTGTTTCGTACACTCTACTGTTGCTATGGTCCACCTTATGTTGGCCAGGGGGTGATGTCCACCCTCTGCTCATGCCATAGTTTTCCCCTGCCATCGTGGAGCTTCCCCTTGAGTCTGTAAGGCAAAATAAACCTCTTTTTCCCACAAGCTGGTCTTGGTTGGGTGATTTCTATCAGCAATAGGAACCTGACTGCAACAATCCCCTATTTCAATTCCCCCCTTTCCACTCATTTCTTATCCATATGGTATGCAGAAATGAAGGTGATTAAATAGGTTCAGGGTCTCATGGCAAACTAAAAGCAGTATGTGCTGCTTTGGTTTAACCAGTAACTGCAGACACCCATTGTGACATGCAAATCTGGCTCACATACTTATGAATTTGTTCAGTCACTGATACATAGTCGACCCCTGGGAATACCAGTGACTTTGCCCTCTGAGGTGTTACCTGTGGTTTAAGGAAAATAGACAAATATCAAAACCTGGTAGAATGACCACTGTTCATATAGGTATATGCAAATGACAACCTCACGAAGCCTTGCCTAACTCCTGATGCTTCTTTCCTAACCCTCTTTACACAGACCACTTCGCCAGCCACACTTAGTACATTATCTGGTCTACATCCCGTCTACAAACCACAGCCTCAAGCCAAATCTGGTCCTCCACCTGTATTGGTATTACTCATGAGAGAACAATGATTTATTTATTTTTTATGCTTGAGTGAGCTCAAAAAAAGACAACATGAGGAATTCCAGTTTCCTGTGTCATAAATATTCTTAGTGGAACACAGCCATACTTGTGCATCAGTGTGACATTCATGGCTCCTTTCAACCTACCATGGCAAAACTGAATAGCTGTGACAGAGACGGTGTGGCTCATAAAACGAAAAATATTTACTATGTGGCTTATTAAAGAAAACGTTTGCTCCTCTTAATGATTAGGCTCTCATCTAGCCTTAAACTTAATGAATGGCTGAGGATAAGTTCTGTGGTAGAGTGTTGTGTAGCGTGTACAAGAACCCAGGTTTGATCCTCAGAGCTACAGTTGTTTTTCAAGAAAATTAAAATAATAGCAGAAGTTACAACTATTGGCACAAACTGAAAACAGGGCTCCTAGGGTTTTCCAATGGTGCGTGCTGGATAATTATCATAGGATGGTTTCCATCACACATACCATAAAGAATTATCTTCTTTAAATAGATACCACCACATTCTGTCTTTATTTAGTAACAGATGTATTAGTTAGTTATACAGGTAGTAATGAAAGGCTAAAATATGTAAATACAAAATTAGTGTCATGTTACTTTTAAGATACAACATGGGAGAGTGGAGATACAAAGATAAAGAAACTGCAGTACCTTAAGGAGCCTGTAACTTAGAAGGAAAGGTCAGGCCTGAGTGTACAGGCCTGTAATACCAGCTAGGCAGGATGTTAAGGCAAAGAGAATCACACATTCAAGGACTACCTGAACAATTGAGTGAGACCCCCCTCTCAAAAAAAAAAAAAAAAACAATTAACAAATAAAAAGTGAATTGGTTATTGTCTCATTGGTGGGATAAAATACCTGCGCAGAAGCAGCACAGTGAAAGAAAAGGGTTTAAGTGGGCTCACGGTTCCAGAGAATAGAATCCATCATGCCAGGCAAAGTATGGGAGGGAATGGAAAGTAACATCACATCAGCAGGGAGAGAAAAAAGAAATATATGTACATATGGAGAGTGGAGAGAGGAGGGAGACGGAGAGGGACAGGGAGGAAAAGAGAGAGGGGGAGAAAGGAGATAGAACAGTAAACAAGGCCAGGCTGCGACACCTTAAAGCCCACCCCCAGTGACATACTTCCTTTAGTAAAGCTCTACCTCCTACAGGTTCCACCGTGCTGGGACTAAGTGTCCCAAATACCTAAGTCTATGAGGGACATTACCGTCATGCCACCACGAAAAGCAAGAAGGATTACGGCTTTAGCTCATTGCTAGAGTAATTGCCTCGTATTCATGAGGTTCTGTGTTCCAAGTCTAGCACCACCAATAACAAAAGTTTTTAAATACCAAGAAGAAAAACATCAACAATCAACCAATGTGGATGAAATGACATCTCTTAATCAAGTATCAAAATTCTTCCTCCCCATTCAGTTCTGCATTGTCTTAAGTGAGATAAGAACAAACAACCAGATGTGTGTGCTAAAGTTCATCAATTAACAGAAATAGTTGTTTGCCGACTGACATCTTACACGCCATATGTAGTAAGGGCTGAATGATAAAATTAGAAAATCAAATACTTGATAGCTTTCAATACTGACAAGGGTATGTGTGCTACGTATCTTATTCTTTTTTTCACCCAGTTTCCCCACTGTGCCCCAAACAACAATTCCCTCCTTTCTTTCTCAGGGCTGCTAAGGATTTGTAGATGATCACTTTTCAACTCTAACCCAACTGGCTGCTTAGCTATCACATAGCTCAGTATACTAAAATAAAATAGGTGCACATGCACATATACACACACTATAGACACTGCTCTAATCTTTTCTCGTAAGACAATCCAGGTTGCTATTTCCTGCATTAAAAATTAATCTTTGACCGGGTGTGGTGGTGCACACCTTTAATCCCAGCACTTGGGAGGCAGAGGTAGTAAGTTCGAGGCCACCCTGAGACTACGGAGTAAATTCCAGGTCAGCCTGGGCTAGAGTGAGATCCTACCGGGGGGGGGGGGGGGGGGGCGGGATCTTTGATACCAATTGGGAATATGCCCTAAAGACTGGGCCTTCCGACAGTGGGAGAAAATTTTACCTGCGCCCGTGACTGTGAATCGTCTTGGCCTCACTAGGGCCCAACGTGAGCTATCAGTTGCTGTGCTCTCTGTCCTCCAGTGATCTCCTATCTCTTTAGCCACACTCCTGGTGACAGGGCCAGCCTGAGAGCTCAAGTGCTCATGGCCCAGAGTGCCAAATGCCCAGCCCCAAATTAACAAGACTGAATGACACCTTTGTTCCAGTGCTGAGTACAGTGTGTTATGAGTCATCTGTGCAACTGTTTAACATTTATCATAAAACCAATGGAACAGAAGGCTCTCGATGCTGAAACAGTAGCTAACATTTACTAAATGTTGATTATGGGCCTTGGCTCTATCTTTGGGGCTTAATGTCATTGACTCATTTGACTCTCACAATAATCCCATTAACGGCCATTAGTAGTGCCATTTTACAACTGAAGAAGCAGGTGTGGTTGGCACCTTGACTGTCAAGCCAGCATCTGTTTCTGTTGTCCTTCTTTCATTCTAGAATAATCAAATCTCCTGACCTAAGTAGTTCTGACTCTGCACATCTCTGGAGTATGGCCCTCATCATTCACCCTTCCGCAGCCCTGCCCTGCTACTCTCCAGTGACTGATGTGGGCAAAGAAGCTGAGAGGAAGGAGTTCCAGAAAAATCTCCCTGTTGTTTCTCAAGGCCCACCAGGATTTGTAGACTATTTTCGAGCTTGTGACTTAGCTCTTTGTCTCCTCAGCTATCACATAGCCAGCTACATGTACATACGCATACCTGGACAGCTGGTCTGGAGGAAGATTTTCTAGAAAAACTCAGTGTACCCGCTACTGCTGGGCTTGCTTGTCCCTAGTGAGAAGAATCCATGTGTGGTCCAAACTGCCACATTGAGATGGCAAGTAAGAAGGCACTAGTGAGTATTAATTACACCACTCAATGAAGCCACACTGGGGCTCCCTTACCACTGCATTTCCTACTACAGAGATGGATGCGTGTCCTGCTAAAACATACAATGAACAAAGCTGACATTCCTGCCAGGACTAGATTCAGAGCCTTGTTCCGAACGCCATTGGTGGCCGTGTACACATTCTCTTCAACTGGGAGTCACTCCAATGCCCTCCCAGCAGGCAGCATGCCACCCATAAGGAGGCACAACTGCTTCCCCCACACCGACAACTGATTCACTAGCTCTCTGGATAACGCAGACCACACAGGTACAGGGCTCAGTCTCAAAAGCTGACCCCAAATGCGGGGTCATGCCTGGCTTCCCACACATCACCTTCTGAGGCCATAAATGACAGGTTCCCATGACCCCTGCAGAGGTTCAAAAACTTTGCTAGAACAGGTTCTGGAACACCCAAGAGCTCACTTACTATTGTTGCTTTATCATAAAGGGTATCATATTCTGAAGAACGCCAAATGAGGAGGAACATACTATGGGATCCAGCAAAGGCCTAAGAGCAGGACCTTCTGTCCACAAAAAGTAGGGTTCACCCACCATCCCAGAGCTGGGCTGAAACATTCTTTTCCTTCTCTCTTGGCACAGCCTCCACAAAGATGTGTTCACCATCCCAGAAGATGTCAAAATCCCTCACATGAGGGATTGTTTTTTCAGGATTAAGCCTTATCATAAAGGTGAGATCAATTATTTGCTCAATTTCCAGACCTTCTCCCCTTCTTAGAGGGTAGGGGTGAGGGGGGGTGGGATGGAAGGTTCCAAGCTTCTTATCTTGACTTGGTGTTTCTGGTGATCCACCCTGAAACTGACCAGGACCCATCAGGAATCCAGTCACTAGAACAAAAGATGGTCCTATCACCCAGGAAGTTCCAAGAGATTTGAGAACTCTGTAAGTTACTCTTATCAGCCCCATTACTCAGGGAATTTTAAAGGGTTTCAGAGCTCTGAAACAGAGGTCAAAGGCCAAGTGGTTAAGAATGAAAGATGCCCCTAGCATTCTTTTCATTCAAGTAATTACAGAATTTTTAGCAGCTTAGCTGCAGGAACACAGGACAGAATTGAAATATACTTTGTAATGTCACATCTACCTACCACATGACATGCTTGAAGTCACTCGCTCTATGACAAGGATCTGTCCAGAGTGTACCCCAGGCATGACTGATAGAATTGTAATCTAATAACAACAGCAGTGCACTTAAGAGGCAAAGCCAGGACTGGGGGTGTAGCTCAGAGACAGGGTGCTTGCCTAACGTATGTAAGATCGTATGTTCAATCCTCAGTCACACGACAAATAAATAGATAGATCAATAAATAAGTAATCAAATTTGGCTAACTGATTCCCTCAGTGGTACGGGACCCATAGCTGGAGCTGGGAAACAAGTCAGAACCAGATCCAAACATATCCAGCTACCATCAATCATGGGCTACAAGAGGGCCTACACCTATTAAATTCTCTATAAAAAAAAGTAATGGTTATCTCATTTGTCGTGGTGCTAACTTACTCTCCGTTGGAGAATCTGCTTCTCTTTTTCAGATAGATGTAGATCCTAAGGAGAGAGCCACCCCATCATACCTCAAAAGGGCCCCGGCTGAAACTAAGAAAAATTGGCGAAACAAGCAAGGGGGCTGTTTTCTTGGTGAACTGGGTACCAGCACAAGGGTGAAGGAGATCAACACAGAGAAAAATCAACTCCTACCAAATCAGAGAGCCAGAGACCCAGAGGCCCCCAACACCTCATCACTGAAGCAGACCCAAAATGAACCCAACATGGCTCAGGGAAATTTTGCGGAAGAGGGGGCGGAAAGAATGTCAGAGCCACATGTTGGGTCATGATATGCAGAGACATTTATCTGACCCATAACTGTGGACTAACTCCACAATGCATGACCCATATACCTCAACAAGGAGGGGCCAAGGGGAGGGGGTAGGTCACGGATGAGCCTAATAATGTTACCAAGCTGACTGTATTTGCTGAATGCAAAACTAATTCATAAAGAAAAAAATAAAGGAGATAGAAAAAAAATAAGTAATCAGAACACGGTTTAGAGAATCTGTTGCTTATACATAAATGTGAACCACCAGCATCTGTTAATAAAAGATGGTGGAGGAAGAGGTCCCAAGTGATAACTATAAATTAAGAGGTCAGGGGTAGGGAGTAACACGGGATTTTGTCTTTGTTTTTTCTTCACCTTAAAATTCTGACACGTGAGGAACTGGGCACTACCAGCTGGGTGTCCTTGTCAGCAGGTACATATTACCAGTGGGGGAAGAGGAGGAAGAAGACGAGCGTTGAGCATGGAAACACCTAGACGGGGTGCCACGTCCCAGCCTGCACGAGGAATACGTACAGCTAGCTGGGCAGTAGGGACATGCTGTCCAGCTCAGTGCACAGCGGTGACGAGGGCAATGCCTCCTCTTGGAAACGAAGAGACAAGTCTGAAACACGATGTTTCAGTCTTCTCAGGCTGTAGCAACGCCTCCTCATGACTTCCTTTTCAACCGAAACCATCTGACAGTTCGGGAGAAGTGGTTGAAGTAATACACACACCAAGAGGAAGAGCCTCGAAATTCAGAGAAAACCACAGAAATACTGAGAGCAGAAAACATACGTGTGTTGCAGGATTTTGTCCACATCACCTCATGATCGCTACGTTTGTGGAAAGGGCTAAGGCACAGAAATGCAAAGTTACAAATTAGAAAAAAAAAAAAAAAAGAATAAGAAAGAAAGAAAAAGAAAAAAGAAACACTGCCACTAAACTAAATCTTCTACCAAAAAGCCAGGGTCCGCCATACTCAGCCAACAACCCCTTGAATGGCAACCAATCACGATGCCCCCGCTCAGCGCCCAAGGATGCCTCTTCCTCCGCAACAAGCCTACCCAGAGGACGTGCAGAAAGCAAGAAGCCCGGCTTGGTGCACTTGCTTCTAGCGCACAGAAGACAGGGACGCCCGACATTTTCAGTCATGCGTGCTTGTGTCCTATGCACACCAGTGCCACGGAGGTGAAGAGAAGAATTCAAGCTTTCATGGAAATGGTAAAAGGGGGAGAGTCCCTACAAATACCATGAAACATTTTATTCTTAGGAGTGGGTATTATTTAAAGCTATGTGTGCAAACAGATTCATCTATTTTATTTGAAAAAGATTGTGAACTCAACAGAAACACGTGTGTGTGTGTGTGTGTGTGTGTGTGTGTGTGTACACATGTGCTCAGGAACAGGGTTTCTAAACTGGTAAACTGCTCAAGGTGCCCAGCAAAGACTCCGCTCGAATTATGTAACCGGTGCAGATGTTTGAGATGTTTTAATGGTGCATGCAGGCTTTCAAAGAATGTGAGAATATTTGTATTAAAATAATTTGATGTGGAGGGTCTGGGAAGGCAAAGTTTTTTTTTAAAAAAACAAAAACAAAAAACAAAAAAAACCTCATTCTTTTCCTTCTCTCTTTGCACAGTCCCTGGCAAAGATAAAAATGCTAATTTCCAACTCAAAGTTGAAAGCTTATCTGGGGAATTCAAGATACTTAACTCCCTTTCTGTGGAAGGGAGCTTCCTTAGAAAAGCACTTGACTTGCTTGATAAATGATGTCAGCAGATAGAGGCAGGACCTTATCTTAGGGACAGAGCAATCTGCCCCATCTAAAATGGCAAGACCAGACTGGAGATGGTTCTTCTGAAAATGAAGAAAGAGGACTTCAACAAACCGAACCCCACCTCGAGATTTCCTGTTCAGTCTTTTCAAATGACTGCACTTTCTTTCTGAAAGTTTTGAGACTTATTAAAATGAGAACAGAGAGGAGAAGGCCTCAGAACTTTCCTCAAACACAAAGTTCTTTATGAAGGCGAACTTTTAAACTTATGAAAAAGACCCAGGTGTTGAAAGTACACAGGAACACAGGAGTTGAGGGGGTAAAAATAAGAAGCAAATGAACAGAAAACGAAATCTAGAGATACATTAGCACAGTCCCACACGTGACCCTAGACCCCCTAAAAAAAACTGAACTGTGTCTTGGTTTGCATTTGAACAAGCCCCCCCCCCCCCGCCCTTCCTATATGAGCAGCACTTGGGCAACAGGAAACACTGACTCACAATAAGCATATGAACGCCACAGAAAACTAGGTCATCAGAAATACTTCCTGAATCAAATCTAGGCTTAAGCTAATCTTTCCATTTTAATTGCACTAACATAAATGATTAAGTTGCCTGCTTATTTTCTAAGTCAGAATAACAATAATGAGCTACACTCCAAAACTGTCATTGATAGTGCAATAGTATTTTCATTTGTTAGTTATATGTTTATTGAACATTTACTGTGTAGCCACAGATACAATTTCTGAGTCAGATCAGGGGAAACGGGGGCCTTATTCTCAACTAGGCCAAACCAAGGTGCATAACTTTCTGATTAAAATTGTTCAGTTAAAAATGGATTCTGGGAGCCAGGTGTGGTGGTGCACACTTTTAATCTCAGGTAGGAGTTTGGCTGTGAGTTTGAGGCCAGCCTAGGACTACCGAGTGAGGGCCAGGTCAGCCTGGGCTAAAGTGAAACCCCACCTTGGAGGAAAACATGTATTCTGGGGAGATGGCTCAGTTGGTAAAAGTGCTAGCCATACAGGTATGAGGACCAGAGTTCAATCCTCAGCAAAAATGCTGGGTGTGGTGGTGCATGCCTATAACCCCAGGGTTTAGAGGCAGAGACAAAAGGCTCCCTAAGCCTTTCTGACTAATTAGTTATGCCAAATTGGTGTGCTCCAGGTTCAGTGGGAGACTCTATTAAAAAAAAAAAAATGAGGCTGGAGAGATGGCTTAGTGGTTAAGTGCTTGCCTGTGACACCTAAGGATCCCGGTTCAAGGCTCAATTCCCCAGGACTCGAGTAAGCCAGATACATAAGGCGACACATGTGTCTGAAGTTCCTTTGCATGGCTGAAGACCCTCATACACCCATATATTCTCTCTCTCTTTCTCTCTCTCTCTCTCTCCTTGTTGCTCTCAAATAAATAAATAAAAATAAACAAAAAATGGTAAGGGCAATTGAGATACACAGAGCTGGGCAGATGGCTTAGCAGGAAAGGTGCTTGCCAGTAAAGCCCAACGACCCAGGTTTGATTCCCTAGTACCTACATAAAGCCAGATGCACTAGGTAGTGCATGCATCTGGAATTCATTTCCAACAGCTGATGACCCTGGTGTGCCCACCCATTCTCATTTTCTCTCCATGCCCCTAGTCGTCTCTGTTTCCTTGTAAATAAGAAAATAAATTTTTAAAAGAAAGAAAGAAATTGAGGGCTAGAGAGATGGCTTAGCGGTTAAGGCACTTGCCTCAAAGCCAAAGGACCCAAGTTTGATTCCCCAGGACTCACATAAGCCAGATTCAGAAGGTGGCACGCACGTCTGGAGCTCATTTGCTGCAGCAGCTGAAGGCTCTGGCATGCCCATTCTATCTTTCTCCCTCTATCTCTCTCTCAAAAAAAAAAAAAAAAAAGAATACTATTTTAAATATTAAAAGAAGTTAAAAAAGAAAGAAATTGAAGAAAACACCCAATGTTGACTTCTGACCTCTACACATACTTGTGCAAACACACACACACAATTCCTCCTCCTCCCAAATACATTGCCTTCCTCCATAAGCCCTGCACTTGCCATCTCTAAACATTTCTAGTAATCATTCCCATTTTATTGGTCATGCAAGTCTCTCTTCTGAAGCCTCTGAGAACACACACCAGGATGGGCTTGTTGTCACTGATTTCCAATTGCTACTATTTAGCCCACGGTCTACCTGTTGTAACAATCATCTAAGCATATCCACCACCAACATCCCACACTGAACTCTGAGCAGTTCTAATACTCAACACCTCTTCCAATTAGCATCTCTTGGCAACTGGGAGATCCCAATAGGTCGTGCATGGAGCCAAAAAAGGAGAATGGCTTGGAAAGGGGCTGCTGCCTACACAAGATGCATTCACCAGGGGAAAGCTGGCATAGGACATGTGCCCATTCTTATGGCAGACACAGAATTCCATGCCTGGCACAAATGCCTGCGACCAACTAGGCCATATGACCACCTTTTCCCCTGACCTCATCTCTGCCCCTCACCCCACCGTGCTCAGCTTCCCACAGACAGAGCTGTCCCAGACTTGTGTCTCGGAAGCTACAATGGGGGGAGTATTCCTGCAGCTCCGTCCACGGGAGGCATACCACCTAGGCAGAGCCAAATGTAACCTCGGTTGGCTTCCAACCCCAGTCAACTCATCTCTGTCTGAACTGAGGCAGGATCCCACCTCCCATTAGGTAACCTCCCTATCTCACCAAGGAAAACACTGGAGGTCACAGAGAAAGAACTAGAATGCACCCAGATTGATTTGATTCCAGAGCCCAAGTTCATAGTACATGCACTGCAATGTTTCTCCTTCATAAAGTTGTCCAAATCACATGGCCCCAGCCATGTGAGCCTGGGGGTAGAGTTCGGGCATCTACAGTGAAGGAGGCTGCCTGCCTAAATGATGGCCCACTTCTGCCCTCGGAGCGGAACTTGCCACTATCGCTAAGAGACAGTTACATATCTCTAAGTTTCAAGGTGACTGTATGAGATTGTTCTGAGCATTAGATAGAAAATAAGATGTAGCACAGTGTGAGTACACGTAATAAATACTCTACAGGGTGTTATACATTTGTACAAATTGAATGAAATTTACTTTTCGGAGTAAGGCTGTATGTAAGTAAAGGAAATCTCAATGTATGCCCTCCAAACATTCCTCAGGTGCATCAGTTTAGTTAGTCCAAAACTCAGGAAAAGTCCAAATCCAATGACTCTCTAAACCAAACACAAATTGTCCTACTATCCCTGCTACTCAACTAAGATTAATTAATACTCCACACAGACAAACAAATAAACCTTAGGAAGTCACTTCTTTGGTGCATACTCACACAACCTAGATCTGTACAGGAAGGCAGGCTCACTGTGCATAACAAAGGAAGAAATAATATCCCAACAGGTATGTAAACCTACAATCATGTAGTCACAGTTTGGTTGGGGAATGAATCCACTGCCTAAGGCAGCCATCTTGCGCAGGGGATTACAAACCACTGCACCCACAAAGGATATGGAAGGAGTAAAATCCCGTAACTGAGATGCTACTTACAAGAAGCCTAGGACAAGTGTTTTTTTTTTTTTTTCTTTTAAGTGTTGTGAACAAGAAATGGCCACAAGGAAATCTTTGTTTCCCAAATAAAGGGAAAGAATTCCACAGCAGTGAACTATGCCCAGGATAAGATGTTCCAGACAACACTCTTACCCTGGGGATTACAGCACCAAAAAGAGGGGAACTTAGGTGGCGCAATTTTGTCCCCAGGGGACTTACAATTGGGAAGAGGGAGGTAGGGGCAAGTAGTTATTTATTTTGATATAGAGAACACCCTAACTTCCGGCAAACTTCAGGGCATTTAGTTTTTCAAAGCAGTTTCTACTCCAAAGCAGATGTTCAAGAAAGAGCCTATGTAATTAAGTGAGGAATTCCTGGTAATCCTACCACAGAGGCATAAAGATAAACAGCTATCTTTAACATTAATCAATGACTTGAATGTGCCTTGGATATACTTCACTATAAAAGACTTTTATAGTATGTGAGTACGTATGCACGTATGTATATACGTATGCACATATGTGTGTGGAGGCCAGAGGTTGACATGAGTATCTTTGTCAATCATTCTCCACCTCATTTTTACTCAGTTAGGGTCTTTCTCTGAAGCCTAAACTCACTAATTCAGCAGGACAAGCTAGCCAGCAAACTCCAAGGATCCTCTTGTCTCTATCCCACAAGGCCTGGAGTTGCAAACATGCACCACCACGCATACCTTTGATGTGGGTGCTGGGATGTGAACTCAGGTCCCCATACTTACATGGCACGCACTTTACCCACTGAGCCATCTCCCTAGCCCCGCAACTAAGATTTACAGCAAATTAAACAAAACTAGCACAGAGACAACAGGCTATACCCAAAGGGAACATTAGAGAGTAACATGAAGTTTTGAATCTATTCCTGTGAGTTCTTTAAAAGAGCTTTTAAAGTAAGCTTTTCAGGGGCTAGAGGGATGGCTTAGTGGTTAAGGCGTTTGCCGCAAAGCCAAAGGACCCTGGTTCGATTCCCCAGGACCCACGTTAGCCAGATGCACAAGGAGGAACACATGTCTGGAGTTTGTTTGCAGTGGCTGGAGGCCCTGGTGCGCACATTTTGTCTCCCTCCCTCTCTCTCTCTCTCTCTCTCTCTCTCTCTCTTTCTCTCTCCCTCCCTCTTTCTCTGTCAAATAAATTAATTAATTAAAATTAAATATTTTTAAAAAATAAGCTTTCCAGGTTAGCTGCTACTTCCAAACATGTAACTTGCTCATACTTCATTCAAGAGCTCACACATCAAGACTCAGCTGTATTCTTTTGAGGACAAATATTTTTTCACCTTATGCATTGTTCTTATGCCCTAAAGACTGATCTTTCCAAAGAGCATACCAAATACACCTGCCAAGTACATAACATGTGACATGAGGTTGAACTGCTGCTCCATTGAAACAGGGTGTCATGTTTAGAGATGGTTTTCCACAAGACCTCACACCTCATAGTTGAAAGGGGTCTTAGAAACCCTCGGCTCTTGCACCCCTCAGTGCCCTCTGTAAATTACTGATGCTCAATTGTTTTGAGGAAGAAACTCTTAGAGGTCAACTAAGAATGATCAGTGCAGAAGGGGGAAAAGAAGCTAGCACCGTGATCAGTGTCTTCCTCCTACCGCATCAAATCACATTCACTTAGACAACGTGGCCTCAAGTGCCCCTTACCCAGTTTGAGGGTCAAGCTTCTCCCCAACTGTCACACTGCAATCTGACAGGACCGCCACCTCCTGGTGAAACAATGCACTTCAGGCCACACAGGGACTACAGTAAACCAGCATCCACTTGAAATACTCTTCTCTCTAGGAATCTAGGCTCTGAAGAGCAGGAACTGTGTAGGCTGTCTCTGTAAGGTGTAGTGAATCAAATTTAGCCACTTGATAACTACTTTATCCGCAAGGATACAATGTGTAAGACTGTTTATTCCAGACACAAATTGATATTATCACATGCCACCCACTTCATTTCCTTTAAGTCAGGTCCATTTGGTGAAAGTCAGTAATTTTGAGTAAATGGTTATGATGATAAAAACTATAAAACATGGAATACAAATTTTAAGTACAAAATGCTCTGGGGAATTTACAGGGTTTCTTATCATTTGTTGACTTATATACTTCAGATATTTCCCCACCATCCTTTGAATTTACATTAACTTTGAAGATAACAATGTAAAGATAAGCTTCAGTCTAGACAAGGCACCCAGCTGACCCCAAATCCAGAATTAGTAGAATTCCAAGGAAGTGCTTATAATTCTTGTCTGCTAAGTTTTTAGAAAGATCCCTAGAAAAGAGCTACCACCCTGGCTTGCATAACACTACACATATGGTCAGTGTTGAACTGTCTGTCTTTCTCCTCCCTCCAAGGTGTGTGGGTAAGAGCAAGACTTACTCATGGTGGTGACAGACAAGTAGAAGGAGGTTACACAGTAGATGTCAATCAAATTACCAAAGTAGGATTTGTAGAGCACTCTACCCTCGGTTCAATTTTATTTCTTAATACAGTCAAAGTAGGCAAAGAATAACTGAAAGAATTTCCAATGACCTTTAACTCAGAAGAAAAGTAAATTTCACACAACCTAAAATTTTTGTTTCACTGTTAAAATTCAAATGCCTAATGCCTCCTAGCACATAGGAAGCATTTCATCAATTTGTGGAAGGAGGGAAGGAAGGAAGAAGAGAGAGAGACAGGAAAGGACAGAGGGAGAGAGGAAGGACATTCAGAAATGAATGATTCCACAATCATTTACTCTCAATACCTTTCATGATAGACTTGAGGTATGAGGTGTTTTGCTTGTTTGGTTTGACTTGACCATCAAACTACATAGGCAGCATAGTCTCTGGGGCCAGAGGGTGAAGATGAAACCTGGCATGAAGGATGTGTTGTTCTTCTTTAGTCTCAGGCTCAGGCTGAGCAGTATTAGATTACCAAACGTCTCTGTCTGGGCATTAGTCAGCATTATTAGGATATTAAAGACCAGACTGCCTGATTATTCCTGTCAATTAACAACCCGGAGTGGGATCCGGCTGCCAGCCCAGCCGGGGACCTCCCTCAGTGCCGAGCCCTAAATATCTCCACTTAGCTTTGCAGTGAACACAGGAAAATAAGGGCAAATTAACTATGAATATCCCTGGAAAGGATGTGGGTATTCTGAGCTCTGCGCAATCTGGCACTGGGGGGCCTAGAGGTGGTCGGTGGGCACGGGTCAGGAAGCCCTCCAGAAACACCGCGGCTGAATCTTGTTTCCCTGGGTTGTTTTCCAGGAAGCTGGAAAGCAGTGGTGGACACAGCACACATCACCAGCTATGCAGCTGCTCCTCACACGCGAAACGGGGACTCTCTGGAGCTTTTCCCCAAAACCCAAAGCAAGGCTGATTTCTTACAATTGGGGGGACAAAATGCATTTTTTCTGAATCTAGTTACTATTTAACCCTGGTGGTGGGGGGGGGGTGTGAACAAATGCCTCCCTGCCATGAACCAAGGTCGAAGTCCAAATTTGCCCCTGGAGGAATAACCAAGAGAAGAGTTACTTTCTCATCAAGGGAGGCCCGTGGTAGAAAACTCGTGGCAGAAGCCAAATTATCATGAGCAGATCTATTGCACAACTGAATTCTTTCCAAATTGAAAACACACATGCACGCACGCACGCACGCTCCTCCACATATCTGAAGGACTTTCACAGCGCCTTTCCCGCTGGAATTCCACAGTGCAGCAAAAGCGAGGGTTCTCTCCCATGGAATGAGATTTCTACCTTACATCCTTTGGAACTGTTCAGAATGCCGAAGCTTCCAAAATCTGCTCCTTGATACTCAATTTTTTTAACTTTTAAAAAAATATTTTTTTTTTAATTTCAGAGAGAGAATGGTGCACCAAAGCCTCCAGCCACTGCAAAAAAACTCCAGACACATGCGCCCCCTTGTGCACCTGGCTTACGTGGGTCCTGGGGAATCGAACCAGGGTCCTTAGGCTTCGCAGGTAAATGCCTTAACCACTAAGCTATTTCCCCAGCCCCTCGGTTGTTTTTAACTGTATTTTATTTTAGGCTAGTTTGTACCAGCTACAGCCCCAACACAAGTTAATGGCAACATCTAATATGAACGCAGCACTGTGTCTTCTTCCGTGCTTTACCTCACTATCTCACCAATGTTTCACAACAATGTCTGCCAAGTTAATGCCACACTTCACGGAGTGTCAGGAGTTGGGAAGATGGCTCAGTGCATAAAGCGCTTGCATAGCTAGCATAGTGTAGGATCTGCACTCATTCCTTGGGACCCATAAAAAAATGCCAGGCGTGGTGGTGCAGGCCTTTAATCCGAGCACTCGGGAAGCAGAGGTAGGAGGATCACTGTGAATTTGAGGCCACCCTGAGACTCCATAGTGAATTCCAGGTCAGCCTGAGCTAGAGTGAGACCCTACCTCAAAAAAAAAAAAAAAAAAAAGTGTGGATGGCATTCAGGAGGGTAACACCCAACATGGGGTACCAGGCTTCAACTTGGGGGCTTCTTGTACTTCCAAAGCCAGGATCTTGACAACTCTCGCACTTCGGCTCACATACGCCCCTTTCACGAGGAATTTATTCTTTTCTGTGCTTCATCATATCTGAGACACAGCAACTCCACTGCTGTCTAAATGAATATAAATCATTCGCTATTTGATCAAGGGAAAGGCAAGAAGAGATAGCTTTTATTTAAGACGGCAGATAATGCCCACTGATAATTTGGATGATAAAATCTACTTCGCCTTTTCATTTTATAACCCAATACAGTTCACTATGTCCTTTAAATAAGGTGTTCTTCTGCTATTGGGATACAAATTTTCTCTCAAGACTTTATTGCAATATGATAAGGACACTGGCTACTTAAACAGCAGGTAATCTTTTATTTCATGCATAATTACCGTGCACTATATTTTGATTTGATCCTAATGGCCTTAAGTACATTTTAAACAAACCCTCAACCTTCCCAAATGAAAAACATTTTGCTTCCTCTGTTGCACTTGTGTGGCGATGATAATTAACACATCTTGGGAAATCCAAGCTACATCTGATTAAATCATAACACACCATAAAGGTCTTTACAAATAATCCTTTGACGAATCCAGCTGAGTAAATCACGAAAAAAAGAATTATGAGAAGGGAAGCTCATTATAGCTTTATGCCTGGCACTTTAAGGTGACCCTACCAAGGTGAATGTTTTGAATTCAGCTAACTTTCCCAGAATTCACCGGAACACCCAGGAAGGCGAGCTGTGGAGAAGACCAAACCATCACTCACAAGCTTCTGCTCATTCCTGCATTTGGTCTTTGTTTCAACCTGTGGTTAAGGCAACAAAACCCTTTCCTCAGACAAAGAAGTCTAGAAATGAAGGGGGGTAGAGTTAGAGTGACTGGACACCAGAAGGTAAAAAAAGCAGGAAAGGTTTTCTTATCTCTTGCCTAGTTCCAAAGAACTGTTTTTCCACAAACAGTCAGGAACACTCCTGAGAGGGAGGTCTTTCATAGGATTTAAACATTGTGGTTGGTCAAGTTCAGCACCCCAGAACTTGGTGGTCTCTTGGTTGGTCTCTTCCTGAGACAGCCCCTAGCCCTAACCAACCAGCCCGCCAGCCTAAGGTTATAAATACCTTTGCAAGGGGAGGGCAGGCTCTCTGCATGGGTTCTTTATCTCCTCCAGCTCCCCACGAGGCAGTAGTTCCTTGAACTTTCTCTTTTATTTCCATGCTTCCCCCCCCTCCATCCCTATCTGGTCACATGGACTACTGAGCCACAAGTGGCCCACAAGGGCTTTTGGGCTCCACGTGGTGTACTTCTCCCTACTTTATCTCCCCTTACCTCCCAGCCTTCCCCTTCTGCACTCCTTTGTAAAATCTGAATAAAATGAGGTATTTTAAAAAATCATTCTCTTGCCGGGCGTGGTGGTGTAAACCTTTAATCCCAGCACTTGGGAGGCAGAGGTAGGAGGATTGCTGTGAGTTTGAGCCCACCCTGAGACTACATAGTGAATTCCAGGTCAGCCTGAGCTAGAGTGAAACCCTACCTCAAAAAAACAAAAAACAAAAACAAAAACAAAAAAAATCGTTCTCTTGAATCAGGAATTGCCAATTATTTGGCTAGTTTATAGATATGAATTCAGGGCTTGGGGCTCCAGGAAGCATCCCAGAACCCCAATTTCCCTGTTACAGAAACAGAGTCATTAAATTAAAAAGAAAAGAAAATCCTTTCAGAAAAAAGGAGTCTCGTTGAATTTCATGCTTAAAATTTTAGTTCAGTCAACTTGGGACAATGTGTTTAAGTTGAAAACCATAAAATGTGGATCGGGATTAAAAAGAAATGTCAAATTTGGGAATGAAGCTTCACTTGTTGCTTCCAAAGTGTGCGGATAACTAGAGCCTCCGTCCCCTCCAATAATGGAACTACTGTTATTACTATTGGCGATGATAATGGTAACTCCTGCACTTGACATTTGCTAAGTGCTTTCTCACAGATTCTTTAGAAGAGACCTGAGAGTTTCTACTAGCATATGGAAGAGAGAATGAAGGTGGAATGGTATTAAGCCACTTGCCCACATCTTACAGAGAACTTTAACAGCAGAGCAACAGATATATAGAATTTAAAAGGTCTATTGCAGAAGAGGTGGCAGAAAGAATGTAAGAGCTAAAGGAAGGGTAGGACTCCTTACAATGTGCTCCCCCAGACACAAAATGGCCTGGATATCCATTACCTCACAGTGCCTGACACCACCTACATAAGACCATCATAACAGGAGGAAAAGATCACAACATAAAATAAAAGAGAGTGACTGAGATGGGGAGTGGATATGATGGAGAGCGGAGTTTCAAAGGGGAAAGTGGAGGGAGGGAGGGTATTACCATGGGATATTGTTTATAATCATGGAAGTTGTTAATAAAAAAAAAGTCTGGAGGGCTGTACACAGGGACTGTGTTAATAATACAAAATGTTCTGGATATTTTTCTGCTAAATGAGATTTTAGCTACTCTTGACACACACACACAAAAGTCTGTGAGAGGATGAATATGTTAAATTGCTTCACTACAGTAATGATTTTATTATCTATATATAGTGTAACATTATGTTGCATACCTTAAATATACCCAATAAAATGTATTTTTAATGAGGCAATAAGAATCACAGCTGGGGTTCAAACTCGAGTCTATGACACCCCACAGTTCCTACTATAAAGAATCAGCTTTATTTAAAGAGGCCAATAAGTGGGCTGAAGAGGTAGCTCAGAGGGTAAAGCGCTTATAGCGTAAGCATGAAAGCTTAAGTCAGAACCCCTAGCACACCTGTACAAACGTTAGGTGTGGTGATGCCCGCCTGTAATCTGAACTCTGTGGTTTGCTGGCAATTAGTCTGGCTGAATTGATGAGCTCTGTGTTCACTGAGAGATCACAATATAAACTGGAGCAGGGTGTGGTGGGGCACGTCTTTAATCCCAGCAATGGTGAGGCAGAGGCAGGAGGATCACTGTGAGTTCAAGGCCACTCTGAGACTGCATAGTGAATTCCAGGTCAGCCTGGGCTAGAGTGAGACTCTACCTTGAAAAAAAAAAAATACTGTGTATTGTATATATACATATATATATGAGCTGGAAGCTGGGCGTGGTGACACATGCCTTTAATCCCAGCACTCTGGAGGCAGAGGTAGGAGGACTGCTGTGAGTTCGAGGCACCCTGAGACAACATAATGAATTCCAGGTCAGCCTGGGCTAGACTGAGACCCTACCTCAAAAAAACAATAAATAAATAAATAAATAAAAATAAAAAGTAAAAGCTGGAGAGTGACTGAGGACATCCACCAGCAAGTGGTCTCACATGCATAGGTATGCATGTGCACCACCCCCACACACACACATATGAACATGCAGACACACATGTACCATACACACATGCACACCCCCACAAAAGTAAATATTTAGTATACAGCTCTGTTCAAAACAATCCGGTGACAAATATTGGTGTCCGATACTGAGCATGGAGCACACTCAACAATATTACGTGAGTGAACGAGCAAATAAGCCTCTCTTTCCGATGCTCCGAGCAATTTCCTAAGCAAAACCTAAGTTCATAGGAGCAGTATACAAAAGAAGGACAACATGAAATGCAGATCTGGTCCTAAGGACCTCACATCTTTTTAAGAAGACAAGACTTTAACAAATGAAACAATTAGGGAAGGAGACAAAGTGGCTGCATTTATTTGCAAAGGCCTGGGGCAGGGTTCAAGTCTTTCATGAGAAGCCCCATTATTTAGAATCCAAACGAAGTCAAGATTTATACTACCAGGATCTGGACCCTTCCAGCAACCACTCTGGCCCCACTCACACTAAGAAGATGCAGTCATACTATCTTAAAGAGAATCATACATACTAAATGAATAAGTAATATTTTAGAATTGAATGTTTTTTTTAACTGAACCAGTTTATCAGAGCAATCTTGTCTACCGCCTCTACAAATACTTTGTAGCAATTAGTCCAATAAGCTAAAATTGTCCACACAGTATGAGTTCCTCTGTGTTATAGAAAGAAATAGCCCTTTAAAATAAGCACAATAATCCCAGACATATAAATTCTCTTATTTGGGAGACAGGGGCATTGTGAAATTCCAGCTCAATTTTTACGGGGTTGTTTTAGTGTATAGTTCAAGAACTTGATTCCAAATACTGAAAGCCCCATGAAAATCCTAAATAAATTATGTGTGTTTTCTCGTGCCCTCCCTCAGGTTGTGACAAATATAAGGTGTGTGTGTGTGTGTGTGTGTGTGTGTGTGTGTGTGTGTGTTGGAAACCCTTTTAGAGATCTCGATGAATCTTTCCTCCTCTTACAGAGAACTCTGAAGAAATGCACTTTTTCCCCCACACTGAAAAGAGTATGAATGAGTATAGTAGTTCTCCCAGGACTCATATTTTATGTTGACTGGAGGGTCAGTGACAGGTTTGAAATGGATCCAAGTCGCCTTCGTTAGCTAATTTTCAAGACTGTAGGCAGTGAGCTACAGTGTAGAGGAAAGAGAACTGAGTCTAGTCTCACTCCACCACCAAAAACCAAGAGAACTTCACCAAGTTGCTAAAGCTATTTTGACCACAGTTTCCTTTTTGTGTAGATCAAGAAGAAAACCAGATGGTTTTTGACAAAATCCACTTACCAGCAGCCCTCTGCACCAGCTATCCCTCTGTCCCAGACCATTTCTATATTGGAACACTGTAAAGAGCTTTGATTACATGACTCTCAGGCTATAATAAACAGAAGTTTCAGCCCCAAGTCCAGGACTTCGTATCTAACTGGACAGAGACAGGGGCCAGGACTGTGCATTTTCAGCACGGGCTCTCACATGATCACAAGTCATTTTGCTCTATGGATCACCATGAGGAGGTGGGGGAGGGTAATTCTGGTGAAATCCGTTGTGATCTGAGTACTTCCATCTTGAACTGGGAAATACAGACAGTGGGAAAGGATGAAAACCCAACTTGAATGAATCAGGGATGTGCGTTACACATGGAGAGTGGCAGTGATTCTGCCACATTCTGCTCTTGCGGGGCGTGGTGCAAGGTAGTCTCAACTTTTCCATTTGGAGAAATTGAAGCAGTCACGGGTAGCTCTTGGAATTTGCAGGGGTGTCAAGGGAATAAGAAACCTCAGGGGCCTCCTGTCACTTAATTCCTGGAACAGAGCAGTGACAACAGCCCCTCTTGGCCCCACTCCCCACACAGGCTCAGGCAATTGTACTGCGGGCCTGCAGAGCAGAACCAGGCCCCCAGGTGCTGGCCTGCAGGTGGCCTGGTCTTTCAGGCCCTCACCTGTATAGGCTTGCCCTCTGCACCTCACAAAAGCTCATCATTTCTCCTGTTTGGAAAGGGAGTAGCCAGGAGGCACCTGCACTCATTTCAAACCAGACCACTTCATTCCCGGTACAAATTAGAAAGAAAATTAATCTATTATTCCTCTTCCACAGCGCTACTCCATCTCCCTACCCCCAAGCCTGGAGTAACGCAGGCAAATTCTTGAAGTGGAAATTACATGATAAGCTTTGGCCAAGCCATAAAATATAGCAGGGGCTCATTGCTGACGTATGTTGCCAGGTCAAAATCATTCCAAAGTACTCAGTTGTAGGAATTAAGGAAACCTGAAGAAAGAGTGTTTTGAGGAGAAATTAGAAAAGCAACCTACGGTCAAGTGACATTATTTTCTGGTTTTTATATGTTAATGAAAATTGAATACAAAACTTCATAATTACTAACATGTTATTCAGTTGCAAAGAAGGATTCAAATTAATACCACTAGTGAAAAGCTAAAGAACGCTCAGCGCTCTTCCACTTCACAGACACATAAAACCAAACCCTACGGAACGGGCTCAGTGCCGTGGGGAGCACTATACACGCTTAATCATCACTGGGAAGGGGGGACTTTCTAGCAGATGTGCCCCTTTCTTGACTTTTTTCCCCAAAGATCTATGCCAATGTGTGCAGGGTCACTAAGAGGACCATTCGTAATCCATGATACCTCCAACAGCAGAAACATAGGCATAAGGAAATTTGCATTCTAGCAAGCGGCTAGGAAGCCAATGTACAGTATACAACATTTTATAACCTCTGCCCAAGGATTTTTCAATGCAACAGAGCCTTGTGGAGGAATATTTATTGTTTTCTACTTGAACAGTAAACGCACGGCTAGGGGGCTAGGCACACATAAAATTAGCAAGTAACAGGCAGACCCAGGAAAGGTCAATTGCCAGGTGACGAGAAATGAAAGCAGTCAGACGGCAGCAGGAGGTGGTGTCGGGAGAGCAACTCCATCAAACTGCAGCCGCCCTTTTCTAGGCCAGGGAAACGCAGCCCTTGCAACGCGCGTGGTCACATATTATGGTGGCAAAGACCTGAACTGTTCTTTAACAACTTCCATATGTCTCACCAGCAACCAAGGAAACCAAGAAACAAACCTGGGTTGGTCTTACTTTGCATGACAGTTTTCAGACCCAAACTACTGGCTATTATCACAATGCTTGGGGCCAAAAGTTTCAGAGCATGAAATACTTATGTACATACCTGTGGGGAAAGACAACACACACATATATGGAGAGAGAATGCCCATATCTACACATACATATGAAAATAATCCTCTCTCTCTCTCTCTCTCTCTCTCTCTCTCTCTCACACACACACACACACACACACAGGAGAGAGAAGGGATGGGCTCCAAGTCTATATCCAAAGGTCATTTATTTTACATGCACCTTATGTACACAGCCCAGAAAGCAACTCTAGAAAACATCCCTAATACTTCCAGTGGTTTCATGGTATGGAATTTGCCACTTGTAATGTTATACTGGGGATTAAGAAATTTTAGGGGGCTGGAGAGATGGCTTAGCGGTTAAGTGCTTGCCTGTGAACCCTAAGGACATCGGTTCAAGGCTCAATTTCCCAGGACCCACGTTAGCCAGATGCACAAGGGGGTCGCACGCGTCTGAAGTTTGTTTCAGTGGCTAGAGGCCCTGGCACGCCCATTCTCTCTCTATATCTGTCTCTTTCTGTGTCTGTCACTCTCAAATAAATTTACAAAAAATTTTTTAAAAAAGAAATTTTAGACACTGGTTTTGTGATGAATTAAGTGCTGCTACCTGCATGTTGACGTGTGAGATTTCCTACCCATATACCCATTCATTGGTACAATGTGGACATCCTCAGCAACCCATGATGTGGGGTAAAATCTTCCCCTTCCGCTGCAGCTCAGATGCCAAGTCCTTGTAATGGGGTAGGGGTACTACTGGTTGACCCTAAATGAGGTTCTATGCACCACTGTAGAGGAATGTGGATCTGTGACAACAAAAAAGATGACAACTCTGGCAACATGCAGGATCTCCATCCCCAAAAAGTGCTGGTAGCAATTGGCAAAGTAACCGTTATTGTGACAATTAATTTGGGGACTTAACATCTTTTTAAAAAAATTCTACAAATACATCTAGAAGAAAGACAATAGCAAAAAAAAAAAAAAAAATGATCTCAGAACTCAGAAGTACTTGGTCTCTGCTCAAGCCCAGATAAAGAAACACAAATGACTGATGGAAATGCAGAAACCAATAACTGACTGTACGAGATTATAAGCCCGATTCTGTAGCGGTGTACACCAGCCTCAAATGTTTAGTTACCCAATCAGTAAAATCAGTACATACGTGAAAAGTTTACCACAGTTTAGATCTCCTTCCATGCCACTGGATCATAAACCCATTCCTATCTGCAAGAGTTAACTGGTTTGATTAAATACTTGGGAAATCGTAGCCAAGATTCACAGTGACGGCAGAAGATTTTGTCTTTATTTGTGTGGACAACTCATAGTAGTGGTGGATGGACTATGAGCTTCTTGACTCCCTGGATTCTACTTCTCAGATCCCCCAGGCCCCGCCCTTGCTCCTGCACACTATCCCATCTTTCCCCATGTTCTCTAAGGCCTCATGAATTTGCCTTTCTCTGAGCTTGACCCAGCTGACACCATAAACTACCAGCATCTAGACTCTGCTTTTCATTGCTGTGGCTCTTGTTCCCATGGTCTACAAGCCAGTTTAACCACAGCCAGGGCTAGTTCAATATGCTCATCCTCACAAAGGACTTGGGCTTGGTAAAAAGCTTATCACCACTTCTTTACCATCTCATCTTCCTACCCCCTCTACCAACAATGGAATAAAAAATGTTTCAGCCCCAAGCTGATGGCTAGATGACTGTGCATATCTTCAAAGAAATTTTAGATAGAGCTTGTTTCAAAATCCCTAATCTCGGAGCTAAGGAGACAGCTCAGTGGTTAAGGGCTCTTGCTTACAAAGCCTGATGGCCCAGATTTGATTCCCCAGTACCCAGGTAAAGCCACATGCACAAACTAGTGCATATATCTGGAGTTCGTTTACTGTGGCAAGAGGCCCTTCCAATCTCAATCTCTCTCTGCCCCCCCTCTTTCCTCACAAATATATATATATATATATATATATATATATATTTAAAAAAAACACAAGAATCTCAAATGAGATGATTAACCCTAAAATAGTGTAGAAATAGAGAGCCTGGGGATTTACAGAAGATTGAGGAGAGATCCTTATAAAGGTAAGTCTCCATGGATCTGCAGATCCCTACTACAGACTCAAACAGGAAGGCTGCAATAATGACGGTGTCCGGCACTGATGTTCCAGGTCTATGACCCTGGGAGAGAGCGCAGCCCTCAGCATTGAAGTTCATAGCCCAAGACACAGGCAGCAGTGGAACTGATTACACACACACACAGCTTTACATAAGTCATTAAGGCTCAAGATGTCTCTAAACCCCAAGATTATTTTTTTTATATACACTACCCACCATGGATTCAAGCGTCACCTCAGTGAGAATATCACATGGGAGGGCCAGTAGTTTTTCGTTTTTTTTTTAATGTGTTAGTAGGAAAAGAAATTCCTAGGTGCTGAGATGAAGTAAGAATGAGTATTAACCCTTACAACAGGAAATACCGGTTGACACCACAGTTGACTTTCTTGGTTCCTGAATTATTGCCTGGTTTGACAATTGAGCCATAAAGGATGAGACTAGAGGTGACGGTGTTACAAGTCATGTAAATATCTCCTTCACAAAACCGGTGGCCCGGCTTGCCCATACCAACACCAACACCAGCATTAGCCAGTAGGTTTTCTTTCTACTCTAAGGTGGGAAGAAAACTCCCTAGGGGGACTACTCATAATCCAGGGGCTCAAAGAAAGCCGTGCTGCTCTGAGTTTCCTTTCAAGAACAGAGTTAGAAGAGCCTCGTCAGTGTATAGGATCTTGAAAGGCAGTGGAATTCCTTCCAGGTGACAAGAAAGTGCTCTTTGCTGAGGAAGGTGCAGGTACTATGCAGAGTGGAAGGAACACTGGGGACCTGGATGCATGCCTAGGATCACCACTTTTAGCAAACAATAATACAGGAGGCCCAAGGTCAAGTGAGCATCTGAGAGACCTTCAAGCAACCACACTCTGGCTCTCACACCACGTCATCACAGACTTATTTCACAAATACCCTTCTTAGTGGTTACAAAATTAAAACCGAGTCGTAAATTAGTAACTCTTCCCCCATCCTCTGTCAGCTTCCTTCGGGCTGCGTATCATCCCTCTGGAATTTTAATTCAACTGCTAGGACACATAAAGGAATCTAAAAGTCGCAGTCAACTATGTAGAGTAGTTCTTATCTAAAATTTTATCTTAAAAATAATCACAACTGCAAGGGTAGGGAAGGAAAGGAAAGGGGAGGAGGGAATGGAGAGAGAGAGAAAAGAAAGGAAAGGAAAGAGGAGGGAGGAAGGGCAGAGGTTGACGCTTCAGTGTGAGGATGTGGTGGGACAGTGGGTGTCCTCTGTAAGGCAAATATAGGAAAATAAACTATGCATCCCCAGGCAGCCCAGAAATGTTTATCTTCCAATGTGTCACAGCTGTATGAGTCACACTTTTAGGGCTGACCTCCTGGGACTTGATTCTAATGATTATCACCAGAAAGCAGAGACACTAGAAAGGCTGGGTCTGGTTTGTAGCTCACCCGACCGCTCCATCAGAGCTGGTGACGGTCTGCTGTGCCTTGGAAGTACTCAATGCTTGGTTTCTCCCCAGCCTTTAGGAGGTGGGATAGGAGATGTTCTGACACGGCACAGGAAGAGAAAGGCCAGAGCTGAAGAGCTAGCCTGGATTCTGCTGTATAAAACAGTCAGACCTAAGATTAGACACATGGAAAGGACCATCCCATGCTCCACGGCCTCAAGACAGCCCTGTGTTGGGTTAAAAATTGAGATAGGGGGAGACAGCACAGAAATTAAAGGTGCTTGTGTGGCAGCCTGACAACCTGAGAATAACCCAACCCTGGCATCCATGCAAAGCGCCACAAAGCCTGTCATCCCACGGGAGGCACCCCAAGAGAAGATCAAAGCTCAGGGGCCAGCTAGTCTGGCCTCTCAGTGGCACAAACAATAGGAAAGACCATGTCTTACATAAGGTGGAAGGAGAGGACAACATGCCAAGGTTGTCCTCTCTCTCTCTCTCTCTCTCTGTCTCTCTCTCACACACACACACACAAACACACACTGTCTCTCTCTCCTTCTCTCTCTCTCTCTCTCTCTCTCACACACACAGACACACATCAAAGAAGACCATATTTGGTCTCCACTAGCCCGGTCTACTACTTATTTCTATCCTCATCAGAAAAGATAAAGGCAGATTTGGATGACTGGTGTGGGTCTGGGTCCTTACAAGAAAGTAAGTGGCAACCATTCTAAACCTGAGTCAGACACCTCCCATCCACAAACCTCAAAAATGAAAACAGGGCTGGAGGGATGGCTCAGCGGTTAAGGCGCTTGCCTGCAAAGCCAAAGGACTCAGGTTCGATTCCCCGGGACCCAAGTTAGCCAGATGCACAAGGGGGCACACACATCTGAAATTCGTTTGCAGTGGCTAGAAGCTCTGGCATGCGCGTTCTCTCTCTCTCTCTTTCTCTCTCTCTCTTTCTGTCCGTTAAATAAATAAAAATAAAATATTTTTAAAAAAATGAAAAAATCCACCAGACAAAAGAAAATTCTGAAATACTTTAATAGACATCAAAGAAAAGGATAATAAAAACACAAAAGAGAAGGGCTGGGGGTGTGGTTCAATGGAGGCACCAAGTTCAGCTGTCAGCACTGCCAAAACAAGTTTTAAGACAGACAGACAGACAGACACACACACACACACACACACACACACACACACCTCCCCATCCCATTTTAATAACCAGATAAGGCAATACACAGTTTACACTAGATATCTGATTCTATATAACAGAACCTTCCTAATTTGGTCCCTCATTTGTACCTTTGAATGGATAAACAAAATTTTCTCATCTTTCCACAGCTCTGTCACAAAACAATGTATGGGGCACAAGCATATCAGATAATAAATAAAGTGAGTGACCCACAAACGCCAGCAAATAAAACGTCCACTCAACCAAATCATTTCATTACAGGTCTGCTTCCAAATATTTCTCCCTGAGTCCCTCATGGGTATTACAGGTAATAAACTGGGATGGGAGCCCTTGGTGAGAAAGTTTATAGACCTAAAGGACTAGCATGAGACACTAGAATAAGAATCCCTCCCCCACCATGCTGTAGTGACTATGGGCACCTGTCTAGGAAACCCGGAATTGGATATTCATTCAGAGAGGGACATCCCAGCCCTCCAGCACCCAGGGGCTTCAAGGTGCTGTGCACAGGACTCCAGGGCACTGCGTCCTAGCCGCAGCTCACAAGCCCATGTCATGCCCTTGAGATGAGAGTACAGGGGCCAGGGTGAGATTATAAAGGGAACCACTCAGAAGGAATGACCTGGGGTCACCTCACCCTGCCTCTTTCCTCCAGGTTCTCCACTGCAGGAAGCAATTCAAGCCCAAGCGCTGCTGGGTCCTCCTGAGCCCTGCTCCGATCTAGTGCCACTGTCACTGTCACTGTCACCTTTCAAGTTATCATCACTGCTCTCTTAGGCTGTAGAAATGGTCCCCTGACTGGCCTCTCTGCCCAGCTCCTGTCAGTCTACAGAGAAGTCTATACTAAAACGGGCATTCCATTAGAAATGAATATTAAGAAGGAAAAAAACAATAAATAAAAGCAACCAGACAGGTTTTTAAAATACGGGGTGGGGGAGGGGTGGGCTCAGCCTGTAGAGCACTCCATGTGTGAGCGTGAGAACCTGACCAGTCCGTCTAGCCTACTTCGCAAGCCCCAGGCCCACAGGGAGGCCTGTCTGAAATAAAGGTGGACAGAGACATGGGAAGTTGCACTTTGGGCTACGCAGGCGCACACAATGTGCACAGACACACAAGTGCAAAAGAAAGCAACACAGTCCGTCCCCCCCCCCTCGCCCGCCACCTCGCTGCTATAACATTCAATGGCTCCCTTGACACAAAGGAAACTTCCTAGAAGCAAAAGACCCTTGCTTACTTCTTCAGCAACATCAGCCCAAATTCCCCCTCCCCCCCCCCCGTGGCCAGGGCTACTCACTGTGCTTCCCTCCTACCTGGAGTCTTCTTTCCCCAGCTACTCACTCTAAGTTCATCCTGAATTTTGGTCTCTACTCAAATGCCACCACCTCAAAGAGGCGCTCTGACTGTCCTACCAGACTGTCACTATGCCTCGCCCACGGTCTGTCCCAGGTACATTTTGAATCACTGTATTCTGTATCTTCTATGTTACAGCAAAGTTCCTAAAGATGAAGTAATGTGATTCTTATATCTAAATTCCAATTTAAAGTAATTGGCATTTTCAAATTCCATGAAGGCAGACATTAGGAGGCCTTTCTGGCAGAATTCTACTGAGAACACGGCCTAGTGCCTGGCACATGAAGGAAATGTAGGAGGGATCCCTGCCGCCGCCCCCCCCCCCGCCCCACCCTGGGTCCAAGCTTCTACTTATGCCGCCAAGCAGTGCTCACGCCCCACCTCTGGAGGACCTCCCAGATGTGAGCCGCACGACACCAGCTCCTGAGCGGCCATTTCACTTTGGGAGAGATGTTCAGAGGAGGTTCCTTCTCCAGCATGCACAGTTCGTGCCACTGGGAAAACTGTCCTTGCAAACCGTATGTCTGCCCTCTTCCAAACCTCATATATGGAAATCCCACTTGGAAACTTTGCTAAAGCACAGTTCACATTCCATTTTCCTATCGTCCGGCTTCTAACCCACTGGTCTGCATTTGAACCCAGATGTTCTTTTACTAAGGAAGGTCTGTCTGTTGAGGGTACTGCCCATCCCCCCCCCCCCACTCCACAGTGAGTTCTAACGTGGGAACTTTGCTCTGGCTTTCCAACGCTGTTTTCACGGCAGCTGGAAGACAGAGGCTACTGTCCTCTCTCTCTTGTAAACAAAAAGGCCAAGCTGCTGGAACTTGGCCACCAGGACAAACACACTCTCCCGCTGGGAGGGCAGCCTCACGCAGCGTGTGCACTGTGGGGCGGGGGTGGCCAGGAAGCAGTTGTCCACTGTCTGTGAGCGTGCTGTCATTCATGCTAAAGCCAGCCCTCGAATCCACCAGTGGCTTTCCTTTCAAAAGGGCCATTTTCATGAGTTGACTGTCAAGAGGCTATGACCAGTTCTCAAGAAAGGCCTATGTATGCAAGTCCATTTAAAGATCCATCTCTGTAGAAAAAAAAATCCATGGATAGCATATCGTGCCTAAAAAGTTACCTCTTTATAAGAAACCAGCCACACTGGGGATTTTAAATGCTGTTATTTACTGATGCTTTCTTTTAAGGTTATCAATGCCCGCTTTGCTAATAAGGAAACTACAGTATTCAGAAGAAGGGGGCAGTAACTAATCTTTATGCTGTCTATGAAGAAAGGATTGCTAAGCAAATTATAATGCATGAATAAGGTTGTTCCAAGAATAGATGAAATACTTGGCAGAAACTATTTTAGGTCTTCTGTAGTACTTTGGAGCTACCCATTAATTTACAAACAGTTGATCTACTAATTACAAAAACTTTTTATCTACTCATTTCACCAGGTCCCTAGAGAGCCAGGCTAGCAACACTGGGCCCGATTCCATTGGCTTATGCACATGGAATCTTTGTACCTAAAAGGACTTTCTTTCAGAAAGTAAACTGCATTTCAGTTTTTAAAGTTCAGATGTATTGCCCGTCCCGCCCCAACGTGCATCTGAATGAGAGACCCCGCCTCCTTTAGTCATTGTCTGTTGCTGTGGTTGGCAGTTATTACCATAAACACGGGAGCTTAAAAGAACATTCCCACTATCACAGCTGTGCGGGTCCTAAGTCTAGGCACACACAGAGTGGCTGGTTTCTCTGCCATGAGGCCTGGCAAGGTTATCAACTGCAGTGTGGTCACCTGGAGCCTTGGGCCTCCAGGGCACATGCCTGAGCAGAATCCAGTCCCGTGTGTGGCTGTCGGATCATGTTCCTGCTTCTTGGTGCACATTAGTCAGCAGCCACCCTGAGGACACCTGCCCCACTTGTTGCATGTCCTGTCCTGGGTCTGAAGTCTCCTGGGTGTGAATCTGATCTGTAGGAAGTGTCTAGCCCCCACCCCACCCCCAGCTCCGGCTCATCAGATCAGGTCAGCTCTGCTCAAGATAACCTCTCTATCTTAATGTCAGCTACTTAAGACCTTAATTACACCTGCAAAAATCTTTTCAGAGCAGCAGCACCCATGTTACAGTCCAATGAGACAACTGAGGAAGGTGTGTATCTACTGGGTACGGAAGTCTTAGGGAGCACTTTTGAATTTCACCTATTTCTCCCCACTATTTAAAATCAATTACAGTTTTCATAAGATGAAAAACAAATTTGTCGTTTCTCCCCAGTACCATTCTTCTGCTCTTGACTTCAATGTTCACGACACTTCAGCGAGATCAATAAAACAGTTTCCATTTAAGGTTTCACCCCTCCCTTGGTAAGATTTATAATCTCCTTCAAATAAGCTAACAAGACTTATCCTTCTCTATTCTCTACATATGTTAGTCAACCAGGGCAGGTGAGAAGGATTCTCCTCCTTGGAGATTACATAAATGTGAAACAGGAAACCCATAATCACACACTTCACACCATGCCAACAAATACTCAGAGGCCCTACTGTGTGCCTGGCACTGGGCTGACTGGCAAGGACAAGTGAAGGAAGAAAGCAGAGGTGCCTTGCTCATGTGGAGGGAGCTCATGAGCTAGGGAGAAAGACAGGCAGCTAGTAGGTGGCCATCAGGGAAAAAAATAAAAAATAAAAATAAACTGGGCAGCATGGTGTCATTGTTGCAAGGAGGTGTGACCACTGATGATATGAGAGATGAGGGTGTCTCTCTTATCTTTGAGCAAAGGGGAAAGAATGAGGACATTCAGCAATTTTGGGGGGAGTCCTAAGCCCGAGTTAGTGTCAGAAGACTGCTGGCAGAAAGGATGACACGGGGAACCAGGCAGGCAGCAAGGTGAGGACAGCAGCCTGGCTAGTGGTTACGAGTCAGCTCGGCCACTTGGGAAGCCACCAGCAGGTTCTGAGTGAACAAGCACGTGACCACACTTCACCCACAGACAGGAACTTCTGAGAGCTCAGTGGGAGTCAGAGTGGGGGAGAAGCAGAGGCTGCCCACGGTGTGGGGCACACTCTGCCACGGATCAGCAAGAGAGAGAACAAAGCTCACCGTCCTCGGGCCAACGTAGGAAAAACGCCATTGCTGCTTCCACCACCCCTGACACGCTCAAGGGCCAGGAAAGCCTGGGTGCAGGCAGAGAACGGCCACCAGGGCGGAACATACACAACTACCTTGGTGTAGTTCAGGGCGTCGGGAATGGGGGGCTTCTGGTGGCTACCTCTCCATGGAGCCCAGAAGCCGGGTAAGAGAAAGCACAGCTCATCTTTCTGGCTCCCCGAGATCCAGGAAGCAGCTCATCGCTTTTCAGAACAGCAAACTGCTAAACAAAGGATCCTACGCCTGCTCAGTCAAGTCTCTGGAGGACATAGGGGCCTGTGACAAAGCCAAGTCCCTACTCCCCAGAGCAGTGGCTTACTCCATCTGCCCTGTACCCAGCTGCCCTTTCTGCGGGGCCTATGTCCCCTGATGGCGTCAGAAAGAAGGCCTTCAGCAGGCACTGACCTTGCCTGTTGTCACCTTGTACAGCCGTCCCTAAAGGAAGGACCACTTTACACAGACACGGTTCAGCATTGCTGAGGGGCTAGAGGGTTCCTGGTAGGGCCAAAAGAGAGGTGCATTCTCACATTCACATGTCCAGCCTGCTCTACGTAAAGAGATTCTGTGCCCCTGAGGCAATGGGCAACAGCAGCAGAAGACATTACTAGAAGGAATCTACAAGGAAAGCATAGAAAACCTAAGGACATCACCTCTGCTCATCTGAACTACTTGTCCTAATATATACAAAAGTGAAGTGATCAGCTAGTTGCATTGATTTCGTTTATTTTTCTAAATCAAAGTTGTGCCAATTCAAGATAATAACAAATAACTAGGTTTTGGGGTAAGTTTATCATTTTATGTATAATTTAAGCAGATCTAAAGTGTTCAAACTGTCACAAAAACTTTTCCTGTCATGGGCTGGAGAGATGGCTTAGCGGTTAAGCGCTTGCCTGTAAAGCCTAAGGACCCCGGTTCGAGGCTCGATTCCCCAGGACCCACGTTAGCCAGATGCACAAGGTGGCGCACGTGTCTGGAGTTCGTTTGCAGTGGCTGGAGGCCCTGGCGTGCCCATTCTCTCTCTCTCTTTCTCTCTCTCTCTCTCTCTCTCTCTCTCTCTCTCTCTCTCTCTCTCTCTCTCTCTCTCTGTTGCTCTCAAATAAATAAATAAAAATAAACAAAAAAAATTTCCTGTCACGTCTCACTCAGTTAGTTTTGTGTGTGTTCTCTGCCCACTATTCAACGTGGACAGTCCAATTTCATGTTGTGCTGTCCCTCCTGTAATTTCTGGCTGTGGGATTCTTCTCTGACATGAACCTTGCAGGAAGAAAAGTGTTAACGCTCCACAGTGTTAGGCAATTCCTTGAACAAACAAAACAAGAGATCCAGTGCTACGTGTTACCCTAAGGATTCTCAGTGAAAATAAAAGTACCAGTGAGCAGTAAAGATTCACTATCCAGCATCCAAGCATTTCTTTCTGTCACGAATCTTACGACAACACACAGGCATGCATGCATACATTTGCGCATATACAGGCACATGTACACATGCATACCCATGTACACAGGAACTCTGAACAGGACCTCTTGTCTCTGCCCCATGCAAAGCATGACAACTGGTTTTTTCTCTTGCAGGTCCCTCTTCTCTGTCTTTGCTAACTCCTCCCTTTCTTTCTTCAGCCCCTCTATCTCACATCATGTGACAGCATGCCTCTCTATGCGTCTCCTCTCCGGGTTCACAGGCACTCTGGCCGCTTCGGGGCAGGCACACGCAAGTCTCTACATTTAAGTACTTTGTTTCCTCACTGAAGCAAATATATTTATTTCTACCATAAAAACTTGTCCTTTTATAAAACACACTGATTTTTCTTAAAGCAGGGAACTGAGAAACCTATGTCCACGGCATAAGTAATATTTTGCAGCCTATCAGGGTATTTGGTTTTGAAACCTAAAAATATCCACAGTGGCCACCACTTTTTGCTCTGTTCCCTTTCCTACCCAGTGGTGGGCAAGGAGGAGTCACAAAGAAATCCAGAATAACAGGAAGAGTTGAGGAAGTTTGACTCTGTCTCCTATTTAAATACTTCTGGATGCTCCACACCAACTGCAAAATGTCTTATACCTAAAAGTTGCTCAGAGAAAGATGCCACCTGTCAGGTCAACAACCATTTGATACTTATTCCCCCAGATCCCACATGTCTGGTTAACCACTGAGTCCCACATCCAACAGGGTACTTAGAATGCAGAGACTAAAAACTACTAATACAGTGAAGAATCAAAGCGAAATCCACTTGTCAGTTGCTGAACTTAACTCTAGGCAAGTACCAGTGAATGACTGCTCCTATGGATATTTTTCCAAAGAATTCATGTTTTTCAAAACATTTTGTTGTTCTTCAGAATCTATGGACCCAAATAAAATATTCATAGTACTTGATATCAGGACAGTGACTAACATGGGGGAAGAAAAAAAAAAAAACCTAGTCGGGCATGATAGCATATGCACTTGGGAGGCCAAGGTATGAGGATCTTTGTGAGTTCAAGGCCAGCCTGAGACTACAAAGTGAATTCTAGGCCAGCCTGGGCTACAGCAAGACCCTACCTCAAAAAAAACAAAACTAAAAAAAAAAAAAAAGAAGAAGAAAATCAAATAAATAAACACCTAACCTAAGACTTCTCTATGCCCTGTCTTTTCCCCTTTTTTGTTGCTTCCTGGTTTCCTTGTTCCTCCTTTCCTTCCATTTTTCCTCCCTTCCTACTTCCTTTCTTCCTTCCCTCTCCTGCTCCTACTAAAAATTTCAAATATCTCCAAGAAGTTGTGTGAGACATACTAAATTTCATTCCTAACTTCCAACTTCTTGCTTTATCTTTCTTTCTTATAGAAAATATCTTTAGAACCAAAGTCCATTAATCCAGTATAAACTCTGCATGGCCATGTCTCTCAAGTAGTGAATTCAATACTCACCAACATTATTTATTAAAATAAAAAAGACAGAAGTGAAATTAATGATGAGACATAAGTAAATTCCAAAGAAAAACTGTATGTGCAGCATAGGTTCATTTTCTTACAACTTCCCTGACAACCTCACGAGTGATTATAAACAGGTTATGAATTGTACACCAGTGTCATAGAAACATTTGGCCAGTAGTTAATGGGACAATTGTTGCCACAGCCAAACCAAAATTGTCATTGTTGAATATGGAAGACCGCGGCATTAAAAAAAATTACCTCTCACTCAAAATTACACTTTGGATTTACAATGTGATCACAATTCTAATCTCAACAAACAAAACTACCTTTTTAAAAATTATATTTTATTTATTTATTTGAGAGAGGAGAAGAAGAGAGGCAAGTAGAGAATCAATGCACAAGGGCCTCTACACACACTAAATGAACTCCAGATGCATGTGCTACCTTTTGCATCTGGCTTTACATGGATACTGGAGAATCAAACCTGGATCCTTAGGCTTTGCAAGAAAGCACCTTAAACGCTGAGCCATCTCTCTAGTCCCAAACTACTTTTAGAAAGGCAAATTAAGGCAGCTTGAGAAACAACCCCTCATCTCCCCCAGCCCAAAGAAAAAAACAATACAACAAAACTTCCTGAAAAGTTCAGAACCTGAAAGGTTTGGGAAAATGTGATCAGAAGCCTATCAACTAAATAACCTTCTGCAACGCATCTATGATAGTCACTACATATGTTAAAACTTTGTTTCTCTGCCTGCAGGTATTCTGTGAGGACATTTTAGTAAATTCCTCTTGGGAGCTGAAAGCACTGGGAGCCTAAAGTAAGAAAGTACTATGAATGGAATGATTGATTTTTATCTTCAAACCTGCCAGGGCTGGTCCTATTGCAATGGCCAACTTTTCTCAGACACTAGCTGGAATCTTGAAGAAGAAAATTCTTTCAGCATCCTTCAGACATTGGGAAAACCCCAGATTCTCCAACTGCCTGCACAACCTCCCAAGATGAAGACCTTGGGTGAGGGTGGGAGAGAACTGCAGGTGCTGGCCTATTACAAGGCAGATGTTCCAGATGTGAGCGCAGCACAGAACAGGTATGCGGCCACACACGGAGTGATCACAGCAGCTCAGAGGGAGGGAGAAAGGTACCGGCTAACCAGTGGATTCTCAATGGGCAAAATCAGTGAAGAACATTGCTTAGGGGAACTTACTAAGGCAACACCCAAGAAAACCTGAGACAAATCTTAGGCTTTGATAGAGGTTAGCACTCAGTTGAAAAATACTCTGTTTGGGGGCTAGAGAAATAGCTTAGCAGTTAAGATACTTACCTGCAAATCCAAAGGACCCAGGTTCGGTTCCCCAGGACCCACGTAAGCCAGAGGCACAAGGTGGCGCATTTGTCTGGAGTTCATTTGCAGCACCCTGGCATGCCCATTCTCTCTCTCTCTCTCTCAAATAAAAATAAAAAGTTTATGAAAAAAAAGAAAAATACTTTGTTTAAATCAGTTACCTTTTACAGAACTGGAAGTCACCCATGCACAGTTTACAATGATTCATTTATGGAATATCTGTATGCCTGGGAGGTGACGTCTGGAAGAACAAGGCTGGAGCTCTAAGACTGACTCTGTAATCTGTATTCTAGCCAACGGTTTCAATATTCATGTCTTGGGATCCCTCACAGCAAAACAAGACGACCTTAGATCTCATATTGGACAGTTTTGAGAATTAACTCACCTGTCATATGCAAAACACTGACCAATGTCACATAACTAACCTTCAACAAAGAAAAGTTGTTATTCTTATTCCAAAAGCAAACCCTTGGTCTTTGCGTTTTTTGCAAGTGTGTATGCTTGTTCACATTTTTCGAGACAAGAGAATCCTGTCTCTGCCTTCCCGGCACTGGGGTTACAAGTGACTGCCATCGTGCCTGGCTTTTACATGGGAGCTGGGGATTCGAACTTGGGTCTTCGCACTGGTACTGTAAATACTTTGCTAACGGAGCCATTTCTCTAGCCCTAAAACTATCTCTTCTCTACGAAAGGGTCTTAAAACTTAAAGGATACATAAGACTCACTTTGTAATTAGGGCTTACACTAAAAGACATTCCTAGGCCAAGCCCCAGTGATGCCGGTTCCACAGGTACAAAGTAAGGCCAGGACTGCACTAATGGCATTACCTGGCATGCTGATACAAAGGATGCGGGGAGCTCACGTTGAGGGTGACTGCCCTAAAGGATAACCTGAGCAACAGGGGATATGGTGGTAGCTCCTGGGAACTCAAGTAAGACCCACAGGCAGAGGGAGGAGCAACTCACATCTGAAGTTCCCACCTTCCACCCTCAGCTAGTCTCGGTGCAGCACCAGACCCAGGAGCAGGTCCTGCAGGGGTAGACACAGGAGCCCTTCCCCAAGGTGTCCCAGGCCATGACCACAGAAGGAGAAGAGAGAAAGCCTGCAGCTACACCGTAGTGACCAGAGCTCCCTGTGGACAGACGGGCATTGATTCCTGCTGGTCTGTGTCCGAGCCAGACGAGTGGCTTCACAGAGAAGACAGGGGCTCTCCTCTGCACCCAGGACGAGGAGCCCATTCCCACGTAACTACTTCGGTAACAACTGAAAATTAAGATCAATTTTTTTTTTTTTTTACAACTGTGAAGTTTACAAGCCTCTTCCTTTTAGAGAGGAAAACAAATGGAGGTTTTAAAGAGAAGTGAAATAGAAAACCCAAGCCACAACAGAGGCAAGACCCAGCAAGTCTCGGCTCTGCCTCCAAACACAGAATGGATGTTTTTTCCCCGGCTCCCCAGATCCCACCTAGTCTAAGCTACATTACTGTGGTTTGCAGTACATCAAAAGTTTGCTCTCAGGAGGCAGAGGTAGGAGGATCACAAAGAGTTGAGGACACCCCTGAGACTCCATAGTGAATTCCAGGTCTGCCTGGGCCAGAGTGAGACCCTACCTCGGAAAAAAAAAAAAAAAAGGAAAAATCTTCTCTGGGGTCTCCATGTTTTCCACTCACATGTCTCCCCCAGTCTTACTTATTTTGGATCATCTTTGCTTTCTTGTGTGGCATTCTTCTGTCTCCCACCGGATTATACCCTCTCTGAAAGGCTCCTTACCTTAACCACACAATTCAATTCCATGGTCCTAGACCTCATGAAGGAGCGCTAAGTGCTAATTCAATCAGCATTTTAATTCAGTAACTCCAAGTCTATTCTGTATGCTGTTTCTCTCTTGCTGAGCCTCATTAACAAGCTACCAAAGTGGTATCTGAAAAGACACCCACTTAGGAGAAAGGCCCAGAAAAGAAAGTTGACTTTCAACATCAAGAAGGGAGAATCAATCTGCCATGCCCCGTGTGCCCTGCCCCTCCAGATGTTGTTTCCCCGGCTGCTCAGGTGATCCCAAGATGCTGCAAATCAAAATATTTGCATACAAGAAAGACAAGGGAAAGCAAATGATCCTTTAGAAGACAAGCTGGGTCTCATTCTCTTTCCCTACCCTGGAAGAAATAGCAGCAATTAAGAAAGGCAGGGCTGGTGAGTGGGCTGAGCAATGAAGGCACTTGCCTGCAAAACCAAAGAACCCAGATTCGATTCCCCAGGACCCACTTATGCCAGATTCACAAAGTGGATCATGCATTGGGAGTTCCTTTGCAGTGGCTAGAAGCCCTGGTGCACCCATTCATATGCCTGCGTATTCACTCTCTCTCTCTCCTTCTCTCTCTCTGCCTCTTTCTTTCACTCTCTCAAATAAATCAATAAAACTAAAAATATTAGGGCTGGAGAGATGGCTTAGCGGTTAAGGCATTTGTGTGCGAAGCCTAAGGATCCAGGCTCGATTCTCCAGGTCCCATGTAAGCCAGATGCACAAGGTGGTGCATGCATCTAGAGTTCATTTGCAGTGGCTAGAGACCCTGGTGCATCCATTCTCTCTCTCTCTCCCTCTTTCTCTCTTTCTCTCTCTCTCACAAATAAATAAAATAAAAATAAATCATTAAAAAAAATTTTTTAAGAAAGAAAGGCAGTGCATTATGGTTTCAAGGCTATATAGTCAAGAAACAATTAACATCATTGTAAACAAATTCTAGAGAATGGAGGACACTGGATAATTGGGCACAGCATCAATCTAACCAAAGTTATTTAAAAAATTAATTTTAAAAAGCAAGTAAAGGAAACACATTGGCAGGTGGATGAAGGCAGGAAGCTCAAGACTTCAAGGCCATCCTTGGCTACATAGTAAGTTCAAGGCCAGACATGAGATCCTATCTCAAAACACCAAAACCAAACGTGAACATGAGGAGGAGGAGGAAACACACATTTCTTAGGTGAAGCGAAAACTGGATATATTCACATGCTTGTAAAAGGAGGTTGTACACAGTACCTAACTATGGGTTATACAGTCACCTAAATGCTTTCCCTGGTAGCAAATAGTCAGCTACAGGTGAGAATCCCGAGGAGCTTCCTGAACACGATGCAGAACGCTTGGGAAATCCCTGCAGAGGCCCTTCCCACCCAACCTGAAAGTAGAAGTGAGCCTGAGAGTGACAGTGGCCCAAAGGCTCTACAGGTGATGGCAGAACCATAATAACCAGCACCAGCAAAGATCCCACCTAAGACTGGCACTGGCCTTCCCCATTTCTCATCCTCATACCTTGTTAGAATGGTTTGCTCTGCCTGCTCTATAGATGAGAAAAATGAGGCACAGGGAAGTGAAAAAACATTCCCAAGTACCACGCATAAGATGGAAAAGTTTTTTTCAAATTCAGTTCGGCAAGATGCTCTGGTCTTAGACAGGGACTCCCAATGTCACTTTGCAAGACTCGCTACATCTTGAGAGAGATGGCTCGGGCTAGTCACAGAGGAAGAAACGGGGAGTCAGTACCAGCAGTCCGGCCTGGCCCCTGACATACTCGCCACACGTCTATCAGCAGCTGTCTTAAATCCTGGCTGGCATGGCGTTCCGGTGAAGAAAGGAAGGTTTGTGGCAGGCACAAAACTTTTGGCAAAGACAAGCGTCTCCCCTATAAAACGTGTTAGAGGCTGCTCACAGGGGTGCCGCCTCCCTTCTCTGGATTTTTCTTCTCCCTCACTTCCTCTCAATGTGAGCAGTGGCTAAGGTAAATACAGCTTGAGTCTCTTAGGAAGAAAATCCTTACTTAAGTGCAAAGAAGAATTACGGCCCCAACTTCGAAAGCTTCCCCAACATGTTACAAACTCTTCCTTATGCTAGTGTAAATATTAAGGTTTGCATTAAACATTCAGGAGAGATGCTCTGGATACATAATTAAGAAGAGCAAATATTTGTTCGAAAAAGCCTCCATGGGACCTCCTCTTTTTGACAAGTGAAAAAATAAAAATTAAAAAAAAAAAACAGTGTTTAAGCAGATGGATACGGGATACAAAAACTTGGCCCCAAATCTTCCCCTACTCCTCCACTCTTGAGATCTGTGGACCTTTTTAACGAAGAGGAGGCTTCCAGACCTCATCCTTTAGCTCAGGACTTCTGATATCCCAGCTCCCTATAGAGTCCAGACACTTGTCACTGGCACCTACGTACTTCACAGAGCCTTTGTCTCCAGGCAAGACAAGCAGCCCAGGGCAGATAACCTCCAAGCCAGAGGAAAAGTAGAGGCCTCCCTCCACCTCTAAGGAGCTAGGGCTGCTCAGAGGCCGCGGCTGGGAGCCTGGAATGACATGGGAAGAGACAGCAGTACCACACACATACTCTGTGTCTCTCTCCTCTCAACATTCTTTCTTATCCCACAACGGTGACACTGTCGAGCAGAAAAACAGCACTTTTGCTACTTTCCTGTCATCTCAGAAAGCTCAATATTTCAGCTTCACAGACAGCATCTCGCTGATTGTAGTGCTGAGTGGAGAAAGCTCTTCCTTCCAGCCAGAGCGAGACAAGTGCGATGCAGCAGCCAAGGAAGATTTATTCCTTAGGAGACAGATATTTTCTTTTTTTAATTTTTTTGTTTATTTTTATGTATTTATTTACTTGAGGGCGAGAGAGAGAGAGAGAGAAAGAGGCAGATATACATATAGAGAGAATGGGCACGCCAGCCTCCAGCCATTGCAAAGGAACTCCAGACGCGTGCTCCCCCTTGTGCATCTGGCTAGCGTGGGTCCTGGGGAATGGAGCCTCGAACCGGGTCCTTAGGCTTCACAGGCAAGCACTTAACTGCTAAGCCATCTCTCCAGCCAAGACAGATGTTTTCTACAGGTAACTCACTGGCCAATTTTAAGAGGGAGGGAGAGAAGAAGGGCTGGAGAGGAAGAAGGAGAGCGAGGGCAACCAAAGGAGGGATTATTTCTCCATGTTTACATTTCTTTTCTAACTCATCTGATAAATAAACAAAGAGCTATGATCTGCTCTATTTATATTCTGCTAGCTGATTATGCTATTTCAAAACAAAGAAATGAGTTGGCATAGACTCACACTCTCATATCTATATCAGGATCAACAAAGAGAGAATAAAGTTGTGGATAGAGAGAAACACTAGCATTGTCCCAACTGATGGAACTGAAGTAAACCAATCACAGTCGGTGCAAAACCACAGTGAGAGCACACCCTCACACACTTTCCTATGACAGAGAAGCAGAGAAGCCACACTTGGGCTTTGAGTGCCCAGTGCCATGTAGGGCCATAGCTGTCCAAAGAATACACTGTGTCTCTGCGCTCGTAAAGTTTTCACTTACAGTCTAAGAGGTTTAGTACTTGAAGAGTTAACCAAAAATACAAACACGAGGAAGGAATGATCAGTGGCCAACATAAATGCAGATTAAACTCCACAGCAGCCCGGAAGAGAAATAAATGTGTTGCCTATAATGAACTTTACCGTGTATCATGGTAGAAAGTCACATTGCTTAAATGACTATTTCCCATAGAACAGCACCACAACGAGGAAAATGGTTCTGATCAGATGGAATGTATTTGGCATTGGCAAGGTACACGGCCTCATCTGGAGACACAACCTGTATTACTGCATTGAGTGTACATACACGTATATGCATGCCCGCATGTGCGCACATGGGTACCAAGTTTTACAAAAGAAAGAAACCTGCAGAGCTGCAACAAAATGGGCAGTCTCCTGGACTTGGGTGGGTACAGAATCCACCAGCACTGAATGCCCTGTTTATCTTACGGGGCATGCTTTAGGAAAATGTGTAAAGATGGACAAAAAAAAAAAAAAATAGGTCAGTCTTCATGGCCAATTCTCAATTCCCAACCTCAGCCAGCCCCAGCCCCAGCCACTGCTGATTCCTGCCCAGCGTGGCTAGGGGACAGAAAAGAGTCCCGTGAGAAGACACTGCTGGAAACTTCGAGGGCAAATGCCATCTCTAAAAAGCACACCCTACCACGGGCCGAGCAATGGTGCTGCCACTGGCCACAGTGAGCTGTTTAAATTTAAAAGGAAGAAAATTAAACGCGGAGCTCTTCTCCTCACTAGCTACATTCCAAGCGCTCCACTCTACGTCTGGCTAATGGCTGCCGTGTATAATTCACCATCACAAACAAGGTCTCCTTCCAGAGTGCTGCTCTCAAAGTACAACACAGGTTTAAATGGAAAGGCAGATTTTGAAAGTTCTCTTTGAAAGGACTCTAGATTAGACTTCTGCAGTTCTGCGTAGTAAGAAAGAAAGAAAAAAAAAAATCCTGAGCCAAAGCCAGCCTCGTGGGTGAGGTAACAAGCTCTTTCAAGCAAGCTTGAGGTAGAAAGTCTAATTCACTAGAGAAAATGCACTCCTTTTACAGTATCTTGTACATCTGGCAGAGACTGAAATGTTTCTAGCTCAGTCGACAGTCAGATGCAATCAGATACAGCCAAGGCACTTTTCTACCGGCGTAATAAGAACACCCGGCAGACGGTCAGAATCCTAAATCCGAGCACCACAGCTGTTTAGACATACACTTTCAATTAAGTGGATTTTGCACACAACTAAGAAGAAGAGACAGGTTCAGAAAGTGCTATGTAGAACGGCGGACACAAGGGTGGCCCAGGCCCAGGATGGGCTAGAGAAACTAAGGCGAACAGCAGAGCCCATTTTGACTCGGCCTTCAGTCCTCGCCATCCCTTCTACACTCCCACCCTACTTTTGATATCTTAAAAATAGATGAAGCTTTCATTCTGACCCATCAGCACAGTTAATGGTCCTCCACACCCCAGCACTTTCTGACACCAGACTCTAACCCACTCTAGCTCAGTTCCCCAGTGGGGGGGGCAATCAATATTTGTTTTCAGTGCTGACCATGTGTTCGGGCATCTTTGTTTTGGAGCCAGATCTTCTTTAGAAAAACCGGCATGATATGAGGATTCTCTAATCCAATCCATGCTTCCCGCTGACAGGCAACTTGTCAGTAATTCATCAATGAGATCCCCTTGGGCTATGGATTTTTCTGGATTGGCGACCTGCTGGGTATGCGCCTGGTCCTTCATATGCATGATGTGGGTGGGGATACATGCTCCAAGGGAAGGATGTGGCTGGAAGGGGAGCTATGCAGTTCTCTAACAAGCACTGTATAAGTCTGATGAGAGACCAGAAAGAGCTTAGCTTTTTGCTTCTCTTCCTCTGTGAATGCTCTCTTACCTAAATGACCTGGCTGCCTCTGGAAAACACCTTAATCTAAATTTAGTCTAAATTTAGAACGCAGTTTTAATGTTGCATTGTCACGGAGATTCCTATGCGTCTACCCCTCTTCTACTTTTTCCATTTTCCCCCATGGCAGACACCTCTGCATGCCTTCCCATCCACACCACTCTACTTTATCGTAAGTGCCATTACAGTCCACTGCCATGCCCTAAGTAACCATGCCACACGTACGGAGTGTGCGCTCAAAGGTCTGGATGAATGGACTGGCTACCTGAAACAAAACAACTGTGGCAGATTACTTTCAGATATGAATACAATAACATTTCTGATTCTAATACCTTTACATGCCATAACAAGAGGTTATGTCAAGGTGCTCCAACTAAACACTCAACTGCCAGTCAGAAAACTAAGAGGTATGACTCTCACACTCTCTGTCTCTCTCCCTCTCGCTGTCTCTAATAAATAAATTAAATTAAATTAGAATAAATTAGAATTACTAAATAAAGAGTATTGAGAGTGATATTTTCCAAAATGGAAGCCAAATGGCAATAGAAAAACTAAACTAAAACGTACAATTTAGTTCCATAACTATACTGCTTCTCAGTAGCCACATGTGGCTAATGACTTGCAGGTCATGCAATGCAGATATGCAGCAGTCCTCCATTTCCAGAGCTTCAGTTCCACACTAAACCACAGCCCAAATATATTCAAAGGAAATATTCAGAAATAAACAATTCACAAGAGTTATATTGGGTAGTAGACATCCTCACGATGTTGGGATGAATTTCCAAACCAGGCACAGTTAAGGGAGGAAGGAAATTTATTTGAAGCTTACAGATCCAGGGGAAGTTACATAATGGCAGAGGACATTGGCTCCCTTTTCACAGGACCCAGCAGAGAGGGAGAAAAGCCAAAAGCTGCCACCACCAGTACAGGCAAGCACACTTTAGGAACTCCAGGCAAAGCTCAAGCCCGTTGCATATCTTTGGCTGGAAATTCCAGATTTGTCACCACACCTCCTCCAGCCAGGGGGCTGGAGATCTAAAGCCTTACTAAAACTGAAACTACTGGGGGACCTCCATTCAAACTGCCACACATTGTATGCTGTTGTGAGTAGCTTTGTGACACCTCATGCATGTGGCTCAGCCCCCTGTCCTGCATGTCGCTGCTATATATGCTATGAAGAAACAGGAGATAGAAATGGTCACTTTCAAGAACGACACACCAAAATTCCCCAAGCAACATCCTCCCATTAGTTGCTCAGAACCAACTGCTGACTTGCATCACAGTGCCCATAGCATTCACCTCATCACAGAGGCATTAATTACATCATCTCTCCCCACCACAGGGAGGAGGAGATATGTATAACACATTAAGATTCGGGGGTGAGAGAGAAGAAGGGATCACGATCACATCACTTTTGGGCTGTATTTGTTCTATTTTATTATTCAGCGCTATTCATTTCTTATCATGCCTAATTCAGAAGTTGGACATTAGCATAGGTATGTGCACACAGGAAAAAACCTAGAAGATATAAGGTTCCGTACTGTTCACAACTGCAGGTGCCCACTGGAGCTAATGCACCATCACCCTTCAGATAAGGGAGGACAACTGTGCTCTGCTTTCAGCACTATGCAAAGTCATACTGGTGCTTCTGTGGGTAAGCTGGGCCCCAGTTGTGGAGCTCTTCAGCCAAGTCCATGAACATTACAGAGTCAAGTTAATCTACACTCTGCCCTGTCTTAATGCTTGACCCCAGAATCCATCATCTTAATAAACAGCTGTGTATGCCAGTAAATTTTAGAATAACTATATGATGCAGCTACAGTAACTGGAAAAACAGTTGTTATGCATATTGGAATTACTAAGATCCTTTTTAAAAATACATTATTTTTACATTTTTTCAAGCAAATTAGAAAAGAGAAGAGAAGCACCATCAGCAAGCAGGAGTCATTCTAGAAATGTCTCACTGTAATGCAGTTGGGAGTCCCTCTCTACCACTGACCCTGACTGCACATATTCTGGGCCAAGCAACTAATGTTTTGTGGGAAAGAGAGCTAAATTTTCCACCAGTCAGTTCCATTGCTGAGAGCAGACTGGCAGAGCACCATGTTTATTCCAGAAGGCATCTGGGTAGGGTTGGGGAGACAGCGGACATGCAAGCTTGAGGACCAGAGTTTGGGTCCCCAACACTCGTGCAAATAAATACTGGGTGGTGATGGTAGGCAGCCTGGAACCCCAGCACTCAAGACATGGAGACAGGAGTCCCGCAGCAAGATGGCTAGCAAACTAGCCCCATCGGTGGGCTCTGGGTTCACGTGAGAGACCCTGTCTCCATAACTAAAGAGAAGAGTGACTGACAAAGACACCTGATACCCAATACCAAACTCTGGCGCCCACCCACATACAGCCCCATACATGCACAAGCACCATGAGCATGCAAACAGTAAATAAATGAATCAATAGGTAAGTAAGTAATAGCTCCTCTGTGATCTTACACTTCTCTGGTACAGACTGAGAGGTATGATATCAAAATGCCCATAGTTGGGGGCTTCATGTAACGACCATACTTCTTTCACTTTGGCGCTCATTTAGGCAGGTGACATTTAAAGGAAATGCAGCCTCTCTCAAAATCCTCACTCACATTGAAAGTCATTAGTAAGGTGAGAGACAAAGTTCCCTTCTGCTTGCCAAGAAGAGGAGTCAGGCATTGAATGGCTTTTACCTCTGTCATATAGTGGTCATGTTGTGTGTGCTTTTTTAAGGAGCTCTTTATATAAATATTTTTATTTATTTATTTGCAAGTAGAGAAAAAGAGTAAGAAGGACTGAAACAGAGAAAACAGGCACACCAGGGCCTCCTGCCGCTGCAAACCAACTCTAGATGCACGTGTCACTCTGTGCATCTGGCTTTACATGGGTACTGGGAAATCAAACACCAGCTATCAGGCTTTGCAAGCAAGTGCCTTTAACTCTGAGTCATTTCCCTAGTCCTTCTGTTTTGTTTTGTTTTTTACTAAGTCTACATAACATACCAGAAAGGAAGAATTCCCTTTCAATATGTTCAAATGGGAATTCATAGATTCTATATTGGTAAATTATACACTCAGATTTATATCGCCATCTACTTTCTGGAAGGATCTTTAATTGTTTACAAAAATATACAGACATGGTAAATGAAGACAAAATCATTAATATGGACAAGGATCAATCACATTTTTCTGTAAAAGGGTCAGATGTTGAGTATGGACCACAGTTTTGCATCCTCTGTTATAGAGGGGACAAGAGTTAATACCATTTACCCCAGAAGGAAATTGGTTAGACAAAGGGACTAAGGACACTGAAACCTTAAACTAGCCAAGCTGACACATTTCTCATCATTTAATCAGAGCAAAAACTAGTAAGTAACCCATTCCGTCCTTGGTCTAAAAGCATTAGCTCATTCTGTATTTTATACTTCTGTTCCATTAATATCCCAGTACACAAGAAACACAAAACTACAAAACCTTTTCCCCTTATGTGTCAAGTATTTTATAAGGTCAACTTTGCTGGGGTGGCATCTTCGTCCACACAGGTCTGTGAGGACAGAACAGCACACTAGGTAATTCACTAAGAGCAGACATCTATTGCTCCTAGTTCTGAGGCTGAGAAGACTATGGACCAGGCTCCAGCAGCCCTGCCGTCTTGTGAGCACTTGTTCTGAGCGACTGCAAGATGCTTTTTCGGGCCTGATCTATAAGAGACGGATGGTATCATCGATGAGGCTGGGGGCCCTCGTGATCTAACAGCCTTCTGAAAGCTCTGCGTCTCATCTTAACACTGCTACACTGAAGTACAGGCTACAATATGTGAATGTGAGAGAGACACCAGCAACAATCTTAACAGATGGTATGGGGCTAATCTATATGGCCCGTCTTTCAAAAAGAAAATGGAGACCAAAAGATTCAGATCACAGATCACAAAGAACACAGATTCCTGGGGCTAAGCTGATGCCCTCATTTACAAAACCACAAGCACATGGTTTTACTCAGAGGCACACATTAGACAGTATGTGATGATCTTCATGGCTTATGTGATCAGAGTTATGATGGGGACTGAATATCACCCCAAATGCCCATGTGTTGGTCCCTGGCTGATGGGTCCAAACACTGAGAAGAGAGAGATTAAATCATGAGGGCTATGACTTAGACAATGAATTGATCCCTTGACAGAGCCAGGATACGGTGGCATCATTGGAAAATGAACCCTACTTGAAAGAGATCGGTCCCTGGGGTTGTGCCGTGGAAAGACAAAAGTGTGTCCTCCGTCCCTTTCCTTCCTGAGCCATTCTGCCCACGGTTGCAATGGGGTGCACAGTTCTCCTCACCATGCTCTTCCACCACGACCCACTACCGCCTTCCCACAAGGCAGAGCACGGACTGCGACCTCTGCAAGCAGCCAAGACACAAAATAAACCTTTCTCCCTTTGTGTTGCTCTTCTTTTTGTCACAGTGATGAAAGTCTACTTAACAGAGTCAGGTAGGACCCAAAGCCACAGTGTGACTGTTGAGCAAATAGAGTTCAGCCTGTGGTACGATACTTGTTCAGTTCTAGTGAAGCTCGAGTCCCCCACAAATGGCACTGTTCTCAAGACCCCAAAGCTCCCTTCAGTTTGCCTTTACAAACTACACCAAATCACCTCGCCCATTTTGGGTGAGGCTTACCCAGCCTTCCAGTAACCATTCTGCACACTGCCAAGTGCTACTTAACTTATTCATACCTTCAGAAGGCTGGTCAGATGCTACCAGTGTGGGAGTCCTGACATGCACAACAGCCATTACATTGTTTGACCTGCTCAAATCCAGGAGATTAAGAATTAGTCTCTTATCAAGCTAATGAGCATACACAGGGCAAAATGGGTGTCTTCAATCCCTCTCTCCCCATGCTCTGCCCTAAAGCCTGATGGTTGAAACAACACTGTTCTTCTCCTGGGCTCACCTCTGCTCCCCCAGGGGCGCTCTTCTCCAGTGTCACAGGCATGATGAGCTGCCTCGCCCTACAGTATGCTCTGCTATTGGCAGTTTTATGTTCAGGCAGAGTCTTGGAAGACAGAAGAACCTCAATGCCTTTAAAAACTACGAATCAGGGCTAGAGAGATGGCTTAGCGGTTAAGCAATTGCCTGTGAAGCCTAAGGACCCCGGTTCAAGGCTCAATTCCCCAGGACCCACGTTAGCCAGATGCACAAGGGGGCGCACGCATCTGGAGTTCGTTTGCAGTGGCTGGAGGCCCTGGTGCACCCATTCTCTCTCTCTCTCTATCTGCCTCTTTCTCTGTCTGTCGCTCTCAAAATGAAAATGAACAAAAAAATTTTTTTTAACTACGAATCAACTCTACAGTTTTAAGGAGAGTTTGTTTTGTCAGGGCATTCTCAAAGATCAAGGGCATCAATATGAAAGTGATTTGTGCCGATCATAGAAACAAAAGAGCTAGCGATGTGTGAGGGCTTCTGGGCACGTGTTCCCAAAGTGAAACTGAGGCAGGGGGCTGTAAGTCCAGAAGTCAGCACAGCAAGCCAATGGTGGTTCTACCCAAACTCAGTTACCTTTTCTGGTAAAATAATGGTAATACTACTAACAAGCCAAGGTTCCAATGGAGAGAATATAATTCATCCCTAACAGTGCCAGGGACGCAGCAGGCACATTGCACACATTAGTTTATTTTTCCACTTTCTTTCCCAAATTCTCAATGAGAGGCGGACCCACCGACAGACAGCTAGGCAGCACAGAAGAATCTGAAGACCCAGCAGCAACTTAACAGTGCCGTCGTTTGGAAAGTCGATTGTTTCAATTCAGAGTCTCATAGAATTACTTAAAAATGAGACCCACTTTTGCTTTAGGGATAAAATAACAAAAACAAAACAATCAATTCTGCACAAAATATCTCCTACTGACTAAACCAATGAAATTTTAATTAAATAATGTCTAAACCGCAAACAAGTCAATATTTGATTCAAGTTTTAAAGGATGATGGCTGTGGCATACGGAGACGAGGTATGCAAAGACTGCATTCCCCACCATACTTCCCAACTCGGACGCATGGCATTCATTATCTTTGTAGATGCACTAAGTGAGATTAAGCAATGGAAGCCAAAATACACCTGTGCTTCAGTTTTAGATGCTCTTTCAATCTGTTGGTACCACTCTACTCAATACCCCACAAAATGCAACCTCTAATATACTCTTTTAAAATCCACTTTAAGGCAAGGGCTAAAAAACTCACGACTTTAGAATTTTGCCAGGCTCACACAAACTTAATCCTCTAAGCCACTTCAATTCCAGAAACCAAAATGAAAGGACTATCTAAGGGGCAAGGTGGTGAGGCACTGGCTTTTAATCTGTAGGCCTTTCAAAATCTGCATTCCTATTGTCTTCCTTCCTTTGGCTTCTGCTTGCTCATTCGACAGTTTCAAACAGTACTTGTCACACTAGGAAGAAAATGGAGTCGAAACGTTCTTTTAAAAGCTTCAGAAAAACATCTTATTTTTCATAGCCAGAACATAAACTCAAGAGTTAACCTAAAAAATTTAACATTAAGCTAATAATTTACTAGTGTGTGTGTGTGTGTGTGTGTGTGTGTGTGTATGAGAGAGAGTTTGTATGTCACAATCATGCAATTTTGAGATTTCTTATTTGCCTAAACACATTTTTAAAATGTGCTTATAGGCCATCAAAGGTTACCAAGATTTCTCCTGTCCCTCTCTCATTCAATGCTAAATCATATTCTCAAAGAAAAGAACACTGTAAAACAGCTTTGTGTGTATACAGATGGGAAGACGGAGGGAAGGAGGGAGGGAGGGAGGGAGGGAGGGAGGGAGGGAGGGAGGGAGGAAGGGGAGGTAGATTAGTTGATTAACGTTAGGAAACATGAGCTGGTACATCTCACCCAAAGCACTACAGGAAAGTTGGGTGTGCCGACAAAAATTTCAACATGAGCAATCTATACGGACTTTGAGGAAGACTGAGTCAAGCAATCCATAGTAGGCTGGGGGTAGAGCTCAGTGGCAGGACACTTGTCTGGCACTTGGGACGGGTCTCAAACAAGTACATCAGCTGGAGTTCTTACATGTGTACAGGAACCCTACAGCTGGTGAGCCTTTCTTCCATTTTACACATTGGCCGATAAAAGGAAGTTGTCTGAGGTGATCTTTTCCTGCCTAAGAGGCAGTGTCTTGGCAGTCTGGCTAGGCACTATTTAACTTCTTATTGGTCAATAACATGGCCCAGCAAGCAATAAATATGGCCTGACCCTGCAGCTGCCCTTTAGCACTCCATGCACCGACGATCTTATGGTCCTTGGAAAACAGCCAATCTGAATAAAGCTAAGGAGAGGCCAAGTGCAGTTTCTTGATGTCCTCTTGCAGTTGCTTAGTAATCATAACCAGGAATAGACCACTTTTAAAATCGTCCATGGTCACATTGTGGATGACCCCATAAAAGAAAGGGGGAGAGAGGGCTGAGATTCTGCACATACAAAGAAAATGAACTGCGAGTCAAGCACAGCCCAGAAAAAGAACTGTAAAAGGCTGGACTAAAGGAGAAGGCATTCCCGCCATCCTGCATGCTCTCATTATTTGGTAAGATGCACTCCTCAAATAACTATACTAGAGTTTACAATGAGCCACGCCTGGGAGATCCCTCTCAGGAAAGACACAGCACACAGGTGAGAATGATGAACCCATGGGCATCAAAGGGACACAGTAACTTTCTAAATCCTCTCCTGTGACTCCATCCCATCACTGGTGACAGGTTTTGAGCATGCGCCTTATGTGCAGGTTTGTATTTAGGTAATACACAAATACATAAAATACATAAAACTAAGAATATGATACAATGTTTTAAGTAATTTTTATCATATTTATTAATGAAGACACTAATGAAAACAAAAGGAAAGGGCATGTTTCTTTATTGTACTTACAACACAGTTTATATTTTATAAGCCAAGGTCACAGGTCAAGTCTGAAATTGAAGATACTATCTTTTCCCAGTACTTGGAATTATGAGGACTACAGCTGCATAAAGAAACTAACAAAAAGCCAGGCTTGGTGGCACACGCCTTTAATCCCAGCACTTGGGAGGCAGAGGTAGGAGAATCGCTGTGAGTTTGAGGCCACCCTGAGAATATATAGTTAACTCCAGGTCAGCCTGGACCAGAGTGAGACCCTACCTCGAAAAACAGAAAGACAGAGAGAGAGAGAGAGAGAGAGAGGAAGGAAGGAAGGAAGGAAGGAAGGAAGGAAGGAAGGAAGGAAGGAAGGAAGGAAGGAAGGAAGGCAGGCAGGCAGGCAGGCAGGAAGAGGAATCTAATAGTGTGATCCTGGGGCTGCACTTCAGAAAGGGGATCGTGTTTGAGATCCCACCCACTAACTTACTGAAATTCAAACATATTCTGCAGCTTACCTAATGTCCATGCTTTTCTTGATTTATCACTGTAACTAGTTCTGTATAGTTTTTAATGAATTTTTAAAAGAAAATCACTGCAATTCTTCCTGGAAGATATTTAGACAAAATTTTAAAAGTTAGTATTTCAATGCTGCTTTAAAGTGAGAAAAGGGAAGTTTCTATGGGGACCATAAATATTTCCTTTGTTACTGATCTTTGTTTAATTTTATTTATTTTGTTTTGTCTTTATGAGACAGGGTCTCACCCTATAGAACAAGATGGCCTAGAACTCAAGGCAATCCTCCCAGCTTCAGCCTCTAAAATGTTGGGATTGCAGGCACGAGCCACTATGCCCAGCAGCATGCATTATTTCCAACAAGAAAAACCTAACATAGGAAACATTTCAAATAAACCATTTTCAAATTCATTTTTTTCCTCAACATAAATTTCTTGCAAAAGAGGGCATTTAAAATATATTAACTGTCATCTTTACACTGAACAGTATTAAATTTAAAATGTGTTTACATGGTTCCTGGTAAGTATTATCACTCCAAACAGCCAGTAAGAGAGTTGGCTTTTCTAATCCCCACACACATTGTTTTGTTTTGTCTTTGTCTTTTTTAAACTTTTATTGCACATTGTTTTTAAGAACCTGGTTTCTACATCAAGATCAAAGATGAAGGAGGGAAGAGCCAGCTAAGAGATTATGGGAACTGTTATTAACTTTGGTGTGTAGGGGGGGATTTACAGATCTCTAAAAGTTTCATTGTTTGTCCCAAAATCCAAATCCATGCTTACATTTAAAAATACATTTATTGGGCTGGGGAGATGGCTCCTTGGACATGGTGCTTACCTGCAAAGCCTGTCAGCCTGTGTTCAATTCCACTGTGCCCATGTAAAGTCAAATGCAAAGAGTGGTGCAGGTATCTGGAGTTCATCTGCAGCAGCAAAAGGCACTGGTACGCTCGCTCGCTCTCTCTCTCTCTCTCTCTCTCTCTCAAATAAATATTTTTTTAAATCCATTTACAAGGGTTGGGAAGATGGCTCCACAGTTAAAGGCACTTGTTTGTAAAGCTTGCCAGCCTGGGTTTAATTCCCCAGCATCCACATAAAGGCAGACACAAAGTGGCATGTGTGGCTGCCATGAATTTGTTGCAGTACATGACCCTGGCATGTCCCTACCACACACACATGCACTCAAATATAAATAAATAAATAACTTTTTGAGATATATGTACACATTTATTTCATTTTGGATTCCATTTAAATATTGCGCGGCATAAAACACACCAACCCACTACTTATTATGTCTTCAGAGAAAATCCTCACAGAAAAACAGAAGTTACTTGAAATTGACCTCCAACGCACCTTAATAATATCCTTCATTTTCTTTGTCATTTGCTATATAAATAAGGCATATTGGCATGGTGTTGTACTTACCCATACATTTACTTTCAAAACAAAGAGCAGAAAAGCAACAATTTTAATGAATTGCAGATTATAACTTTTTCCCTTGCAACCTCACAGTACTGAACAAGTAGGACCTCTTTAAGAGACCGTTTGAAGCGGATTTGTAGGCTTAGGCAATTAGACTAGAAATCACTGAAAGAAAATAAAAAACACAACGAATATACAACCTCTCAAATAAGAGAGAGGAAAATGTGGAGGAGCCCACAATCTTAAGAAGAACACACTTGTTCTTTATTTTTAAGTTTTCTCTGCCTTCCTCAAATGTAAGATGTGGTGAGGGGGATTTACACACACGTGTGAGCATGTACGTGCAGTTGTGCTTCCCCAGCTCCTGACACACTTGACTCCCAGATGAACATTCAAGAACTAAATAAATACTTATTCGATGAGTGAGTAAATGCGGGAAGAAAAGCAAGGACATGCAGACCACAGAAAACAAAGATTAGCTGGGCACAGTGGTGCATGCCTTTAATCCCAGCACCGGGGAGGCAGAGGTAGGAGGATCGCTATGAATTTGAGGCCACCCTGAGACTATATAGTGTATATAGTGAATATCAGGTCTGCCTGGAGGGAGACCCTACCTCAAAAAAAAAAAAAAAAAAGAAAGAAACAGAAAACAATGGTTAGTGGCAGAGTAGCAAGGACAGAAGGACACTGATGTCTCAAAGCTTGGAGTCACTACGATCACAGTGAACAGGGAGCCCAAAGCACATGCCCCACTTAGCTGAGGCCACTGCTGGATCTCCGCTCACCACACAGCCGCCTATAGCAACTGTTCAGAGTCATTGCTTCAGGAGTTCAGTGTCCTCAGATTCTCACTCCTACCTTGGGCTTTTCTTACATCTTGAGCCTAGGAAATCTCTTCTAATTGAATCATCTCAAGCAAGTCACCCCTGTCTGGATGCAATTAGTTGGCCCACGTTCTCCAAGTGGCATGCAGTCCACATTACTGCTCTCCCTGAGGAGGTAGGGGGAAGTATTTTGATCGATGATGGGAATCTGAGGACATGATTTTTTTCCTCCTAATAATCCCGAGAGCTACAACCACTTATTCACCATCTCCAGGGCCACCACACAGCACAGGACATTTAAACAACATGATCTCTTCGCTTGCAAATACCTGAGAGATGACATTTTTATCACACATGAAGGTGAGGGAGATATCGCCCCGGGTCAAACAGAACTTGCAGGAAATGGCAAAGCACTGAGTGATGGCAGGAATGCAAGTTGCAAAGCGCATGTTTCTCCCTGGAGTCACCTGATTTTCGATAACAGGAGGTTCCTACGCAAGCGGGTGGCTCATGTCACAGGCCATCCCATGCTTCATAGCACTGCCTGTGTTTGAAGGAGATCTCAGACTGTTTCGCAGCTAGACAAGTGATTGGGGCTTTATTTTGCCAGGAGTGGGTCTCCTTCAAGTCACTGTCAGGCAGACCCCAGGAACTTTCTTTCAGTCATGAGACAGCGTCAACAATGGGGCCTCTCCACCTTTCCTGCTTCTGTTTGAAAGTAGGTGTGTTAGAATCATTAATGTCCCGGCTGCAAAGAACATCAGAATTCCTCGTCTCTGAGGTCAAGGAGAACAGCCGCAAGGATGCAGGGTTTGCAGAGACAATCTGGGGCCAGCTACCAGTTCTGCCTTTGGGGTGAATCACTTTCCTTTCTGGGAATTGTACCAATTTTGGGTTGGCACATTTGTGCCATGGACACCACACTTTATCTCTGGTAATGCTGAGAGGGGCAAATACTAATGGGAACTAGTGCTGTTCACAGAAAGAATACTGGAATAACGTCAGTCGGCATCAAAGTTTTACATTACCCTAACACCTTTCAATGAACTACTTAGGCTAATAGCACCTAGTCTCTGAGTCTCACTTACTCTCCACTAGGCACTTCATTTTAGGAGTTGCTTTAGAGAGAACACAGTAGGAGAATCTTCTCATCTATCCAAGCCAACGCCATTTAGACAGTAGCATGTTGGGGCTTATGTTGAGAGGGTCTAGGAAAACCAGGGCACTCATGCCCCAGAGAGGGCACTCAATTGTGCAAGACAGGCACCAGGTAGAAATGCAAACCTAGGGCTGCCCAACCTCCCAACGTTTTTCTCTCAGCACGGAATCCATCTCTTTACATTGGAAATGATGTCAATTTTATTAAAGCAGTTGATGAATAATGTGTTGATTATTTTTCTTGTGGCCAAGACAAAACAGCGACAAAAGCAACTCAAGGAAGGGTTTGCTTTGGCTCTCAGTTTGAGGCAAAATTCGCAGTCCATCCTAATGAGAAAGACGTGGCGGCAGTAGTGTGCGCTGGCTGGTCACACCGTGTCCGCAGTGAGGAGGCAGAGGCACACATGCTGGTGCTCGGCTCTCCTCCTCCTTTTCTTCAGTCTAAAATCCCAACCCACTGGACAGTGCTACCCTCATTCAGAGAGGGTCTTCCCTTGTTGTTATACTTTTCTGGAAAGAACTCGCAGAAATGCCCAGAAGTATGTCATCTAGCTAACTCCAAATCCCGTTGTGGTTGATAATCAAGATTAACAATCAGTTATGGAAAACATGTCTACAGACAGGTTGTCTACAGACAGGTCACATAAGACCCTGGGCACCCTTTGGAGGGTAAAATAAATAGTTGTAACAGTCTCAAGTAACATTAATGGAACTTAAATATCTTGGAGACCTTGGTAAAAACAAGGGGCTCCCACCAAAGAAAAAAATGCCTCAGTGGCAATGAACATATACCATACTGCAAACAAACTCTAGACACATGCACTACTTTGTGTATCTTGGCTTTATGTGGACACTGGGGAATTGAACATGGGCCCATTAGGTTTTGTAAGAAAGTGCCTTTAACCTCCGAGCCATCTCTCCAGCCCCTGCAATGTACTATTTTCTACATATAAACTGATATGTTTTCCTTAATAGATCATGAAAATCATTCCATACTAATCTGTGAAGATATTCAAATCTATTTTGCTGAGGCTGAAAAGAATCCCACAGTATCAATAATAGCCTTATGCATTTAATCAGACACTCACTGACTATATTAATCTTAACTATTAAAACCAACGCTGGGGAGAAGCAGTCGTAGACAAAGAGGAGGAGGAGATGAAAGAGAAGGAAGAAAAAGACATAGACGTTGTTAAGTTTTCAAGGTGTCTTATTTGGAAAAAAAAAAAGAAAAGAAAAGAAATTAACAACCTCACAGATTTCATTTGACACCTGTTGTCTCCCAAGATTAGACAGAAGATCACAAGTTCAAGGCCTACATGGGCTAGACAAGGAGACCATGTCTCAAAACACCAAACAAAACACACCAAAACAAGAAGAATAGGATGTGTAGGTGACATATAAAACCCTTAGTTCCTGAAGGGAGACCCATGCTCGGTAAAAAAGTGGTGATTGTCAGTAATATCTCACCTACATATGTGAGGGATAAGTTCGAAGTGGTGTACTTGACAGGGCATTCGGAGGACATGGGGAAGCAGGTATTCTTGTGGAGGTCCCAGAAGACACTGGGAAACCAAAAAGTAAACAGAAGGTAGCATCAGCTAAGCAAGGAGCCACAGTGCCCAAAAGCCACACGCAGTAGTGATTGGAGAAGGTAGCAAGTCCTCCAGGTGAAGGTCACCATGGGCTGGCATGAAAATAACCCAACCCCCGTTCTCATCATTCTCCTTTGCTGCCCCAAGAAACCACTACCATGTCATGGACATGCCAACTTGGCAGCCAAACTGCATGGTCTGGAATACTTCATTCTGGGGAGAAAACAAGAAAAACTGTGCCAGGTCACACGAGCCCATCCAATCCTGGGAAATGAAGCCATAGAAGAGACGTGGTTCTGCTCCATACACACACAAGTCAAGAAAAGGGTGTGGAGGCCAAGCACGTACGTAACCGGCCACTAGCCAACAAGGCCAGGCTCCAGGACGACAGGGAGTATCTGTGTACACCAAGAGCACATCTGCCTTGACCATTTACTGCCAATCAAGTGGGCTGGGAAGGGGTAGAGGAGGAACAGAATTCTACCTAGGTGGCCTGGAGGGAGGTGTAAGAGTAGTGAAGCCATCCCCATGAATTTGGACGTAATGTTACCATGTCTTCATTAGCCTATGGGAAGCTGGATGTCACTAGCACTTGAAGCTGGCAGGATATCTGGATATCCTCTGATATTCTGTTTTATTCCACCCCTCCCACGTCCACTTTAATTTTCCCCAAAGCTCATCGAAACAAGTGAAACTGCTTTGACCACCAGCTGGGAAGCTTCTCGACTCCAACTGTTTATAAAGAAAAGCAAAATAAATTGCACCTGAATGTGTCACTCTTGAGATCCATCTTCTCTATTTCAAAGCAGAAGCTTTAGGGCAGTGACTCCTGGTATTGGCACCCAGGTCCTTAAGCGCTCGCTTGCCTGGCGCATCCCACCTGCTGGGTGGCTCACACTACCAGGGCTGACGCCTCGTGCTTAAGTAACACAAGGGTGCGGGCAGCCTCATGAAATGTTTAAGGACTTTCTCAGCTCACATCTCACTCCTTCTACTCTGCCCCACCTCAGGCTTCGATTTCTCCTTTCTCTAGAAGCTACTTCCGTGGCAGGCTCTCCCCGTGCCAAGGTTTAAAGTAACACCCCAATGGGCGAGCAAGATTAATGACAGCTTTCGGTGGGGTAACCCAACTCTGCCTGGTAAGAAGACACTAAGAAAGAAAGGTAATGGATGGAAGGCGAGAGCCACAAAATTGCACACAAGATCTGTTTGCAATGTTGGAAAGATTTCTCTGTGAGCTCTGCTTCGCCACAAGAAGGGTTCGTTATGCACACACCACCTTTTCAGAAAGGCCCTCACAGGCCACCGTAGCCAAATCCCTCCTATCAGTGTTCCCTGCCCAAGAGCTCTTCAGCATGGGGGCTGACATCAAGAGTGTGATCTCTCTGCTGACTTGTCCGTTAACCATCTCTCTGGGCAGAATGGAAACGGAGGGGCAGGAGCCATGCTTGTCTTGCTGATGGTCTATCCCCTGTGTACTGAAGTGTGGATGGTACAACACTAGTCAGTGACAGGCACCACTGTGAGGTAGACATCCTTTTTTAAAATGTATTTATTTGCACAGAGGAAGAGGGGAAGGAGAGAGAGAGAGTGCGCTGGTGGGCCCTGTCACTGCAAACGAACTCCAGACACATGCTCTACTTTGGGCATCTGGCTTTATGTGAGCACTAGGGAATTGAACCTGCACCATCAGGCTTTGTAAGCAAGCACCTTTAACTGAGAGCCATCTCTCCAGCCAGATATCTTTTAATTTTAATGATACCTATAAAGCCACTACTATCACTGGATATGTAGAGATGAAAAAGCTTCAAGTAAATACTGGGTCTGAGTCACCATGTCTAGCTTTCTTGGGTAGCACTTGAGACTGAACCAGAGCCTCACGCATGCTAGGCAAGCACTCTCCCACTGAGTTACACTCCAAGCCATGTCTAGCATTCTATATACAATATTTCACTTAATTTTCCAAACTCTGAGATTGGCATTGTTAGCACTATGGCACATTAGGAAAGCTGAGGCTCAGAGAAGAAGCACAGATGACTTGCCCAATCACATAGATAGAAGGAACTTTTCTGGCTTGCCTAAATACAAAATTCCCCACATCTCTCCCTTTAACCTTCCCTACACCTCCCCTAACCTCTGTTCTAATTCCTGAAGGCTAACATTTGGGTTTCTAAGATCATGTCCCACTTGCCATACCCTCACAACATGCAGGTAACACATCAAGACAAACTCCAAACTTTGGATCTCGCCATTTCAAGGAGCCCCTTTAATCACTTAGACATGGGAACAGTCTGTTTTCATAAGTGGTTCTAAAAGGGAGGCTATCTGTGGCAGGAAGAGTACCAATGAGAGGACAAGAGACCATGAGAGGCAAGTGGCTTCTGACATGTGTGAAAATGTGCATGCGCACGTGCGCGTGCGCACACACACACATACACACACAGAGCAACAACAGCAGCAGTAGCAGCAGCAGTTATGGGACACACACATGGGTTCATCTCTCAGGTCCCATCCTTCCTCTTCAGACAGCAGCCACTGCTGTGACAACGTCCCCCATCTTTAAGAGGCTTTGTGGTGGTTTACTAACAAAGGAAAACTCACAGGCTCTCATTCAAGTTGGGAGCCGCCATGGAAGCATTGTAACATACCAGGTCTAAGTCCAAAGAAACTCTGTGACCATCAGGAGTTGACAGGGGCTGAGGCCCGAGGACTGGCCCAAGTTTGAGGGCAGCCTGAACTACACAGCAAGTAGAAAAGAGCTTAAGAGGGATGCTGAAAGTATGCTCAGCACACTAAAGGTGGCTCTCCCACTCTAATTCCTGAACTCACTGGTTCGCCACAGGTATCAAGAGCCACCTCTGTGGTGACCCTTTTCATGGGAAGCTACTATTCTGGACTCAAAATGCAGTAAGCCACTGGCACGTACAGATTAATCCTGATCTCTTCTAGATGCTGCTGTAGAGCTCACAAAAATCCTGCAGGCTTCTAGAACCCAGAAACCATAGCCAATTTCCGCCATGCCACCTGACCAGGCAGTCTACAGGGCAGCGACCAGATCGAGAAGGACGTATCAACATAAATGGCGGTGTAGACAATAAGGAAAGGACTTTGGGGAGAGCACTTGGTTCAAATTGCCTCTGTGCACTCCAGTGCCCTCGGCCCTGGGGCTATGCACCTCCTTTCTCTATCAACTCCCACATCTTTTCACCATGGGGGGACAACAATGAATCCCTCCCAGTGATGCCCATAAGAATGACATACACACATTACCTGGCACCTAATGGCTTCTCAACGTAACATTAGCCAAAAGATAATTACTATTTTTCTCACAAAAACTGCACTTGTCCTATTTTTAAACTCACCTAAAATGCCCAAAATAAAGTTCTCAATTTACTGTAGAGTGTGGTAGACTGGTTTTTCCTGTTACCTGGAAGGTGCCTCACAAGTGCTCACATTTGTCTCTAAGCTTCAGTACCAACCTCCAAGATGAAAGGGAAGGAAGTATGGTGGCGAAGGGTGTTTGCTGATTTGAGAAGGACCCTCTTCTTACCTGACCTAGATGTTCTCTGTCTCACCACAGATAGCTGACATAAGTAACTCCAACTCTAAAGAGGACAGGGGACCAGACAGGACAGAGAAGGAAATGGCACTTAGAAATGAGGATGGACTTGGGAGTCGGAAGTCACGATGGTGGGAACCAACAACCTAAAAGGACACCACCACTCAGGCACCAAGTTGCCAGACTCAGCAAATGCAGATACAGCGTGTCCAACTACACTTGCATGCTTAAGCAAGGGAAAGGTCTAATGTTTTAGTATAAGCACGTTCAAATATATTTCATGGGATATGCCTACACTAAAAATACACATTCTTTAAAATTCAGATTTAACTGGCCATTCTTCATTTTACTAAGATCTACTTGATAACGACCATGGATTTTTAAGTTAAGCAGACTTGTGCTTGAGTGCGGGCTGTCCCACAAAGTAAACATGTGCGCCCCCAGTACACACCACCCCTACGTGACTCTCATCTGACCCAAGTGCACACAGCATCTCGCAGGGCTGCTCTCTAGGTTAAATGAAGCAATGGTAATGAGGGTGACAATCGTAGTAACCACCGGTGACCAATGAGTCGTTTATTAAACACTCACCACACTGTTTCTTTGTTCTCTGTACCTAAATCCCCCACCTGTAAAACGGGGTCTAAGGATCCTGGTACTGATATTCAAATATATTTTCTGGTCAGTGTAAGGGTACTTCAGCCTTCTGCTGCTAAGTCCCAAGGGAAATCTCAAGACTGTTTTCTCAGATGACAAAATGTGTGCTCTCTCACACACACCCAAACAAATGCATTTTTGATCTGTCCGGCTGTGACACATGTATTTTATGGCAAATAGCCTTGAAGTTCCTCTTGGAAGTATATGTGCTCTCCCTTTCATATCACTGCACATCCCTAAACTAATTTTTTTTCATTTTTAATTATTTTTATTTTTTATATTTCCATACATAATATTTTTATCCTCATCCCCCCCTCCTGTCAACACCCTTCTTCTTCTCCGTTAATCTCCGTCTTACTTGCATGCCTTTGGTTTTTAAACCCATTGAGTTACATTAGGGTTGCCTCTGTGATCATGAGTGGAAGGTTATTCACTGTGGAATGGGCACCTTACGAGTGTTACACCGCTGATGAGCCTGACTCCCCTCTCCCCGCAACCAATAGTCGTCACCAGCTGTTCTGGGAGGTCTGGTGCCTCATGTATTCTTTCCCCACAGAAAGGCTGATCTGAGGACATCAACACTGGAAACAACTGTGGTTCCAAAAGATGTCCCTGAGCCCAGTGTGAAACTGCCACATCACAGTATCTGAGGTGGTGCCCAGATATAGTGCTGCCTTATAAGTATGTATGCGGAGTAACCCCAAGCCTCACTCAAGACCAGAAGCCACACTGACAGACTGACCTTTCCCAAAGGTAACATTCCCCAAGTGAAACAAATAGGTCCTGCTAGGAAAGGCATGACGAATTCGTGAGTGATCTCAGGATAGAAATTCCCAAGCTTTTATCTCAGGAACTGACCAGTACATCCAACTCTGTTTTGGAGCATTTGTGTCAAACTGACATTCCAATTTCATGACTGTACATAAAACCCTATTCAATTATTTAGCAATATACAGACTTTACATAACTCGTGAAGTTACTGGATCAATTCATTTTGCTTCAAACTACAAGACAGATTAATCTAAAATGAATTAAGACAGGCAACCAGAAGAAACTTTAGCATGGCCAGTACACAGCCTTCCAACTGCTGGATCAGTAAGCTGCTTACGGCCCGCACGAGCACAGTCACATCTGCTCAACAAGCACAGACTGCAAGCCAAGGATTCGGAAGCCCTGCTTGTCCAGGACCACAGAAACTCCAGTGAGGGAGTAATGCCTCATTTGGGCCTTTTTTTTTTTTTTTTTTTTTTTTTTAGTATTATTTCTTCTCCCAGAAAGGAACTGATGACAGTATAGGCAACAATATTTCAGGTTACATCGCAATGTTCAAATGCCTCCACATTCCAATAATGGAAGCCTTTCAATAATTTGAATACTTTTGTGTATATATACATATACCTTATGTACATGCACACACACACTTACAGGGCTGGGGTGTAGCTCAATGGTACTTTTCTAGCATATGCAAGGTCCTAGGTTCTATTTCTAGCACCACTATAATAAGCAAATAAATAAATAATCACCCTAAATTATCCCTAACATAAAATTATCTCTCCAAAGGAGAGTAAAGGCAGCAATTTTGGGAATCACTAGGTAAGAAGTACTACAATGGACGGCGTTTCTCTGGCAAGAGCAACTTCAAAGCCAGGTGCTGCGGGAAAGAACAACACAGACTTTCAAGACACTGACACCAAGAAGCAGGTAACGCAGATGCTATGAACTGACTCTGTGTTCCGAACGGCTGCAATTCAGTCCTAACTCCTAGGAGCTCAGCAGGTGCCCACACTCGAAAGAGGGCTGCTTGCAGTAACTCCGCATTGGAGTTAGGTGGGCCCTTAATGTAGTCTGACTGGGTATTGTTATAAGGAAAGAGAAGACCAGAAAGAAGGGAACGTAAGCAAAGACTGAGAGATGCCCAGACACATAACAGAGACAGGTGTGTGGAGGTAGAGGCAGGACTAGGGTTAAGCCGCCCCACACTAAGGAACGCCTGGTGCCACCAGAGCTGCAGAGCAAGGGAGGGAGCCCAGCGGCTTCTAGGGGAGGACTGTCTTGCCAACGTCGGGACTCTGGATGCGGCACGCAGTTTGCAATGCTTTGTCTGAGCAACTCTAGGAAACCGATCCAGCCGTAGTGAACCACAGGGGACCGCAGCTCACCCAGTCCCCAACAGGTGTAAGACCTGGAGATGAACAAGACCACTTAGGGTTGTTGCAAGGCAACACAAGAACTTCAGTCTGGTGGGAGGAACAGAAGCCGGGCATTAGCTGAAGGACTGCTACATACAAGAAGGGCACCTTCTGCTCTATGTCGTGCCCATCAGAAGGCTCAGCTCTCAGGACCAAAGCCAGCGGTAGCAGCGTGAAAAAGAAGGAAAAATCATCGGAGGAAAAATTAACCTCGAACTTCAACAGCACTGAAATTCTCAAGATCACAAGACTGTCAAGAAAACAAGCCAGGTTTTCAATACCAGCATAAAATTTGGGGCTAGTGATGACAAGACACAAGCAGCCTTCTGGGGTCACAGTGATTTTCTTTCTTGACCTCTGGTGGTGGTTTCAGAAACGTGAGCACTTCGTGCAAAAACCATCAAGATGAAGTCTTGTGACTTGTGCTTCCCTGGACACCTGGGACCCCCATAAAATCTGCAATGAAGGAATGAGTGTACTGCAGTGAACTGTCTTTCTTCGTGGACTGGTGAGCTCTTTTCTAAAGAGAAGGCGGCCAGCATCTCGAACAGAAGTTCCTGCTCTCTATTTGACAGCGGGATCCAAATTTGATCACTACAGGAAGGTTTTGATGCCTCCACGACATTCCTGAGTAAAACCTACTTCATCCTCCCTCTGCTCTATGCTGTCTTTCGTGGGCTAATTAAAAAGCTTGTCTCAGCTGGTCTGGGTTAATAATAGGAACTCTAGTTGATATTTAAACAACAGATCTCGGTTTTGAGAGGTTCTGCCTCTCATAAAACCAGGTTTTATATGAAACAGAAGAATTACGTGGTGAGTGTTTTGAACTGAGTTGCTAAACAGTAACAAGCCCACATCAGATCCTTGGGAAAGTTAAAATCAGGGCCAAAGATTTAGAAATGCTCTGTTTCTCTCCTACTCTGGCTGGCTGGCTGGCCTGCACACTTGTCACTGGTTTAGAAAGCAGATGAAAAATATTTGAAACAGGCCTGCAGTCTAATGAACAAAGCAGGTATCAGATAGAAAACCTTCTAATTAGAAGATTACATTTTTAGTTATAACCTCAAAATGGATTTTTGCAAAATTATCAAAGCAACTCAAATCTGCACAATCTTAATTTAAAAGCAACGTAATTCGAGACTGTGAGGAACCTAATTGCTGGCTAAGCAACTGTTTCCAACTGTAATTGGCTTCGCACAACCCGACACACAATCGTGCACACACATGCTTAAACCACCTGACGTGGAAGGCATCTGGACTGGGCCTAGTGCTGCCAAAAGGATCTTTGGAAAAAATGCAACAGAAGGAATGAGCTCTTGCACAGGATTTTCCATGCATCGGCTCGGAGCAATTTCACTTTCCACAATATTTCGCTGAAATGTCAAGAAGGAAATTAGTGCCACTCATTGCACAAGGAAAATTTCTTTCCTAATGGCTAATTTCAATACTTCTGAGAACTATTCAGCAACCCTACACCTATCACAGAACACTGTGACATATACATAGGTGTGTAATGGGCTGAAGGGTGTTCCCTCCCAAATCCATGTGTGGAGCACCAATCCCCAGGACCTCTCAGTCTCTGAGTACGATGCTGTTTAGAAATAAGGACATGGCCGATGTCAATTAGTTAAGTTAAAATAAGAAAATAATGGAGCAGGTTGAGGCTTAAGCCAATATGACTAATGTCCTTAAAACAAGAACATGTGGACACGGACACATACATACATGCACATGCACATGCACACACGGAGAAAAACATATGGAGATGAAAGCTGCAATCAAGCCAATTCTCCAGCAAACCAATGAATACCAAAAACACCAGCAAATCACCAGTAGAAAGGACAGCACACAAAGAGAGTCCAGCCATCCACAGAAGGAAGCAGCCAGCCACTACTTTGGTCTTGAACTTGTAGCCTCCAGAACCTTGAGGAGGTATGGTTCAAACCCCTGAGTTTATGGACTCTGTTACGACAGCCCTGGTGAACTAATACAGCATACGGACACACAATTTGACTGTAAACCTCCATGTGCCATTCTCCTACTTGTATATATGCATGCACAGCGAGAATGACCTACCGGTGAATAACCTTGGCTATTTCTAACTCCTTGGTTGTTTGATTTGTAATCTTGTAATCATTATGGGTGGATGAGGTTAATCACAGGACCGGAGAAACTCTGACTCACAATCCCAAAAGACTGGAGTTCAAGATTTGGCTAGGCAGCCCTGACTTCAATCCAGCTCTGGGAAACTTCAAGTCCCAAAGAGAACACAATTTCATTTTCTCTCTCTTCCTTCCAACACAGATGCAGGTATAATTTAATAATACTGCCCTGCTTCCCAAGTGCAATTAAAATTGGCCTTCATTACTCCTCTGAATGAGTATGTTTTATTCTGCTGCAATCTATGGTTCAATAAAAAAGCAACTACTATACCTATCACTGCGAAGCTGTAAAAAGTGATCAGTGAGCTTTTGGTAGCTCCAGAGGCAGAGGAGGAAAAAGCAAAAAGCAAACAAAAAACCTTAAAGACAAAAACACAAAATAACTTAGTATAATGTGAATCCTTTAGAAATCCAGTTTGGTAAATTTTTAAAAATACATTAAAGGGCTGGCTGGAGAGATGGTTCAGCAGTTAAGGGTTAAGGCTCTTGCCAAACCCTAGTGACCTGAGTTCGATTTGCCAGGGCCCATGTAAAGCCAGACACACAAAGTGGCACTTGAGTCTGAAGTTCACTTGCAGTGCTGGAGACCATGGATTGATCTATCACTCTCCCGTTCTCTCTTTCTCCTTTCTCAGTCTCCCTCTCCAGTTTAGGGCCAGGTGTGGTGGCAGATGCCTTTAATCCCAGCACTTGAAAGGCAGAGTTAAGAGGATCACCATGAGTTCAGGGCCAACTTGGAACTACAGAGTGAGTTCCAGGTCACCCTGGGCTAGACAGTGAAACCCTGCCTCAAAAAATAAAAATATAAAAATAAGGGCTGGAGAAATGGCTGAGCAGTTAAGTGCTTGCCTGTGAAGCCTAAGACCCTGGTTCGAGGTTCGATTCCCCAGGACCCACATTAGCCAGATGCACAAGGGGGCGCATGCATCTGGAGTTCGTTTGCAGTGGCTAGAGGCCCTGGGGCACTCATTCTTTCTCTCCATCTGCCTCTTTCGCTCTCTCTCTGTCTCGCTCAAATAAATAAATAAAAATAAAGAAAAAAAATTTTTTAAGGAGGGAAGAAAACAACAGAAATCCAGTTTGGGGTCTGGGGCAATAGCTCAGCCAGTAAAGAGCTTGCTGCCAAAGCATGAGAGCCTGAGCGGAGTACAGATCCCTAGCACTCATGTAAGTGGTGGGTATGGAGGCACATACCTATAACCCAAGAGACCCTGAGGTAGACAGAGCCAAATCCCTAGCGGCAAACAGGCTAGGGAGACAAACCAAAAAAAGTGAGCCCTGGGTTCAATGAGAGACCCTATCTCAATAAATATGGTGGAGAACAACTGAGTAAGACACTCTGGCCTCCACATGCACACATATAATATGCACACTACTAGCACAGACACAAGCACACATGCACAAATATACTTATAAAAATGAAAGGGCTGCAGAAATGGCTTAGCAGTTAAGCGCTTGCCTGTGAAGCCTAAGGACCCCAGTTCAAGGCTTGATTCCCCAGGACCCACATTAGCCAGATGCACAAGGGGGCGCACGCGTCTAGAGTTCGTTTGCAGCGGCTGGAGGCCCTGGTGCGCTCATTCTCTCTCTTTCTCTGTCTGTCTGTAGCTCTCAAATAAATAAATAAAAATGAACAAAATTTTTTTTAAAAAATGAAAGAAATCCAGTATCTCATTTCTGACACCTTCCATTTTCAAATTCTGATTTTCCCTTATTTACTTAGTACGTAGTAAAGAGGGCAGGGCAGGAAGAAAAAAAGGTGGAAATGAACTAGAATTAGATCAACTTTATACAGGAGATTGGAGACATGAGCACATTAACTTTAGGTCATCCTCTGAACGACTATACATAGGTGTGTGTGTGTGTGTGTGTGTGTGTGTGTGTGTAAAGAGAGGATATGGTTACAGGTGTGCTTATGAGAGAACAATTATTAATATGTGTGACCCAGCATTAAAATGTTAGACAGAATCTCAAGGTGAATGATGGGTACACATGTAATTGCAGGATAGCTTCCTGCCCTGAGTCATCACTCATCAGCTGAACCCAAAAAAGAAAACTCTGACCCTCATCAGAATGATCCGCCACCATGTCTTCAAGGTGCACTTACTTCCAAACGTTCTGTAACATTCTAATGAGGTAATATGAAAAGCAATAAGCTTTCTCTGTGCCCGACATTATTTCAAATGTGTAGTATATTGTTAGATATTGGCTACAACCCCTTTTATAGTTGAAGACGACATGCAATGATTAAACAATTCTTTTCAGAGTTGCCAAGTTGGAAAGTAGCAAAGACAAGATCTGAGCCCTCAGAACTACCCGCAGCACTGCTGCCAGTCAATGGTGACGAGAGCAGTGCAGGAAGAACGCTGCTTTCCACTGCGGAAAAGACACCCTAGAAATGTCAGTACTGGTCATCCAGAGTGCCGATACCTTCAGAAGCAACTGCTTTGTTTTTCTAAAGGGGAGAGAATGCACACTCCTTATTTGAGGATTTAGCAGTAGTCCTTATAAAACTATCTGTCTGGGACATATTTTAATAGAACTTTGTTGAGAAATTATCAGCCAGCTAATCTGGTTCCAGCTTCTGTAATTACATCACAGGTAAATGGTTCCCTCTAATATGATTCGAGACTTTCAAGTGTTCACCCTGTCTAGAATTAGAGGTAACATCACAGTCTCGTCTCTATATACCACTGCTTTCAACTTTTGTCCTAGCTGCTGCTCTGTGTCTAGGGTTGACGTGGCTTTAAAAAGCGTCCAGTAAAATCAGAACTATTTTAATTGTTTTATCTAAAATACCTTATACATGCTATGATAGCACTTTAGAACCGTTAGTGCACTATCTGATCAAAGATACAAATACAGGGTTGTTGCTTTAGTTGTTGTTTTCCAAGTATTCGGCTACTCAGAATAAGACAGAGGGACCAGTGGAGTTAACCCTAACTGCCACAGTCTTCTTTAAAGCATAGCATATGTCCTTCACAACTGAGCACTCCGTCAGATTATTTCAGGACTGCGCCTAATCAAATAGCATTATGTATTAGTGCAGCTAAGGGGAAAGAGACCTGGACACGAGAGGAAGAATCTGTGTGGTTCTTCAGCCTTCACCTTACTCTCCAGTGAACCTTCCAACAAGTTCTTTTGCCTCTTGCAATCACAGCTAGTTTGGGTATGAAGCCAAGAAACTAACTTGTCTTCCTTCTGACTCTATGGTTAGGTGGTTGGGCACACAGACCAAATAAAACACTGCAGGGGAAAAAAAATACTTAGCAAATTGTTAGGCATCATACAAAGTTATTACTGACCCTTATGGGAAAGATGGAGTTAAACCAAATCTATGTCTTGTAATGTTGCTTAGCTGTTCAATAATAAATTGATATATGTTTTATAGCTTCCAGTGTATCTTGTATCTTAGAACAATATTTATGAGTTCATTTCAAAGTTTTTCTAATTTCCGTTGGAGTTGGTGGAAAGCATACACACTAAAATTTCACTATAAATCATTATTATGCAAATATGAACTTCTATTTTAAAATAGATTAAAAAGAAGGGGGAGGTCTTAATTAGTAAGGGTTACCCAACTATATACTCTGGATTGCTTCTGAAAATATATTTTTTTTCATATGGCCAGCATTGATTATCTATTTCAAAGGCTTTCTCTGATTACTAATATATTTGATTTTCAGATGTCTCTTCCTAAGTCTTATGAAACTATTTCCAACTTGAAAATCCTCTCTAGTTTAAGTCATTTGGTAGCTAAGTTATAAGATTTATTTTTTTAATCTCTCTTGTTAGCTAAACATTTGGCTAATAATTGTCAGGAAGGTTTTGACATTAAAAATTTATGACTCAAATAAAACTTCTCTGCAGAAGTTCAGGTACCGAGATATAAGCACTATAAAATGGCCACTCTGGGAGACAGCCAATTTTAAGAACATAAAAATTGTCATTCTGGGTCCAAAAGTCCAGTTCCCACCAGACTTTATGTCTGACAATAGCATCAATATGTAATCTGCAATAGAATCACTTTCCACACCCGAAGGTTAGGTATATGGTCTGGATGTTTCCAAATGATCCTTGAGAATCCATTCTTTGCCCCTCCCTAGATCACTCCAGAACACAAATCCTCATAGATTACAATGGTGTCTGGAAGATGTTTGCTCATCATCCTCTTGACATAGATTTTCCTCTTCCTGAAATTCCTTTTCCTTTTGTTTAAACTAAGATTACCTCCTTCTACTCTAGAGAGATGCCCTTTTGCTACAGCATTCTGGGGTTTGCTAAGCAACGCTGAGTCCCTCCACCACCACTACCACCATACTCTACACAACTCTCTTCATCCTTCAGTTCTCAAAGTCTAACGTTACCACCTTTATCTATGTGCACACCATCCTCTTAATCCTTTCAGTTGCTCTGATCAGCCTATTTTAGTGAATACACAGACAGAGAGCTGGGTCATATAAAAGAGTTTTTACCTGAAGTCAACTAGAAACCTGGCTAAAATCCAAGATTGTCAGTAAACCTCCAAACTCATAAAATTCCAAGCAAATCAATCAATAAAACTTCAGTCACAGCCTTTGCATTAGGTTCAAAACTTACCTATAAGTAATAACTTGTTTGGTATCTATGAAGGTGATGTATGTGACTATATTGTTAAAAAAGCAAGAGGGTTGGAGAGATGACTTAGCAGTTAAGGTGTTTGCCTGCAAAGCCAAAAGACCTCGGTTGGATACTCCAGGACCCACGTAAGTCAGATGCACCAGGGGGCACATATGTCTGGGGTTCATTTGCAGTGGCTGGAGGCCATGGTGTGCCCATTCTCTCTCTCCCTCTCTCTGCCTCTTTCTCTTTCTCTCTCAAATAAAGTTTGAAACAAAGAAAGAAAGAAAGAAAGAAAGAAAGAAAGGAAGGAAGGAAGGAAGGAAGGAAGGAAGGAAGGAAGGAAGGAAGAAGAAATAATAATGGTGGGGCTACATTCTTGGCTCACTTTAGGATTATCTGTGAACTACCAAAGCTAGCCCAACAATGGCTATAACTATTGCCACAGTACAAAAATTTGTTATTTTCTTGAATCAACCAGGAAGATTAAAATAAACAATAACATTTATGGCAGTAAACAAACATGTGAGAAAGGGAAAGGCAGGTCGAGTATTTTGAATGCTGAGACATTTACAGAATAGGGCTTAGCACCCAACCATATGTCAATGTGATGACTATGAAAAGTCAGAAGTGAAATAAGCGAAAGGAAGGGAAGGGGGACAGGACTGAGAGGGCTCAGAGCACTCAGGTCTACAGCTTTCCTCTGATACCATAAACCACAGAGCATTTCAAGGTAACTCCTGTTATGTCATAGAAAATAAGCAGCTGTTCTCTTAGTATTCAAAATGGCTCATAAATGATCAAAATAGTTTCATTACTCATGGTGAACTGGAGCAAAGTTTATTCCTATATTAACTAAAGAAAAAGGAAGTTTGCTGAGAATAAGAGTGAGGAGAAATCATTTACTTAAGAGAGATTAAACTATTTTCAAGCGCTTCAAATACAATAGTGTACAGACAATGGACTAATTATAAATAACTCAAGAATTCTTATTAAGCAGGAATGTTCCTGGCCACCGCCAATTAGACACGGTGTTACCACATTCAAAACAATGGGAATGACAGAAGCACTCCTGCCCTTGGCTGTGCTCAGGAGCCAACCCAGTCAGCAAAAGGGGAGCTTCAAAGTGGGAACTGGGAGCCTCCCTGAAGTGGGCTGGCGCTGACAGGAACTGACTCCCAGGCAACAAGGAAGAAGGGGGATCCAGATAAACACTGAAGCTGGGAAATCGGGGTACAGACCTTCCCCCAGCACTCAGAGGCCAAGACAGAAGCAGCATGAGTCTGGGCTACCTAGTAAGACCCTCTATCAGAACAAAAATCTAATAACACGAACAATAACACTGAGGATCTAATGAAAAAAAAAATGATCAAGGTATAAAGTGATGGCGAATCTACACCACAAAGTGGCAGCAGTATCAAAGGATGCGCACCTCCAGTGGCTCACACGTGAGATCTGAACATAGGAAAGCTACTCCTGAATGACAAGGTCAACACCAGAGTAACCAGAACTCTGGCTGCTGAGTCCCACGCCTTCATGGGGCAGCATCCCACGGCATAGGAAGCACCTGCCTCGCACCAGGGGCAGGGAGCACATGAAGCTGAACTCCACTGAGTCTGACTGTGTACTTTGTGATCACTTCATGCTCCCCTTCTGGTGCCCCTTACTGTCTTCTGGACAGAACCAGAAAGGTGGTAGTGTGGGGAAAGTTTCAAAATCAAAATAGGCAGACCCTATGTTTTCAGAACCAAGCCACAGTAGAAACCAAACGGCAGACACAGTGAGACTGGAAATGCCACAAGCTAACACCTCTCGTGGCTGCCTGGACGCCCGGGCAAAGTACTTTGTGACCAGCTTTCTTAGGAACTGTTAAGAACAACAGAGGGAAAATAGATCCCACAACATACAAATTTAAAATACATGTTGAGTGTCTGAGGATGAATTTCAGTAATAGAGGCTTACCTAGCATGCATGAGACCTTGGGTCTATTTGCCAACACCAAAAGAAAAAAAGAAAGAAAGAAAAAGAAAAGAAGGAAGGAGAGGAGAGAAAGGGGATAGAAATGTCTGAGTTCTAAAAGTAGAGGACTTTAAAAAAAAAAACACAGTATTTCCACCCTACTCAAAGGAAGCTTCTAGATCACACATGCATTCAGCCAGACTACTATCAACAAACACTCTGTATAGACCCTAGAGATACAGTGACTTAAAAACAAAGAAGAGCAGAAAGGTGCTTGTCCTCATAGAGCCTATAGCCTAGAAGGAAGAAACGTATTGTTTAACTGGCCACAAAAATCAACTCTCCAAACTTGTGCTGTCAACAAACAGTCCAGGCCACTATACAGCACAGGGCAGGGTGATGGCTACAACATGAGGACATGGGCAAGCCATCTTCTGGAGAAACTGAGGAAGGGGCTGGCATTGGAGAGCTGAGGCAGAAAGGCGATGGGGTACAGGAGGCGGGAGAGTTGGAAGGAAGTCATCATTACAAGAGGCCTGGTCCTTGCACGATGAGATAAGGAGGCATCCTTCCTCTAAACGGCAGGAAGGAGCTACAGATAGCCATGGGTTTGAAAGAGCAGAGTGCAAAGTCTAGGTGCATGAAGTTCAAGTCATATCTTGATGCCGGTCTGTTTGTGTGTTGTGTTTCCATGGATGCGGGTGAGCGAGTACTTGCATAGGCATCAGCTGCCTTCCTGCAGACACAAAAGGCGCACTACTTGAGGGTTACTGGTGAGAAACTAAACTGAGAACCCACAAGCTGGAAGAAGAGAGACCTCACTGTCACTGTGCAAGGGCACGGGGGGGGGGGGGGGGCTGTCTGCTGTATGACATTTTCTCTAAGCTGGGTAGGGGGAGGACATCTGTAATCCCAGCAGCAGGAGGCCAAGGCAGGCTGTGAGGTTGAATCGAGCCTGAGCTACATAGTGTGCTCCAGGTCAGCCTGGGCTCAGAATAAGACCTTGACTCAAAAAATAAAATAAAGCTGGGCGTGGTGGCACACCCTTTAATCCCAGCACTCTCAGGAGGCAGAGGTAGGAGGATCGCTGTGAGTTCGAGGCCACCCTGAGACTACATAGTGAATTTCAGGTCAGCCTGGGCTACAGCGAGACCCTGCCTTGAAAAACCAAAAATTAATTAATTAATTAATTAATTAAAAATTTAAAGGAGAAGAGGGAGCCGGGTGTGGTGGCGCACGCCTTTAGGATCACCATGAGTTCGAGGCCACCCTGAGACTACATAGTGAATTCCAGGTCAGCCTGGGCTAGAGTGAGACCCTACCTTGAAAAAACAAAAAAATAAATAAATAAAATAAAATAAAATAGAGGGAAAGGAATAAAAAAAGAAAGGAATGTAAGAAAGGAAGGAGGGAAGGGAGGAAAGAAAGAGAGAAATTGTCCCCAAATCAGGAATACGCACAGGACCAGGGCTGGGAGAGGGAAGGGCACACCTCGCCCTCTCCCAGCGCGAAGGCAGCAGAGGCATTCCTGGCTGGTGTCAGCTCTCACCCGGGAGGAGAGTTTCAAAGAACAGGGGCAGATTTCTAGGTTGCAAAAGCAGCCAATGACCTGGAGAGCTGGCATCCCAGCCAAAGAATGTTGGCCTGTAGGATAAAAACATGAGCAAAACAAACCACACCAGGTTTAAGATAACGGAATTTGATACAATCTATTCACACCCCACTCAGATCTACCTGGAAAGACTGCTCAAGGGCCAGCTTCGGAATGGTCTCCAAAGCACTATTTTCTTCTGGTTACTGTTGTTTGTTTCATTTCTTGAGACACGATCTCCTGTAGCTCAGGGTGGCCTCAAACTCACTTCTGTAGTCAAGGATAACCTTGAACTCGTAGTCCTCCTGTCTGCTAGGGTTTCAGGCAAGCATCAGCACGTCCATCCTCAAAACGCTACTTTCAACAGCTTTTACCATCCGGGCGAGAAAAGACCCAAACAAGCAAAATACAAGGCCCAGTGCACGCAGACAGAGGACTGTAAAAGAGGAGCGAGGAGATGGGTTTGCCAGGTCAGCAAGTCACAGAGGCTAAATGATGGGGCTGCAAACCTCAGGCCAAACAGTTCTGGGCACAGAGGTTTAAAAAAAAAAAAAATGTGTTGAAGGACTTTTTTTTTTTTTCTCTTTCTCTCTTTGATAATTTTTTTTTTCAGAAATACCACTTCAATCAAAGCTCTGACAATTATGAAACATGCCAGCTGAATGTGAGAATTCATCAAATGTGCCGTAAGTGACAAGAAATGAGAACCCGAATCCTGAAATTGGATGGGCATCAAAAGTCCCTGACGATCACCGCCATAAATCATTGAGGCATGTCGGTCCCGGGCTGGAGGAGGCTTTGCAGAAACAGGGCTTGGGCAGAAAACAGTGTCCCGCTCAGGACAGGAAACGGTATCACTGTTCTGTCACAACAGCTGTGAAAATTAAAGGGCCGGGGTCATTAATGCAGCAGTTTTGATAAGTGAGTGAAAATGCAGATGTTCCCAGCTATAAGAGAAGAGCCACAGGGCCAGTGTCAAGATCCAACCACACAGGTGCTGCTAAGAAAATTCTAGTCATCTAGCTCACAAATAATGCATACTTCTCTGCCATACACTGGCACCAGCTGAGATAACGAATGAGGGGGGGGGGAAAGCACAGCCACAGCATTTACTTCACTAAAGTCTCAAGATAAAAGGCTTGCATTATTTTTATGCATACAGGCAGATAGCCATATGATATTCCTTTTTATTTATATTTTATTTATTTATTTGAGAGAGTGAAAGAGGCAGAGAGAAAGCGAGAGAATGGACGTGCCAGGACCTCCAGCCACTGCAAACATACTCCAGATGCATGCGCCATCTTATACATCTGGATTACATGGGTACTGGAAGAATCAAACCGGGATCCTTTGATTTTACAGGCAAATGACTTAACCACTAAGCCATCTCTCCAGCCCCAGCCATATGATCTTTCATTATGAAGGTAAAAGAAATGTAACAATCTCTACACTTTTCCTTTCAATTTCTCTGATTATGTTTCTTTGAAAAAAATATCTTTTTATTTATTTACTGGAGAGAGGGAGATAAAGAGAGTATGTGCGCACCAGGGCCTCTAGCCACTGCAAACAAACTCCAGATGCATGCACCACCTTGTGCATCTGGCTTACGTGGGTCCTGGGGAATCGAACCTGGGTTCTTAGGCTTTGCAGGCAAGTGCCTTAACCCCTAAGCCATATCTCTAGCCCTAATTATTTTTCTTCTAATACAAGCAAATATATAACACACGTGCCACTTAAGTTACAGGTGTTCACTCTAAACAAACTTATGAGATCTCTCCAGGAGACAGTACTCAATTTATCCCTCATCCTCCTTACCACTTTTTCTCTTTCAGATGGAGGGGGTAAAATTCCCTGAAAAGTCGTAGTAAAATGACTACCATTGGATTTCCAGCTCTCTGCCATGGATATATCTGGAGAAAGCCACTTTATTTTTTTTTTTAATTATCACTATTGTTGTTGTTCTTTCATCTTCCCAAAAGAGGATGGGGAGAGTGCTGACGTCAACATCTACAGGTAACCTTCCATCGCTGGTTAACGAGTGTAGATGATGAGCCCGTCTAGCACCTTGAACAATCCGTTAGCCACACTTCTGGACAGGACCTTCTCCAAGCCCTCCACAGTTCATTTGAAACACAGAACCCATGATATTTTCAGGCATCTTGTCTTTCAAGGTAATGACCCAACACTGGGCCATAAGAACCTGGGTTTCCAAAAAGACCCTTGAGGTCCAAGAGAAGAGGTCACAAATTGCTCTTCCTAGTTTAAAGAGAAAGGCTGCAAGCATACTCAGGACTCATGTCTTGAAAGACAGTTTTACAATGCTACATCCCCTAGGTCCATGAATCTCACCTTGAGATTTCAAAAGGGCAGGTATCCAGGTCCCTCGTGGGCACAAAGAGCTTTTATATATTCCACTTTATCTTTCTGAGACACATCAGTCCCCCACGGAACCAGGAGCTCACTGTTTGTTTGGTTAGACTGGCTGACCAGGGAAGCCCAGCAATCCTCCTGTCTCTTTCCCCGTCCATCACGGGTACAGGTATTCACCCAGCTTATACATGAATGTTAGGAATCAAACTCAGATCAAGGGCTTTCACCCACGGAGCCACTTCCCAATTCCGTCACTTTCTTACAAGTACTTGCTACTGGATTCTGAGCTTGTGGCCATTGTCTGAAGAAGCTACTCCACCCAACCACCACCACATCCTATGCTCTCATGTGGACGGACATAGCTCACTCACCGCTCACTAGCCAATCAGCCCCATTTAGTCCAAAAAACTTCCCAATGCATGACTGAGAATCAGATTATTTCCCACTGACGTAAACATCACTGAACAACGAGCAAAACAACAAGGGGTGGATGTGCAGATGCACCTGGGTGCCTTCCTGGTTGTCTCACGAAATAATTACCTCTTATTAGTGAAGTCTTAAGTTCAGTTATTAACACTATGCAGTTGTCAACACAGATCAGCCATACTGCTTGATGCTTGAGCTCACTTTACCATTCACAGAAGCACTGCAGTTTCTAAATGAATTATGGAGGGAATTAACAGTTGCCAAAATGAGTTCTCTCCTACAAGTGGAAGTTTTACAACTAATTATGCAGCTATAATGGGAGAATAGGGAGGAGAGTCGTGGCATCTGTCCCCAAAGGCCCTTGTGGTGAAGGCAGCAATGAAAGCAATGAAAACCTACACTAGGCAGATGGCAAAGGGGCCGATGCTTGGGTCTCCTCGGCAGCCTCTCTCTTCCCAAAGCTACCAACACTCTACGAGTGGCCCAGGGCCATGTCAGGGAAAGGGCAAGGACACATTTGGCCTCAAGGATGATAAACTGTTTATAAATGCACACTTCCAGGTTAATTGGGAGAAGACCAGGCAGTTCTGGAATGGATATATGAGAGAATTCTCCATGGAGACTCTAACATGCTCCGTTCCCCAGCTTGCTATGCTGTCTTACAGTGTCAAGGAATCTGCCAGCTTCAGTCGGATGAGTGTCTGAAAAGCTGATGGTTTCCAATTCTTCTAGTTGAAATAATATATACATATATGTAACTGCATAGATGGATATACATATATACAGAGTTGGTTTACACCTATATCTATATATATAGATATAGGTGTAAACATATATATCTATATATATGTATATATATATATGTGTGTGTGTATATGTATATATATATATTCACACATACGTGTGTGTGTGTGTACAGTTAGGCAACATATAAAGAATGATGTGTATTCCATTCCAGAATTTAAAATAAAAAACTTTTACATATATACACACACACATGAATGACTGGCTGATAGATAAATAAATAAACCATCAGGGGAAAAAGGAAAAGGCAAGTGAATCATAATGCACTACAATAAGGTACCATGTCAACATACACTAACAAATAGAGCATTTTATTGCCTAGTTGAGCAGGCAGTACAGGTTAGGCAATATATAAAGAACGATTCGATGTGTACTCCATTCCAGAATTGAAAATAAAAAAAAAAAATTTAGACACATTTCTACATTGGAAAATGATGAAGGTAAAAACTAACATTTACAATTAATCCTCTTTTAAGGACCATAACACCTACAGCTAACATGTGATTCAATAGGTGGAGTCATGAGAAACCAGACTCTCTACCTTAGACCACGAAGATGCAACAACTACTTCCAAGAGTCAGTTGCCATTTTCCAAGTGAGGTTCCGGAGGATGCTACACACCTGTGCAGTGCTACGTGGCCAGGACTGGATGCTTCATACACCTTAGTGATTTCTCATCCACAGACGAACTTGAGCTGAGTGTCCTGAACTTAAGAGGCAATAGCAGTAGGCCTTAAGAGAGCCAACGTGCCCTATCTAAGGGCAACAAACATGTCACCTCCCATCCACTCTCTTCCAGTTGCCTCTTGCAAATGCTCCTTAGCAATAACTTCATCTGCAACCTCCACCTCTCAGCATGCAGGCAACTCACTCACACATTTCTTATTGGTTTCTGAATGTGAGTATTTTCCCAGGAGCATTTGCTATCTCCCAGGTTAAATTACAAGGCCCCATACCCGTAGGTGGTCTAAACTGTGAACACTGCCAAAACTTAAGAACCGTATTTATCTAGAAAATTCCCAGGGATACTTCCTCATGGAAACTGTAAATGTATCCAGCTCTCAATCTGACACTGATTAGATCAAAACAACCATGCGTTTCTCTCTGAAGTTGTTTCTCAAACAGCTCTCCTGCACTTCCCTCAAATAAAATACCATGGAATGGCTGAGACAGGTGAGCCTGTGAGAAGGTTTCCTTCTTCTTCTCTCTCTCTACATACATATGTATATGTGTGTGTATATATACATGAAAATATATATGAAAATTAAGACAAATTGGGCAGGGCAGGACAGGGCAGGGCAGACACACCATTGAATAGCTGAGGCAGGTTGAGTCTATGAGAAGGTTTCCTTCTACTCTCTCTCTCTCTCTCTACACAAATATGTGTGTGTGTATATATATATATATATATGAATTCAGATAAACTGGGAAGGGCAGGGCAAGGTAGACACAAGACGCTGAGATGAAAAAATGACAAATGGAATACCAAAATGACATAAATAATAGGATTCTGAAAATAAGAGTGTGTGTGGTGCTTGCACAAGAATCAAACACCTGGAGCAGGTATTCACTCATCAGGAAGAGGCTGACCAGGATGCCAGCTCGGCAGTTTAGACAGAGAAATTAGAGGCCATTAAGGTGCTTCTATGAAGTGCAACTCTCCTTTCTCCCTCTCCCCTCCCAGAGTAAAGGGAACAATGCAGAAGGGCGGTCTGCCTCCTGACCGACCGACCTTCAGCTGGTTAAGGGTCCCTCGTGATGGTCGAATGCTTACCCACCACCTAGGCATATGCCCCCAGGGGGCAGGTTGCAGAGTGTCGTCCTGTGTACGTGCTGGGAAACAGACACCAGGCGCAAGGCTGTCGGGAATGTAGGTAGCTATCATGTATGTGCGCATCCTGTAGTGCACACCTCCGTGCTTCGTCCAGGTGAAAGAAACCATTTATCCTCCATCCCTTCTGCACCTGACCCTTAAGGAGATCGTAAAGGTCTGTCTTAGCTGAGGTTCAAGTTCAACAAGTCTTTTGATACTTCCCGGTGTGTATAATGCATCTTCAGGGTGTCCTGAAGATGACTACTCAGTTTTAAGGAAGTTTACAAGTAATCGTATGCCCTAGCCATAGTCTGAACTTGGAGATACCACAAACACAGCACCCCCCACAAACCTGGGGTGCACCCCAGGCCAAAGCCAATTGTTCAGCACACTCCTGAGGAAGACAGTGTAGCCTAGATGAATCCATCTTTGAGTGACTGATGGAGCAACTGGATTAGCAATAAAATAAAAGCTCCAACTTAATTTTTTTGTTTATTTATTTATTTGAGAGCGACAGAGAGAAGGAGGCAGAGAGGGAGAGAGAGAGAGAGAGAGAGAGAGAGAGAGAGAGAGAGAGAGAGAGAGAATGGGCGCGCCAGAGCTTCCAGCCTCTGTAAACAAACTCCAGATGCGTACGACCCCTTGTGCATCTGGCTAACATGGGTCCTGGGGAATTGAGCCTTGAACCTGGGGTCCTTAGGCTTCACAGGCAAGTGCTTAACTGCTAAGCCATCTCTCCAGCCCTAAAAGCTCCAACTTAAATGCACTGCCTGGTTTAAATCAGGCAGTCAGTGTGGAGTCCCTCAGTACCAGCAGCATTAACTCCTGGGAACTTGTTAAGACACCCAAACTCTCAGGGCCAGCTGTGCCTACTGAATCAGGAGTATTGGAGGAAGGAATTTGTGTCCTACAAAGCCCTCCAAGGGATTCTAGGCCACCACTTTAGAACGATAAATTTTGTTTCAGGGTCTGTGCTAATTTTCATGACCCTCCAACAATCTATGAATGTATAAAATCCCACCAAAGCCTCGTGGTGTCATTTAAAAAGCAAGAATTTAACTTTTAACTAAACTGAAATTTTATCCCAGGGTATATCATTTAATTAACAGGTAACCAGACAGCAGGTGTAAAATCAGCTCTCAAGCGGAAGGTCGACGAACACTTCTTCCCACTTCAGCCTCTTTAATCATGAAGTGTGTCACTTAGGAAAACGTAGCACAATTTCAGTTTACAGGTTATTACGATAAAGACTAAGAAAGGAGGTTGCTACCAATTTGGCTGTCAAGAGTCCTTGCAGAAGTTAAGTAACTGTGTATTTCCACCAGCTGCAATTCACGGAATGCCTGCTGATTTCAGTTCTCCTACACCAGGCCTGTCTGCATCCTTCTAAGTCCTGTTTGGCTACTGCAGCCTGTAAGGTATGAGCCTCTCCCACTAAGGACTGTCCTAACCCTTTATTGTATATGAACATGGGATTTCCTTCCTGCAGCTGAGTGCTCAGACTCCTCTCTAGCATAAATCAACATAAAGGGGCTGTTGGTAATACGAACTCAATCTGTACCAATGCTCAGGTCCTTGTGTTTTTGTACACAGATTTAGATTCACACCATGACTGCCGCCTGCAGCTCATAATAATGTGGTGTCTCACTTATTGAATGAACTGTTCCTATGTGGACCAATGGAGTGGCTGAGGGACAGAGCACACATTTAGCATGCACAAGACTCATACTAGGTATTCCATGCTGGCACCATTTTGAAAAAAGTTTGCATAGGATTGTCTTTACGTAAACTTCACTTTCTACAATGATACACACACCATAGGTGTACTAGCAAAAGTTATAACCAAGGTACAGGTAGCTGATAAGTAAAAATATCACCTTGACGTTAATTACTATAATGAAAGGGGTAGACGCAAAGACTGGAAATAGAAAGCAAACTAGAAATGGAAATAAGCATGAAAATAACAAAGCAAAGACAAAGGAAAGTTATATCCAGGTAGGGTTGATTAAACAACCATTCTAGGGCTGAGCAGACGGCTTAGTGGTTAAGGCACTTGCCTACAAAGACTAAGGACCCAGGTTTGATTCCCCGGGAGCCACGTAAGCCAGATGCACAAGGTGGTACATGTGTCTGGAGTCTGTCTGCAGTGGCCAGAGGCCCTGGAGCAACCATTCTATATGTCCGTTTGTCCCTCCCCCCTCCTTCCCTCCCTCCCTCTCTCTCATTCTCTCTCTCTCTCTAATAAATAAATAAAATATTTTTTAAAATCTATTCTGGGCAGCAGCCTGAGTCTTCAGGTGGTGGTAAACTGTATCCACAATGAACTGTATTTCTCTGCTGCATGCTGTGGTTTTCTTTCCCCCACTGAAGCATTTTATGTTTTACTCTCTAGAAAAAAGAACCGCAGGTTTTCCCTTGTGTGTTCTCATCTTGCTTCTCCATGGTACACTGAGGTGGTCAGTACAATGAAACCCAATAGATGGGATGAGAGCAGACCATTCTATTTTCTCCATCTTCTAGCTGCATGTCAAACCTGAGACTGATAATCCACACTTATCTGACCTGCCTGTGAGGTTCACAATTTTCCCAGCTCTGTGACTGTCGACAATTTCAAGTTTCCCAATGTAACCACGCTTCACCATCCCAGTTAGAAACAGGACAATGACTTTGGTACACAGCCTAATTAAGGACCTGGTGTTTGCCTCTCTTTCCAGCATGGTCGGTGCTCAAGAGAACTGGCCAGAACGTTCATGGGTGCCATTATGGCAAAAGGGAAAGACAGTGGAAGAACTAATTACTTCATGTTTTCAAAGGTAACTCCTCCTGTGCTCTGTAAACACCTGATACAGTTTCTGGAAATGACCTACTTTAACTTCACAGCCCTCGGGAATCTTGCTGTGGGTGATCTTTGAGACAACCCCAGAGAGGTGCCATCACTTTTTAAAAGGAAGCTTTGTATAAAGGGACATGTTTCCTTGGTTACCAAAACCACAAGCACATGTGCCATTTCAAATGGTTCCTTCCAGCTCTCTTAAGATGATGCTTCTGGAAGCTGTGCAGAGTCTACGTCTTCTCAAAGAGAAAACTGATAAAGGCCAGTCATCTCCTGAGTTCAGCAGAGTGGCTGCTTGTTAGGGACAGAGACAGTAGCTGTGCTGACACTGGTGAAGAAAGCACAATGACACCAAGATGACACAGACACGGGTGGCATGGTGATGTAGTCTCGCGCGCACACCTAAAGCCACAGAGCTCCTTGAAGCCCCACAGAATCTCTGAATGGAAGGGCTCGTTACAAGAGTCTCTACTGGCTACTTTCCTGGAAAGGTCTCCTATCCTAGACTGCTGTGACAAGCATGGTAATTGCCAATTCCAAGAGGGAACTGTGGCTACGGTACTCTCAGATCCCACCCTTATCACAGGCTGCAGAAGGGAAGTAATTATGCCAATGGCCCAAGCAGAGCAGCAGCAATGATGTTCCTACCATGAAAGTGTCATGGGAGAACAATTCAGTGGCCACCAGAAATGCAGAAACAGAAACCACTCTTATGTGCATGTTAGTAACAAAGGGTGAGTTTTCAATTAAAAAGCAAAGGCAGAGGCTGGGGAGATAGCTCTGTCAGTTAAGTGCTTTCCTCACAAGGATGAGGACCTGAGTCAATTCCCAAAACCCATATAAAAATGTTGGATGTGGTGGCATCTACCCAGTAATGCTAGTGCTGCAAGGATCCCCGGGGCTGGCTGGCTGGCCTTGTTGAGTTCCAGGCCAATGAGAGACCTTGTCCGAATGAAGGTGGCTAGCATACCTCACAGTAACACTGAACGTTGCCCTCTGTCCTTTATATATGCATGCACATACACAAACACGTAATATGTATGCACATGCCTTAAATAGAACCAAAAAAAAAAAAATAGAAAGTAGAAACTGAATCATATGCATTGAAAAAATAGCATCTCTGACAATAATTAGGAGAGAAAGGGGAAGGGGCCGGAATACAAAGGAGAGCGAGGAGGCCATGTTTCGCATACCAACCCTGGGCAGGTTAAAGCTGTGCTCAGGCTTTTTCCTCCTCAGTGTAACTTGATTCGGAAACCATCCTCCCACGCGCGTCAGTATTCCCACTTGCAAACACGAAGCCTGAAGCTCAAAGGCACTGGATCACTCTCCAGACAAGGGCATGGCAGAGCTGAGATTCAAACCCGAGTGTGACCAGGCACGGGATGCTCACTCCTAGTCCCAGCTACACGGGAGGCTGACACAGGAGCATCACTTGAGCAAAGGAGTCTGGGAGCAGTCAGTGCAATGCAGCAAGACCTCATCTCAAAACAACATAACTCAAGTAGCAGTCCTCTAGAAGTCAGTGTACTTCCCAAGCCTTATTAACTGAATTCTATCACAAGCCCACTTATAAATATTATAAGTAAGTCTTTAAAATTAAATGCATCTTCTTGAAGTTCAATATTTTAGGACAATGTCATCCTGGCTGGCTCTAATGTAGGAGGTTCAGAGAAGTAAAAAGGAAGGGGGAAAAAAACTTTTCCCCAGGATTAAGACATGATTTTAGATGTAATTTTTTTTTTTTTTTGAAAGCACTTTCTTACGCAGTCCAGGCTGACCTCAAATGAGAATGACTGAACTTCTGGTCCTCCTGTCTGTACTGCCCCACCTCCAGAATTCAGGATTAGAAGCATACACCACCACACCAATGTACATGTTCAAACTCAGGGTTACGTGCATGCTAGGCAATCACCCTACCAACTGAGCCATACTCAAGTCCTACATGTAATTTCTATGAATTCAGTTCAAACACACATGTACCATCCGGTCTCACATCTCCAAAACCCAGGTGTCATTTTTCTTAAAAATATATAAATTTTCTGGTAGTTGTTATTGTTGTTTGGGACAAGACCTTGCTGTGCAGCCAAGGCTGGCTTGGTACTTACTCACTATGTAGCCTTGAATTCATAGCACTGGTCCTACCTTACTGAGGATTTTGGGATATTCCACCATGCCCAGCTTGTTTGTTGTTTTTGGACACAGAGATCTCTCTATGTAGCCCTGGCTGGTTTGGAACTCAAGTGGCCTTGCTTGACCTCAGACTTGCTACCACGCCTGGCAGCACTGCCTTTTGAAAGGTAGCTTCCTCGGAAATAGGGGTTCTTCTGCCACACAGCTATGGGAAAGACCACACTTGAAATCTAAATTGAACATGTTTTTAATCCATGAATACTTGGTATTTGGATTATTTCCAAGTTTAAGAAGGAAACAAAGAGGAAGAAACAGGCTGACCTGCTGGCTCCATCAGGAATCTCCAGCTTTTCACTATGACAAGTTGGATTTGATGAATTCATATGAGAACACATTCTGTCAACCCCTTGACCTGGGGAGATCTTTTACTCATCGCTCTTCTACTGCTGTGATCTGCCTGGACCCTTATCTCATTAAGTTTCACAAATACAGGCACTCCAGGGCTGGAGCTAGTGCTCAGGAGTAGAATGCTTGCCTGGCATATGTGTTCACAAGGTCCTGGGTTCAATCCTCAGCACTACCCAAAACTTAAACATAATAAACAAACAAACAAACAAAAAAACAGAAACACTCCAGGTGTAATGACCTATTTTGCTACAGTGTCTCTTGTTCCCTCTCACACAGACTCATGTCAAGTTATTATTTATATGTGTCCCCACACACAAACTCATACACCTTAGCAAAAAGAATGCAGGCCTCTTCACGGCCATGATTTTGAAGTCTGTAGTTCAGGCAACGCATGCACATTATCTAGAATAGCCAGCTGTCTAACCCACAGACTGAGGCAAAAACTAGATTCTCTTTTACACAACTCATCATTTGATTAGTTTTTATAATTCATACAGAAGGTAGGTTGTTGGTAATAGGGACTGGGGAGATGGATTACTAAAGAGCTTGCCACCTAAGTGTGGGTTTGGATCCTCAGTGCCCACATAAATTTGGGTAGTTCCCAGGGCAAGCTGGCTAGACCAACTGAATCAGCAAGTTATGGGCTGGAGTGAGAGACACTGAGTAAAATAAAGAAGAGAGCAATCAAGGAAGACATCTAATATTAGCCTCTAAAGGCCCCATGCAGGACTGGAGAGAGATAGCTTGAACGTTAAGGTGCATGTGGCAAAGCCAAAGGACGAGGTTCAATTCCCCAGTATTTATGTAAAGCCAGATGCACAAGGTGGTGTATGTGTCTGGAGTTAGTTTGTAGTGGCTAGAGGTCCTGGCATGCCATTTCTCTCTCTCTCTCTCTCTCTCTCTCTCCCTCCCATCTCTCAAATAAATAAAATATTTTAAAAGATTCTATAAAATTCCCATGCATACAAAAAGACACTCACACTGATGCATACGCCCCACATACACAAACACAAATAAATAAATATTTGTTTCGTGATAGTACATAATTCTTTTTTTTTTTTTTTTTTTTGGTTTTTCGAGGTAGGGTCTCGCTCTAGCCCAGGCTGACCTGGAATTCACTATGGAGTCTCAGGGTGGCCTTGAACTCACGGCGATCCTCCTACCTCTGCCGCCCGAGTGCTGGGATTAAAGGCGTGTGCCATCACACCCGGCTTAGTACCTAATTCTTGAGAATGGATCTAGCCCTCGATATGCTGATCCTTTACTTGGAAATTCTTCTTCCTTTTACTACAAGGTCGAAGCTATATTTTGTTCCAACAGGAAGAACCAGAGTATACCATAAAAAGGCTGCTACCTGGTAAGGTAAATAAAAGTGCCAGAAAATGAGACTTTTTGAAGAAAATGTTAATAAATTATGAGCACCGAACACCTGAGCCGGCCTCAATAATTCACATGAATGACGAGAGAAAGCAAAGAAGGGTTTGGAGCTCCCTTCTGGCTAATGTGCTGAGATGGACCACTGACTGAGCAGACAGGATGGCTTCTTCCGAAAATAAGCAAACAAGCACAGAAATGAAACAAAACCGCTAGAGTAGAAAGGCCGATGACAACACGTCTGCTGGGGCCATGTCAGCATTTTCACCCTGAATTTTCCCTCCGGAGCGGGCCTACAAAAACTCCACGAAAGCACAACTCAGAAAGCACGACACGCAGCCCCGCACCAGCAACGCTGCAGGGCTTAATGAAGGAGCTGTCTGCCTCATAAAAGGCCTCATCTGAGAGGCAGAAAGACCCCGCGTTTGACCTCTGGAACTTTTCTTCCCATTATGGTGAGAAACCTGATTTTGGTGTATTTTTTCAAAAAACATTATTTTAACAAATTGCTCTATGGCCCAATAAAAACCTGCTGGCCTAATTACCGGTCCTCAAAGAGCACATTCATGCTAACCTCCGTTTCAACTCTCTTCCTACAAGTGTCTTTGTTCCCCCAGAAATAGGAATCCTGGGTGCATTTTAAGTGATGGAAAGCTGTAGGAAACCATCCACACGAAACTCTTTGGGGGGCTGGAGAAATAGCTTAGCGGATAAAGCCTGCGAAGGTTAGCCCGCGAAGCCTATGGACACAGGTTCGATTCCCTAGTACCCGCATATGCCAGATGTACATAGTGGCGCACGCATATGGAGTTCATTTGCAGTGGCTACAAAGGCCCTGGCACACCCATTCGCTCTCTCTCTAAATAAATGAATAAAATTTAAAAAAAAAAAAAAAACTATTTGGCCAGGCATGGTGGCACACACCTTTAATCCCAGCACTTGGGAGGAAGAGGTAGGAGCATTGCCATGAGTTCAAGGCCACCCTGAGACTACATAGTGAGTTCCAGGTCAGCCTGAGCTAGAGTGAGACCCTACCTCAAAAAAATAAAAATAAAAATAAAAAACTATTCGGGCAGGCTGAGAGATAGCTGCGTTTGTAAAATGCTTCCTGTACAGGCACAAGGACATTAGTTCAGATTCCCAGTACTCATGTAAAAGCCGGGTAAGCTGGTAGGCACTTGTCATCCTAGTGGTGGGGAAACAGAGATGGGGGATCCCGGGAACTTACTAGATGACTAAACTAGTGGAATTCATGAGCTCTATGTTCAGGAAGATACCTTGTCTCAAAAACAGGGGAGGGTGTTTGGGCTGCGTTTAATGGTTAAGACACTTGCCTGCAAAGCCTAAGGACCCAGGTTCCATTCCCCAGCACCCATGCAAGCCAGATGCACAAGTTGCCACATGCATCCTTTGCAGTGGCAGGAGGCCCTGGAGTGCCCATCCTCTCCCTCTGCCTCTTCCTCTCTCTCTCAAATAAACAAATAAAAATAAAATATTTTTTAAAGGTGGAGAGCAACTGAGTAAGGCCCCCAACATCAACCTCTGGCCTCCACACCCATACGCACACGCATGCACACACACACATATAAGGACATGCACACCCATACACACATGTGGAAACTAGAAAAATTACCTTGGCTGTCTTGGAAGGTGAGGGTAGAAGAGCCTGCGCTGTTTACTCCGGCAGTTCTGGAGGTCCGATCCCAGGCCCTCTGTGTGCTCAGCGTAAACTCTGCTGCTGAGCTGGCCTTCGTTTCCTTGTTTGGGTTTTTTGGTTTGTTTGGCTGATTGGTTAGTTAGTTGGTTGTTTTTTTTTTTCCTTACTTTTTTTGAATGAGAGAGAGAGAGAGAATTGGCACGCCAGGGCATCCAGTCACTGCAATCGAACTCCAGGCCTGTGCGCCCCCTTGTACGCATGTACGCATGTGCGAACTCGTGCTTGTGTCACCTTTGTGCGACTGGTTTATGTGGGACCTGGAGAGTCAGGCGCGTTGTTGTTTTCTTTTGTTCTTTAAGGGCAGGCCTTGCTCTAGCCCAGGCTGACCTGGAATTCACTATTTACTCTCAGGCTGACCTTGAACTCACAGGGATCCTACTACCTCTGCCACCAGAACACTAGGATTAAAGGCGTGCGCCACCACCCCCAGCTTCTCTGGGTTTTTGATTATTCCAAGCACCTTGCCCTGTCTACCTTCTTCCCTCTGACGAGCTTTATGTTTTCCTTCAGTAAATTGGTGAGTAAACATTCTGGGCCAGTACCATATCCAACTCTTATCGGCCTAAGTTTCTCTTGTGCTTCCTTCACAAACACCACGCTATAATGTGAATAGGATGGAAAACAGTGGTGTCTTTCCAGATGCAGACGCCACGGATGAATCTGTACAACACCCACCCTGCTTCCTCTCTCCTCTGAGCATCTGCAGCACCTACGAAGGCATGTCCCACGTCATGCCACTCAGCAGTCAGAAAATAACCACTCTGGGACAAGAAACGACCTTATTTCTCATAGCATGCAGCCTGTTGTTGCTGTAGTTACCTTCTCATTGCTGGGACAAAACACCTGACCAAAAGAAGCTGATGGGAGTGGAAAACATTTTGGTGAGTTTTGGTTTACAGTCTTGAGGGGGAAGCTTCATGATGACAGGGGAAACCACGGCATGAGCAGAGGCTGGACATCACCTCTGCCACAGGAGGTGGAAAACAGCAGCAGGAGAGGGAACCAAACTCTGGCAAAGGGGAGCTGGCTGTAACACCCCTGAGCCACCCCCAACAATACACCTCCAACAGTGTATACACCCCCTCCCAAACTGCCACCGGCTGGGGACCAAGCATTGAAAACACAGGAGTTTATGGGGAACACCTGGTTCAAACCACAGAAGCGCCTAAGACTAAGAAAATGCCTGTGAGTGGGATGGACTCTGTCTAGTTACTGGGAAGGACAGGAGTCGTTCACAAGTTCTGTTAGTTCAACCATGAAATGTCCAACTCTAGAATTAGCTTAGACTCAGGTCTGGTCTAAAGCCAGGCTAAGGGCTGAATGGCTTAACGGCAGTTAAGGTACTTGCCTATAAAGCATAACGAACAGGGTTTGGTTCCCCAATACCCACATAAGGACAGCTGCAGTGGCGCATGCATCTGGAGTTCATCTGCAGTGACTGCAGTTCCTAGCGTGCCCGCTCTCTCCCTTTCTTCTTCCCCTCCCCTGTTCCCTCCTCTCCCCCCCCCTTGTAAATAAATAAGAATATTTTTAAGATAAATAAAAGACAGACTAATGCTTTGCACGCCAACCCCCAATCTACCAGTCTTGGAACCAGGTTACTACGTGGAATGCAACACCCCTGCCAAGCCAGCATGGCCAAGAGAAGACATCAGAATAGGTACATACACATGTTGTGGCAACTGAAATACACGGTCACTTCTAAACATTATCTAATCCAATGTAAATGTTTAATCCAGAACAAATTAGGGAATGGCCAAAAATAATTGTGTGGGGCATTCGAAACTTGAGACCTCAAGGACCGAAGGGTGTGACATGCAGGACGCCCTCCTGTAGCCTGGCACAGGGAACTGACAGGTTTACAGCTCAGTCCTTGACTGTGGTCTCCAACTCACACACACAAACAGGGTGAGTTAATCAAATCACATCTGCACCTGACAGCTGATTTATCCACCCAGCAGTTAATGTACGTAATCTAAGCATAAGAAGTAAAGCAACAAACAAAATAAGAGTACCTGCAATAGGATACACAGCACCTATCTCATAGGGATATTCTAAAAATTCTGCTCCAGGTATTATAGGCGAAGCTTTAGGGACAGTCGTATGAGTCATGTTTGTCACTGAAGAGTAGCCATTATTCAAAGCAAAGGGAATGCAAGTTCATGCTAGCTAGAGAAAGCATGCTGGCTTTCTTTCAAAGGTCAAGGAGAGAAGGAGGCTATATTAAGTGACTATAGTATCTGTCACCTCACGAAACCCGAGGTTAGATCACAGGATCTGGGCAGTTGTGTAGATGAGACTCCTTCTCCCCATTCTTCCAGGGCAAGCCCCACATTTACTGAAAATCCCTCTGCAGCTACGATACCTTGCACTGGGTGAGCACACAGCAGACGCGCAGTGAGTGCTCTCGGCATTGCAACTCTTGGCAAAGCCTTACTCCCTACACTTAAGCAATGGCAGAGGAGGAACCCGATCTTATACAAAAATATAGGTAAAAGTTTGCCTCATACCCAAAAGGGGATGAAACAAAATTTCTAAGAGGAGAAAAAAAAAATCTTCCAAAGGATAAACAAGATTGGCCATGTGGAGTTTTTCCCGTGATCTGGGCTTTTTCCCAAGTCTGTTAGAAGTCAACAGTATATAACGTGCTTCCATCTGTGTATTGTGGAATTATGACCCTAAATTGCCTGTCGACAATTTTGCTTTGAGGGCTAGAGAGATAGCTTAGCAGTTAAGGTGCTTGCTTGCAAAGCCAAAGACCTAGGTTTGATTCTCCAGGACCCTCATAAGCCAGATGCACAAGGTGGTACTTGAGTCTGGAGTTCCCATTCTCATTCTCTCTCTCATACTCTCTCCCTCCCACCCACCCCCCCCTTTCTCTTTCTCTCAAATAAACAATCTTGATTTGAGGTCTCTCCTTCTGTAGCCATTACCCTCCCACTGCAGGGACAAAACATCTGGCCCTCGGCAGCAGCTTGTGGAAGGAGAGGGAGAAGTCTCGTCACACTGAGGAAAACATGACAGGAGCAGATAAGGGGCAGCATGTCATCCAGGAGAAAGCAGACAGAGAGTGCCTAGTGCGGCAAAAGGGGCTAGGCTAGGGTACCCCAAGGTCTGCCCCAGTGACACACTTCTTCTAGCCATACTCCACCTCCCAAAGGCTCCACAATCTTCCCAAACAGCACCAGCAGTGATTAAGTATTTAAACACATGAGGTTATGCGGAACATTTTCTAGTCAAACAGCCACATATGCTTACCTTTAAATGGCTGCCAATAAATATCTGAGGTGTGGTGTAATACAGACTGAAAGAGATTTTACTCCTTTTATTTAACATTTTCCATAACGTTTCCTTCCAGTCACCTTGCAAACTACCTAAGAGAGCCCACTTAATATCAAAATGGCCCTGGAAAACCGGTTTTTCAATGAATCCCATTTTGACAGGTGATAAACTAGAGACTCAGAAAGGATTAGTCACAGGACCCAGGTACTAAGCCTGAAGTCGGAAAGCAGTGGCCCGAGGGTCAAACCTAGCCCACTGTACGAATGTAAAGTTCAACTGCCACATAGCAAAGTTCCTTTGTTCACATATAATCTATGGCTGCTTTGCTGTTAGGAGAGCAATGTTGTATAGTTGTGACAGAGACTCTGGTGCAAAGCCTAAAATATTTACTATCTGGCCCTTTCTAGAACATCTGCCAACCTCTAGTCCAGGCTATACTGGCAAAATAAAACTAAGTGTCAGTGACCTTCTCAGAGGCTCAATCACATCGTATACAAAATACAGAGCTTGTAACAACACTAAGTGTTTTAATGACCTTAAAAACCTACAGTGGGAACAGTCCTGGCAAGTCATCTACCTTCTGTTTCTGAATTATAAGTAGAGCCTGGCACTAGTAAATGCCTCATTACTCTTACTCCCATTTAAACATAAATATACTCAGGATATTAGAAGTATTTATTGCTTGCAGAACTGTCTCATAATATAGAAATTGCCCCATCGGTCAAACAACAATAGAAGATGTATTGATTTCCTATGCAAAGTATGATAGTCAGACCTAAATAAGCTGGAGGAAAGAAAGTGTAAGCTTGACATCAAGGACAGACGGGAAGGGAGCAGTGGTGGGAAGCTTTCTTCACGTGTGCTCTTAAACCACTGCAAGGCAGACATGCAGAGCTTCCTCGTTGCTCCAAAATGTGTGCTCACAGCATGTGCATAATAATATGGAATGTGACGCTGCGTTGCTTACAATGAAACCTTCAGAATAACTTTGTCCAGAATCTAATTCACCACCTGTCTTTCTCCTGTTCAACCATGTATTACCCATCTCCGAATGTTACCACCAACACTAACAGCCTCAGTCCCTGTGCCCCCAAGACCCCGCAGAGTAGTATGCATGAGTCCTTGCTCCCAATGTCTTCTCTTTCTTCCTTTCTCTCTCTCACTCGCTCACTCGCTTGCTTGCTTCTGCCTTCAAGCAAAGGCCTCCCCACACGCTCTGTCCTAGACGGTTTTGATTTGTCTAACTGGAGCCCGAGGCTGGCTTTCTACTTCAATTCCTATTGGGCCATCGGTCGTCTTTCAGGATTGTGTCTAGTTTCCCGTTCAGGTTCTTCCAGAGTTCCTTGCTGGTTATCAAATTAAGACAAATCCATGGCCCTGTGAATCCAAGGAGCGACAGAAAAGGCTCCGTAATCTGCTCTTCATGGTTCAGGCCCATCAACATACGCTAAGGCCTGATGGGAAGCCCCAAGGAACGCACTGGACTGCTGGTGGAGCCCCCATCCAGGGCGAGGTCAACCGTGTGCACGGCTCAAGCACTAATTCATCATGTCCCCGGCGAAGAACAGGAGTGGTCAGGAACCAGCCAGGGTGCTGCAGACTGCGGGGGTCACCCTTCTCCCCACTTCCTCTCTGCCTGTGCTGACTCGGAAGCCCTTAATCCTCTAGTCCTCTAAAGTGACTTGTAGAAAATTAAACCTAGAATTATATTTATATACTTCCCTTCCAAAATTGAAAACTCCTGGAGGGCAGTGGTCTAGTTTTATTAATCTGTAAACCTCCTCAAATACTCAGCCTGGTACCCAGCTGGAGTTAAATGAAGAACAAAGGGATCCCCCCCCCCCTTCCAGGAAGTATAATGGGGGAATGAAAAAGAAAAGATCGCTCAGAAACTCCATCAAGAGAATACCCCCAAGAGGTCTTTCTTTGTGGTTTGTTTATACCAACATATATCCACCAGAACTTCCTGAAAATAATTTTGAAGAAACAAAGACCATGAAAAATTAGCTGCCAGATTTGGAATGGTGTGTTTCTGGGGAGGAGCGGCGGGAACTAAAGGAATGGCCACATAGAGTGACCAGATTTCCCAAGGAGAGTAATTCATTTCACTCCAAAAACGGGGGAAAGCAGCAGGCCTCGACCCTGGCAATATGTTAGGATTGCCTGGGGAAATTGCAGAAGCCCTCGTGCCAGGGCCAATCTCAGACCAACAAAATCTACCTCTCTGGGGGCAAGCTCAGGCATCTGTGGTTTTAAAGCTACCCAGGTGCTTCTTTAAAAAAGGCATCTGCCTTGGAACTCTGGCTCTACAAATGACTTTGGGGACCCTGGGTACAATCTGCCACTGACCCTTGAATCCCAAGCAATCCTTTGGCTCAGCTTCCCATCTGTAAACCATGCTTCACCATCATTGAGTTATTTTATTTTTAATTTTAATTATCGAGAGAGAGAGAGACAAGGGCAGATAGATGAGAGAGGATGGGTGCACCAGGGCCTCTAGCCACTGCAAACAAACTCCAGATGCATGGACCACCTTGTGCATCTGGCTTACGTGGGTACTAGGGAATCGAACCTTGGTCATTAGGCTTTGTAACCAAGCACCTTAACCGCTAACCCAACTCTCTAGCCCTCACTGAGCTATTTTAAGCAATAAATGTGGATCCATCAACGTTCTAGGAATAATGCCCAACACAGAGACTCAGTAAGTCAGCTGCTTACATCATCAAAAGACAGTGGTTGACAATGATTAAAGCAATCAATATAGAAAGTCCTCAGGAACTGACAATCTCTTATCCTACTTGCACAATCATTTTCCCATTCACAATCTCTGAATATCTGGTCCAAAAGAGGGTCCTCCGGATAGACACCTCACTCCTCAACAATGCCCTACAGTTGTCAGAAAAAAAGCAGGGCATACCTAATATTAAACCATTATCTGCTATTTATCTAAAATTCACATATACCTGGATGTCCTGGATTTTTCTTTGTTAAACCTGTCAGCACTCCACTCACCTGTCACCTAAATTTAGGCTATAACTGACAGAGGCAGAGCCTAATTAATAAAAGCACTAAACATAAAACTCAGTATTTGGAATCTTGACCATTATTGTCCCCTGGGAGCCAAAAGACATGTTAGTACAACTCACAAGAAACCAGCCAGATCTCCAACATAGGGCAAGTCAATGCATTGTTCAGATGAGTAAAACCTGGGAAGAGACTATTCAATGGAAAAAAAAAAAAAAAAAAAAAACAAGAGGGGAGAAAGCTTCCCTAAACTGACTTCTGCATTTCACAGTCACTTGGATTCTAAAGCAAGACAGTGGCAGATTTGATCAGAAACTCTTGCCTCTCAGTAGAACACACTTCAACCATCCCACAAGGCAAAGGCTCCACTGTAAATTATTTACCCCTAGGAATGGTGTGGTGCCAAAACCCAAAGCCATGTTTCAGACTTCAAGAATCTGACCATGCAGGTCTCTACAGAGGCTCCTATTTCTTTAGGATTTTTGTTTTGTTTTATTTTGTTTTGTTGTTTTGTTTTAACCCTCCCCTTCCAAATGAACTAAGTGGATTTTTACCATTCAATGTATCACGCATTTTGCCACTAGAAGAAAAGGTAGATTTAAATATATACATACATTATACACACACACACACACACACACACACACACACACACACAGCAGAAAAGCAACTTTCTTGAAACCCATTTAACAAGGAATTTATTTGGAATGCCCTGAACCAGATTCCCCAGGGAAATGTTAAATTTTGAACTTCATCTACTATAATAGTAAGGAATGTTCAAGAAACTGAAGATGAAAAACACTAGAGAAGATGTTTAGAAGCACTAAGAGCCAATGAGTCAGCCAGTTCTGCAAGAGTTGAATTAAATCAGCCACTAGATTGTTCATTGATTATCACAAACAGCGACTGCGCTCCTACAAAGGCATGTTTGCCAGTTCACTTGGCTAATCCCTTCTGAACGAGGATCCAAGGAATGAATATTATTTATCCAATGGCAAGCTGCACAAATTAATCACACCCAAGCACCATGCTGGCAGCCAAATACAATCCATAAAATAATTCCAGGCTACCATCAGGAGAGCCGGCAACAGGAACGAAAGCTCAGCTCTCCACTCTTCCACACAAAGAGAAATCGCAAATTACAAAAGGGTTGAAAAGACCCCTCCACTCATTTATAACCAAGTACCCTGGACTAGTAGGTCTATGTAAAAATATTTTTTTTTAAGAAAATAAGATTGACAGTTGATCAGTTGATAATTTTTTTTAATAAGAAAAATGAAAGGCCAGGGGGGCAAGCCATACGTGCATTTGTGCATTACATTAAAATCCAAATGAAGAGTACGTGACATCCGCACAGCCCTCCGTTTACTTAGGTGCACATATCCCTGTAACCTGAGCGGCGCTGATAACAATCAGCTTTTTTTTCCCCCTACAAACAGTAGAAAGTAGCTCCTCCAGCTGCGCGGGCAGCAGATTCACACAGCAACCACAGGACGCAGCAGCAGCCTTGGCCAAGCTCCAGCTTCACAAGGTGGCTAATAATACATGGAAAAGAGACAGCACAAAGGCAGAGGGGGCCAGGAGGACAAGAAATGCTCCATTCATGTCGCCAGGCATCCCCGCCGCGGGCCACTTGAATAGTGCTCTTATGAGGCTGCCAGCTCTGAACGCAAAAGCAAAGGGAAAAAAAATATGTGTAACTTAAGTCAGAAAGAAGGGAGGTCTCTGTTTGCTGTTCTCGAGGAGCGACAGAAGAAGGCCTCGCCAATGACCCTTCATTTTCCCGGGGAAGCTTTTTATCTCCTTCTGGCCAGTGGCTACCGCATGCAAGCCAGCACCCCAGCTTCAACAAGAAACATGGGGATAGCACAGCTCTTGGAGGCCTGCAGAGGGCGCCTTCGGGGCCATAGGCTGCAAAGAGCTTCCCCTGAAGAACCAGCAGCAGAGAGTAGGGGCTCCATGGGCCCCCAGACAGAGCCATCTCTCACTTCCACCAACTAACTCCTTGTTGACGGGTGTGCTCTCCTTTCATTAAGGCCCAAACCATTTCCACATATCCATCCACCTCAACATAAAATGACATTTTACTACCATCAAGTGCTAACCACCACCAACTTTATAGGAAGCAAGAGGAGGAGGGTGAGGCAAGAGTTTTTATCTCATTATCTACTGCCAGGCAGGGTAAGGGTGTATTTTTTTTTCCTCCACTTCTACTGGAACAGATGTCCTGAGGCAAAAAATAAACTTGAAATACTGGTATCTAGAAGGCAAAAGCTATGTCTTTGAGGTACCTGATGCATACTGTATGCAGGGTCAAAGATCATTACCCCATTTTATCTTCACCCAAAATCTTTGGTGGGAGAACACTCTGAACCAGTTTTACCTTTGAGGAAACTGAGGGAAAGCATGGCCATCCTACTGCCTAATATGAAAGTCCATGTTCTTTTTTTCTCTTGTGGTTCTCAACTCCCAAACTACCTCCACACCAAGGGTCAGCAGACTTCTCTGAGGAGCCAGAGAGGAAACACTGCAGACTTTATGGGATATTTGACCCTGGTTACAACTACCGTCACTGCTGGGGCAGCAGGGGAGCCACCAGGGATCACATGTAAATGAACAGCATGACTGGTTTTCAATAAAACTTTATTTATGGACACTGACTTTGAAATTTCATATAGTTTCCACATACCACAGAATTATTAGTCTTCATTTATTTGTTTTCTACTTAAAAATGTGTATACCAATCTTAGCTGTCAGGCATATAAAACATAGTACATGAAGTAATAATTTACTTCCGTACCATACATTGATAATATTATGATTAATTATGAAGTAGATAAATTAAACAGAGTATATTGATCTAAAAATTAAATGGGAAAAATGAAGGGGGGCACAGTCTGTGCCATTTAAAAATTCATTATTCAGGGGCTGGAGAGATGGCTTAGCAGCTAAAGGCACTTACTTGCAAAGGCTGACAACCTGGGTTCAATTCTCCAGTACCCACATTAAGCCAGATGCACAAAGTGGTATATTTATCTGGAGTTCATTTGCAGTGCCAAGAGGCCCTGGCATGTCTCCCCTTTCCTTTTCTTCTCTCTCTCCCTTCTTTTCCTCTCCCTCCTTTCCTACAAATAAATAAATAATATAGTAAATGAATTTATTTTTCAAAGTACATTATATACTTAAAAGAAACTGTCTATAGGAAATGAATATATGCCAATAAAAAGAAACTCATTCCGCCGGGCATGGTGGCACACACCTTTAATCCCAGCACTTGGGAGGCAGAGGTAGGAGGATTGTTGTGAGTTCAAGGACACCCTGAGACTCCATAGTGAATTCCAGGTCAGCCTGAGCTAGAGTGAGACATTACCTCGAAAAAACAAAACAAAAACAAACAAAAAAAAAACCTCATTCCTACTTCACTGTAATTGTTTTTTCTATTCTACATTAAAAGTGAAGGAAAAAAAAGAACCCTGAGTATCAATATAGTAACACTGGCAGAAAAAGGATATCCACATAAATAGATACAGTGATGGCTTTCATTAAAAATAAAGTTAGTTCACAAATTAGTATACAATTTTGAAGCTCACCTTTTGAAAAAAAATTAAATCGCTGTTTGAATCTATAAATTTGGTTTCTTATCCTGGGCACAACTGCCTCTCAGTTACTCCAGAGGGAGTAAAAACTGGATAAAGCTAGATTTGGAAGAAAGGAAAATTACAAAAGGATAGGAAAATTTGAATGGGCAGGGAAAACAAGTAAAGCCAAAGCAACTGCAGCAAGGGCCAGTGACATGTGTGACATTACGACTATGTTTCCAAGTTGGCAATGACAGGCTGATTTCCTAATTTTAGAGCGCAGAGTTAACTTAGCAACTAATCAATTCAGCTTCTCCCACGATTCTTCCTAAACACAGTGAACCCAGTTGTTGCGGGTAAACCCAGTCAGCTATAAACAGTACCCTAACAGCATCAGGGAGATCAATCATGCACTAAATTGCTCCTGAAGAAACACTGTTTTATTTCTTTATTTCTCCACATGGTTAGCCTAACTATTTTCTGCTACACATTCCCTGCATAAAGTGTAACCATACTCTGCAGTCAGAAATGACCTCACCATCTTGGGAACAGAGTTACCATCCCCTGTGCTTTCTAAAAAGTACAAGAATGCAAGAGTGTAGGAGTAGGAGCCTTTTCAAGAGCCGGTGACAGCATGGAGGTAGCAGATGAACTACACTTGGAAGCTGGGGCTTTTCCCCTTCTAGATGTCTTTGGACATCAAGATCATATGGAAATCATGTTGGCTAACACCATTTCCAACCTGTAATTACGGGCAGCTCTGATTAAGATCTCTTCCTAAACCTGGAGTGGCCTCACAAGTCTGTAATCCTAGAACACTAGAGGTAGAAACAGTTGGGTGGCTGCAAATCTGAGGCCAGTCTGGTCTACACAGCAGGTTTCAGGGCAGCAAGAAATGCATAAAAAGACTTTGTCTCAAAAGAACCAAAAATGAGCCGGGCGTGGAGGCGCACACCTTTAATCCCAGCACTCTGGGAGGCAGAGGTAGGAGGATCGCCATGAGTTCCAGGCCAGGCTGAGACTACATAATGAATTCCAGGTTAGCCTGGGCTACAGTGAAACCCTACCTCAAAAAACAAACAAAAAAAAAAAAAAACCAAAAACAAAAAAAAAAAAAAGATCATACAAATAAAACAAAACACCACTTCCTAGAACTCAGGGATTAAGATCCATACAGATAGTATGTAATAGGATGGCTTTTTATACTTACAGCTTGATATGTTTAAGAAAAACTATAAAGGGAAATCTTCCTTACAGTTTCATTATGATGCAGTATGATTTTTTTTCTTTAAAAGCCTCACACTTTTTTTTTTCCTCAGTCAGTATGCTAAGGTAACAAGATATGGATATTTTGCCTTAATTCTGGTGTCTGCTATCCTATTTTTTTCCCATTACTTGTATTTCTATCATTTTTCTCATTCCAACCATAACCCCAGTAAATTTAACAAGAATGTAAATTGCTGGGAGGATTTTACATATTTTTAAGACAAATTGGCTGATGTTGGTATCATATTTATAGGATAATAACCACACAAGGTCATAGAACAAGCTTCAAGTCTTACAGATAAAATTGAAAATTTTTGTTTTAATCTTTAAATCCTATTTAATGCTCACTTCTCCAGAAGAAGTCTTGGGCAAAATGATTATTACTTTGTTTTGGAACACTGCAAATTGGTGTTCTAAAAGAGTTTAGATTCATTAAATTAGGTGAGTAAGAAAGTTAATGATAAGATGCAAATGTTATTAAATAGCTTCTGTTTATGATAGAAAAGGCCCATCTGTCTAGAGTGAAGGCAACAGGACAGCTTAAAAATAATCTGCCAGGAGTAGGGCAGTTCTTTGTGTATTTGGAATCTGAGGAATTCAGGAGATGTTGGGGATCCTTCTTTGAATTGGGGACACAATAGGGCCAGCTGCCACTCTTGACCTTGATAAACCCATGCATCCATCACTCTGCCAATGTACACTGGTCTCACTATTGTCAGGGTGGCAAGGGAAGAAATTCTAATTCGTTGAAGCCTTGACACATTCCCTAATGGCATTTTCCAAGCAGCCTGTAAAGCAAGGGTGCTGTAAAAGCAGCCAAAGGCCTGGTTGGGACAGGGTCATCACAATCTGGCTATCGCATGAGGTCTCCAGCGCTGCTAGAAAGTCCTGTTGGAAGAGAGGACCCGGTCCTCTGAGCTCCTCTAGGCTCAGCTTTGCTGCCTGGGAGGACCCTCTGGTCTTTGCTGAGTGCTGGCTGGGAAAGAGATTTCCCTGGGGACATCACTCCCAGGAGTTCCTTCTGTGAACACTGCCATTCACTTCAGAAGCAGCCACTTCATGCCCTCGATACCATTTTCGGCTCTGTTCAAGGAGACTTCGCTCTTATATAACAACGCAAGGATCTTCCATTGGGCCCTGGAAAGAATCAGCTCAGGGACAAAGTACCATTTTCCACATCTATCTTTCAATACTCTCATTTCAGAATAATTTTTTAACAGGTCTTTTCAAGTGATGGCCACTTTAAAAATCAACTCGAGAGAGCTGGAGGCAGAAAGACTTTTTTTTTTCCCCCAGACTGCTTGCTTGCAAAGACTCTAGAATAAAGAGAAAAAGAACACAGCTGCTTACTTCAAGCTAACACTCAATGCTTTCAGTTACAGTTTAATGTATTTATTCCTCACAGGCACTGAGGTAGGCACTACCATTGCCCCATGACACAGACAGGGGAGTCAGGCAAGCAGGTTATTGGCCAAAAGCTTCAGGGTGTATGTGGTCAATGCTCTGAACCCTCTACTTCCACTAAACCAATACAATGGAAACAGTCATCATTGCCAGCGAGTATGGTCCACTTCTCCCTGCCAACACCAATGTGCATGTCCCAACCTCACAGGTGTCTGCTCCATTCAACAGAGCACTGGTTCTCCACTGTCACATAGATGGAGGAGGAAGGCATCTAATGGGCAGATAGCACAGACGCTGTTGAATAGCCTACAACATACAGGGTGGGTCTCCACCAGTAAAAATCATCCAAATCCAAATACCTTCAAAATATGGGTCTTCCTCCAAAGCCCCCCCAATTCATTTTCCCCACCCAAACACTACGCTATGCTCAAAGAAAGAAACTATTTTTTCCAGTAAAGAGACTTTCTTGCCTCATTGTTTTATCCTCCACCCTCCCAAAAGACCTCATGGATTTATGTGGTTCCACTTCTATAGTTTGACTTGGCTTGTCCTATACAGACTTCAAAACCTACTTCAAGAGCAGTTTTGCTGGAGAAGGCCAGCCCACCAGAGCTCCAGCCTCCTCCTGAAACAGGCCCCTCACGTTCACAGTGTAAATGCACGACCCCCCATCACTGACAATATGATCCCTCACTGCATTCCTGCCAGGGGCCCACACTTTGACAAAGCATTTGATATATATAATTGCTATTCCTTAAGACGGTCCTAAAATAAAGAAACTGCCCCCCTAACAAAACTGGAGGGAGCTAAGGAAAGTGAAAGGTGTTTAAATTCTTCCACAAAAGCAGGTGGGAGAAGCCTGATTCAAATCCCCATCAGACTAGTTCAGACTTTTGCGCACAGACTTTTTCCCACTGCCATGCACAGGTCAGCTCAGGACTCTTGCACATCTTTCCAAAGCACCTGGCAGAATGTTTACTAACCTGCTGATGAGCGGATCAAAACATTTCTGTGGTTCAGAAGCTGCTCTGACATGAGGCTCCTACTGTACAAGTTTATTTTGAAGACTCCTGCAGAGTTACATGCCATTCTTGTTGCTTTGCTATTGCATTTATTACTTTAACAGATTTACAGAGGTGTAATTGACATATTATATACTATACTATGTTGTACAGGTTGATAAGTTTGACATATATATGCACCCATGAATATCCAAAGTTAGCTGTGAAGTATTTTTCTCTAGATTCTTTCACTCAACATCGTATTGTGACATTTGTCCATATTGGCACATACGAAAATTCACTCTTCTATTGCTAAGTATAATTTCATTGTGTAGACCACAGGCTGTTTATCCATTCACCTGTTGATAGATACATGCATTGTTTAGGACTATTACAAATAAAACTGCTATGAACACTGGTGGGCATGTGACCATTCTCTTTTAAATTCAGTGTGTGTGTGTGTGTGTTTGAGAGAGGGGGCAGAATTGGCACGCCAGGGCCGCAAACTCCAGACACATGCACCACCTTGTGCATCTGGCTTACGTGGGTACTGGGGAATCAAACCTTGGTCTTAGGTTTTGCAGGCAAGTGCCTTTACTGCTAAGCCATCTCTCCAGCCCCCTTAAATTCATCTGTATACAAAGAAGTGTTCTCCAGATCATAAAAATATGTTCCATTTGAACCCTTTCCATCATAAAAAATGAGAAATAAAATTTTGATTCTTGATGAATATACATTTAGGCATGTTTTTCTAGGACAGGTGGCCTGGCCTGTCATTTGGAACCATCTTTTCATTATAAATTAATTTCATTTTCCTTATACATAAAACCAGTGACAGAACCTCCCTCACAGGACAGTTTTGAAAATTAAATAGTGATGATTGCCCCATGCCCAATGTGTGGTGAGTATCCATAAATATGGGATGTGATTACATTAATATTAATATATATTATACAAAGTGACTAAGCTTCATTATTCCTTCAAACAGATCCTCCTACTATTTCTGCCAATTTCCCATCACTGATTTTATCTATGTGACTATTCTGCTACTTGGAGATAATACAGGAAAAAAAAAAAAGCCAAGCACATTGTTCCTAAAACCTTTAGAGAAATAAAATAAGTACATAAGTAAAGGAAATTCTGGAAGAATTATACCTAAAAATGCGCCAAAAGCCAACTTTCCCCTCAGGTATAGTAGCACAGACTAAGAACATGTTACAATCTTCTAACTAGAAGCTCTGAGTCACTTGGTTATTCATGCATCAGATAGAAGGAAGTGTACTCCTGAAGCCCAGCCGGGTTCCAGGAAGACCTGAACACACACACATCCCTCACACACCCATGTGCTGGCCCCACCTTTCCAGTTTTCTGCGATCTGTCCCTTGTCCTTTCACATATGTGTGGCAGTTAGAATTTACATCCCCCAAGAGACTCAAATGTTCCTTTAAAGCGTGTCTCTTGCATTTCCAGCCACCTGGCTGGACGTGGTGTCACTGTGAGCAGATCCTGGGGTACTGCGGACAGATCGGTTTTCAGCCTAACGGGATGCAGGGTGCTCGAGGGCTGCCCAGGTGCCCTGCTGTTGGGCTGTTGGTGTTGCTCTTGCTTTTGGTGGTGCTGGTGGTGGTTCAACTCTGCATGGATTTGGGAAAGGGGTCCAGCATTTTCCACCAGTATGGAACTTCCCCTGTAAGCTTCAAATAAATCGCTTCCTCCCATAAACTGTGTCTGGCTTAGAGGTTCATCCCAGCAGCACGGAGCTGACAATGACAGTGAGCAAGTCTGAAAAGGGAGCTTTTGGGTGGGAAGTCACTGGTCCTTGAGTGAGGAAGAAACAGGCTCTGTCACTAAGCCCAGATGACCACCTGCGAGATGTCCCGAGGGGCAGAACCATGGGCAGTCTGACTGGACACTGAGGACAAGCTTCCCATGGAGGTGGTAGGTGTGGTAACTAGACACTGATCTAATCACGGGTACTGTCTGTCAGGGAGTGCTCCTAGGGAAAAGGGCCTGCAGGGGAAATCTGGGAGCTTTCAACCTTGGCTGAGAACACAGCGCCTGGTGGGCTTGGCAGGCAGAGTTCAAGAGCACAGGAGGACGACTCTGCTGTCCTCAGGAGAGCCAACAAACTCCCTGTTGCCACTGGCCACGGAAGTATGACTTGGTTTCCCACAAACAGGGGCCTTGGTAGCAAAGCAGGAACATCTGTAGGTGTCCTCCGTCCTGATTTTCCAGTATGGAGAATGCTGCAGGGTAGTTTAACGCAGACCCGGATGGAAGGACAGCTCGTCCCCCCGCATGCTGCCTGCTCAAGCCCCCACCCTACCGCCCAAGTCCTTGCTCCCACGGCACCATCCTTTCAGAGCACTTGCCACAGTAGCTGGTATCCACATCTTTTGGCATGACTGATTATTGCCTATTTCCTAGCTTTTCTGCAAGCTCCAGGGCCACAGCCACTTTTCTCCTCCAGACTCCCCCACTGCATGCTCAGCACGCAGCCCAATGCACAAGACATGTAACAGGCACTCAATAAAGACATGCTGCGGTTAACGAATGACCCGGGCTGAATTCGTGAGTGTTCTGTGTCCACTGTTGTGTTCTGTGCCTGAGCCATGCCTAGTTTCCTAAGGGCCTTGGGAAGGTAAGAACAATCTCAGCTGGACATGGTAGCTCATGCCTGTAATCCCAACACTAAGGAGGCAAAGGAACTGTTGTGGAGTTAGAGGCCATCCCTGGGCTACAAAGTGAATTCTACACCAGCCAGAACTACATAGCAAAACTCTGTCTCAAAAACAAAAATGAAAAAAAAAAAATTAAGAAACAGGCAATCTCCCCATTGTGAACTAGGGGTTGTCAAGTACTCAGTGACCAGCATATGGAAGATTATATTGGTTGCTTTTCTCATCACAGTGACAAAATATCTGACAGAGGCAACGGGAGGAGTGTGAGAGTAGTTCTGGCTCATGGTTTCCGCAGGGTTTTGGTTCAGGGCGGTACAAGTACCTCTGACAAGGGGCAGCGGAGCACAGCAGCACTCACTTCATGGAACATGGGCAGGAGGCAGAAAGAACAGGCTATACCACAACGCAGATAAAACCTTCCCAGGCCCACTACTTCTCCCATCCAGGCCCCACCACCTCAAAGCCCCAAAGCCTTCAGCAGAGCTCCACCAGGCGAGTGCACAGGAGTCTATGGGGGACCGGACATTCGACACACGAGTCTACGGGGAATACTTCAGATTCAAACCATAACAAGGATTCAATACCTTTTGCCTTCTTTTCCTTATTTATTTACTTCAGAGAAAGTCAGAGAGAGAAAGAAGCAGGCAGAGGGAGAGAGAGAATGGGCATACCGGGGCCTCCAGCCACTGCAAAGGAAGTCCACACGCATGCACCACCTTGTGCATCTGGCTTTACGTGGGTCCTGGGGATCAAACCTGTGTCCTCAGCCTTTTCAGGCATGTACCTTAATTGCTGAGCTTAACTCCAGCGGCCCCCCTTTTGCCTCCAGCAACCCAGAATGTTCAATTCCTTCCAGAAAATACTCCCTGCTAGCAATATATCTTCCAGACTTTCTACACTATACAGTTCCCTTACCTATGCACATGCAAACAGAAATACATATCATGAACAGATGACATAAGCAGAAAACCACTGTCATTTTTACAGCAAGGAAAGCTTACTAAAAAAGTATCAACCAAATTGTGAGTCGGTGATAAAGCATTTAGTTTCAGCTGTAGGAAATGAGGAGGAAAAACCTGTCTCTGGGCTCTAAGACTTCCAAATTAATGTCCTAAGGTTTGAAAGTAATTTACCTTATCGTGTTCAGCAGCCACAGCAGCTACAGTCAAACAGGAGAAGTAGCCAATATTTCAATAAAAAAGCTAAGGTATCACCTAAAAGCAGTTTCGGCTTTGGCAAAAATTGCCAACTCTAGCCACAAACTTGGAAATACACTTCTCTTCCTTGCATAGATTTAAGCTCCCTAATAGCACTATTGTCAGGTAATGGGGTGGCAAATTAGGTAGCAGGAGCTCCTATTTATCCTAGCATCTCCTCACACAGAGGGAAGCCGGTCACTAGACGGTGGGAAAGAGGAGACATCTAAGGCTTCTTGGGGTTTATTTTGTTATTATATGTACCTTTCAAAACTGACTATTCTAGAACCAGGATGTCTTTCCAAAGAGGATTACTAATCTATATCTAATACAGTACTTTTAAGATGTACAAATGTACCATCTACAGATGGTACAAAACCCATTAAAACTTTCCACTAGAGAGTTTTTGATATATGTGTATATGGCATGAGATAGAGAAATGCACTGAATATAAATTCAGTAGATTATATGGCTGGACATATAACTATGGATACATAGACAAATGTTAGTATGGGTGTGTGACAGAGAGATAAGAATGGACTTGTTAGTGAACAAACAGGTAGGCAGACAGAACTGTAGGACTGGGCACAAGGCAAAGCTGAATTGAGCTCCCTTCAATCCACTCTCCAATGTAAGTTCCTTTCTTTCTTTTCCTTCTTTATATAATATCCCACATCCCTTTTATCACTAGGCAAAAATTTTCCAGGAAGAAAAAATTAGATAAAATTATTAACCTGAATGTCCATGGAAATAACTGGCTGACGAAATGCTGGAAAGAAGTGTTGGGCAGAGCCTACAAGAAAAGTGCCAACTTTGGCTGTCCAACACAGAAGTCAAAAATCTCTTATTTCAGTCTTTCAGCAGGGGCCCAGGGAGAACGCCCCGCAGTTCTTGGAAGCACAGTTCTAAGGTTTGCTTACTTTCACTCACAGAGTGTATGTTATTGAACTTTGCCCACCTGGTTAGTTAGAAACTAACAGAATCCTTTATGGCTCAGGGTTACAACTGGCCAAACGGGAGCTTCTGTGGAGTTACGAAAGTGAAAGTGAGGCCTAGTTACCTCTGTAAGAAGGTGCATGATGGGCAGGTGCCCCATGGGTCTCAGTCTGTCATGGCTTTCTTCTGCGGTCATCCTTGTGTCTTACCAACTAACATCCCAGTTGATCAGCAGTGGCTCCAGACCAGCAAAACCCCTGGGCTAATGGCCACAAAGTTAGGAACTATGTAGGCACAGTCACAGAGGCCACAGCTTTGAGACGTCGTGTGCTTCCCTCCCTTGCTGTCCTCTTCAGCAGTCTCCAGTCGTAAACCGTCTACCCCTACCCTTGACTTCAGATGGAACTCTCTCTAATCCTCTCACACCCCGCCAGGACCATCACTTCTCAAGCTGCTCTTGTATTTGAGGAAGGGCCAATTTCTATAATAAATCCTTTAATCCCATAATACTCACCACGTTTCTGTTCTCTGACTGGCACCTGGTTGAAAAGAAGGATAATACAGGGAAAGACCTCAACCCACAGACCTGGCGCTATCCTACTTACTGGTCCATTTAAGAATCACTTGCATTCTCATGCAAAAGGATGCAGGGTGATGTACTGAGACATGGCTTAGCAGTTAAGGCACTTGCCTGCGAAGCCTAAGAACTCATGTCAGACTCTCTAGGTCCCACATAAGCCAGACACACAAAGTGATGCAAGCATACAAGGTCATACATGGGCACAAGGAAGTGCATATGTCTGGAGTTTGATTACAGTGGCTGGAGGCCCTCACATGCCCTTTCTCTCTCTCTCTCATTCTCTCTCTCATTCTCTCTCTCCCTCTCTCTTAAAAAGACCAATCTATTGGAGTTGCCTCAAAAAAAGTGGGGGGGCAGGACATGGTGGCACATGCTTTTAATCCCAGCACTTCGTAAGCAGAGGTAGGAGGATTGTCCTGAGTTCAAGGCCACCCTGAAACTACATAGTAAATTCCAGGTCAGCCCAGACTAGAGCAAGACCCTACCCCCTCCCCAAAAAAAGGATGCAGGGACTAAAAACCTGAAAGAACAAGTTTCTAAAGCCCCACACACAATGCAGCATACACCAGAATCATGCTGAGCCCCTAAAAATCTTCTCCGAAAATACTACTGTAATCATAAACAACGCACTACTATCTGCAGTACCGGATGGCAGCTAAGTTTCCGACATCTTGCAAGATGCAAAACAATTATTGGTAATAATGAGCAAACACCCTTTTCTTACAGGCTAACTTCTTATCCAAAAAGATATAAGAAACTCTCCTACATTCCATTTAATCAAGAAACACCCTGTCCGGGCATGAACATGTTCCGGTGGTCACCAAGTGGGTGTCTGCAGGCTCAATCTAGTCCATACACATGTTCGCTATAGCTATTTAATTTATTCGTACACTCCCATTGCTCCCTACTTTTGGAAACTGAGAGTATCTAAGCTTCCATGTTTCTAGCTTCTGAAAGACCTTAGTCTCCAGCATGCCTTACTCTCCCCACACACTGCTCTTTCCTCCACGACAACCATCCATCTCAGCTGATCCTCTGTACTCTGCCAGTAACACCTACCTGGGCCCTGAGAACACTGAAGATTCCAAGCACTACTTGTACTCTTAAAAGCTGGTCCCCGGTGGCTTGAGAAGATGACTGGATAACCTTTCTGTAATACTGAAGTTCCCTCAGCTGGAGACTTACGGTTTTGAGTGGGCTCTGCTGGTAAGGGCCATTTATGTTTTGTGTTGCTTTAAAAGCCTACGTTTTCCAGGTCACACCATAGACACGGCCCTTGCACTGAAGGAGAGTCTATTAAGAAGAGGCTCATACTTTTAGCAATTAAGGGCTGTATCAACATGCCCAAGAACAAGCCGGAACGCCACCCAGCCCAGCTGCTCCTCATGAGAATCACGTTGCCAAAGCCTCGGGAGCATGGTTGGCAGTCTTCATCCAGGACAGAATCTGGAGACTTTATCTCTGCTTTCTATTACTTAAAAGTTTCTGCTTATTGTCATTTTGTTTCTTCACCTCATTAGAAAAGGAAAGGGAAAACAGAAATGGCTCTCCTCAAGTCAAAGTGAGCTGCACACAAGATGCCTGACCCTGAAATGAGAGTGTATCACAGAGATGCAAAAACTCCACAGAAAGTCCCTCTCTGTCCATTGTGGTTGAGCGACTTGGGGCGTGTGATTTCCCTCCACCTGAAATCAGTCATTCTCAAAGCACTGTAGTCAGATTGGACTGAATGCCACATACAAAGCACTTGGCATGCTAGCTGGCATACACATTCAATAAAGGCTCAAGTTACTATAATTGTCTTATTATTATCAACAGAGACAGCTCATGCCAATATTTAAGTCACATTCAACCAAACAGGGAAGGAAATTCCTTTGGCAGCCATGCCATAAGAGAGACTCGCTGAGTTTCCAAGTTGGGTTCAAGAGAAACCAGTAAATACATCCCATAGAAAAATGTGCTAATAAAACTGTGAGAAATCATTATGTTGCTTGATACACTCCTAAAACCAATTCATAAACCACAAAGCTCAAAAGTTCAAGCTTCTTACCCAAATGCCCAAACATTAAAAAGGCAATACGTCACATAAAAAAAGTCCAATTCTCCCATGGTTGCTTCGGGATATTCTGAAGAAGGGAGAACCTGAAAAGTACCGTGTTAAACTTGAACCTAGGGACTGAGCTGCCAAGCATATGCAAAGGGGGTGTGCTAAACAGCTACATGTTCAATTGTCCCCCCATGTAACACTCCACGATTTTAAAAGTACAAGCTAGTTTCTAGTAAAAAGTCCAACAAAAAGAGTTCATCTTTATAAACGATTGTTTGATCTAACGGCCATTCCACTCTATCTCCTTTACAATAAATTAACAGCAAGAATATTATTTCCATTTTACAAGTTGAAAAAAATGAACAGATCAAATGATGAAAATGCTTTGACTGGATTTTTTAAAATTCAAAATTCAATGTATCAATCCCTTGCTTCAAAAAAAAAAAAAAAGGTGTTCCACTAGAAACTTCTGGAGAAGAAAGGCTTGTCATGATTAAAAAAAAAAAAAAAAAAAAAAAAAGAAGAATCCTGGAGAGATGGCTTAGTGGTGCTTGCCTATGAAGCCAAAGGAACCAGGTTTGATTCCCCAGTACCCACGTAAGCCAAATGCACAAGGTGGTCCATGTGTCTGCAGTTCATTTGCAATAGTTAGAGGGCCTGGATCACCCATTCTCTCTATCTGCCTCTTTCCCTCTCTCTGTCTCTCTCTCTGTCTGTCTCTCTCTCTGAAATGAATTAAATATTTTTTTAATGAAGGAGGAGGAGAAAAGGAAATAAACAAGTGGCAGGTAGCATTTCCTCATTTCTAGAAACTAACTGAAAAGACATGTGTCCCATGGTTCCAGCTTCCTGGTCAATATGGTCTGGCCTCCCAACAATCCTTCGCTAGTAGGCACAAACGCCACGAGATGAAAAGATCATTTGTTATATGCTCAACTACATGGACAATTCATTCACTGACATGCCCACTACCAGCCAGACCCTGATTGGCCTAGAGGTTCAAAGAACAAGCTATACCCTAGTGAAGGAGACAAGTGCGTCAGGTGGGTCAAACACACTTCCCAATATAGGGCATTTCCTGCTGAATACAAAGACCATGCAAGGGGTCAGGAAGCTGAGGTGGAGCTAACCTTACCAGGGTTATTATCCCAAGACCCCAGAAAGTAAAGTATTTGTTTTATGTCTACACAAGCAAACAGAAGGTCACCAGCGGGTGAAAGGAGGGGACTTGGGGGCAATCAAAGTAGAAGCAATGGTGTGCTAACCACCCAGAGATGTGAGACATTCATGAGTAATAGCAGTGGTGGTAAAGATTCCCTGGAAGAATGATTAGGGCCAATTTCAAAAGATGTATGTCTCAAGTTGGGATTTTGGCCCATAGGAAAGGGGCAAATACAACAGTCTCTTAAAACAGGAAACCAGTCGAATTAGATGCTTCTTTGGGAAAAAATATTCCTAAATTTGGGCTTAATGGAAGCATACTAGCCTACTTGCCAAAAACAAGAATACACAATTCCCTCTGCTTCATGTGCCTCTTTAACTCACCCTTCACCTCCTTTCCACCAAACACTTCCCAACCATGACTAAGTCACTATAAATTCTCAAACTTCACATAATGCAGATGCCTAAGTTTCCAGAACATTATGGGTTAGGCAAAAGTATCTAATCTCTACTTGAAAGAAAAAATTAAATGCTGTCTTTTTTATAGATGATGGTATCTGTGTAATTTTTTTTTTTTACTTACCTTGAATAACTATTTTAAAAAAAAAATACTTGTCACCAGTGACAAGCACAGTGGTTGAAATTCTGGGGGAGGGGGAAAACCAACAGACTAAAAGTAATAGAGATTAAACAACTGGCTGTTGTGGTACAAAAAAAAAAAAATCAAGTTCCTTTTTAAAACAAAGAAGTGGGTATCAGTTTCATGAACTATGCTGCTAATCAAGGCACACGCTGGTTATCACACACTGGGTTTTTCCCACTGCCATGCATGGCGGCAGCGTTGTGTGGAAGGTGTGCATGGTAACAGGGTTGGCAATGTTCACTGAGAGAAGCTACTTACTTTTCTGTCTCCCACAAACATGCAGGAGGTATTTTCCTAAGCTTTGCAGCAGCGCCTACTGTCTATCACACAATCACACAGCCAAGGCGATGGACGGGACCAGGAACCTCACTGCGCTCCTGATGTTCTCGCAGACGCATGCAGATGCTCTGCTCTTCTTGGTCCTTAAAACAAATTGCTTGACTGACTCTACAGGAATTCTGTGTTTGACTGTGACAAACGAAAAGCCCTTTTAGAAGGAACAATGCACTGTTAGCTACAAATTGAGGCCTTCGGTTTACAACTGGCCTTTCCTATGGGACCAGTCAAATTTAAGAGACTGCTTTGATATAGGTTGTACTTGAAGGATTAACTTCTCAAATCTTGAATTATTATTATTACATGGAGGCAAACACTGTGCACTCAGTAAGACCAGAGCTACATGCTTTAAAATGTGCTTTTAAATATGCCTCCAGATGGAGTCTTTGAAAAAGGCTCTAAATTCCCCAGGAGGCAGCAGATAACATTCCAGAGGCTCGCAAGTGGAGATGGGGACAGATTTTAAAAAATAATAAATTGAAGCAACAAGCACAGAAAACCATGATTTCACAAAGTTTTTTTTTTTTTTTTTTAAGTGCCAATTCTTATTTCTATGCTAGCTTCAAATGGGGGAAGTCTTCAAGGGTCTGAACTCAAAAGCTTTGCCAAAGGAATTTAAGGCCCTGGTATGTGTTATGAAACAGTCATACTGTGTTAAAGCTTCAAGGAAAACCATGGCCTCTGTATCTGAAGTTATACTTTGGGAATTTCTGAAGCAAGAGGGGGGTGTGGTCACTCACATTCCCAAAGAAACCAAACAAAAATAACCCATATTTTAGGATTGGAGCACATTGCTACATGAGAAGAATTAGAAAGATGCAATTTGGTGGGTATACATAGCACTCCACTTGCTCCAGGTCTTCCTCTGGCATAGTAGGAACTGCAGAAATGGGCTGAAGTCTTCACTGTAGCACTTAATATCTATTGGCTTTGGATGTGGGGTCCAAATCTCGATTGGTCTCGGCTGTCACACGTGGAAAGGAAGACAATTCATGGGGTGGTAAAAAGAACCTCCACTCCAAGAATCAAAGGACCCTTCCGGTACTAATCGTAATTCCTTTGGAAATGTCTCCCTGGCACGGCGGCACCGACCCATGGGCCAGAGTCTCAGGCTAAGTACAAAGGAGAGAGTAAATAGTAAAACACCACAGGTCATCTTTCTCTGCTTCCCGACTGCAAGTGAAACGTGACCAGCTGCCTCATTCCCCCACCACCTTTGTTCCTACCATGAAAGACTCTACCCTCCGACCTTAAGCCAAAATAAACCTTTCCTTCCTGGTGTGATTTTTATCAGGTATTTTACCAAAGTAACAACAACAACAAAAAAAAAAACCCTAATACCCATCTCTGTGTGGGGCAGACTGCCTGCAACATGGGCATGATAATTCTCCCCCTACACGTGCATTGTCACGTTGTCCCCTCAACCATTGACTCCAGCTTTAGCCAGGTGACTTACTTTGGCCAAAAGAATGTAATGGAAATGATCCCACAAGACTTTCAAACCTGACCTCAAGAAGCCTGCCCTCTTGGATCACTACCATCACCTAAGGCAAGGCTAACCACCTGGGGCAGCTTTCTCGCTGTATCTTCCACCTGTGGCACAGTCTCGGGCTCCCAGCAAGTGTTCATTAAGCGGCAGTCCTTATCTAGAAAGGCACAGCTTGCAGGAGAAACAAGGAAGAATGAGAAAAGAAAGAGGCAGGCAGGAAGGAAGGTCTATAGTGCTCACTGGTGACTTGATTTTTGACACACACACACACACACACACACACAAAAAAAAAAAAAAAAAAAAAAACACCGCTCAGCAGAGCTCAGTGAACAAATACACCACAGCCAAGGAAAGGCGACCAAGACAGAGGAGTCTGCCCTACACCAAAGCACTGGTCAGGTCGATACTAATTGAAAATAATGGCAATTATCCTCCCCCAATTACTAAAACTGCAAAGCAACTATGCAGAGATCGTATCTCAGCAAGGATAAGGCCAGTTAAATGCTGGTTAGTTTTTGGAAATTGCACATTAAATCAGAGACTGTATCGTGGCTCAGGCTACCTCTGTACCTCTCTTTTAGCTTGGCGACATGTGTGTTGATCCATGGTTCATAAGCCCTACGCCGCAACCTCCGTAAGTGACAACTGTTAAAAGAATTGAAATCACGTCTTTCCTGAGTGTGGACAGCGAGTTTCAGTCACCATGACAAGAATAACCATGGCAGCATGTTTTGGGAGCATTTGCTATCACAATACTAGCACAAACCCCTTTCTGGGGCCCTACTTTCCATCTAGTGCCACAGAGACACTCTCCATTTAATCTTCGTTATCTTTCAAGGGAGGTGCTAGTCTCATTGTGCACCAGGCCAATTAGTTGAGCAAGGGTACATGGCCGTGGAGCACAGAGGGGCAGAGCTCAGCCAGGACATCTGATCCAGAGTTCCAGGGCTCCTTCCAACTGTGTGCTTGAGAGATGGTGCTGTGGATAAAATGACTGTCACGTTAGCATGAGGACTAGAGTTCAGATCCCCAGCACCCAGGTAAATCCTAGGTGGGCATGGTGCCTCATTTGTAACCCCTGTGGTTCAGGGGGTGACGACGGGGAGCCAGTGGGCAACACGGTGAGTCCTGGATTCAGCTGAGACCCTACCTCAGGAAAGAGTGAAGAGTGACGGAGGAAGCTGCCAGGCCTCAACCTCTGACACGCGCACACACACACACACACATGCAACCACACATTCAAACAGACACACACACATGTGCTTACTACACACAAAAAAGCGTAGATAAGCATCTAAGTTGAGGAAGAAAACATCACAGCCATTTTTTAAACTGCATGTGAAATAATTTGGCTAAAGTAGCAACAAGCAAAAATGATATGTTTGCAAATACTAAGCGCAGACAAATATTACCTCTTTTTAGGTGGCGGAATGTATCACAATAACCACGTTGTTCCAAGTCCATGTGCCTGATAAACAGCAAACACTCAAAACCATCTAAAACCATCTTTAATGGGAAATATTTTTATATTCAATGGAAAAAATTATCTCAGGTTTCCTAGAAGTTTCCATTATTATTAGCACTACAGCTGTTTGTTTCTGATATTCACCCCAACCCTAAGCTTCCTCTAAGTGGCCTTTGGGGGCAGTACAGCCATGTCAGCAGGTCTAAGCTAATGGGCCTAGGAAGCCCTTTTTCCTAGATGAACTACACACCCTTTAGCTCAGTGCCTGGCTCCTCGCAAGTGCGCAACAAAAGATAATTGTGGCTTAGACAGTAATAGCTGGAACTAGCTAGAAGAAGCAAGTGGTAGAAAGTAACCAGAGAGACTAAAAAAGGCCACCAGAGTACCGAAACAAACCACTGAGCTCTCTGCACCTGGCCACAACTTATCTTGATCAACATTACCTGGAAGAAAGCAAGAACATGATTTTCTTCAAACAGAACTAATGGGCAGTCTCCAACCTGGTACTCCTAAGTATTGATCACTTACCTCATGTTGTTCTGGTTCCACTTCTTGCTCCCTGTGCAAGCGATCTCAGAATTCCAGCTGGAGGCCAGTCTTGCAAGCCTAATACCCTCTCCTGCCTGTAAATCATTAAATTTAAAAAAAAAATTCTCCCAACCAGCCGATAAGGAAATACAAATTACATGCCAGCACACAGTGTGAGTGTGAGTGAAAGACTACACACCTGGGGGAGTACAGGCTGGGGATCAGTCGACAGGGACCAGAAGGAGGGGCTACAGGAATGAAATGGGCACCAAGAAAGGACCTCTGAATGGCCAACTGCACCTCCAGAAATAATGGCAAGAAGGAGCCAGGCATGGTGGCGCACGCCTTTAATCCTAGCACTCAGGAGGCAGAGGTAGGAGGATCACCATGAGTTCAAGGCCGCCCTCAGACTACAGAGTGAATTCCAGGTCAGCCTGGGCTAGAGCGAGACCCTACCTCAAAAAGCCAAAATAATAATAATAATAATAATAATAAAGAAAGAAAGAAAGAAAAGAAAGGAAATAATGGCAAGAAGGGTGAAAAGGTGCTTGTACAAATGACACCAGTATTTACAAAGGTCTTTTATTTTTTGAAACTGCTACTCTGAACCACGCCCAGTACAACAGGATGAAAGCCTCTCTCTAGGAATGGCACAATAATACAATCATCTTTATGTAAACGTTAGCTTTGACCTAGGACACAACAAAATTTTTGTCAATAGTCCTGCAAAGTAAGTAATCTTTTCACACACCCATTTTACCCATGAGGATGAGGCTTTAAGTCAAAAAAGTGTGGTCATTTATAAATAATCACTGCTATCCACAGCAGCTGTATCTGATTATATCTGGGTTAAAAGCAGTCTTAACAACTTTGGATTGTTTGCAAATCTCAGAAAAGCTGATTTTCACAGAAAGATTGCCCTGATGACTCACTTTTATTTCACAAACACATTCTGGAAATTTTTTCATTTTATTGTCTTTTTTTTTAATTGTCCCAGACTGCTGACAGAACTGTGTACATCATAAATAAATACACAAATACACACCAAGAATGAGCACTCAGGCTACTTTTCAAGAGATATTCAATGAAATGCTAGTAGTTCTTTATTTTTCTTATGATGCCTGTTTCTACCTCCTCAGCAGAACCAGTGCTTGAGATAAGGATATTTTAACACTCGTGTAAGTCAAGATTACTATCTTTTAGAAATATCAAAAGTAGAGATGAATTGGGGATTTTCCAAAAATTTGAAAAGGCAAAAACTAAAGATAACTGATTTAAGAAATCTTAAAACTGATCTCCAAAGACAGCCTTCATGCATTGAAAATGGTTCCATTTTTAGACTCCAGTGTCAATACCATATAAACATCAATAATAAATTTAGGAGTTAAGACCAAACAAATTATGTTATCACTGGTAAGTAAAAATTTAGAGAACCTGTATTTTGTAGTGTATAGATAAGCATTCCAGACTCATAAGAATATGAATACAATTGAGTAGAGAAGAAAGAAATGAAAATAAGAACCTTCTGGAACCCTTCCCCCAACATAAATGAAGATGAAATTGTTTACTGTCAAGGCAACCCAGGGGCAACTGTTTTCTCCAACTCAACTTGAAAAGAAATGTGAGATGTTTGTGCACTGATAAGAGAGGAGACTTTACATAAATGTGCAACCTAAGCACAAAATTGTATAAATATTAAGGATGTAGCATGAACACTCCTAGAGCTATTCTAAAAACCTCCATTTGTGAGCTGACCCTCTCAGAATAAATACTAATTTATCCGTTTCAAAGTAGTTTTTAAGAACAAAACAGTCTCATTCCAGCCATGCAAGTGGGTGTAGTAAATACAGTTAAGCTGCAAAAGATGAGAACTTAAATTACTAAAAATAGTGTTGTTGATAAAAAGCCACTTCAGTCTGCAAACGATTTCGTCATTCAATTTATATAAATTGGTAGGCAGACATTTCCCAATGTCTGTCAGCATTCCCCTCCTTAGAATTGAAGAATAAATAAGTTTGCCAGGGCCTGGTCTCGGGGCCATTCTTATAGAGTGCCATCTAATGACAGTACCGCCTATGTGTGAATCTATATTAATAAGGGTAAAATTACATGGCACTTTGTGCTGACACTGGGATGTTACAATTGTCTGGAATACGAGCCAAAGATAATGATGTAGTAATTTTTTTTCTGTTAACATCTCCATCATAGGAAGTGACAGCATTGTTCACATTGCCCAAAGAAAGTTAAGTCAGACACTGACCATTAACTCTCCCCAAAACAGTGTGGTATAAGGCTAAGAAATTGGTTGTTTTGATTAATAAAGGATAGGTAAGTCTAATGAATGCTCAACTGGAAAATGATACCTTTCAGTTAGGGACCCCTTCCCCAGTCCATCCTTTCATCCATCCCCTCTACAAATGTTCCACAAAGGACTCAATATGCTTCATGCTGTGCTCTGAAACCTAACCGAGGCAGAAATGTGCCCTTTCTGTACAATTCCAACAGGTCTCTTTGGATGGAAAATACAAGAATATTCTTAATATCTTCAATACACAATAGTTCCCACTCACTGACCAGCTATTCCATCATGAGCATTTAAACCTTAAAACCTGCCCCACTAGACAACTGAGAAGCTCTGAACAGTTAAGTAATTTCCCAGAGCCTTACCTACCCAGGTCAATGGGTAAAAAGAGTCCTGGATGAAAATCCAGGTTCTTTCTCAGAACAGAACACAGCTACCTGTTATCCATCTGCACCCTAGGCCCAGCAGAACAAGAGGAAGGAATTACTCAGAGCTCTTCAGGCTGGTACCAGACTCCCTGACTTGGTTTCCTTCACAGAAAAATGGAGAAAAGGAGACAAGACCCCTGAGAGATGCATGCTAGGGCTTAACTTAGTTACTACCCATAAAAATATGAGATCACCAGTCCCCTAGCACAGACTTGGTCATCACAAAATGCTAACTTGAATTATTGCGTTAAGAAAATATAAGGGCTCAGTGATGATGAAAGCATCTTAGAGGAGAGAATCCAATCACATGAAAGAGTTCCCCAACCCTCAGAAGGAAGACAGTGCATGACTGCGACAGCTGCTTCTCCATTCCCTAGCAAAAGCATGGCACATCATGGAGCACTTAATTATATACTTACATTCTTACCCCACTATCGGACCCAGGGGGCTCCAGCTTACTCTCAGGAAGACAGCCTTCTTTCTCTCCCTCTAGACCCCTGTGACCAGACCCTCAGTACATGCTGACTTAACATCAATTAATACTTTCAATAAAAGCCTTATTTACAGAAAACATAATGGGATGAGATCCAAAGCAAAGTTGGAACTGGTTTATTCTAGAAATGGAGCTAGCTGTACTTTTTTTTCTGCTTGTCCAGCCTGATCATTCCAGCATCTGTGCACAGACGCGTTGGGGGTGTTAGCAAGGCAATGAACAAAATCCTTCCAGACAGCTTGATGACTTGGTAGAGAAAGAGACAGAAAAACACTTCTGCTGCTCTTATCCAAAGGGACCTGCTAATAGGTCTCTCCCATCTCAAGGCAGGAAGGTCCACAAAGATGAACTTCAAGCCTCTGACCTACTACTGCTGTGTCAACATAGCCATCAAAACTGAATCCAGGCCTAGAGAGACGGCTTAGCACATAGGGCACTTATCTGCAAAGCCAGAGGACTCAGGTTTGATTGCCCATTACCCATATAAAGCCAGATAGATACACCAGGTGCCACATGCATCTGGAGTCCATCCACAATAGGCAGAGGTCCTGGAGCCCCCATTCTCTCTATATGAGCCCCTTCAAATAAATAAATAAAATATTTTTAAATATTTTCCTAAAAATGAGTCCAACAGTATCTCATCCAGCTATCATTCTAGACCAAATATCTTCAAAAGAACTTCAGCACATAAATGTGTAAATGTTGTTAGTACGTCCACTCAACAGTACAGAGGAGGAGGCACAGAGCAAATAAGCCACATAGAAGTCTTTGAAGAAAATGTTCCTTGATCTTAAGTATGCTATGAATTGGCGACATAGTATTTACACATAAGCTAACTAATTCAACTGCAGGTCACTTGAAAAGTAATAAATTATGTCTCCAGTAATTAAGGATATTGAGGTAGGTGGTTGAGCACTTAAGAAGGATCCGGTGGGCTGGGAAGATGGCATAGCCATTAAGGTGCTTGCCTGCAAAGCCCAAGGACCCATGTTCAATCTCTCTCCAGATCCCACATAAGTCAGACGCACAAAGGTGACACAAGCACAAGGTCACACATGTGCACTAGATGGCGTGAGTATCTGGAGTTCGACTGCAGTGGCTGAGGCCCTGGCACGCCAATGTTCTCTCTCTCAGAAAAAAAAAACATATGGAACCTGACATACTTTTCTGGTGTTTGCAGGAAAACAAGCTCCCAGAACATAAGCCCTTAGCTGTGTCACCATATAACTTTCTTTCTTTTTTCTTTTTAATTTTTTGTTTATTTTTACTTATTTATTTGACAACGACAGAGAGAGAAAGGCAGAGAGAGAGAGAGAGAGAGAATGGGTGTACCAGGGCTTTCTTTCTTTTTTCTTTTTTGTTTATTTTTACTTATTTATTTGACAACGACAGAGAGAGAAAGGCAGAGAGAGAGAGAGAGAATGGGCGCACCAGGGCCTCCAGCCAGTGCAAACAAACTCCAGATGTGTGCACCCCCTTTTGCATCTGGCTAACGTGGGTCCTGGGGAACCGAGCCTCGAACCGGGGTCCTTAGGCTTCACAGGCAAGCGCTTAACCGCTAAGCCATCTCTCCAGCCCATCATTCCTTTCTTTCAACAGCCTTGTGTACAAGTGGGAAGTGGCTGCTAATGCCAGCCAGTAATTCACTGCTGCATGCTCCCAGGAAGGCAAGCAGACAGATCCTACACACACCCATGGTCAGATGCACCCAGCTCCCTACAGACTGTTTCTCTAAACCTGCAGGAATTTTTTTTCACATGTCCCTATTATAATAATAAGGCTACTTGATATTTCAAAAGAAATCTGACTTCCCCACATATGACTGATACCAACTACCAAACTGAAAACAGTTATGTTTCACCAAGGAAAAGTGCTATCCACTAGAAATTGCAGTGAAAAGGCAGTTTTAGAGCTAAGAAGGTATGGTAATCACCAGAAGTTGAATCAGGGAGAAATAGGATTGGGTTCAACAAAAAAAAATAATAATAATAATAATAATTATTATTAGTGGTAAAAACCATATCATGTGGAAGGAACCCTAAAGGCAGATTCAAAAGGTAGCAAAGTAAGCCAAAGAACCCCTAGGAGCCGGGCATGGTGGAGCACGCCTTTAATCCCAGCACTCTGGACTCAGAGGTAGGAAGACTGCTGTGAGTTCAAGACCACCCTGAGACTAGTGAATTCCAGGTGAGCTTGAGCTAGAGTGAACCCCTGCCTGGAAAAACCAAAAACAAGTGAACGAAAATGCCAAATCCAGAAGACTTCACAATGTTGGGTTTGCATACAGGGAGATGACAGAACGCAGCCCAGTTGTACCATTACTCTAGTCTACAAAAATAAATAAATAAAATAAAACAAGCAGTAAAACATTTTTTTTGAAAATACATGAATTTCGGACCATACTGAAGAATTTCAGAAAACTGAATAAAAATCTATCACATATGCCTAAGACTTATTTAAGTAATTCCCATAGCCAAGTCAGTGCTAAACATACAGATTTCCTTGCCTCATCTTTGAAACAACCCTTTTGAAACAAGGTTTGACTTCGTTAGAGGGAAAAGGGATTCTATGCTGGGACCCTTGAGCTTGGCAGGCCCCTTCCTCTCCCAGCCTCACCTTTGCCCACTCAAAAGTAGACAAAGCACAGTGGGGAGGGGGAGGGGGATCCCGAATGGGGGTTGGGCATGGAAGAGGATGAGGGAGAAAAGGAGAATTAACATAAAGAAATGCAAGGATGACAAGAGGATGCATAGAAGGTTGAAAGGTGATGTAAGCTACCAATGAGACGGGTGCGATTTTCCCAACATGAGCAACACAGAAGTTCAGAGATGGTTCCAGACAGGGTAAATCTTCGAGCGTCCTCAAAAGTCATTTTCTATGGCAGACATTCGCCCTTTTTCCTCTCACAAAGAGAAAGGAGGTGGCGACCCGTGAAGCGTCAGGAATGCATCCGAGGGAGCCCGGGCTAAGTTGCAGGCTTGCTATTGTGCAGCTCTGAAGTTCAAAGGAAACAAGCAGGGGCTGGGGGTGGGGGGACCTGGAGGAGCCAGGGCCAGCAGAGGCCAAGCCTGATGGTCCCAGAGACGCTGAGCCACAAGCGGGTCCGCAGCTCACCATAGGCAGGCCTCCTGCAAGCCCAGCAAAAGGACCCTGGGAGACCCACCGGGAGGGAAGGTGTGGGCAGGAGGGAGGGGGTCAGCCTCCCCCTTAAAACGTTGAGAAGTGAATGAGCCCACTCTTGCTTTGGGATCCTGCCAGAGGGAGTGAGGGGCCAAGATACTTTCTCCAAACTGGCTGGGTAAGGTTGGGGAGGGGGGGGTCAGTCTGGGAAGGAAAGTAAAAGCAAACAAACTCTTCTCATCATTAAATATTCATGACAGCAGTATAGCTAAGGCTAATGGAAAGCACATAAATCCCTTTTTAAAACAAAACAAAACAAAAAAGATGGACGAGGGTCACAGCATGCTCTGGGGCCAACAGGGAAGAGTATGAAAACCTGGACCACAGGACGCTGGAAGCTCGGGGAGACCGGGGAGACCGCAAGCCTGAGAGGGCGGAGTTGCATTGAGAAGCATTCCAGGAGGTGTGGAAGCCATCCAATCCTGCCCCCAACAACAAAGCACTACTCAAGGGTGGATTTTTCAATTACCTTTACACTCCTGAGAGACATTTCATTTCTCTTGAAAGTTTATTCTCCCAAATACAGTCAGGGTTCCATCTGACGGAGGGTCACTGTTTTAAACCTTGGGCTTTATTTAGTCTTGAAACAGGAAATTACATCTTTTTTTTTTTTTTCCATTTCATGTGTATGTGTTGTTCCTATGTTTGTACCGCATATAGGGGTGGAGGCCAGAGGTCAACAAAGGGTGTCTTCCTCAGTCATTCTCAGCCTTATTTCACAGTGAACCTAGTGGGCTAGACCAGCTAGCCAACTAGCTCTAGGGATCCTCTTGTCCCCACTCCACCCCCAACCCAGCCCTGGGATTACAGGCCTGTGCCACCATGCCCAGCATTTCTACATGCGCATTGAGGAGCAAGCACTTCACTAAGTCATTTTCACAGGCCCAGAACGTGGCCAAGAAAAGAGAGCCAATGAGACATCTTCCAAGGGGCATATACAAAGGAACGTTCAGAACGCGCATGTGCGTTCATGGTGCGCGTGGCCTTCAGCATGAAAACAAGGGCATGCAAGGTTGTATTTTAAACTGGGGGTCAGATTTAGACACCCCTCCCACACACACAGACAGTACTGTAATTCACAGGAGTGAGAAGCACAGACCTGAAATGAACATCACATATTCCAAAGAGTCCTTGCAGAAAAGTCTAAAGTTGTTAATAAAACATTCCATGACCTCGAAGACCACATGGCCCCAAGCGGGCTCCTTTAAAAAGTAAATGTAGAGCTTCCTCTCTGATACTTTCAGCAGCTGAGTTACCTCTGTCTATGGGATTGACATTGGCAGAAGTCAAATGGCTGGTGTCCACTGTTGTGTCTCAACATCAGCTTCTGCAATGGCTCTGAGCAACCATGTCAGGGAATGGAGATCTATCTCACTGGTTGGCTCTCAGTGGTGGTTTGATTCAGGTGTCCCCCACAAACATAGGTGTTCTGAATGCTAGGTTCCCAGCTTATGCAGATTTGGGAATTAATGCCTCCTGGAGGGAGTGTATTGTTGGGGGCAGGCTTATGGGTGTTATAGCCAGTTTCCCCTTGCCAGTGTTTGGCACACTCTCCTGTTGCTATTGTCCACCTGATGTTGGCCAGGGAGTGATGTCCACCCTCTGCTCATGCCATCGTTTTCCCCTGCCATCGTGGAGCTTCCCCTCGAGCCTGTAAACCAAAATAAACCTCTTTTTCCCAGAAGCTTCTCTTGGTTGGGTGATTTCTACCAGCAATGCGAACTGGACTGCAACACTCGTTTTGTGGGATCGCATTATTACCCCAGGGACTTAAGCATCTAGGTAAGCATTCCACTGCTAAACTACAACTCCCGCCCACCTTGGGTGACAAATGTGAACATTAAAAAGGTTTCCATGAGCCCATCTGAGATGTCTTTGCGGGCATTTCCATGACCACTCAGTGAGCATCCCTCCAGGAACATGTCCCTGTCTGTCCCCACTGCACACTCTCCCTCCTGGAGTGAGGGAGAGGCTTCTGGGGCCTCAGCAGGACACCTGACAGAGAGTAAATGCTCAAAAGCCACAGAGCTGCTCAGAGTGAGCTACTGACTGACGTGGACCTAGTTAGCAGGAGATGAAGGTGTCTGTCAAAGGCATCAACCTTTGGCTTAAATCTTTTCACTGGGTGTTTTGGCTTAATGTGTTGTCTGGTTTGGTTTGGTTTTTGGAGACAGGCTCTCACTATGTAATCCATGATAGCCTCAAATTCCTAGCAATCCTCCTGCCTCAAGTCTCCTGAATACTGGAACTATAGGCATGAGCCAACACATCCAGCTTCTTTTAGAATACAGAACTGAGTGTGCAACCAAATGGAAATTGAAAAGCCTGGCATGGTAGACAGCCTGGGGCTACAGACAGAGTTCCATGTCAGGCTGGGCTACAGTGAGATTCTACCTCAAAAAATAACAAAAATAATGGTGAAAAATATAAAGTAGTTTTGAGGAGCTGGGGAGGTGGCTTAGTGGTTAAGAGTGCTTGTTGCACAAGCTTGAGGGCCTGAGACCACCTGAGTTCAAATGCCCAGCCCCGATGTAGGCATCTAGATGTGGCCATGCACATCTGTAACCCCAGTCAGGCAGGGCCTAGGGACTGGAGAATGGCGAGGGCTTGTAGACCAAATCAGGCAGCCTCTGGTTCCGTGACTTGTCTCAAGGAAACAGTGCACACATCTGCACACACGCACTTACACACGCTACACACACACACACACAAACACACATACACACAAAATCATACTATACACATAAATTTTTTTAAATATTTTATTTATTTATTTATTTATTTACAAGAAAGAGACGGATACAGAGCAAGAGAGAACGGGCATGCCAGGGCCTCCAGCCACCGCAAATGAACTCCAGAAGCATGTGCCACCTTGTGCATCTGGCTTACGTGAGTGCTGGGCAATTGAACCTGGGTCCTAAGGCTTCACAAACAAGCACCTTAACCACTAAGCCATCCCTCCAGCACAAATTTCTTTTTAAATAAATAAATTTTGAGTAGTTTTGTTAGATTTTATATGAATAGCAAGTCAAAAGTTATTAACAGAAAAAATAAGCATTGTGTGATAATAAAATATTTCATATGGACTTCCATCTTTTGGGTTTTCTTTTAAGATGCTTAGAAAGCAATGTTCCAATTTCCTCCCTTTTAAAGAGAGAAACCAGTCTTCAGAAAGAATTTTCAATTAAAGAAACAACGTACAGAAAATTCCAAGCTGTTGTAGTTAAATAAATAGGTTCACTTATCTTCCCCCTCAAAAAAAAATGCTTTTTAGATTTAAAAGAAACTAGCATAAATAAACAATTCCGATGAAGTTCAGAGTTCTTAGGAGGCACTCAGCTATCCTTTCAAGGTAGTATTCAGGGAATGCCAGGGGCTCTGTAGTACATTAAAAAAAAAAAAAGGAAAAAAGGTCACCAAAGAGCAAAGATCATCCAGATTCAGGATATTCAAGTATGTGAGGACCCCACTATGCTTTCCACGGGCCCCCAGGATCCAGCCCCAAGGCTTTCTCTGCTGATGTAGTCACAGTGGAGAACTTAGCTGATCCCATCCGGGCCAAAACCCCACCTATGAGAAGCTAAATGCATTTTTTAACCAAAGTAGAAGAAAGACTGTATTCCCCAATAGTTGTACCATACACACTCTGTAAATTTCTATAACAAAAATAATGAGTCCTGACTGCTGTACTAGACCCTGTCTAGGGAAATCCTTTAAAGTAGAGCTACCTTGTTGAATTTTTCATCATAGCTTCTGCAAAAGGCTTAGCTCAGTGAGTGTGCTCAGTAAAGTGTGGCTCGAAGGAAAAGGACAAAATAACACCAGCAAGCGGAGTACGTGTTGATTATTCTGAAAAGCAAGACCAGAAAACAGGGACTCTAGTAATAAATATCAAGCAAGTAATAACAAGTCACTTCATGATTTAATTTTTTTCTTTCTTTATCTGCATGCTTGTGCATACATGTGTTGGGGGGACAAGGGTTGCATATGTCAAGGCACACGTGTGGAGGTCCGAGGACACCCATGAGGTATCTGTGTTCCACCATCTTTGAGACAGGAGCTCTTGCTGCTGCAAAAGAACAGCAGGCTAGCCACCGTGCCAGCTTTAGACTCTTCTGGCTCAACCTCCGGCTGCTAAAGGCATTTGGGATCACAGACGCACACACCACTTTGCTTCACATGGGGGGTAGGGAACTAAACCCATGCCAGCAGTCTTTGTCAGCAGCAATTCTGACTGGTAACCCATCTTCCCGGCCCCTAAAACAAACAAACTTTTTTTTCTCTTAAAGACTCAACTTTTTACCTATTTCCGGCTAGGTCCACCCTTCAGAAAATAGAAATGATACATATTTTTATTGATAACAGCACTTTCCCATTACCTTTACAATTAGTATTAGCATCTAGATCGTTTTCAAACAAGCACCTTTAAGCACTGAACTATCTTCCCAGCTTACCCGTATTGATTTCAACTGTAGTTTCTTAAAACAGAGAACATTTCTGATGTAATTTGGATGTTTATCCTATGTACTACTGACAACATATTTGTAAATTATTTAAATACAGGTCATATTGTGCATTTCTTTATACTCTGATTATCCAAGTCCTCCCTACAGTCATGCCCAATTTTTTTACAAATAAAATAATTATGACCATGGGGTAATTTTGAATCTATTCGTTACTTTTCCAATGGCTCTTTTTGTAACTCGATGTTTATCTGTTGAACAGTAAAAAGCGTTTGTCTAGATTTTTCCTTTTTAAAACTCATGATGGAAGGCATTTTATATTATAAATAAAGAAGCCAGCTTTCAGAAAATGAAAGACAAAGAAGTAAGAACGAACAAGTAGCCTGCTCTGGATCCATGAGACATATAATACCTGGTGGAAAGAGTTAAAACAACTCTCACTCATACATACGGAAATGCTGAAAAATGGGGATGTTTAGTTTAAATAATAATAATAATGACTAGGGAAATCAATCATGAAAAATGTACATATATACCTATCCCCCGCAACAAAAAAAAAAAAAAACACTGAAGCCAAGGGCAACCTAAAATACTGAGAACACAAAGAACAGTCAAGTTAAACTAGGCTCCTGCCAAGATCCTACGATATGCAAAAAGTAACGGCGGAATCATGAGCTACAATTTTAAGTTTCATTAAAAGAAAAGTTCAGCTAAAACACACAGGTACTGATTCAGGTTTTTTGCTATGAAAGTTGTCATATGCTATAAAAATATTACTTGAAATAATCTCCATAGTTCAAAATTTTCAGGAGTAAAATGTACCAAATTAGAAACATTGGTAAAGCAAGGAAACATTCATATGACAAAAACAAACTTAAAAGTAACTTTATTGGGATTAGAAACAACACATTAAAATATTAGTGATCTTCCCATCTTTTAAGAATCAAATTTGTAGTCCAAATAAAGAAGAAAGGGGAAGAGATTTTTCACCTCACCCACAAATTTTGTGGTGACTTAGCAGTATTAATTACTTGCATTTTTGTTTTCTAAAGCACAGAATTCCTTTTGATGTTAAAAACACAGAAAGTTCAAAGGTTAGACTGTCACTCAACATTATGGCATGTCCAAAACCTGACCGGGAAACCTATTTCTAACTCACTCATACAAGGTATTGCGATCCTAAATCCAGAGCAGCCAGGCATTGTCTGGCCGCTGGTGTTTTTGTACTTTGCTTAGGGATTTATTCATAAGGGTGACAATGCCTACCTCATCACCAAGGAGAAACATTCTTTTAGATACAAAGACTTCCCAGCCATTTCTCCCAAGCAGCCCCCCACCACCTCACCCACTAATTACTTTCTCAACATTCTGGAAGGCTAAAAAGAGTCTAGTGGAGTTGAATGGCCCTGGGTTTGGCCCACATTATAGTCCATCTTGTATTTCACTCCCTCGAAAACTTAAAAAAGAAAAACCTTACCCACCATGAGCGTAGAAGGGAGGGGTGAAGTACAACAAGATTTCTATGGGAAGAAAAAGTAACTTCAGTAGAAACAAAGGCAGAGAAGGCTGTCATACAAAAAATGGTTTTACTTACATAGGGTTACAGGACATACAAACTCAGGAAGCCAAGTTTGGGTAGAAAGTTAAATCATTCAGTTTTTTCAATGAACATTCATTTGCCAATGCCTCTGGGCACCCTGGTAGGCACTGGAGGAAAGGATAAAAGCAGCCCCTGACTCCAAAGAGATCACAGTGTGCCCGCAGAGAGGCCACAGTTATGATATGATCATAATACTCCATCACACGTACTAGCAGAAGATGAAAAGGTGGCCACAGCAGTGAGAGGAGGGACCGCAGGCCAGGCAGGAAGACGGGAAGACGTTGGAGGCCAGAAGGGATGTGAAGTGCTGATGCTGGCCTACAGTGGAAGACTTACGTGGGGATGACGCGGTGGAGGATGATGAGCCCAGGCCGCAGAAACAGCAAATGCTATTGGCTTAGACTAGAAATGTCAACACCCATGTGTGTCTGCTAGGGAACTCAGTCGCAAAAGCAATGCAGAAGACAGTACCCAGGACGCTACTAACTCAATCAACTTGTTTCCTGGCTGGTTAAGCTTCCTAAATGCCACTTGCCTGTTGTCGGTGAGAACTTCTTAGGATCATCTTGAAATCTGATGATCTGCCAGCCGTTTTCTTAAGTGCAAGAAATGCCGTGCATTTTTACACACTCACTTCTCGTATCGACCATGATCCTGTGGATTCAGTGATCAGGTGTGGAAGTAGATAGCCGAATGAAGCACACAGTTGCCTTTTCTTTGACCTTCCCACCCACTGGCTCCAGGTATCAGCAAACCACCCTGAGAGTCTCATCAAATACTTGTCCTTTTATATCACTTATAGTTCAGATGGGATTTCACAGGCCTCAGGCATAATCAAAATGTATGCATTTTCCTCTACACATGATTCTTTCAAAAAACTCTACCAGTGATAATGTCCTCAAAAGTATGAGGACTGCTGCCACCAAAAGAAGAAGAGCAGTGGAGAACATGGAACTGCATGCTCGCATGTGTGTGCTGGTATACATGTGCACACGTGCGTGTGGAAGCCAGAGGACAAGCTCGAGTGTTAGTCTTCAGAAGCTATCCATGTTATTTGAGACAGGATCTCTCACAGGTCTAGAGTTCATCAAGTAAATTAGAGTGACTGACCAGTGAGCCCCAGAGATCATCCTGTCTAAGCTGTCCCTGCACTTAGGATTACAAGCCATCACACCACACCTGTCTTTTTTACCAGGATGCTCAGGATCAAACTCTGGTCCTCATGCTCTCAAAGCAAAGCACTTTACCAACTGAGCAATCTTCATATTACCATATGTACATCCACATATTACCATATGTAATAAAATCAGAATAAACAGGTATTGATCCCTCATTACTAAATGCACAATAATTTCATAACAGAAGAGAGCCCATTATTCAGTGGAAAATCTTTTAGCCAGCACGATAATAAACATTTGTAATACCAACACTGAGAAGAGAAGTTCGAGGCTACACTGGGCTACATTGCAAGACTGTCTCAAAACAATGAAATGAAAAAGGAGAGAGGGCCCGTCTTGTAATCTCAGCACTTGGGAGGTAAAGATCATCTCTCCTGGTCTTAGCTACCCCATCCTTGACCAGAAATAAGTTCATCAAATTGTTTTGTGGTCAGAAGTGAGGGGGGAGCCTAAAAGTAACTTGATAATAAATACTGATATATTCAGAGGTACTACACCAGTGTGCTAAATGCTTCCCACTTAATGTTCGTTTTCTATTTCATAAAGCAACTCTACCAAGACAGACGCTAGAATCCCACCTTACTGATGAGAGAATGGGGGCTGAGATGGGTAAGTGACACAAAATAAGATGACATTAAATAATCTGAACCACTCAACTCAAATGCTTCCCCAAGCCTTCAAGTTCTCTCATGCACATAATCAGGTTTCAATTGATTTTTCTTAAATGCATTTGTTTTCCAAAAAAAGAAAAAAGAAAGGAAATGTATTTATCCTTTTTTTTTGCATATGACATCAAAATGTGAATTACATATACTTTTAGATAAGAAAATTCTAATCCAAATTTGTTTTTATGAAATTGTTTCATGCCTAGGCACATCCACTCTGTGCAGACTAAGTCAGAGGATGCTTACAGAGACAGGGGATGCTTACGAATGGGCCCATCTTTGGATGTGAAAACTTCCCAGTACCTGCAGATGTGCTGAATCCTTTCCTTCTGTATCAGAGAACCAGCCCCAAAGGAGGTAGATGTCTGAGTGCCTCTGCCTCCCCTTGGCAGTCTTCCTGGGCTTTGCGCATCTGCCTTCATCCCTGAACATACCAAGCAAGTCCCAGGAGAAGAAAGGAAAGAGACTTAAAAAGAAATCGCCACTGTCATTAATGAATTGATGCTGGTATGCTTTTAATGGCCCCATTTAATTGTAGAGTTGTATTTTCGGCAGAAACCCTCCTACCACTAATGTATTCACAATCTTTTACTCCATCTCCGGGGAAATACAACGGCTCCATTTTCTCCTCTTTCAACCCAGCCTCTACACTACTTGCCTTCCCCTTCACGCTGTCAGGAGAGGTGAAAACAAAACCCAAATTACAAGACGTTAGCTGGATATGACTTAGGTGTATTAAATTATGGCATTTAACTTCCAGGGTAGGTAGGGGGCAGGGAGACAAAAGAAGAGTATGATTAACAGTATAAAAATACAAGAGTGTTGCAGTCACAATCATGGGTATGAGAAATGTTAACTTTCAGTTATTTTAAAAACATAACATCATCAAGTCCATTATAGAGAACTAATGGATACACATGACCTCACACTAAGGCAAGGGGTGACTTTTCTCACCCTAAGATATAACATGCCAGCCAAAAATAGCAAAATGCATTAAAAATAAGTCAATGTCTGAACTGAGGCCTGTTGCATCCAGGAGTGTGTTTATGTCTAAAGTCTCACGTTGTACACCACACACAACTGAAAAAGGACAGGTCCCGTACAGTGTCCCGCTATCGTCCTAGGAAGCATCGTTCTTCACACCTGGATAGAAGAAGGAACTTTAAAACCAGACCCCACGAAAGGACGTCTTAAACAGTACTGCTGGAAACATTTTGACTTTATTATTTGGAAAATTCTAAATGTATTTTTTCAATAAGATCTGTCAGAGCCTTTGCAGTCACACCAGTGTGAATTGCACTTCTTGGGAAAAAAATTATAAAGTCATAATTATAGTGATTCCTCTAAAATGAGGATATTTGAGCAGATGTTTACAGTTCTGCTCAGCCAGAAATGGATGGGTGGATTAAGAACATGCAAGGGGGTTGGAGAGGAGGCTTAGTCCACAAAGTACCTAAGAAGACCTGAGTTCAGGTCTCCAGAACCCACATAAAAGCCAGTCTTCTTGTTGTACATCTATAATTCCAGCCCTGGGTGGATGCAGACAGGAGGACTCTTGGGGCTTACAAGTCAGATAGACTAGCAGAATCAGAGAGCTTCAGTCTCAATAAGAGACACTGTCTCAAAAGTAAGATGGAGAAGCCAGGCGTAGTGGCACACGCCTTTAATCCCAGCACTTGGGAGGCAGAGGTAGGTGGGTCGCTGTGAGTCCGAGGCCACCCTGAGACTACATAGTACATTCCAGGTCAGTCTGGGCCAGAGTGAGGCCCTACCTCGAAAAACCAAAAAAAAAGGAAGATGGAGAGCAAGTGAGGAAGATATCCAACATCGATTGCACGCAAACTTTCCCACACACACATATAGACAGACATACACACCCCCACACACACACACACGAAGAACATGCAATAATACATTAGTAGTCTCCAGAAAAAAAGTCTCATTCTTACACATAAGGTAACCCAAAATATTCTATCAAGCTGACCATAATTACATTCCTTAAGTGGACTACGTTTCTTTTTAAAACCAACTTGTAATCATTTTCTCACATGTCACCAGCAAAATCTTTGCTGATCTTCCCAACTTCATTTAATTCCCCTCATTCAGTCTAAAGTTATTTTGCAACCGAAAGCAAAGATGGAAGAGTTAAATTCATGCTAAGGGAGAGAAACCAGAAATTCAGACGAGTGAGGCTTTCTAGTCTCTTCCCATCAGTCCCTTCATCTACGCCATCAGGAGAGCGGCGTATGTACTTATGACCCAAGAAGTGTGTGTAGCTACTGACTGACGAGGCCAACCAATAGCAGAACTGGTGGGACCTCGGAACTGAAGAGAAAGACTTTTCTTTTAAACATGTAAGGAAGAAAATTCCTTCTCAAAATATAACCCTGGTCTTATCTAAACTCTAAGCATGAAAAATCTAAGAACTGACTGAAATTCCACCATGGAATGGGCCCAGAAAGTAAAAAACGCTCAATAATTACATATTCAAGTTATGAATGAATAAGTACATAGAACAGTACTCTCCACAATTAGAACAACATTTATAGAGAACACTGTACTACGGAATACCCTCCATCTAGTCCCCATTGCACCAAATAGCTGCTACAAATATATCTTCTTATTCAGTTGGCCAATCACCCACCAGTCACCATTGGTGTTTAATGATTTACCTTGCCAAGGCCAGCCTGACCCCGATCCGCATTCTAACTATAAGGAATGCCATAACTGTATGCCACATCACAGAGTCAGTGTCCTGATTGATTCCTCAACACTCTTCTAGGTAACCTAAATTAACTGGCTCCTACACCTTCTTCCTAACCGACATCAGTTGGTTCCTCCTGGCCTCATCCTCCGGCACATTGTAAGAGACCTCGAATGGCCCAGAAGTTACATTCAGCAGTTTGCAGCAACTACTGCAAGGTGCAATCAAGGTGCTGAGAACAAGTGACTGTGGAGTGCTCAGTGCTAAATGAGACAAGTACATCACCCCTCCAAGGCTCAAGGAACAGAAACTGTAAGAGCTAGGGGATGGGGACCGGTGCTATGGAATGACGCCCTCTGGGCATGATACAGCCATTGCATTCAGGACCTCACAGCAGTGGTCCTTATCTGCACAAGGGTGATAGAGGAGCTCATGAGGCCCCCATCCCTCCCTGAGGAGTTATTTGCACTTAATAGTTCATGAGAGAAGGGACGATATTTTCTTCAGGGGTACAGCCATTGGTAGGTTGCCTATGCTCTACCAAATAACAGCCCCATCCACGTTCATGAAAGCAATCCTAAATTAAATTAGGGTTAATTAAACTCAGTGGATCTCTCTCTCTCTCTTTCTCTCTCTCTCTCTCTCTCTCTCTCTCTCTCACACACACACACACACACACACACATCAAAGTAGAAAACAGAATAGTTCTGAAGAGAAGGGGTTCAGTGTGGGGAGAGGGGATGGGAGAAGAGAAAGTAATGGAAGGTTGAATATGATCAAGATATATACATGTATAAAAATTAACAATAAATAAAATATTTAAAAAGAAGCAGAGATGGTCAAGCAATTGCTTTTGGTCAAAGGGCCTCATGAAGAATCAAAGATAACCACAGCATCGGCAGCCTGCCCAGTCCTCTCTAATGCCTTATTCCTGATCTAACAATCCCACTGAGGTGGGCCCTGAAGAGCTTACCTATTAGTTAGTGTACATGACAAGTGGCATGGTGATCGTGTAGTTCAGTGGTAGAGCACTTAACTCACATGCACAAGGTCCTAGATTCAATCCCCTGCAAAGCCAACTGACAAGCCACCAAGCTTCCTCAAACAGAATACAGGAAGAGCCAAGATCCCCCATGAGGAAGAAAGCAACCTAAACTAAGATTACCTGCTAACAACAGGCCTTACAGAATAAAGACACAGAGAACTCTTCCAAGCCGGAATAAATGAGCATGTCCCTCTGACCCAGCAGGAGTCCCTTCACCAGCACTACCACAGAGCTCAAGTCTGGACTGCTGTAGGTCCTTGTCAGAATGCATCTCACTGGTGTGGATGCGCACAAATGCATCCATCCCCCTCACTGGACTGCAGGCTCAAAGACTGGGAGGGAGCAGATCTTCCTCCAGGAGTTCAATAACTACACAAGTTAATGAGGCCAGATGTGTGCCATCATTTAGCTGTCCTTGATGCTACCAGTCGAGCATCAGAGTTTCTGGGGAAACCTTCGGAACACAGGTGACCGGGGACCCCTTCTTGAGATGTGGAGACCATGCACGTGAGTGTTTTGAAAAGTCCCTGGACAACCCAGAAAGCACAGCCCCACCTGACACTGAGGGTGTGCTATCAAGTAAGTGATCATGTTCCAGTGTCCAAGATGGGATAACTCGGCCACTTTTTCTCTGAGTGGCTCTGGCAAGTCATCAAACAAGAGTCTTGCTTGGCTCACCTGTCAAAGGAGATGAGCCTAATATGCACCTAGTGGTTCTTTTACAAGGATGAGTAAAAGCAGTGAGTGTTAAGTAGAGTTCCTGTCCAACATACATAAAGCATCTAATACCTAACTGTGCTTCACACAACCTATGCTGTATCATAAATAGTTCACTGAAAATAACTGACAGCTTCACTGCTAACAGGGCATACAAGTTGCCATGGCTACGCATCAGCAAGCGCTCTCCCTTCAAAAATATTGTAACGAATTGGTAAAAAGCTAAGAAAAAAAGATGTTTTAAAAGTTCTAACTTCAACTTTTACATTTAGATTATTGAAATGCAAATTGGCTATGAAGTCTGTATGAGTTAACGACAAAGATGTTGACGTCATTAATGCAGCCTATGTGTGGTGCTGCTATAGGTATACCTCAACGGCAGAGTGCTTACCTAGCACATGTGAGACCCCACATCCAACTGAATCCCTAGCCCAATAAATAAATAAATACAAAATAAAGCAAATCTACTTGCTAAAAGCCTTGGAGGTGGCTCTCCCTCCCATGGGAATAATCCTTCAGAGTTATGGTAAAATTGTGTTCTACCACTTTATTATTGAAGTCACATATACCACAATTTAAGTATAGAGGTGGCAGTATTTTGGGTAACAACAGAAGCTTCATCAGAAAGTTGGTGTTTCCTTTAGATTTATGGCACTTAAAGGGCTTTACTGGTTTTTAGGGTTTTTTTTTTTTGTATTCTTATGTGGGAACATATTACATTCACAGTCTAGTTGAAAATAATGCCATTTTTATAGAAATCACTAGGGAAAAATAATTCACTTACTAGACATTCTCGTTCCTGCAAACTTTAATGGAATGAATCTATTGTTCAGCTGGGAAACAAGAACCACATGTTCACACACACTTATCTATTCTATGTGTGTGTGTGTGTGTGTGTGTATGAAACTTCAGCACAAAAGCAACGTTTTCACTGAAAAAAAAAAAAAAACAGACCTGTTTTGTGGCAGAGCATTCAAAAAAGAAAGTTTTATCCATCCCACATTTTCGTAAGAAACAAATATAGAGGCCCTGCTTATTCTCCTTGATAATCTATTTTAAAGGAACATTTTGAGCACAAAAAAAATTAAAGAAAGAATAATATCCCTTAGGTGAATCTGACTTGTAAATAAGGAAAGCTATTAAGAGCTTAGCGGTTTTGGTTTCTTTATCATAAACAAAATAAATAACCTCAGAATACACAGCTCATGTGGCTCAACAAGTCTTCATTTTTCAGCAAAGAAGAGCATATAGCACTGGTAAACTCAGGTACCCAACCCCCAGCTCTTAATGAAGAAATAAATAAAATGTGGGAGGAAAGAGGCGGCCAACTAGATAAAATAGAGAGCCTCGGAGTGAAGCAACTCTTCTATTGCCTATCACTTACATGGCTAGTTATAGTTCCTGACTGCCTAAAATTTTGTAGGGGGAAAAAAAATCCTGAAAGTTATCTTTTTTCGCATCGCTAACATTTTTCTGGTTCACGTCTTTACGGAAACCATTTTAGGAATGAGAGGACAGAAACAACCCCCCCCCACCCCCAGTGCAAAGGCCTGCTAGTCTCAACACCTGGCACCGAACTACTGTGTCCAGTAATTTCATTACGGCTTTCCATACAGAAAAGGCTCTAAACCCCAAGGACTAATTGCACAGCCACAGACTTCTTCTTTCCACAGAGCTTTTTAATTGGACACTCTGCGTTGCCAAGTGTGTTCAGAAATGGTATTTCAAATGAACTTGCAAGGTGACAGTGGATCCAGGATTGGAATATTCAACCACCCCTTGGATGAGAAACTGGCATGCTTATTTCTCCAAGCTATTCATTCTTCAGAACACGGTAATATGAAGGGGGGCTCAAGTGTTTTTGTCTACCTCACTCAGCTGACACTGGCAACAATATAAATGGCATTGAGATTTCTTTACAAAAAGTTTTTTTTAAAAAAAAAAAGGTACAAATCTAACATTAGGCTTTAATCCCAGCACTCAAGCGGCAAAGGTTAGCGAATCATTTTGAGTTCGAGGCCAGCTTGAGACTACACCATGAATTCCAGGTCAGCCTGGGCTAGAGCAAAACCCTACCTCAAAAAAAAAAAAAAAAAAAAAAAAAAAAAGAGAGAGAGAGAGAGAGAGAAATCTAACATTAGAAACTTCTATTCAAACAGAGCATAAATATTAGATGTATGGACTTCCACTTCCTATAATTAATTAGATTTGTAGAAGAAATTGAAACGACTACACAGAGGCTCAGTTTTGAAAAACGTAGGCATTTCTGAAGCCTCCCTTTTCCACTGAAACCCTGTGCTTTGACTCAAAAGAAGAGGGTAGATATCACACACAGGCCTCTGCAACATCACACAGCCACATAAAACTGTCACCATGAAATACGTCGCTACGTGATTCGGCTACTGGTCCTTTTATTCTTGCAGCAATGGACACACCACCTCAGAAAATGAATTCACCACTTCAAGGCTCGTGCCTAGCACTGGGAAAAGCAAAAAAAAAAAAAAAGAAAGAAAGAAAAGAAAACAGCCCTGGGCACAGAAGCCCCTAGGGATGGAAAACCTGCTATCTGATCTGATAGCATAGCCACCCTTAAGTCACTAATTCTGAAACTCCACAGCCTGCATCCCACCTCCCATACCCCAAATAAGAAGCACTCCTCCATTCCTAGAGAGAAGCCCAGCCCTTAAGTTAAACCCAGTGTTCCAAAAACACTGGATGAAATTCTTTCAGCAGATATTCTTACAATGTAGCTTGAAAACCTTAGCTTCGGTTTTTAAATTCAGTTTTCCAAATAGTTACCAGATACCGCCAGAGGTCAGTAACCAAGGATCAGAAGGTCTATGAACCCCATAAAAACGAATGTAAAAGTTTGATGTACAATTTCCTGAAAAGACACTTTGGAAATGCAAACTGGTCTGTGACCTAAAAAAAAAAAAAATCTATCAACCAAGCATAAAGTTGCTTCTTAAATTGTACTGAGAGAAATAAATCATAAATAGTGCTATACCGATTAAACAGAATACAGAACAGGAAATAAATATTTTCTTTCAACCTAATGTGCTGACATAGAAAGAACACAACAACCTTTTAGCATGTACACTATAACCAAAGAAAAATATCTGTTTAATAAAAGTTGGAATCATACGTGTAATTGCAACGCATTGTTGCTACGTATTAGTGTACAAAGAGATTCTTTATCCCCTGAGTAGAATTTAAAAACCTGATAGAAACAAGCCCATTCTCAGGCTTATAAAACAAGCCTTTACAGATAATTATGTTTTATTACTCTTCATTTTATGGGGATTGTGTTATACAAAACAAATACCAGATGCCGATTTGTTTTATTCATTTCAGGGGGAAAAAAATCCTACAAGTGCCTCTGCGAATAGAACTGCTTTTAATTAAACGCAATGCACAATGAGCACATAAAAATTAATACTGCTGGAAGCCAGCAGGTAGAGAGTAAATGTATCCAGCACCGACTGCTGAATGCCCCCTCTGCTCCTGGCTGGCACTGAGAGCACAGGCTCCCAAGCTGATTGCTTGGGAACGGCAGTCATCAAGGGATGCAAGGTCGTTCACAGACTTGTTTCAGGGAAACGAAGGCCAACACTCATGGAAACGGAAAACCTGGAGGTGCGGAAGGAAAGCTAAAGTCAACATGTTCTAATGGTGGTGCGCTATATCCAAGTCTGCAAGAAGCTTTCTTGACAAAAATCAAACAGGTCCCTTCGGAGCCATTGGCAGAAAGCTGTTGAAAGAGAATGAACCAAGTCCATTTCTACAACATCAAGAACATTCAAAAGGGGTGGGGGGGGCTGGAGGGATGGCTTAGCAGTTAAGGGACTTGCCTACAGGACCAAAGGACCCAGGCTTGATTCCCCAGGACCCACGTAAGCCAAATGCACAAGCAGGCGCATGCGCCTGGAGAACTTTGCATTTGCTGGAGGTCCTGGAACGCCATTCTCTCTCTCTTCCTCGCTCATAAATAAATTAATTAATTAATTAATTTAAAAAATATTTAAAAAAAAATCAAAAGGCAGCCAGCCAGATTACAGACCTGTAATCCCAGCACTTGTGAGTCTGAAGCAGGACAGCTGAGAGTTCAAGGCTAGTTTCTGTTCTATAACCAGTTATCAGGCCAGACAAGACTACATTAGATCTGGTCTCATTCAATCAAGTGAAAAACCAAAGTGAGTTCTGGGATGATTCAAACTTCTTTTGCAAGCACTAAAGAAGAATGTGCATACACCTAGCAGTGGCTGCTTTGTGATCAAATCAAGTGTTGCTTAAAGAAATGATAAGATGGTGGGAGAACACATAAAAAAAAGCAGCCAAGCTCAAATCTGAAAGTTTCTTACTGATCCCAAAGAAGTAAACTTTACCTGCTCAACTGTCAGTTTTAATCACTAAATGAGAATTCTGCAGGCAGCATGTGATCCCCACTTTCCTCTGTTTTTGTTTTCTTGTTTGCTTTTGGTAAAATCAAGTAAGACCCACTCATGGCCTGAATCCTAGATTTTCATATCATCTGGCCAGTTATGACTTGTGTTTGATAGTGTCAAGACAGAAGATAAACAGATGCTTTGAAAGCACTATGTAAAGTAAGGTGGAACAGTCAGTTCCTTCCTTCCTTCCTTACTTCCTTCCTTCCTTCCTTCCTTCCTTCCTTCTTTCTTTTTTTCTTTCTTTCTTTCTTTCTTTCTATTTCCTGCTTTCTCTGCTGCTTTTTGCTGAACTAGCTTCTCTGCTTCCAATCTCACTATCAGAGTCTTTATTTTACAAAAACCTGCCATGGCTTCCATTTCTCTAACATGGGGTTTGGTGATCCAAGTGCTGGGGTACTCAGGCTTGAATGACAAGTGGAAAAACATCCACTGAGCTAATTCCCAAGTCCAAACTTCATCATGTCTGTATGTTAGCAAAGTAACATGATACAGCTATTTAAGCCTTTAAAACAATTTTTAACAGGTATTCACAACTAAGAACAATGACATTTAAATTGGACATTCATTCAAAAATTAATTTTGCTAAAAAAAAAAATAAAGAGCTGGGAAAATGGCTCATTGTGTAAAGGGCTTGCCATGCAGGCTTGAAGCCTGGAGTTTGGATTCCCAGTTGCCTATGTAAAATGCCAAATACGGTGTGCCTGTGATCACAGCACTGAGGATGTAGAGACAGGGAATCCCTGGAGAAAACTGGCTACCTAGTCTAGCAAAATAGAAGAGCTCCAAGTTCAGTGAGCAACCCTGTCTCAAAGAAAAAGGTAGAAAGTGAGTGAGGACCTGACATCAACCTCTGGTTTCCACATGCACACACTCACACACACACGCCAAATGAATAAATGAGGCACTACCTAGTCTCAAAAACTGGAGGTGCGTATACAGAAAGTAATGCTTGATGACTGCACTCAGTCATAATCTAATCAAAGTACTGGTTTAACAATAAAATGCTTTACGACTATTACAACAGAATGAGGGAGAGAGCTAGATGCACTGCTGTGGAAGAATGACACATGCAATTAAGCGAGTTTTAAAAGCATCACAACACTGCACGTAAATGATGATCCTGCTTTCAAAAATAAATAAATATGATATTCTTAAACAAGAAGGAATATATACTGTTGGGAGTAGTCATGTGAAACATTATAAGTGACTTTCACTTTTGGTCAAACTTTTCATAGATGTTACTGCAATTTTGGTTTTTCTTTTTCTTCACAATGCTCACCAAACTATGGTATATATTCTCTTGAATGCTCAATATAAAGTTAAGCTTCTGAGATGTGAACTTAGTGGGGAGGGGTTGAGACAGGGTCCTATTCTGTAGTCTAGGCTGGCCACAAACTCATGGCCATTCTCCTGCCTCAGTGTCCCATGCACTGGGATGACAGGTATGAACCACCGTGCCTGGCTCTGAGATGTGAACCCTTTACTTGCTAGAAAAGCTCGGCTTGAGACTTGAATGACAGGAGGAAGCTGTATAGAGGATAAGGAAGAGCCAGGGGACAGGAAGTGTGTGTGTGTGTGTGTGTGTGTACACATACCTGCAGACATGCATACATATGTGTACAAAAAGCCTTCAGAAGAGAGGGACAGTTATTGGCAAACATGTAGCTAACCAGTAGCAGAGACTACAGTCTCATGACTCAGACATGAAGGCAGGCTCTTGGGAATGGCCTCTGATGGTCCCTCCCTAAGTACTGGAGAGTAGCAAAGAAGACGTGTGCAAAATCCATGCCTGAAAGAAACGTGCCAGTTGCTATTCTACACAGAAACAAAGGATAACCACGGCCTATAAAAAAGAATCAAGTGGGATTGATTCTATAGGGATGAACATGGAAGCTGAGGCCAGCCAGCAGAACTCAAGCCTTGGAGAATGACACCACAGAATTACATCCCTGAGGCACTTGTGTGTATAACTGACACTATGGAAGGAGGTTCCAAGAAAGCAATGGGGCCCCACCGGTGGATGGGTAAGAATATCTATGGTACTAACTCACCAGCAGAAGTAAGGACTGAGCTCCCATCTCACGGGCACAGTCTACGCCCTCCTCGCGGGCATTAGCTGAAGCAGGAAAGGAATGAGCAAGGGGTCGGGAAGTTCCCCTAATCCTCCCCAAAAGGAAGCCAGCTTCAAAGTAATGTCAGCTGCCCCTGCTAAGAACTGAGGCCCATCTTGGACAACACCTTCCATAAAGCAGTATTATGGAATATTTTTTTCCTGGTGACTTCCAGGAACATACTTGTAGCCAAAACAACCAAAGTTTGAATCATTCTAAAGCTTCAGACAGTCATCTGATTCTGATAAATTACCAATTTTATTCCTATTGTCTTAAACCTCAAGGGGGCAAAAACAAAAATGTCCTTCAAAATCTATTCTTTTTTCCTATCCAACAACCTTATTGGGTTGTTTGCTTTAAAAAAGACCTATTATAGTCAACAAATTAAGTCTAGAAGGCTTACTTTCTACACTGATAGGCCACCATGACCAAAGACACTCATTCAGCAAATATTTCTCCAGGATCCAACATAAGCCAACCACTGAAACCAAGTGCCAGGGAAAGAGACGAAAAGCAAATAAATTCCTGCTCTCATGCAGCTCACTGACACTGGAGGTCACCATCAGTGTAAGACTGACCATTCCAAGCCCGAGTCGAGCATAAAGGCGAAAGCCTCAAATAACTTTATGAATAAAATGGACTTGGAGGCAAGCGGCAAAAAGCAAAGGCCTCTCAGGCAGACTGCACCATGAGCAAAAAATACTAAACCTGCCGGGCATGGTGGCACATGCCTGTAACCTCAGCGTTCGGGAGGCAGAGGTAGGAGTGAGTTCAAGGCCACCCTGAGACCACATAGTGAATTCCAGGTCAGCCTGGACTAGAGTGAGACTCTACCTCGAAAAAAAAAAAAAAATGAAAAAAAAAAATACTAAACCTAGTAATTTTTTTTGCTCCAGTCTTGCTAAGAAATCTGAAAAAGGTATATACAAAAAAAAAAAAAAAAAAAAAAAACTGAAATAGATCTTAAAAGTTCACAGTGGGGCTAGAGAGACAGCTTAGTACTTAAAGCATTTGCCTGTGAAGCCTAAGAACCCAGGTTCAATTGCCCAGTACCCACCACGTAAGCCAGAAGCACAAGATGGCACATGAGTATGGAGTTCATTTGCATTGGCTGAAGGCCCAGGCGTGCCCATCTTCTCTCTCTCCTTCTCTCCCCCTTTTTTCTCTCTCTTAAGTAAATAAATTTTTTATTTACATATTTTATATTCTTATATTTTATTTTTCCTTACTTTTATGACTTATTAAGCTCTCTAAATAAAATTTAGAGAGAAAGAGAGAAAATTATTTTTTAAGTCCAGAATGTGCCATATCCTTGCCAGAATTCTGTTTCAGTTCTGGAATTTGTACACTAAACAAATGAGTAAGGAGGGCTAACCAAATGTAATAACCGTTAGAAGGTGTCCATTAAAAACACTGCAGCATGGGAAGGAGACTTGGATCCAGAGGAGAATGAGCCAGCTTTACCTCGAAGGTAAAGGTATGAACCTAGGAAGATAAAAACTAAAGAATTACAATACCAAGTGAAAAGATCTAAGGCCCAAAAAGGGGTTCAAAGGTTACGGCCCCTGGATCATAGCCATGAGTTTAATTTACAGAATTCACAGGGCCCTGTAAGACTGGTGAACCCACAAAGCCTACACAGCCGTTGCACCCTCTAAAGTCTCACAAGATGAGAGGAGAAAAGTAGGAGGGAAGAAATTTCCCAGTCCCTGCACACAAGTAAACCCCGACCTCTAAACGTCTCACCAGCTCCCTTGGACAGAGCTGCTTAGTAGCTGCTGGAGCTGGAGATTTAAGAAGGAACACCCTGGGATGAAGGGCAGGCCAAATGGCATGCTGATCCAACCGGTGCTCTGCTATCTGAAAAGTCTCTAGACCATTTTTATACCCCTGAGGGGGACTGAAATGACATCTTCAAATATAGTTCTTACGCCACGTCCCACATGGGAGCACATGGAGAACACTCACAGGTCACTGTGCCTACGACTTCCTTAAGTAGGAGTTTTCTGCTTTCAGAGACAAATCCATAAAAACAATAATCTAATTAATGTATCTCATCTACTAAAATGAGTTCACTGCAAATGTAACATGGTATTCTTATCACACACGAATCTACCGGAATATACAAGTCAGCCTGTTAGAGAATTTCTACTCTGAGAATAAAACATGAAAAAAAAATAATAAATAATAAATAATAAATAATAAATAATAAATAATAAATAATAAAAGCATGTGGTGAAGCTGGGCATGGTAGTGCACACCTTTAATTCCAGCACTTGGGAGGCAGAGGTAGGAGGATCGTCATGAGTTCGAGGCCACCCTGACACTATACAGTGAATTCCAGGTCAGCCTGGACCAGAGTGCGACCCTACCTGAAAAAAAAAAAAAAAAAAAAAGCGTGTGGTGGTTCATGCCTTTAATCTCAGCACTTGGGAGGCAGAAATAGGACTGCTCTGAGTTCAAAGGCAGCCTAGGACTGCAAAATGAGTTCCAGATCAGCCTGGGCTAGAGACCCTACCTGGGGGGCGGGGGGGTAACAAAAAACAAAAAACTTGAGAACTTGTGACAAAAAAAGGGAGAACTCTTCACACCCCAAAAAACAAAAGGCACTGCACTTTTATTTTTTAATTTGTGTGTGTAATAATAGTGTGTGTGGTGTATGCACATGTGTGTGCACACTCATGGCTCCTGTGCACACAGATGGAGGCCAGAGCATGTCTTCCCCTATAGCTTTTCCCATTGCTTCCTTAGGCGGAGTCTCTCACAGAACCCACAGCTGCTTCTTGTAGCTGACTGACAAGCCCCAGCAATCCTCCAGTGCCTTCCAATCCCAACAGGACTGGAGTCACGGACGTGCATGGCCTTACCCAGCTTTTAACGTGGGTGCTGAGGAATCAAGGCCAGGGAGTCCCAGGCCCTCTCATGTTTGTGTGACAAGTGCTCTTATCCACCGAGCCACCTCCCCAGCTACACGAGAAGTACTTTTTTTAAAAAGTAAAAAAAGTCGGGCGTGGTGGTGCATGCCTTTAATCCCAGCACTTGGGAGGCAGAGATAAGAGGATCGCCATGAGTTCGAGGCCACCCTGAGACTACATAGTGAATTCCAGGTCAGCCTGGACTAGAGTGAGACCCTACCTCAAAAAACCAAAAAGAGAAAACTTTCTTTCTTTCTTTCTTATTTGAGAGCAAAGGAAAGAAACAGACAGATATGAGAAAGGATACGCCAAGGCCAATAGCTGCTGCAAACGAACTCCAGACATATATGCCACCTTGTGCACCTGGCTTACGTGGGTACTAGGGAATCAAACCTGGGTCCTTTGGCATTGCACGCATGCACCTTAACTGCTAAGCCATCTCTCCAGCCCAAGAAGTACTTTTTAAAATAGTCCCTTGATTTTTGACATAAAACGTTCTGCAACATTAGCGCTGGGAATATTCTCACAAGAAAAAAAAAAGTTGGGGGCGGAGATTGCAGAGATCAGCGGTCAGCGGTCAAAGGCTCGTGCTTGCAAAGTCGGATGGCCTGGGTTCAATTCTCCAGCACCCACATAAAACCAGATGCACAAAGTGACATATGCATCTGGAGTTAGTTTGCAGTGGGTAGAGGCCCTGGCCTGCCCATTCTCTCCCTCGCTGCCTCCCTCTCTCTGCCTGTAAAAATAAATAAATAAGCCGACATCTGGACTTTGGGTACACACACAATCACCTGGCATAAAACACACACACAGCTTGTCACGAGGCAAACAGTATCAAATTTGGGGTGAGAGAATCAAACGTTATAACCATTCACCAGAATTCTTTCTTAAAAAGCACACGGTAGCTAACACACCATGTGAATCTACAATTTATAGCAAGAAAAGAACCTTATTCCAACTGGCTTTTTTTTTTTTTTTTTTTTTTTTTTTTTGACATGGTAAAGTTCCAAGGGACACAGCTGACCCTGTGACAGTAAAGCCTCCTATAACATGGAATCTAATAGAAATTAGAGCACATCTGGGTTTGGTGGCAAATCTGTATTACAGAAAAGCTCTTCCAGTGTGTTTTCTCGTAACCACGGCTGTGTCTCCTGGGAGAGACAATGAAGACTGAAGTTCCAATGTTTCTGAATGCTCTCGGGTCTTCAGAACACAGGCCAGAATTTCCTCCCTAACTTTCACCTTGGCTGCAGCTCCAGGCTTGTCTCCAAGGACAGGTGCACACTGACGACCCAAAGACACAGCACCGGGGTCTTGGGGCTGCAGCTATGGCTCACGTCTTCCTAAAGTCATGAACAGTCAAGCACACTGTTGGAAGTAGAAGTTATTCCCTGTCATTGCTTTGTGTGTTAAGAGCCTCTACATAATGTGATCCCTCACTTGGATATATGGATTGCTGCAGGAAAAAAACAAAAAACAAAAAACAAAAAAAACCATTACTTTTACCTTCTTAATCACATACAGATTCCTCTCGAAGGGTCATTTCAGGTGACCTCACTGTCACATCTACCACCCAATCTTAACTTTAAAAAAAAACTAATGTGTTATTCGACATCATAGAACTGGTGGGAAGCCAGATACTTTCATATAAGGAAAAGCCCTTTCTTTTTGAAGATACAAAGTCATATTGATGATTGGCACTCTTGGCTGAACCACTTCCGGAAAATGAACATCTTCTCTGTGTTGGCACCAGTTCCAACAGGTGGCGGAATTCTGGGCACTTGCCAAACCACCTGGAGATTCACCGTGACTAGCAAGCTCCCGTATCACGTTACACTCTACCGACATAATGAGCTGCAAACAGACAGGTCAAATGAAATTAAAACAATGGTAAACATGCACAAATGGTGATTCTCAAACTAGGAGTCTAATGTGGTCTTAACGGAACAGACAGACGAATGGCAACAAGAACCAGAGTTATTTATTGAGCGCTTACTAAGCACTAAGCCCCATTCTAAGCCTGTGACATGTGTTACCACCTACTTGACATTCACAGTAACAGCCCTATGAAGTGGGAATTATTATTAAGATCTCCATTTTTAAAGCAAAGACGTAATAAAAGATGTCACATGTCTCACAGCTGGTGACACAGCCACCATAGGAATTCAAGCTACCATTGTGCAGAACACGGGATATGTAACCTCACTGTGCCCCTCGGCTGGAAGTGGAGAGATGTGCGCCCCATTTCTGAGGTAACCAGCTACATGTTGAGCACACTGCCCAACTGTCCTGGCCCACTGCCTCCTTCTCCACACCATGTGTAGCAGACAGCTTCAGGTTCACTGAGATGAACTTCCAGACCAGACACAGAAATGGAGGTTGGGCTATTTACTGAAGTTTCCAGATCTAGGGGAAGTTCCATAATGGCAGAAGAAACTCGCCTGCCTTCACAGGACCAAGCAGAGAGAGAGAGAAGCACAAGCCAAAAGCCATACAGCACAGCACACTTCAGGAACTCCAGCTAGGCACACTTTGCATATCTTTAGATTGAAATATGAAACTCACCACCACACCTTAAGATCTTCCCAGTGACACTGCCTCTAGCCAGGTGGCTGCAGATGCAAACTACAAACAATAAAAAACTGGATATATTGGGAGCCATCTATTCTATTCAAACCACACCATGTTAACATTAAGATTCATGTAGTCTCAACTCTAAGATTACTTTCATGATTTCTCTGTTGTGAGGTTCTGGAGGATGACTAGATGTGGCCTGGCTACTTCCACACGGTACCCTTCTCTCCAAGCTACCTGACCCCAACTATTTAGAGTAAATCGAACAACTATTTAAGGTATAATGTCTCCCTCCTTGAGCACATTTAAAGCAGACAGACATACACTCGATGAACAGACCTCATAGCCCAGTCACAGGTGAGCTCACAGGTGTCTATGCAGGAACCCCTGAGGAGGAAAACAGGCCTGTTCACAGCATCCTCTAGATTATCATATTCTCTTCCTTCTCTGCCTCTTCTTCTTCTTGTTTTTCATTTGTGTGTTCATTCCTTCTTGTTGTTTTTTTTTTTTTTTTTTTACCAAAACCTTCAATTTATCTAGGCATTTAATTCTTTTTGCCCTCTTTTATCCCTAGTTTCTCCTTAGACATGGCCACGTTTTAACAGAAGTGCAAGAAAATACCACTCCCATCTTTATACTAAACAGAGGTAGTTAAATTTTATTTTAACATAAAGCACTGCTCATTTTTTTTAAAAAACATGCACTATAACTCTACAATCCAAATACCAAAAAATTACACATTTCCACTACTTTGAATCAATAAAAGATGACTGTTCTCCATTTACAGGTTTGCAACATTACGCTCACATACTAAAAAATGCAGTCATCATAAAAAATGCTGCTTAAAGAGAGCTTTTTTTTTTTAATGTGACGTGAATTTTAAAGGAGCATGTAGCATATAAGAAATGGTGTTTTCACAAAAAGAATTTATGCTCTGCCTCTCAGCAAGGCAAAAGCATTTTTGGGATCAGACTCCCTGATTGAATTTTGAGATACTTTGGGTACACAGACCTCACCATGATTTTAGAAAATGGCCTTAGCAACCTTTGGGTGAACAGAAAACATAATTCATTCTTAACCAAGTATCATATGATTGTCACCAAATCTGAATCAATTTTTAAGAACTGCTAAGAAGTTAAGTAATTGCACCACAGGGTGTCATCCATTTTCTAGACACCTTGAGAACTTCAGTACAATGTCAGATGATCCCCCAGGCCCTCAAAGGCCAGCGAGCAGATGCAAAGTATGGGAAACAGAGGCCTGTGGGAGAGAAATAGTATACCTTCCTTTTGCTTTTTGTTCTTTCTGTGCTTTTTAATTAAATGATAAATCTCAATATGAATTCATGAGAAACCTGATCGCTCTATTAAGCACTGTTACTGTATGCTCTGGGGCTAAGCTTCACTACAGCTCCGAGTTTGGATATAATCCGAGCAAAACTGAAAGTGGGGGAGGAGACTGGGGAGATGGCTCAATGGTTAAAAGTGCGTGCTGCACAAGCCTGCCAACCGGTTTGGACCCTCAACACCCATGTGAAGCTGGCACACAGTGGTGACGTCCATAATCATAACAACCCTGTAGTGGTGGGAATGGCGTTAGGAGAGTCCTAAACTCCTGGGACAATTCACTTCCTTTCCACTGGCAAAGCAGTAAGAGAGACCCTGTCTCAAACAAGGTGGAAGGAGAGAATTAACACCCTGAGATTATCTTCTGATCTCCACACACCCACAGTGACATGAAGGTGCCTATACACACACACACACACACAATTTAAAAATTTTAAAAAAACACTGTTTAAAATATAAGCTGGACTGGAGAGATGGCTCAGCAGTTAAGGCACTTGCCTGCAAAGCCAAAAAAAAAAGCAGGTTCGATTCCCGGTACCCATGTAAAGCCAGATGTACGAGGTGGTGCATGCATCTGGACTTGTTTGCAGTGGACAGCATGCCTATTTATTCTCTCTGCCTCTCCACCCCACCATCTCAACTAAATAAAGTAATTTTTTAATGTAAACCATAAGTTTTATTCAACCAACCTTTATAGGGAAATGTCAATTAAAAGGGGGGGATGGTGCTGGGGAAATGGCTTAGCAAAACAAAACACTTGCTGTGTAACTGAGACGCTAAGCTGGGATCCCTAGATCGCATGTAAAAGCTGCAAAAACCAAAAGCAGCTCCTGCAATTCCAGTGAGCCTGTGTGAGAAGGAAGGTGGAGACCAGAGAATTCCCCAGATGCTCCCAGGAGCAGAAAAACAAAGAGATCTTGCCTCAAAAACTGCCTGCCTGAAAAACAAAAAGCAAAGGTGAGGACTAACCCAAAAGTTGTCCTCTGACCTCCACACTAGTGTGGCACAAGCACGTACACACATGCACAAGTATCAAATAAATCTTTTATAAATATGTAAAGGGGGTAGCGGGTCCCAATATCTATAGACTATGAAAATTAAATGATAAGAAAACAGTAACTGTTTTTCCTGTACTCTTCCTGTAGCAATAAATTCTTTGGATCGGTGTGTCGCAAACCCCCTGGGTTAATTTTAACTTGAGGCTCTATGCAATACAACAGTAAAAATAAATAAATAAACAAAATTAAAAGAAGGGAAAAGAAGAAAGCATCTTTTAAAAAAAAGTTTACTGAAAGAAACTTCCCATTTGAAAACAAAAGAGAAACTGGGTGACTCATCAAATGAACAGAGAACCTGGAGGAGGGACAGGAGGTATGAACCAAGGAGAGTGACACAGACCTCATCTTTGAATCCATGGTTAATAAGGGTAGCATTTCCAGTGGTTAAATAAAAGTAACTTTTATTTTAATTAATGCAGCTAAAACTGAGTGCCAGCTCTGAGTCAATCAGGCTTAGTGCTGAGGTCTCCCTGGACAATGGTGAGAGAGGCGCAGGCCATGTTCCCAAGGGGGCCTTTCTTCCCTCCAGACTTAAAACCGCAAACCTCCTCTCCTCGTTCTCCCTCACTGGGGCATCCCAAACACCTGCTGAGCTTTTCAGAAACCTGGAACACCCCTAGAGAGTGGGGTCTGTCACACCGCTGGGGCCCCCACGGCACATCTATACTGTGTGACCACTGTGCTTCCATAATGCCGCTTTGCTTTGGAGCATCTGCCACCTTCTAGCAAGCGTTCCTATTTGCGTGGTGTCGGCCAGCAGCCACTAGACTGGGCATCTTGAAGGCAGGATGCATGTCCAAAGGAGTCTTTTCCTCTCTCCAAAACAGTGTAATTTACAGGAGAGAAAGAAACAAATAGTTAACTTAATGGAAACCCAAAGCTGGGGTAACCAAGAAAGCACAGACCAGGAGAATTTGGAGGAAGTGACTGGAGAAGAATGGAGACAGAGTTGTGTGCCAGCTTAGAAAGAGGGTGGGCGCGAGCAGGGCGCAGGAGGGGGGACTGCGGCACTGCCACGTGGATGGGCTCGGACAGGGATTGGGAGGCACGGCTGGACCATCAGCCCTGAGAACATGGGGGGGGGGGAGGGAGGGGGAGGGAAGTGGGCACAGTTGGACCAGCAGCCCTGTGAACATGTGAATAGTAATGGGAAGCCACAGTTGAGCTGGATGCTGTGACATCCCAGATGACAGAGTGCTGAATGGCGCACAGGAAGCATGGAATCCATCGGACCCTTCTACCCATCAGTTCCCATCCAAAGCCACTCCATGAGTGTGGATGGTATGTGCCTCGACATACCTGCAGGAGAAAAACCTGGGTAACAGAATAGGTGTCCTCTCACCCCTTCCTGGGCATCTCCTTTCTCCAAACCCCAACTCCAAATGCCTACACTTTGAGCAGGCAGACCAGCCGCAGAGCAAGGCCCCCTTCCTTTCTAGAGCCCATAGCCCAAGGCACTATGGGCACTCATCAATCTACGCTAAGACTGCCTGGCAGTGCCAGCCGCATTACAATATCATGCCTTCTGAGTTAAAGTACTGATACATGTCATAAAAGGCAAAAGATCAGAGCTAACTGCAATACTCACTCTCTCTCTCTCTCTCTCTCTCTCTCTCTCTCTCTCTTCCCCCCACCCCTGGAATTCAATGCTGACCCAAAGGAGACTATCTCTCCAAGGCCCTTGGGGAATGTGCTAAGGTTGACTGGCAGACAAGTTTTCAAATGAAGAGCCTGACTTTTGTTAAAGGACAGTACACAAAAATGATGCCTCAGGGTCAACACTGAACCTCACTGCAGCTCACCAAATATTTACTGAAGCTCTATCAGGTCAAAGGCGAGGGCGCTGCATGCTGGGACGAGGCGGCCCAGTCACTCCTGAGCAGCGTGGAGAATGCACTGGAACCCTGCGTTGGCCCGCCGTTAGTAAACTGTTACGCTTCTTTACTTCTGGGTGTCAGCTGTCCCTTCTTCCCAGATCTGTTTGCAAGAATCTTGCTCGATGGCTCAGCATTTAAAGGCACTTGCTTGCAAAGTTTGCTGGCCCAGGTTCAATTCCCTAGTACCCATGGAAAGCCATTCACAAAAAAAAAAAAAAATGGCCCAGGCATCTGGCGTTCATTTGCATTGGCAAAAGTCCCTGGCATACGCGCGCATGCGTGCACACACACACACACACACACACACACACACACACACACAAATATATATTTTTAAGAAAGAATTCTGATCTTATCTTTTAAGTTCACTGCTTCTAATCTACTACACATGGGAAGCCAGATTACTGAATGGGTTAGAATTTTAAGTAAACTTGAGGAAATAAATTCTAGGTGAGAAACGCAAGGGAAATTCCTTCTCTCAACTAAATACATGCCTGTGGGCTGGAGAGATGGCTTAATGGTTAAGGCGTTTGCCTGTGAAGCCTAAGGACCCAGGTTTGATTCTCCAGGTCCCATGTAGGCCAGATGCACAAGGTGGCACATGTATCCGGAGTTCATTTGCAGTGGCTAAAGGTTCTGGCACACCCATTCATTCTCTCTCTTTCTCTCTCTAATAAATAAATAAAATTTTTAAAAATACATGCCCATGAGTATGTGGACTTGTTGACATCAGAGTGGGCTGCTAAGAAGTTCTGGTTGAGAACACAGAGCCTAAATATGTTCTCTTAGGCAAGTCACTTTTAAACATGCACTGCTCCTTTTTGTTGTTGGTTGTTGTTTATAAAATGAATAGAAAATGGGCATCTTCCTGCTAGGAGGCCATAAAAATTAAAATAAATATACTGCCAGGATCTGAGAGATGGCACTTGCCAGCAAAGCCTAAAGACCAGGGTTCAATTTCCCAGTACCCATACAAAGCCAGATACACAAAGTGGCACACTCATCTAGAGTTCATTTGCAGTGGCTGAAGGCCCTGGCGTGCCCATTCTTTTTCGCTCTCTCTTTCTGCTTGCAAATAAATATTTTTTTAAATATAAATATATACTTCTCATTTCTCATTACATAGCACACTCAGTAAAATTAGCTACTGTTGCTATTGTCACTGATAACTGGGCTCACATCTGTGTTGCTGTGACATGATGCGGCTCTAAGAGTACCTGCTGTGGCCAACTTCCCCTAACCACAGCCCCATATTCCAGGAAGCAACAGGTTGTTCCCTACAAAAGGCTGTTCAACCTGTTGTTTTTGTTTTGCTTTGGTTTGGTTTGGGTTTTTTGGTGGGGGTTTTAAGGTAGGGTTCACCAGGCTGAGCTAGAATTCATTATGTAGGGCCAGGGTGGCCTTGAACTCACAATGATCCTCCTACCTCTGCTGGGATTAAAGGCATGAGCCACCACACCTGGCTTGTCCACCTGTTAAAGAGTGGCAAAGTGACAGGGCAGTCCTTGCAATGATGACATCCCCACTGAACCCTAGTTGCAGCCTAATGGCAATCGCTCTTCCCTGAAAGAATGTGGTAGTGAACAAGGGAACCAGATTGCTTCAGGAAAGTCGGGTCAATGATGGCTGACACACACACAGGGGCAAAGGAGACAGAGCCCAAAGGACGCGATCCCGGGCACTGACAGAGCTGCATGCTCAGAACCTACCTAAACCATTTCAATGCGGTGTCTGTCCCACGTCCCCTTAGGACAAGTCCTGTGACTTATGGCGGCCTGAGTCATTTTGGTTTTCCCCCTTACAACCTAAGGGTCTGCTGAGCCAGCTCAAAGAAGCTGCTAAGTGGCTCAGCTGCAATCACACAAGGTGTCCCTCTAAACGTCACCTTCAACTGGTAAGGGTGCATGCAAAGCGAAGGGGACAGCCTGAATTCTCACAGCAGGCATCATGGAGCACACAGAGTCAAGGAGGTGCCCGGCTGCCCCACAGGCAACCTGTTTTCCCCACATAGTCCCCCTCCCCCGGCCCCCCCCCAAGACCCCATGAAGGTTTTTCCACAGCCAGACAGAGCAGTGACCGGATACCAGGGCATCCAGCACAACTACCTGGGAGTTAAGTTTCAAGACAAGCAGAGTGTTTCAGGGTTTTAAAAAAACAAAAAAAAAAACCTAAGTGTGCCAGTCCATGTCGACTAGAACAAGGCAGGAAGATAGTTTTTAATACCACCACCAGCCAGAGAGCACATTAGCATTTACAAGGTACGGTCACACACTCACCGCCTCTTTTGATCCTCTTAATGACCTAGTGAGGCCGGTATCATAATCGCCCTTTCCCAGTTGAAAAAAAAACTAAAGCTACGAGCATAAGAACCTGATCCAGGACTCTTCAGGAGTCAGTTACCTCCCTGGTCCAGGGTTCCATGGACTACCTCTCAAAGTCTTCACTCAAGACAAATAGATACACAAAAAAGTGGTGGGGGGGGTCATTTTCTTCCATGGTACAGCCAGTAATAAATTCCCCCCGCCATGCTCAGGGAATCGACCCTAATTAAACTCAGTGGGTCACACCACCACCAACAAAAGAGATATGAAAGTAGTAGGGCTTGTTGGGAAAAAGAAGGGATTGAGTTGGAGGGGGGATAAGAGAGGATTGGGGGGGTGAGTATGATCAGAACACATTAACAGGGCTGGAGAGATGGATTAGCGGTGAAGGCGCTTGCCTGCAAAGCTTAAGGACCCAGGCTCGATTCTCCAGAACCCATATAAGTCAAACGCACCTGGTGGTACATGTGTCTGGAGTCCGTCTGCAGTGGCCAGAGGCCCTAGCACATTCATTATCCTTCTCTTGCCCTCTTTCATAAATAAATAAAATGTTTTCAAGAGCACAATAATACATATATAAACACCGTAAAAAATCACTTTTTTAAAAAGAGGAGTATATTCCTACAAATCTCTCAGTGCTATTAAAATCAATTATATTACCGAAAGAAAAAAAACAAGTCATGAGAGTAAGTATAAGCCATTGGCTCACTTTGTTTTCTGCCCGGTTTTTAAATCACTTAGAACAGTCCACTTAGGTTAAAGAATCCCTTGCTTCAAAGCCCAGAGGTGAAAAACCTGCCAAATTCATCTCTGATGGACAACACAGAGAAAACAGGAGCTACGGCCTTGACCAACAGATAGATACAAGTTGCCAGAAGGGAGACACCTCCCCCCAGGTAGGGCCTGAGGACTCAGAGAACCAGGAAAGAAAGAGAGCAAAGTGGCTGGAGAGAGAAGCCTGGGGCTGTCAGCTCAGGAAGAGACCAGGAGGAAGGGTTTTGGTTGGAGCCAAACCAGAACTTCAAAGGGAAAAGAGCTTCAAAGACCCCCTGCAGGACCAATTAACACCTACAATGTTTATCTAAGCTGTCATTTAATGAAGGTGACTTCCCAAAAAAGGGTGCTCAGCCTCACCTCAAAAACAGCGATCACCCCTCTGGGATGGAAGCAGGGGTGGGGGACAAGGAGACAAGTCCTTGGTAGTTTCTGAAAGAAAGATCTCAGGAAGCAAAGACAGTATCATGCAAGAATGGAAAAAAATAATAATAATCTAGGAAAATGTAAATGGTTAATTTACGGTACAGTTGTGAGTTAGGAGAAGTAAGTCCCATCTTCAAATTCCCATTTTTCAGACTATTTGATAGGACAGGAAAATGTTCTTAGATATATTTAAGAAAAAAATTCAAAAGTACACTTAAGTCTGACTTCAACTTTATAATACCAACCGACTGGAGTTTTTAGCAGAAAGGTCAGAGCTGTGTTTGCCTATTGCAGTAGACTCAGCTCCAACATGTGGACAGCTGGCATACACAAGGAAGCTAAAAAATTGGGTTGATTCAGTGACCTATTTGCCATTAACTAAATAATGTCTAGACAATGTATTTGAAAATACAGCCAGGTGTAGCGGTGCACACCTTTAATCCCAGCACTTGGGAGGCAGAGGTAGGAGGACTGCCGTGAGTTCGAGGTCATGTTGAGACAACATAATGAATTTCCGGTCAGCCTGAGCTAGAGGGACACCCTACCTCAGAGGAAAAAAAAAAGAAAGAAAGAAAGAAAATACAGAGATAAAACAAAACAAACATATAGTTTTATGTTAGACTGGCTACAACCAAGTTTAGCACTAGCTAGTTCTTATAATGGGATTAGAACTGGAACTCAATGTCATGTTGCTCTTCAAAATCTTCCATTATTTCCCACAAAAGCCAGTGTGCAAATTTTATATCTGTTACTAAGTAGACCAGCAAGAGATCCCAAAACCTCACATATGCTAAACACATGCCTTAGCCCTGGGCTAAGACCCCAGACAGAAGCAATGTTTTCCTTTCCAGAGAGCCTGAGGCTCTGGAGCAACTGATATCCAATGTCCAAGGAGCTACACCTTCCAGAACCTCTTCATTCTACACCACCAAGTCACACTGTCTACCTGGGGCAGCTCTTCCTCCAGTCCTCATTTCAGGGCTCCACTTACAATTATGAAGGGAAACTGCAAGGGGCTTTCAGTAGGAGTCAATGGGGGGGGGGGGGGGCAAGGCGCAATACTTCCAGAATGGATCTCAGGGTTCACCTTTAGCCCACGTGCAAGACAGATTCTTTCCTGGGGAAACATGGTTATAAAGTAAAGCAAGTTATAAACGAAAATATCTGGAAACTGGAGGGATGGCTCAGTGGTGAAAGGCACTTGCATGCAAAGTCTACTGGCCAGGGTTTAATTCCCAAGCCACCTACATAAACGGGGTGCAAAACATGGTGCAAACATCTAGCATTCATTTGCAACAGCAAGCGGCCCTGGCATGTGTGGCACACACATTTGCTCACACACATGCACAAATTAAATATTTTTTTAAGCAGATACGCATATACTTGGCTCACATTCCACTTACTAAAAACTAGCATGTTGGGCTGGAGAGATGGCTCAGCAGTTGAAGGAATTTGCTTGCAAAGCTTGACATGCCTGGGTTTGATTCCCCAGTACCCATGTAAAGCCAGATGGACAGTGGCATATGTCTCTGGAGTTCATTTGCAGTGACAAGAGGCCCTGATATACCCAAACTCACTGTCTCTCTGTCTGCTTCTTTATCTGCCTCTCTTAAATAAATAAATAAATTTTTAAACCTAGCAAATGAAATTCCCAAGGGTAGACCTAATTCTTTTTTAATGTTTCATTTACCTATTTGAGAGACGGGTGGCTGGGGAAGAGGCAGATAGAGAGAATAGGCATGTCAGGGCCTCCAGCCGCTGCAAATAAACTCCAGATGCATGTGCCACCTTGTGCATCTGGCTTATGTAAGTACTGGGGAATCGGCCTAGGTCCTTAGGCTTCACAGGCAAGCACCTTAACCGCTAAGCCATCTCTCCAGCCCAACAAAAATATTTTTAAATAATTAGCAGGTTAGCAGAAATTTTTATTGTTTAGGGGGCTGACATTGTAAAGAATGAAGAAGTCTTGGAATGGAAGACTTCTGGTTATAGGGTCATAAGCTCCTCCTACGTGCTGGCCGCTTTACCCTCTGGGCCCCAGATTCAAATCTGTAAAATGGTTCCACACTTCACAACTGCTGATGGCGTCAACGAGCTAAAAAAAAAAAAAGGCAAATTCAAGTCATGGCCACTGGGATTTGGAAGGGAGCTGAGTTCAGAGCTGCATCAAGGTGGGAGAGTGCTTAAGTAACAGTCTTGACAACAGATCAAACAGGAGGGACTGCAGAGTCCCATGAGCGCTTCCTTCCCCCAGCCCGGTTCGGTTCCTTCTCACATGCTGAAGGGGCAGCAGGCCCCTGTGGGAGGACACAGACCTGGAAGCTCGCACACACTGGGAAGCAGCAGACAGGTTGTCTGAGCGCCGCTGGCTCAGGTGTCCACACTGGTGAGGCACACTACTACATCCCAGAAGTGCTGTGAGCAGCCCAGGCCTAGCCACACCACCTTCGGTGTGACATGGACACACTCAAGTCATCCCTGGCAGGGATTTCTAGAACTGTGTTCTGAAGAGGTAGATCCTGGGGGCTCTGACCCCATCAGGGCCCGGCATCTCCCCTTTAGCCCATTCTGAGCCCCTCACTCAGTGGCTGTCCCAGCAAGGCTGGGGCTCCTCTCAGCAGGGCCTGCGCAAGTCTTGTTCCTGTTAGGGTAAAAAAGAATCCTACAGGCCCACAGCGTATGTGACAGATTCCGCTGGGGAACTCTCACTTCCTATCCTGGACTTGGTCAGGTCAAAGGGCAAATGTCTCTAGACGCAGCACGTGACATTCCAACCTTTACCCTGGGATTCCAGGTGAGTGACCTAGGGTGTTCCCAGCGCTCTGCAGAAAGCGGGTTCAGAGAGGAGCAAGCGAGGGGAGGCAGAGACCTGAAACCTCACAGGGACTCCTTGGGAATGCACGTCAGTGTCGCTCCCGGTGCTCTGCAGAGAAAGGGGAGACAGAGCGGGAACCTCGGTCAGAAGGCCCACCTGTCATCCTCGTAATTTCACACAGGGCCGGCTCCATCTTTAATCTCAATCTGTGCCCACGCGGTTGATCTCAGAAACGCTTTTGTGCTATTGCACAACTGCGAGTAGCAGAGTGCTGAGATTTTACATTTAGGACCTGTGAAGGGCAACTCTTGCCTCTCATTTTGGAGAAGCATTCAACTAACGTGTGCTGCTAGGTCGAGAGTTTGCTCCCTTTGAGATAACGGAGATTCCTTATCCTTCGGGCTAGGAAGATGGTTCAGTGGTTAAAGGTGCTTGCTCTAGCCTGCCGACCAGAACTCAAATCCCCGGGGCCCCCACATAAAGCTGGACGCACAAGTATCACATATGGCTGCGGTCCCAATATACCTATGGCTATGGGAGGTGGGGTCAAGGGAAGCCTGTGGCTTCCAGTTGCAGCAAACAAGAGGGGCCAGTCTCAAAGAAGGAAGAAGAAGACCTCCACATGGACACTGCATGCACACCTGCGCGCGTGTGCACACACACACACACACACACACACCAATTTAAAAAAAAAAAAAAGAAACACAAAGTCAGTTTTCATTATAACTTGTCTTAATCACATTTTCTTTTTGCTGCAAAAACATTTGAATTCAACTTACTGTTTGGTTAATTCAGTCCATTCCCTAAGCACCTTAGAGCCACAGTGAAAGGTTCAAAAAACTAGTTTATCTAAGCAGCTCCAGGGACCCACCCACCTTGGTCAGCAATAAAGAAGGAAAAAAAAATGTGAGCCCCACATCAAGAATGCTAAGGACACCCTTTGAAGAGCTCACATCAGCCCTTAAAACTGTATGAGAAATTGTACACGCATGTGCTTTTTCTTTCTTTTTTTTTTTTTCTTGGAAAGTTTCTGCAAATTCCCAAACAGTTTCAAGATAATCTCATAAGAAGCACCCCAGTGTGAAGAGCTGTCAAGGATACCTGCAGTTATGAAGCCTGAAGATCAAGGAGAAAAGAAAAAAATTGAGACGCCTACAATGTATGGCTACTCCTAACACTCAAGAGATTTCCCACTGTGGGTCCCTTAGATTCCATCCCTGAGTTTCCATTCCTGGGAAGTAAAGATGCTGGGAGCCAAATAATATGCCTGCCCTTAAAGATACCAGGGCGGTGGAGAACAGCTTCAGCAAAGCAAAGGAGACATGTCCAAAGACCTGCACAGAACAGTGGCTGGTCCCAGAAGAGCCGCTAACACATAATCACCCTGGCTCCCCTGGGAGAGGTCAAAGGCAAAAGTCAACTCTCATTTCCTTCTCTTTCTTCAATTTGAGACAGCTCAACTTGAAGTTCCATAGTAATGCCCCTGGAAGGCATCTGGACTATGAAGTCCACACAAACACTCAGTAATTGTGTTAAGAGTACCAGAGAAGTTCCAAAGATGAAAAATGGCGAGAATTTCTCTAAGGCTTTAGTGTAGATCATCTATCTAACCACTGCAGAGACGTATTTTAACTGGTATCTCAGACACTGGCCGAAATATATAGCTGATGAAAATTAATTATTGTCAGTACCATAAAGTAGATGTTTTAATGTTACCTTGGAAACCTAGGTCAAAATTTACAGGAGTAACTTATTTTTTTCTCTAGCACAAAAGCATGTAGCTCTTTTAGACCCTTGAAATCATTGCATAATTCTCAAAAAGGCAAGTGGTACAGAGGCCCTTGACCATTTGGCCATAAATCTATAGGATCACATAATGTTAGGTCACTCAAACCAACCATTTCTGAGTTGACATATTTGAGTATGTGATCCTAACTTGACAGTGAAGCCATAAATTTCCAATGTAATTACGAGATCCCCAAAGTCCAACGCAAACTTATATGTTGCTGCTGGCAGAAGCAAATTAAATTGAAGTCTTTTCATAGGCACTTGTTAATAAAGAAGAGAAGTAGATGAAAATTGATCGTGTTTTTACAAGCCATTACCAAATGAATGCTTAACAGTATCCCGGAAACAGCCTAATGCCAAGGTGCAAATCAACTCACCGATGGGTCCATGAAGGAAGCTAAGTGGGTAAGGACCACGTCCACAGACCTGACTTCACTATCTCCTCCTCTCAAAGGCCCTGGGGAGATAAGCACTGCCCCTGTGGAGTTCTCTATGTATCTCCCGGATGGGAGCTTCTAGACAGCATCAGGGTAGGTGGCAGCTCTTACTCCAGGGTGCAGCACACGTCTGTTCTGTGCTAACACGTTGCTTGCATAGCTCAGCATTCCTGCTTGGTCTTCATGGGTTCCAAAGTCAAAACCGAGAAGCAATAGTGTCTGCAAGCACCCTTTGTCGAGACTGAAAATGCTGATAATCCAATGAGGGAGATGAGTTACACCTCAGGGGTCACAGGCTAATGAATGCAAATATTCTACAGTGCTAACCTGTCCTGGTAAACAAGGTTTAGGGCCGGAAGGTATGTCAGAGGGGAACAAAAATACAAAATAAAAATTCAAAAACAGAGAAAACCCTGTTCAGAAGAAGAAAAAAAAAAAAACTTGCTTTCCTTCTAAATGCCACTTTTTCATAAGACACCATCAAGAGGTCCTGACCCTGGTGGTCTTTAAACACACATCCAAACAATCGTGTAGATTTCAGGTTTCCAAGTCTCATCACTGAGAGGTCAAAAATTAATGACATTTAATTAGCAAACATGAAAGTTGCAAGGGAAGCAATCAGCCCCACCTTTCTTTATTGCTGGGCTCTAGAAATTGAAGGCTTCCTTTGAGCAGAGAACGTAGAGATTTAATACTTTATGAACAAGAAGGTAAGTGAGGAAGATAGGGTTGTTTCGTGGGATGGAGGGTGTTTCCCAAGTAACTGTTAGCCTTTGCTTCCTAATGTGAAATCTCAGCTCCAACCCTTTCAGAAGCCTGAGGAACATCAGGGTTCTTCTATAAAATCTGGTGAGACTGCTTTAGAAGACAACACCTAAAGGTTCAGGCTTCATCTCGAGTTACTTCACCATACAATAGAAGAAGAAATTCATGAAAAACTCTGAAAGCACTTTTTCTCTGGCAAGCCACAGGACTAGCTCAATGCAAAAGTCATATAAACAAAGCAACTCATTTCTGACCACAGTTTAGGAGCATTTCTGTGAGAAAAATTGTACTCCACTGCAAACGTACCCAATGTTCGCTCACAACTGGCCCTGAGTAACAGTGTAGATTTAGAGATCCTAGCCTCTGGCTTTTCTTATCCTTGAAGAGCAAAAGATATGGGGGGTTCAGGAGCATTATTCCAAATGCTTGATACTTTCTCCCTAGCTCTCTACGATCAAGTCTGGGAGGACTTTATAAAACTTCCCTTCCAATCACTCCCACAAAGTCCAGAGAGGTCTAAAAAAAACCCACAGATAACAATCAAACCTTTCATTTCGGGTTGCTTTCCCACCCTGCCCCTTCCTGTTCCAGTCAGGTTGGGGAGGCATTCCCCCCTCTTCTTCATTTCATGAATCAATTGCAAAATCTGCCAACCTCTGCCAGTCTCTCTCGTACTCAGCTGAGAGCTTCCCCTCGCTTCCTTTGGTGGCACAAGGCTGCTCTGGTGTTTAACTGGCCTAACGTGGAAATGCACCGTAGGAGCTCATTCACTCTTTCCCAGCCAGGCACAAGAAAGAGCCTGGGGCACAGTCCCCCACTATCAAGAAACTGACCCACCAGCCTCAGGTAAAGGCTGATTTGTGAATTCTAGCTTTGACCTCAAATGCAGTCTGTCAGTGCCACTGACAAGGAAAGGGGTACAAAGTAACCAACTGGGTTACTTAGCAACTGGACAAAACTTGCCTCACTGCAGAGGGTAAGTAGGCATCTCACACCCATTGAAAAGAGTAAGTCTACATTTATATGCAAATAGACAAAAACAAAGAAGAAAGGGAAATCTAAATTAGCAAGAGGAGTTTACAGCAGTGGGCCTGGGGCCCGGATTATAAAGTTTCTCCTAGAAGCAGATAGAACATATACATATGAATGAATGCATGCATTGCATGCATGCAAAACCACGGGCCCTAATAAGTTTATAGTCTCCCATCATAACAGTCCATGTCATGAAGGGGAGACATGCACACACGTTTAGTAGTTACAATGAAAACACTTCCCCAACTAGCAAGGATCTAGGGCTTACAGTAAGAAGAAAATTTGAGGTTATGAAACTCCCAGATAACAGGTAACCATGTTCAAGAAAAGTACTCGCAGCAGTGTAGTGGGACCTGCAGACTGGAGTTAGATCAGAGCTACTCCGGGTCTCCAGACACCCGTCAGAAACGCCCTCAGTACCCCTCCCTGTAGCGCAGTTTCCAAACTTGGACCTGAACCCCACAATGCACACACAGGGAGACACATCTCTCTGAACAAGAGAGAAACGTTGTCACCTAACAGTCCAGGTTGTTCCATTAGCCTGAGGAACTCAAGCCATGTTCCCCAGCTTCCAGCCACACACTAAAACACAAGAAGCAACAGAAAGGTGGGGGAGGACTTCTCTGTCCCCAACCCTCGTCCCCCAACCTCACACCAGAACCAAAGCGGGCAGGACCCAGGGGCACCAGCCCAGCCACTTACTTCTCGTACTCCGTGTTGTCTCTGTCACAGCGAGAATCCTTGTGCTTTTGCCAGTCTTTACCGTGCTTGCAGGTGGTGAGGAGCAAGACGTCCTCCCCATTATGGACGTGATATAAGGCATTCCTGGTGTCTGACCCTATCCCTGTCAGATACCTCTTCCCCTTGAACACCAGCATGTACTTCCTGAGAGGAGGGATGGTGTTAAACTTCAAAAAACCCCTCTCCCCTCCTGTCCTGGGGTGATCCTTAGAAAAGAGGGGAATAGAAACATCAAAGTTGGGTCGGAAGTTTTCAGTACTGATGCTGGCCTTGGCCAGCATCGCCTGGCCGATGTCAAACCCCACGTCCTCGGTGTAGTCAGGCCAAGTGCCGGAATATAAATTAAAAATTAAATGATTCCTACCATTGTTCCACAAGTGAAGACTCTGCACTTTGGATCTCAAGTTGTGCACATACTGAGGTGACAACTGGTCTCTATCTAAGGTATCCAGACTCAGGACAAAGAGGCACGCCTGGCTCGGGTCCGAGGTGTAGAACCTGGAGCCCTCGATGGCCGCTAGAATGTTTTGGTAACTTTCAGCGATTTTCTCCCCTTTTTGCTGCGGGTACACGTAGACCTTGAAGCCGTTTTTCTTGCAAAGGGTGAAATCGAAGCAGGACTCCATGCGGCACTTCTTGCCTTTGTAGATGCTCGAGTTGGCGTCTCGCTTCTGCCGAGGGGAAACGTGCACACCGGAATCCTCGTTCTCCAATTGATCCCAAGGGAAGAAGGGGCGCAGAGCGTCCGGGAAGCGGGGCCAGAAATGATCCGGACTGGGCTGGTGCAAGCCATTGCGACCACTGTGCTCTTCTCTCCGGCTGTGGCTCCTCGATGCCCTAAACTGCACGCCTCCGAAATAAAACAAAAGGGCGAGACAAGAGCCGGCAGAGAGCAGGATGAAATAGCGTTTTTTGGCCTGCATGTGTCCTGCCTGGGTCAAGAGGATTGTAAATAAACACAAGAATCACCCAAGTTTCCCAATCCACACTTTCAGCTCCAGTCCGCCATCTTCCCGCCGGTAAAGACTTCAAACTCTCCGCTCCCACCTTCTCTGGACGCCTTTCCCCAAGCCGTGGACTGATCCAGCGCATGTGGGCGATTTCTTTAACTTTCTCCCCTTCGGTCTTTCATCTTCGGGGTTGCACGATGCACGCGACGAGAGCGAGCGGGGCCGAAGGGTTCGTGCCCAGGGCGAGCGAGCGAGCGAGCAGCGGACTGTAATCTTCTTGCATGCAACAAGACGGGAGGAAAAGAAAGCCAGGAGAGGGGAGGAGGAGAAAAAAAAAAAAAAGAAGAAAGAAAGAAAAGGAGAAAGAAGGGAAAAAAAAAAAAGCTCCCGATACTCAATCAATGGCAAGACCGAGGGGACTGCCTCGCCTTCTCCGATGCCTGTGGGCAGCGTGGAAAACGAGCCCGGGGAAAAGCAACTTCAACTCATCCACGCTGTCTCCCCGCCCCCGTTTGCAAAGAGCCACTCCGGTTCCAACAAGTCGGGCCAACCGATGCCGGGGAGGGTTCGGCCAGCCTAGTGCATCTTGCAGCCGGGGCGCCGTAACCTCACAAATCCCTGCATGTCTCTTTCTTTCTTCCCTTGCGCAGCGGCTGCTCGGAGACCAGAGTCGGGCGCCGTGGACTCGTGCGCTCGGCGGCGGCGGCGGCGGCGGCGGCGGCGGCGGGGCCGCGGCTCCCCCGGTGCCGTGCTCGCTCGGCGGCGGCGGCGGCGGCGCTGGGCGTCCTTCCCCGCGGGCAGCGCCGGGTCCCCCGCCCGCCCCGAGCGGCGCTCCGCAGGCCCCGCGCGAACGCACACCGCCGCGCTCGTCCCTGCGTCCGTCCGTCCGTCCGTCCGCCCCGCCGGCTCGCCCGCTCGCCCGCCCGCTCGCCGAATGTTACCCGGTTCTGAATGTTACACTTACACATTCCATTCCCGACACGACAGCGCTGACCTCATCCATCCACGCAGCCCGCGCTGCCATTGGCCGAGCGTCACGTCCGGGAGGGGCGGGGCTTCCGCTGCGCCCATTCATAACCCCCCTTCGGCGGCCCCGGGGCTGAAGCGCCGGCGCGGCGTTCGGGGAACCGAGGAGCCGCGGGGAGCCGGGGAGTCCCGAGGGCCGCGGCGGGGGAGGATGGGCATGGGGATGGGGAGGCGGCGGCGGGGCGGGGCGGGGCGCGCACCGCCGAGGCCCCCTCCCCTCCCGAAGCCCGGCTGGGGAGACGAGCGCCGCCCAGAGGCGGAGGCCGGGAAGACAGCGACCCGGGCGGGCCACGCGCCGCTCGCTCGTCGGGATGCCCCGGGCGCCCTCCGCCATCCGGTCGGTGCTGGGAACGCCTCCCCGACCGAAGGCCCAGAGGACGGCTTCGCCGGGGAAAGGATCCCACAAAAATGAGCAAGCCGGTAGAGCCCGAGGGAGGGGTGGCCACTTCATGCAAAAAAAAAAAAAAAAAAAAAAACGCCACGGCCCTTGCGGGTGGATGCCTCTCTCCCAACCCACCTCGACCCTCCAGGCCCAGTTTGTTTGCTTTGGTTTTTTGGTTTTCTTTAATTTTCCTTTGAAGCACTTAAATGGTCCCTTATTCTGCTATAGAAGCCATCCAATTCCCTTTCTTTCCCCACAGAGACGCCCTAATCCCCAAGAATAAAGAGGAATTGTCACGATCGGAAGGATTTGTTGCATTCTTCCTGCCTGCCTCTGCGCTCCGAGGAGACACCTAGACACCTAGACACCTAGTCTGTGTCACCTGTGTACCCCGATGTACCCCCATGTCCCCCACCGCCGCGCCCGTCCACTGGTCTATTCCCCACATTGGGGCGCGGGCTTCTGAAAGGAAGCCGTTTCACTGTGTCCCCTGTGCTCGGTGATGTTAAGTCCCTTTGTGGTTGGTGGTGCTTTTTTAGGTGACTCTTGGGGGTGGATGGCTACTAGAACTGCCACCTGTTCCAGGTGCATAAAGGAACCTTGAAAATGAAAATGACAATGACTGCTGGATGGTTCCTTTAGTTGACTTCCTACTCCCCTGTCCTTAAGCCCCTGCCATCCCAGGGGACTTCACTGGGGAGCTCATATAAAGGTGTTTCCCTAGAGATTCTCCAAGGCCACAAGGATGTGCTACACTCCCAACAGTACCTGCAAAGTCAAGTACCCCTGGCTTTAGAGCCTGTATTCTGGCTTACACAGTATACCTTCTACCCGGTCTAGAGCTCAGCCTCTGGACTTGGCCAAGCTGGACCAGCAGTTGCCTAGGGCAGCAGGCTGTTTAGTGATTGTTTATTGTGGGAGTGACTGAGCTGGGAGAAAACACATCCCTGCTTCCCTGGGGCTACAGAAAACCCCACTGGGGTGTGGACAAAGGGGAAGAGTTATAACAAGGCAGGGCGAGATGATAGAATGGAAAGTTTTAGATCTCTGTTGTTTCAGATTTGTTTTAATAAAGAAGGGAAGGGGTGTGCGTGGGATATTACTGTGCATTCCTGAAGCCTCTCCCTATTTCTGACCCAACAAAGATGAGGTAGCTCTTCCAGATTTGATTTGGACCCCCTGCACAACACAGGCCTGAATAAGCATTCAATCATCTTCAAATTTGATGACAATGATGCAGATAAATGCAGTGATTGAAACCCCATGTGACCCAGCCATCTCCCAACAGGGGCTGCTGTGCACAGCCTGCCAGGCAGAGACTTCTATTGAGATCTGGTGCAAATGACCGCCACAGGTAGAGGGGGAGACCATGGGAACCACAAGCCCCCTCTTTGCTACCCACTGTTCTGCATGAACTTAAGGGGACCTAGCTTCGGTGGTTCTCTTCCTGCTCTGGTACAATTTCTCCTGGTTTGTCTTGCCTAAGTAAGGTGGAATCCTTCATCCTATTCCTCATTGTGATCACCACACACCATCATGCTTTATGAAAAAAAATGGTACTAAAAAATTAGGGAAACCCCATGTTATCTGCCAATGACTAGAGCCTTGAGTGTGAGAGTTGGTTCCAACTGAACCTCATTTTCTCACTGAAGAACTCCGCCCTTTCTTACCTGCCTATTCCAGTTTGTGAGTGTAAATTGCTTGATATGTGTGATGTCATTAACTCACATTCTACATTTGAAAGTCCCTGGAGAATCTACAACCTCTACAATGGTGTCTTCAGTGCCTCTCCTTCTCATTTATACATCTGCAATTGACACCCTTCTCAGTGGTTTTTTTTTTTTTTTTTCCCTCCCTCATTTACACTCTGTTGTTCAACTGTAAGGAGCACCATCTTGCTCTTTAATCCCTAAAACCTAGTGCAGTTCCTGGACCTAGGTGCAACTCAAATACTGATTTGAATGAATGATTAAAATTTGATTTGAACAAACTTGCCATGAAGTGTCCTGAGGACAGAGGACAAAACAAAACTTGGGGCTGGAGAGACGGCTCAGCAGCTAAGAGTGTTTTCTGTGCAAGCGTGAGGATTCCAGTTCAATCCCCAGCACCGCGCACCTACATAAGAATCTGGTTTTGGCTGTGCATGTCTGCAGCCTCGGGGCTGAGGGTAGGGCAGAGACTGGAGGATGGCTAGGGCCCAGTGGTCAGCTGGTTTGGGTGGCAAGCTTTAGGTTCAGTGAGAGACTCTGTCTCAAGAAAATAAGATGGAAGCCAGGCGCGGTGGCACACGCCTTTAATCCCAGCACTTGGGAGGCAGAGGTAGGAGGATCACCGTGAGTTTGAGGCCACCCTGAGACTACATAGTGAATTCCAGATCAGCCTGGATTAGAGTGAAACCCTACCTCGAAAAAACAAAGCAAAACAAAAAAGGGGGAAAACAAAAAGGAAAGAAATAAAGAAAAAAAAAACAGAAGAAGATGGAAAAGGGAAGCAATAGAAGAGAATACCTGATGGCCTTTTCTGGCCTCCTCCACACATGTATGATCAGCAATGCACATTTGCTTCCACATGTGTACACACACACACACACACACACAAAACAAGAAAAGGGAAAACAAATGGACTACATCAAAAAAAATATGTACAGAAAAATAAGAGCCAACAAGTTGAAAAGGCAACCTATAGAAGTTGGGATGGAGAAATGGCTCAGCGGTTAAGGCACTTGTTGCAAAGCCTAATGACCCGAGTTTGATTCCCCAGTACCCATGTAAAGCCAGATGCACAAAATGGCATATGCACCTGGAGTTTTTTTTTTTGCAGTGGCTGGAGGCTCTGGTGTTCCCATTTTCTTTGTCTCTCTCTGTCTCCTCTCTCTGCTTGCAAATAAATGAATAAAATAAAAATTAAAATCAAAAAAGGATAAATAGTTATAAACCATATAGCATATAGGGGTTAATATCCAAATTATACAAGGAGAACTCACAACTCAGCCAAAAAAAAAAAAAATTAAAAATAAGCAAAGGATTTAATTAGGCATTTTTCAAAGGAAAACAAATGCCCTAATAAATGTATAAAAACATCACTAATCATCAGGAGAATACAAATCAATACTATGAAGAGATGCTGATTTGTCTATTAGAATGGCTACATCAGAAACACAAGAGGATGGGGCCAGGGAGATGGCTTAGCTGTTAAATTCACTTGCTTACAAAAATACAAGAGGTGAGTTTTGGAGAAGGTATAGATAAATGAGAACTCCTCTTTCTGTTGGTGGGAATGTTAAGTCAATACAACTACTTATAAAAACAGTATTGAGGTTGCTTAAGAAATTAAAAATAGAATTACAGTATGATCCAGGAATCCCACGACTGGGTGTATAGCCAAAGGAAATGAGGTCAGTATGAAAAAGATATGTCTACATCCCTCTTCATTGCAAAATTAACCACAATAGCCAAGATAGGAAAACAGCCTCTGTTCTTAGAAAATGCATTAAGAGGGGCTAGAGAGATGTGGCTCATTAGTTAAGGCACTTGCTTGCAAGGTCTGACCACTTGGGTTCAATTCCCCAGTACCCATGTAAGGCCATGTACAAGGTGGCACATGCATCTGGAGTTCATTTGCAGTGGGTGGGGGGCCCTGGCCTGCCCATTCTCTCTCTCTCTCTCTCTCCTTGTATATACATACATGAAAATAGATCAAGAAACGTATTCAACCATAAGAGAAAGAAAGGAATTTTTTTCCATTTGAGATGATATACATGAGCATGGAGAACATCACTGCTAAGTGAAACAAGCAAGATACAAAATGACAAGTACTAACGAATCTGACTCACATGGAATGAGTAAGCATTGAACCTAGGCAGCGGGTACAGCTTCGGGTTAGGTGGGTGCTTACTTCCCTGCATGCAGAGACTCTGAGCTTGACTCCAAGCACCCTGAAAATTCATTAAAGCTCTGCCGGGCGTGGTGGCACACGCCTTTAATCGCAGCACTTGAGAGGCAGAGGTAGGAGGATTACTGAGAGTTTGAGGCCACCCTGAGACTATATAGCAAGTTCCAGGTCAGCCTGGGTTAGCGTGAGACCCTACCTTGAAACACCCCCCCACAAAAAAAATTTAATTGAAACTCAATTTATATTTAAAAAGTTGAACCCATAGACAAAGAGAATACAAAGATGTTTGCTAGAGACTAAAGGGGAAACTGGGAGATATTGGTCGAAAAATATGAACTTACAGTAATAAGATAAGTAAGCGCTGGGCTAGTATGGCGAGTATAGTTAACAAACCTGTGTTGGGTCCTGTGGTGATGTACACCTGTCATTGTAGCACTCAGGAAGTGGAGACAGGAATACCAGGAGTACAGGACCATCCTCAGCTACATGGCGAGTTCAAGGTCAGCTTTGACTACATAAGACCCTGTCTCAAAATAACAACAGAAAAAAAGTGCTTCATCATGTACAGATCACCCTTTACTTATGATAGGGCTTGGTCCCAATAAACCCATTGTAACTTGAAAATATCCTAAATTAAAAATGCATTGAACAGCCCTAACCTGCTGAACACAATGACTTATCACAAAGTACACTATAGACTATCTGCTGCCTACCCTTAAGGTCATGAGGTTGTGAGCTGCCACTAGCTACTGCTATCTGACACTTCAAGATGCTATCATACTGTGTGTTGCAAGCCCAGATAACAATTCAAAGTATAGTTTCTACTAAATGTATTTGGCTTCTGCACCATCATAGCAAAAAGAAAAAAAAAAAAAAACCCCCATCATGGAGTTGAACCATTATAAGTGGGAGACTGTCTCTATTGACAAGTCGTTTAGACCATATATCTTTTGCAATACTGGCCATGGAATCTAGAGCCTTAAATATGCTAGTGGAGTACTCTGTCACTGAGCTATGTCTCCAACTTTTAAAAAAATTATTTTATTTTTAATTATTTTTTATTTTTATTCATTTTTTTTGTAAGTTACCCAAGCTGGTTTTTAACGTGTGATCCTCCTGCCTCAGCCTCATGAGAAACTAGGATTATTGGCCTGTGCTATCAGGCCCAGCAAAGATAGTAGATGTTCTCTACATCCACAATAAAGGTAACTGTGAGGTGACGGGTACATTAGTTATATGGATTATGGTAATCATTTCAAAATGTATGCATACATCAAGTCATGCTATATATACTAAATGTATATAACTTTAATTTGTTGGTTATATCCCAGTAAAGCAGAATTATAAACAAAAAAGGGGGGGGGGAAGAGCAGTACAACCAGCGAGACTCAGTCTCTTATCTGAGCGGAAGTACTCCTAAGAAAAACTTAACAGAAGGGTGAAGAGATGGCTCAGCAGTTAAAGGTGACTGCTTGCAAAAGTCTGCTAGCCTAGGTTTGATTCTCTAGCACCCACGTGAAGCCAGATATGAAAAGTGGTATAAGCATCTGGCTTTTACAATAGCAAGAGGTCATGGTGTGCCGCATCCCCTATGCACATACACACAAATAAATGTTTTGCCAAGTGCATCCATGGCAAATCCTGCAACTCTGGAGGTCAAATCATGGAACTGCTATGATCTGAGCCTCCCAGGGATCCGTCTCCCTCAAATGAGATGGCAAAGCCCTTCCCATGCATGACCTACAAGGCCCTGCAGGACCTTTTCTAATTGCCCCTCACCTTACCACCTCACCTCTCCTCAGTTTCAGCCCATGACTCTCCCCATCCTTCTCTGCCTCCTCTCTCTGCTCCAGCCAGTTTGGTAATCTTGCTGCTTCTCGTTCAAGCAAAATATGCCCGTCTCAGGACCTTTGCATATGCCTGTCCACTGATCTGCTTTCTGTGTCTACATAGAATGGTCCCCACTTCCTCCAAATTGCTCGTCAAATGCTACCGCAATAGTGATCCTTCTTTGACCACCCTAAATAAAATAGCAACACCTCCCTTGTTTTTCTATTTTCTATTTCCTCATCCTGCTTTCTTTTTTTAACTCTAATCAACACTTAATTTACTTACTTACTTAACATATTAACTTGCTAATTCATTTTTTATTTGTTACTTCTAGGATGTGAGTTCCATAGGGCCAGAACTTGGTTTGAATTTTTTTTTTAATTTTTTGTTTCAATTATATTTACTTGAGAGTGACAGACAGAGAGAGAAAGAGGCAGATAGATAGGTAGAGAAAGAGAGAATGGATGCACCAGGGCCTCCTGCCACTGCAAACAAACTCCAGATGCATACGCCACCTTGTGCATCTGGCTGTACGTGGGTCCTGGGAAATCGAGCCTCGAACCAGGGTCCTTAGGCTTCACAGGCAAGCACTTAACCGCTAAAACATCTTTCCAGCCCCTGAATTTTTTTTTGTTTCTGTTTTTGGTTTTTTGAGGTAGAGCATCACTCTAGCCCAGGATGACCTGGAATTCACTATGTAGCCTCAGGGTGGCCTCGAACTCACAGCGTTCCTCTTTTGTTCTGCCTCCCAAGTGCTGGGATTAAAGGCATGCACCATCACGCCCGGCTTGGTTTGATATTTTATTCACTGCTATATCTCCAACAACTACATCAGTGTTTGTCACCAAATACATATTTCTTGAACTACTTAATTAATTTGATCCATTGTCTATAGGCCAAATAAGAGAATATTTAATGCTGGAGTTCTATTAAAATTCATCTAATACCAAAGTATGTTAACAGCTCAAGTCCTGATTCATTTCTGCATCCAGGAGTAGTGCCTGTCCAGGGCCGACTAGAGACCTGAGTATACCAGGGTACACAGAACCCTGAGAGTATCAATTCACATCTCTTTTTAAAAGAATAAATAAATATATTTATTTATTTATTTGCAACCAGAGAGAGAAAGGGGTAAGAGAAAGAAAGAGAGAATGGGCTCACCAGGGAACCTTGCCACTTCAAAAAAAACTCCAGATGTATGCACCACTTTGTGCCTCTGGATTTTTACATGGGTGGCTAGGGAATTGAACCTGGGCTACTAGCGTTTGTAAGCAAGAGCCTTTAAGCACTGGACAATCTCCCCTTCCCCTCAATTTTCATCTTGACTCTATCGTGTATTCTCTAACCTTCAGTGAAGACACTTCAGTTTCTCATTGGTAAATTCCTTCTCCTTGTTGGTAGAGATACCTGAGGCCTGTGTAGTTCAGGCTGGCCTCAGCCAAGAGTGACCTTAAATTTCTGATTCTCCTGCCCCCACCTCCCAAAAACTGGGATTGTAGGCCTGCACCATCATGACCAGTTTTACATGGTGCTGGGGATCAAATCTAGAGCTTCGTACAAACTAAGCATGCACTCTACCAACTGAGCCACAGGGTGTAAATCCAGTATATAGTTCTTAAGGTCCTTACACCTTACCCAGGACAATGGCAAGCCAGGAAGGTAAGGGAAATTTTAAATCCTGTTGGCATGAAGTAGCAATGTGACAACCATCATTGAATAATTAGCTGACGAGTGCGTTTTCAAGCTGACTTGAAGCAAAGAATTCTTTTATACTTTCTTGAGCACCACATACCCTAGCATATTGGGCTAAGGCCGTGTCCTTTGTGTGTCTGACCATTTGGAACTGGCTGCTATCTCCAGTGACAAGACAGCTTCTTGGTGACAAAGAAGTTGCCCTTCTCTGAGTCCTGTTGTAGTGTTTGGCGCCTCATAAACGTTCTACTGACCCCTGGTGGCAGAGACAGTCGTTCTATCTACCCTGCTGTTTGCTTATTTTGGTAGCTGCGGTCCCCCAAGGCGGGGATGTCTTAAAGAATGCACGTGCCACACAGTCTCCCTCTAGGGACACAGAATGGGCTTGTGCTATAACTTACAAGAGGAGGAGCTGGCTCTATTTGTGAGGGCCCCTGTTAACATCTGTAGATCCTTTTATATTTGGCATAAAGAGAAGAAATGAAAATGTCAACTGTGGAAGGCGATGAAATCAAGGCAGTACCCATAATTCAAGTCCACTTTCCCCATTCGATTTGAATAGTGTTTATTATGCAATAGTCTTCCCGCACTTCCTTGGCAGTTTCCCATCTTTAATTTCTGGAATCAAGTTTGTCTTGCATGCTGTCAACTACACGTTTCATTTGTTTTTATCATGTGGCCTTTGCCACGATGCTACAACAGTGGTGCTTGCGATGATAACCAGAGGCCCTGGAAGAAGACCTTAGAGCACGTTCTGAGTCATTCAAGTGAGGAGAAAGTGTGTGTCTGGGCCAAAGTCAGTGAGTTAAGTGTGTTTCACAATCAAACAGAGCATCTGTAATTGGCGATCTGGCCAGAGTGTATGGTGTCACTTGTGATATCCCACTGATAATATGGGCCACAGAGTGAGTTATCAAATGACCCTAAGGAAAGGCTCCAAGCCAGGTTCTTTGGTTGAATTGCCCCTATTTGTCTGAAGCCTGGATTCCAGAGATCTAAGAGCTAGCTTGTAGGTCATTTGTATAGTGCCTCACACCTTTTTTGAATAAATTTGTGTTTTGTTTTGTTTTTTTCGAGGTAGGGTCTCACTCTAGTCCAAACTAACCTGGAATTCACTCTGTATTCTCAGGGTGGCCTTGAACTCATGGTGATCCTCCTACCTCTGCGCCCCCCCTCCCCCCGAGTGCTGGGATTAAAGGCATGTACCACCACGCCTGGCTCCTTTTTTAATAAATTTTTTAAAAAACTATACATTATTCTGAAAACTGGAGATCTAAACAAACAAACCCATTCTTCAAAGTGTAAATTCCATATAACTTTACATCTGCCCCAGTACATCAATTTCCAGCTACTCCATTCTCCTCAAGCAATTTTTTAAAACATTTTGTTGTCAATTTTCATACAAGTACATGATATATTTTTTCATAATCCCCTCCTACTACTTTCTTTTTAAAATGTTTTATTTATTTATTCATTAGAGAGAAAGAGAGAATGGGCACACCAGGGCCTCCTGCCACTGCAAACAAACTCCAGTTGCATATGCCCCTTGTGCATCTGGCTTTACATGGGCACTGGGGAACCGAAGCCAGGTCGTTAGGCTTTGCAGGCAAGTGTGTTAACTGCTGAGCCATCTCTCCAGGCCTTCGTTCTCTTTTGCTCTCTCCCTCCTCTCTACCTCTTCCACTGATTCCCTTCTTTCCAAATTGTGCCTCTTTGATTGTTGTCTCTTCTTTTTTTTCCGTGGCCTCCTCCATCATTGCTGATATATATGTTGATGCGCCCAATATTGTGAAAATAACAACAGCCACGCTGTGTCCAGAAGACAGCATTCCAAAGCACACCTCCTCATCCTCTGGTTCTTACATTCTTCCCACCACCTCTTCTGCAGTGCTCCCTGAGCCTTGATGAGCATGATAGAGTGCTGAATACTTAACTGTCTCAGCACTTTGATGAGTTTTAAGACTCCCCAGTGGCCACTGACATCTGCAAAATGAAGTTTCTCTGACCAAAAGTAAGAGTGGCACTAATGTGTGCACATAGAGATCAGTACTTAGAGAGAATTTTCTTGGGCATAATTAGTCATTTACCAAACAACAGTGGTAGCCCCCCCCCCCACTAGAGCCTACAAACTTCTAAGCCATAGACTTCTGACAAGGTTTTCAGACATGAATTCCCTCCTGTGTAATGGGCCTCAAATCCAATCAGAAAACAGTTGGTTATCCCCATACCAGTCATGCTACTGTGGGACCAGTGGGCACATCTTGTTTGGCTGGCCAGTTGTGTAGTCACAGGGTCCATGGCTGGCTAAGGCCATTGATGACTTTTCTCCCTGCACAGCACTTTCCAGCAGTATGATAGCAAGCCATCAGGAAGGAGGCTTCTAGCTCAAAATAATTTATACTTTTAATTTCCATGACACTGATCACATGCTCAAAGTGTGGACAACTCAGGAGCAAAAAGAAAAATGGCATTAAGATAACTAATAATTAAATGCATTTTGTTATATTTATATGTAAATCTCATCACAGGCCTTATCTCAATGAAAATCTGAATATTTAAATCACACCAAAATAGACTAAAACATACATTCTGACTTTAAATAAGCCCTGAGCAGGGAATTGCTCACAGAGACATAATTTACTGTTTTCCTAATTGTTCCCTCCCACTGAGGATTTGAGACTGCAATAGCCTAACCCAAGCTGCTGGCCCAACAGTTCCTCATGACCTGGGGAAGATGTAGTTTTCAGTCCTGTGGAGCACTGGGTAAGCCTAGTTCCTTTCTTGTTCTTTCTGACCTGTAGAGACTTGTTGCTAATGGGAGCCCTCAATCAAAGCCTACTCAGGGCACAAGGCGGAAAGGCCTAGGCGCTTTGTACAATGCAATGTCCCTTCTCCCCACGTCCGGAGCCCCTCTCCTCCCCTAAATCCTCATGTAAGCTCTGATCTGACCTGTCACCCTCCTTGGCTTATCTGATCTTGGAATTCCTGGCAACAGGAACTGCCAATTGCTGTAAATTACATGCTGTCTTGACAAGGAAGAATGCTGACCCTTGGGGGTTTCAGGAGCGAGACCACCAAACCTGTTTATATGACTGAGAGTCTACCTGTCCAGTCTACTGCACACCTGACTGCTTTTCTTCCAAACAACATAAAGTCCTCTAGCTGCCATGAATAAATGTCCATTTGGCCACTGCCCACTTCTCATGTTCATGGTTGTTGCCTCCTGGCTGTGACTTTGAGAAACCTCACTGGCATTTCCCTGTCTGATCTGCTGTTGTGATGATGTCGCTTAATTGTTAACTGTGTGCACTTCTATTTGAGGAAACTATTTCCTTGATGAGCCACATACCATTGGAGACAAGATGGGAGAGTGGTTAAACATAACTTATTTGGAGTCTGACCTAAATTCACTGTGGCTATGTGCCAGACTGGCTGTGACTTTGAGCAACTTACTCAGTTTCCCCCATATACTCTGGCAAAAGATTGATGGTCACTGCTTCAGATGTTTATGTACAAATATCTCTTAATCTAGAGCTTAGGTGGCAGTACCTAGTGACTGTCAACTATTGCAGTACCCTTACTCCCCCCACCCCTCATTCTCCTCTCCCTCCACAATTCACTAGTAGCCCATTAGGGTTAAAATGACTTGTTTTTTTGTATTCTGTGTTTTCAGCAGTTATGTCTTCTGGAATTTGAATTAATGTCCTTCATCATTAAGATCGACAATTCAGCAAATCATGTTGAAGTGTTGCAGGGCTTATAAAAAACATGTTCATTCATCCACTTATCCATCCAATAACAAATATTTATTGGCTGCCTACTACAACTCATAGCATGAAACATGGTGAGCCAAACAGACCTTTGCTACCCCTAGAGACCGCCGTCTACTCAGGGAGGCCATAGCCAATGGAGCAGGTAAATAAACAAGTAAGGAAGTGCTAAATGCTAGCGCTGTTCAGGAAATGGCAAGTGCTCAACAATGGAGGGACTGTTTAAACACAGTGATGGGAAGACCGCCCCAGGAGGCATTCACAGAGGCATTAAGAATAAAAAAAAAAAAAAAGGAGCCAACTTTGCATGTAAGAACCTTCCAGAGAGAAGGAAGAACAGATGCCAACACCCTAGGCTAGATGCACCAAGCTGTCTGACCAGGAGCAGAGACGAGAAACGAGGAGGCTGCAGCCTTAGGAACTGGCCACCTCGGTCCTACATGCCAATAATGCCACTCCAGAAGCTGTCCTCCGGGACCACAGTGTGTCTGTTGTCTGTTCACACACTCACCAAAAAAAAAAAAAAACCTATAGCCGTTAAGGCTAGGCTCAAGCCCGACTCCCAAGGACCCATGTAGAGCCAGATGCACAAAGTGGCTGGAGGCTCTGGTGTCTGGTGTGCCTATTCTCTGTCTGTCTGTCTGTCTGTCTGTCTCTCTTCTATCTCTCTCTCTGCTTGCAAATAAATAAATAAATATATATTTTTTTCTTTTTTGGTTTTTTGAGGTAGGGCCTCACTTTAGCTCAGGCTGACCTGGAATTCACTATGTAATCTTAGGGTGGCCTCGAACTCACAGCGATCCTCCTACCTCTGCCTCCAGAGTGCTGGAATTAAACGCGTGCGCCACCACGCCGGAAATAACTAAAAATTTTAAAAAATACCTTTTTAAAAAAGCAATAGGACCCAGAACAACTGAGTTAGGGCATTCAAGTCCATGTTCCTTTCCAACCCTTCATCTGCCCCATACACTTGGCCTTCTTTCATCAATGCCCCCTCCTCAAGTTTTAAACTTTTTTTTTTCCAAGGTAGGGTCTCACTCACTCTAGCTCAGGCTGACCTGAAATTCACTCTGTAGTCTCAGGTTGGCCTCGAATTCATGGCGATCCTCCTACCTCTACCTCCCGAATACTGGGATTAAAGGCATGCACCACCATGCCTGGTTTAAGTTTGAAACATTTCAGGGGCTCCAGTCTGCTTCTGCAAATGTTAACCTAACATCCTTTAACCCTTGATTTTCCTTATTCTTTTATTTATTTATTTATTTGCATGCAGAGAGGGAAAGAGAGCAGAGAGAGGGAGAGAGAGAGAGAAGGGGAATGCCAGAGCCTCAAACCATTACAAATTACAGACACCTGCACCTGTTTGTGCCTCTGACTTTACGTGGGTACTGAGGAATTAAACCCAGGTCGTTAGGCTTTGCAGGCAAGCACCTTAACAGCTGAGCCATCTCTCCAGCCCGATCGTATTTATTCTTTTAGACACCTGCCTCTCCTTTAGAAAGTGGTGTCAGGGGAAATGGACCATGCCAGGAATCTTTGTACCCACCCTTAGTTGGAGCCATACATGTTTGTTGAGTGGGGAAATCATCACTAAATTCATTATGCTTGCTGTTGCCAGAGAATATGCTAAATGTTTAGCTATGTTAACCCAGTTATTCCTGTTTACAACCCTGGAGGTATGTACTCTCATGAGTGACATTTTACAACAGAAATTAAGGCTCAGAGAGGTGAGTGTCTCACTCCAGTCCGTACAGCTAAGAAGTAATAAGGTTAAGATTTGAACCGAGGACTGTCTGGCTCCAACAGTCGGTCTTGACTTAGTCACAGAAGTGCTTCCCAAACTACCTGTATGACACTTACCTAGGGAGAGTGTGTTAAAAATTCACATTCTAGGATCCCACTTAAAGAATGTCTCGGGAGACTTAAAACTCACCAATGTTCTGAGAAGTGACATTTGAATGTTCAGCACTAAGTGAGACATCTCTATAACACCCTCCACGGCTCAGGGGCCATTGAGGAAGAGGTGGCAGAAGGAACGGAAAAGTCAAAGGATGGGGAGCTTTGGAACACCCTCTTCCGGACTCAATGTGGCTGTTGTATGCATGACCTCACAGTGGCTGTTCCTTCCACAAGACCTGCATAATACACACACACACACACATCAAAATAGAAGAGGGACTAGCTGGATTTAGTGGATGAGTGGTAGGAAGGGGGTGACAAAGGAAAGTGGTGGGAGGGAATTATGATCATGGGACATTGTCTATATATATGGAGGCTATCAGTAAGAAGTAACTTTTTCTTTTTTTATTTATTTTTATTAGATATGGACATACTTAGCATGTAAACGACACATGTTAGTACCATCCTCTCCCTCCTCCCTGCCTCTTTTCTGAAGAGGCCCTCCTCACTAGGGATGCAGATCAACCCCATGGGGACTGTGAGTCATGCATTATGGGGGCAGCAGTCAGTTATGGGGGAGAGGCAATGTCTCTGTGCATAATGCTCCAATTTGTGGCTCTAACAATCTTTGGGACCCCTCTTCCCCAAAATTCCCTGAGCCATGTTGGGGGTGTTTTAAGTCTACTTCAGTAATGGGCTCTTAGGACCCTCTGGGTCTCTGGTTTGGTAGGTGTTGAGTGTCCTCAGTGTCCATCTCCTTCACCGTTGTGATGATATCAGGTTCAGGGAGAAAGCAGCACTCTTGCTCATTTCCCCAATTCCTCTGTGGTTTCAGCTGGGGCCGGGGTGGAGAGCACTGGGTCATTTATCTCCTCAGTTTCCAGCTCCCGTCTGAAAAAGAAAAGCAGATTTCCATGCCTCAGCGCCCAACCGCACGCACGCCCTCCAGCGCAGGGTACCCACTAACAAATAATTTTTTAAAATCCACATTCCAGCTGGGTGTGGTGGCGCACACCTTTAATCCCAGCACTTGGGAGGCGGAGGTAGGAGGATCCCTGTGAGTTCAAGGCCACCCTGAGACTACATAGTGAATTCCAGGTCAGCTTGGGCTAGAATGAGACCCTACCTCGAAAAACAAAAAAAACAAACAAACAACAACAACAAAAAATCCGCATTCCAGGGCCCCACTAGCAGTATTTCTGACTCAGTAGTTTTGTATCACTTTATAACAACCCAGATGAAAGCTTGAACCCAGAAACATTTATGACTACATATTTCTGAGGGACAGGAACTCTGACGCCCTGTCACAGGATGGGAGCAGTCAGCTCAGGGTTTAGCTAGAGGGGGACTAAGTCCATGTTTACTCACATGGCTACAGGGCTGTTGGCAGCCATCAGCTTCTTGCTGGCTCCTGGTGGGAGACTTCAGCTTCTGGTTACATGGGCGAGCCTCCCCAAAATGTTTATTCACAAGGCAGCATTAAGCCTGCTCGTGAGAGAAGAGCCAAGACCATACCTGTTGCAGTCGGGTTCACATTGCTGATAGAAATCACCCAACCAAGAACAACTTGTGGGAAAAAAAAAAAAGAGGTTTATTTTAGCTTACAGGCTCAAGGGGAAGCTCCACGGTGGCAGGGGAAAACGATGGCATGAGCAGAGGGTATACATCACCCCCTGGCCAACATCAGGTGGACAATAGCAACAGGGGAGTGTGCCAAACACTGGCAAGGGGAAACTGGCTATAACACCCATAAGCCCGCCACCAACAATACACTCCCTTGAGGAGACGTTAATTCCCAAATCTCCATCAGTTGGGAACCTAGCATTCAGAACACCTAAGTTTATGGGGGACACCTGAATCAAACCACCACATTACCCAAGTCCTCTTGTAACCTGATCTCAGACGTGATTTCCCACACATTCATGTACTTCATCTTACAGTGTGCTTACCTCGGTGGGTGTGGCGTGGACCCAAGAGTTTGCACTGGTGCTGCTGACAGTGGAGGGCCACACCCCACGGAGCCCCGATGTACCACATGGGCTAAGTCAACGAAGGAAAGATGGAACAGGTGAACCAGCAAACCAATGAACACGGTCCCTGACTGGATCACACATTTTATTTGCTTGGACTTTTCTCCACCCTTGCTGCCCTTCCCATAGGCTGCACGACCCACAATCTCCATGGGGATAACTGGCATCCCCAACAAGGAGGGTCCCTTTGGGGGGAGGGGGGAAGAGGTGAGGGTCAGGATAGGTAACAATATGTGCTGTTTACACACTGACTACGTACATAACTAATAACGAAAAAAAAGTTAACAGAGAGTTGGAGAGATGGCTTAGTGGGTAAGGCGCTTGTCTGGGAAGCCTAAGGACTCAAGCTCAATTCCCCAGTACACGTGTAAGCCAGCTACACAAGGTGGTGCATGCGTCTAGAGTTCATTTGCAGTGGCTATAAAGGTCCTGGCACACCCATTCTCTCTCTCTCTCTCTCAAATAAGTAAATAAATAATCTTTTTTTTTTTTTAAGTTAACAGAATCTAGCTGGGCATGGTGATGCATGTCTTTAATCCCAGCACTTGGGAGGCAGAAGTAGAATCACTGTGAGTTCAAGGCCACCCTGAGACTACATCGTGAATTCAAGGTCAGCCTGGGCTAGCGTGAGACCCTACCTTAAAAAAAAAAAAAAATAGAATCCACAAAGCCAGGAATGTGCCATGTGGTCCGTGGAGTCTGGTGGACTGAGCTGAACTGGACACTTCCTGTCTTCCACTTCCCACAGGTCTCACCTCAGGAGGGCCCGCCAACCTTTCTCTGAGCAGATAAGATGCGCATCTCCTGAGCAGGGAGGAATGCTTCAAGGCATTCTTTTCTCTGCTTCCTGCTTTCCAGATGGTAACTTAGGAGGAGCACGTTTTTAACTTCCCAGGGGTCCTTAAGAGCCCACCTAGGGCTCTGACGGCCAAGTTAAACTAGGTTTGCTCTGCCTGCCTGAGTGAAAGGGGCCTCTCTAGTTCCCCTCGGAGCAACTTCTCTGAGCTGGCTGGAGCTAAGCCACCAGCTGTGTTTGACCCCTGCTGCAGGGTGGGGAGGGGACAACTCTACGGGCTGGTCCCAGTTCTCACTGACCTGAGGATCCTAAAGACTGCTGAACCACTCTTCCCTTGCCCTGCCTGGAATAAGGAACGTTTGCCAGAGCTGAACAGCTGCTGGGGGTGCAGGGAGACGAACGTTACTAAATATACGTTCTTATTGTACATTGGTGTGTCAAGAAACATAACATCTCCTTATTCTCTGCTTGGGTGTTGTTTTTTTAAAAAAAAAAAATTTCTTATACATCATTGACGCACCTCTCCACTCCTGGCCGCTGACTAAAGAACCCAGCTACTGCCTAATTTACTTGTCTCCCCACACCCTTAAAATAAACAGCCCCTTGTCACATTCTCACAGCTTCGAGGGGCACTCAGCCCCTCCTGCTGCACACATGTTTGGGTCTCTGTCTCTTTGGCCTGTAAGGCTGCTCAATACCAGCATTTCTCAGTGTATGATACCAAAGACAGCCAGCAGGAATTTTTTTTACAGTGCCAGCAAATTATCAGTGTTAGCCTTTCTGCACTTTCTACCTAAACCACAACTCAATTTCCAGTAATCTATAAATATATGTATTATGTGCACATGTAGTGTAGGCGTGTGTGCACAAATGTACAGCCATGAATCAGATGATTAATGTCATGATGATTGGGATATTTGTGTCAGGGAGCTGGGTTAGTGAATTGAATTTATGCCCCCAATTATTTTTTTAAAGGTTGACATACCAGATTAGGTTCTATTTATTTACCACTTTTTTTTTTATTAGTTATGTACACAGTGTGTATACGGCCATGTTGGTACCATCGTTAGCCTCCTGCCTGTCCTCCCCCCTCTGCAGGAACCCTCCTCATTGGGGAACGTGGGTCATGCATTGTGGGGTTAGCCATCAGTTATGGGGAAGAGGCAATGTCTCTCTGTATAATGTCCCAACGTGTGGCTCTAATAATTTTTCTGTCCCCTCTTCCATGAATTTCCCTGAGCCATGTTGGGTTCATTTTAGGTCTACTTCAGTGATGAGGTCTTGGGAGCCTCTGTGTCTCTGGATCTCTGGTTTGGTAGGAGTTGAGTGTTCTCTGTGTCTATCTCCTTCACTCTTGTGCTGGTACCAGGTTCACCAAGAAAGCACCACTCTTGCTCATTTCCCCAATTTCTCTGTGGTTTTAGCTGGGGCCCTGGCGAGGTGCAATGGGCTGTTCTCTCCTCAGGTTCTGCGTCCATCTGAAAAAGAGAAGCAGATTCTTCATCATAAAGTGAATTCAGCATTGGTTAAATGTGATAGCCATTATTATTTTAGAGAGAATTTAACAGGTATAGGCCCTCTTGTAGCCCACAACTGGTGGGAGCTTGATATTGATGAGCGGGCTCATTTTTTGGATATGGTTCTGACTTGTTTCCCAGTTCCAGCCATGGGTTCTGTTCCACTGAGCGGATCCGTTAGCTGTGTGCCACTATTGCACCTGTGTGAGCATCACGTCAGGTTGTTTGCTGCTGAGTAGCTTAGACCTTGAGTTGCTTGGACAGATGTTAGTCATTTTTCCCTCATGTAGCACCTTCTGGCACTAGACGAGCTAACTGTCTGGGGACTGATTTTTCCAGATTCCAGCCAGGTCACTCCATGTTCCATACCAACAGCATATGGTATCTTTGGCAGTAGGGTCTTACCATTAACCTTTGGTGTATCCCCCACATTCTGAGAAAACATAGTGTCATGCATCACTCTGTCTCTCAATTAGAGGTGGGAAGTGGAGTTTCAAACCTATGAGGCCCAGGAGCATAAATGTTCTCTTTGCCACCTGGCGTGGAATTAACCCAGCTCTACAACCATCTCCTTCCTCCCCCCCAAGCCTGTCCTTGCTTCCTCTTTCTTGTCCTCACACGGAGAGTCAGAATTACGCTGTTGTCTGCCACCTACGGCATTAATTAATAACTGTTTTTAGTGAATGGCCAAATGAATAAAGCCATGTTCCCAAGAAAAGGTAATTAAAATAAGATAGAACATATATCGTCTAAGCAAAGGCCTGCTTTAAGACAAATTAGCCTATTGAAATCTGACCACAAATAGATCACTATGGGGAAGTTTAAATGAAAGTTGTAAAGAACCTTGTTTTGAGGGAGAGACTCTCTCTTGTAGAGCCCTTCCTTTTTGATGTTGATCACTTCACCTATGTGGTTCTCCATGAGCTTTGTCCACGCCTCAGCAGCCAGGCTCTCTGTCTTGTTCAATTGCTGATTGAGGTAAAATATTAATGTATATTATTCTATGTATAATTTCTCCTCTTGAATACTGTGCTATCAGCTTCACAGCACTGCGCCCAATATAGCTGACAGAAACACCATAAGGGAGAATTTATTTTGGCTCATGGATATAGAGGGATCAATTCTGATTCACTTTGGTCCATGTTTCTGGGCCTGCTGTGAAGCAGAACATTATGTGGGGTACGAGGGAGAGCATGTGACAGAGGTTACTCACCTCACGGCAGACAGAAAGAGACACAGAGAGAGAGTATAAGCAAGGAGAGCAGGAATTAGATAGCCCCAAGTACCTGCTCACAGCAACTACTTCTTTTTATTTTATTTGACAGAGAAAGAAGGAGAGAGAGAGAGAGAGAGAATAGGCACACCAGGGCCTCCAGCCACTGCAAAAGAACTCCAGACACGTGTGCCCCCTTGTGCAACTGGCTGACGTGGGTCCTGGGGAGTCGAACCTGGGTCCTTTGGCTTTGCAGGCAAATGCCTTAACCGCTTAGCCATCTCTCCAGCCCACCAACTACTTTTTTTTTTTTTTTTTTGGCTTTTCAAGGTAGGGTCTCACTCTAGCCCAGGCTGACCTGGAATTCACTATGTAGTCTCAGGGTGGCCTTGAACTCATGGTAATTCTCCTACCTCTGCCTCCGAAGAGCTGGGATTAAAGGTGTGCGCCATCACACCCGGCTATCACCAACTACTTCTTTAACAAGGTTTACCCGTACCCCCAACCCTAACCAACTGGACAGGAAGCATTCAAAATCATTTCAAACATGAGCCTATAGGAGACATTTTATCTGTAAATCACTACAGGTATTATTTGTTTATTTATTTATTTATTTACTTTTGAAACAGTATCCTGCTATATGGCCCGGGCTGGTCTCAAACCTGTAATCCTCTTGCTTCTACCTTCCTGAATCATAGGATGTAACATAATAGAAATCACAGGAGGACCAATAATTTCTTCAGGACCAGAATAATCTGTTTAGTACAGTGCCTCATGCATTGTAAATTGTTTCTTAAATATATGTTGAGTGAAGGAGGGCTTTTTGAATCCCTGAAGTAATGTCATATAATATAAATAGAATTTGAGGAGGAAAGTTTGGGAAAGGAGAAGAAAAAAAAATTAATTTTATTCATTTATTTTGCATGTGTGTGAGTGTGTGTGTGCATGGCAGATACACGCTCATCCACATGAACCATGGATGCATGTGGCTGTGAGAGGACAACTTTGAGGTTAAAAAAAAAAGTTAAAAGTTAAACTTATTTACTGAGTTATTATAAGAGTTAATTGCTGAGGAACTAAATTTATCTTTGTCAGCAAATGGAAAAAATCTTAAAGAGAAAACTGTCTAGAAAGGGTCCAGTGGGACATTAAAAAGAAAAATCAGTTTACGCTTAAACAAAGCAAAATGGAGTTTACTGTTAGGGTGGCCTGACTACAAAAATGATTAATATACAAATTTCCATGGCTTATTTGTTCACTTACCCCTCCCCTTGGCTATGAAAACTATGAAATAAAAACAAAATCTCAGCTCAGGGCTAGAGCTTCTTTAGAAAGCTATCTCAAGCTCTTTGGCCCCTGGGTAAATAAACTCCTCTACTTTCACTCATACTGTCACTGGAGTAATCATTCCAGAATATTTCTACAACAGTGTCTGTGAGCCATCTTCTGAGGCATGATCTCTTGCCACCTGTTGTGGGAAACTTTTTCCCCCGGGGGAGAGATGAACACACATCTTCATCCCAGACAGGGCATAAACGACAGATCAAAGCACAATACACCAAAACCAGTTTTGTGAACCAATGAGTTTACTGAGCTTACTTACAAAGCAGGTTGAGGGGTTGCTTACAGGAGCCATAGAGACCCCAAAGCAGCCACACCATGGAGAAGTCTCATCCCATCTTGAATGATGACCTCCCCACAGACACTCAGGTAGAGCTGCCTACATGGGGACTGCTACTGCAGACACTTTTCCCTCGGCCTCACACTGGGGGCTTGCTTACAGAGAGCATGGAAACCCCAAAGCAGTTGCATCCTGGATGACGACCTCCCCTTAGCTTCTTTGACTCAGCTATAGCACCAAAAAGCCCACCCTAGCATTGGTGATGACTCAGGAAGCTGAATATCTTGTGCATGCTACACAACCTGCAGGCAAATCGGCTGGCTGTAGAGTCTAAAACACTCTCTATTCCACTTGCAGGAAGCTCCATCTGCGGGTCTCATCCCCAAGCAGTTGCTTCCCCTCTATATAGCCTTAGAAAGATCTTGCAACCTTTTCCTCAGACTTGTTGACTTCCTGAGTCTCCTAAGCTTCCTGCCTCTCCCAAGACAGGAATGTTACAGTTCCTAATTAACGGTGGTCAAAGTCGGCTCTTCATCAACCCTATAACCTTGAGGGGTGGTATGTGACCTTTTCAGCTATCTGAGACTTCCTGAATCCCCAGGGCCTCTTTCTTCTCTGCAGGAGAGAGTCTTTCAATTGTGAGGAATCTGCTATACAATGCCTCTGCAATTGCAAACTTGGGACTGCATTCAGCTTTATGTGGGTACTGGGGAATTGAACCCAGGTCATCAGGCTTTGCAAACAAGTGCCTTTATCTTCTCAGTCATCTCTCCAACCCCAAGAAGGAAATTTTTAAGTGAGAAGATTAGAAACAAGTAGCATTTGGAAATTAATCAGCCAGGTAAATCATGTTTTAAAATATACAGGCATTATAATAGGCAAATGGAGGATTCTTTATCGTAAAGCAGTTTTCATCTCACACTTCTGAGCTGCTGGAAGTCAGTAAGGGGAGGCACATATATTAGAATAACTATATTATTTTCATCAGCCCATTTGCCTTACTCAATAGGTTTCTACTGACTAGAGCTCAAAGTGAGATCCCTCACCCAAGTATGCCACTTACCTGGCTCTAGGGAGTGGTCATTAGCTTTCTCAGAGTGAGTGTTCCTTCAGTCACAAAATAGCACCTTGGCCAAGAAACCAACATCAAATCATTCATCCCAGCCATCTTGCTATGCCTGCATTAGGCCTCCTGAGCTGGTGGGGCTTGGTGACAGAACCCCGGGTTGCCTATGTGTGACTTTTCTGGCTTCATGGACCATGTTATCAGTAAAGTATTTCCTAATTTAGACCTTTTAAGATAAACAAGAACAGATGAATTTTGCTATAAAACTACACTGTCTGGACTGGAGAGATGGCTCAATGGTTAAGGTACTTGCCTGAAAAGCCTAACGACTGGGTTCTATTCCCATTACCCACCTAAAGCCAGATGCACAAAGTGGCGCATGCGTCTAGAATTCATTTGCCTCAGCTTGAGGCCCTGGTGTACCGATTCTCTCTGTCTCTCTTCTCTCTGTCTCTATGTGCTTACAAGTAAATAAAGAGATCTGGGATTTGAAGGTTTCCCATTTTGGTAAATTTGTTTGTTTGTTTGTTTCTGACGTTGTAGATTAAGCCCAGGGCCTTATGCATGCTAGGTGAGTCTGTTTTGCAATTCTTACTGATTCAATGCTGCCAGTACTAGGATGCCTCCAGGCATCTTGTTCTCATATAACCTTAGCCAAAAGTAGGGAGAAAGGCAGGCCAGAGTAGTTTCTGTTGGACGAGGCCTTCTCATTAAAGAGGAAAATATTTCAGAACACCCCTCAGTGTTTCCTTTACATCTCACTGGGTAAAAGTGGATTGTATGATGAAAAGCAGGTGAGAAGACAATGACCGTGATTGGGTTAGGCTTAAATCCATCTCAGCTGAGCCTGCTCTCCCCTCCCCTCCCCAGCATGTTACATTCCAATAGCCAAGGAAAACAGGCCACTGCACTAGTGAGGACACAACGTGAGCTACTGGACCAGCCACAGATGGCCTCTTGCCCACTGAGCTAAGTGCTTGTGACAAATTGGTTGCAGCAAACCCAAATCAAATTTGAATGGTAGTTATGCCATTGTCTCCTTGGAGGTGCATCATGAAAGAGCCACAAGTGGGGACTGGAGGAATGGTTTAGCGGTTGAGGTGCTTGCCTGCAAAGCCAAAGGACCTCCGTTCAATTTCCCAGGGTCCATGCAAGCCAGATGCACAAGGTGGCACATGCGTCTGGAGTTTGTTTGCAGTGGCTGGAGGCCCTGGCCCGTCCATTCTCTCTCTCTCTCTCTCCTCTTTATCTCTCGCTCTCTCAAATAAATAAATTAAAGTAAAAAAGGGGGGGGCCACAAGTGGCATTTGGAAGGAGATCATTTACCTATGGAGATGCTTGAAGTCTCATGGGAGATTTGCTCATCAGTCAGGTCCAGTTGCTAGATCTGGAATCATATGTATCCAGCTTTTTGACTGTGCCCTAGCCTTCTTCCCATCATTCAACTAAAACAAAGATGTTTCTTGGAAAGCAGTTTTTGTATGATCTATAAAACTTCCTTTGCTTCCACTTAGGGTACTTGGAAATAGGGCGTGATTAACACTGTTCATGAAGAGCAGTTTCTAGAACAAGTAACTTCTAGAATCCTGGGTAGAGTCTTGTGGGCTCATTCAAAGCCACAGAAGCACTTGTCATCCTCAGCAGCTCTTTGGAGTTATTTCTTGGAACCCTCCATCTCCAGAACCACTGCATACTTCCCCTCCCAACCCAACCTCTGTAGTCAAATGTAGACCCCAGGAGCCTTAGTAGCCTGGATTTACTTGTATATACTGTCATTCTAAAACTATCATATTTGCTTGAGTGATTTCAGAATTTTAAAACATATAAATACTGTGTGTTCTGGGGGTGGGAAGACTCTTATGGTATGCAATATACTTTTTCATGCTATTTAACGCAAGATGCCTAATTTTATTTGAATAGTTTCTATATTGATAAAAATTGGCATCTTCATTGATGATTATACTCCTTTTTATTTATTTATTTATTTATTTATTTATTTATTTGAGGTAGGGCTTCATTCTAGCCAGGCTGATCTGGAATTCACTATGTAGTCTCAGCCTGGCCTCAAACTCACAGTATGTTCTTCCTACCTCTGCCTCCAGGACAGTGGGATTAAAGGCATGCCCCACCATGTGTAGCTATATTACTTTTTAAATGTTCTTGTTTCTTTTTCTAAAGTTTCGTATAAATCTTAGAATATGATCATGTAATCCTAGCACCTACTCATTATAGATGATACTCAAGAAACGATATGCCCCTATCCCCTTCTATTTTTTTTTTGGCATGTATGTATAGTAGTATATATGTGTGGTATGTGTGGACATGTGTGTGAAATTGCCCTCACCTCATGTGTTCACAGACGGAGGTTAGAGGAGAATGCTGGTGTCCTCCTCTACAACTCTTTGGCTTGTTTCCTTGAGACAGCGGAGTCTCTCAGTTCACCTGGAGTCAATAGCTTTTGGTCAGACTGGTGATCAATGAGCCCCAGCAATTCCTCTGTCTCCACTCCCACTGGAATGTGGTTATAGACATGGGTGGCCAGCCCATATCTGTCTGTCTTTCTGTCTCTCTGTCTCTCTCTCTATACACACACACACACACATACACACACACACACACACATACACACACACACACACACAATTATACTCTTTTATCCACTTGCCACTGCTCCCCTTACCCTGAGGGTCCTCCTCAGTGGGGTTATTGTATTCACTGTGGGGTTGTGAAAGCCTCAGTGAGTCTCTGTTGGGTAGTGGGGGAACCATGCCTCAGGGTATTCCTACTCACTCAATGGCTTTTACAATCTTTCTGCCCCCTCTTCCACAATGTTCTTTGATCCATGGCAGGCCTGTTGGAATTCTCTCTAAGCTCTGGATTTCTGCTTTGATAGGTTTTTTTTTTAATTATTTCTATTTCCTTATTTATGTCTAGTATTGACCTCTTTATTTCATTAAATTGGCATCCTGTGTCTTCTTTGCTTCCTTTGATTTCTTCTTTGAGTTCTTTGAACATATTTATAATCATTCTTTTGAAATCTTTCTCAGGCATTTCCTCTAACTCGTTCTCATTGAAGGTCATTTCTGATGCATTAATACTTTTTGGTGGGTTTATATTGTCTGGATTTTTGGTGTTTCTTGTGTTATAGTGTATATATTTTTGCATCCTGGATTATTTAATGATTGTATTTTCTTGTTAGCTGGGATGTATCAATCAATCTGATGTTATATATCTTCAGGGCAGGAGCTTAAGGCGCCAGGTGTGGCTCTCAAGACTCTCAGAGTATCTACAAAAGTGACTCTAGGTGTTGGGTTTGCCTGCTATGAGAGTATTCAAGTAGGCTGAGTGGAACCAAATACAGATAGTTTCTAAAATTTAACTAAACAATGTACACTTTCAATGAAAAATAGCACAGAGTATTTATCCAGGAGTAGGTATTATGAAAACCAGATCCTCTGTCTGTCCCTTAGGCTGTGTGGTGCCTCACCCACTCCCTTAATCCTGACAACAAGGTGGTTAAGATTTCTGGTCTGTAGAGGGTTCCAAGTCAGCTTGTGACCAGGTGAGACCCTTCCCTAATGTATAACAGAAAAGGAAACAAAGCCACTATAAATCAAGAAGCTACAAATAACAAGCCCAAAATACATCTTATTTAAGAATGGCAAATTTGACCATCCATCTGATTTAACATGTAATTTATCCTGATATGGAAGGTGCAATTAGCACTTCTGGTTCAGGCCTATATACCAGGTTTATCAGGTGGGTACTGACCTGGTGTAATCCCAGTTACCTTTTGGGATGATTTTGGTCTCAGTTAGCTGCCCTCCTGCTTGGGTCCCTCTTTGGTGCGCTGTCGGTTCAAGTGGGCGTGGCCGGGTCCCTGGACCGCTGCTCTGTTCGCGGCAGCCCGGCACTGGCGGTGGGGGAGGGGGAGGCTGCCGATGCTGCTCTAGTTCTCTCGCTGTTCCAAATGTTCTTCTACCTTGTGGTCTGTTCCTCGGTTGTTCACTGCCGTTCTCCCTTCACGTTTCTTGAGTTTGTGGAGAGCTCCGGTGTGAGTGGAAAATCCCCTCACCTGGCTTTTCCTGCGGCTTAAGCAGAGCTTGGCAGCTGGCTCCGGGACCGGGAGGCACTTCTGCCGGCCCGTGCGGGCTCTGGATGCTCTGGATCTCTCCCACTTCTCTGCTGCTGTTTCAATTTCCTATACACCTCACTTTTTAGTAAAAGTGTGTATTTTGCTGTTTTCTTTTTTTGGCTCCCCGCCCCCCCCCACCAGACTTCTTTGGCATGGTACCTATGCCGCCATCTTAACTGGAAGCTCCTGCTTTGATAGGTTTTGATTGATCACCATGTCTGTCACCATCTCCTTAGAGCTGGTTGTCAAGCTAGTAGTAAGAGCAGTGTTCATATCTCTGCTTCCTCTGCAATTTCTCTTGTGCCCTGGCAGATGTGGAAGAAGTGGCTCATCTAGTGGTGGCAGTCATGCTATCTTCTCGTCTTATTGATGGATCTTGGTTCTCCTCCATTTTCTGTGCCATCATAAAATAAAACAGATTCTCCAACTAAGAGCGAGAGCAGCTTGAGTTAAAGGGGGTATGAAAAGTTATTTGAGAGATTTTTTTTTTATATAATGTGTGTGCAAGCCTACTCTTCTTCTCCAGAGATCAGTGGAGAATCTCTGAAGTCTGAGTTTCCTGACAGTGGGATTCTGACTCGGTTTCTAGTACCAGGTATGGGTTCTCTCCCACTGAGCAGGCCTCATGTCTAATCAGAGAACAGTTGGTTACCTGCAGAGGTGAGTGCCACTATTGCACAAGTGTGTGCTTTTTGTCCAGCTGGTTGGTTTTGTAGTCTGAAGGGTCCTCTGATTATGATGCTGTTGGTGACCATTCCTCCAGCAGCTCCCAGTGCTTTCCAACACTTTGAGGACTAGCCAGGAAGGAGCTACTTTCCCTTTCAGCCCCAACGTGGTAATCCGACGTCCCGTGACTGCAGCCTGTGGTACCTTCAACAACAGAGTCTTTGCTTTGTAGCTCTAACAGGTAGTCACGTGTTTTCACCCCAACTTTTTATATGTGTGCTGGTGACTGAAGTCAAGTGGTGTCAGGGTTTCATGCTTGTGTGGCATGTGCTCTTGTTGACCGAGTCATTTCCTTAGCTTTCTCTTCTGCTTTTATAGGATATTATGGTTCACAAAATATTTTGATGTCCTTTATTCATTTAGTCTCCTTAACCCTGCAAGGGAGGCAACACACTTTCTACCCATTTTATATATAAGAAAATATTTAAATATAGCAAGCAGAGTTGTATATCATAGACTTTTTTTTTCAGGAAAAATACATTCCATATTCTTTCTTTTAACAAATAGCTTAACATGCCAGGGGTCAATTAATGATATATAGCAACTGTGAGAATTACTTTTCTACTGAAGTTCACCTTAAAAGGAGATCATAGTTGTTTTTTTTTTTTTTTTTTTCTTTCCTTCCAGGAGAATTGTAGCTGGTAGAAAAAAAAAAAAACCTAAGTACCCTTTCTAACATGAATTTATGGAATGATTGTCCATAAAAAATTATTCTCCAGCTTGGAGCAATTAAAGTGGTCTCTCTCCTCTCCAAATTAATGTAATTAATACTATGCTTGTGATTGTTTATCATGTCTTGATAATATCACAAGGGAATGAAAATATTGGCTCTTTTATCCCCTTAAATAGCTGAGATGAAACTGTTCGAGCTCTAATGTTACAACAGCTGTTTCTCATGTCTCTGAATATAATTGGTTGGTACTGAGGTTACTAAATTGTAAGAAATTGACTTTGGTTTTATGCTCACCAACTTCTGGTGGAGAGAAGGATGGGAAACGTTAGCTCTCTCTACAATGAAAAGGCAGAAATCTTCCCCAGTGAAATGGCAGTTTCTGGGCCTCCTCTGTATAATTTCCTTCCACAACCCACAGTCTCTGCATTTGCTGGATATCACGCCTGGGAACACAGGACCATTCTTGCTTCCCTCCTAATTAGTTCTCAACCCTACACAGCTGCTTGAAATGCAACAGGGCTTTCCCATGAGGGGCTCTTTCTGGAAGTCACTGTAAAGTGGTCTGGTCTCCAATGACAAACTCAATAGGGGATTGGAGACCATAATTATCCCAAATAATTTGTCAGAGCAAGATTCTTTTATTTGAATATCTTTATTGCTTTGGGTAGTTTTCCTCCAAATGTCATCCGTGGACCAACACCATCAGCATCACCTAGCAACTGGCTAGATAGGCAGATTTTCAGGCCCACTCTAGACCTATTGAACCAGAGTTTCTAAAGGGGGAAGGGTCCAGCAATCTGTGGTCTAATGAGCTCTCCAGGTGATAGCAGTGAACACTGGACTTTGGGAACCACTAGCTTAGGGTAGAACAAGGCTCTCCTGGTTTGTGGTAGGGTAATACGTGTTCATCTACCCCCAGCTCCTGTGTTATCCATTACTCTCCCAAAGAATAGAGCTAAGGACACATTGGCCTTCATGCCAACTCCCTCAGAGGAAGCACTGTCACTGACTAGCGCTCTCTTTCGCTTGTTTATTTCTGGGTTTGCAGGGTGGTGCCTTTTGACTTTTAATGCTCATATGAATCACAGGGTCACCTTGTTGAGATTCAGACTCTGGCTTAGTGTGGCCAAAGGGGAGCGCTAGCTTCGGCTTTCCTAGCAAGCTTGCAGGTGACACTTGCTGTTCCTGCTGCTCTGTAGACAGAGTGACCAGAGGGGCTGGCATTTGAGAAGCCGTACATACCCTGGGCAAACATGATTATAAAGCACTGACTCATTGACCGGTACAAAATGAGAGAGGTGAGCCGACTGTGGTCAGTTTGTCCAGTTGGCCTTTGAAGGAGGCTTTGAACACCAATCCTTGCAAGGCAGAAATGCTCTTTACCTCCATTCTCCTGTTCCCCTGCATTCCTTTTCTCCCAGCTCTTCCTCCACCATCTCCTCTCACAATATCCTTCTCATCTTCTTCTCGCTCCTCTATGTGGTTCCCACATTGCCTGTCCCCTTGGTTCTTTTGATCGGAAGCCTTAGCAGTCTTTGTTTCAATTCTCATGAACCAAAAAGCTGGAGCCAAACCCCAAATTTTGGAAAAGGCATACCAGTTATCTTCTTGTTCCTGGACGAGATACCCAACCAGAAGCAGCGTGTGGAAGGGAATAGTTATTTCTGGCTTATAGTTTTAGCAGCCAGCCAGCCAGTCAGGCATCACATGTCCACGGCAGTAGGAAGACAGGAGTCTGAGAGAGCAAGCCAGCGCTGGAAATGGGCTGGGCTACAAATCCCAAGGCCCAGTGACACATTTCCTCAAGCAAGTCTCCACCTGCTAAAGACCCCTCAACTTCCCCAAATTTCCACCAGCTGGGGGACCAAATTTTCAAAATGTGTGAGCGTTTGGATCTGGGGGAAACTTGTAAGCTATAATTGAAGGAGAAGACCTAACTTTTCCTCCTAAGGAGATTTTCCAGCCTTGAATGCATACGCTTACTGCTGGATTCTTAATTCCCATGCTGTTCTCTGTCCAATGGGTTACAGCTTTTTTTTTTTTTTTTTAAGCCCTTAGCCTACCTCTGCAGACAGAAAATAAGTCAAATATGTGCTGGTCCAGAAGCTGTCCGACTGGCAATTTTCCCTTAACCTTTGAAACATTACACTGAAGTCCCGTTTTCTGACCACTGGTGGTGTGCATGGCTGAAAGCTTCGCCCCTGTATCTGGCTCCCCCCAGCCCGGCTGCACACATGTAAATCAGGGGAGGGACAGTTGTTTTGATGTCTTCTGTACAAATAATGGCAGAAGAATATTGAAGACAAGATGTGGGAAATACAGCAAAAAGTTAGCAAGGCAGGATACCCACATCTTCCTCAGTGGGGAAACCCCTGGAGTTTCTTTCTTCCTTCTCCCCGTTTCTGTACTATAAGCACACGCGTCTCCATGTCCTCATAGTACTGGTAAGCACCCTATTCTCACTAAGTTATTTGGCTTGGAGAAGGAACAGCTTAAGCAGAAGACATTTTCCTTGTGAACTGTCCTTCCAAGGAACATGAGGAACACACAGGAGGAAGTGCTTTCTGCCTGTTGAGAGCTGACTTTCATTTTCTTTATGCTTTCTTTCTTTTGGTGAGGCTAAGACTAGAGAAAATTAAATATCAATATTAAGTAAGAGGAGTCAATAAAAGGAGTGTGGGACTAATGTGCTTGGAATGGAGGAATCAGAGGCAAGTTGGGACTGGAGGTGAGATGGTAAGATTGGGTCTCAGGGAATGAGTGGGAAGCAGTGTATGATGGAGTCTGGAAATAAGCATCCTGACTGTGCTCCTTGCTGAGTGAGTGGTTTGGGACAGGGATTTGAGCACAGGAATCGGAGAACACGCCTCCTGACTCTGTCTCCTAGTGAGCCAGTCAATGAATTCTGAGTGCTGTGATATGCGAAGTATTGCCCAAGTCAGGCCATCAAGGCAGGAAGCAGAAACAGCTCTAGCTATGTGCCGTGGTCTGAATGTTCGTGTGCCTTAAAATTCATATATTCACTTCTCACCTTCAAGGTGTGTGTGTGTGTGTGTGTGTGTGTGTGTGTGTGTCAGAGGACAACTTTCAGGTACTGCTCCTCACCTTCCACCTCATCTGAGTCAGGGACTCTTTTTTCTTTTATTTTTTATTTTTTGGTTTTTCTTTTATTTATTTATTTGAGAGCTGGAGAGAGAGAGAGAGAGAGAGAGAGAGAGAGAGAGAGAGAGAGAGAGAGAGAATGGGCTCACCAGGGCTTCCAGCCACTGCAAACGAATTCCAGATGCGTGAGCCCCCTTGTGCATCTGGCTAACGTGGGTCCTGGGGAATCAAGCCTCGAACTGGGGTCCTTAGGCTTCACAGGCAAGCGCCTAACCGCTAAGCCATCTCTGCAGCCCAGGGACTCTTTTCTTTTTCTTTTTTAATTTATTTTTGTTTATTTTTATTTATTTATTTGAGAGTGACAGACAGAGAGAGAGGAAGAGGCAGATAGAGATAGAGAATGGGCACGCCAGGGCCTCCAGCCACTGCAAATGAACTCCAGATGCATGCGCCACATTGTGCATCTGGTTTATGTGGGTACTGGGGAATCAAACCTGAGTCCTTTGGCTTTGCAGACAAGCACCTTAACCACTAAGCAATCTCTCCAGCCCCTGAGACAGGGACTCCTTTTGTTTATCACTGTACACAGCAGGCTAACTGGCCCATGAGCTTTGAGGGATTCTCCTGTCTCAGCTCCCTGTATTGCCCTAGATGGGACGGGATGACAGACACATGCTGCTATGATTAGTTTTATGTTGGTGCTGGAGAATCTAAACTCAAGTACTCATGCTTATGTGGCAAGCATTTTATCCACTAAACCACCCTCCCCAGACCTTTCACTGCCAACTTAATATTAGGAGGTGACGCCTTTCAGAGGTGACTTGTTTATGGAAGCAAAGGTCTTAGGAATAGAAAGCAACAGCATTATAAAAAGAAATAGAGAGCCCTTGTCCATTTTACCACGTAAAGACACTTCTAGACGGCACTACTTCTATGACACAGGCTCTCACTGGATGATCATGGTAGCTTGATCGTGGCCTTCCCAGCCCCTGAATTGTGAGAAAGAAAATTTCTGTGGTTTATAAGCAGTTGAGTTTATGTGTTTTGCTACAGCAAACTGAACAGATTAATACAATATTTCAAGCAGAATAGGGTTTAAAGTCAGGAAATGAGTGGTTACAAATTACAAGTAGGGTAGTAGGAACTAAAGAAACACAAAGCCAACTTGAAACCTACCTGACACCACACTGTAGGAAGCAGAAAGAAGCCACATTTCCCCATCACACTGCACACGGCCTCCAGCCTTGTTGGGAGCCCCGAGCCAAACAACAGCCATTTTAGGCTATAGGCATCCATGAACAGCAATGAGTTTCTGTTTCCTGGTTCTTGAATTGCTTACTGGAAATCACAAGACCCACTGTGCTCGGAACACCGCACCTGGGACCTTCCCAGAAGAGCTACATGCAGCCTCGCCTTCCAAGTTCCTGGTTCTGCTTACATGCTATATGACTAGCCTTCCTTCCCTGGATCTCCCTATATAAACCCTCCTGTACTAATAAAAATCGAGACCTTGACCAAACGCTCCGCTTGGTCTCCTTCCTTGTGTCTGTTTGCTTATTCCCATTCAGGTTGACTTCTCCTCGGGCCTCTGTTGAACCCCTGCAGGCCGGGGCACAGCCTGGTTCCCAGACCTACTTCCTGGTCCCCGAATAAGCTCCCACTTGATGAGCATGGGCCTTAGCAATACCAGCTCAGAAGAAGGCAGACTTCATGAGAACAAAGCTCACTGGCCAATCTTACACTGCACTTAATTTTACATCAAGGGAGACAGGGGAACATGGGCATTACCTTTCTGGCTGTGTGATATAAGGCAACATGGGACAGAGGTGGTGATAATCTGACCTAAGTGTCTGTTACAGTGAAGAGCATCAAGACGCTGTCGTCTAGGGGCTGGAGCAAATAGCTCAGTGGATCAAGCACTTGCCACACAAGCTGAGGGCCTGAGTTTGGTTCCCCAGCACCTATGTAACTGCTGGGGGTGGGGATATGGTAGCTGCCTGTAATCCCAGTGCTTGGGAGGTGGAGACTGGGAATTTCCAAGTCGAGATGGCTAGCTACACTAGCTGATTCATAAGCTCCGGGTTCATCTGAGAGCCCCTGCCTTGGTAAAATAAAAAGGAAGAAGACATATAATGTCAATTTCTAGCCCCCATATGTATGGTCACACATGTGCATGTGTACTTACACACCCATGTACCCAACATGCATACATGCACACCACACATGACAACAATAAATACAAAAGAAAGAAGAGGGGCTGGAGAGATGGCTTAGTTGTTAAGGCTCTTGCCTGTGAAGCCTAAGGACCCATGACCCATGTTCTACTCTCTAGATCCTACGTTAGCCAGACACACAAAGGTGAGGAGAGCACAAGGTCGCACATGCCCACTAGGTGGTGAAATCGTCTGAAGTTGAATTGCAGTGGCTGAGGCCCTGGTGAGCCAATTCTCTCTCTCTTTCTAAATAAAAAATACAATTAAAAAAAAAAAGAAGTGCTAGTCTATAATGGAGGAGCAATATTTATTGGGCAAAGTTGTCCCAGATATTAGTCACAGGTTTTGGCAAACATTAAAATAATCTTCTAATCTTTCTTTTATGATAGAGAGAAACCCAATGACAGAGAGCAAGAACTCTTCCTAAGAAAATAGCACTCTCCATCATATCCCACTCCCCCTCTCAATCAATCTCTCTCTCTCTCCCTTTTTTTTTCTTCTTTTTTTTTGTTTTTCGAGGTAGGGTCTCACTCTAGCTCAGGCTGACCTGGAATCCACCATGTACTCTCAGGGCGGCCTTGAACTCACAGAAATTCTCCTACCTCTGCCTCCCTAGTGCTGGGATTAAAGGCTTGCGCCACCACTCTCGGCTCAGTCTCTCTTTTATTTTGATGTCATGATCTTTTCCTCCTATTATCATGGTCTTGTGTTGATAGTGTCAGGTATTGTGAGGTCATGGATATCCAGGCCATTTTGTGTCTGGAGGAGCACGTTGTAAGGAGTCCTACCCTTCCTTTGGCTCTTAACATTCTTTCTGCCACCTCTTCCGCAATGGACCCTGAGCCTTGGAAGGTGTGATAGAGATATTTCAGTGCTGAGCACTCCTCTGTCACTTCTTCTCAGCACCATGGTGCCTTCTGAGTCATCCCAAGGTTACTGCCATCTGAAAAGAGAAGCTTCTCTAACCAAAAGTGAGAGTCACATTAATACATGGGTATGAACATTAAGAGAAGCACTTACTGGGCAGTTTGGTAAGCATATATACATTTAGCCAGACACCAGAAGACGTTATACCCCTAGGGCTCATGACTACCCCTGTTGTAGGTTTTCAGTATCAGGGATGTATTCCCTCCCACGGAGCGGGCCTCCAGTCAAATTAGAGGGCGATTTGTTCCCCCATAATAGATGTGCCACTATTGCACCCATTGGCTCAGTTGGCCTGGCTGGCCAAATATAAGGCTTGCTGTGTCCACTGTTGAGTATCTTCACTGGTGATTTCTCTCTTTCCCATTGAACTGGAGTTTCAAAGGGGAAAGTGGGGGGGGGCGGGAGGGAATTACCATGGGACATTGTTTACAATTATGGAAGTTATCAATATAAATAAGTAAATAAATAAAAAAGAAAATAGCAAGCCGGGCATGGTGGCGCACGCCTTTAATCCCAGCACTTAGGAGGCAGAGGTAGGAGGATTGCCACCCTGAGACTACATATTGAATTCCAGGTCAGCTTGGGCTACAGGGAAACCCTGCTTTGAAAAACCAAAAAAGAAAAGAAAACGGCAAAGAAGGAAATGTAACATCAGATTTTTTTCCCCATTTATCCACAGAAAGCTAACACTCGTTTCCCTTTTAACTGGTTGGGATAAAGGAGAGGCAATCACAGCTTGCTCACACCTTAAATCCGAGTCCAGTAGCTTCCATCTACAATAGACTGAGGCCTGCTTTTCTATTCACTTTCATTCGTCCATCACCCAGCTCTGCTCCCCTTCCCACTCAATCCTCTAGGGTGATCAGCACATTTCCCAACAGCTCTGGAATCATGACTGCTTCGGGAAATGGTGCCAGTCCAAACAAGCCCAGCTGGAAGGCACTGGACTTCCTTCCCCTGACCTCCTCCCATCTGAAGCCACAGGGGTCTGAACCTCATGACCACAGTAGACATGAGCTGGAGAGAGAGAGAGAGAGAGAGAGAGCGAGAGAGCAAGTGAGCTTCATGACAGTAGACATAAACTAGAGAAAGCGAGAGAGGAAAAGGAGAAGGAGAAGAAGAAAGGAGAGGTGGGAAGGAAGAGAGGAGAAAGAGGTCTGACCTCCCTTAAGAGGAGCACAGTGATATTAGAATGGTCTCAGCCTTACCTTTCCCAAACTGTGCAAGTCCTATAAGCGAGAGAGTTGCAGTAAAAGGCTAAATAATGAGGGGCAGAAGACAGTACCTGATACCAGACAATCGGAATGTGGACACCTTCCACAAATCAAGCAGTCAGTGCATCTTATGTATTTTTACATTTCTTTGTACCAAGAATAGTGTCCAGGATATAACTCCTGTTGAGGGTATGGACTTTTTTTGTCACAGGAAATTTGCATTAAATAAGGATTTCATTTGCTCTCTTACATTTTCTGCCCAAAAGACTAAGGGCAAATGATGTGTCATTTCCAGGCTAAGACGGATAAAGTGTGAAGGATTCTTTCCCTTGAAACAAGTATAGGATCCACTTCTTGACTCATAAATAAGAAGGGCCCTGAACCCCCGAGTCATTAGGAGCTTCCCATACTCCATGACTTTCATCAGATTTTACATGAGTGGAAAAGTTTTGTTGGGTTAAGTCACATTTGGGGGAATATCCATCATTGCAACATAGCATGGACTATCCCAGTGAATAAATATTGAATTATTCACACATAAATCCACAGTCACTGAGCACACAGTCCAGCGTGTTAGTCACAAGGAGAGCATTTTGAAACTAGCAAAAAGATAAGAAGTCATAGAATTAAATTCTAAGTGATTATGACATTCAAAGCATATTGTCAGAATTTTCCTGACTCAGGTATTTTGAAAGCCTTGAGATTTCAATAGCTCTGGCACATTCTCAGTAATTTGAGACTGTCATATGCTTGTAGAAAACTCCAAAACCAAAACAGTTCTTTACATGTTTATGTGATTCACATTTGCAAAAGGCTGATACAAACACATGAGCACCTTGTTAGGGTTTTCCCATAGTCCTGTAAGGCTGAAGATAACTGGTTAGGTGTGATTGCTCTCATTTTCTTCATATAGCTGACAAATGACAGAACCAAGATAGTCCAAGAGTGAAGAGTTTTGAACGAGGGGTCTGTTACTTCTGATTTCATGAATAATAGAGGTCCACAGAATTTTGTTGTTCCGAGTATACACATGGGCGCAGTGTCACGGCGCACACGTGAAGGTCAGAGGACAACTTGGGGGTGTCTGTGCTCCACCTTCTTTGTGACAGGGTCTCTTGCCACTGCAAGTAAACTGCTAGACTCCAGATGAATGTGAGACCAGCTGGCCTGCAAGTTCTGGATTCTTCAGGCTTTATTTCCTGTTGTCGTAGGAGCATTGGGATTACAGATGCATGAGCCACTTGGCATCTTGCTCTATATGGGTGCCAGGGAATTGAACCCAGACCAGCAGGCTTTTCAAGCAAATATCTTGAATTGTGGAGCCATCTCTCCAGCCCTTGTTATTTTTCTGAGAGTCTCATGTATCCAAAGTAGGTCTTGAATTCGTGATCCTCCTGTTTTGGCTTTCTGAATTGTGGGATTACAGATGTGCAGCACTGATGCCTGGGAGTCAGACAGCGTGTATTTCTTTTCTTCTTTGTGGGTGTGTATATTCACATGTGTGTGAACACAAGTGTGCATGCGTGTACCTGCATGTATGTGTATGCGTGTGCAGGCCAGAAGTTGATACTGAGTGTCTTTCTAATTGTTCGCCACCTTATATATATTTTTTATTTTTATTTATTTATTTGAGTGCGACAGACAGGGAGAGAGAGAGAGAGAATGGGCATGCCAGGGCCTCCAGCCACTGCAAAGGAACTCCAGACATATGCGCCCCCTTGTGCATCTGGCTAACCTGGGGAATAGAGCCTTGAACCTGGGGTCCTTAGGCTTCACAGGCAAGCGCTTAACCACTAAGTCATCTCTCCAGCCCCACCTTATTTTTTTTAAGGTTTTATTTTTTAAAAATATTTTGTTTGTTTCTTTGCAAGGGGGGGGCACTGCTACAAATAAACTCTAGAGGCATCTGCCACCCTGTGCATCTGGCTTTATGTGGGTACTGTGGAATCAAACCCAGATTATTAGGCTGTGCAGGCAAACATCTTAACCTCTAAGCCATCTCTCCAGCCCCAAGAGTTCATTTCTATATTTCTATTTAGTTGTAAACAGAGAAAAAGAGAGACAGAGGGGGATAAAATGGGCATATCATGGCCTTTTGCCACTGTAAATGAATTCCAGATGCATGTGCCACTTCGTGCATCCAGCTTTATGTGGGTACTAAGGAATCGAATGCAGATTGTCAGGTTTTGCAAGCAAGTACCTGTAACCACTGAACAATCTCTCCAGCTCTCTTGACTTTATATTTTGAGACAGGCTTTCACACTGAACTTGAAGCCTACTTATTTGGCTAGACTGCCTAGCCAGCAAACTCTAGGGATCCTCCAGTCTCTGCCTCCCCAACATTGGGATTACAGACATGTGCCTGCATATTAAGCACTGTACATGGATATTAGGGATTCACGCTCAGGTCCTCAGTCTTGGGTAACTACTGCTCTGCCCACTGAGCCATCTCCTCAGCCCCGACCCCAACCCCAACCCCAACTCCATAGAGCACTTTCTTTCTAATTTATCTTTGCTGTACTATCTGACTCCATAGGACATGGACAAGGAAGAGAGACAGATGAGATTTGGGCATTCCTTTTGTTGTTGTTGTTGTTTTGTTTTTCAAGGTAGGGTCTCACTCTAGCCCAGGCTGACCTGGAATTCACTATGTAGTCTCAGGGTGGACTTGAACTCACAGCGATCCTCCTACCTCTGCCTCCCGAGTGCTGGGATTAAAGGCATGCACCATGCCCGGCTCATTCTTTTTTTTTTTTTAAATCATTTTTTAAGCTTTTTTTTTTTTTCTCAATGAGAGAGTGAGTGAGTGTGTGTATGTGTGTATGAGAGAGAGAGAGAGAGAGAGAGAGAGAGAAAATTGGTGTGACTGAGTCTCCAGCCACTGCAATCAAACTCCAGACGCATATGCCATCTTGTGTGCATGCGCAACCTTGTGCTTGCGTCACCTTGTGCATCTGGCTTACGTGGGACCTGGGGAGTATAACGTGGGTCCTTAGACTTCACAGGCAAGTGCCATAACTGTTAGGCCATCTTTCTAGGCCTGGACATTTTTTTGTAGAGACCCAAATCCAGGTAGAAGGATCAAGTGGACACATGAAGAGAGCTGGGGTTTGGACTTGGTCCTAGTCATTCTTTATGAAAGTTTCTAGAAATCTTTGGAAAATAGCCTAAGGGATATTCCCAGTGGAATACATTTTCCAGATTCAAACATGAATTGTTATGATCTTAAGCTCAGCAGTGAATAGCCACACATAATTTGTGGCCTCAGCTGAAGAGTCTCTCTAAATACCTGGAGGTTTTGGAAACCTAAAGCTCTTGGCACTCCATTAGGAAAGTTTTTCTAAGTCAGCCTCAGCAGGGGGCCGTGCTGCTCTCCCAGGACCTTGAACCTTTTGCTTCCACTGCCAAAGTTAACAAATGTTAGAAGCAGACTCCAACTTCTCAACAGTGTATAAGCCATGAACTGAAATGACATAACCTCGCAAGAATCAATTTCAGCATTAATTTTGCATCTAAATCTCACTTTCATCTCTGCGGAAAGGGTTTCTATTTCTGTAAAAGTCTTTGTGTGTTCTCTCTAGAAGATCCCGCTTGCCTTCTATCGCTCAACACCCTTCAATCCATCAAGCCCCAACTCACCTCTCTTTTTCTGGGAACATCTCCTGACCACTTTCATCTACTTCTGACGGTACATCTATCCTTCTCATTCATATCTATGGAGTACCTACTCTATTGGGGAACCTGTGCTGGGGGTGGAACATGACAATGTGCAGGTTGCATCCCATCGCTAACTTCAGCTCTGGCCAAGCAGTGTTCATTTGCTGCACCTACAATGAATTCAAGCATTCTTACGTTAGCCCTACCAACACGAGCACTTGGCAGTCTTTGTGTAGGTAAGCTATTTGATGGCAGAAGCCATTCATGTGTCATACATTGGTGACATCTGCAACACTGGGCGAAGGAATGGGCTCCTTAATGAGGATCCACTGGTGGACATGTGACTAATATCCTGTGTCATAGAGCTTTTGGGAGGTGGTTGAGTGGGAGGGGGCATAGAAAGAAGAATGAAAGGAGAAGAGATGTGTTTAGACTCGGACTGCCTAGAGCACAGATCAAAGATTTGTTAGAATATGGAATAATAATCATGAATAAACCACAGGTACCAGCTAGGGCCTGTTTATGTTCAAACTCATTAAGAAAGCATAATAGAAGCCAGGCGTGATGGCGCATGCCTTTAATCCCAACACTCAGGAGGCAGAGGTAGGAGGATCGCCGTGAGTTAGAGGCCACCCTGAGAATACATAGTGAATTCCAGGTCAGGTCATCCTGGTGAGACCCTACCTCAAAAAACCAAAAAAAAAAAAAAAAAAAAAAAAAAAAAAACCAGAAAAACAAGGCTCTGCAAAGATTGACTTTGAGTTTTGCTTTTTTGGGGGGACACATTTCAAGGCCTGTGGTTATGTGTAGATTATTGGGAATCAGCGCAGTTGTGGGAAAATGTACATATGCCGCGCCTTTGCGGGAGGGGACTGGGCCTTCGTTGTTGTAGGTAATGTGCTTTGCAAAACTCCTTTCAGATTATTCATGCAGAAACCCAAGCCAGTTTGCACAAGTGGTTTTGCAAACTATAGAAACCATTTGATGATGGTTTAGTTATATAGAACCAGCAAGTCAATTTAAATAAGTGTTTTTCACAAATGTTTAAAAACACTTGAAAAGCCAGGCATGGTAGTACACGCCTTTAATCCCAGCACTTGGGAGGCAGAGGTAGAGGATCACCATGAGTTCAAGGCCACCCTGAGACTACATAGTGAATTCCAAGTCAGTCTGGGCTAGAGTTAGACTCTACCTTGAAAAAAACAAAACAAAAAAAAAATGTTTTTTTGACTAGTCAGGCCTGGTGATATAGGCCTTTAATCCCAGCTACTTGGTAGACTGGGGCATAAGAATTATAAATTCAAGGCTTCCTGGGCTACAGAATGAGTTAGATTAAGGCCAGCCTGGACATAGTAACACTCTGTCTCAAACAAAACAAACACATTTGACTACAGAATTATTTTTTAATTTTAATTTAATTTAATTTCAATTTTAAAATATATTATTTATTTATTTATTGGAGAGAGAGAGAAAGAGACAGATACAGAGAATGGGCACACTAGGGCCTCTAGCTGCTACAAATCAACTCCATATGCATGCGCCACCTTGTGCATCTGGCTTACGTGGGTACTGGGGAATCAAACCTGGGACTGGGACTTTAGGCTTAGCAGACAAGTGCATTACCTGCTAAGCCATTTCTCAAGTCCCATTATTATTATTATTTAAAATGATATATAAGGCATTCTTTTTAAATTTAATTAATTTTCATTAGTTATGTACACAGTGTATATATAGCCATGTTGGTACCATCATTAGCCTCCTCCTTGTCCTCCCCCCTCCAAAGGGACCCTCCTCATTGGGGAATGTGGGTTGTGCATTGTGGGGGGTAGCCATCAGTTATGGGGAGGAGACAATGTCTCTGTGCATAATGTCCCAATATGTGGCTCTAACAATCTTTCCGCCCCCTCTCCCGCAAATTTCCCTGAGCCATGTTGGGTTCGTTTTAGGTCTACGTCAGTGATGAGGTCTTGGGAGCCTCTGTGTCTCTGGATATCTGGTTTGGTAGGAGTTGAGTGTTCTCTGTGTGTATCTCCTTCACCCTTGTGCTGGTATCAGGTTTACCAAGAAAGCAGCACTCTTGCTCATTTCCTCAATTACTCTTGATTTCAGCTGTGGCCCTGGTGAGGCATGATGGGCTGATTCTCTCCTCAGGTTCTGCGTCCATCTGAAAAAGAGAAGCAAATTCCCCAATGGAGAGTGAAGTCAACAGCAGATAAATGGGATAACCATTATTTTAGAGAGAATTTTCCTCTTGTAGCCTATGATTGGTGGGAGCTTGATGTTGGAGAGCCGGCTCATTTTTGGATATGGTTCTGACTTGTTTCCCAGATCCAGCTATAGGTTCCATTCCACTGAGTGAATCAGTTAGCCAAATCAAGAGCAGTTGGTTACCCACCATGGTTTTGTGCCACTATTGCGCTTGTGTGAGCATCATGTCAGGTTGTTTGCTGCTGAGTAATTTAGACCACGAGTTGCTTGGACAGATGTTGGTCATTTTCCCCCAGTCACTCATGTAGCACCTTCTGGCACTAGATGAGCTAACTGTCTGGGGACTGACTCTCTTCCAGATTCCAGCCGGGTCACTCCATGTTCTGTTATAAGGCATTCCTAAAAAGAGCCTATTTGTGTGTGTTTGTGTGTGTATGTGTGTGTGTGTGTGTGTGTGTATGTACATATAGGCATTCTTGTGGACATCAGAGAACATCATGAAGGTGTCCAAGCTCCTCCTTCTTTGACTCAGGGTCTCTTATCACAGCAAACGAACTACCAGAGTGCAAATGAATGAACTTCGCCCTTGCTGGCCCATTTGCTTCAGGTTCTCCTGGCTCTGGCTCCCATTGTGGGACCACAGATACATGTTCCACTTTACATCCAGCTTTGCAGGGGTACTGGGCAGTTGAACTCAGGCCAGCAGGCTTTGCAAGCAAGCACCTTTAATCACTGAGTCATCTTCCCAGCCCCCCAATAATGACTTTTAAAAATATTTTTAAATTTAATTTTTATTTTGTTATTTGCAAGCAGAGAGAGAGAGAGACAGAGAGCACTCCAAAGCCTCTAGCTCTTGCAAACGAACTCCAGATTCGTGCAATACTCTGTGCATTTGGCTTTGCTTGGGTATTGGGGGTTCTAACCCAGGTCATTTGGCTTTGCAGGCAAGTGCCTTAACCACTGAGCAATCTCTCCAGCTCCAATTATGATCATTTTTAAAGCCAAAGAAAAGCTTTGGGGTTAAGAGTAAACCGAACCCTTGTTTCACACCGGTTAAATAAACTGATCCGTAAATAACCGAAATGCTTCATCAAAGGCCACATGACTAACTGGTAAGTGAAGCTAACCTACATCTCAAACTCATGATGCCTACGCCACATGGCAGTGCCCAGTATTAAAAGGGTGCTAAGGCTGGCATCTGCTGGTAACCATCCTGGCAGCAAGGAAGATGTTCTGTAGGGATGCTTGTGCCCTCCCCTTGGCTGTCTATTGCAATTCCAAGAGATTGGAATTTCCCCAGCAGTCTCCTGCTGAGGAAAGAAAAGGCTGGTGCCTGGTGCCAGCCAGATGGCAGCTTATCTCCCGGGGAGATTTCGTGCAGCTCTGACAACTAGTCAGGCCACTCACACTGGAGAATGGAGCCCAGGCCATGTTGACGGGTAGGACCACACCTTGACAAGAACCGGTTAGTCACACACACCTCTTGCCCTCTATTTAAACTGAAATCGCATGTCAGGTCCTGGAAGATGGACATGCAGGGACCTCTGTTCCTCTTCCCAATGTCACCACATTGAATACATGCCCTTCTACTATTACTTGTTTGTTTAATTGGCCTCCTGAGGACAGGTGGCCAAATCTAACTTATTTGGATGGACAGGCTAAGGCTCTGACCCTACCAACTCTGGAAACATGAGGGCAAATGTGCCTTCCTCTCTCAGTGACGGGCATGCATATACCCAGATGATGAGGGGCAAAGATACTGCGCTTAGGACTGACTCTGGAGGATCCACAGTGAAGCGTTCTAAAATTGTGCCCGTAACAATTGATCTCCAACATTCTGGGGAAGCTCAAGAAGACTGCATGGCAATCGGGAGAGAAAGCAACGTAGAGTTCAGTTAAATGGGACAATATTCTAAAGCTCTTAAGGAATCCAGAAGGCACGAGGTGGACTGAAATCGGTGTTGTCGCTTCCATGGCCCTCCCCCTAGGTTTCAGTGTCTTCTGGGTTTACTCCTCTGTGCTGGTTTCTTGTGATAAGAAATTGTCACCCACTTCTTGGTTTGGCAAAAAATAAAAATGTATTATGTCACAGATCTGGAGCCTAGAAATCCAAAATGAAGGTGGCTACAGGGCCAAGCCTTTAAGCCCTAGAGGAGAATCAATCTGGTCTGTGCTTTGCTTTCTCCTCCTCTGGGGCCTGAAGGCAGTCCTTGGCTTTTGGCCCCATCACTTTGGCCACTACCTATGTGGTCACGTGGCCCATTGCCCCGCCTCCTGTGTGTGTCTCTGGAAAGGGTGCTGGTGAGAACATCTTTTCTTCTCATCCGCTTTACTCGTGTCTGCAAAGGCTCTTTGCCAAATAATGTTCTCAGGCTCTGAGATCTGAAATAAGTACCTTCAGAGGAGCTGGTTTTTTGTTTTTATTTATTTATTTATATATTTATTTATTTTGGTTTTTCGAGGTAAGGGGTCACTCTAGCTCAGACTGACCTGGAATTCACTATGTAGTCTCAGGGTGGCCTTGAACTCATGGTGATCCTACTACCTCTGACCCCTGAGTGCTGGAATTAAAGGTGTGTGCCACCATGACCTGCTTTCTTAAAAGATTTTTTTAATTGTTTTATTTTTTACCCTTCCCCCTTCTATTTTTCTTTCTTCTTTCCTTTCTTTCTTTTTTTTTTTTTTGTTTTCTTTTCTTTCTTTCTTTCTTTTTTTTTTTTTTTTTTTTGGTTTTTCCAGGTAAATTTTCACTCTAGTCCAGGCTGACCTGGAATTCACTATGTGGTCTCAGGGTGGCCTTGAACTCTTGGCAATCCTCCTACCTCTGCCTCCTGAGTGCTGGGATTAAAGGCGTGTACCGCCACGCCCGGCCCCCTCCTATTATTGCACAAATATTCTGGATTTAAGTTTTCATTATCCTCCTCCTCATTCTTATTTGTAGACTTGCTCTCCCTGTGCAGCCCAAGATGTCCTTGAACTCATGATTCTCTTGCTTCAGCCTCCTAAGTACTGGGATTACAGGTGTGTAACCTCACACTCAGTTTGGGTAGTTTTCTTTGACAATCTCTACCCCTGCTATGAAGGTCCATGATGGAGGGCATAGCCTTGTTTGTTGTAATTACTTCTGCTTCTGAACTACCTGGCATAGTGCCTAGGCCAAGTAGATGTTTAGCAAGTATTCAGTAAGTTAACAAAATTATCTTTTATTAATAAAAATGCATGAATTTATCTTTCATTTAATCAATAAACTTTTATCAATAAAGTTGCAGTTCAAGGAATGAGGGAGGAAGGGAGGGAAGGAGGAAGGGAAGGAGGGAGGGAAGGAAGGGGAGAGGAAAAGAGACAATAAGGAAAAGGAGAGGGTAGTATAAGAGAAAGACAGGGAAGGGAAGGAAATTCTATTTTTAGTCCTCTTTTTTTTTAAGGTAGGGGCTCACGCTAGCCCAGGTTGACCTGAAATTCACTCTGTAGTCCCAGGCTGGCCTCAAACTCATGGTGATCCTCCTACCTCTGCTTCTTCCCAAGTTTTAGGACTAAAGACATGTACCACCATGCCCGACATCATTATGAATTTTTACAAGATTAAGTTAAAAGTGACAAGGAAGGGCTAAGGAGATGACCCAGCAGATAAAGTGCTTGGCAGGCAAGTGTGAATACCTGAGTTCTCATCCCCCAAACCCTTGCAAAGCCTGGCACCTTAGCATAAGTGCCTACAATCTGGTGCACGTATGGTTATAATGGAAGGCAGAGATGGGGAGAATCCTCCAGAAGCTTGCCGGCCAGCTCACCTGGTGACCACAGTGGCAAACAACAATTGTCCCTGCCTCAGAAAGGTGGAAAGCGAGGACCTACACACACATGAACACGCAAACACACATGAACCTATACACACATGAACCTACACACACACATGAGCCTACACACACAGACATACACACACACATGAACCTACACACACAGACACGCACACACACATGAGCCTACACACAGACATGCACACACATGAACACACAAACACATGAACACACACAGACATGCAAACACACGTGAACATACACACCGACATGCACACACACAAACATACATACACAGACACACACACATGAACTGGCCTAGACTGGTGGCGCACGCCTTTTAATCCCAGCACTTGGGAGGCAGAGGGAGGAGGATCACCGAGAGCTCGAGGCCACCCTGACACTATATGGTGAATTCCAGGTCAGCCTGGGCTAGAGTGAGACTCTACCTCGAAAAACCATAAAAGAAAAAAGATAAGGAATGAAACTCATATTTCAACTGAGGTGCTCCAGTCTATGATCCTCCCTGTGTGACGTAACTGGTGCTGGATCCGCACTTAAGTCTGGGCAGGGTGGTGGGTTCAGAAGCGTACATGGCACTCTTGCCCCTCAAGGAGTCTGTAGTTCAGCAAGGTGGTAGACAAGAATGTGCTAAGTGCCAAGTAAGCAGGGCCCAGAGAGCAAGAATCCCTTAATGCCTTTGGATGCTATTTTATAAAGCAACATTTAGATGAGATTTTCACGCATAAGTAGCAATATTTAAAACTTGCTATTATGATAGTAAATAATAATTTTATAGCTATTATGCAATTTCAAGTATAAATATCTACTATAACTCACGCTTAACTCCCTCAGCCCATGGGATTATCCTAAGGGGTAAATTACATATCTGGTATAAATCCAGCCATTGGAAAATACCCACTTGAAAATGCACAGTTGTATCTGCTGCAGCACATTTCCTAAGTGAAGCTGAGTCTTCTGGTCAGAGTGTTGTGACTGCTGACCAGCACCTGTGAAGTTAGTGTAGATTATGACATGAGTGGACACTGTCTTGGGCATTCATTCATTCACACATCATTCATCCCATAATAACCATTGAGACCCTTCTGTGCGTTGTTTTGAAAGGTGGAGATGCCATTGGTTTCGTTTATCTTTTCTTCCTTCTTTCTTTCCTTTCTCTCTTTTTACAAATTTTATTTTTATTGGTAAGAGGTGGTGAGGATGGGCATGCCAGGGTCTCTAGCCACTGCAAAGGAACTTCAGATGCATGCACCACTTTGTGCATCTAACTTTAAGTGGGTACTTTGGAATCAAACTTGGGTCCTTAGGCTTTGCAGGCAAGCACCTTAACCACTTAGCCATCTCTCCAGCCCCTCTTTCCTTCCTCCTCTTTTTTTTTTTTGTCTGTATAACCATGTGTGTGAGTGCGGGTACACCCATGTCATAGCATGCATATGGGGTGTCACAGGAACACCTTGGGTGTTGGTTCCCATTTTCCACCTGGCCTGAGGCAGGGTCTGTTGTTATTACCCAGTGTGTAGTCCTGAGTAGCAGGCCCACAAACTTCGGGGGTTCCTCACATCTCTACCTCCCATTTTCTTAGAGGTGTGGGGTTACGGGCACGCACCACTTTTATGCGTGGCATAGGGACCTGAATTCAGGTCCTCACGCTAACACAGCCAACACTTTTCCCACTGAGCCATCTTCCCAGCCGTGGAGATACAAATTGGACGAGAGCGTGGTCCTTAACTTTAAAGAGCACATTGCTTATATAAGTCAGGTTCTCTGCATGACAGAAGCCTGAGTGCCAGAGGTTTGTTGGAGAGCAAACTCCCTGAATATGAAAAGGTGTGAAAGCGGGACTGGGCAGGGAAACTGCTTGATACCCCAAGGCAGACAAGGCACCTATGAAAGGTGAGAGGAAGGAATGAGGATGAGGAAGAGGGAGCCTTGGACCACAGGGCAAATCTGCCACAGTCTCCAAACCAAAGATTTCCTAATGAGGGCCCTGGCTCCACGGCGAGGCTCAGCATTGGCTGGGCTGCCCAGAAAGATCAGGGCCTCGGGTTTGCAAGCTGAAGCAGATCTTAAGGCATTAACAGCTGGGGGCTGTCAGCTAACTGCACTTCTTGCGGCTAAATAGCAAGTTCTTTTCTGAAGGGAGATCAAAGTGACACAACCCCCAAGGCTGCCACATAGTGTGATCAGGAAGGAGGCAAATAAACAGGCAATTTAAATCCAGTGAGGTGTAATAACAGGGTGCCGGGAGAGCTGAAGATTGGAGCTCCAGACTCAGGCCTGGCCATGGGGAAACGTTCCCGAAGAGGGAGTGTTCAATAGCACATCCGGATTCTAAGTAGACGCCCGAGGAAGGAGGTGATGAAAATAAAGAGCACTTAAGCCAGGGACACATGACGTGCGAAGCCTCGTGGGAGGGAGAGCGTGGCACCCATTGTAGGGAGGTACTTAGCAGGAGGAGACGCTGGAGAAGCCAATACCCAGTAAATAATGAACGGCCTTGCACCCATGCTAAGCAAGCAGCTCAGCCACATGCAGGGTGGTCTGGGTTTGACCGCGCAAACAGCAACAGTTTTTCCTAGAATCTTAAAGACTCTGTAGGTATGTTTGATCCTTACGATAGACAGCTACTCACCAGTGAAGAATGTAATTTATTTCTACACAATTGCCCTTTAGTCCAGTTTAAATTTTTATTTATTTATTTATTTATTTATTTATTTATTTATTATCTAAGACCACTCAGTCCATCAATAAGACTGATGGGCTTTGGTTGAAGGGACAGGAAGCCTAGAGCCATGGAACTCTCAGAGACACCCAAACAAAGCATTGGTACAAGCGTTTTAAGAACCATATTGGGTTCCTAGAGTCAGAAAAGGGAGTGGAGAAGAGCCAAAAATGTGTTCTGCCTGCTTCTAATTTACAGAGCAATGTTTAGAAAATGAGCCTTGGGATTTCATTTCTAGGATCCTATTCTGGGGGAAGTAATCATAAATTTTGTTTTATAATCATTACTGATGACAGCCATGATGGCTAACATCTAATTGGTATTTGCTGTTACCATGCTAAATGTTTCACACTTGATTTTATGTAATGCCCACAGCACCCCTAGTGTACCTAGGAGACAGGAGCTATTAATGCTGTCCGTTTACCTAGCAGGGGGTTAAAGCCAACACAGGTTAAAGAGCACTTCTGAGACAGCATAGTGTATGTGTCCTAACAAATGGAATAAGACATTATTTTTAAAAATCACAAATCATCTAAGGAGGGACATAAAATTTGGTTGTTTGTATTTTGAGAAAAATTTAAGTATTGGGAAAAACTTGAGGTGCCTTTGTCTAATCTGTGGTTCTGGAGATTTTCTCCTATATATGTATTTCTTTTCTTTTCTTTTCTTTTCTTTTCTTTTCTTTTCTTTTCTTTTCTTTCTTTCTTTCTTTCCTTCTTTCTTTCTTTCTTTCTTTTTTTTTTTTGAGGTAGGTTCTTGCTTTAGCTCAGGCTGACCAAATACACTATGTAGTTTTAAGGTGGCCTCGAACTCACGGCGATCCTCCTACCTCTGCCTCCTGAGTGCTGGGTTCTCCTATGTTTTCTTCTAGAAGTTTTATAGATTTGTTTTGCGTTCATGTTCATGATCCATTTGAGTTAACTTATTTTTGTGCATAATGTGAGATATAGATTGGTGTTAGTAACTAATTATTTGTTCCAGCCTCAATTTTTATTTTTATTTTATTTATTTATTTGAGAGCGAGCGAGCGAGAGAGAGAGAGAGAGTGAGAGAGAGAGAGAGAGAATGGGCACACCAGGGCCTCCAACCACTGCAAATGAACTCCAGATGTGTGCACCACCTTGTGCATCTGGCTTAAATGGGTCCTGGGGAATTGAGCCTCGAACCGGGGTCCTTAGGCTTCACAGGGAAGTGCTTAACCGCTAAGCCGTCTCTCCAGCCGTAGCCTCAATTTTTAAATAAAGCACCGTTCTCCACTGAATCCTTTTTTGAGCATCAGCTGGCCACATTTGTGCGCTCACTATCCATCTCCGGACTCTGCCCTACGTCAGTGCTCTAACAGCACATGGCCCACCTTATCCCAGTCATTCTCCATGGAAGGAAGTAGGGGAATATTTGATAAAGTCTGAAAACATTTTTTACCATTGCAATGGGAAAATTTTACTTCTACATATGGCATAAGCATCTCGATACATACCTAACTAATTCTAAAACTCTTCTTTTTCCTAGATTCAAATAGCCACATAGTATCATTTTCCTTCTTGTTGAAATGCAAGTCTGCTGCTGCCACTGAAGTCCTTGAGCTCCCAATAAACCTGAAAAAGTCTTGATTTTGTCTTCAATTTTAAAAGGTATTTCTTGTGGCATATAAAAAAAAAAACCTCTAAGTTGGCAGACTTTTTTTTAGTAGTACCTTAAATATGTTTTTCTCACTGTTTTCTAATTTGCATTGTTTCTGGTAAGAAATATGATGTTGTCTTCATTCTAGAATCTTCAGTATCTTGTACCATTTTCCTCTAGCTGCTTTTAAAAAAGAAACATTTGTTTATTCATTTATTTTTAAAGAGACAGACAGACAGAGAGAGAGAGAGAGAGAGAGAGACATAGAGAAGAGAGGAGAGAGATTGGACATGCCAGGACCTCCAGCTGCTGCAAACAAACTCCAGATACATGTGCCATTTTGTGCATCTGGCTTTGTGTGGGTACTGAGGAATCAAACCCAGGCCCTTAGGTTTTGCAGGCAAGCACTTTAACTGCTGAGCTATCTCTTCAGCCCCTTCTAGCTGCATTTAACATTATTTTCTTTTTCTCTAGTTTTAAACATTTGATTGATTGATTGATTGGTTGGTTGTTGATTGATGTGTGTGTGTGTGTGTGTGTGTGTGAGAGAGAGAGAGAGAGAGAGAGAGAGAGAGAGAGAGAGAGAGAGGGAGGGAGAGAATGGGCATGCTAGGGCCTTCAGCCACTGCAAATGAACTCCAGACACATGCACCACCTTGTGTATCTGGCTTAGAAAATCGAACCTGAGTCCTTAGGCTTCACACGCAACTGCGTTAACTGCTAAGTATCTCTCCAGCCCTTTCTCTAGTTTTAATAAAAAAATGATTTTAATGCCCCTTGGTGGAGTTATTATGTTTCTTATATTCAGTGTTCATTGAGTTTGGATGTGTGTGGATGCTTCAAGAAATATGAAAAATATTTTTCCATCACTTCTTGTTTATTATATTAACATATTTATTCTTTTCTCATAAAAACAATATGTTTTAGGCTTTAAAACTATGATATAAAGAAAAAGGCAAATAACTAAAACATATCCTAAAATTGATTGAAACTACTATGCTGAGCCATCAGTAACGACTCTACACTTTGGGCTCCAGTAGGGTCACTAATCAAATAGGAACAGAAAATTCGTTGCCAACTCAATGTCCAGGTCATCTCCAAAAATGGCTTGGTTTCCAAAGACTGCTTGGTCAGCAGATCAAGTAAATTCGTCTTCCCTTTCTTCTGCTTTTCCTCTTTTCTTCTTAACCTTGAACCATGGTAAGGATAGGCAATTATGCTTTGATACAAGTGTTTCTTGGTGGCAGCATAGTGCCGTTGTTCAACACACATTGTCACAGTCACCTTCTCATTGCTGAGACAAAACACCTGACCCAGAGCAGCCGGGAGCAGGAAAGGGTTTATCTCAGTTCACGGTCTCCAGGGATTGTTTCATCATGGCAGGAAAACACAGCACAGCAGAGGCTGGGCATCCCATCTTGATACATCAGCAGCAAGACTGAACACCCAGTTGGCTGGACTAATAAACTGCTAATAACACACCTCCTTCAGCAAGGTTCCACCTCTCAAAGGCCTGGGGCTTGAGTACGAGGTTTAATCACAAACATAGGAGGTGACGGGAATACTTTATTTTCAAGCTACCGTTTGCATGTTTTCAACCTTTCAAAAATAAAAGTGCCCAAATCAATTGCAAAGAGAAGCCATTTCTGTTTCTTAGTTTATTAGCTTATGGACTGAGCGTGGCACAGGAGTTGCCTATCACTACTACCTTAACAGGCTCAGAAACCACCCTCGGCCAGGTCTTCTGCCCAGCCTCCTTCCTCACATTGATTTCTGCGGCGTTCTTTACAAGGTATTCTACATATGTCTTGCATAATTTCTATTTTTTTTCCTTTACCATCTCTGACTTTTTATTGCCAAAATCTCTGGTGGTACAATTGAGCATACCAGGACCTGAGTTTTCTCCCATAAGCTTTTTGCTGTTGTTATCTTCCTCATTGACAATAACAAGTGTTTTTCTTTGGATTACCGTCACTCAACCAATGGGATCACATGAAGCTGAAGAGTTTCTTTACAGACAAGCATACAATAAGCAAAGCCAATAGATCACCCACAGAATGGGAGAAAATATTTGCGAGTTATCCAACTGATAGAGGCCTAATCTCTAGAATCTACAAAGAACTCAAAAATCTAAACAGTAAGAAGTCAAATACCCCACTCAAAAAATGGGGCAAAGAGCCGAACAGGCAGTTTACAGAGGAAGAAATAGAAATGGCATACATACACTTAAGAAAATGTTCATCATCCCTAATCATCAGAGAAATGAAAATTAAAACAACTATGGATTCTAGTTACAACTGGAATTGCTTTTTCTTGGTATCACCCACAGTTGAAATCAGACCATGCTGGGTAACTCAGAACACAGACATGTGCCATATGCTAGGACTCTACCTCCTCACACCATGCCTTTGCAGTCCCACCTTCTTGGGATTTTGATTACATTGATATTTGACTGAGAAATTGTCTTACACGTATTTTTTTTTTTCTACTTGTGTTTCATTTTGGTTAATGCTTATAGTTATATCTTCAAGTTCCCTAATTTTTTTTTTTTCTGGAATAACTAGTCTTCTTGGATTCATTAATCCTTTAGTTTTCCTTTCTAGACTTTGTATTTCAGCTTTTTTTTTTTTTTCAAGTTAGGGTCTCACTCTAACTCAGGCTGACCTGGAATTCACTATGTACTCTCAGGGTGGCCTCAAACCATGGTGATCCTCCTAACTCTGCCTCCTGAGTGCTGGGATTAAAGGTGTGCACCACCACGCCTGGCTTCATTTCAGCTTTTTAAAGAATATATTTTTATTTTTATTTATTTGAGAAAGAGAGAGAGGCAGAATATATATATATATATATATATATATATATATATATATATATATATACACACACATATATGTGTATATATGTATGTAGAGAGAGAGAGAGAGAGAGAGAGGAGGGTATGCCAGGGCCTCCAACCATTGCAAATGAATTCAAGACGCATGCTCCACCTTGTGCATTTGGTTTACGTGAGTACTGGGAAATTGAACCTGAGTCCTTAGGCTTTGCAGGCAAGAGCCTTAACCACTAAGCAATCTCTCTGGCCCCATTCCAGCCTTTTGTATGCACACAATTGATACAAATTGAGTAATTGGGTTGGACAGGTGATTCTCATCTGTGTGTGCAGGGCCCGGAGCATGTATGAAGATACCTCAAACACAATTAGAAATATAACAACTTTCCGTAGGGGCCTTTGCTTTAAGAAAGAGTTCAGTGGCTCCAATCAAGCTGAAATAAACTACAATATAAAAATTGTTTGGCAGAGTGAGAATAGTTTTCTGAAGTGAGTGGTCTCTAGGTCCATAGTATCTGGCTTGGGATTCTTGACCTATTAGTGATTGACGGTGTGAGATCAGGCAATTTCTCCCCCTAAACTTTGGCTTGCTCTACCTCAGTAGAGATCATAAAATGACACTGAGGACAAATGAGATGTTAGCTGCATTGACATGGACAGCGGTCTATGCAGATCCTCTTCAACCCCTCTCAGCGCTTCTGCGCATCCCTTTCTTGGCCTCAGTGCACTTGCCAAGGTCCGTGCCTGACCTTTTTCCCACGTGACTAAGCTGCTAGAGCGCCTTGGTCTGCGCACACTTAGACAGATAGGCATGGGAGTTCATGTGCCTCGGAACATGGGGACAGAGGCAGTGATCCACGCCTCAAGCCTGGGGAGGCGAGACTACCCGATGCTGCAAGTGTGCCCAGCTTTTATCCATCTCAAACACACTTTCCCTTTCCCTTACTGAACCTTCCTGGAATCAATACCTGAATAAATCATTCACCCCAGGCCCTTATCTAATAGTCTTACTCAGACATGAATACTGTATAGTGAGTGCCTGGATTGCGGTTAGCATTCAATAAACGCTAGCTATTATTATGGTGACTACTTTTATTAGTTTCATTACCCTATTTTTTTGATGGGGCCCCTTTACAGAAATGAGAAGTTGTGTCCCCCCCCCCCCAGTTTTGTCTCTGGGTAAATTGTAACATTCTAAATTAAGAACTTAACTAGTTACATACTATGTTTACTTAGTATTAGAAGAATGACACATGTTCATTCTAATTACATCATCTGATATTCTTTTGCCTTTTGAAATTATAGATCTAGATTACATACATCATATTCTGAGCAGAAGAAACAAATACAAAGCACAACCATTAGCAACTGGGAGTGATTGTAGGAGATTGTTTTGGAGGGACCTAAAGCCAGTGGCAAAGATGAGGCAAGCTAAGGGAGGCTGGGAAAGACAAGGGGAGTGTGGACTTCTCATCACAACCTTTACCCTAACCCTATGGGCTCTGACCAGCACCTTCTCAAAGACCCAAGAGTGAAAGACATTATACTTGGCACCCGCTCAGATGTAAAGATCATGCTGAATTTTGGTCTTTGCAACCTGGAAGAAATATAACCAAGTAGAAAAGTGTTCAGAAAACATTAGGGAGATGGTCAAGTAATTGGCAAACAGAACCTCCGGGAAGGCTTAAATGAGTTTGCATGGCTTGTCTGGAAAAGGAAAGGTCAAAGGTTTATTTAATACTTGTCTTCAAGAATTTAAAGTTTGGATCTGCCATCCCAAGAACACAAAATGAGACAGTCTTCTAACTCCTCACCTTGTCTAAGTAAAATATTTAACATTTAGGCTGCAAATAAGACATCGAGAGTAAAAGTAGTAAGGATTTCTTGATTTAGGGGTAATTATTATTATTATTATTATTACCATTTTTTTTTTTTTTGGTGTGGGTATGAAGCCACAGGGAGATGTCCAGAGTCCTCCTCTGTTGTTCTTCTGTCTTATTTACTTAAGATAGAGTTTCTCACTGACCCTGTTTTTTTTTTGGTTAGATTAGCTGATCTTTGAGCCCCAGCCAACCTCCTGTCTCTACCACCTCAGTGCTGGATTTACAGACAAATGTGGCCATGCCCAGCTTTTTATGTGGGTGTTGGGATCCAGTCAAACTCAGGTCCAAGTGCTTGCACAGAAAATGCTGTTACCAGTGCGACCGTTTTCCCTGGCCCCAGTAACTACGATTTGAAAAAGTTCACCATTGGCAGTAGAATTTCCATTTCAAGTGTTTTATAAAGGAAAAACTTAGCGCCTTCCATTATCAGAAGCAGATTTTTTAAATGATCGCTGAAAATCTACGAAAGAGTCATACAGTAAGTGTGAGTACATTTAACTTTAGTTCTTGCCTGATGTAGCTGCCAGTCAGACCAGTATGTGATTGTGACAGACAGACTCTCCTAGTCCTAGGGTCTCCGTAGAGAGTTGGTGAGGTGGATCAGAGAGTCATAACTCAAAAGTGTATTTTTCATTTGCTGAGTATGTCAGTTAGTTTCCCCAGCATAACAAAGCATGCCAAAACTCGTGGCATAAAATAATTAACTCCTCATGTCAGCTTGGGTGTTTAGCTTCAAGCTGCCCTTGCTGGTTCACACTGTAGGATCAGGATAAATGAGAAACATCTACCCTACTTCTCGATTGTTTTTTTCTTTGGTTTTCCAAGTAGGGTCTCTCTCCAGCCCTGGCTGACCTGGAATTCACTATGAAGTCTCAGGGTGACCTTGAACTCATGGTGATCCTCCTACCTCTCCCTCCTGAGTGCTGGGATTAAAGGCGTGCGCCACCACGCCCAGCTTACTCCTCAATTAAAAAAAAATATATATATATATATATTTATTTATTCATCTGAGAGACAGAAATAAAGTGAGGGAAGAGAGAGATAGATAGATAGAGAGAGAGAGAGCAAAAGAGAGAGGAAGGAGCACATCAGGGAATCCTGCCATTGCAAATGAATTCCAGACACATGTGCCACTTTGCACATCTGGCTTCACATGCATACTGGGGAATCAAGCCAGGGCCATAAGGCTTTGCAAACAAGTGCCTTTAACTACTGAGCCACCTCTCCAGCCCCCTGTTTTGATTTTTAATACATTACTTTTTTCCCTCCTTCCTTCCTTCCTTCCTTCCTTCCTTCCTTCCTCCCTCCCTCCCTCCCTCCCTCCCTCCCTCCTTCCCTCTCTCTTTCTTTCTTTCCTTCAGACAGAGAGAGAGAGAGAATGAATGGGCATGCTGGGCATCTAGCTGCTACAAACAAACTCCATACGCACGTGCCACTTTGTACATCTGGCTTTATGTGGGTACTGCAGAAATGAACCTGGGTCCTAGGCTTTGCAGGCAAGCATCTTAACTGCTAAGCCATCTCTCCAGCCCCTTTTATTTTGAGATGGCAGTATATCCCTTTGGAAATTAAAAAAAAAAGTCCAATGAATAGAAAGGCATTCTTTTAAGTAATGTTTTTATTTCTTTATATTTATTTGCTTACTTATTGTGTGTGTGCATTCTATATGTGTGTGTGTGTGTGTGCAAATGCACAGGCCCCATGTGCATGCATGTAGAGACCAGAGGAGCATGACAGATGTCTTCTCTATTGCTTTTCTGCCTTATTTCTCTGAGACCATCTCTCATTGAACCTGGAGCTCTCCATTTTTTGGTTAGACTGGCTGATTAAGGGAGCCGCTAAGAATCCTGTCTCTTCCTTCGTCAGTACTGGGGTTAAAGGCATGCATCATGGCGTGTGGGTAGTGGGGGTCAAACTCACTGTTCTCATGCTGGTGCAGCAAACCCTCTTAGCTGCTGAGCATCTCCCCAGTCCCGAGGAAGCACACTTACTAGTGAGAAGTAAAGTAAAGTACACTCCAGGCCCTTGTTACATCACTTCTGCTCATGTTTCCTTGGCCCTTTCAAAGTCAAAGGACAGGAAAGTATGCCCTGTTTTTATGGAAACTGCTAGAAGGACACACTGTGCGTACCAAGAGGAATAGAGACGTGGAGCCAGTAACACCTCCTTTTGCAGTGAGAGGGAAGGGTGGCCAATGCACGTGTGACTCACACTCCGGTGGCTGATGGCGCATTCTTGCCTGCACAGCTGGAGTAGCCTGATACCCTTTGCTGTCCCCAGAATGAACTTAACCCTTGATTCTGCTTTACAAGGGGCTGACCAGGGGTTGGGACATGAGTAGCATCTCTACTTTTCCCTTTCCTTCCTAACTCTCCAGAGAAAAAGCACATCTACTTCCCTGTATTTTAAATCTGAATTAGTGTTTTCATAATCTATCCACTTAGCCAATTTAGAAGCCTGAACTTCACCTTGCTTCTTCTGTTCTCTTCATCCATTTTGTCTTAAATCTCTTTAATCTACCTTACAAATTACTTTCTCTCACATTTTCTTTATTGCCTTTTCCACTGAATTATTCCTTGATTTTTATTTGGATTTCTGCAGTGACTCTAATGGATCTCCTTTCTACGGCCACTCACCTCTCCAGCCCGTTGTCTACACCGCGGCCAATTTACATCACGTCAAAACCTGCTTACGCACAAGTCAAAGATACGTGTTATATAGGGAGAAATTTCTACTCATTCTTATCAGACATCGTTGTTATTTCAGAATTAATCATTCTCTCCTTTGTGTTCCCATGGTACATTGCTCATATTCTCATGATAACGCAGGCTTCACGTAAACAGGCATGTAGCGATTGCTCACATAAACCCAAGGGAGAAGAAAGAGCAGCACTTTCTTCACACTGCAGAACTCTTTTTTTTTTTTTTTTTTCGAGGTAGGGTCTCACTCTGGCTCAGGTTGACCTGGAATTCACTATGTAGTCTCAGGGTGGCCTCGAACTCATGGCGATCCTCCTACTTCTGCCTCCCGAGTGCTGGGATTAAAGGCATGCGCCACCATGCCCGGCTTGCAGAACTCTTTTCACAGGGCTGGGGATGTGGCTCAGCGGTAGAGTGCCCGCCTAGCCTAGCGTGCACAAAGCCCTGAGTTCAATTCCCAGAAATGCGTACAATCGAATACGATGGCTTGAGCTCGATCCCAGCACTCGGGAAGCGGGGACAGGAAGGTCCACAATTCAAGGTTGTCCTTAGCTACACAGGAATCTTTTCACAAAGCATTCAGCCCGAGTTGCTCTTTCCCATTCCAAGGTCAAAGTGTGATGTCACAGAACTTCTTGCATGATCACATTTTTGTGCACATAAAGCTTTCATGGTTGCAAGAAGCTCTAGTGCAGAACTGGCCATGGGAAAGTGTAAGCATACTGTGGCGCAGCACTGTCTGTTTTTGCGCCATAGCAAATCAGGAACAGTAAGAGCTGGGGTCATAGTAACACCTCGTAAGGACTTAAAATCTGTACCTTGAGAGTAGTGACTGGGAAGGGAATGGCAATACTCTGTGACACTGGGCTAGCCTTGGTATACACACGTGCATGTACACACACACACACACACACACACACATACACACACACACAGAGCTTATTGATACCAAAGGTACTGATATGACAGACAGAACCAGGAGATAAGCCGAAAGAACTCAGTTCTGCAATGATGATGACATTCTCTTGGGTACCACTGTCAGCAAGAGTGCTCACACTATAATTATATTTTCATTAGATCTGCATATTCATTATTAAACTTTAATACTATATGCACATGTGTAATGAATATGCACATATTTACTTGTGTCTATTTAATATATCTTATCTATTATAAAGTGTGGGTTCACTAGGTTAGTTATTTCTTTTTATTCTTTTATATTAAAACCTGGGTAGAAAATGCTGTTGCATTTTTCCAAAGACAGAATGAACCCAATGCTGAATTAAAATAACAATTGAATGCTCAGAACAAGGAGACCTGATACTTCATTGGAGAGTGTGGTGGATAAATAAAGTGCTAGCTTTTTGGGTGGGCCATAAATACTTCAACAATAGCTCATAACACATGGTCTTAGCATTTTTACTATTTAATTAGTTTATTTATTTGAGAGAGAGGAAGACGCAGAGAGAGAATGGGCATGCCAGGGTCTCCAACCACTTCAAACGATCTCCAGATGCATGTGCCCTCTTGTGCATCTGGCTTACCTGGGTCCTGGGGAATCGAACCAGGGTCCTTAGGCTTCATAGGCAGACACCTTAACTGCTAAGCCATCTCTCTAGCCCTTAACGTTCTTTATTTATTTATTATTTTTTATAGCTCCATTCAGCTGTGAGGACCTTACAGCCAGAGATCATGCCATCTGTATCTCTCTAAAATCCAGCACCATGGCTAACATATCATAGGTGCCCAATCAGTGCTCAATGATGTAAAGTGTACTGGGCACCAGAAGGATACTGCTGATGTACCCAGGCAGGACTGGAAATCGTTGTGTTCCAAGGAAAGGGAATGCTAGGTGCACCTTGGACAGTGTCTCAAGATACTGTTGTGCTACCAAGCCAAGTGAACGGAACATGGGATGAGAAAGATGCCCATTGTTAGAGTCTAAGAGCTCTCTACTCATCCCCCTCTCTCTCCTCTGCCATCCCTGGCCATGTTAACCCTGCGCTTCTGGGGCTTCTCCTGGTATGATAACTGAGTAATTGAGTATACCTCTGGAATAAGAGAAGGGAAGGTCACCTTCCCCAACTCCTTACCTCTGCACACTCCCCCACCGAAGCCCCTCCCTCACAAAGTGATTTCTCAACTCTGCTTTTAAAACTCACTCTGGCCCATCCTCACGGTCTTTCTGGATCTTCTGCTTCTCAGATACATGCACCCCCATTTTCTCCCCTTTCTCTCCCACTCTTTACCTGGTACATGCACCCCCTTTCTCTCTCTCCCTCCTCTTCTTTCTCTCTCTCCCTTTCCCCCCCTCTCCCCGAAACAAAAGTCTTAGATCCGAGAAGCTGTTTTGGTCCTCCATTGTGAAGTCCCAAATCTGACACCTCTGGTAGAAATTTGATTACTGTTTTATTTATTTATTTATTTATTATATAACAGCACATTTCTACTCTGTTGAGGTTCTAGGAGGATGCATAATCAAATGGTTTGTGGAGTTGAACAAGGTGAAGCAGCCTGGGATTCTTGCTCGGCTTTAGATTCCACTCTTCTTCGCATTCTTTCATGAGTCCACCCGGCTCAGGGGAGTTAACTGCCACCATCCTAGAAGTGAATTAATACATTTCTGTCCAGTATCAGTCACATTTTCTGTGTCATGAAGGATGCCTTATTTTATACGTAATATCTACCATTTATATGTGACTTAATTGTAGCTTTATTCAGCGAGTAATCTCAACGTCACTATCCTATTTTATCTGAAGGCAAAGAAAACTACAACATGGAACGGTGCTTGCATGGAATTAAGTGTGGAACCCACTGCATCCGTCACCCCATCATTCCGGCTCAGACAGGGTTGCTTGGCACCTCAGGAACCCACAAAAGAAGACCTCTTGATAGCAGCCCCTTTCCTCTCAGCGGTACTTACATGACAGTAACAAGGACATCTAATCACTCACACCAACACAGAACAAACCATTTGCGGTCTAAGATGACATCAGATTGTATCACTGTGAAAATTTAGCCTAATATCATTGCTTGATCCGTAAGTCTTTCAACTCACTTGCTTTAATGCCATTTTCTGTGAGTGAAAGGTCAGGAGTGCTATTTCCTTTTGTGTTTCAGAGGTTGGTTGGAGAAACCCTGTCCCCATGTGTGGGTCAGAGCGCTGGGGGACTTGAGTGTTTGTCATGTGGGCCAACTTACGAAAATGAGAACGCGATTTACTTGTTTATTTACTTTTATTTTTTATTTTATTTTATTTTATTTATTTATTTATTTTTTTTTTGGTTTTTCGAGGTAGAGTTTCACTCTAGCCCAGGCTGACCTGGAATTCACTCTGTAGTCTCAGGGTGGCCTTGAACTCACAGCGATCCTCCTACCTCTGCCTCCCCAGTGCTGGGATTAAAGGCGTGCGCCACCACGCCCGGCTTTTGTTTTGGTATTTTGAGACAGGGTCCCATGTAGCTCAGGTGGAACTCAAACTTCCTGCATAGTTCAAGAGTGACCTTGAACTAACTTGTAATCTTCTTGCCTGTCTCCATTTCCCAGTGCTGAGATCATAGGTGTGTACCACTGTTCTCAGGTATTTTTAAATGAATGAAAATAAACTCTAAACAAATATTACCACATATTTTTTGTTTTGAATTTATCTTCATTCATTAAAAAGTCCTTAATTTGGTCTGGAGAGATTGCTTAGTGGTTAGGTGCTTGCCTGCGAAGCCTAAGAACCCAGGTTCAATTCCCTAGTACCCACATAAGCCAGATGCACAAGGTGGTACATGCATCTGGAGTTCATTTGCAGTGGTCAGAGGCCCTGGCACATTGATTCTCTCTCTCTCTCTTTCTCTTTCCCTCTCTCTCTCTGTCCCAAATAAAAATAAATAAATAAAAATTTGGAAAAAAATCATTAATTAAAAAATTATTTGTATATATCTATTTATTTATTTAGTCAGGGGGTGGGGGGGGGAGAATGGGTGTGCCAGGGCCTTTAGCTATTGCAAATGAATTCCAGATGCATGCTCCACAATGTGCATCTGGCTTATGTGGGTACTAGGGAATTGAACCTGGGTCCTTAGGCTTCGCAGGCAAATATACCTTAACTGCTAAGCTACCTCTCCAGCCTTCATTTTATAAGTGATCCAGATTTTTGAGTTCATAATTTAATCATTGCTAAAGGGGTCCTATTATGCGTGAAGGTACTATGCTAGACAATCTCAACAATAAAAGGATTAAATTGGCATGTAGATGTATACAAGATACTGTAAAATATGGAAAAATGTTGAGGGAAGAGATGCAAAATGTTTTGCTGTAAGGTTGAGTGGAATGACAGAGTGTCCAGATGGAAGGAAGGAGAAGAGACTCAAAGGGCCACTGGTCATGTTCGCGTTGTCATCCATATCTGACAGGGCTATTGCCAGATAAACTAGGAAGTCTTGGTACGATTTTGACTCAGGGGAACTGGGAAAGAGGGACACTCCAGTCAGAGGAGAAAAACAATGGCACAGTTTTTGTACTGCAGAAAATAACAAAAAATTTTTTTGAAGAGATATATAGAATAGCAGTCATAACACACTGAAATCATACTCTTTCTGTACTATAAAGTCACAATGAAAAGCATATCTAATACAGGGAGAGAAGTCAAAATTGGGAACTGACTTGATTTCAACAGGACTCCAAGAGGATGAATGTACTCTTGTGGTGAAATGCATGGCACTGGGCCAGAGAGACTTGACTTCCGGTATTAGCTCCATCGATCACACACTGTACAGCCCAGTAAGTGTTAGGTCATTTGTTAAAGCCTCATATTCTTCATCTTAAAATGAAGATAATTCATACACTACGAACATACGAGTCCATGGACAGGCACACTGACTCAGAGATGATGGTTACCTCACAGGGTGCAGGGGGAGGTAGGGGATGGAGAAGTGGGTACAAAGGGACACAAGCCATTGCTGAAGCAAATGTGGCAAAAAGCAAGGCCAATCCTATCTACACAGAACATTTATACTACTATGAACGTAACTAAATGAAATACTTCATAAATTCAGCAATATCAGTTCAGCTTGCAATCATGGTTGCTGGACATACTATTTGTCAAGTGTGTGACACAAGCCCAGGGAAACAGCAGTTTTTTGCAGTTAAGAAATGTTTTATAGTTCTTTTTTTCTTCTTCTTCTTCTGAGGTAGGGTCTCTCTCTAGCCTAGGATGACCTGGCACTCACTCTGTAGTCCCAGGCTGGCCTTGAACTCATGGTGACCCTCCTACCTCTGCCTTTTTAGTGCTGGGATTAAAGGCGTGCACCACCATGCTCTGCTTCATATTTGTGTTTATAATGTTACAGTGAAGGAACTCAAATATGACATACAGAATGAAAAAATGATTAAAGAAGAGGATAAAACTGAAAAAAAAAGAGAATAAAATTGTAGGACTTCCAGTTGTAGCCAAAGTTGAATAACAGGTACTGAATTTGCCTTTCTGCTTATAGCAACCTAGAAACAGACAAAATATATGTAATAAAATTTCAAGTTTTCAAGATAGAGGACATTAGGCAACGAATGGCAATGTTCCCAGAGAGAAGGGAGATAAATGATGTGAACCCTCTCATCAACCCCAGATCACTGACAGTGAGAGTTTCCAGGGGTTGGAGTAGGAAAGGGAATTCAGGTGGGTCCCAAAGGTTTCCCGGAGTTGACAAGACAGAGGAGGGAGCCCAAGAAAGCCAAGCTCCCAGGAGTTTGTAGGAGATGAGATCAGGGAAGACAGCTTCACAGAGAGCACTCTTGGGGGTTGCAGAGGAAGCCCCTTGATATTCAGCTCAGTAACAGCCAACACATTCATGTAAAAAAAAAAATCCACCTCTGGTGGTTTGCACGTGAATGCATGTCCCCATAGCCTCAGGAATTTTTTTTATTAAAATTAAGCTTTCTACTTAGGTCTCCAGCAGCCTGCTAAAGGAGGTGTCACTGGGGCGGGGGCAGGGGGGGTGGATCCTTTAGTCCAGGTCTCAGATTTATAAGAGTCACTTTGAGCTCTGGCTGTTTGTGTTTACTGGTTATGGGTTGTGTCTCTCTGCTATGGATCTATGGAAGTGAGCCAGCTTCTTCCACCAAGATGGAGTTTTTTTTTTTCTGGAATTTGTTAAGTCTGAAATAAACCCTTTCTTTCCATAAGCTGCTTCTGGCTGGATGTTTGTCCCAGCAACAAGAAAGTAACTGCAATACTTCCCAAGCCAGGAGAAGAAGGACCACCCGAATCAGAAGAAACCATCTTCAAGAGTTCATGTAGGGGCAAGAAGGTTTCCTGTTCATACTAGCAAGAACAGAAAATAGTGTAATTCATAAGGCGTCTGATAGAGAACTCAGAAAGGTTTTATCTCGTTAATGGGAGACAATTTACTAAATACTCCTCTGATACAACTTAGGAAAACTTTATAGCAAAGATTCAAAAGTATCAACCATCTCCAGTTTCTAAGTAAGTAAATTCCAGAATACATATCAAAAGAGAAACTTCCATGACTGAGGAATTAATTCAAGGAAAGATGTACTCTATAAACTACAAACTATATGATAGTTCTGAATTTAATTTAAGCAGACCTGATTAAATGAAGGGACATACTATAACCATGCATCTGAAATCTCAATATTTTTAATAACAGTTTTCTTCACATTGATCCATAGGTTTAATGCTGTTTCAGCCACAATCTATAAAATGTTTATGGAAATGCAGTAGACTCATACTAGCAAAAGCAATTTTCAAAATGAAGAAAAAAAATATACCACACGATTTCAAGATTTCTCATGAACTCACATTAATCAAGACATGTTGACATCAACGTAGGCCTATTACACACAGCAACATCCAGAGACAAAGGCAAGACCTGCACAGGTATGGTCAACTGATTTCCAACACCATGGAGAGTAATATAAATGGTGTCTATGGTGTTTTGAGTGGATGGCCCCCAACATATTGAGGATTTTATTAAAGTTTGTGATTTAGATCTGCAGCCACCTGTCTGGAGTAGGTGTCACTGTGGGTGGATCCTAGGATCCAGCCCTAAGGTGTGGGGTGGATTTGTAATTCCAGTCTAAAGATGTGCAAAGTGCTTGAGCTCTGCCTGGGGTTCCTGAAGTGTGCTCGCTTGTGGTGCTGGTGGTGGCTTGTGGCTTTTTTCTCTCTGCTTGGACCTGCAAAAGCGAGCCAGCTTCTTTTACCATTATGAAACTTGCCCTCTATCTGTAAACTTCAATAAATCCCTTCTTCTGCCCATAAACTGTGTCTGGTCTGGAGGTTCATCCCAGCAATGTAAAGCTGTCTGCTAAAGTGCCCAGTAGTCTACATATGCAGAGCAAGGAATTTAGATCAAGCTAGACACACAATTTGACTGGACATGGTTCATAAATCTAAATGTGAAATCTATAATTATATACAACTTTTTTTTTTTTTTTTTTGGTTTTTCGAGGTAGGCTCTCACTCTAGCCCAGGCTGACCTGGAATTCACTATGCAATCTCAGGGTGGCCTCGAACTCATGGCGATCCTCCTACCTCTGCCTCCTGAATGCTGGGATTAAAGGCATGCGCCACCACGCCCGGCTTATATACAACGTTTTGAAGAAGACACAAGGCAAAATCTTTATAACCTCAGGCAAAAATTTCTTAGACATGATACCGAAAACATGATCTATAAAATAAAAGAAATGGATTTTATCTATATTATGAACTACTCTACAAAAACACTGTCAAGAGCTCAAAAATAAGTTATAGCTTGGGAGAAAATATTTATGGATCATATATCTAGTGAAAGGCTTGTGTGAAGACTAAGGTGTGACAACTACTCCTGTCTACATAATCCCTCCTTTTGCCTTTTTGCTCTCTAACTAAAATGTGCCCACACTATCCAAGCTGTGATCCAAAATCCATTCATAACTTACTAATTGCTAACATATAGAGAGCTGCTATGTTTATGCTCAACACACAGATTGAATTTTAGCAAAAGATTTAAGCGGATACTTTACTTAAGAACACAAATGGCAATAAACACAAGAAAAATCCATATCGTTCTAAAAGCTGGAAAATAATCCAAAATGATAAACAATAAAGGTTGGCTGGGGATGGAGAGAGCCAGGGGGAGAGTCTGAGGCCAATGTTAAGGGGTATGGCTCTGTGCAGGAGCTTGTGTGTTTCATGGATGTGCACCTGTATCGAAATGTATCAAGGTGTTCACTTTAGGTGCAGTGTGTAAAATACGTCTCACTAACATATTAACATAATTAGAAAGAATATGCCTGGCAAGGAAGAAATAAACGAACTGTGACTCAGCTAACACCAAGGTATCAACTTGGGATGCTTAATGAGCGCGGTGCGTTTATAAGGGAGGAGAAGCTGATGAAGGAGAGGAGAAGGAGGAATTCATTTTTGAGACATGTTAACTGTGAGACTCTAATGGGGTATTCAGGTACAAAGGAACAATAAACAGATGATTTCAAGAGCCATGGGCTACAGATCTAGGGGCCCTCTTTACATAGCAATTACTGAATTCCTGAATACGGATCAGTTCCCGAAGGGGAAACGTAAGTGCTCAGAAAGAAATGTCTGAAGCTCTAGGGATAGAGGATGAGAAAAGAATAAAGACAGGCAAGGAAGCTGTATTAGTTATTTTCTTGCTGCTGTGACCCAATACTTAAGAGGAAACCACTTGAGGGAGGAAGGGTGGGTTTGGTAAGGTCACCATTGGAGGGAAGGCGTGATGGCAGGAGATTGAAACAGCTACGCCCCCCCGGCCCCCCCCCCCCGCACCCCCGCACCCCCGCACCCCCGTGAGGAAACTGACAGTGGTGCGTGCTCCAGACAGCCAGCGTGCCCCTCTTTCCTCCACTCTGGGACCCCGGCCCACAGCTAGGGTGGGTCTTCCCATTTCAACTAACCCATTCTAGAATATTCCCCACAGCCATTCTCAGGGATTTGCTTCAATAGTGATTCTAAATCCTGTCAAAGTGACAGTCAGTGATTAACCATCACAGAGGTAATGGTTGATAAATTTTGAGATGCATCTTTGAGAAATACAAATATGGGGAAAGTTTCAAGGATTAAACCGTCTCAGGTATCAAATGCTGCATTAAAGTCGAGGAAGACGGAAAATGAGAAAAAAGGGTGATCAGTGAGCTAACTTAAGTGAAAGCAGGACCCATACGACTCTGGTAGGATATTAGAAGAGAGCCTGATTTTGAGGGGTTAAATACAGAGTGGCTTTAAGTAAGCAGAAGCATATGACCTGTCACAAGCCATCTTAGAAGTGTAGGTTGGAAAAGTTTTCAGAGACTCAGCGTTAGTGAATGAATTGTTTCTGGAGAGAGGTGGGTTGAGACATGGTCTCATGTATCTTAGACTGACCTTGAACTCGCTATGTCGCTGAGGACAGTCTGGATGTCTGAACCCCACTGCCTCCACTTTTCCAGGGCTTAGATTCCAGGAATACACTATGACTTAATGAATGGATTTATGGTCTCAGTTTGGATAAGGGAGGAGATTTTGTAGAAAAAAGATGAGAAGGTATCGCCAGAGTTACCACACTTAGTGACACATTGAAACCCTGGACGTAGCTGACCAATGGCTGGTCAACCTACGTGATACACTTTTATGAAAATGTTGCCACGAAATCCGTTACTCTATACAATGAATATATGCCAAAAAATGTAAAAAGAAATCAACAGAAAGAAAGGAAAGGAAAGGAAAATAAAAAGAGAAAAAGAAAGGAAAGCAAGAGTAATTCTTTGGTGAATCCATTGGGACCTCTGGTCAATATAAAACCTGAGAGCACCGGGACCTTTTCAAAATGTGGAACAAGAGAATTGAAAGAAACAAAAGCATTGCTAGGAAAGAGTTTCCTCTGCAGTGACACATCTTGTCATTGGAAGCAAAGGGACCTTTCCCATGGAAGGAGGAAGGGGGGAGGAAATGGGGAAGGAGCAGGGGAGAGAGCCCGGGGAGGGGGGCAGGCGGGGAAGGCACTTGTTCCTCCAGCTTCTAGTGATTGTTGTGGTCAGCAGACATTCTCTATGACTTACCCCCTCAGTTTGCACTTAGACATGTGACTTGGAGTCAAGCCCCATGGAGGAAGTGTGAGGCCTTCAAAGAGGAAGGAGAATTTTGATGGTCACACCAGTAGGTTTCTGCTTCACTTGCAACAAAATAAGGGCCTTCAGGGAGTCCAGTCACTCAGTTATTGTCAAGGGTCAACACAGACAACAAGACTGTGCAGTCCGACAACGGTGCCCTGTGTCCAGCTTGAAGATGGACAGGCCATGTTTTATTTTACTTTTTTCTTTATTTGAAGAGCCTCAGTCTATTGCGCTTGTTGCATTCTTCTAGCAATGTACCAACTCATTTCCAACCTCCCCCGCCTGTTCTCTTTTGCTCTGAGCAGATGGCTAACTCCTGGCCCTGGCCCAGTGCAGGAAGTGTGATGCGCGACACTGCCCAGGGCTCCGGTCTCCACTCTGGCCCTTAGTGTGCGGGCAGCTTTCTAACCTCTCTGCGTCTATATCTGGGTTTTTCTCCATCCTTTACTCTCCCTATCCCTTCCTTTTTCTTCTCTGAGATATGGTCTTGCTGGAATGCCCCAAGATGGCCTTGAACTCAGCAATTCTACTGCTGGGATTGCAAGTGTATGCCATCCTCTTGGCTTCTGTTTGGAAACAGGGATAGGGTTTGTATCCCAGGCTGGCCTCCAACTCACAGTCTTCCTGTTTCTACCTCCAGAGTCCTGGGATTACAAGAATGTTCTACCACATAGTCTATAAAATAGAAATAAATAATGCCTATCTTGTGTTTGTGCATGAATGAAAATTAAGAGACTTTCTGATTCTGTCTCTCCTTCTCTGTGTTCCTTCTCTTTCTCCCTCCCTCCCTCCCTCTCTCTCTCTCTCTCTGTGTGTATATACATATATATACATATACGTGTGCGTGTATTTTCACACTCACACACATATGAGGTATAGTAGAGAATCCTTTTTTTTTTTTAAGATATACTCAATTACTATCAGTATTTCTGATACCAGATGTTTTCATTCTTCTCTCACATGTCCACTTTTTTCAGTCATCAACTGGGTGTCTGACAATGCATTTCAATTTTAACACTATCTGTTAATATTGGCAGACCCCATAGTTCAAGTATTCATTCCCACAAAACTGCCTACCTTTTAGATACTAATCCCAAGTCTCAAATTGTGAGTGTTTGTGACTGACTATATGAAGGCACCCAGGACTTTTTTTTTTTTTTTTCAGTTTACATCATTGCTGCAATGGCTTCAGAACTAACACAAATGTTTGACCTACCTGTACTTATTGTTTTGCCTGTGTTTGTGTGTGTTGGTGCATGTGAGTGCACATGTATGTCAATATCCAGTTGATTCCCCCATTAGTTTGACAGGGTCTCTCACTGAACCTGGAACTCATCTATTCAGCCAGACATACTAGCCAGCTCACCCCAGAGATCCCCCCCCTGTCCCCAGAGCTAGGAATACAGATGAACGCCACCATACCCCAGCATTTTGTGCGGTGCTGGAGATCCAAACTCAGACCGTCATGCTTGCATAGGACATATTTCCAGACATTTCCTATACCCATTTAAAAATTTTTATTTTATTTATTTGCAAGGAGATCAAGAGAGAGAGAGAGAGAGAGAGAGAGAGAGAGAGAGAGAATGAGAATGAATGAATGAGAATGGGCAGGCCAGGGCCTCTAGCCACTGCAATGAACTCCAGACACATGTGCCACCTCGTGCATTTGCCTTTACGTGAGCACTGGGGAATGGGGTCTGGGTTGTTAGGCTTTGCAGGCAAGTGCCTTAACCACTGGGCCATCTCTCAGCCCACCATTTTTTAATACAAGGTGCTTCTCAGGAACCTCTGATGAAAAAGCTACATAGGTAAGTATGGGCGAAGAACTTTCAGGCCCTCTCAAGGATACTCCACTTTCAGCAACCTCATAGCTCAGGGCTTCTTACAGAAGCTTCCTCACATGGGCATAACTAATTATTAATTCAACCCCAGCTCCCTCCCCTTCTGGGAGGAAAGGGGTGGAACTTAGAGTTCCAAGACTTGAAAGCTTCTAATTATGGCTTGGCATTTCTAGTGACCTGAAGCCTACCGAGATTCACTCAAGACAACAGAAATTCCTACCACCTTAGAAATTCCAAAGGATTAGGAGCTCTGTGTCAGGAACTAGAGTCAAAGCCAAATATTAGAACAAAAATTTCTCCTAGCATATCTATTGCTCAGCAAATTCCAAAAGATTTAGGAGCTTTGTGCCACAACCCAGGGACTTTTCTCATTACAAATCATTGTGTGTGTGTGTGTGTGTGTGTGTGTGTGTGTGTGTGTGTGTGTATGGAGGACTGAAGCATATGGACACCGGGTACATAGTAAATATCATGTGTTATTTTTGTTCCCTCTCACAGGTCCATGTTTCCTTGTCCTGACTTCAAAAATTTTTTGTTTAATTTTTATTTATTTGAAAGCGACAGACAGAGAGAGAGAGAAAGAGGCAAATAGAGAGAGAGAGAGAAAGAGAGAGAGAGAGAATGGGTGCGCCAGGGCCTCTGACCACTGCAAACGAACTCCAGACGCATGCGCCCCCTTGTGTATCTGGCTAACGTGGGTCCTGGAGAATCGAGCCTCGAACCGGGGTCCTTAGGCTTCACAGGCAAGCGCTTAACCGCTAAGCCATCTCTCCAGCCCTGTCCTGACTTTTAGACTAGTGGTCTCAAAATGTGCTCACAGACCTGGGTACGTATGGGAAACAGGAACTCACCTGTCCAGACGTAATGGGCATGGATTTCTGCTGCTGGTCCCAGTGAAGTTCTCCATGTACTTGTGAAGCATCCTCCAGTATGAGAATCATGTTCTTCCCTCTCGGGCTTGTTAAACAAAATAGGTTTTAAGGCAAGGCGTTCTGTGCTTAGCAATTCTCTAGTGGGTTTTAGAGACCTGAGATTTCCAGCAAGTTGAATGAGGTCTTACCTTGTAGAGCCAGCATCAGGCACATGAACAGCGAACACTGCAGGACACAGTTCCTTTTCTGCTCAGCCAGCATTAAGTGCTTGTTCCATGCCAGGCATTGATTTTTAACTGATGTTTTTTAATGCCTTGTGTTGTTTTCTCACCATTTCCTTCATATTCCCTGTCTAAACTGATTTCTGTGTCTTCCCAGGGCAGGAACACAGGGTCTCACACAGCATTTGTCCATGCCTCTGTGCCAAAAATATGACTGCCACTTGCTATTTAATTGACAAGTGTTGATAGAATTTTCTTCTTCTTCAGAAATGAGAAACTCCTGGATTGTGAATCAATATTGTTTTATCTTCACTTTTATAATTTGAAACATGATAATAAGTGGTGTGGTCCTGAGTCTAGGTTTCTCAGTCGGCATCCTTCCCATCCACCTTCCAAACACCTATTTGTCTTTGCCTTTGTCCTTGAACTATGCCTGCTGGGTCTGTCATCTTGGCCTCTGGGTTGGTATGTTGGGTTTCTAAAGTTCATCCGATTTCAGTTCCGTGCAATAAATAATAGCCATTTTAGATAGAGCTTTAGCTATGAATAGCTTCTCTCCTCATAACTTCATCTTATATTTATTGCCTAAAATGATAGATTGAAAGTCATCACCTAGCAACTGGCACATTTTTCTCTTGTGGTATGGTTCCTTGTAATGATGGACGATTGCTGGTGCTTTGCTGGCTTGTCCTGGTCCAAAATGGATATAAGGGGTCTATAAATAGAAGACCATTTACATACTCCCGTGATTATCAGTCCAACTTACTAAAATGAGTTTGTACAGAATACTTCGTCTATCAATGTATTTCTCATATCTTCAAAAGGACTAGCAGATTCATACCTATTCTGGATTTTATACTTGCAGTACCTTGATTAGTTCTGTTATCTCAAACCCAGATCTTCTGTTGGAGGCCGATTTTTGTGGTTCTATCAAGAAAGGAATGAAAGACTTAAAACCCAAAAGAACACAAAGATTTTTATATTGCTTCATGTTCATTTCTCTGTCACAAAAAATTAATGCTTTGCACTTTAAAAGAGCCTTTCATCCCAAAACCTCAAAGAACTTTATAAATAAGTAAGTATGATTATCTGAATTTACAGGTTGGGAATGATGCACAAAGCTGTTAAAAGTGCATTGTGCATTATTGCCAAACAGAGGACAAAGTCCATTTTAATTAAATGCATATAAGATTAGTTTATTTATTTTTACTAGTCTTCTAAATGCATTCTAGACTCCCTAGGCCTCAAAAGACCTTGTGTAAGAACAAAAGTACAACTGTAGTAAATTCAAATTTTTCAGGCTCTTCTTCTATATAATTCAAGACCTCAATTTCCTGCAAAATTCCTTTGGGGGTCCATGGGGAGCCTGACAACTGCACCAGGGTGATGGAGACAGATGCTGAGGATACCACATACCAAAGCAGAAATCCAGGAGCTCCTGAGAGCTTAACACTGAACTAGACTTAAACTACACCCACCATGGCTCAGAGAATTTTGCAGAAGAGGGGACAGAAAGATTGTAAGAGCCACAGGTGGAGAGGGCATACCCAGAGGCATCTCCCCCACCCCAATGACTGACTTTTGCTCTCACAACGCATAACCCACAACCCCATGGGGAATACAAGCAACCCCACTGAGGAGGACCCTCAGCGGAATGGGGGCAGGGAGGAAGAAAATGATGGAACCAACACATGATATGTCCATACAAAGCATATCCTTTAAAAAATATTTTATTTATTTGAGAGAGAGAGAGAGAGAGAGAGAGAGAGAGAGAGAGAGAGAAAGAGGCAGAGTGAGAGAACGGGTGTGCTAGGGCCTCCAGCCACTATAAAAGAGCTCCAGATGCATGTACCACCTTGTGCATCTGGCTTATGTGGTTATTGGGGAATTGAACCTGGGTCCTTAGGCTTCACAGACAAATGCCTTAACTGCTAAGCCATCTCTCCAGCCCCAAAACACGTTCTTTTTTTTTTTTTTTCGAGGTAGGGTCTCACCTGGAATTCACTATGGAGTCTCAGGGTGGCCTCGAACTCATGGCAATCCTCCTACCTCTGCCTCCCGAGTGCTGGGATTAAAGGCGTGCGCCACCACGCCCGGCTGCAGAGCACGTTCTTAATCCATAAAAAAATCTCCCTGTAGGGATCTGGGTATCCCCAGGGGCCATCTCCCTTGGGCTTAAGAACTGTCCATCCCTGCTGTCTTCCCTGCTTCACTGAGTCTGAGCGTTTCTAATGAGGGGCTAGCATGTGTTTCTTCCCCATTGCTCAGCCAGACTCACTCACAAAGTTACTAATGCTTCATGTGCCTGAACTACATGGTGCCCTGCAGTACCATGGGTAGGAGCGTCCTCTTCCCCATGTGTTACCTGCCCTTAGGAGGCAGTACACGGCCAAACACTTCGAGCTTAGGCATTCTGCAGTGCCTTTTCTTAGCAAAAGAAACAGTCCTCTCACTTCTTGTGTTCCCCCAGGAGGGCTGGACCCTGACAGGTGGTCTGATGACACACATATTGTTGGATTTAGAAGCCCGGGACTTCTGTGTGCTACATGCCAAGCCTGGCCCCTCCACTTGCACCCGATCTGCATCCTGGGTGTTCAACCTGTGAGCAAGAGAAAGCAAGTCTTATTCTCCAGGGCTTGGTCTGATGCCATAAGCTGGGCCTTGGCACTCTCCTGTGGAAACAGGAACCTTCACCGGACCTCAGCAGCAGACAAAGCCAGCTCTGTGAGCAGGGAGTACCAGGTCAGCAGCCAGGCTGCTCTGCACTCATACAGGAGCACAAGAATTGTCCACTCCACAGAGCAGCCAGCCACTTCAGCTGAGAAGAGAACACGCTCACCAGATGGGGGTGATGCTATGGTATGGTAATTCAGTAAGTCTTATTTAGAATGAGAGAGTCATGAAGCTCTTCTGCATGAGGGATGTCATTAGGGTGGATCTTGAGTCAAGCCCTGGGAGGTGTGTTCAGAGCCAGCTTGAGCTCTGGCTGTTGTCCTTCTCTGTCTCTGCTGTGGATATACGGTGATACGAGCCAGGTTCTGCCATGGTGACGCTTCCCCTGGAATCTGTAAACCGGAAGTAAAATAAACTCTTTCCTCCCATAAGCTTCTTCTGGTCCAGTGTTTATTTCAGCAATGAGAAGGTGATTGTTCTTAGTTCATAGGTTTAGGAAGGGGATTCAGAAATAACTTTCAAGATAAAATTACTCGTTATTTCCTTCCCAACTGTGATGTAAGAAAACTAGAACTGCACCTCAGTTGTGGAAATCAAGTCTCTGAGGAGAGAAAATTAGTCACAGAGATGTCCATACACAAGGAAACTTATTCTCACTGCAAAGAAAGTACAATGAATAGTAAACACATCAGTGAGCCAAGAGATGAACTTTGTTACACATTTAAATATTTAGCATTGTTATACTTTTTCCTCTTTTTAAAACCAGTCACAAAGTGCTTAAAAAGTCCAGGGAACATGTTAGACAAAGTTTCTTTCTGGGAAGCTGTTTTGTGAGGAAGTGTGGACACTGGCATCGTGTTGTAAGTCTTCTCACACTATTTGTTGCCCTGGTGACTTTGTTTGGCTGCATTGTTCTTTCGTCAAAAAATGACATGCTTTGCTTCAAAAATGACATGTTGAGGCTATGGGATTTTTTGTGCCTGTGGGAATACATTTGCACATGTATGAGTTAGTATGAAAATAAAATTTGCTTGGAGGAGATTGTTTTATAGCCAAACTTGAGGACATGCGGAGTTCATCAGTCAGCTACACCAAGGCTGTCAGCAGAGATCCTAAGACCACAAGGGTTCCTTGGGTGGGGGTGAGGTGCTTAAGATAATACTAGGCATTTCAAAAACTGTTTTATTGGCTGGGCGTGGTGGCGCATGCTTTTAATCCCAGCACTAGAGAGGCAGAGGTAGGAGGATCACTGTGAGTTCAAGGCCACCCTGAGACTATATAGTGAATTCCAGGTCAGCCTGAGCTAGAGTGAGACCCTACCTCGAAAAATTTTTTAAAAAAGTTTTATTTATTTATTTTAGGGAGGGAGGGAGGGAATGAGTGGGAGAGAGAGAGAGTATAACACAGACAAAGAAAGAGAATGGGTGCACCAGGGCCTCCAGCCAATGCAAATGAACATCAGATGCATGCACCGCCTTGTGCATCTGGCTTATGTGGGTATTGGGGAATCAAACATGGGTCCTTAGGCTTTGAAGGCAAGTACCTTAACCACTAAGACATCTCTCCAGCCCCTAGGTATTTTTTTAAACATTTTTAAAATTTTTATTTATTTATTTGAGAGCGACAGACAGAGAGAGAAAGAGGGGGAGAGAGAGAGAGAGAGAAAGAGAGAGAGAGAGAGAGAGAGAATGGGCATGCCAGGGCCTCCAGCCACTGCAAACGAACTCCAGATGCATGCACCCCCTTGTACATCTAGCTTACGTGGGTCCTAGAGAATCAAACCGGGATCCTTTGGCTGTGTAGGCAAATGCCTTAACCACTAGGCCATCTCTCCAGTGCCCCCCTAGGTATTTTTAAAGTAGGTGAAAATGTATACCTTTTAGGACATTTTGGTTATAAATTGAGAAAAGAGGTAGGGAGGCAACCAAGAAATTTCTTTTTCATTTTTTGTTTCCATGGTTTTGGGCATGAAACCCAGAGCTTCATGAATTCTAGGCAAGTGCTCTACCATTAGGCTGTACCCCAAGACAAAATGCTCCTAGTTCTAATGTGCTGCCTCCCATGGATCACAAGCTACCTGGGAACATTTGTCTGAGGGTAATAATCTTCAAAGACTGAAGAAACCTTTATTTTACCCTTTCAAGTCTTTTCACATTCAAATATAATTTAAAGAAAATATAAACATGGATAATTTTGCATAAATTTAAAGGTTAAAATGGAGTATTCAAAGGAATTTTAGGCTTGTGGAAGGCTACAATGGGGCAGGAACTCAGGTCCCAAGGTAAATATATACATACATACATATATATATATATAATATTATGTATTATATATTATATTTATATTTATAATACTATAATAGTATATTATACATACTATATAATATTATAATAGTATATTATATATTATATATATTATATATACTATAATATACTATTATACATACAATATATATAATAATATATATTTATAATATATATTATATTATATCTTATATATAATATATATTATATATATAACATATAATATAATATAATATAATATATTATATAATATTATATTATAATATATTATATAATATTATATTATATATTATATATAATATAATAATATATATATATAATATATAATATAATATGTATTATATTTGTTTATATGTTTGTTATATTTGTTCGTAGACAACATCTATAATTTATAGGCATTGCATAGAGGGTGAGCATTTCATTTTAGACTCAGAATGAACAAATTACTCAGTACCTGTGTAGCAAGTTACTTAACCTCTTTTAGTCTTGATCTGCTCATTTGGAAAATGAGTCTACAAAGAACTTACGGAGCTCTTGTGGAAGTTAGATGCCATTCATATTTAAAGAATTTTGTACAGTTCCAGGCCCAATACATGTGTGCCTCATAATATCACTTTGACACTTTTATTTGAAAGCTAATATGCTTTATAAAATATGGAGAAGGCATAAAGTTACCTTTAAGATATAACATTCTATGGTTTATGTACACATGGTTTGTTAACTCTCTTCTTTGCAAATTTCTATGAAGGCTTACTTTCAAACCAATATAACAGGTCAATTCAATTAATGGTAACTTTTAGACAAGTATGAAGTGCATGCAAATGTAAAACTAAACCCCAATCTTGCATTTCTGATTTATTGATTTTGATACGGGTGCTAAGAAAATTCATTGAAAGAGAATAGTCATTTCAAAAGATGGTTCCGGAACAACTAAATGTCCACATGTAGAATTGGACTTCATTCCTCATGCAAAATTTAACTCAGTCATGGGAGATGGCTCACACCTTTAATCCCAACACCTGGGAGGCTGAGGTAGGAGAATCACTGTGAGTTCCAGGCCACCGTGAGACTACATAGTGAATTCCAGGTCATCCTGGGCTAGAGCAAGACCTACTTTGAAGGAAAAAAAAAAAATTAACTCACACTGGGTCACAGACTTAGATTTAAGAGTTAAAACTTACAAAGTTCTTACAAAGAACTCAAAAAATCTAAACAATAAAAACAACCCACTCACAAAATGGGGCAATGCACTGGACAGGCGGTTCTCAGAGGAAGAAATACAAATGGCAAACACACACTTAAGGCAATGTTCATCATCCCTAATCATCAGGGAAATGCAAATTAAAACAACTATGAGATTCTACCTTACCTCAGTAAAGATAGTAAACATTAAAAAGTCAAATGACAACAAATGCTGGCAAGGTTGTGGAGAAATAGAAACCTTTATTTGCTGTTTTTGGAATGTAAGATGGTACAACCACTATGAAAGCAATATGGAGATTCCTATAAAGGTTGACTATGGAGCTACCAACAGACCCAGTTATTCCCTTACTGGGCATATACCCTAAAAGCTCCACACCTCAGTTCAGACAGATTTGCTTAACCATGTTTATAGCTCCTCAAATCATAATATCTAATAGCTTGAATCAACCCAGATGTCCATCATTAGACGAATGGATAACCAAGATGTGGTATATCTATACGATGGAATTCTACATAGCAGTAAGGAAAAATGACACAATGAAATTTGAGGAGAAATGGTTGAACCTGGAACAGATCATTCTCAGTGAACTCACTCAATCACAGACAGATAATCGGCACATGGTACCACTCATCTCTGGCTCCTAACCTGAATCAGCCCAAGAGGCTGACATACCTAATAAGCATCCCAAGGACTGGACAATTGGAGGATGGGGTGGGAGGGAAGGGTAAGGGTAGGGGTGGGGGACATAAAAATGGACCCAAATGGTAATGGTAACATAAAATTCTACATCCTAAAAGACTAAATGGTTGAACCTTCATCAGGTCCTTAGAGGGAACACCTGAATCACAGGCCCCTGGAGAGGGTATGATGAAGACTAACCTTAATCTGATCCTGTTTCTCTCTCTCTTTCCTCTTCTTCTCTCTATTTCCTTTATATTACCTATTTTTTTCTTCCTTCTTTTCCTTAGTGCTGGCTTGTAACTCCAAGTACTACTATGTGGTTAACATCCACAATGAGCTGTTGATCAGAGAGACCTACAAGGTTTCCCAAAAGTAGACAGATTTCTGTCAGAGTACTTGATGACCCACCAGGGGTTAGTGGTAAAACCCTACTGCTGAAGATATCATATGTCATTGGTATGGAACATGGAGTGACATGGCTGGAATCTGGCAGAGTCAGTTCCCAGACACCTCGTCTAGTGCCAAAAGGTGTTACATGAACCACTGGGGAAAAATGACCAACATCTGTCCAAGAAACTTGAGGTCTAAGCTATGCAGTAGCAAACAACCTGACCTGATGCTCACACAAGTGAAATAGTGGCACACAGCCATGGTGGGTAACCAACTGCTCTTGATTTGACTAATGGATCCACTCAGTGGAATGGAACCCATAGCTGGAGCTGGGAAACAAGTCAGAACCATATTCAAAAAACAAGACTGCTCTCCAATATCAAGCTCCCATCAATCATGGGCTACAAGAGGAACTACACCTATTAAATTCTCTCTAAAATAATAATGATTATCCCATTTATCTGGTGCTGACTTCACTCTTCATTGGATAATTTGCTTCTCTTTTTCAGATGGACGCAGATCCTGATGAGAGAATCAGCCTATTGCACCTCTCCAGGGCCCCTGCTGAAACCAAGAGTAATTGGGGAAATGAGCAAGAGTGCTGTTTTCTTGGTGAACCTGGTACCAGCACAAGGGTGAAGGAGATAGACACAGAGAACACTCAACTCCTACCAAACCAGAGATCCAGAGACACAGTGGCTCCCAAGGCCTCTTCAGTGAAGTAGACCTAAAACAAACCCAACATGGCTCAGGGAATTTCATGGAAGACGGGGCAGAAAGATTGTTAGAGCCACATATTGGGACATTATGCACAGAGACATTGCCTCTTCCCCACAACTGAAGGCTACCCCCACAATGCACGACCCACATTCCCCAACGAGGAGGGTCCCTTCAGAGGAGGGAGGACAGGGAGGAGGTTAACGATGGTACAAACATGGCTGTATGCACACTGTGTACATAACTAATAAAAGAAAAGATAACATGTGTATAAATTATTATTACCTTGAGTAGTAATAGCTTCCTGAAAAGGGCAGTACAAACTTAAGAAAAGAAACCAATAAATTGGACAACTTCAATGGAATATAAGAAAGTGATAGCATCAATGTAAAATGACAATGGACAGGTTGGGAGAAAATATTTGCCTATGTCTCATAAGTGACATGGATCCAAAATATATAAAGAACTTGTACAATTCAATAAAAAGACAACCTATCACATTAAAACAGTTAAATGATATCAAGAGACATCTTTCCAAAGAATATATACAAATGACTACTACACATATGAACACTTCTCATTTATATTATCATTTTGGAAGTACAAAGCAAAATCACATTGGAATACCAACTTTCTCTGGGTTAGCTATAATCTAAAAATTTTGCTGGGCATGGTGGCTCACGTCTTTAATCCCAGCACTCAGGAGGCAGATATAGGAGGGTCGTTGTGAGTTTGAGACCAGCCCAGGACTACAGAGTGAGTTGTAGGTCAGCCGGGGCTTGTTTGAGACCCTACTTGGGAACTTGCCCCCCTACCAAAATTTGTAAAATACAATGTTAGAAAGAATGGAGAGAATATAAAACTGTTACACTGCTGGCAGGATGTGAAATGGTTCAGTCATTCTGGAAAATAGTCTGGCACATCATGAGAAATTAAAGTTATTACATAACTTTACATAAATTAAAGTTATTACATAACTCAACAATTCCATTCCACAGTATGTTCTCAATAGAAATCAAAACAGCCAGGCGTGGTGGCGCACGCCTTTAATCCCAGCACTTGGGAGGCAGAGGTAGGAGGATCGCCATGAGTTCAAGGCCACCCTGAGACTACATAGTGAATTCCAGGTCAGCCTGAGCTAGATCGAGACCCTACCTCGGGGGAAAAAAAAGAAAGGAAAAAAAAAAGTAAAGAAAAGAAAAAAACAGAAATCAAAGCAACTGTCCTCAGAAAAGCTACAGTTGAGTGTTTATAGCACTGCTTTTTCATAATGGTCAAGAGTGGAAACAACTCAACTGTCCCACCACCTGACAAATGGGTGAAGAAATTGTGGTATTTCCCTGCAGTGGATTATTACCTGTCAATAATACGAATGAAATGTTAATATAAGTGACAAAATAGAAGAGTCTTCAAAAACATAATATTGGAGAGATGGCTTAGCAGTTAAGGTGCTTTCCTGTGAAGCCTAAGGACCCAGGTTGGATTCCCCAGCACCCAGGTACACGAGATGCACAAGGTGGTGCATGCATCTGGAGTTTGTTTGCAGTGGCTAGAGGCCCTGGTGCACCTATTCTCACTCTCTCTGCTTTAATTCTCTCTCTCAAATAAATAAATAAATAAAGTTTAAAAATAATGTTGCCTTAAAGAAGTCAGTTATAAAAGACTATATATGACATGATTTACTTTATATGAAATGTCTCAAATAGATAAATTTGTAGAGACAGAAAGACCAGTAGTTGATAAGGACTGGGGGATCAAAGAGAATTGGAGGAAATGGAATGTGGTAGCGTTTACTAGGTGCAGAGTTTTTTCTTTGGTCATGAAATTATTCTAAAATTTGTTTGAAGTGGTAGCTGCAAAACTTTATACACACATACACTCATATAAAAAGTGGAAACAGCTCAACTCTCCATCACCTGGCAAATTACAAATTGATAATATATATGTGTATGAAACATTGAATTGCTTATTTAAAATAAGTGCACTGAAGGGTATAGTTACATCTCAATAAAGTCATTTAGCATGAAAAATGAGTAAAAAAAAAACCCCTCTCAATATGGGTATTGAATCTTAGACTTTACAACCAGTTTCCTTAGAATAAGGACTTAAAGTATAAGCTATGTATTTGATCATTCCACTGGTCTAGTTCAGCTCTAAATTTTAGAGTACTCAGTTTCAGCAGCCTGCTTGAGCAAAGTGGAAAACATTGAAAATTTGGTTGGAATACAATTACCTGAGTTGAACCTCATCCAACAGCCATTCTACTTTAACTTGAGGTATGATTGACATACAAAAGTCTGCACATACTTAGTGTATATAACTTGATGGGTTTCAATATGCATAATCCATGAGATCCTCATTACAGTCAAAATATAAACATATCCATCACCTCCAATCATTTTCCCCATGACTCTAATCCCCTTTTGGGGCGGTTGAGATCTGCTCTCTTGAGTTTTCTGGTGTATAGTATGATAGCATGCCACAGGATAACAGAACTTATTTATCTCATATAACTGAAGCTTTATTCTCATTAAACAACATCTCCCCATTTTCCTCTCTTTACCTGCTGCCAACCATCATTCTATCCTCTTCACTTGCGAGTCTGATTACATTTTACATGGGTCATAGAAGTGGGATCATGTAGTATTCGTTCTTGCTTCAATTAGCATAATGTGCCAAATCCTAGGAACAAGGATTTCTGTCCCTTGCATAGGATGGAGTCGATGCTGTCCCGTGAGCCCCTCCTTTGCTGGGCAAGTGATACATTATTGACTTACAGTTGGGAATGAAACCTCTTGAGTGAATAACACTATTCCTTGCCATGCTCAAAATTTCTTTCTTTCTTTCTTTTTTTTTTTTTTTTTTTTGCCTTCTATCCAAGTATTGATTGAAGCAAGGTTCTATTTCTATGTAGCTTACAAAGTGTTAGGGGTTGTCAGACTGTGATGTAAGGGCTCCAGGGCCATCCACTATAATGGGTTGACTGTCCTTACAGGGGTGGAAGTGCAGAAGGGCAAGCTGGTGGATTAAGGAACCTAAGAGCTTGCCTTAAAGGATGCAAAGGCTTAGCTCAGAACCAGTGCCTCTGGACCTCTGTCTGACAGACAAGTGCACACTGCCATAGGCCATTGGGAAGCTTTATCTTGTGGATACATAATCTCTTGTTTTCTTTTATGTAACGGGCAGTTTTTGGAAGTGCTTTTGATATGCATGTGCACACATATACACATACCATTTGACCATTAAAATGCTGCCTGGACTTGTAAATTATATTTTGATGGTTTGACATATGGTTAAAAGTTTAATGATCCAGGACTATTCCAAGTCAGAAAATTGGCTCTGAAGTACTAGACTATGGGCAAGTTATTGTGACCACTCGCCACACTTTGGCTCCCCCATCTATATGACAGTCACTTTACCTGCCTGGAGGTCCAAACTGAGGATCTGGTGGAGCAAGATTTGCCAAAGCACTTGTGTTAGGTGAAAAGGGCTCTCATGGCCCTCGTCCTTGCTGATGAACTTGTGCAGCGTCCCTGGTGGGGCTCAGGCTCCTTGTGTGCCCACCTCCTCAGGCTGAGTGTGGACACTCAGGGCAGATGTGCTGATGTGTTGGTTGTATGTGGGTAACGTTTGGTTGTTGAGTGCTTGGGAATGTTCAAGTCATGTTTACCTGGATTGTCCCAAAAGAAGATGCATGGGTCCTGGGGATCTGGTGGGCTCTTTGTTCCTTCACTTGTTTAACCATTACTACTTGAGTGCTGAGGTACTTGGAACTAAGTCATTCACTAGAGTGTTAAAAGTTCCCCTCTCTTTGGGCTGGAGAGATGGCTTAGCTGTTAAGTGCTTGCCTGTGAAGCCTAAGGACCCCAGTTCAAGGCTCGATTCCCCAGGACCATGTTAGCCAGATGCACAAGGGGGCGCACGCGTCTGGAGTTCGTTTGCAGCGGCTGGAAGCCCTGGTGTGCCCATTCTCTCTCTCTCTCTCTTTCTCTCTCCCTCTTTCTCTCTCTGTCTGTTGCTAAATAAATAACAACAACAAAAAAGTTCCCCTCTCCACAACGCACATCCCAATGGTAGAAAAGGATCGAATAATAGCCCAGCACCCGGGTGTGAGTTAGAGGCCAGCCTGAGACTACATAGTGAATTCCAGGTCAGCAAGACTCTACCTTGAAAAACAAACAAAATCCAATAATTAACAAAAGAAATATATCATTGCAGGAACTTTTGGTGCTTTTCAGATGATATAGAGCAAGATAAAATGGTGGAAAGTAGGAGTAGAGACTTAGTAATAACTTTTTTCTTTCAGTTTAAATAATTTCAAAGGTTGTCATGGGAAACCTTTTCCCTGGGGTAGTGCAAGCACACATCTTCTCCCCCAGATAGGGCACAGAAAACAGAGCAAAAACTAGTTTTGGGGAATCAATGAGTTTATTAGGATTACTTACAGCAGGGTAAGCGGTTGCTTACAGAGAGAATAGATGACTCGTATAAGCAGCCCCACCATGAAAAATCTCATCCCATCCTGGGTGACGACCTTCCCGTAGCTGCTTCAACTTAAAGGCAGCTGAACCACCAGAAGAAAGTCCACAGCAGCCTAGGTGATGCCTTACGGAAGGGCCTTCTCTGGAGCGTGCTGTATCACTGGCAGGTAGCTCTTTGGAGAGTCTCTAACTCCTAGCAGTTGTTTCATCTTTCCGTGGCCTTGGGGAGGTGTCTTACACCCCTTTCCCAGACTTGTTGACTTCCTGAGCCTCTGGAGCTTCTTTCCTGTGTCCCCCCCAACCCCCAAGGAGGGATGTTTCAGTGTCCAGCTACATAATCTTAGGGAATTGTTGTGTCACCTTTAAGATTCAGGTCTCTGAAGACTTGACTTCTGGAATCCCCAGAGCCTCCTTTCTCTTTTCTCTCTTCAGTTCAGAGGAATTTGCTACACAACAAAAGTATAACACCCAAAACTCTCACATAACTAGACAATTCCCCTGTAATCCAAGATGCTCTCACTCTTGGTTGGAGAATCTGTTTTACTTTACAAATAGCAAAAAAAGAAAAACTAATGAGATCCAAGATCCATCAATAGGACAAGAAGAGATAGCTGACTGCTGACCATAAGATGTGCCACGTCTACAAAATCTGTGGGTTCCCATGAAAGATTGCAGAGGAAACAGTGGCATGAATGTTGCTCCCACTGCTAGCCTGACAACTAGCTCCAGGGAAATGGTAACAGATACTATGGTTAGTCAAAACACACCGAAGGGCTGGAGAGATTGCTCAGTGGTTAAAGGCACTTGCTTACAAAGTCTGACAACCTGGGTTTGATTACCAGTGGTGTATGCATTTGGAGTTTGCAGTGGCAGGAGGCCCTGGCATGCCCATTTCTTCCCTCCCTCTCTCTCTCATTCTCTCCCTCTGCCAGAAAATAAATAAATAAATAAAATATTAAAAAAATAAAATGAAGCAGAAACCCAGAGGCTATGGAGAACTGAGCATTAAATTAGACTGCTAACAGACCTGCCAAGGCTCAGGGACTGTTGTAGAAGAGGGAGGGGGAAGATTGCAAGAGCCACAGGGTGGATAGAAATATGCTGAGGCACAGCTCCACTTCCCACACAGAGACTGACCGAGGCCGTAATTACTCCATAGTGAGCACCAATAACCACACTGTGGAGGACCTGCTGGGAAAGTAGAGCCAGGGGAGAGGGAATATAAAACTATCACCTCTGTAAATAATAATAATAATAATAATAATAGGCAATCAACTCTCATTTACTCATCAACTGAATACACCAATTATTGACTTTATGCCATATTTTCTTTTTTGAGAAAGGGTCTTGCTATGAAGCCCAGGCAGGCCTGGCACTCAGAATCTTCCTGTCTCAGCCTCCTAAACTCTGGGATTACAGATAAAGATCACCATACCTTGCAACATATTTGCCTCCTCTCTTTCTTTTCTTGTGTAGGTTTTTGTGTACATGGTTCTATATACATGAAGCAGTAATCTTCTTATTTCTGGATAAGACACATGACCAGAGGCATGTTTGGAAAGAACGTTTATTTTGGCTTACAGTTTGGAGGGGAAGCTTCTTCATGGTTGGGAAAGCATGGCAGCGGAGATGACAGAGCATCACATCTTGTCACATCAGTTGGGAGGGAGCAGTAAGAGTAAGCTCGTTAGCAAAGGGGGCTGGATTATAAAATTTCAAGGCCCCTCCCCAGTTACATACCTCCTCCAGCAAGGTAGCGCCCCCCAAAGGCATCACCAGGTGTATATGAGGCTTAATCACAAACATATAAAGGATACATGAGGATATGAGGGACATGTTATATAGAAACCACAGTACATATGTGGGGTGCTGTTGTTGAACAATTAAGAGTGAGTTGCTGATGTGAGGAAATGCTGTCTCTAAATAGTCCCACAAATATTTCCCAAGGCAGTGGTTTTGCTTGTGCATCATTTTGCTAGTATGACTCTCAAGACATTGGGACACAATAACTTATTTATTTATGAGAGAGAGAGAGAGAGAGAGAGAGAGAGAGAGAGAGAGAGAGAGAATGGGTGTGCCAGGGCCTCCAGGCACCGCAAATGAATGCAGGTGCCACCTGATGCATCTGGCTTACATGAGTGCTGGGGATTGAAATTGGGTCCTTAGGCTTCATAGGCAAACATCTTAACCACTAATCCATCTCTCTAGCCCCAATAACATTATTTCTAATAGAGTACAATGAAAAGTTTCCTAAGGGGTCTTAGAAGTATCTCTTATACATTTTTTTGGTATGGCAGGGAGAGAGAGAGATAGAGGAAAGAATAAATGAATTTGGGTGTTGAAAACAGGCTTCTGTACAGATGAGGCCAGACTTAAGAGACCAGAATGTTGAAAACAAAAGAGTCATATGAAGATAGTCTGTAGGAGCTTGCACACATGAAGAACAGTGAGACTCGAAATGGGAGTGTTGGGTGTGTTGGAGAAATCTCAAAATTGTCTATAAGCAGGAGGGATAGCACTGGTTGGAGGTGGGTTGGTGAGGTCGTGGCAAGCAATTCGGGACCCTATGAGTGCTGATAGAATTGAGTTCCACACAAAGTTTAAGGACATCGTTGAGATTTAAAACTGGGACCTGGTATGATCTGAATTATGCTTTAAGTAAGTTAGTTGCCTGGCAGAGACTAAAGTCAGGCAAGAGCTGCAGTAGAAAGACCCTTCCAGAAGCTCAGGGGAAAGATACACATGCAGGATTATCTTCTTCCATCTGGTGCCATCATAAAACCTCCCAACTGCTGTTCCTATGCTGAACTGAAACATTCATAAGTTTGAAAACTTGGAGCCATCACACAGCAGCCCAACCTGTCCCTCAGTATGTTTAACTTTGGCCATCCAGGTACATTTGGGCACTTCTGTGAGTATTTTTTTTTTAACTTAATAGTTTACAAATAAATGAATATATGTGCCAAGAGTAAAAAAGTACAAACTCCACAAGTTAAGACAGTTAAAACCCAAGTTAAAGTTGTTAATAATGTCCAAATGGTGTGTCTTATTTTATTCCAAGCAATTCTGTGGTCAGTTGAGAAGGAAAAGCAGGATGGAAGAACGCATCCATTGTTATGGAAACCCACAGTGAGAGGAGCCTGTAAAAGCAGGGGCACTTAGGAATCATGTCCTGACTTTGAGCTCCTTTGGAGGAAAGTACTTCCTAAAAAAAGTACAAAAGTCTATTGTGTGAATTTTAAAGCACTGGGATTGTTTACACTTCCCTGATATTACATTAGGCAGGTAATAATGCTACCTGCCACAGCAGACAGGTTCTGAATTCTCAGTGACTCACACCGATACAGGTGGGGCACTTCTTGTCACCTCATTTCCTGGTATGTTTGGTCTTCACAGAAGCCTTGGATGCTCCAAGGTTTTGCTTCTGCTCAGGGATCGGGAGAATCTTGTCCCTGCTGTTCGTAGCCCAAGGGCCTCCCTGACCCCATGGCTGTGGGATGCCGTAGGGGAACACTTGGATATCGGTGGCTCTCTCCAGACAGTACGTGTATAATAGGTGACCCTCAGCAATGAAGTCTCACGGGCACTTGAGATGGTTGCAACAGTACCCAAAAAGTAGTGTTTGGAGTCGAAGCAAGGAGTTAAAATTCCTCTCTTCTTTCAGAAGTCCCTTTTGGAAAACTTCCTTTCCTCTTTTTCTCTTGGCCTTCTGTTTTGAAGACCAAAGTTATTACTAGAGCCGGGCCCAGGATAAAGAGGCCTACTGCCAACAAGCCTCTTAGGCCAAGTTCTGATTGAGGTCAGAAGAGACAGAGAGAGTGTGCTTACCACCTGGCTCATGCGGATACGGGACTGTGTAGGAGTTCGGGATCAAGGCTAGATATTAACAGAGTGGATTTATCCGGCTCATCTCTTATGCCACCAAGTCTTAGCCACAGCAAAGGACCACGGAGCAGCGCTCAGACCATCTGGACTGGCACCTGCCATCCCAGCTTACTATTGTCAGTGAGGACGAGGATTCAAATCATGTGAAAAGCTAAATTCAGAAACAGCTCACAGCTTCAAAGTAAAGCTGTTCTTGGAGACTGATCCTTGTACTTGGATGTCGGGTCTCCTCCCTCTCTCTCTCTCCCTCTCTCCCCCTCCATCCCCCTCCCACTCTGTCTGTGACTCAGCTGTGAGTAGCCCTATGAACCAGGCAGTAACAGTAGGTCTGCAGGTCACCTCCCATCTCTGGATTCTTGAGGGGAAAGGCAGGGTGCTGACATGACCCTCTGAACAGGGTGCTCTCTGGCTTTGTAAACCCAGTGTGTTCCCTGCCTGTTCCTATCTTCCTGAGCATCGATTGAAGATCTGGAATTTGCCTTTTCTTAGTCATGGCTGTCAAGGGGAGCTGCTGACCAGAAATCCTGACAACTCACATTGCTTCTGAGACATTGAAGGAGCAAGTGCCTGAGATGCCATAGGTATAAATGAGCCAACGGTTTTCACCTACTATAGCTTTCAGCATCAGCCACGGCTCATGCGTACCAGCCCACCAGCCTGCCCTTCTTCCCATTCTCCAGCCCTCGCCTAACCACCTGGCAGTTAAGCAGGGTCGTACAACTCACCCTTTCTGCTGGGTCATGACTGCCAGTGCGTCATGCCTCTCTCCCTCTCTCTCTCTCTCCTGCTTCATACGCCTCGAATCCAAGTTCTCCAGATGCCGGAGCACAGTGACGGGCAGAGTTCTATAGCCATGGTGGGGAATACAAGGATTCACGCTTTGCTATGCTAACAATTAAGCTGTTAGGGGTTATTTCTGGTCACCATAGCACAATCCAGCGCATTATGACTAGTGCTGATTTTACATCTTGGCCCTGCCATTTGCCATTTTGATCCTCCGTTTTCTCATCTGGACATCTTTATAGCCAAAGTCCATGAGGTGCTCATGCTGTCAATCTGGAGACCCACTTTCCTGCCAAAGGCGAGCCAATCAGAACATTCTGGGCCAAAGAATGAGCTTTTTATGCCCCGAGAGCCAATCAGAACCCCTTTCAGGATTGGTTTGGATGCTGTACAAATGATCTCTTTCTCTGTAAGCCTGGGGCTGTGAGAGTCCACCTTTCCCACTCACGGAAAAAGCCGCCACCTGGGACACCGAGTCACAGAACTCAGAGAACCGTCTGGCTCTGACTTTTCCTATTACATCATCCAATCATCTCTCTCTTTTTCTGCTTAAGCTACTTTGAGTCAGTTGCAACTAACTGTAAAAGTCCTGACCAATGCCCCTACCTTGCAGAGTTATTACAAGGATTAAGTAAAGCAATTCATGAAAGTGCCTGCCACATTAGAGAGGCTCCTAACACGATGGCTATTATGACTGAACTTGGTTGCTAAGGGGGCCATATTTATGAGCACAATATCTTCCATATTCCTGGGTCTCAGTCCTTTAGGTAACCTTAAGATTTTGATGAGCTCATAAACTGAGGCCACATTACTTTGGCCTCCACTGAATTTTTTCCACCTGGTCGCATGCAGTTGTTTTGCCCTTGGCTGCCTTGAGGGACCTCATAAGAAGCAGCTATTTGAAAACCTTTATTGCGTATGCTTCAGGGACATTGTCCGTAGCTTCAGTCAGGACCCCACCTACAAAGACACATAAAGACATTTTTTTCTCAGACTTATGTGGGAAGGAAAACTTGACTTTCCCTAAAGTGATAATTTTCCAATGTCTACCCGTTTCTACCTCACAGAGATGGAGGCATGGCTGTAAGCAGAGAACACACACTTTTTTATTGTTTTATGTTAAAAATTCATGTGCCTTTTCTTCACAATACATCCATGTTTATTGTTACAGACACCATAAGTCCTGCACCACATCACTCTGATTGCCTCCCAGGTTGACATAAAATGCATGGCTCCTCTTTCACAGTGATGATAAGAGGGTAAAGGTTACAATCTACATCCTTGTCCCGATCGTCTTAATTGCACTTTGCGCTCTCTGATCTGGGCTTATTTTTAGCCTTCTGCTTTATGGTATATCTTTTTTATGAATTGTCTCAACTACTTTGTGGAAATAAATGGGTTATGAATAAGTAAAAACATTTCTCTAAACATGAAAAAAATGAATTGATATGCTTGACGTTATACTATATCAGGGCACAGGATATGAACTTGGTTTCCTACTAAAAGCCCTCTTACCCCCAAAGTTAACTCAGTTGAATAACACATTTGAAAAAAACGTGCTTAGAACTTTAATGGAAACAGAACAAAAAGGCAAATGGAAAGTCCTGACTTGAAGAGAACACATAGATACCAGTGTTGGAGGACAGTGGTTAGAATCAGCATTTGAGAGAATAGATCTATTTGGGGTTTTTTTGTTTGTTTGCTTGTTTGTTTTCTCAAGATAGGGCGTTGCTCTAGCCCAGGCTGACCTGGAATTTACTATGTACTCTCAGGCTGAGCTTGAACTCACATAGATCCTCACAAGTACTGGGATTAAAGGCATGCACCACCACGCCCAAACAATTTTTTTTGTTGTTGTTGTTGTTTAGCCAGAAGTGAAAGGAAAAATATTTTTTGTTAACAGAAGTGCTCACTACAGCTTCAACTTCACATATTAGGACAGAAAAATGGGCCACAGTCCTGTCTTCAGTATAAACATCTGGTTGCAAATTAGCTGGTCTTTTGGAGTTCCTTAGAGGCACTGCAGAACTCAGAATGGCAGAACGAGGGCTGAAAATTCCACATCTGCTCACTCACCTGGCTCCTTTTCCTTTGTGAGAGAAAACTCAATCAGCATTTCCCTGTTGTATTCCCAGGCCTCTCAACTCAGGGCTAATGTTCCCTCTTCCTGAAAGAGGAAATTTTTTGTGTGTAAGTCTTGGTTCTTATATGCTACTATTTCCTCCTCATCAGTTAAATTCGGTGCCATTGCTTGAGGCAGGGATTCTTAAAATGGAATGGATTCAGGGGTCTTTGAACCCACTGAGAGCATATGCCAAGATTTGTATGTTGAGAACATTTTCGAAAGAGAGCGTCTATAGCTTCTAGCAGTGTGACAAAAATACTTTGTACAGGGGTGCAGGTGGGTAGGGAGAAAAGCTTCTAGTATACTACGGCACAGTGGAGCAACACTATGCTTGACAATATAATTAGTTGCATATTTCAAACTAGCTAGCGGAGAGGATTTAGAATGTCCCCAACACAAAGAAATGCTATAAGCTTGAGGTGATGGATATGCCAGTTATGCTGTTCTGATCATTACATGCTCTGTACAGGTACTGAAAGGTCACATGGTATCCCATAAGTATATGCAGGGTCATGTGACACTTAAAACAAAAATGAAGCTGAGCTGGGCATGGTGAGGCATGCCTTTAATACTAGCACTCGAGAGGCAAAGGCAGGAGGACTGCTGAGTTCGAGGCCACCCTGAGACTACATAGTGAGTTCCAGGTCAGTCTGAGCCAGAGTGAGACCCTACCTCGAAAATAAAAAAAAAAAAAAGGAGAAACTGGGAAACTGGGATTGTGGTCCACATATGTAATCCTAGCACTTGAAAGGGGCAGAAGCAGGAAGATTGCTGCAAATTTGAAACCAGCTTGGTGTACATAGCTAGTTCCAGGCTAGTCTGGACTACATAGCAAGACCTTATCTCAGAGGGGCGGGGAGAGAGAGGGACCTTCAAAACATATTTTGTGACTTGAAAAAGTCACCATGTAAAAGAATCAATTGCCCAGTATGTTTCTTTTGTGTCTACTATGCGCCCAATAAATAGATACATTACCCAAATTGTGGATATCTTGTGTTTTCCAGTAAGAATAACTGGCCCAAGAACTCTCGTTTCACCATAATTTCTTTCCTTTTAACAGGGATTATAATAGTTATAAAATATATTTGAAATTAAACAGGATAATTAAAGGAGTGCTTGAACCCCAGTAAACACTCTGTTCTTGGGTAGAGTACATCACATCATATTTAAGAGATTATCTTTATATGCTCATCAAAATATTTCTTGTAATTTTTTTGTTATTTATTTATTATTTATTTGACAGAGAAAAAGAGAGAGAGAGAGAATGGGACCACCAAGGCCTCCAGCCACTGCAAAGGAACTCCAGATGCGTGCGCCCCCTTGTGCATCTGCCTAACGTAGGTCCTGGCGAACTGAACATGAGTCCTTCGGCTTTGAAGGGAAATGCCTTAGCTGCTAAGCCATCCCTCCAGCCCCTTTTTTAAAAAAGCATAACAAACCTTTTAAAAGCATTCTATTTTTTAATATTTAATTTAATTAATTTATTTATTAGAGAGGGAGAGAGAGAAGCAGATATATAGAGAGAAAGAATGGGCACACCAGGGCCTTCAGCCACTGCAAATGAACTCCAGACACATGCGTCACCTTTTGCATCTGGTTTATGTGTGTCCTGGGGAATCAAACCAGAGTTCTTTGGCTTTGCAGGCAAGCCACTTAACTGCTAAGCCATCTTTCCAGCCCAAATGCATTTTATTTTTATGATACAGCAGCACCATTCAATGATTCAGGAATACAATGAGAAGTGTTAAGAAAAAAAAAAAGAAGGAAAGGATATATCTGTCTTATTTAGTGTCTAAGAAATGAACTCGACTGAAGGGGGGAGTTAGGTGTTTATTTGAAACCCTCCTTGCCTCTTCCTCTTTCCTTCCACTTCCATGTGTGCATGCGTGCACACGCACGTGGATACACACGTGCCCTGCACATGAACACACATTCAGAAGCATCACTGTCTGGGAGTGATAATTCTGAAAACTTCTTCATAATACAGTTCTGGATTCTCCTTCTGTAACTCTTCTATTTCAGTGTCGGAACAGGGAATCATCACCAGAATACCCTGACGGTCAGGCTTGATGGCACTTGTTTTTTCTTCAAATTATTTTGAAACATTGCTTTCCTGATTTCATTGTATCCAAGAATAGTTTTAAAAAGATTTTTGGCTCCATCAATAAAAATTAACACCTGTTCATGTTGGTAAAGTTACAACTGTGTGCCTGTGTGCTTGGGTAATTGCTCAAATCATGGTCCAAGTTCTTGTTTTTGTTAGAAAAACACTTGTGAGACAAAAAGTATGATATATATATATCTTATATATATATATTGTTATATATATAACAATATATATATTATTATATACAATACATATATATATTGTTCTGTAGTCTTAAGAAGGAAAGTGAACTACAGTGTTTTAGGAATGTCTCAATTTTCTACATGTATGTTTGCATATATTTTTATATTTTATTTATTTACAAGAGAGAAAGAGAGAGAGAGAGAGAGAGAAAAGGAGGCTATACGTGTGTACCAGGGTCTCTTGCCTCTTCAAATGAGCTCCACATAGGTGTCACTTTGTGCATCTTTCTTTCCATGAACACTGTGCTGTGATATGGCAGATTTTGCAAGCAAGTGTCTTAACTGTGGAGCCATCTCCCCAGCCCTGTTTGTATATCTTTAGAAGCAAAGTGGAAGGTAAGCTTCTTCAAAGGGAGAATTGGGTGAAAGTGTGCCACAAAGGCATGTGGGATCATTTATTCCAGATCCTTATTATTCCAGAAGAAAATTCTAAATCTAGAAGGACGTAAGCCTTGGCCAAAGCTCTACAACCGTTTTGCCTGTCTTCCATACATGGCTGGTGACTAGATTAGGACATGCCAGGCCCAGCAGGCTGACCATGTGGTAGGCTGCTCTGTAATCATGTATTCAAACAAACCAGCAAGTTTCCTGGCCCCCAAGTCACTATGTCCTCCTGCTCAGAGGCCCATCTTTCACATTTCTTATTTTCCAAGTGGTTTTCAACTCTCCTTCCTGGGGTAACATTAGTGTTTAGCCACTGGTTGGCTTAAAGCAGCATTTCCAAAGGTGTTTGCTCTACAGGCTATTAATTGGTATTCTCTGGTGGAAAGTAGTTGATGCTTGAGTGAATTTTGAAGATACTGCACTGAACAAATGTATGCGATCACTTCCTGAAAGACTTCTCAGAGCCTTTAATATGCTAATGAGCATCTTAAATCTCTAGGATCACTTCCTGAAAGACTTCTCAGAGCCTTTAATATGCTAATGAGCATCTTAAATCTCTAGAAGAAGATAACATACATGGATCATGTTTTCAGAGCTAACTTGACCATGGACAATATAGTCTTGCCCTTCTCTCCAACCCCAGCATCTGACAGTAAGTGAAGCTTAAATGATTACCTGATCGGAGGATGATACCAGTGGATGCAGTTTATTAAGGGATGCTTAAAGAAGAAATTGTTTGTTCAGCTGCTTATTTCTCTATCTTAATAGGTAAGATTAAAAAATATATTATTTATTTATTTGAGGGAAAGAGTGAGAGACAGAGGGAGAGCATGGGCATACCAGGGCCTCTTGCCACTGCAAACAAATTCCAGATGTATGTGCTACTTTGTGCATCTGGCTTTATGTGGGCACTGGGAAATTGAACCTGTGCCATCAGGCTTTGTAAGCAAGTGCCTTTAACTGCTGAGCCATCTCTTTAGCCAAATTTGTAAGATTTTTTAAGGTCAGGACAAATGTCACTCACCTTTCATTCAGGGACACCTATTCCATTGCTGTACACAGTTCTTAACACATAGGAAAAATAGCACGAGGTCCATTTATACTTGTTAAATGAATTCACTTAAAAGATTTTAATCCCTATACAGCTGACTTTTTGTACACAACTACATTAATGTATCCATTTTTTGCTCACTGATTCTGTAATTCCAATGAAAGAATTTGTAAGAGGATTCAATAATACTGGATGATGAAAATTATTGTATCAGTAGTGACTCTCTCATTGCTTGGACAAAATACCCAACCAGAGCACCTTATAGAAGGTTTAAAGTATTGACGGGAAGTTTAATTACGGAGAGAGAAAGGATGGCAGGAGCAGAAAGGTGGTTTCACATCATTACATCAGCAGGGACAAAGGAAAGAGAGAGAGAGAGAGAGAGAGAGAGAGAGAGAGAGAGACTGTTCAGCAGGCAGGGCTGGGCTGTAGCACCTCAAGGCCCTCTGCTAATGACACATTTCCTCCAGCAAGGCCCCACCTTCTAAAGAAACCAAAGTCTTTTAGAGCAGTGGTACCAGCTGGAGATTTTTCAAACACATGAGTCTATGGGGGATACTTTACAATGAAACCACCACAGTTATCATGAAAATCATAGTAGGCCAATTCCGCCCTTGTTGACTAAAGAAAATCCAATGTTTATTAGCTTTGTATGATTTTGGGAGTGAGAATCTAGCCAAGACATAGAGCTGGAGGAGAAAATAAAAAGCGCTGGGGGGCGGGGTGTGTGTGTGTGTGGGAATTCTATGGTGTGGTGGTTTTGCATGTGAAATGTCCCCCATAGTCTCAGGTGTTTTGAAAACTTGATCCTCAGCTGATGGCAATTTAGGAAGGTTGTGGAGTCTTTAGGAGGTGGAGGCTTGCCGGAGGAGGTGTGTCACTGAGGGCGGACCTTGGGGTTTATTAGTCCAACCCCTGGGTGTTCAGAGCTAGCTCACTTAGATGATTTTCTTCTTGAGGGTGTAATAAGATGTGATGCCCTGGCTACCTGCTCTGTAATGCTTTTCCTGCCCTGATGAAACTTTCCTTAGAAACTGTAAGCTAAAATAAACTCTTTCCATAAGCTGCTCTTGTTTGGTATTTCTTTCCAGCAACCCATGAAAAAGAGATGGGATTTAGAAGAGTTCCTCTAAAGCAAAAAATGAAAACAAAAGAAGCAGCTGTCTCTGCTGGCAGGAGGGTAGGTGAGAGTGGCATAGGTGGGAAGGATTTTTAAGATATTTTCTATGTAACTCATAACCAAAGCCACACTCACCTGCTCTTTTTTTAAATTTTGCTTTGCTTTGTTTAGACAGGGTCTCATGTAGCCCAGGGTGGCCTTGAACTCATTCCTTATGTAGCCAAGGATGACCTTGAACTCCTGATCTGGGATCACAGAAATGTGCTGCCACATCTAGCTCCATTCTGCTTTCCAAGTTTCCTGAAGGACAAAGAAAACCTGCAATGCATTCAAAGGTATTTTCATTCCACTTTTTAGACATCCCTGCAAAGATGGGGCCAAGGACCAGATAAGAGATTTGGGTGATACCGAACTGAAAAGAGATGAGAGGCAAACTGAATCCTGGCAAGTCGTGCCTCATGAGACAGGGTGCGTCTTTACTCGGGAGAAACTACGGGAGATTCTCATTTTTTATTCCTATTTGGCATCACCAGTCTGTACACAAACACACAGGCATGGAGTTACATTCTACCAAGCCTTCTGAAGTCCATTTTTATGCACTGTTGATGATCAATGTAACAGGAAGCTATTTTGTGATGTCCACACACCTTTATACCTTCAACATGGATATCTGAGAAACAGTATTACACGTCTTCATGCTTTCATCACCACAACTAACTTCCTGAGTCAAGGCAATATGAATCAACTGGAAAGCACTTTAAGATTTTTCTTGCACAGGCAGCTAGAAAAGTCAAGCTGGAGAAGCAAAAATGGGGAGATTAAGTGGAAACGACTTGAGATTTAGAAGGCCTCTTCTAGGGCAGGAGAGCTGGCTTAGCGGTTAAGTCACTTGCCTGTGAAGCCCAAGAACCCAGGTTCGACTCTCCAGATCCCGTGTAAGCCAGCTGCACAAGGTGATGCAAGTGCGCAAGGTCACACAGGTGCACAAGGTGGCGCAGGAGTCTGGAGTTTGATTGCAGTGGCTGAAAGCCCTGGCGCACCAATTGTCTCTCATAGAAAAAGTCACAAGGAAAGAAGGGCTCTTCCAAAGAGAAGAATAGGAAGAATCAGCTGTCTCTGTGTGAACTTTTATCAGGTCTCACACAAGGATTTTATCAGATTCCGAATAATCTGATGTCAATAAATTATTTTGATGGTCTCAACTGAACTTCTCACACATATCCCTGCCCTTGATCCAAATATAACTCTTGTGCTTATCCAGAAAAGCATGCAGCCCCTGAGTACTGAGACAGCCGGAAGGCTTCTCTTTGTATCTCTAAAGTGGTATCTAGGGGAATCTGCCTGCTTCAGGTCCAGGGAGAACTTGCTACCTAAAGCTTTCGCCTACCTCAGATAATGTACCTGGCTTTGGACTTTATTATCACAAGGGGATTTTCTCAGTGAAGCTTTACAAGAGTTGCTAGACTTCACAGGCAGAAAGGAAATGAGCTAGGAAGAAGATGGGGGTCAGGTTTAATTCAGTTCACCTAACATTTCTTGATCGGCTATGATGTACCAAGAGATTGGGCTACAAATATAAATGTGTGTCCCACCCTAAAAAGAAAGAAGGGCACATGGGTTGGCAGAGAGAGAGAGAGAAAGAGAGAATGGGAGAGAGAGAGAGAGAAGAAGACAGGAGAGAAAAGGAAAAGGAAAGACATGAAATAGAGAAAAGGACAGCAAAGAAATGGATCAAGGTCAATATAAAAATGGAGAGATCAATGTAAGGTAGATGGCTGACGGAGGAAAAGAAGAACATAAGAGAAAGGAAAAAAAAAAAAAGAATGCTCAGCGATGATCCCAGAAAGGTCAGTACAAAATGGTAGGGGGGGGTCTGTGGTTCTAAAGAGGTCCTCTAACAACAAGGCTGACCCAGTTTTCATGTTTTCAAACTGCATGTGGAGAACGTTGGAGACAAATGTGTGTTTACCGTTAGAAGACCGGCAGAGACTAGAGGGTCTGGGCGTCTGGTTAGTGAGCTAACCTGAAAGGTTATCACAGGTGTTACTTTTGGAAACAAAAGCAAAAAGCAAGCACTAGTTTCCCAGTAGATATGATAAAGAAATTAAAGAAAAAAAATAGGTATCTTCTTTCTTCTTTTTTTTTTTTCAAGGTGGGGTCTCACTCTAACTCGGGCTGACTTGGAATTCACTATGTAGTCTCAGGCTGGTCTTGAACTCACAGGGATCCTCCTACCTCCCCCTCGTGAGTGCTGGGATTAAAGGCGTGCACCATCATGCCTGACTCTTCTTTATCTTTATACAGAGTTTATGAGTTCTTTTCCTCTGTGGTAAGGTGTCTTTGTCTTGCTGTGGTTGGCAATTCCTTACATTCAGTAAAGTCCTGGTGTCTGTACAAATTCATTAACCTGACTCTGAGACAAGGAGGGTGAAAATGGTAGTTTAGATCAGGTCAAATCCTATTTTCAGGAAATTTCTTTTTTTTGTAATGAGACAGAACGAGAATTGGCTTGCCAGGGCCTCTAGCCACTGCAATTGAACTCCAGATGCGTGCACTACTTTGTGTGCACATGTGGCCTTGTGTGCGTGCATCATCTTGTGTGACTGGCTTATGTGGATTCTGGGGAGTTGAACCTGGGTCCTTAGGCTTCACAGGCAAGTGCTTTACCTACTAAACCATCTCTCCAGGTCAGATTTTTTTTTCTTTTTTTTAATGTGTGTGTGTGTGCGTGCATATGTGTGCATGCACACACAGGTGCATGTGTTGGTCCTTTCCTTCCACTTAGAGACAGGATCTCTCTTGTCATTTTTGCACCTATAAACCCCAGACTAGCTAGCCTGCGAGTAGAGTAAGTGCCTTTAACAACAAAGCCATCTACCCAGCCCAAAACATTTTTAAAAAATAACTTTGAAGTATCTGGATGAGTGTAGAGGGTATGCAGATGTCTTCTGAATTATACAACTGGTTATCCCAAATCTATCTGGGAGCACTGGCTGCTTATACCAGCTCTCCTGGGCATGTGTTAGCTGAAGACAGATTAGGCCACCACCTGAGAGAAATCGTGACAGGAGGTATTAGGGAATGTTATCATCTAAGTTACTGTGAGCACCTAAGACTCTTCTCCATCTGCATCTGGTGTGTTTCCTTGTCTGGGGATGAAGGGGACTGTCACTTTCGTCCAGCTGTGTCACTACTAAAGCACTTAACAGTAAGAGCACTCACACTGGTGGGGCACAGTACTGGGGGGAGTCTGTGTGCTGGGATCTGGAGGGAGGTCACCAATTCATTTCACATATATTATTTCTCCAGGAAACACGGCATAATTGAGAACAATTTTCCACCACGAATTGCATCATTAGCTAACACAGAGAAAGTGAAATGCTGTTAACTTTTCTTTCTCTTCTGCAAAACTGATGAGCTGAAGAAAATAGAAATGAAAAGTTTAATGTAATTTTTTTTTGCCAAGGATATATGTTGAAAATCAGAATCAAAACACTTTTACACAGTAATAGAAATCCCACATTTTAATACATTGCCATGCACATAAGGAATCAAGTAATGCTGAATACAAAATAGTCAAATATACAAAACGATAAAGCGGATTTTTCAAGCCTGATAGAGATCATGCTCACAGATACAAGTGGGCAGAAATCTGTACAGTTTTATTTTTTTTATCAATTTAAAAAGAATCATGCCCCTCCCCAGCTTTTCTTGAAGAAAACCCAAAACCAGGAAATAGTCTAAGAAAATATAAACGGAACCCAAAGGGAATTGGCAAGTTGGTCGCTGCTCAAGGTACAGAAATCAGTGGTTCAAAATGGTGGTGCACAACAATTCCTATGTTTAGAGAAAAAAAGTATCTAAAGATCTAATGCCCTGGGAGGCCAGGGAATGACAGTGAATGTCCAGCAGAAAAGGCACTCTTGTTTTGTCACGAAACACAATCGTGTCTTCCTAAGTCTGGGCCCAGGAGTCTCTGTAGGGTGAAAATAGAAAGACGAAGAAGAAGAAGAAGAAGAAGAAGAAGAAGAAGAAGAAGAAGAAGAAGAAGAAGAAGAAGAAGAAGAAGAAGAAGAAGAAGAAGAAGAAGAAGAAGAAGAAGAAGAAAAAGTAGCACAGTTGTGGGCAATGAAAAAGGGAAATACTTATTTAATTAAGCACACTTTGGGGACCAACAGAGTTCAGACTAGTGATTTAACTGCTCCCTGCAGGAAGCTATAAAAATGTTAGCCATCTACATAGGCTTCTGTGCTATGAAATGTGCTTTTTGGCTATGTTGGTCAAAGATTGAATCAGATTGTTTTGACGTAGGATTTTTAACCCCAGCCTCTGCATGACACTTTCTCTTATATTTAATGCACACTATGTGATCTTCCCTCCTCTTTCTTTCCTGGAACAAACACTGACATGCAGTAGTTCCTCATCAAGGACGTCGGCTAGGGCTCTCTGCTTCCTGTGACCCTCAACTTGCCAACCTCACATGCTCCGGGGTCTTCTCCAACCCCAGCATTGCCAGTCTTTGCCTGTACTCTGGACCTTCGGGTGGTGGAACTATGTGGATTCCTCTGCTGAGGGCTCTGTAGAGCAGCCCTCATGTAACAGAAAAGACTTGAAAGTGTATGTAAAATGTGAATTATTGCTTTCTCACCATTCTTTCTCTTTCCCTTTGAATCCCAGAGTGGAGTTTCCATAATAACAGCTTTGAGGAGAAAGCAAAACTTGAGGAAAAGTATCATTAAACAAAGCCTATAACCCCATGACAATTATGCATAGATGGGTAGTGTGGGATAGCTTTCTACATTGGTTCCTTTTAGTCCCCAAACAAGCCTGTCTGCTGAGAAACAGAGAGCATCCCAGGCAGGCAAAGGCTCAAAGAGAATGGGCAATTTCTATTAGTCCAGAATTCTTGAAATCAGACCAGTTTCTTCCCCTGTATCAGAGCAGTGCCAAACTCCACTAAGTCCTATGAATAACTCAAGTATACAAACCACAACAGATCAATATTTTTCTTTTCTCAGATGCTTTTTACTGCTAATACGTAATTTTGTTACAGTATTGATCTTTTCAAAAATTTTGTGTAAAGCTATTTAATTTAGTGCCTAATGATATTAAATAGTTGGATTAACTGGAACTATAGTAATGTGGTTTAGTGATATAAGAGTTTCAATGGAAATAGTTTTCAAAATATTTGTGCTGGCTTGACTTTGCAGCTGACTGGTTACTTCTGCCCCAGCCATGACTAAGACCCGCAGTACACAGACAACAGCCTGGTATTATTCAACTCTCTGCAATGCAAGCTGCGTTCACCAGCCAAACCTTGTTCTCCTCAAACATGGCTTTATTAGGGCAGCATTTTCCTATTGGTGGAGGAAAGGGGCGTTGCAGGGAGTCCCACCATCTCCTCTTGGGAGTGGAAGCCCTCCTGCCTTCATGGGGGCAACCCCCCTGCAGACTCAAAGGATTCTTTTGCTGGTGATCTGTGGTGAAACTAGGATAAGAACGCAAAGATCCATGGGCTAGATATGTGGCTCAGGGGTAGAGCCATATGCTACCGTGTGGAAAGCTGTGGGTTCAATTCCCCAGCACTGCACAGAAACCAACCAACAAACCAAGCAAAAATGCAAACAAGGTTCTCATTTGAACATGAATAACCTTCCCCACACATGGTCTCTACCAGTTATCAGGGCTCCTCCCGCGTGAAGAATCGGCCCACACTTCAACACGTCTGCGGGTAGTGTGTGTGGGAACCGCAATCAGACCTTCCACAACGCACTATGGGGTCTACATACGGGGATTGCCTACAGCTGCTCAGACTCAGCGGGCAGTTCCCAGGGCACTTGAATTAAGTGCAGTTAATTGTTTGCTTTTTTTTTCTTTGAAAAATACTGGAAATATGTATAATGAATTAGAATTAATTCAGAGATCTTCAAATTAAGGACAAGAACAGTGCTCAAATTCTAAATCTTATTTGTTGCAATTATGCCTGAATATAGGGAGTCTAACTAGAGCTTAAAAGGTGCTTTTGAAGCCTTGGTGCCATTTTAGGGATCGGGATAACCTCAGGGGAGATGGCAGATGAGCATGCGCAGTTTGTGCAAGGGACAGAAGTAACTTCCAGGTGCCAGAGGCATTTTAATGATAGGTCAATTTTTCTTCAAAAATTAGTTTCTCTACTTCACGTGAAAATAATGATCCGATAAGAATTCTTGCTATATGTTTTGTTTTTAGCATAAAGTGGTTTCATACACTGTTACGGAGTCTGAAGGGGTGGTGATGATTAAATGCAATTTTACAGAAGGAATCGGTGTGCTCCGCTTGCATATCAATCACAGCTGGAATTCCATACGTGACAACAATGTCTGTGCTAACGTGGTAAACCACGTGATAGCCACTGATCCAAATGTTTGAATTTAAGAGGCTGTGAACAAGGCGACCAATAGCTAACAGTCTTCAGTGTTGAAATCTGTGTAGCTATGAACACCTCCAAGGTCACATGAATTGAATAGTCTTCCCAGAGTGTATGTTAGTAGGGCTGTTGTACAAACAAACACTCCACACCTTAAACAGAAAAGCCTTTGATCTAAGATCCTCCCTAAGTCTACTAGAAGTTTCTGTGGTTTGGAAAACAATAAAACAAACAATAAACCCAAACTGGTAAACCACTGGATCTAAAATTCGAAAATTTTGTGTGTTCAGAAATAATGGCGGAAGGAGAACATTTAATGTCACATCAGCAAGCTAACTGCAATCTAACGTGAGTAATACATTGACTTTTAAATTACGTTTGATATATCCTGTTGGTGCTTTTTAAGGCTTGAGATAGTTAGGTGGAGGAAACTTTAGTGGACGAATATTAAGGTACTTTACATAGTAAATGAGGCTTTGGTTTTATAAAACTTTGCCTATCCACTTTCTGCTGTTTTTTTTTTTTTTTTGGAAGTCATGTTTTGGTTAGTTTGATGTCAGGCAGAGGACCAGCATTAGCTCCATGCCTGATGGCATTTCTCTTTTAACATATGCCATAAGGAAATTTTACCCTGAACATGTTAGAAAAGGTGCTTGTCGCCTCCCACTTTCTCACCTAGGATTTTGCCTCAACATTGGCAGAAGGTAACAGGCCTGACACTGTCCCTTCAATCACGTCATCAGACGAAGACCACTCAGCCAGCTTCCCCTCAAGCTCCCAGAGGGCTGTGCTGTCTTCTACATAGCAAAGGTCGCCAAGGCAACACCACGGAAGCAGCCCTCTATCACCTTGATGCTCCCAGGATTTTGTGTATTGACAGACCAAGGCATAGGAACTGCTTATTTTTGAAACACAGTCCTCCGCTGTGGCCACGGAGAGACTTATCCTAGGCTGCCTTCTGCTCTGATCCCATGGACTCTATTTTGACGACTGGTGTTTTCCCTGTGATGAGGATAGATAGACCCCACTGATGCTTGCAGAGCCAGTTTACATCAAGGTCAAGTTTAAGGATGCATTATTAAAAACAAAACAAAAAAGGAAAATCAGGAATCCTAATGGACTGGGAGGAAAGGTAAGAACTATGTTCTCTGATGAGTTCTTTATAGAACACTTGAATTCTACCCACAGCACTATGTGAAAAAGAGAGATGAGAAGAAGGAAAAAGTCGTTCACAGACAAAACAAAGCAAAAAGTGGGGTGGAGGGGGCTGTAGGAGAGGTGAATAACAGCCTTTAAAGAGAATAAAAGAATTTATGTCACTTTCAAAGATTAGATTTTTAAGTCTATGGCAGCTTTAAGTCTAATTGTCAAGTAGCAAAATTACTCTAAAGAATGGAGGAAAACATTGCACAGAATGGAGCGGCTAATGCCAGGGGAAGAGGAGGTTTGGGTAAAAGAAAAGTACTCAGGGGGGTCTTGAAAACTTTCTTTCTTGAGACTGGTGTTGTCACCCAGAATCAGCTATGTGACATTTGCAGACAAAGAAAAAAAAAAAAAAAAAAAAAAAAAAAAAAAAAAGCATTTGCTATTAGTGAGGTGGGGAGGGGTACATTAGAAACTCTTATCCCTAGCTTGCATTCACAGGGAAGGCTGATCTTCTCTTTCTCCCCGAATGTTAGAAATGGCATAGTTCCCATAGAACTGAGGACTGGGAGCCTGCTTGGGGCAGGTGCAAAGCGACTCTGGAGAGAGACCTGGGGAGTATACCCGTATTCTGGAGGTAGAAAAATGTGCAGACACACATCTCACAGCGCCTGTGCAGGGATCTGAAGGTACTCTATTCCCATAAAGAAAGTTGATAGGGTCCCTATCCCCCTAGGCAAGTCTCAAGCTACTGAAGTGATTTGCTTTTACCGCTAGCAGAACCACTGATGCTCTGCATATTTAAATTCAGTTGTGGATCTGGAAAGACCTAATCCCCTCGGCACCCTAGAGAGCCTGATAATTATTCATTTCAGTTCATTCCCAAGAGTGTCTTTTCTGCACCAGTGTGGGTGTCAGCCTTTTAATAAAAGGTGTAGCACAGGTTTAAGTAAAAGGAAAAGTCAAGCCTCAACACAGACATCAAAACATGTATCCCTTCCCTCCACATCTCTCACGTCCTACTGAACAAAACTCACCACAGCCATTTCAGAATTTCTGGAAAGTAAGCCTGCACACGCGTGTGCATACACACACACACACACACACACACACACACACACACCCTTGAAAAGCAGGAACAGTACATCAGTCAGAAAGGAACCAGGGGACATCACAGACCATCTCCATGGAGAAAAGAAGCTGAAGGTTGCGGATACAGTCATTCTGGTATTTTGCTGGTTTTGCTTGTGAGTGCTCCTGTTTTATGCCATCGTTTTTTTCAAAACTATGTTCCAAAACGGTTTCAGAGGTTGACAATTTGGAAAACAATAGAAGCTCATATGTAAGTATGTGGGGTGTGCCAGGTATTAAGGCATAGAGACGCCATCTCCAACCGGGCTCTGGAGCGGTCTTCATTTGGCCTGCTCCCATTTTCATCTTTACCCATCATCTTTCAATAATGGGACAGCACTTCTTTGACTCAAAAACAGAAGGGACTAAGCAACTTTCTTTTTTTTTAATTATTCAGAATAGTTTGCAACAGTTGAAGCAGTAATATACCACCATCATTTAGCGGATATCTGTGCCAGAAAGCATGTCCGGTTTCCCAAGGGCATTAGCAAGGGTCTCAGGCTATCCCTGGTTAGACCAGTTAATCCCCAGTTATATTGTAATATATTGTCTTAGCACCCGGCAGAAATTTATAGGATTCGACACACCCAATTCAGTGTCCTTGGGAGTAGTTGTAGAATTGGGCTTTTAGAGAACCCAGTCATAAGTGGTTGTGCCTACACGAGCGATGGGTAGGCAAGGGACTAGGGTACACATCAGGGGCAGCAGCTGAAGCCTGCTTTGGGAAGCTCTGACCAGCACCGCCGGGAAGGTTTGGCTGAAGAGCAAGGAACAAACATGTGCTCTGACACTGCCTATTCCTCGGTCACCCTTGTGCAGGGTGAATGCTGTGTGCAAAGGTGGGTGGGGCTTGAGGGGAAGTGTGAGCTGTGGGACACCTGGCGGATCCTTGACAAACGTTGGCTGACTGAAAGAAGGAATGAAGGGAGCTGGAAACCCTGCTGCCCGAACTCAGCCAATCAGGATGAGCCGTGGGGATGTGATGCCTAGGGGTGTCAGCAGCCAGGTTTCAGCCTCCTACCCCTGTATATCTGGAGAATGATGGTCTTTGCTGGGCTTGAGGATTCTGGGGATGACCTGTCAAAAGGCCAGATCTCTTTGTGATTTCAGCTCCTCTGAGTTTCCTATCGGGAGCCTTTCTGTAGTCTTGACAGGAGCCATCCTGCGGGAGAGCCATGCCAGGATGACCCGCTTGAATCACGCAGAGGTCACTCTCCCCTTCCTGAGACCTAAGGAGATTGGCCCGTGAGTGTCTGGAGACACTGCAAAGTGCTTTGCGTGCTTATGCTGGAAGGTTTACAAGTAGCTGCATCCATTTTTAAAAGAAGTCTCAGATGCCCTCAGTCCCAGGTTGGAGAACTGGGCATAAAAAAAAAAAGCCTCACTTCTGCTGAGTTTTTGATTCAGGCAACTTTATATTTCCAGGGGGGGAAAAATGCTACTGTGTTATGTAGCGCTCCTCAGTATGAAGGAGCACTTCCCTAGCTTGCAGACAGGCGATCACCGAGTGGACCGGGTTCCCAGGGCTGTGCTTTGCTATGAGACAGAGTAACAAAAGTAATTAGGGATATAATTACAGGAAGGATCGAAAGGGATGAGCAGGTTCTTTGCCAAGGAACGTGGTGTGGGCCTGAACCCTTTTCTTCTCTAAGTACACAGTGGGGTCACTTGAGGTTTCTCTTTAGAGAATTGTAACTTAAACTTAGTCTAGAAAATTTTCCAAACTTTGGACTGAGACCATGAAGGAAGATTGTGTTCTGTTGTTGTTGGCATCAATCCACAAAGGTCCACTCTAGCAAGAAGGCCATTCTCTCTTGTTTTGGGGAGAACTACTCTACAGAACAAGAGACTACGCACATTGGCTAAATGGAAACCACCTGTACTGAGTATTTGTATGTGCACATGTTAAGTTGTGCCTCAGCATAAGGGACAAAGAATTCAAATATGCCAATCACCAGGCTTGTTTCTATTTCCCTATGGTGCTACAAGTAGTCCAGTTATTCAGTATAATGTGTCAAGAGGTGAATTCTAACAGTATTATGGCCATATTTTTACACAAACCTACCACAATCAATTGAGGGTATGCTGGGAACAGAGCTTGTCTTGGACAGTCTGAGCCAGAAAAAAGACAAGATTTATAAAACAAGAAACATTTGTTTTCCTACATGTTCCAAACGTGCTAATTCTTGTCAGCGTACTGTCCCATATAAAGTGCTTCAGAGTCGGACAGAATACCTTTGGACATCATGATTAACATAACAGACACATGTTTACATTCCTACCAGGGCATAACATTGTGAGCACTTCCATTGCGAATGTGGAGCTGCTCTATTTTTTTTTTCTAGAACATCATGCCATCTGCACACATAATAAAATAATCCAGTAGTTACCATGCTGAAACAGGACTTCTAGCGAAGGGCACAGAAAGAGCCCCAAAGGGAACTTGAGTTATGCACAGTGATGAAAACTGGAAGGAATTTTCCAGCTAATGGTCTGCCAATGACCACTTGGAACGAGTTGGCACTGGGTTTTATGCACCTCATTTGAAAATCCATACCAAACTACATTTTTTTTCCCCCAGAGCCTATATTCTTGACCAAATAGGTGTTTTTTTTTTTTTTTTTTCAGTTAGTCCAGTTAATCTGTCAGTGCTCCAAGGATCTCTTCTGGCAGTGCCATGGGTTGGTCTTTCTCTGGGGAACAGGCCATATTCATACGCACTGGCAGGACAGCAGCTTAGAAGGCTAAGGTGTTTATGGAGACCCCTCGGCTGAGGCTGCAAGAGGAGAGAGAGAGAAGCATAGTGAGTTACTTCCTTTACATTCGCACATACTGGCAATTAGCAATTACCTAATTCAAACAAACCTTAACACCCTCAGGTCAAAGAGAAAGTGCCAGCCAAATGCTGGTTACTCAACTCAGGATGGATGTGTGGTGGCTTGTACTCATGGAAGGTCGTTTCACCATCTGGCAGAACATGGAGGACACCTATGTCATCGCCAAGCCAAGCCATCTGGAAGGGGAAGCAAAGCTCCACCTTTGAAAGTGGCCGTCAGTCTCATGGTGGGTTTGTGGGTTGGGATATCATTTCATATGTTGCGGGGGTTCATGAACGTACTTGATCTGGGGCAAGATCCGACTGGGAAAGGTGTAAGGCGTTTTTTTTTTTTTTTTTTTCCTGTGTGGGATAGAAAGATAGCTTCATTCTCCAGGAGGATTCTTTAGCACAAAATCTAGATGGAAATACCAGAAGCACGATGCATAGAGTGCCTGGTTTGTTCACTGAACAAGCAGCGTCACTGAGCGAGCAGGTGAGAGACTCAAAAGAAAAGGTCATTAAAATCTGACCTGAGATTGAACTATCTGAGTTGTAGCCCTGCCTCGGGTCTTGGAAATGCTGAAGTCGATAAATCATCCTGATTTTAATTTTCCGATTATTTTAGCTGGATGTTCCCTATAGTTCACTGTATACAGGGCCTTAATAATTAATTGTTGTATGAATATTTTGCTCAAGAAATCAACATTAGTTTTGTTTAATAAACACAACTCTTGGGACATGCAAGAAAAGGGCAGTGAGAGATTCTTGATGTAAAGGAAATCTTCCTATGTTTCCAGGCAAATGTTTGATTAAAACTTATTTCTAAGAAAATGCAAAAGCAAAAGGTACTCTTGTAAGTATATTACATACTCGACAGTAACACATACTTCTGGTAGGCATATAATGCTAGTGGAATGCTAATATGTTGCTCATGGCATTGTGAGCTGGAAAAATAACATCACTTTATTTAAAAAACCATTAAAAATTTATACTCCCTGATCTAGTGATCCTATTCCTAGGAGTCTACCCAGAGGAAATAATATTAAAAAAAGAAACTATAAGCACAAATATATAATGTAGAGGATATTTATATTAAAGGAAAAATTGGAAACAATGCCTATTGCTGAAATTTTAAGTTAAGTAAATTATGGTACATTAATAAGATGGATGATTACATGGCTATTTAAGTAATACTAATTATCATGATTATGTAGCAAGATGATAAACAGTTATGGTGTACTGTAGTATTTAACTTACACATATCATAAAAAGAAATGTAATTAAAATATAAAAGGGGTTGGAGAGATGGCTCAGTGGTTAAGGCACTTGCCTGCAAAACCTAAGATCCCAGGTTCGACTTCCCGGTACCCATGTAAATCCAGATGCACAAGGTGCTGCATGCATCTTGAGTTTGTTTGCAGTGGCTAGATGCTATGGCATGCCTATTCTCTTTCTCTCTCCCTCTCTTAAATTAATAAATGAATAGATAAATATGGAAAAGGTGCTAGGATTATTAATGGGCTCACCTCAGTGCACTTAGGATCACTGATTCTCTAAAGTATCTAAGATTGTTTTCAACCACTAATATTACCTAGAAAATAAATACTTCAAAGTTTCACTAAGAGATGACTTTCTAGTGTCACTGAAAGAGGGAGAGAGGGAGACCAATGTGGGAAGAAGTCTTCAGTCTAGGCCAACCTGCAAGGAAGCAGGCCAGGCCTGAAGGACAGCATAGATTCCAGAAAACTGACACAGAACATAAACCACGAGGCTTTGCTAAAATCAGGTCTGTGAAATGAGTGACTTTGAAAAGGAATAATTAGGAAAAATTCTTGAAATAAAATCTACAAAGGGAATAATGATCACAAAGACTGAGCCCAACTGAGTTAATATACTTTGGATCCTTCTCAGAAATTGACAATTAGGTTAATCATTCAAATAACCACGCATCATGGTTAATCTTTGCTTGTCAACTTGACAGGACTTAGAATCACCATATAAACAGATCTCTGCTGGTGTCTGTGAGGAATTTTCTAGATGAGATGTGAGGACCCATCTTAATGGGTGACACCTTCCTATGGGCTGGTTCCTGGATTGCGTATCAAGGAGTGAAAGCTAGCTGACATTCAATGTTCACTGGTCTTTCTCCTTCCTCCATGCTGCTGTGAAGATGTGATACCAGCTGTCTGCTCCTGCCATGCTTTCCCTGTCAGGAGAGACTCTGCTCAAAACTATAAGCTGAAATAAGTCCTTTCTGAAGCTGTTCCTGGTGGGGTATGTTGTCCCAGTAACGAGAAAGTGACCAACACTCTATGCTTTCTACATGGGTTCCCAGAAGGCAGATGTGTTTGATTTTACACATAAGAACATTTGTAGCCACAACATAATCTTAGCCAGTTATTCTCTGAGGATCTTTCACCTTGCATGCCCAATACCCTTCTTAGGAAAAGGAAAAACAAAATTCCATTTTTTTCCAAGTTAAGGCACAGAAGTTATTACTAGCCTAAAGTTATGGAGGCAGCAAGAGTCCAAGTTATAGTCAGACATAGGTGTGCTCTCTCCTAGTGAGCTACAAGAGTGAGGGAATGAATATATAACCTGTGTCCAGTATTCCCCATTCCCCATTCTTCTGCATAGAAGTGTTTATCCATAAGTCAAATGAGCACTATGAAAGGCTCTATGCAGGGTATAAAACTGGAGTCTATGTTTTTATTTTAATTTTAAACTTAAAAAAATATTTATTAGAGGGAGAGAGATGAGGGAAGGAGAGAATGGGCACACGTGGGCCTCTAGACATTGCAAATGAACTCCAGATGCATGTGCCACCTTGCATGGCTGGCTTATATGGGTTCTGGGGTATCAAACCTGGGTCCCTAGGCTTCGCAGGCAAGTGCCTTAACTGCTAAGCCATCTCTCCAGCCCTAAAGTTGGAGTCTAAACTAATTTATATTGTGAGCAATAGTGAGCTACTCAGACATGAATACAAAAAGAAGTAGAGGCCACAGATAGACAAATTGAGAGTTGTAGAGGTGGCCAGGGGTAGGAGATAGTGGCTATCATGGGTATAAATGGCCAGAGAGGAAAGGTTGTTGTGGCCTAGCGTCCTGCTCCCCATCATCCGTGGAACTCATTGTTCACTGCTCTTTGATGTTTCTGCAGTTAGTGCTCTGTGTCTTTTGAATGGGTTGCCATGCTGGGTGCAACTCCATGTGGAAACAAGGGGTTATCATGAATGAGGTACGCAGCTAAAGTAAAACTTGAACCTAGTCTTTCCAGTACATGTGCCACAGATAGGCTCTGACATCATCACTTTGTTCGATTTGTTTTTGCTATGAGCAACAGCATCATGACTTCAATGCTAATAAGTTAAGCACAAAATGGTAGTCTGCTCTAGATGGTTCTGGCTTTGGAAGGAAAAGGGCCACCTTCCATATGGTGTATGTTTCGAGCTCCTTTCTCTGTGTCCCACCCATCCTAGATTCCTTCTGTCTCCTTATTTGCAGTGGTCTCTGGTCTCTGTTCAATCTTTCCTTCTCTCTCAGACATCTTTGTTGTATACCTCTGACTCCCATGAATATCAGCTCCTCCACCTCTCGTGGGTCACATTCTTTATGAAGCCATCTGTTCCTCTAAATACAGCTAACAACTGTATTCCTTCCATGTCCTAACATGGCTTCTAAATTTCTGTCACCAAACTCACAATGAACACTTTATTTATTTTTAAAGATTTTATTTATTTTTTATTTATTAGAAACAGAAAGAAGGAGAGAGAGAGAGAGAGAGAGAGAGAGAGAGAGAGAGAGAGAGAGAGAGAATGGGTGCATCAAGGCCTCCAGCCACTGCAAACGAACTCCAGATGCATGCGCTCCCTTGTGCATCTGGCTAACTTGGGACCTGGAGAATTGAACTGGGGTCTTTAGGCTTCGCAGGCATGTGCTTTAACTGCTAAGCTATCTCTCCAGCCCAGAACACTTTATTTTAATGTAACTATCACTCCTAAATTTTTCCTGGTGCTGAGAATCAAACTCCTGGATTAGTACATGTTGGATAAACATGGTACCACTGAGCTACACCCTAACATTTCCCCTAAATATTTTGAGGGTGCTGCTGTATCTTATGGGCGTTTTCCAAACACATTACACCGTGTCAGGTATAAGTGCTTAATACCTATTTGTGAAATTAAGACAGAAATGATAATAGAGTCTTTTTTGCTTGTTTAGCCCAGTAATTAATTTTGAATTCTTGGCACCAACCATCATATTTATCTCAGAAGCTGGGATGAGTAGGGAACACAATGATCAAGAACTCTTTCTGGTGGACTGATCTCAGTTCACCTCCCTGGCGCACCACTTAACAGCTTTGTCATATAAAATACATGAATTTTGTGGGCTGTGGGATATGGCTCAGTGGATAAGAGTATTTACCACTTATGCATGAGGCTGTGAGAGGACTTGAGACTTCCTGAGGTGGATTCCCCAGCACCCACATAAAAAGATGGAGGTGGCCATACATGGCTATATCTCTAGACCTCTGAGGGACAGATGGGAGAATAGCTGGGGCTTGCTCACTGAAAACAGTGAGCTCCCGGTGAAGAAATATTCCATCTTAAGGAGACACACAGGATGACAGAGGAGAGCATTCTCCACCCTCCACCACGTGAGCAGTGAGTTCACACCTTGGCACACACACATGTGCATATGCGATACACCACACATACAAGACATACTCTACACATTCACATATGCCAAAAAGAAAGCAGGAGTTTTTCCAGACCTCAACTGTTTCCCTTTAAAATAACAAATGTAACATCTACATCACTGGGTGCTGTGATGATGGACTGGGCTCATAAGAAAATAACTTTGGGGCTGGAGGGATGGCTTCGCGGTTAAGGCGCTTTCCTACAAAGCCAAACGACCCAGGTTTAATTCTCCAGTATCCACGTCAGCCAGATGCACAAGGTGATGCATGCATCTGGAATTCGTTTGCAGCAGCTGGAGCTCCTGGCATGCCCATTCTCTCTCTCTCTCCTTCCCTCCAATAAATAGATTGATAAGTTTTTAAAAAAGAAAATGACTGTATAGTGTCCAGCAAATAACAGATAACTAATAAATGGCAGTTACTATTACTTTATTAGTTTTATCACAATTTCCCCAAATTCCTTAGAGAAATAAGATATACAAATGTGTCAATGTTCAAGGGCAAGGAAAATAAAGTACCCAGATGCCAAGCGCTTGCATCCTCTCCCCCCTGCCAGGGCCACAGTCACTAGTCACTGCACTCTGGCTGCCACTCTCCCCTGATTAGGGCACACAGAGAGCTGCATGATAAGGAAAGACTGAAACACTTCAGAGGCAGGAAGAGATTGGCCTGGCAGGCAACAGCCTGGCAGAGGGTTCCAGAACAGATTTGGGACTTGTGTGTTGAGCTCACTACCTCTCTCTTGTCCCAGCAGGAAGGAGGTGAAGGGTGGCTATGTCTGAAGAAAAGAGACTGTGTCAAGCAGCTGCACATCTCATGGGCTGATGGGAACACATAAGACTGGAACCCTTAGAAAGGCTTCCTAGTGTCGCCCATTCAAAAGAAAGGTGCCATATAATCTTCCCGCAAGCCGGTGTTTCGTAGAACTCAACTGTGATGTCTTTGGAGCGGGCCTGAACTGCTCTTGGATGTCAGGACATTTGTATCAGGTGTGAAGTGCATGTTCCAGTGGAGTGAGGCCCACAGATGCATCAGCATGTCTAATCAGCATATCTCACACTGGCTGAGCAGCTACCACAAGCCAACTCAGGCTGTGTAGGGAACCACACACCGCACCTTCACCACCGCCGTGGAAGTCTCTGAGAGCAACTGGATAACAAGAGGCCAGGTATGTGAACTTGTCACTGCCAAGTGGCCAGAATGCACAGAGCTGAGACTGGAACCCAGACCTGCTCTCGCCACAGCCTCCTGGAAGAAGGAATGTCTATGAGGAAAACAAATTAATTTCAATAGGCATTGTGGAGAGAAAACAAGTAACTGTTCTGTGTGAAAATATTCTTGGGCTGGAGAGCTGACTCTGGTTAAAGCCACTACTGTCTTACAAAGCCTGATAGTCCAAGTTCAATCCCCCAGTACCCATGTAAAGCCAGATGTACAAAGTGGTGCATGTGTCTGGAGTTCACTTGCAGTGGCAGGAAGCCCCAACATGCCCATTTCTCTCCCTCTCTCTCTTGGCTTACAAATACATAATAATAAATAAATATTAAAAAGAATTTTCATTAATCATAAATCCTACCTATAAAGTGCCACAAAGGGTTTTCATCCAGAGAAAGTTAGTCCATTTCTCCTTTAACAGTTTAGGATCTTCTCTTTGTGTGTGTGTGTGGGGGGGGGGGGAGCAGTGGTTCTCAAATGAGTCCATGCTTTGCCACCTGGAGGGCAACTTGGCAATGTATGGAGGCATTTCTGGGTGTGACACATGAAGGTTACTATTGGCATCTAGTGAGTAGAGTTCACGGACACTGCTAAGCATCCTAGAATACGTAGGGTAACCCACTTCAGCAAATAATTATCCAGCTTGAAATGTCAAAAATGCTGAGGGTGGCTTAACAGACACAGGTCCTTGCTTATCTTCCATTCTTGGTTGTGAGCCAAATATATCACTCTCAAAATAGGTCAACATAAAAACCAACCTAAGTGGGCCTCTTGTAGGCTCAGGAAGTAGGGCTAATTTCAAACCTCACTCCCCTCCTCTATTCATCATTTTCTCATTTTATTTGATTTTATATTCAATGCAATCAAACCCTCTAATACTAAATCATTTCTACCTTCTAGTACCCTCACAGGCATACGATTATAAGAATCAAGATTGGATGATTTAGACAGGCAAGCTCAATTAATTAATTAGTATCTGTGGAGGAAGTTAGGAGATAAAAAAGAGGACAGAGGATGATTTATGTGGCAATAAACCTAAGCTCTGCTATCAGCCCTTCTAGTAGGAGATGTCATATGCTTGCTTGGTGGTACCGGTTCCATTTCTGCCGCTCCTTGTCTCCCAAAGAGATTGAAGGGGGACACTCACTGAAAGTATGCTTAAGGAACAACTTTGGCTCCATAGAGATGGAGGCCAGCTCTCGAACAAGGTGGTTGTCAGAATGGCAGAGAACTCAGATGAAGAACAATGATAAAACTAATGATGCATACAAGTTAGCAGGTCACAAGTTCTGGGAAACTGGAAACCATAAGGCAGTGATGGTGAGTTTCATGCGTCAACTTGATTGGGCCACAGCGTGTCCAGATATTTGCTTAGTCATGACTCTTGTGCATCTGTCAAGATGTTTGTGGATGGGATGGATGTTTGAATTGGTAGACTGAGAAAAAAAATATATGGTCCTTCCTAACGTGCATGGGTTCTAGTCAATCCACTGAAGGCTTAAATAGACAAGAGACTAAGTAACGGATAATTTGCTATCTATTCTGCCTGTCTTTGAGCTGAGACATTGGCCATCTTCTTTTTTAGACGCAAACTGGAACTGTATCATTGGCTCTCCAGATTGTAGATCTTGAGAATTCTCCTCCATAATTAAGTGAACCAGTTCCTTATAATATATCCATCTCTCATATATGTTTTTGTACATGTTTGTCCATATATATATGTAATATATATATAATATATATATGGACATATAAATAAAATCTTATTATTTTCCTTTTTTGCGGGGGGGTGGTTGGGCTTCACGGTAGGATCTCACTCTAGCCCACACTGGCCTGGAATTCACTATGTAGTCTCAGGCTATTGTTGAAGTCACAGTGATCTCCTACCTCTGCTTCCTGAGTGCTGGGATTAAAGGTGTGTGCCACCACACCTGGCTTACTCTATTTTTTAAAAAATATATTTTCATTTACTTAGCTGCAAACAGAGGCAGACAGACAGACAGAGAATGGGTGTATTGGGGACTCTAGCCACTGCAAACAAACTCCAGATGCATGTGCCACCTTGTGCACCTGGCTTTACGTGGGTACTGGGGAATCAAACCTGGGTTGTTAGGTTTTGCAAGCAAGCTCCTTAACCACTAAGCTATCTCTCCAGACATGTTCTACTTTTCATAGACATTTCTGAGTAATAAAGATTCTATAGACAGCATGACCATAAAGTAAACAATATCACTCACCAAGAATATAGCGTCGTACTAAGAATCTATGTCCATTTTGCAGCCACAAAACTAGGTAGGTATCGTTACCCTCATTCCAGAGTGGAGGAAAGTCAAACTTGAGAAGATAAATGATAGGCCATTGTCTTTAGGCCAGGCAATGCTCTTGCTTTGGTTAAAAAGTGTCTGGTACTTGTTGATTCCGTAAGTATTAAGTAGAGGATGGGAGGTGTCAAGGCCCCTAACAATCATTACTGCTGGGATAGGACAGGAAGACCTTGGTATCCATCTCTCACCCCTTCACCCACAGTTTCCCTATTTCCCAGTTAGGTTGTGACTGACTCCTGATATGGTCAGAGGAGAAATGTTTCTGCTGCCTGGCTGTGCAGTTCTCACAGGCACAGGTGGCCACATCTCTTAGTTTTGAAGAGTTTGGGTGATAAGGAAATTGTCCCTCATCTATATACTGAGAGATGAGAGGAAAAGAATGACTGGATTCAAGCTGTCCCTCCTGTTCTACTAAGTTTCTGGCAGGAAGGCAAGGCCCCAGGGGAGGTACGTGGGAAAGTGGTAGATCTGCTGCTGTATACGGCAAGGGTTAGAAATCACTCTGTATTTAAGGAGAGGCTAATGCTAGTCACCCTAATTCGATCATTATGCATTGTACACATGTATCAGGTCACCACAATGTTCCCCCCAAAACATGTCCTATTATCTTATGTCAATAAAACGGTTCCAGTTTGACTATGAAAAAAAACCAAACCAACAGACCCCCTCGACCTCTTAGAATTCAACTTTGATTCATGCAGGTTAAATTGAGTCTCTAGATTCCCAGGATTTAACAACTGACATTTCCACCACAGGTTTTCAAACATGGCCTGCATCAGGGAGCTTTCTAATGTTTTTTGCTTTGTCTGGCCTCTCTCTCTCTCTCTCTTACTCTCTCTCCTGATTCAGAATGTCCAGGGGGAAGACTGGAAAACTCTATGTTTAACAAGAGACTCAGTAATTCTCATGAAACCAGTCTGGCAACAGCCCATGAAAACACCTACGTCTTTCCCCCGGTACTTAACTCGTAGTTATTTGTCCTTCAGACAGAGAAAAGTAGTGTAGACTGTGGGAAAATGCAGTTTACAGCCTTGCTCATTTCATATAATAAAACACCATGCATCCTGTAAACGGTGTGGTACAGTGCTCCAGTGTTGGGCTGCAGAATGGGGCAAAGGGGGGGGGGTGGCTTTCAGCCCTGCTCAAGCTATCCAACCTGTGTAAGGCCCCAGAGACCAGGGCATGTTTTGCCCTTCCAGAACTTTTTTCTCCCTGTTGTAACATATTTCCTTTGGACACTGACTAGGATGTTCTACCTTGCGCCTCCAGGGTGTAGGGGTTTCAAATTTGTAGCCTAGCACTGTTTGAATCAGCCTCATCATGAATGGGTATTGCTGGATGGTCTATCTATCCCTAGACCAGTACTTTATGGTGTTTAGAAATCTCCCAGGGAGTTTGGCACAACATTTCTCTGAGCCCCAAATGCGGAGCCTCAGATTCATTTCCTTCCGGCAGACCTGTGGATCTGAATTTCTAATAACGTTGCAGGGGATGGCAGTATTGCTAATGTAAGCACCTCTCTTGAAGCATTGCTATTCAGAACCTCGGGTTCCTTCAGGCAGGGTAAATTGTCCTCTTCTCTTTCTATCGAAGGTGCTCCTGACATGTTTGTTGAATGAGTGAATGAATAAATGAACGACTATGTAATGAAACTTGCACGAATGATGTTAGCAGTTCCTTTAAGTAGAGTTGGAATTTGTTGGGGTGGGGAGCATAATTTCTTTTCTTTTTTCTTTTTTTTTTTGAGAATTGGGCTAGAAATACTAGGGTATGCAGGCATCTGAACAATATAAAAGTCTGTGATCATTTATGATATCTTTTTATCTTCCATCTTCAGGAATGATTTTACCAGGAAAATAGTGAACACCACCCTGTTTTCTGGCTATCTTGAACTAGAAGCTGGCTGACAGCAGTGACTGTCATCTTGCACCACAGCAATATGAGGTGAAGGGTCTCTGGGGGAGAGGGCCATCACGCCAGCTGCTCTCAGCAGGGGTGCATTTGTACGGCCAGTTAGTCAGTTGTAACCCGGGCGATTCCATCCTCTGCACTGGACAGAAGAAGCAAGTGTCCCAAGTCATTACATTCTGACAACTACTCTAAAAGTCCCACAGAACCTTCCAGGAGAAAACTGTCCACTGGCACAAGCAACAGCAAATCAAAGAAGAGGGCACAGGTTATACATGGAGTTTAATCCCAGTTGCCAGTGAAATTCCTCTCCATCTCCACAATGTCAGCTCAGCTCAGCTGGCCGAGGACATTCCGAGGGATTGCTTTGTGATTTCTCTCATTGCTTTTGTACCCCCCCCCCCCCCCCCCCCCGCTCACTCGTCCTGCAGACTGGAGCCCTGTGTGCTTGAACTGCATGAGGGAGTTCTGCTTTTCTTTCCTCTTGCTCCCTTTTCTTCCATATTCATCTATTTTCTCCTTTTTTGCACTCTTCAAATTTATTGCCTCTCGAGGGCTTTCCTGTTGACCAGTCCCACAACTTATAGAAAACTTTCATGAGGTACTCTTCCTTAGAAAAGGAGCAATCATAAAAAAAAATCTCCAGTTTCTATAGATTTTTTGAAGAGGAAGAGCAAAGCACATTTCAACAGGATTCTACAAGGTATATTAGTGTTTCTCCTCTTGCATGCCAAATCTCAAGGGGGTTAGAAATGTCTGCTTATAAAGCAAGCTAAAAAAGAAAAGTAACAGAACTGGAGAGATGGCTCAGTGGTTAAGGCGCTTGCCTACAAAGTCTAATGACAGGGGTTGATTTCCCCAGTACCCACATAAAGTCACATGCACAAAGTAGCACATGCATCTGGAGTTCATTTGCAGCAGTAGAGGCCCTAGTGTGCCCACTCTCTCTCTCTGTCTCTGCTTGCAAATGAATGAATGAATTATAAAATTTTCGTTTGAGAGAGAGATACAGAGAGAATGGGCATGTCAGGGTCTTCAGCCACAGCAAATGAACTCCAGATGCATGCTCCACCTTGGACATATGGCTTATGTGGTCCTGGGGAATTGAATTTAGGTCCTTTGGCTGTGGAGGCAAGCACTAAGCCATCTCTCCAGCCAGAATAAATAATTTTTTTTTAAAAGTAACAAAGCCAATAACAAATGATGAAATTCCACACTGGCTCCTAACACAGAAGGCTATCTTAAAACAGTTCCCAACTTTCTATGTGTGGATGAGCATCTTGTTGTTCAAAGAATCCTCACAACTTCTCGGATGACATCAGTGCACTCCGTCCACGGCCCACACTGTGAGGACACCAGTGCACGCCGTCCACGGCCCACACCGTGAGGATACAAGTGCACGCCGTCCATGGCCCACACCGTGAGGACACCAGTACACGCCGTCCACGGCCCACACCGTGAGGACACCAGTGCACGCCGTCCACGGCCCACACTGTGAGGACACCAGTGCACACCGTCCACGGCCCACACTGTGAGGACACCAGTGCACACCGTCCACATCCCACACTGTGAGGACACCAGTGCACGCCGTCCACATCCCACACTGTGATGACACCAGTGCACGCCGTCCACGGCCCACACTGTGAGGACACCAGTGCACACCGTCCACGGCCCACACCGTGAGGACACCAGTGCACACCGTCCACGGCCCACACTGTGAGGACACCAGTGCATGGCGTCCACGGCCCACACTGTGAGGACACCAGTGCACACCGTCCACGGCCCACACTGTGAGGACACCAGTGCACACCATCCACGGCCCACACTGTGAGGACACCAGTGCACGCTGTCCACATCCCACAGTGTGAGGACACCAGTGCACACCGTCCACGGCCCACACCGTGAGGACACCAGTGCACGCCGTCCACGGCCCACACCGCGAGGACACCAGTGCACGCCGTCCACGGCCCACACCGTGAGGACACCAGTGCACGCCGTCCACGGCCCACACCGTGAGGACACCAGTGCACGCCGTCCACAGCCCACACCGTGAGGACACCAGTGCACGCCGTCCACGGCCCACACCGTGAGGACACCAGTGCACGCCGTCCACGGCCCACACTGTGAGGACACCAGTGCACGCCGTCCACATCCCACAGTGTGAGGACACCAGTGCACGCCATCCACGGCCCACAGTGTGAGGACACCAGTGCACACCGTCCACGGCCCACAGTGTGAGGACACCAGTGCACGCCGTCCACATCCCACAGTGTGAGGACACCAGTGCACGCCATCCACGGCCCACACTGTGAGGACACCAGTGCACGCCATCCACGGCCCACACCGTGAGGACACCAGTGCACACCGTCCACGGCCCACACCGTGAGGACACCAGTGCACGCCGTCCACAGCCCACACTGTGAGGACACCAGTGCACACCGTCCACATCCCACACTGTGAGGACACCAGTGCACACCGTCCACGGCCCACACCGTGAGGACACCAATGCACGCCGTCCACGGCCCACACTGTGAGGACACTAGTGCACACCGTCCACATCCCACACTGTGAGGACACCAGTGCACGCCGTCCACATCCCACACTGTGAGGACACCAGTGCACGCCGTCCACATCCCACACTGTGAGGACACTAGTGCACACCGTCCACATCCCACACTGTGAGGACACCAGTGCACGCCGGCCACGGCCCACACTGTGAGGACACCAGTGCACACCGTCCACGGCCCACACCGTGAGGACACCAGTGCACGCCGTCCACGTCCCACACTGTGAGGACACTAGTGCATGGCGTCCACAGCCCACACTGTGATGACACCAGTGCACACCGTCCACGGCCCACACCGTGAGGACACCAGTGCACGCCGTCCACGGCCCACACTGTGAGGACACCAGTGCACGCCGTCCACGGCCCACACTGTGAGGACACCAGTGCACGCAGTCCACGGCCCACACTGTGAGGACACCAGTGCACACCGTCCATGGCCCACACTGTGAGGACACCAGTGCATGCCGTCCACGGCCCACACTGTGAGGACACCAGTGCACGCAGTCCACGGCCCACACTGTGAGGACACAATTGCATGCCGTCCACGGCCCACACTGTGAGGACACCAGTGCACGCCGTCCACGGCCCACACTGTGAGGACACCAGTGCACACCGTCCACGGCCCACACCGTGAGGACACCAGTGCACGCCGTCCACATCCCACACTGTGATGACACCAGTGCACGCCGTCCACGGCCCTCACTGTGAGGACACCAGTGCACACCGTCCACATCCCACAGTGTGAGGACACCAGTGCACGCTGTCCACATCCCACACTGTGATGACACCAGTGCACACCGTCCACGGCCCACACTGTGATGACACCAGTGCACGCCGTCCACATCCCACAGTGTGAGGACACCAGTGCACGCCGTCCACGGCCCACACCGTGAGGACACCAGTGCACGCCGTCCACGGCCCACACCGTGAGGACACCAGTGCACGCCGTCCACGGCCCACACCGTGAGGACACCAGTGCACGCCGTCCACGGCCCACACCGTGAGGACACCAGTGCACGCCGTCCACGGCCCACACCGTGAGGACACCAGTGCACGCCGTCCACGGCCCACACCGTGAGGACACCAGTGCACGCCGTCCACGGCCCACACCGTGAGGACACCAGTGCACGCAGTCCACATCCCACACTGTGAGGACACCAGTGCACGCCATCCACGTCCCACACCGTGAGGACACCAGTGCACGCAGTCCACGGCCCACACTGTGAGTAAAGTGGTCTCCGAGCTCCTTAACCTACAGCAGCGCTATAATCCACGTGCGCCCCCTGAGCCCTTGAGATATGAACAGTGCATGGGAAATTTCTTCAGCTTTGAATTTACTTCACTGAAATTTCAGTGACCACACGTGTCCAGTGGTCACTGTATTTGACAGTGTGGTTCCCACACTGTACAACAGAAAACGACAACCAAGCTTTAGCCCAAAGTTTTCAGAAAGAGGAAATGGCAGCAGCAAGGGGCGCTGCCCGCTGTCACCCACACTGAAAACTTGACCTAGTCCCACTCTTCTCCTTTCACTCCATACTCAGCTTTGTCTGCTGCTTCTTTTTTCTTTTCCATGTTCCCAGAATCGCTCTATATACAAAACAGTAATTACAGAAAACTGTATAAACATTCTGAAGTGCAGAAGATTATCTCATTTACTTAAAACTCTTTGACTTGGCAAAAATGAAGCAAGAAACCTTAGAAGAAATAGAACCTTTGTTCAAATGAGCCCTTCCATAGTGTGTGGTGGTGGTGGTGGTGGGGTCTGTCTAGCAGGATTTGGAAGACAGGCTCCAGGGTCACAAGGCTGTGCGTTTTTGGTTCTTGGGCTTGAAAATGGAATAGGATCCAAGTCACGTAGACAAACCAGAAGGTTTAAAGTAAAAGAAAAAAAAAAGGCACCAGTACAAGTGAGTTCCCCGACATGAGGACATGATAAGGGTGGGGAAAGGCAGGTAGGGTTTGGCTTGGGCTAAACCAGAGCTGTCAGCTCTCCGCAGGTTGTGGTCTGTGTTACAATTAACGAGATTTGGAGATGTTCCCTGGGCCGGTGAGTACTAATTTCCATTGAGGAAAAAGTTATGAGGCTTGGATGTCTTAATGATAACAGATAATTTCTCTCTATGGGCATAGCTACAAAGCATGTTGCTACGAGACTGTGTGGACTGGGCTTTTTCTTTTGTGTACAGTTTCCCCTTCAAGCATCCACTTGGCATGAGCCGCAAACCTGCTTGGGGACTCTTGTGATTAATTGCTTGAACTGGCTGGTGGCCATCAGCAGGATCTTGCAGTTTACCAGTTTCTATACAGATCGTGAAGCTGAAGGTTTAATGGGATTTCAGGCAATAGAGCCCAGATGTCCAAGACTAAGATGTCTGAAATTATGCTGCTTACAAGGCTATGTAGAACTTAAAGGTTTTCCCATTCTTTCCCATCCTTACATAATTGTTGACCAGTCAAATAAATACCAAGGCCTTTACCTTGACATTCTGTATCAAGAGAAGACACCACAACACACACGCATGCACGCACGCACGCACCCACACGCACCCCTATGACTAACAGCCCAGAGATACAAGCTGCCTGTCTCTGGAACTAGGCTCATGGGAATCACCCTTCAGCTAAGGATGTAGCAATAAACAGTCTTACTACCAAAGGAGAAACAGGACTAAGGTAGTTCCACCCCTGTCCACACACACCTCAGGAAGTCAGGGACAGAAGCGCAAACAGGGAATAAGGAGATGTTCTGGCAAAACCGAGACTGGCTGCTAATCCTGTCTCGCAAATGGCTTCCAAGACATACTCAGTTGGAACGTTCTTCTTCCTCAGCTCAGCCTCTCTGGGTCAGTTCCCTGAGTCCACAAACCAATCAGATCTCCCCCCCCGCACCCTGACTCCATGAGCCAATTGGCTCCCTCTTTACACACTTGAGTCAGATGGTGAGGCTCACCCTAATTGGATAGTGATCTATACAGAGAGTTAAGCACGTGGCCCAGCCCTGTCTCTGCCCTGTGACCCTGCCCTGAGCACCCGTGTAAGTCCGTGTGTCTCCTTCTCATCAGGCCGGGAGCGGGAGAGGACTGATCTTGAGCTGGGCATGTTTCTGCTCGCTTCCCATCTGTGTCTCGTTTGGGGTGCCTTCTCACTTGGTTTACTTGTATGATTTTTCTTTGACCTCTGCGCCTGCACCATGTATGTCTTTCTTCTAAACTCTGGGCCTGCTACAAGTGTAACTCCTCTAAACTTGGGGTCCACCACGTGTGTAATAACTCTCAGGACTTTCTTTATTACTCATTTTTTTTTTTGTCTGAATTTCCTGATCTCTGCTCTGGTGTTTGTTATCCTACTTCATATCTTAACTTTCTCCTCTACAGAGGCTCAGGGCTGATGTTTGTTTGATTTTATTTTATTTTTTATTTGAGAGAGAGAGAGAGAGGGAGAGCGAGCCTCAGCCACTGCAATCGAACGCCAGATGCTTGTGCCATCTAGTGGGCATGTGGGACCTTTTGCTTGCCTCACCTTTGTGCGTCTGGCTTAGGTGGGATCTGGAGAGTAGAACATAGGTCCCTAGCCTTCATAGGCAAGCGCCTTAACTGCTAAGCCATCTCTCCAGCCCTGATGCTTGTTTTAAAATTTTACTTATTTTACTCATGAGAGAGAGAAAGAGAGAAAGAGAGAGAGAGAGAAAGGGGGAGAGAGAGAGAGAGAGAGAGAGAAGGGAGAGAGAATATTGGTGTGCTAGGGCTTTCAGCCGCTGTGAATGAACTCCTTGTGCATCTGGCTCACGTGAGTCCTGGCACATGCCTTAACCATTAAGCCATCTCTCCAAGGGCTGATGGTTTTATGCGTTGCTTCCCCATGACTGTATGTTTCCTCCAAATCTTGTTACATGGGCTTCTAGATCCTGTCTTCCATGCGTCTGTGTAACTGCTCCAGCCTTTTTCTAGATACCAGTTTCCCCAAATAAACCTCATGACTTCTCTCTAAGTAAACTCAATAATTCATCATTTATCCTTGTTGAGTCCTTTCTGTCAATTCTTCATTAAAAATGGGATAATGATTCAAAAAAATTAGGGTTCAAAATGGGAGACCCCTCCTGAGCCCCAGAGTCCTGCATCAACAACACCACCTTATCTTAGGCAGCACTTAACTTCCAAATTACTTCCACACATTGAATTCCATTTCATCCTGTCAGCGTCCCAAAAGAATGGGCTGGGACATGTATTATAATTGCCATTTTGATGAGGAAATCAAGGTACACGAAAGAGAAGAGATATTAACAGCTAACACATCATTAGACTCTTGTTTCTATGGGGTTGACATGCATCATTTCCTTGGTCCCACGTCACAGCTTAAAAATTGACATGATGATCTGCTGCACTCTGAAACAGGAGAAGTCAAGTAGAGAGAGAGGCTGGGGCACATGCCTGCTATAAGGGATGGAGCCAGTGTGGGACCGGGGCAGTCTGGCTCCAGCCACTGTGCGCAGCACCTCCACAGGAAATGCCGTCATGCCCTTAGCATTCCACACAGAGCCTGGAGCCATTGGTCGGACAGCATTCTTTTTACGTCATTGTGCGGTACATTCCTAATGATAAACAAGCTGTACCGTGTTCCCTGCTTTCCTTCAGAGCACTTCAGACCTTACAGTGATCTGGGTAGAGAATGGGACTCTATTTAATGGTAACCCATTCAGAGGTATGTGTGTGTGTGTGTGGGGGGGGGTGGCTTAATAGTTGAGACTCTTTGTATTCCAGACTTATCCACAATGCAATGCATCCCTCAGTAGTTGGACACATTAAAAAAATTTTTTTTGTTTATTTTTATTTATTTGAGAGCGACAGAGAGAGAAAGGCAGAGGGAGAGAGAGAATGGGCACGCCAGAGCCTCCAGCCACTACAAACGAACTCCAGACGCGTGTGCCCCCTTGTGCATCTTGCTAACCTGGGCCCTGGGGAATCGAGCCTCGAATCGGGGTCCTTAGGCTTCACAGGCAAGCGCTTAACCGCTAAGCCATCTCTCCAGCCCAGTTGTTGGACACATTTGTCCCAACTTTGCCTCCTTCCTCGTGTTCCTGTCCATCCGCTCCTACATAGGGAGGTATAGACTCTTTACTGCCAAGAAGTGCCACACGTTCTTGCTAAGCCTCTTTGTTCTGGGCCTCTGTATGGTTTCTTGGACTGAATGAAACATCTCTTTACTGTTTTCCAATCATGCTTAGGATTTAACTTTGGGTCTAGAATGTGCTAGGCAAGCAATTAACTGCCAAGCCACACCCCCAGCTCTAAATCACTGCCTTCTTTGCCTCCCTTCCTTCCTTTACACAGGGTTTTTTTTTTTTTTAATGTAGCCCAGGCTGTCCTTGATTTCATAATCCAAATGCTGGGATTACAAGAGTGCGCCACCACACACAGCACAACCTCACCATCATTTCTCAATGGCCATCCCAGGTCCTCTCCTAAACATTGGAAATATAAAAACCAAATACAAGGGCTGGAGAGATGGCTTAGCGGTTAAGCGCTTGCCTGTGAAGCCTAAGGACCCCGGTTCGAGGCTCAATTCCCCAGGACCCACGTTAGCCAGATGCACAAGGGGGCGCACGCATCTGGTGTTCGTTTGCAGTGGCTGGAAGCCCTGGCGCGCCCATTCTCTCTCTATATATATCTGCCTCTTTCTCTCTCTGTCTGTCACTCTCAAATAAATAAATAAAAATAAACAAAAAATTAAAAAAAAATAAAAGCAAATACAAGTGACCCTTGGTCTTTCCCTCAGGGCAGCATCCAGTTTGCTGAGACACTCACACACAGAAGCCACACGAGTGCACGATTTCTTGCCCTGCTTGCTCTTATAGAGGGGCAGGATTCCAGGGGAGCACACAGGAGTGCTCACCCCTGTTTATAGACCTAGCTGGGGATCCTCTCACCTAGTTAAGGGAACCTCATGGAAGAATCGACTGCATTTTATGCATCTAAGTATAGCCAAGCAACCTGTGTACTCCCTCAAACTGAACAAACATGTAAGAAGAGATGAGGTCCCTTTATTATGACTGAAGAAGACTTGGGGCCTCCTGTCTCATTTTTGTTTGGCATTGATGAAGAGGGAGGCAGACCACTGCTGCTGTCCACACATGCCCCACATGACACTGGCCCAGACAAGGCAGAGGGCAGAAGGCCCTCGCACTCAGTGAGCAGTAACTAAAACCGTGGATCTCTTTTGCAAGATGCCAAGGAAAGCATAATGTACTGTCTTAAAATCGCTTTAGGCAAAACCCTCCCCAAACCTACCTTTGTCCTCAAGGGTTGGAAAATATCTTATGTTTTTAATTATTCAGAACAGTGACTTTGCCTGGTTAGTGTTATGCAGCTGCTGTTAAAATGGTCTGTGAAACAAGTTTTAGAGAAGTTCACGAGTTAACGGGAATTGGTCTGATCCACCTTAGGCAAGTATTCTTCCATTGGGCCACATCCCTAGCAAACAACAAGCTTTATTAATATATATATATATTAATTTTTTGTTCATTTTTATTTATTTGAGAGTTACAGAGAGAAAGAGAAAGAGGGGGATATAGAGAGATTGAGAATGGGTGCGCCAGGGCCTTTAGCCACTGCAAACGAACTCCAGACGCATGCACCCCCTTGTACATCTGGCTAACATGGGTCCTGGGGAATCAAGCCTCGAACCAGAGTCCTTAGGCTTCACAGGCAAGTGCTTAACTGCTAAGCCATCTCTCCAGCCCTATTAATATTTTTTTAATCAGCTACTCTTACAAGTTTGGTTTTGGGATACTGCAGCTGCATTTTATTGATACCTTGATGTTTGTTGGAGACAAGGGTAATTCTGGCACTGCACAACACTCATATCTTTATAGAATTAACCTGTGTTGCTTTACAATTGTACATGATCAGTATGAGCCTTGCATATGTGAGGCTCTGAGTTTGATTCCCAGCACTGAAAACAAAAAGAATCAGGATTTAGAGAGTGAAAGCACTATGTTTTTTCTTTCTTTTGCTGGCTTTAGCACATCAGAGACACAGCTTTTTCATCTGCAAATGGAGAGAATTTTATGTTTTGCATAGTTTTTTTTGTAAGGCACACAATATTTCATCCAATCCAAGACGTATTTCTAAATATATCTTATTTATTTATTTATTTGAGAGGGAGAAAGAGAGAGAGAGAGAGAGAGGAGAAGAGAGAGAATGGGCATGCCAGGGCCTCCAGCCACTGCAGACGAACTCCAGATGCATGTGTCCCTTCTGCATCTAGCTTACGTGGGTCTTGGAGAATCAAACCAGGATCCTTTGGCTTTGCAGGCAAACGCCTTAACCATTAAGCCATCTCTCCAGCCCAAGACGTATTTCTAAAAATGTACCAAAAACCTGAGGACATGGCTCAGTGGTCAAGGGGGGTTACTACTTAATTATAAAGGTCTGGGAAGGCCTAAGACTATCTGAGTTTGACTCCCCAGAACCCACGTAAAAAGCTGGGTGTGGCCATGCTGATCTGTAACTCCAGTCTTGGGGTAAAGTGGGGTGGGGGATGCAGAGACCAAGAAATTACTAGGGCTGGATGACTGAAAAAAATAGCACCCTAGGTTGAGGAAGAGACCACATTAGAAAGAAGTACTGGGCAGATGAGCAATAGAAAAGGGTCCCTAAAGTTCTCCTCCAGGCTCTGCATGTGCATGCACAATATGCATGTATCTGTGCATGTGTGTGCGCATGCATGTGCACGTGCACACACACACACACACTCATGCATATACCACACATAATATACACATAATATATATCATCACAATACTCTATATACGCATGCACATAAAAGTAAATGTAGCAGGGCTGGAGAGATGGCTTAGTGGCTAAGGTATTTGCGTGCAAAGCCAAAGGATCCTGGTTTGACTCTCCAGGACCCATGTAAGCCAGATGCACAAGGGGGCATGTGGTGGTTTGATTCAGGTGTCCCCCATAAACTTAGGTGTTCTGGATGCTAGGTTCCCAGCTGATGGATATTTGGGAATTAATGCCTCCTGGAGGGAGTGTATTGTTGGGGCAGGCTTATGGGTGTTATAGCCAGTTTTCCCCATGCCAGTGTTTGGCACACTCTCCTGTTGCTATGGTCCACCTTATGTTGGCCAGGGGGTGAGGTCCACCCTCTGCTCATGCCATCGTTTCCCTCTGCCATCGTGGAGCTTCCCCTCGAGCCTGTAAGCCAAAATAAACCTCTTTTTCCCAGAAGCTGCTCTTGGTTGGGTGATTTCTACCAGCGATGCGAACCGGACTGCAACAGGGCGCACGCGTCTGGAGTTCATGTGCAGTGGCTGGAGGCCCTGGCACGTGCCCCTTGCCACTCTCTCTCTCTCCCTCTCTCAAATAAATAAAATGTATTTAAAAATAAATTAGCAATAGGAAAGAGCAACAACAAAAATCACTAACAGTGAGACATTGATGCAGTGCTTGGTAGTTCTAGAAAAGGCATCATATTAGCCTTGTATTGCTTGGAGATTTCTTCCATCTGTTCCAAAGAACCCAGCAATTTCTCTGCCTTCAGGTACCAGCTTCATGTGCGATAGGTAATCCTTGCGCATGTATCCCACTAATAAAACACGACACACCTGCATTTATTTGTGATACATTTCTGAGTGAAGAGCTCAGATTGCTGCTTTGCAAAAACATGTCAGATTGGAGTTACACCTCCATTGTCAAAGTTTGCCTCACGGACGGTGCTGTTTCCACGACTTTTGGCTTACAGTAGACATTTTTGTTTCAATGCCAAATTATAGTGTAATATTTCAGAAGCTACTTTAAATAGCAATTAGGCTTGAGTGAAGTGATAAAACTATGAACAATCACAGCCAAATTCTTGACTGCAAGACTACCATATGACCTCTAGGGATTATAAACCCTCCTAAGCTGTAAAATGAACAGTTCAGAAATGTAAAAATAGGAAAAAGTGCAAATCCTAGGCCATGAAAAACAGGAAATGACAGAGCATATATGATGGGCCTTGTACCCAATGCATGCACATCCAGTCTGAAGTCTCTTCCTTTTAATAAAGCATGAGTGTTACGAGGTTCAAATGAGGTTGAGGCCAGACCTCATCTTTTGGACAGGAAACAAAAATGTTGCGTTTCAATCTGATTCTTTAGGGATAAAAATCCATAGCTTAAGAGCTACAAAACCATGAACGATCTTTATATACTTTGTAGTATGCAGAGACTGCGTGCAGAATTTTCACTGTAGCATCCTCACTCTACTGCTCATTAAAAGGAGGTCTTGTTTTTTACTCTTATTCCCCTGAATCTGGGCCAAACCTGCCATTTCCATGCTCAGTAGCATATGGAAGAGATGGCAAGGTATGAGTTCTCAGTCTAATTTTAGGAAGGCCTGGAAAACCTGTTTCCTCTCCTTCAAATCTAGTCATGTGCCATGAATTAAGCCCAAGAGTTACACAGAGAGGCCTACATGGAAGAGAATCGACCGTCCCAACTGACAACCTGCCAAGAAACAGGCTAGCTGCCTGGACTAGCTGCCCGCCATTTGAGTGAACCTGTGGGCAGTAGATCCTCAGCCCCACATGCTAGAATATGTATGGGCTGATGAATACGACACTCCTATCAAGCCTTATCCAAACTGCAAAGCCATGTCCAAAGGGCTGCTGTTTGAAGCCTCTAAGATGTAGGGCAGTGTGTTGTGCATGAAGAGATCAACAGAATTCGTTATTTTGTTAACTGAGCAAGATTTGTTCTAGACCCCCAAGAAGCAAGAGCTGCATACCAAGCCCTCATGGAATTATTCCAGACACTAGATTTACTAAGGGCTGAACCTCATGTTCAGAATAATAGATCTTAAAGATTGAGAACCTCACGACACTCCTGTACTCTCACTCCTCAGTTCACATGTGAGTGTATATCTTTATTATCTTCCTATCTATCTATCTATCTATCTATCTATCTATCTATCTATCTACCTTTTTTCCTATCAATCATCATCTATCTAATCTATGATGAGGGAATCTAGGTGAAAAGAAGCAGAGGGGCTGCGGAGATGGCTCAGTGGTTGAAGGGCCTGCAAAGTTGCTGGTTCAGGTTCAGTTCCTCAGCACCCATGTAAAGCCAGGTGTCAAGTGGTGCATGAATCTGGGATCCCAGTGCGACTATGAGAAGGGGAAGGAGAGCCAGGAGATTCTGAAGCACATGGGCCAGCTGGTCTCCGGTTTACCTGCAGTCTGGTAGTTCATTTGCAGTGGTAAGAGACTCTGTCTCAAAGAAAGTAGAGCACAGACACTCCCAAGTTGTCCTCTGACCTCACATGGGCGCTATGGCGCCCCCCACAACTAACTCACTAAATACATAAACGAGATTATATCATAAAGAGGGTAAAAGGGGGAAAGATTTAGCATAATACACATACCTTCTATGTTAGCAGGAAATAGAGAATAGAGTTCATGAATTAGATGCCAAGGTATCTGTGATAGTCCCAAGCACCCACGGATAGCTGATGGGACTCCAAGGGCACCACGAGAATGGAGACACACATACGAATTGTGGGCGCATTCATTTTAGCCACGGATTATCCAGAATGGAGTCCCAAGTGGGCACAGGATAACGTGGCAGAGCAAAACGGAAGGATGGGAACAAGTCACGTACTCAGGACAGGGTGGCTCCACGTGCAAAGTGTGGCTGCTGCTGATGTCACTGCAGACAGCCAACTACCTTTCACCTTCTTGCTCATTTTCTTTCACCTTCTTGCTAATTTTCTTTTTAAAAATTTTTTTTCTTTTATTTTTATTTATTTATTTAAGAGCAGCAGAGGGAAAGAGAGAGAGAGAGAGAGAGAGAGAGAGAGAGAGAGAGAGAAAGAGAATGGGAGCGCCAGGGCCTCCAGCCACTGCAAACGAACTCCAGATGCGTGCGCCCCCTTGTGCATCTGGCTAACGTGGGTCCTGGGGAATCGAGCCTTGAACCGGGGTCCTTAGGCTTCACAGGCAAGCGCTTAACCACTAAGCCATCTCTCTAGCCCAACTACCTTTCACCTTCTTGCTCATTTTCTGTGCTGGGATGTCAGTCTTTTGTTTCAACAGGAAGCAGCACACGTGCTGATCGCAGTGGTGGTTCCTGCCGCGCGGGAAACCGTGTGGCAGCAGTGTCGTCTGTGTCTACAGGGGTTAACGCTGCCAAGCTTCTCATCTTTGGTGCAGTGTGCAGCTCAGGGAGCTTAAGGAGCCAGGGAAATCTAAATATCACTGGGGCAGGAAGCACCTTAACAGGCGTGTACGCAGGGTGCAATCTATGTGGGTGCGGATGTTAGGAACTGCTTTGGTTTCGTTTGGAAACCCAGAGGTGAGGAAAATAATGACGTTCACGTAGTATCGAATTCAATTCAAACAACCACTGTTTATCACTGCTTTACTGCTCCGGCACTCGTCAAGTCACCATTCCTCCCCATCCCTTGCTAGCTGATGAAAAAGCACTTGCTGTTTGCCCACAAGACCTTACAACATATGGACAGAATGAAACTAGGCAAAGGTCAGGCAGCTTATCTTCGATGAGAGCTTCAAACAAGGAACCCAGCAACCATGGCAGTTGCTGTCTGTTGGGGAAAATTTATTTGAAGTCCTTAAGAAAAAAACCTAAATAACAACAATCATGTTAGGTGAATCTAATTCTCTACACCTGAAAAATAATCAATTTCTCATTTTCATGATAAGGCACGCTATCATCCAATCCCTCTCCTTCAAAAGTTCAGTTTTGGCAATTTCAATAACCTAAGCACTGGCAAGCTTGAGCACCTGTAGGACAAATCTGGCCCACCACTTGCTTTGTCAGTAAAGTTTTATTGGAACCCAACTACATGCTTTCGCTTATGCATTGTCTATAGCCACTTTCAAGTTACAGTGGAGGAACTGAGCACTGTCACAGAGACCATATGACTCACAACCCCTGTCCACAAAGTTACTCACTGATTCTTTTTGTTTGTTTGTTTGTTTGTTTATTTATTTGAGATCGACAGAGAGAGGAGGCAGAAAGAGAGAGAGAGAGAATGGGTGTGCCAGAGCTTCCAGCCTCTGTAAACGAACTCCAGATGTGTGTGCCCCCTTGTGCATCTGGCTAACATGGGTCCTGGGGAATTGAGCCTCAAACCGGGGTCCTTAGGCTTTACAGGCAAGCGCTTAACCGCTAAGCCATCTCTCCAGCCCCCCCTTTTTTTGAGGTAGGGTCTCACTCTAGCCCAGGATGACCTGGGATTCACTATGTAGTCTTGGGGTGGCCTCGAACTCACTGTGATCCTCCTACCTCTGCCTCCCGAGTGCTGGGATTAAAGGCATGCGCCACCACGCCTGGTTACTCACTGATTCTTTATGAAAAAGAAGCTGGCCACTGGTAAAAATCCATCGCACGCTGCAGTGAATCTGAATGTTAGTGAGAAAGCGTTGAGAAGTTTGTATGTAGCAGGGAAAACAGCTGTCACTTTCTAACATGACCCTTTCGTCTGCATCCAGGACAAGTTCTGTGAGATAAGGTGGCAGGACAGAGGCAGACAGTGCTGATTGAATAGTATTTGGTACAGGAATGAGGAAATAGGAAGACGTACTGGATCACAGCCGTTTGCATCTGTCCAGTGCAGGCCTATACATGCCAGAGCGTAAAAAGCAAGTGATGCACACATGATACAATTTAGAAGTCTACCTAAAGGGGCTGGGAAATGGCTCCAAGGATAAATAAAGCGTGAGTGCCTGGTTTGGACTCATGGATCCCATGTCAAAGCCTGAGGCTGTGGAGGGCCTCTGTAATCTCAGTGCGCCTACAGCAACAACCAGGGAGGCAGAGACGGGAGATAACGCTGGAAGCTGACGCACCAGATGACCTGGTGTATGATGCTGTGAACAACCCTGCCTCAAACAAGATGGAAGGCGAAGACTGACGCTCGGAAGTTATTCTTTGACTTCCCCCCACACACGCCTTTACTCACATGAACAAATGGGTATGTGTGTGCATACACATGCAAACAAAAAAAAAAAAAAAAAAAAAAGAAAGAAAGAAAAAGAAGTAAACTATTTAGGGTCTTAAAAAGTTTCAGTAATCTGGGGAACTCTTACATACTGGACCTTATTTACAATATTTCTTGATAAAGTATTCGTTCTATATGACTATCGTAGGGGACAAAATTGCTTGCATGTCTGTACAATGAATGTGTAGACGTCAGTATTTATTGACAATATTCTACATTAGGTTTTCTTGACAGTCCTTAGTGTCAATATTCCCCTCTTCAGCTCATCCAGGCTTGTGTTTTGTTTATTTGTTTTTGAGATGACAGGGTCTTATATAACTCAGGCTGGACATGAACATACTATGTAGCCAGGGATGGCCTTGAACGCCTATTCCTCCTGTCCCCACCTCCAAAAGGCTGGCATTACAGTATGTGCCACCATACCCTCAAAAAAGTCCCTATATTGTTCATCAGCTCACCCCAAATGTACATGGCCTGAGTTCTGAACCCAAAAGACTGCTAGACTCTGTGGGAGATTCAGAACTGCGTGAAGGAGTTTTTGGATCACAAAGTGGTTGAAATGTTTGTGAGAAAAAAAAAGGCACTTAATAATGTATGATATTAGCTGATGCCGGAAGGAAGCCTTATCACATTTCAGGTAAGAGACTGCTCACTTACATAGGCGGGCTCGTAGCAGGGTGGAGCTTGAGCCAGGCATTTGAAGAAATGAGAAATAGTGTGAAAGGGCAGCCTAGGAAGTCAGCAATAACGGATGTCTGCATTCAGTTGCCCCCAGTGCTCTATGTTCCTCATGTGGTAAATTCAAACCCACGGGCTACGTCTGAGGCTCTCTGTAACCATCACCTGTTGGCATCTCCACCATCTCTTCAGAAAGCAGCGCTGGCCTGATTCTGTTCTGGACTTGCTATTCCTGGTACCCAGAAAAGCCTTCTGCCCTCTCAGGATTGCCACTTCCCATTGTTTGAAGCCCAGGTTCTCTGTAAGGCCTCCCTATGGGGCTCTGTCCTAGTGCCTGGCATGTGTTATCGTATTGCATGCACCAAGAGGCAGTTCACACCAGGTACGGTTCACAGGCCAAGTTCTAAAACTCTAAAGCTATTTCTCCCAAGTTGGTCTGTACTCAGTGAAAGTCAAACATGTAGACCAATGACAGCCCTCAATATTAAATTGCTAGGTGAGCCTAAACACATAATCTCGAGTTATTTATTTATCCTATCATGGATCAGTAATAAATTGTTTGCAGCCTGGCACTGGGGCTACGCCTATACTTTAGTATTATTTTTGAATTTTTAATTTTAGCTACTAAATAACTGCATATATTTAGAGTGCAATGTGGTAATTTGATATATGTATATTGTAGGATGATTAACTCAAGCTAATTAACTTATCCATCACTTAGCACACTTGGCATATTTCTTTTTGCGGTAAGAATTTTAAAAAATGTGCTCTTTCAATAATGTTGAGATAATAATGCATCATATTAAGTGTAGCCACCATGGTGTGCAATAGTTCTCAAAATGGGTTCCTCCTATCTAACTTTGTATCCTTCTATCTAAAATCCCCCACACGTCCCAGTCTCTGGAAATCAATATCCTAGTCTCTGCTTCTATGAGTTCAACCTTTTTAGATTCCATGTGTAAGTAAGATTAAGTGGCATTTGGTACAATGTCCTCAATTTCTACTCATGTTGCAGTAAATGGCAGGATTTCCTTCCTTTGTTTTAAAGTTGAGTAATACTCCATTGTACAAATGTGCCTTATATTTCTATCTACTCATCCACTGATGCACACTTAGGTTGACTTCCATATCTTGTCATCCCACCCACTAAATGGCAACAGTCTAGACTGCCTTTACTCTCCTGTTCACAAATCCTGAGGCACATACGATGCCCACTTTAAGAGCAGAAAACCCATGAGCAGCAAACCAAGTTTGAATGCTTAAGAACTACTTCTCCAAAATATTAGTAGCTGTGGTATCCTTGTCCCACCTCTTCAAGGACACTAAGCTGGGAGTTCAGCAAAGCTGCCCTTCAGATGTGGCACGAAACCTCGGCCCTCGTAGTCCCATCATCCTTCCTACTGCTCTCACACCAGCTCGCCACACTTGCTTTGTGTCTGTCTGGACCCGGTATCCACTAGTGTGCGCACATTTGGGATGTGCATTTTGTGTCACGGGAGCGTAACAGACTCGAGCTGTTTACTGTGTGGTTTGCCTTGTGCGACATTTAGATGCCAAATCCCTTGAGGGCAAAGGTTGGTCCCTGGTTCTTCTTGGCCTCTCTCAATAGACAGCATAGTGCTATAACGATAAGTGAATGCTTAAAAATATCATTCTTGACATTTTCAAACATACATATTGTGATCATAATCCCAATTACCCTGTCTTATGCCCCTCCAACTCCTCCAACTAACACTTCTCTCCTCCACTCATCCCCATCTTACTTTCAAACCTTTTTTTTTTTTTTTTTGACCCATTGACTTAAATGAGGGCTGTCTGCATGACCATGGGTGGATGGCTATTTACTGTGGAATGGGCAGTTCACCAATGACCACACTACTGATGAACCTGATTTCCTCTCCCAGCAGCCATTAGTGCCATTAACTACTGTCAAAGTGGCCGGGTCTCATGGACTCCTTCTCAATCACTGGTGCGGTAGTTTGAATGGATAGGTCCTAATATATTCCGGATTCCCCTCTCTCCCAGATAGGGTCTCACTCTGGCACAGGCTGACCTGGAATTAATTATGTTGTCTCAGGGCGGCCTCGAACTTAGCGGTCCTCCTACCTCTACCTCCCGAGTGCCGGGATTAAAGGCGGGTGCCACCACGCCCAGCTCGTATTCAGGATTTTATTAAAGTTGGTAATTTGGATCTGCAGCCACCTGGCTGGAGGTGGTGTCACTGTGGGTGGATCCTAGGTTCCAGCCCTAAGGTGTGGAGATAGATTTCGAATTGCAGCCTAAAGGTATGCAAAGTGCTTTGAGTTCTGTCTGGAGTTCCTCAAGTGTGTTTGTTTGTGGTGTGGCTTTTTTTTTTTCTCTCTGCTTGGGCCTGTGAAAGCTGGCCAGCTTCTTCCTCCATTATGGAACTTCCCCTGTATCTGTAAGCTTCTAGTAAATATCCCTTCCTCCATAACTGTTCCTGGTTTGGAGGTTCATCCCAGAAACCTGAGGCTGTCTACTACAAACGGTGAGATACTGACAGGCTTAACTTTGTGCTGGAAACCACAGTTGCTTTGAGTGCATGAGTGTGTTGGGCATGTCCTATCCAGTGTCTTGTGGCCCTCCTCCCTCATCCTCTTGCTCTTATGTTCTTCTGGCCTCCTCTTCTGTGAGGTTCCTGAGCCTTGGAGGGCATGGCTTAGTTGTCCTGCTTGAGGCTGAGCACACAGGAGTCACTAATTCTAGGCAATTTTGCCAGCAATGCAGTACCACTGCATTAACCTCTGCCCACTGTAGTAAAAACTTTCTGTGATCAGGGTGTCAAGCAGTATTTATCTATGGAAAAATTATTGATATTTATGAGGTAAGATGATAGGCTGTCTGTTTAGTGTAACGAAAATAGTAGGTTCCCCCTTAGGGCCTATGTCCCTAGCCGTAGGCTTTCGGCCAGGCTCACAGTACCCAGGCATGATTTCCATCTTATGGAGCAGGCCTCAAATCCAACCAGAAAGTGCTTGGTTACTCCCATAACACTCATGCCACTATTTCACCAGTGGGCATATCTTGCCTGGCATGTCAGTTGTGAAGTACACAGGGTGCATAGCTGAGTAGGACTGTTGATGGTTTTCTGCCCCAGCTGCTTACATAGCCCCTTCTGGTATGAAGAAAGCTAGCTGGCAGAGAGGAAGCTTCCAGCAAGGACCTTTTAAGTAATGGGACACACAAATGGTCTGTTCCATTTCGTTTACAAACCTAGCATACAAATATGTCAAATGCGCAAGGCAAGGCTGCTAACACCATTGGGTACATTTCAAGATCCGACACCTATTCTGGTGAGAAGCCCAGCTGTATTAGCCCTCCTCTTGAAACAGGCTGGCTGCGGACTACTCTGGCACATGGAGGATGGTGGGAGGGAGACTGAAACTGAAGGCCTTTGCTGGGGGAGACTAGCTTCCTTCTCACTTGGTCTGCTGAGAAGACCAACTGTCCTTCTGGAAAGAACAGATGGAGACGCATGTGGAGAGAGGAGAACCAGACGCAGCAATGTCGTACAGCCATCCCTGCCAAGCCAACAGGACTGGGGTCCAAGCTGTCTGGGGCCAGCTCTGCCACCAGTGTGGTACCACCTGGAACTACATGTAGACCCTCAACACTTATGAGATATAATAAAAAACAGTTGTTTTAAGCCACTAGAGGTTAGAGGTAATTAATGTGTTACACAATAGTGGGTGAGTGTGGGTTCCTGGGTTCCTGCTCGGGGGGGGGGGCAGCCACGGTTCCCCCCCCCCGAAGGCACCCAGCAACCAGGGTGGGTGAGCGCGTGATGAGAGAAATACTCCCGGGAGATAGTTGAACATCTCTCTCAGTTTATAGCCAGTGAAAATGGGTTTATAAGCATCTGAGGGTGGGGGGAGGGCCCTAAGGGGATTAAATTTACCAAGTTCACTTCTGATGCCTAATTAGCATATGGGGACAGTCATTCTAGCACTGGGCAATGGCGGGGCGAGGGGGGGCTGGGGGGGCGGGGGGATCAGGTGATCTAGGGTCTCAGGTGGATGGGCTGTGTGAAGGCTGAAAGAGGAGTTTCCTAGGCAACTGTAGCCAAAGGTTACAGGGCTGTGGGCAGAGCCTAAGTTCAGGTGTGCTAGGCTTAGAGAGGGAGTGGCCTCCTGTAGCCTGGGGGTCCATAGCCATGCCTGGAAGCTCAGGCCCCTCTCCTGAAGGCTTCAGCCTGTGCCTGGCAGTGCCTGACAGGTAAGTAAAAAGGAATTTCTGAGTTTTCTCTATTTCCCTGAATGATTTTTCTTATTAAACTTTTTAAAGTTATGGCATACAATGAAAAGAATAATACTTGCCTGGCATTGTAGGCAAAAAGTTGAGGCTCAGAGATTGAAAGACCATCCTGGGAATTCTGTGCCTAAGGCAGAGAGACTCAGTCTCTTGGCATACATACCATTCCTTCAGTAATACAGATGGTCGATAACAATTTGTTCTCTTCAGCAGTTCTACGAGGTTATTAATTTTTTAAATTATATTTCACAAAGATATTTATCCATTATTTTGATCTACATAAATAATCTGACCATGATTTTGTCTTTTATGCCTTCTGTGACTATTAGATTATCGAAGATCAAATTTGATAATCTGTAAGAAAGGCTTCATTTCAGTTGCCAGATCTAAGGAAAGTATAGACCCTTAAAAACTACATTTTTAAACATTTTATCTCCTTCCCAGGAGTCTGTTTTTTAATTAATTACCACATTTTTCTTGTACTATTGTTGTCGTGTTATAAAATCAGTTTCCCAAAGGATTATTTTCAACTCTTATCAACTTCCTGCTGCAGACTTGCGGAGCCAATTGGAAACACTTATAATCCAAACTATTTCTGCAGAGAAAAATTTAGACTTGGCCAAGGTTCCAAAGGCCATGGACCAGAATTGACAGTTGCTTCGTTAATCCTGATTCTTTACTCCCATGAAAACTGAAAACAAAGTAAGAAACACTCATATCCAAGGCTTCCCAAGGAACAGTTTTTCTCTCCTCACCCTTCGTGCATGGCCACCTATGTAGTAAGCCTGACCTGGTTTCAGCTGTCTCAGGGATTTCAAGGCAGGAGGGCTGGGAGAGACAGTGTGCATAGAGATGACACAGGCTGGACTATGAACATAGAAAGACCTCTGAAATAGTTTGTATGGTTTTTTTTTTTTGTAAAAATACTAGAAAGGAAAACTTATTAAAGTTAAACTGGGATGAAAAGAGTATGTTTAAGAAATTTAAGACTCATGGTGAAAGGAAATAAAAGATTCAGATATTTTGTGTTCTATATTATAGATTTATGATTTGACTCCATGCAATGAAATGGACATAAATTCAAATTTTGTTAATTAAAGTGATCTCTCCCTAAAGTGGTTACAAATCTGGGGACTAGAGATGAGATGGAAAGAGAAGTGAAGTAACTGTATTACAATGAGAGGGAAGTCATATTAATGGTATGGTGAACATATTTGGACATAATCCAAGGAGTCAAAGAGGTTATTTATATAAGCAGAGACTAAAGCAGGGGTAGGATAATTTTTTGAATACCTAAAGAAAGCAGCATTTCCAGAAGAGTTTTGCTTAAGCCAAGATGTGGAAGAATGAAGGCGCAGCATTGTTTCTTGAATGGCAAGAAATTATATATGTACATATGTGTGAGCTAGGGCTTAGTCATACGACGAGTTGATTGAGAGAGGGGTGGGGGAGAAATGGAGTTGCAACAGCTTGCTACCTAATACAGGGCTGTTGTCCAGAACATGAACAGACATGTACAATGAGCTGATGGGTTTTGATTTTAGCATGTAGGTCCTGGGCATTCAGCAACACTTCAGAGCTAAGGATGTGCTATGATCCTAGTGATGGCTTGGAAATACCACTCTTAGAAAGACAGCCACGGCAGCAAGGGTGACCCCAAGGATTTCCATGGTAGGCATTATTGCAGCTTTTATGTACCTTATACCTTTTATATCAGTTGGAGTGATTATTTGTTTACTTCTTCATTGAAGAACAAGGCACCTATGGAAACAACGATCAAATTTTGCTTTGCCTAGTACCAAGCAGAGTGCCTGGAATAGAGAAGATGCATGATGATTTGGTGAATGAATCAAATTACCAAACATTACTGCAGGCCAGGAGAGAGATGAAGGTCCAAGTCAGGACAGGGCTGGAACCAGCAGGTTAGAGGGAAAAGCCCTGTCATTTCAAACATAAAAGTTCTGCATCAGCTGGCTGTGGTGGCACATGCCTTTAATCCCAGCACTCGGGAGGCAGAGGTATGAGGATCCCCATGAGTTCAAGGCTACCATGAGACTACATAGTGAATTCCAGGTCAGCCTGGACTAGAGCGAGACCCTATCTCAAAAACCAAAAACCAAAACAAAAACAAAAACAAAAAAGTCCTGTATCAACTCTAAGAAGTATGGAAGGAAAAACAAATCAAAACAAAACAAATGTATAAGCAGTCTCCTAAGGTTTCTAGTGTGGCAGATTAGGAGAAAAGCAGTAATAAGTCAAACATCAGGAAAATAAGGTAGACTTTTTTGAGAGGGGAAGATATAGATGATATGCTTAGGAGATCATGTAGGCAGGAGGCACAACTATCACTACAGAAAGAACCAAGGGGGAACTAGAAGATCTTTGTTAATTTCTTGTTGCTAGGACAAAATGCCCACCCAGAAGTAGCTTATGGAAGGAAGAGGTTTGTTTCCAGCCTAGAATTCTGAGGAGAAATTCAATTATAGTGGAGAAAACATGGCAGGAGCAGACAGCTGAGCACCTGTATCTTCACATCAGCAGAGAGGAAGTAGCAAGAGGAGGCTGAATACAGTAAATAGGGCTGGATGATAACACTCCAAAGCCTACTTCCTTCAGTAAGGCTCTACCTTACAAAGGCTCCACAACCTTCCCAAACTGTGCCACCAGCTGGGGAGCAAGGATTAAAACATGTGAGGCCATGAGGGACAAATATATCCAAACCACCAGAACCTTGAATGTGGACTTTGTTATACCTCAGCTATGTGGCCTGGAATGTTATGAACTTAAGTTAGGTTTCTCATTTATACAATGGAGATAATGAGAATATCTGTTATAACCAACTCAGGAAGATTTTATAAAAATGTATGAAAGGCTTTGAAGCTGTACAGAAGGTTGTGAGGAGTGACAGTTATTGCCATTGACTCAATGTAGTATATCCCTTAATAGATATTGGTAATAGGCAACTCAAGGCCATTGGGCTGAATATGCAGGGTATATAACCTGCCCTGTTACAACATAAACTCCTTTCGTATAGGCCAGAAGCCGTTGGAATGTGGGTGACAACAGAGTAGTCTATGCTAATCATCAGAAGTAGAAAAATCTTTCTATTCATGTCTTCTATGAGGAATGACATATTCCAGTTTAAGCAGAAAAAAGAGATATTTATATAATTATTAAAAAGGTATGTTCTGGGACTGGAGAGATGGCTTAGCACTTAAGGCACTCACCTGTGAAGCCTAAGCACTCCGGTTCAATTACCCAGAACCCATGTAAGCCAGATGCACACAGTGGCACATGCATCTGGAGTTCATTTGCAATGGCTGGACATCCTGGCACACCTATTCTCACTTTCACATCCCCCTTCCTCTCTCTCCCTTTCTCTAATAAATATAAAAAAATAAATGAAATATTTTTTAAAAAAAGGGAATGTTCTAGGGCTTAGGAGATGGTTTAGTTGGTAAAGTGGTTGCTGTACAGGCATGAGGACCTCAGTTTAGATTCCTAGAACCCATGTAAAATGCTAGGATGTTGGGAGGAAAAGACTAGAGGCTCTCTGGGGGTTGTTAGTCAATTAGTTTGGCCAAATCAATGAGCTCCAGGCTCAGTGAGAGATCCTGTCTCCAAAGACAAGGCGGAGAACAAGCGAGAAAGGTGTCAACCTATGGCCTTCACACACATGTGCAGGTCCACCTGCACAGACATGTATGCTTAGACACATATGAATATACACCCTACACACACATACATCCACATGCAAATAAAATTAAAAGCATGCTTTAAGCCAGGCATAGTGGCACACTCCTTTAGTCCCAGCACTTGGGAGGTACAGATAGAAGGATCGCCATGAGTTCAAGGCCACCCTGAGAATACAGAGTGAATTCCAGGTCAGCCTGAGCAAGAGTAAGACCCTACCTCGAAATACAAAAAAAAAAAAAAAAAAAAAAAAAAACAGTTTTGTTGAAGGTCTTATAGAAAGATGCTGCTAAAATAAACTTCTGACAGCCAGTGGAGTCATTATTTTTTTCAGAAGAGACAAACCCAAATCACTTCATTTTAGCACACCATTGCTTCTAAGGTTGCCATTTTCTTCTTGAAACACTGTCCGAGCCATTGCCTATATATCAGGCCCCTTGGCCCAATGCTTGATTCAGAGTGGGACAGAGTTACCCCATTCCATGTCCTATAACATCTGCCTTTCCCTAGAAGCTATCAAAAATCCCTGAGTGAAAAATTACATTCCAGCACTGTGACACCTGGTCACTTCTGCAGCTCTATGAGATAGTGGATAGGAACCAAACCGGGTCCTTCATTCAGATAATTTGATTTTGAAAACTTCCAAGCCTAGCTCCATAGCAGCTGTGCCTAGATGCCCAGGTAGAGGTGCTGAGGTTGACTCTCTGTCCTTAAAATGAACCCCATACAAGGATTCCACGAGGGGAAGAAAAGTAGAGTTTGTGAGATCAATAAGGCTCTATCTTTTACCCGTCTCCAGTTCTTTGATGCGATATAAAAGCAATAATGTCCCTGGGAATGAACTCATAAACAGTTATTCGTTTTATAGCATAATAAAAGTGCGGCAAGATTGAGTTGGGAGTTAGGCAAAGAATTGGGCTGGTGATAAGGAGATCTGGGTTTTCTTGCCAATTTGTGTACTGTGTCATCTTTTGTAAATCTTCAAGTGGCTCTTGACCCGTTTTTCCACTAGTGATACATGTACAGAACGGTGGCATGATATAGTGGGTAAACAGGTACTAGAAACAACTGTACTCTGCTGCCAAAGCTTCCCATGTGCCAGGCTCTTCTTTAGTTTTATCTCAGACTGGGTCTTACCATGTAGCCTTCTTCTGGCCTCAAATTTATAAGTTTCCTTCAATATTGTAAATCCTGGCATTATAGGCAGGTTCCCCCTAGTGCAGTAGGCTATGTTCTTGAACTGTGAACATATCATTAAACAGAAACAAGCGAACAGACAAACAAAAGAATTCTTGCATTCAAGTTGCTCATATTCCAAGAGAAGAGATGATCTTAAATAAGTAAATTACAATACAGGTAGCAAATACATTAAGTTATTTGTTTTGTTAGAAGTTACTAGGAGCTGGGTCCAGAGACCTAAGGAGGAAGTAAGGTATGTTTGGAGTGTGTTGATGGGTAAGGACATGTTGGCAGCAGGCTCTGGAGAGGCCTGGATTCTACCCTTCTTCATGACTAAAAAAGAAAAGCCCTCATGTCACATGGTGGTCATGATCATTCAAGGAAGGAAGGGCAGAAAAAAATGCATCATACTCACGGGGACTGAATTTTACATATCATTTACTACAGCAACTAAAGGTAATATTCTACCATCACAAAGAGAGCTATGAAGATAACACTGGCCATATGGTTTGCTTAAAAAATGTGTGTAGTTGGATTGGGGATATGGTTCATTTGGTAACACTTTCACCTAGCACATATGAGGTGCTGGGTTCCATTCTCAGAAAGCACACTGGGTATGTTTGTGCAAATCTGTAATCCTAGCACTTAGGAGGTAGAGGCAAGTACAAATCAATCAATCAAAAATAAGTAAATAAAAACTTGACTAGTTGACAGCATAACAATGAAGTCTGTTGAAGCCATACTTAGTGTCTTTTGTGTGTTTTTTTTTTTAATTTCTAGAATTCAAAAGAAAAGGAATGATAAGCAGAAAGAATTTATACCATTGAGAGCAACGCCTTTTACTTCTATGCTATGTAACAAAGCTCCAGAGGTTAGCACTTCGGAGAATGAGACCCCTGACCAATAATCAGGAAAGGGAAGATTGCCTTCCTGGGTAGTGGCAATGTTTGATTTCTTGTTTTTCATGCCAGGAACAGAGCGCTTATGGCAGAGGTGTGAATTTCAGTGCCTCACTTGCAAAACTGCTGAGCTCTGTGGGAAATGCTCAAGTCCTTTGATGTCCCTGATTGTTGAGTGTACGTTTCTGGCACTAAAAACATTTGGGGTTTATATCTGTTTCCATCAATCTTTAGTCAATGACATTATCATTGCTCACTTATTACAGATATTTCTCAACTGAGAATTCATGCAAGGGCAGAGGGCTGGAGACAATATTTAGTGAAATTACCAAAAGTTATTGTTGCATTCCCAGCACTTGCCCTATGCTTACAGAGGTAATAAATCCCCTCCAGGAGATTTCTTTTTTGAATTGGAAAATAGTCAAAGTAGTCTAGTTTTTCTGACTTTATTAAATGACATACAACTTGAGGCCCAAATTCTTCCCTCCCTCCCTCCCTCCTTCCCTTCTTCCCTCTTTTTATTCCCTCTACTTCTCTTCCTCTCTCCCTTTGTGACAGGCATGGCCAGTTGTTGGTATAGTAATTAATGATGCTTGCTGAAGCATGGTACCTTTAAGATTCATGCAGAACAGGCATCTGTGCCCTTCCTTCCTTCCTCCTTTCCTCTCTTCTTCATTCCCTCCCTTCATTACATGATGAGTCTTTACATGTCAGATCCTGTGTTAAGTGGCCAAAGAGTAAGAAAGAAGAGCTCAAAATTCCAGGGACAGCCTTTGGCCTTTGAACATGAAGCTGGATTGGCTAGAACTCAAAGAAGGCCATTCTTAGGTTTAGAGAGAACTTGGCCTCACCTTCCAAACACTGTTGAGCAAGTTGCGCTGGCTGGACTTTCGGAGGCCGACAGCTCCTGGAGAGGCTCCGCGAGTGATCTGTGAGGGTGTGGGCTTTGTGCCATGCTGGGGGCATCAGGACCATTAAGTTCACTAACTGTTTTCAGGGGAATAGGGCTAATGGGCCAGAACCTTTCTGGAGCACAGTGTTCAGGAGTTCAACAAAGACTACAAAAAGCATGTTAAGCAATTTTGGGAAAGTTTATTTCAACTCAGCAAGACTATGAAGAGTCTCCTAAGGAGCCAAATGGATCCTGGTGCAAAAGGTGAGGCTGGAACAGACCCCATGCTGCAGGAGTCTTCATGTTAAGGACAGTAATGAGGACATGCATAGAGGTAAGCAAAGTACAGAGAGGACTTGGAGCTCTGTAAGGACAGAGGATGGAATGAGGCTCAAAGAAAGGAAGCAACTTATCTAGGGACATAGGGACTTAATGTGAGGGTAGTCCACCTCTTCAGGCTGTGCCAGAAGAAGTCCCCCAGATTCAGAGCTGATTCACATCAACTTTCTGGGTTACAGAGCTTCATGCGTATGTAGTAGGGAGTTACATACATTGAGCACTTACTGTGTCAGAAGCTGTCTGAAATGCTGGTTCAGGCTAACCATTTTATATTTATTATCTCATTTAATTCTCAAATTATTTGTATAGGACACTCTGTTCTTGTCCCAAGTTAGTGCATAAGGAAGTTGAAGAATAAGGAGGCAAATTTCCTAGTAAGCATTCTCACATTCAATGATTTGCAGAATCAGGATTTAAATCATGGCTATTCTTTTGCTACTTTTTTTTTTTGCTATTCTGATGGATATTTGCCTTGGACAAGTGATTTCCCTTGAGGAATACTGAATTTTGGTAATGAAGTCTTTTTTGGTAATGGAAATTATGACAGAATATGGATAATGAGTAATTAAGGTAGAAGATTTATTCCAAGAATCATCAGAAGGATTCCATCTTTTTTTTAAAACATTTTTTCGTTCATTTTTTATTAATTTATTTGAGAGCAACAGACAGAGAGAGAAAGAGGTAGATAGATAGAGAGAATGGGTGCGCCAGGGCCTCCAGCCACTGCAAACGAACTCCAGACGCGTGCACCCCCTTGTGCATCTGGCTAACGTGGGTCCTGGGGAATTGAGCCTCGAACCGGGGTCCTTAGGCTACACAGGCAAACACTTAACTGCTAAGCCATTTCTCCAGCGCAGGATTCTATCTTTTTCAGAAAGTTGCTCATGGGCTGCCTTTACATCTATCTGTCCTAGTGTCCATCCATCCATCCATCCTTTATGCAGGGTCTATTACATGCTATATGCTATGCCTGCTTAAGAAGCTAGGATGCAATGATAACATACAAAGCCTTTACTATCAAGAAAGTCACAATAGGGAGGTAGTAGTTTGAACATAAATAGTTAGCAACCAGTAAACTCTGTGGAATAAGTGAGGAAGGAGCAAAGTTTCATGTATTGCACAGAACAGTGAAGTCAGCATGGGGATAGGTTGTCAAGAGCTTCTACAAGAAATGTGACCTGTGAGGTGAGCATGAGGGCCTCTGAGAGGAACCTGGACTTTTGTGTGGATTTCTCATGGATGGATGGTGAGGAGGGAAATGAGTAGAACATTCCACATGTCAAGAACAGTTTTGGGATTGGAGAGCATTGGAGGAGGAATCAGGAGACGTGTTTCTTCCTGGGTCTGGCCCCACATGGACCATGACCCTGGGTAAGTCACATTGCCTTTTCAGTGCCCACTGTCCTCATTCACTAGACAAGAAGCTTCCATATCACTTGCCTCCCAGTCACAGGGATGTGACGGGACACATGATGGAGCTTGAAGAACATTTTATTGCTAAAAGACATTATGACTATAAATGGATCCATACTCCACATCCCCAATTGTTAACCACCACAGAGGTCAGCTGTCAACCTGAAGGGGAGGAGAAGTGACCCACGAAGAATAAAGAAGACTTGGAGGCAATGCATTTCCTACACAAGGTCCAGATGTTTCTGTGCCCGATGTTTGCCTTTCCTGTAGTCTGCACTACACCTTACTCTTAACTAGGGCTCATTTTTTCCTTTTCTCCTTCTCCCTTCCAACTTTACAACAGACTTTTAGATCTGTTCTTCTCACTTTCACAGACACCACTGCCATTGTTTCTACTCTCATGACATTGACTATCATGATTAAACACTGAAATTCTACATCTAACTCCAGAACTTGGTGAGTTAAATAAGGTTGAGTTCTGACTCTCAGCAAACCACGTCAGATTGAAAAGCACTCAGAAAACCAAACTCCCATGCCTCACTCTGCTTTCCCTCTTCGTCACACACACCTGCACACAGACTCCTCCTTTGGGAAGACTTCCCTGAAATGAGAGATTACGCATAGCTGCCCTACTATGACCAGTAATGACAACCATCTGAAGTTCACAACCAAAGCCCAATTATCTATCAGATACTTTGTCTCACACCAGCAACTGCTGATTCCTGAAGAAGGCAGAAGATGTCCACTGGGATGGTATCATTTCTTAACAGCTTCTCTAGTAGTTCTGAGGTACACAAGGGGGGGGGGTGTTAAGTCCCTCAGGAGGACACATGATGTGGGTGACCATGTGGATGACTTGTAGATACAGAATAACTGGTTGGGAATGAGAAACTTCCTTACAGGTTTTATGATCAGAGGAGATTTCACTGAGGAAAATACATTTGTACTAAAAACTGAATGAGGAGAAGTCAATGAAAGAAGGAATTGGGGGCAAAGGGCTCTAGCTAGAGAAAACAGCAGGGCAAGGGTTTTGTAATAGTTACCTTCTCATTGCTGGGACAAAATGCTGAATCAAAACTAGTTTAAGAAAGGAAGGGTGAGGCTGGAGAGATGGTTTAGTGGTTAAGACACCTGCCTACAAAGCCAAAGGATCCAGGTTTCTCCAGGACCCACATAAGCCTGATTCACCAGGTGGCACATGCATCTGGAGTTTGTTTGCTGTGGCTGGAGGCCCTGGCATGCCCATTCTCTCTCTCAAATAAATAAATAAAAATAAAATTAAAAGAAAAGAGAGGAATGGTTTGTTTCATCTTACAGTTCCAGGTTTCAGTCCATTATGGTGGGCAAGGTATGGAGGCAAGACCTTGGGACAGCTGGTCACATTCAGCCCATACATAGTAAGAATGCAGAGAGCCAGTGATGCTGTTGCTTAGCCCACTCTCTCCTTGACATAGTCCAGGACCTTGGCCCATGGAATGAGCTGCCCATAGTTAAGGTGGGTCTCCCAGTCTTAATGAAAGGGCACACGGAGCTAATTCCTCACAGGCACACACAGAGTCTGGTACAACCTGCAAAATCCCTCACAGACACAGAGACACTAACACAACTGGCATAAACACACACACACACACACACACACACACACACACACACACACACACTATGCAGATTCCAGATCCTGTTGTCAGTCAATGTAAACCATCAGAGCCTCTGAGGTATTAGAGAAAGGAAAGCACCACAAGCAAACAAGCAGGACAGTGTCAGAATTGAAGGCAGAGCAGGAAGGGAGGAAGAGGCCAAGGGGAGTGGGCTTCGTGGTTGTGGTAAAGGAGATTTTATTCCAAATTGGAGGTTTTAAGCAAGGAAATGAGTCTTGATTTAAAATTTAAAAAGCTGACATTAGCTCCTGACTTCCCTTAAGTGGACACCTTAAATGCCAAGATCATAACCGAAAGCAGTGTCTGTTGAGGGTGGGGATCTCAGACTAAACCATCAGCAATTCTTTCCTTCTCTGTGTTATGATGGGGAATAGACGCACTCAGGACAACTCATAGGGCCCGATGGATGATATCATATTTGACTTCTTCCACCTCTGTACTACCGCATGGAAGTAAAGTGCTTCTGTGGTCAGGTGTACTCTGGGACAGGGGTGCTTCTATGTTACTCTGGGACAAGATCACTTGACAAGCAGGAGGTAAGCACAGTGATGTTCACACTGTCTTCTCTCAATCATGCATTCATTCAACCAGTATCAATAGAATAGAAACTCTTTATCAGCACCCATGACAGGCCCTGTCATTCAGCTAGTGGACAAGAAAAATGCTTAAAATCATTGGGAGTTTGATCTTCATTTCTGACCATGGGTAGTTTTCGTTATTCATTTGAAGGTCTATGAGAAGGCCAGCCTGTATCACAGCTTGGCCTATAATATATTAAGGTTGGTCTATCTATCTATCTATCTATCTATCTATCTATCTATCTATCATCTTTCTATCCATCTAATTGTCTACCTATTGAACTATTTTTTGCCCACTTCATTTATCTATTTATTCATTTATTTATTTAGAAGCTGTTTTTATAATTAACTACTTTGTTAAACACTGGAATCTGGTGACGTAATAATTCCAGTTACCCATCTATTAAAATCTATCTCCCCTTTCCACATACACTTTAGCAAAAAAGTACCTGCCTGGTTAGGAACACTATTTCCCAGGATCCCTTGCAGTTAGATATGGCCATGTGACTAAGTTTTCACCATGAAATTTTGAACAGTAGTGATGCACACATTTATAGACCTGGTCTATAGCTGTTTTCTATGAACCCCGCCGCCCCCCCCACCCCAGCAACCCAACTCCCCTACACTCTTTTTTGCTTTTGGTTGAATTTAATGGAAGAAACTTCTGGGGAAAATCTGACAGCCACTTATGGCCCTGCATTCTGAATGATAAGATAGTGTGGTGTGGATGGGGATGTTACTGCTTACCTATTTACCTGTACAAAAAATAAAAGTTTAGTGTATTGAAGTGTTTATACATATTTTGGTCTATCTGTTACAGAAATGTATATCCTTACATATAAGGATAAGACCAGCCTTGCTCTGCATCTTGGAGCTCACAGCTGCATTGGGCAACAATTTTATTAGAAGATGATATTCTTTTGTATTCTATTTATTTATTTATTTGAAAGTGACAGACAGAGAAAGAGTCAGATAGATACAGAGAAAGAGAGAATGGGCACGCCAGGGCCTCCAGCCACTGCAAACGAACTCCAGACGCGTGCGCCCCCTTGTGCATCTGGCTAACGTGGGTCCTGCGGAATCGAGCATCGAACCAGGGTCCTTAGGCTTCACAGGCAAGCGCTTAACCGCTAAGCCATCTCTCCAGCCCAGAAGATGATATTCTTAACAGTGGGTTTCAAAACCTTATGGGCCGTTTATAGAGAAGTTGAAATAAGGGAACAAGATAAATTCATTTTAGACTTGACCCAACTCCTCCTAGTTTGGAAGGAAGAAAACTATTATTCAATGGGAATGTGAAGACAGATTCCTTCCTCTCTGCTGTTCCATGAGAGCAGCTAAGCAATGATGCACAGTAAGGCAGGAGCTCTGATTGGTTTCTCTGAGCGGCTATGCCATCAAAGTTTGCAAAATGTTGCTCAGAGTCTTCCTGGCAGGGTTTCAGTATTGTCTGTTTACATAGACATTACTGGGCGGACATTCTTCATCTTGGTGAACCCAAAGCACCAAGCCCCCCGTGCTGTGGCCTCTGTGCAGCCACAGCAGGGCACACCTTGACAGCCCGCTACCCTCCGCTGTGCCTGAGGTGGCTCAGGTCAAGCATAACTGGTTAGGTTTGGTGTTCTTAACTTGTTTGCCACTGGAATGTTCCTGCTGCAGCAGGTCTGTCTTGCCCACTGCCATCTCTCTGGTGTCTACCAGTGCCTGACCCAGCACTCAGGAAATACTGAATGAAGCAGAAGGCAAAGTAACATAGGTTGTATAACCTGAGTATTTCTGTTTCCTTTGTGGGGGTCAAGAGAACAACAAAATACACAGAGAATCTGCTTATTGATATAAGATAAAACATTGAAAGCAATTTCTGAGCAGGCAGCCATTTATTGATTTCTAAATATTTTTTAAACAGAATTGACTTTTTCTTTTGTTTTGTTTTTTGAGATAGGGTTTCACTCTAGCCCAGGCTTACCTGGAATTCATTATGTAGTCTCAGGATGGCCTCGAAGTCATGGTGATCCTCCTACCTCTGCCTCCCAAGTGCGGGGATTAAAGGCGTGCACCACCATGCCTGGCTTCAGAATTGACTTTCATCTAGTTTTTCTTACATAAGTATCTTAAAAATGTTCACTATTTGGCTGCTGAATTCCAAAGTATGCTTACATTTAAAATTTTTTATCCCACTTCTTGATTATCTGTAGATATTATCTAAGTAAGCTGGCAACTGAACCATCATTTATCTTAAAATCTGCTCAATTGTCTCAGATGCAAAAACTTCAAATTTAGGGTCAGTAAGATGCCACTCTTGGTCTGTTAAGAAATAGCATGTATATTACACACTGCATAAATAGCCTTGATTACCCCAAATCTATTTTGTTTTAAACATGTACCCTGTGTTGGTCGAGTTTAGACATTTTGATAAAAGAAGAATATCTTCTCATCAAGTAATCAAATTTGAGTCTCCAACAGAGGAACGAGATGTTGGCAGTGGAAATCAATACGACTTCCTAAGACACTGTATACTTTATACTTCTGAGAAAAATCTGTTTTGTTCTCAGTTGTTGCGGTCATGTCTGAAAAGAGTGAATAGGGTAACAGAAACAAGGACATCCATAACTGGCAATTAGTGTCATGAGAGTCACCTGGGAAACAGGCAAATAAACATCCAGAATACACAACTCCCCTGGGGTAGACTGTATTCCTCACAATGTGTTGGGTGCTATTTCTGTCTCTGTTTCCTCTCTAGTGCTCTGCAAAAGAACAACAACAACAAAACAGACAAAAAACAAAACAAAAACAATAACAAAAAAACTTAAGCAGTAACTCTGGAGCAGGTAGTCTCAGACACAACTTGTGTGTCATACTATAAGCTAATCTCTTCAGGCCACTGTAAATGGGACAAGAATTATACTAACCTGCCAGGTAGAGTTCCAAGCACTTAGTAAGTCCTTAGTGATAGTTAGCAGTTATGAATAGCCCTATCTGGCAACTATTTCACCAACTACTGATCCTCCATGAATTCGATACTGTAGCAGTATTTGTTTTATTAAAATATCAAGGCAAAAAGCTCCACTGAGCAGCATGAATCCCAGGAAAGTCTGAGGAAGTCGGCAGCCATGTGCCTTCATATCATTAAAGCAATTACACCCTGCGTTATTAAACACCCTGGTATCCAGTTCAGCTCACTGAATAATAAGAATTAAATGCAAACCCAATAGTAGCACTTTCTTTATTGGTGAAAGAGTAGCACTCAACATTGAAAGTCTCTCACTAAATTACCAAGCACAAGGCCTAAATTTAGGATGGGGCAATTCTGAAACAGTTGATTACTAGATCTAAGATTATAGGTGTTCTTGTGAACTGTTGAAATTGATGAAATAAATATGAAATGGTGGATTATTACAGTCACAATTATGGGGAAAACCTTGCCTGGGCTGATGGGAAGTATTCTCCACAGATACAATTCATGATTATTGACTGCAATTTCCACCTGTGCTTACACAAAGCACTACAAATGATATCCACCTTCTATAAGAAGCTTGATATAAGGACTGAATAGAACAGTATATTGCACATCAGAATTGGCTCTTGAGATGGAAAGGCATGCTTCAGGAGATTGCAATCCTCCCCCAGTTACATTTAGATGGAAAATAAAAACAAAAGCAGAAACTCACAGCACAGAACCAGCAAGAAGACCAGGTATGGGGATTCTGACACAGCCAGGACCTTCCCTCCTCTTTTCTGCTGAGCTCCCAAGGAAACTAAAGCACAGAGGGACCAAAATTTGTGCTTTGGCTCAAGATGGAGCCCATGGCTCTGGCACCTGTGGACTATAGATTTTCAGTCAGTTGTGTAACTTCCCTTATCCTACTGTTGTGGTTTGGATATGAAATATCTCCCAAAGGCTCAGGAGTCCTCAACTAGTGGTGCTAACATTATCAGTGCATTCATTCATTGATATGGCTATAAGGAGGTGAGCCTTGTTCAAGGACAATTAATCATGGGGGCAGGAGGTACCTTTGAAGAATATATTTGAACCTCAGACACCTTCTCTTCTCACCCAGTCTGGCTGAGAACTCCAAATCCTTCTGCTTTAGCCTTCCCAGTGCCGGAATTACAGATGTGCACCACCACAGCACGTTGTTATAGTCAGATATTTTCTCCCAGCAGTAGAAATCACTAATACACCCATATTTCCCTTTTGTAAATGGAGGATAGAATAAGGCCAAAGATGGCAACTGTCTAACCACACCTCACCACATGGGGAAGGAAAGGCAAGATCTTTGGGATTTTTAGGGGTTTACGGATCTTAGCAGACCTCCAGTGAGAGGGTGCAGAGGAGCAAAGTAGGGAATCTGCTGATTACCATGATCTCAGGTAGCCCACCAGTCCCCCAATCCACCTCAAGCAGCCGTCCAAGCCACCATCCCAGCTACGCACCACCAGGTTCCTCCTGCACTAACCGCAGCCTACATGGACCCAGGTCAGCAGGCTAGCGTTCCGCCTTCCCTAGGCTTTGCCTCAACTGGGGACCTCCATGCGTGACCTCTGTCCTACTCACAACCCAGCCGTGCACGGACCCAAACCAACAGCTTAGCGTTTCCCTTTCCTCCCTCCCTCCTTCAGTTTTCCCACCACCAGGGACATCCAGGCACAACTGCCATCCCACCTGCTGCCCCTCCATGCATGGACCCAGACCAGCAGGCTAGCATTCCCCTTCCCTCCCTCCTTCGGTTTTCCCATCACCCGGGACCTCACGACCACCTTCCTACCTGCTGCCCAGCCATGCACAGACCAGGTCCTACTGCACTTCCTTCAGGCTACTCAGACCCAGGCCAGCAGACTATTGTTCACTCCTCCCTCCCCCTTCCCACAAGCCCACCAGGACCATCATCCATCCTCCCCATCACCTGACCCTTGTCACAGGACCCAGCAATCCCATCCACCCCCCTGCTACACAGTCCCAACAGACCTGCTGTCACATCTCCTCACCCCTCAGCATCACAGAACCACCACACAATACCATCCTCCCCCCTCCCCACCGCAACCCAGCCACAACACCAGTTTGCTTTGTCCCATTCCCTCCTACCCCAGGCCCCTTGGGCCACCTGACCACTCAGTTCCATACCCTGAACCAACAAACTCCTTCATCAGGTCCTCCGGACCCCACCAGAATGTCACCGGCTTCTTCCCTCTGAACACAGGCCCCATTGCCAACAATAGCCTAATTGAAGCAAATATAAAAGGGAATTATCACTGAAGACACTTCAAGGGTATAATACTGCTTCCTTCTAAATTAAATAAGATTCCTACTCTGTGATGGGGAGACCACAGTGCAAAAGGAATAACCTGAAAAATCAAATGCAACTAAATCCAACAAGGTTGCCCTGTCCCACAATGGAAGTCTCTAATCAAAACATAGAAGAGAAAATAGGATCAGAATCCCCAAATGAAGATACAAGCTATGCAACCCTGGCCGAGTAATTGGAAGAACTTGCAAAAATAAACAAAGGTTCAATAATTGTATGAATGCTGTCTTCGCTAGATTAGACCTAATAGAAAAGAACCAGGAAGGGTTCCAAAGACAGTTAAATGATCTGAAGGACAACAAAAAAAGAGGACCTCAAAAATCAGCTGGCTAAGCTCAATGAAGACATAAGTAAATGCAAGGATGAATTCCAAGAAGCATTAAGAAAATCAAAAAATGACATCGAAAGAGGGATGGAAACTATACATAAAAAGGCAGTAGAAAATAAAACCAAATTGAAGAAGTCCAAAACTCTATAGAAGCTCTCAAGAATAGAGTCAGCCATGTAGAGGATAGAAATTCAGAACCGGAAGACAAAACAGAAGAAATAGTTCATGAGTCCAAAAGTTTCAATAAGTTCAAAAAATTTTTGTGAACAGAAAACGAGGGAGCTGTGGGATACCCTCAAACGTCTCAACATTTGGATTAAGGGAATACCAGAAGGGGAATAAATTTAGACCAAAGGCATGGAGAACTTATTCAACAAAATTTTCAAAGAAAACTTTACCACCCTCTCAAAAGAAAGTCCCACCAAGTTACAAGAAGCTAACAGAACTCCAAACAGAATGGACCAAATTCTCCAAGCCATATTATCATTAAGACTCTAAACATCGATAACAAAGAGAAAGTCCTAAAAGCAGTTATGGAGAAACAACACATTCCATATAAAGGTAACCCCAACAGAATTACTTCAGACTTCTCAATGGAAACCTTGAAAGCCAGAAGGGCCTGGAATGGAACACTGCAAAGTCTAAGAACTTAAAGGCTTCCAACCCAAACTACTCTATTCAGCAAAAGTATCCCTCATAATAGATGGTGAAAGAAAAACTTTTCATGATAAAAGTCAGCTTTACAACTATATGAACACAAAGCCAAACCTACAGAGAGTACTTCAGGGAATTCTCTACACAGAAAAGTCAAATATCCAACCTCAAGTGCCTACAAGAAGTAGATCACAATAACAAAATGCAGAGAAGGCACAAAAAACTACAAAGTCCAAGAAAATACAAAATACATAATCTACCACTAAATGACAGGGATTAAATCATACCTCACAGTTATTACCCTAAACATTAATGGCCTTAATTCACCCATCAAGAGACATAATCTTACAGGGTGTATCAGAAAATTAGACCCCTCAATCTACTGTCATCAAGAAACCCACCTAACCACTAAAAACAGACACCTCCTCAGGGTGAAAGGGTGGAAAATGATATTCAAAGCCAACAGAAATAAGAAACAAGCAGGCATCGCTATACTAATGTCAGACAAAATAGACTTCAAACCAAAAGTAATCAAAAGGACAAAGAAGGCCACTTCTTACTTATCAAGGGAATGATCCAGCAAGAGGTATCAAAATCATTAATCTTTATGCACCAAACACAGGTGCACCACAATTCATAAAACAAAACCTTCTTGACAACAAAACAGAAATAACCACCAACACAATCACAGTCAAGGACTTCAATACCCGACTATCGGCAATAAATAGATCATCCAAACAGAAAATTAACAGGGAAGTGAGAGAGCTCAACAACACCATAGACCAATTAGATCTAACAAACATATACAGAACATTCTACCCCAAATCCACAGACTACACCTTCTTCTCAGCAGCCCATGGAACCTTCTCTAAAATAGATCATATACTGGGCCATAAAGCCTACCTCCATATATTTAATAAGATCAACATAATTTCCTGTGTGATATCAGATCACAATGCTATATTGCTAGAAGTTAACAACAAAAGATGAGCCAGGAATACTACCAGCTCCTGGAAACTCAACAACATACTTTTAAACAATAAATGGGTAAAGGATGAAATAAAAAATATAACCGCAAAATTTCTAGAATTGAGCGGCAATAAGAACACACCATACCAAAACGTATGGGAAACAATGAAGGCAGTTCTTAGGGGAAAATCCATATCACTAAATACCTTCATAACAAAGACAGAGAGATCCCAAATCAACAACCTAACCATTCACCTAAAAGCATTTGAAACACAAGAAGAATACAACCCAAAAAGCTTCAGATGGAAAGAAATAGTTAAGATCAGAGCAGAAATTAATGAATTGGAAATTAAGAAAACAAAAAATTGATGAAACAAACAGCTTGTTCTTTGAAAAAAATAAACAAGATTGATAAACCTCCGGCCAGTTTGATCAAGCAAAAAAAAAAAAAAAAAAAAAAAAAAAAAAAAAAAAAAAAAGAAAAGAAAAGAAAAGAAAAGAAAAGAAGAAGAGAAGTTTAAAATTAACAAAATTAGAAATGAAAAAAGAGGGATCACAACAGACATAAGTGAAATTGGGAGAACCATCAAAAACCTCTACTCCACAAAACTGGATAATATGGAGGAAATGGATGAATTCCTGGACACATATCACCTCCCAACGCTAAAATCAGAGCAGATTAATCTCCTAAAAAAACCTATCACACCCATCAAGATTGAAAAGGTAATCAAAAACCTCTCCAAAAAGAAGAGTACAGAACCAGATGGCTCTCAGCTGAATTCTATCAAACCTTCATGGATGAACTGAAACAATTTTTTCTCAAACTGTGCCACACAATCAGAAAACAGGGAAAGCTACCCAACTCCTTTTATGAAGCTAGTATCACCAGGCAGGGATGCCACAAGAAAAGAAAAGTATAGGCCTATTTCCCTTATGAACTTAGATGCAAAGATCTGAACAAAATAATCGCAAATTGACTTCAACAACACATCAAAAGCATCATCCACCTTGATCAAGTAGGCATCAACCCAGGAATGCAGGGTTGGTTCAACATATGGAATATGTCAATGTAATATACCACATAAATAAGCTTAAACACAAAAACCACATCATCATTTTAATAGATGCAGAAAAGGCCTTTAACAGAATACAACATCACTTCATAATCAAAACATTGGAGAGATTAGGCATGGGTGATTTATATCTCAACATAATAAAGGCTATATATAAAGCTCCTAAGGACCAAATATACTTAATGGGGAGAGACTGAAGGAATTCCCATTGAGATCAGGAAAAAGACAGGGGTGTCCACTCTTACCTCTTCTCTTCAACATAGTACTGGAAGTCCTAGCTCAAGGAATAAGACAAGAGAAAGAAATAAAAGGGATAATTGGAAAGGAAGAAGTTAAGTTAGCCCTATTTGCAGATCACATGATTCTATACATCAGTGACCTGAGAATCTCCATCTCAGAACTCTTAAAGGTGATTAACTCCTTCAGCAAAGTAGGAGGATACAAAATCAACACACAAAAATCAGCAGCCTTTCTATATATATGCAAAAGACAAAGATACAGAGAAAGAAATAAGTAACATTGTCCCATTTTCAATCACAACAACAACAACAAAATACCTTGGAATAACATTAACCAAGGGTGTGAAAGACCTATATAATGAAAACAAAAACACTCAAGAAAAAAATTTAGGAGGACTTGAGAGAATGGAAAGACCTCCCATGCTCCTGGATAGGCAGAATTAACAATGTGAAAATGGCAATCTTACCCAAAGCAATCGACATACTTAATGCAATACCAATAAAAATCCCAACATTTTTCTTCACAGAAACAGAAAAAATGATTTCAAAATTCAGAAGGCCTCAGATATCCAAGCACAACCTCAGCAAAGGAAACACTTCTGGAGGCTTCACCGTACCTGATCTAAAGCTATATTATAAAGCTGTAGTAACAAAAACAACATGGTACTGGCATAAAAACAGGATTATACACCAATGGAACAGAAACAAGAACTCAGATTTTTGTCAAGTAACTACAGCTACTTGATATTCGACAAAGGCCTGAACAATGTAGACTGGAAAAAAGATAGCATCTTCAACAAATGGTGCTGGAGAAACTGGATAACCATATGCAGGAAAATGAAACTAGATCCACACATCTCACCATGCACCAAAACCAAGTCTGAATGGATCAAAGACCTCAGTATAAGATTGGAAACTATGCTACTACTGGAAGAAAAATAGGAGGAACTTTCCATGATATAGGAATAGGCAAAGACTTCCTGAGCCAAACCTAGTAGTGCAGGAAATTAAACAATCATTCAACCATTGTGATCACATGAAGCAGAAAAGTTTTTTTTCACAGACAAACATTCAATAAGTAAAGCCAATAGATTACCCACAGAATGGGAGAAAATTTTTACCGGCTATACAACTGACAGAGTTCCAATTTCTAGAATCTACAAAGAACTCAAAAACCTAAGCAATAAAAAGTCAAGCAACCCACTCACAAAATGGGACAGAGAGCTGAACAGGCAGTTCTCAGAGGAAGAAATACAAATGGCAAACACACACTTAAGAAAATATTCATCATCCCTAATCATCAGGGAAATGTAAATTAAAACAACTATGAGATTCCACCTTAATCCAGTAAGGGTAGCAAACATTAAGAAATCAAATGAAAATAAATGCTGGAGAGGATGTGGAGAAATAGGAATCCTCATTCACTGTTGGTGGGAATGTAAGATGGTACAACCACTATGGAAAGCATTATGGAGACTGCTAAAATGATTGATTATAGAGTTACCAACAGACCCAGTTATTCCCTTACTGGGATTTTACCCTAAAAGCTCCACGCCTCAGTTCAGAGAGATTTGCTGAACCATGTTTATAGCTGCTCAATTATAATAGCTAAGAACGCTAATCAACCCAGATATTCATCATTAGATGAATGGATAACCAAGATGTGGTATATCTACATGATGGAATTCTACACAGCAGTAAGGAAAAATGACACAATGAAATTTGAAGACAAATGGTCAAACTTGGAAAATATCATTCTCATTGAACTCACCCAATCACAGAATGGCAATTGTCACATAGTCTCATTCATCTGTGGCTCCTAAACTGAATCTGCCTGAGATGCTGACATACCTAATAGGCATTTTGAAGACCAGTCAATAGGGAGGGTGGGGAGGGAGGGGAGGGCAAGGGGGACACAAAAGTGTACCCAAATGGAAATGGTACCATAAAATTCTATATCCTGAAAGACAGACTGCAAGTTTGAACCTTCATCAAGTCCTTAGAGGGAACACCTGAATCAAAGTGCCCTGTAGAGTGTATGATGAAGACTAACTTTAATCTCCTATTTCCCTCTCTTTCTCTCCCTCTCTCTTTCTTTTTTATATTACCTATCTTTTCCTTCCTTCTTTTCCCTTTGTGCTGGCCTGTAACTCCTAGTACTAGCATGCGGTTAACTTCCACAATGAGCTGTTGATCAGAGAGACCAACAAGGTTTCCCAAAAGAAGACAGACTTCTGTCAGAGCCCTTGATTACCCACCAAAGGTTAATAGTAAGATCCTACCTCTGAAGACACAATATGCTGTTGGTACAGAACATGGAGAGACCTGGCTGGAGTCTGGAAGAGAGTCAGTCCCCAGACAGTTTGCTTGTCTATTGCCAGAAGGTGCTACGAGTGACTGGGGGAAAATGGCCATCTGTCCAAGCAACTCATGGTCTAAACTACTCAGCAGCAAACAACCTGATGTGATGCTCACCCAAGTGCAACAGTGGCACACAGGCATGGTGGTAACCAACTGCTCTTGAATTGGCTAATGGATCTGCTCAGTGGAATGGAACCCATAGCTGGAGCTGGGAAACAAGTCAGAACTAGATCCAAAAAAAGATCCTGCTCTCCACTATCAAGCTCCCACCAATTGTGGGCTACAAGAGGGCGCACACCTACTAAATTCTCTCTAAAATAATAATGGTTATCCCATGTATCTGGTGCTGAATTCACTCCTCATTGGAGAATCTGCTTCTCTTTTTCAGATGGATGCAGCTCCCGATGAGAGAATCAGCCCATTCCACCTCACCAGGTTGAGGAAATGAGAAAGAGTGCTGCTTTCTTGGTGAACCTGGTACCAGCACAAGGGTGAAGGAGATAGACACAGAGAACACTAAACTCCTACCAAACCAGAGATCCAGAGATACAGAGGCTCCCAAGACCTCATCACTGAAGTAGACCTAAAACAAACCCAATATGTCTAAGGGAAATTTGCGGAAGAGGGGGCAGAAAGATTGTTAGAGCCACAGATTTGGACATTATGCACAGAGACATTACCTCTTCCCTACAACTGATGGCTAGCCCCACAATGCACGACCCACAGTCCCCAATGAGGAGGGTCCCTTCGGAGGGGAGAGGACAGGGAGGAGGCTAACGATGGTACTAATATGACTGTATACACTGTGTACATAACTAATAAAAAAGCAATAATGTCTTCATTGGTTTAGTGTGAGGCTCTGGGTTAAGTGGCTACATGAATTATTCCACCTAATTGTTACAACTCCACTGTCAGGACTCCATAAACAGTAATATTGTTGGCAACTACATTCTACCCCTGTGACTTACAGACTGTTAATCTGGTCACATACTTGCTCCTGTCTCTCCATATGGAATCAGCTTTATCTATAAAATGGACCACTGAGAGGGCTACAAGAGATCATGCACTTGACCTCTTGGCAGTGCTTAGCACACACTAGGGGATTATTCATGGAAGCCAGGATCGCTCCTGTCACATGTTAGTATTCTGGCCTCAGGAAGCTTAAAACTAAGCTAGCCTGGCATTTACTCCTTTTCACATTTACATGAAGTAAAATTTACCATTTAATTTTCTTTTTTTTTCAAGGTAGGGTCTTACTCTAGCTCAGGCTGACGAGGAACTCACTAGTCTCAGAGTAGCCTTGAACTCATGGTGATCCTCTTACCTCTGCCTCCCCAAGTGCTGGGATTAAAGGTGTGTCCAGCTCATTTTAGCCAGTTTTGAGTATAACATTCGGTATTACAGTGTCACATTTACATTTCAGTGCACCCATGATTTCCTCTTATTTTGAAGACAAGACCGTGACACTCTGAATAATATCCTGTGACTTTACCAAAGTCAACTCCTCCCAGACAGAGTTCCCCAGAGTTTGGAAAACTCTCTTCTTCCTATGCTGATTCAAATGTTGGAAAGAGTGGTGATCTCGGGGACATAAAAGACAATCATTCATTTAGTCAACACATTAGTTCCATAAACACTGGCATCCACCATGGAAAACCACATGCAAGAAACTTGGAATAGGCTCTCAGGTATTTCTTACATAGACCCATTGGTATTTGGTTAGTATTATTTTCTTTATTTTAGAAATAAGTTTATGGGCCCAGGGAGGTTTGGCAACTTTCTCTGGGCCACACAGTGAGTAAATTGTGATGATGGGGTTCATTATCAGCTAGGAATATGACTCCTGGAGATTTTAGATGAACCTATTGGCAAGACTGGTTAAGGTTTTATACTAATACTTTTTTTCCTCCTCAAAATATAGCAATATTGTATTATATTGACAAGGGAAAAATAGCAGATTATTCTGTGAACCAAAGGTACCCACGTTAGAAGAGGAAATTACATCTTGCGGTCATATAATAAGAACATTGTTGACTTTTCATACCAGAGTATCTTTATTTGTTTGTTTTGTTGTTTCAAGGTAGGGTCTCACTCTAGCCCAGCCTGACCTGGAATTCACTCTGTAGTCTCAGGACGGCCTCAAACTCATGGTGCTCTTCCTACCTCTGCCTCCCGAGTGATAGGATTAAAGGCGTGTGCCACCATGGCCAGCCCACACCAGAGTATCTTCTGTCTTGGGGTTGAGGATGCTGATGGTGCTGGTGATAATGATCATGATGAAGAAGATGATGCTAATGATGATGATGGTGATGTGACAATTATAATGCTAGGAATGACACCCACAGAGCCCTTATACATAGCAAGCCTTGCACTACATATATTAATTCCTATAATATTTGCTAGATATCTTCCTTAGAGTAGGTGGTGGGCATATATATATAATATATATTATTATATACTATATACATACACATATATGTGTATAGTATATAATATATATTATAATATAATATTATATATTATATAATAACAAAATATATATTACAATAATATCCATACATATATTATATATATTAATATAATATATACTATATATATTTTATTAAATAAGAAATATACATGAAAGTCGGGCGTGGTGGCGCATGCCTTTAATCCCAGCACTCGGGAGGCAGAGGTAGGAGGATTGCCGTGAGTTCGAGGCCACCCTGAGACTCCATAGTGAATTCCAGGTCAGCCTGGGCTAGAGTGAGACCCTACCTCGAAAAACCAAAAAAAAAAAAAAATATATATATATATATATATATATATGAGGCTCCTGTCTTAGGGGATTACAATTCAATAACAAGGATAGTAAATGAATAGATGTATGATCTAATTCTCACAGCGGCCATATGAGGTTAGAATGATGCAGTCATAACAGACTATCTGCTAAGCACCTACTATGTGCTATGTGATCCTCTAGAGGCTTTACCTGTTAAGTATTTCTGCAGATCTCAGAATCTCAGTCAGTGCCAGTTTGCTCACTTCAGATGTGGACACTGAAGAATTTTTTATCATATTCTATTCTCTCAAGCTGGCTGAATCCTGACATGTAGGACTGAATATTGAAGGGCTTTCTAGAGGCCCCAGCTCTGTGTAATCATGCCACCTTTATTCTTCTATCTGGCTTAAAGCACCACGGGCAATGTCAGCCTGATCACTGGCTATGAACTGTTTCCGGGAAAGTGCATACAAAACTCAGGTCCCCTCATCTTCCTTACTCGCTGGCCTTCCCAGGTGCTTCAGTTACTTTCTCCTTGCTGGGACCTGTCAGGAAGCTGCTTGAGGGAGGCAGGGTTTATCTTGCTTATAGTTCCAGGGAATACAGTCCATCGTGGTGGGGATGGCAAGGCGGCTAGAGTGAAAAGTAGCGACTCACGCTGCATCTGTGTTCTCACTGCGCTCAGCACATTCTCCTCACTCAGCCCAGGACCTCAGCCCATGGTGTGGTGCAGCCTACGGTGAGGATGGGTCTTTCCACCTCAGTTAACCTAATCTAGAAACTCTCTCTCTCACATGTCTAAGGAGTTGTCTCCTGGATGATTCTAGATCTAATCCAGCTGACAACGTAAACTATCGCGCCAGGACATGGAGGTAAATGTTCATAATCTTTAGTTATTCTTTTGTAGAATCAGGGCTATCTCTAAATATCCTATGTACGATGGGGACAAAGTCCTATTGTAACAATGTTCTCTAAATCTGTCCAGTTTACGACAGCTTTCAGAGCCCTGTCCCTTAGGCTGCCTCAATTGATCAGCATAAAACCTTGTAGGGTGTTATCATTTACAGATGAAACGGATATGATCCCAGACAGAGAGCCATCTGCGCGAATAAGACTCATAATAGCCACATGAGTGATCTGGAAAGGGGATCTTCCAGCCACGCTCTTCTTTGGATGAATGCAGTCCTGGTCAACTTGCTGACTGCAACCTCCAGAAATACTGTGAGCCAAGAAACACCCAGTTAAGCCATCTCTAGACTGGTGACCTTCAGAAACCACTTGAGATAATGATGTTGTCTTGTGTGGGTACACTTTGGGGTAATTTGTTGTGAAGCAATGGTTGACGTGCAGTAATTATGAGCATCTGGAAACTCACCTTTGAAGTTATGGAGTCCTGGATTTGCATTCTAGTTGTGCCAGTTACTGGCTTTCTAGCCTTGGGCAACTCATTCTTTCCTCTAAACCTCAATTTCCTCATCTTCAAGATGTAGATAATAATAGTACTTGTGCCCTAGGGGTTTTTTCCGCCCTGCGTAAGTAAAATGGTGTTTGTTAAACACAATGCTTGGCACACAGTGTACAGTCAGCAAGTGGAAGCTGTCATAATGACTGTTGTTATAATCTTTTGTACTCATCTGACAAATATTTGAAATGCTGATTTTTCTTAAAGTACCTACTACAGCCCTGCTCAACTGGATTATGCTAATGGAATCTTTATAGGAGACAGGCACACTCTGTCAGAGAAGGGAGATTTTTGCCTGCTATTGCTTGTTATTCTGAAGGACATGCCAAGATTAAAAAGCCCTAACCAAAACCAGTAGTTGACTGAGCTGTTTCCTCCTTGCCTACAAAATGCTGATGAATAGCATTTTGTAATGCAATTAAGGTTACACTAAATAATGAATCTTCCATCACCCCATCACTCAGTCACCCTTTCCTCTACTAGTGAGAGCATTGAGCTCAACTATACCTTCTCCTACAAAGAGACACCTGACCCCCAGCTCATTAGTCCTATCCCTGGGATGACATTCATTGATTTTCAGGGCCAGAGTCCAATATTTCTCTCACATACATCTTTATATGGTTTGCACTGAGGTTAAAATTAACTACATATGCATTTTATGTGAGGACATTTTCTGCTGTGAGAATGATCAGAATTTTGTTCCTAGTTCCCATTCTTCAAGAATGCATGTAAACACATAGATTCAGGCTGTCAGGGTAGGCCAACCTCCAAACATACCCTCAGACTTCAGTACTGGAGTGAACCAGTGGCCAATCTCAGAACGATGGGCTTGAAGACTGGAATGTCGGAAAAAAAATTCTGATCATTCTCACAGCAGAAAACATCTTCCCAGAAAAGATATATGTCACATGTATAAATAAACTATATATACAAAAGAAACATTAAGAATCTTTAAAAAAAAACTTTTTATGTTTATTTTTATTTATTTATTTGAATGCAACAAACAGAGAGAGAAGGAGGGAGAGAGAGAGAGAGAGAGAGAGGGAGAGAATATATATGGGTGCATCAGGGCCTCTAGCCACTGCAAACAAACTCCAGATGCATGCACCACCTTGTGCATCTGGCTTACGTGGGTCCTGGGGAATTGAGCCTTGAACCAGGGTCCTTAGGCTTCACAGGCAAGTGCATAACCGCTAAGCCATCTCTCTAGCCCAAGAATCTTTTTTTTTTTTTTTGGATACAAGACACCAAAAAACAAATGTGGTGGTTTAGATCAGATGTCCTCTAGAAACTCAGGTGCTTGGTCGTTAGCTGGTGGGAATTTGGGAGGTAGAGCCCTGCTGGAGGAGGTGTGTTATTGGGGTCTAAGCCCACTATGTTCTCCATGGCCAAAGCTTGGGTCACTTTCCTGCTGCTATTTTCCACCTGCTGTGGTAGAGGTGATGGGCAGCCTCTGCTCATGCTTGGTTTTCCCTGCCAGCATGGAGCTTCTTTCTTTTTGGGACTGGAAACCCAAATAAATTCTGTTCTTCCATGAGCTGCTTTTGGTTGGGTGCTTTGTCCCAGCAACAAGAAGGTAACTACAATACAGAGTTAACTCGAGAAGAATATATTTTCAAAATATGGGCAATTTTGAAAACCTTAAAGGTGATGTGATCTTAAATAGAAAGCAAGCAAGAGAACAAAAGGCATGAGACTTTTCAATATTGAAAGTTAAAACAGGTGAATCTTAGAAATAGGACATCTAACTGGATCAGAAGTCTATTTTTAAATTAAAAAAAAATTTTTTTGAGAAAGAGAGGGAGAGAATGGGCATGCCAAGGCCTTAAGCCACTGTAAATGAACTTCAGATGCGTGAGCCCTCTTGTGGCACATGTACAACATTGTGCACTTGTGTCACTGTGCATCTGGCTATGTGGGACCTGGAGATTTGAACATGAGTTCTTAGGCTTCTCAGGTAAGTGCCTTAACCTCTAAGCCACGTCTCCAGCCCCAGAAGTCTATTTTTGATGACCTGCAAATTCAAATTAAACCAGCCAACTAGCAATTCATATCTATCAGATTTTCCCAAGTCAGAAGTTGGGTAATGCTGTGCTCTGTGGGAGCTGCAGACAACAGCTCCCCTATTGGGACTGCACTCTGGCAGCATGGAGTAAAATCAGGCCCAATGGTACTGCATGACCCAGGCATCTCCCAGTCATTTGAGGTAACCTCAGTGTCTGTAGTGAGGGAGGTAGCTATATAAAATGCCATGGTTCTCGTCAGCAGCTGGAACCACGCACTAAAGGACACACAACAATAGAAATATATTTCAAAACAGTGGTAAATAAAAACCAAAGTAGGGCATCTATAGCCTAATCTCATCTGTATGGATTATAAGCATGTCCACACAATGACAGCATGTATTCACAACATATCACCACACTGGCATTTTTACATGAGGGGATAAGTAATGCAAGTGAAATGTGAAACCAAAAACAAGGGAGGTAGGATCTACATGAGTCCCTTGAAAGCTGGAAAAATTGTGAGTCATGAATCAAATAGAATAGGGTTACCTGTATCTTGTGAATTTATGTGCAAAGAAAAAATCCTGTGTGCTTAGCATGATCTCACTTTTGTTAAAAGCACACACACAGCTGAACACTCACTGGAAAGATCAAAAGCATTTGCAATGAAATATTAACAGTGGTTATTTTTGGCATGGAATATAAGTCATATTTTTTTCTTTTAGTTTCTCCGTATAATCTAGACTTTTTACAATGGACATGCATCCATGCATGCAAAGACAACTAACTTAGTATAAAAATTCTAAAGATATGCATCATCCTTTTCTGCCTTTTTGATCTTCACACATGACCATGGTGCAGACTTTGAATGTGTGTGTCCTTAAAGGGTGACTCATGCCTTCTGGTTATTCTTATGAAAATAGAGACTTGCAAACTTTAAAGAGGTGAGGTTTTTGTTTTCATAGTTACTCAAATAAGGAATTTTGCATGGAGAGAAAATGGCACTTTGGGGCAATACCTTTCTTTCTTTGGCTCCCAAAGAAGCTGAGTTTGCAAGGTGAAATGGCACTGTCTCTAGAAGCTAGAAGCTCCGGGAGCCACCAACTGAGTGTGGATGGTGAAATGGAACTCACTATGTTTAGGAGTCACCAGCCAAGCATGCACAGTGAGATAGAACTGTCTCTGGAGCCACTGGCTGAGTGGGAATGGTGAAATGGCAATCTCTCTACAAATCACTACCTGAGTGTGCAATATCACTGTCTCTAGGAGCCACCACATCTTCCTCTGCTAGAAGTCCATGTCAACAAACACTCTAAAACTTCCATTCAGTTGTCAGATAAAGCCAATAACTTTGATTTATATAGTCATTGGAATTTTTACATTTGTAGTTCTTTTTATCAGCTGTCCCTTTCTATGCATTTTTGTAAGAAAAAATAATTCATATTTGTATATGGAATGAGTATTATTGATGATTATTAATAGCTGAGATTAGAATTCCTCTTTGATAAAATTTGCTTTTTGGTGGTGGTGGTGGTGGTGGTGTGTGTGTGTGTGTGTGTGTGTGTGTAACATGGTATGTATGTGTATGAATGTGGTATCTGTGTGTAATGTGGTATGTATGTGTATATAATATGGAGTATCGTGTATGGTGTATGCACAGGTGTGTAGCCCTCGCTTTTCGTGGAGTGTGTACACCTGCAGTGGCCTCATTTTCTGCTCATTTTTAATTGACCTGTAGTATTGTATTGAGAATACAGCTTGCTGTTTTGTTCACAGGCTTGAGTGATTCTCGGGTATCTGCTTCCACATGGGACCAAGGTTATAGATACAGGATGGCCACGCCCAGATGTTTATGTGGGTCCTGGGGATCTAATTCCCAGTCATTTCTCAGGCCTCCTCAGGCCTTCATACTTGCGCAGGTAGAACTCCTAACCACTGAACAATCTCTCTAGCTCTGATAAAATATTTAATGTCATCTATAAGGTAGAAGGGACTGAGGAATCAAGACTATGGACCTTGATGATAAAAATGCCCTGAATGGGATAGTGAGAGGAAATCTGTTTTGTGTCCAAAAGATGAGTGAAGCAAACAGTGGAAAGGGGAGGGAAAAGAAACAAAAGGAGATATGAGGGGATATGAAAAGCTAAGCAGTTAATGATCTTGTGAAGAGTATCATTTAGAAACAGCAATGCCCAGTGGTAAACCCAATGCGTAAGGTATATAAACAACTACTCCCTGCCACACAGTCTCAGCAGGGTTATTTTGGGAAACAGGATATGAGGCTAACTTCTTTTTCACACAGAGGCTTCATTTAAGGAAGTCCAAGCCCAGAGTCCGAGGAACCCTGAGAATGCTGAAGGCACTTTATGATCCACAGTGACCCTGGTTTATGATCCACAGTGACCCTGGTTTTCCATCCATCCTCCTTAGGTTCCAGAGTGACCATAACTAGCAAGCTCTTCATTTTCCTCTTCACAGTAAAGAAAATTAGACCATGCCAAAGTTGGCAAATAATTACTATCCTTTGAGAACCTGAACAAGATGTCAGCAATCACGAAGGAGCCTCAGGTTCCTGTGATTAGAGACTCTAAGGCCAGACCTGCTTTCAGAAAAGCTTTGGCAGTAATGCTGAATTCTTCAGAAGTTTGGATCCCATGAATTAAGGAGCCAATAACACTGGATGTATCCACAATGCATTCTGGATGCTTCAAGGAGAGGAGCGGGATTGGCTAAGAACTGTCCGAGACATATTACAAAGCCTATTTATTTGCCTCCTATTGTAATCCTAGGTGTAATCCTAGCAGGGGCCTGCGCTCAGACTAAATCACTTACCCAGCATTGCCCAGTTAAGAAGTGGTGGTACCAAGATTTGGCCCAACCCTATTTGCAAGGTCTAGTCACTTTTTACTCTGCGACACTCTTTCTTTTGTAGGAATAATCAAAAGATATATAGCAGCTGTCTTTAGGGATTATTCAATAAAAAAGGAGTGACTGGCAAACTGATCTCTTTTGATGTTTCTATCATTTCTTGTGATATATTCTTGCATTTATTGTACAATCTTCTAGTTGTAAAGGGAAGCCTTTCAGCATATGTTCTTTTTTAAAAAAAAAAAAACAAAGCAGGCAGATCTTTCTGGGACTGGGGGGAGAGTGGTGAGGTCAATGATGAATTTCAATTGAGAAAAGATAATCTATTCTAAGGGAAACAAACCCAGTTTAGGCAAAATGACTCATTTAGTGAAGGGATCTAGTTTCAGGGTGGAACCTCAGTGCAAAGAGAGAGGTGAGCAAGGCTGTGGCTGTGTTCTTCAATTCCACATGGGCTCAGTGCCCTTCAGCCCAGCACCTGCTTATTGATGAACTCCTATGCAGGTATCTATCCTTGAACTACATGCTTGGGTTCCAAAGATATATACAGCAGGGGACACATGACCGTCAGGAGCTATGTCTAGTAAAAGAGGTATCCTTCATTTGTTTCCCCATTCTACAAGGGCCTGGACTATCCGTGCCTGGACTCCCAGCCAGTCATCACATTGCCATCTTTTGCATCCGTGACTGATTTTCTCATGGTCAATACTTTCAATGAGCCAATAAAAAGTTCAGTGCTTTTGTTGGCTACTAAGGAGAGACATCCTTTCTTTTCATGAGAATATCAGTAGGGCAATATGCTAGAAGCAGTGACAATCATTTTCTTTTCTTTTCTAACTTTTTATTTATTTTTTATGAGACAAGGAGACACACGTACACATACAGAAAGAGAGAAAGAGTGTGGTGTCAGGGCCTCTAGCCACTGAAAATGAACTCCAGACTCATGCATTGTCATGTGTATCTGGCTTACGTGGGGACTGGGGAATTGGACCTGGGTCCTTAGGCTTTGCAGGAAATGCATTAACCACTAAGCCATCTCTCTAGCCTGGCAATCATTTTTATAGTATGAGGGGATTAATCTGAGTTATTCTAGAATACCCTATCAAGAGAAACACAGAAAAATAAAGCCCCAGTGATCTGTGAACATTTGGAATAAACTATACTTAAAAATCACCATTTGAGTTGAATTTTCTGTAACAGCCAGAAGAATCATCACAACTGTGGTGGCTTGAACGTAAATGACCCCATAGACTCAGGTACTCTTGATTGAACTTCCTTCTTAGTCCTCAGCAGGTGAACCCCTGCCAGAGGAGGTGTGTCACTGGGGTTGTGTGGTAGTTTGAATAGATGGCCCCCAATATTTTTAGTGTTTTAATAGTTTGTAGTTTGGATCTGCAGACACCTTGTTTGAGGAGGTATCACTGGGTGGATCTTAGGGTCGAGCCCTAAGATGTGGTGGTGGATTTGCAATTGAAGTCTAAAGAGCTGCAAAGTGCCTGGAGTTCCTGAAGTATGTTTGTGGTATGGATCTTGGGTTTTCGGCTTGGGGTTTTTCTCTCTCTCTCTCTCTGCTTGGACCTTTAAGAGGAGCCCATCTTTTCCTGCCATTATGGAACTTCCCCTGGATCTGTAAGCTTCAATAAGTACCCCTTCCTCTATAACTGTGCCTGGTTTGGAAGTTCATCTCAGTGACCTGAAGCCGTCTACTCTAGGGTGGATCTTGAGTTCAGCCTAACAGGCATGTGGAGGGCCAGCTTGAACTCTGGCTGCTCGCTGTGGTCTCTCTGACGTGGCTGTATGCTGCAGTGAGCCGGCTTCTGCCACCATGATGGAGCTCCCTGTGCAATCTGTAAGTCTGACATAAACCCTTTTCTCTCATAAGCTGCTTCCCGTCAGGTCTTTGTCCCAGCAATAAGAAGGTAACTGCAGCAACAACCAGTGTAAGAAAATATCGAGAGATCATTCTGATGTTACATGGCCAATGCTATAATATGAATATAAACAGAGATGGCCGTTCTTAAGAAAAGAGGTTTTAGAATAAAGGAACAGGCCCCCAACTTAGAGATGCAGGGGAGAATATCTGAGGGAATGATGACTTTGCTGTGATTTAAAGAATGAAATGGAATTAGGTGGGGAAGGAATTCTAGATATAGTAAGAACACAAAAATAGGATTGATATGGTACTTGTAGAGAACAGCAAAGGCCTGATCTCATTAGACTGTAAAACACAGTGTTTGGTTTCCAAGGTACCAATATGGAGTTTCACCTCACGAGCGGAAAGGTGACAAGGATTTAGACAAGTGAATATTGTATCTAGATTTACATTTGGCTGCATAAGGAAGGTAAAATTAAAGGAGGTAAGACTGAAGGCAGAGAGTAAAATTAGCAGGGAATGCATTCCTTCACATTCACTCACTGTGTGTGTGGAGCACTCACACACTATGAATAATAAGGACCATAGACCCAGTCCCTGCTGTCAACAAGCTAGTGCTGTTTGGGACCAGTGTGAAGCTCAGGTAAGAGAAGGTGCTACAGTTTAGATCTTGAATGACCCACAAAGACCCCCAGCTTATGGTGCTACTAGGAGGTGGTAGGAGGTTTAGGAAGAGAGAGGCCTGTGTGGTCGGATGCTAGATCATTGGCAAGGTGCCTTTGAGGGAGATATGGGATATGAAGATTATGGCCCTTCTGTTCCCTCTCTCTTTGCTTCCTGGCTGCCATGCTGTGAGCAGCTTGACCCCACCACACTCTGCTTGCCTTCATCTGCTGCCTTGTTACAGGCCTAAAGGCAATGGAACCAACTGACCATGAAGTGAAACCTCCGAAACTGTGAGCGAATGAATTCGTGTTCCTGTTAAATTTATCCTACCCATAACTGTGGGCTAACTCCACAATGCATGACCCATATACCTCAACAAGGAAGGGCCAAGGGGAGGGGGTAGGTCACGGATGAGCCTAATAATGGTACCAAACTGGCTCTATTTGCTGAATACAAAACTAATTAATAAAAAAATGGTTATTTTAGGTGTATTCTGCGTGATGGAAAGGTGTTAAACACAGATGGTAAAGAGGACAGTATCTTTGCAGATGGATAGGAGGGGCATCACTTCTAGAATACATGACATTTGTAGATAGTAGGAATTAAACTACTTTACTGTAAATGTAATCCCAACTGAATAATTACTTCCCTACACTAGAAAATCCAAGTTGAGTATCCTTTATCTGAAATGTTTGAGAGCAGAAGCATTATTTTTCAGATTTTGGAATATTTGTATAGTTATAACAAGATGCTTTGAGGATAAGGCATAAGTCTAAACATGGGATTTATTTAAGTTTCATACACACATACATATAGCCCAAAGGTAGTTTTACTTCACACAATGTTTTGAGTACCCATGTTTTGATTGTCACTTGAGGTTAGATGTAGAATTTTCTACTTGTGTCAAAATGTTTTAGATATTAGAATGTCAGATTTCAGAACTTGAGGCTGGGGTAGTCCACCTGAATTCTATTTTTACCATGTGGTGATTTTCACAAAAAATATTTCTTTCTTCATAATTTTACATTGTTTCTTGTTCTTACTTTTGTCTACTCTGACATGAACATTGGTCCTGAGGGTGGACAGACAAAAGGACTGTTAGTCCAGTGACAGGCTAGTGGACAACATGAAGGACTGTGCTGGCTGTATACAGAGTGCTTGTGAGATTCATAGCTCACACTTGGCCTGAGTGCTGGCAGGGTCTGATGCAATCATGGCTGTGTATTTGCTCATCTAGCCTCTTCCACTATTCATTTTGGTCACCATGTGAAAAGATGACTTGTGAGTAGGTGACATTATCTTTTAATACATCAGCAGATGTGTAGAGCTGCTTCTGAAATGTAAGTGCACCAAATGGAAGCCAATTAAAATATGCTCAGTGTTCACTGACAAAGAAAAACCCAGAAAGCATTCCTATTAAAACATTCTTTTAAGTTGTTAACATACACTTCTCCTTGAAATACTCAGTCCCCTAAAACAGATCCAGTTAAGATAAATACAGCAATGAGCACCTCTTTATTCATGAGAATCTGTTCACGCTCAAGGACCATCAGCTGAACGGAACTGCTGCCATTGTCAAAATACTACTTGAACTAACAACCATTTCACTTTTTGAAATAAAAGATATATGTGTGATCATGAAATTTTTCTTTTAAAAATATCTTTGCTATTTGCATGTGCATGGTTGTGTACGTGTGCATGTTTATGGGTGCACAGGGTCTGAACTCCAGACACATGCACCACTTTGTGTCTGGTTTATGTGGGTGCTGAACTCAGGCTGACAGGCTACGCAAGTGTCTTTAACCAGTGAGCAATCTCCCCAGCCTCTTAAGTGGTCCTTTGTACCTATAGGATCCTAAGTACTTCTTAGTCAATCTCTCTAACCCTACAATTGTGATTTCCATTTGAAATGCACAAAACTGGAGCACACCTAGTTAAAGGAGCCGGCTCAAGGTTTCAGAGCTTAACTGCAGAGCAGAAGTCACAGATACGTGCAAAGGGGCTGATGAGTGACATGTAGGATGATGTGGTCAAGGGGTGAACTGCAGGAAACAGGGCACGCTTTGTGGGGGATGTGAGCTAAGATTATTCCTAAAAGCCCTTGAGTTTGGTCTTAGAAGGATACCTTATTCAAGAGCACCTTGTAGCAGCAGTTAAAGAAACTGTGAAGCCAGTCTCCTGTCCACATATAACACATCAGATTATATAGCATGGTCCCTGCTGCTGCAACTGGGACACTGAGGTCATCCCTGCTTTGGTTATAAATAAAGAGATTATCTGGCTTGAAATGAGGTGGCCAAAGGTAATCTTCCACCTGATGGCTGCTTGTCTGTCTTTTGCTCACTCGACCTTTTTGCATCCTTACCTTTTGCCGTGTGCACCTAAAACCCTGTGCGTTTCAGTCATGTGTGCTTTGGAAGTTCTCTCCTGAACTGCTTCCTTGGAAGGGGAAATTCAATCTTCAGAAGTGTTCTGCACTGCTGGCCCCAGAATTAAAAGCAAGCACTTTCAATGGGGAAATTAAACTTATTTGATATACCTTTACATGTATAAAATTGGATCCAGCACCCATTTGGTTTGCAGGCTCGTGAGGAATGCTTTTAGCTATACGCTGTACCTAATACCCAATTCGCAGCTGAAAGGTGCCAAACCTCAAAGACCTTGTCTCTACTGATCGTGCAAGGTGATCATTAGCCATGAGCGGGCATCATTTTCTGCTAGACTTTCTCCACATGCTCAGTATCATCCGCAGCTGAGGAATCTCCCTTGGGGGACTAAATATTCAGTTGACTGAATTTTCATTAAAAAAAAAAAAAGAAAAGGAAGTGATACCCAGGGGGAATGATACTTCAGTTATAAGTATCTATATTTCACTTTGCAGTCTCCTCTCAGAAGTTTCCTAGACAAGCTCTGCATGGGTGTCACAGAGCGCAGAACCTAAGGATGTGTTTGTAGGTACGTTGGCTTTAAAAAAAGAGGTAGGATGAAATAAGATTTGTCCTTCTAGAATCCCTTCTGAATAATGCAATTTGTGCTCAATTACGATACTTGGATACTCTAGTAAGAAACAAAGACAGGGGAATATGAAAAGAGAACGGCAATTTGGCCAGACAGGCAGGCTGTGAATGAGGAGGGTTTTGCTGGTCCATGGAAAACTGGGAAGACAATAAAGATGCACATGTCAAGAGAGGAATGCACAGTTGTCTCATCTGATTCCCTCTTTTTTTTTTTTTTGGTTTTTCGAGGTAGGGTTTCACTCTGGTCCAGGCTGACCTGGAATTAACTATGTAGTCTCAGGGTGGCCTCGAACTCATGACCATCCTCCTACCTCTGCCTCCTGAGTGCTGGGATTAAAGGTGTGCGCCACCACGCCCGGCCTGATTCCCTCTTATTACAAAAAAACAAAAAACAAACAAACAACAACAACAAAAAAAAAACCTTTGCATCATGGCCCGGAATGGCCGTGCAGCCTGTTAGCGCAGTGCCAGGAAAAGTACTGGGACTGTTGTGTGTCACCTTCTCCTACCTGGGCTCTCCCTGTCAATGAGCAGTTCCCATGTTCCCCATCCAGCTCAGCGCTCCCTCCTAGCTGCTTGCTTTTGTGTCTTTTCCTTGCTCCCTTCTCTTCTCTCCCCTCTTTCTTCTTCTTCTTCCTTTCTCACCCTTATCCTCTTTTCCTTCTCTTTTTCTATTCTTTGTTCTCTGCACTTCTGCCCCTTCCACTCTCTCAGCCCTGCTCTCAATTAGGGATTGGCTCCATATTACGGTCATGAGCAGGCTGAGTTGTGAGAGCCCAGGTTTTCTGGAATAAGATGTGCCTTATCTTTTATTCTGTGTGCCATGGCTTCTCTGGCCATTCCTGCAGAGTGAGACAACAGGGAGTCTGCTAGTAGTGACAAGAACTGAGAGGGATCCTATGCAGAGAATCTGGGCTAAAATGGGCATGTCCCAGACAGAAGTGGCAAATAGAAATCTGGCAGCCCACTCAAAAGAAAAGAGGAAGTCCTGGCCATTATGGCTGCTTTGGTGAGAAATGGGGCCCTGCTTGGATATAGCCTTGTGAACCAGCTCAATATGATACACATTCAGACCTACCTAATCTTGGCAGTCAAAACTAGGTCCAACTGGGTGTGGTTGGTATTTCAATGAGAAGCCATGAGGGAAGAGTGTGTTGTTCACCCTGTGGTTGCAGAGGTGCAATCTCAGATGAATGACTCTTCTGAGTTACAGAGCTCAGTTCTCCCAGCGACAACAGGGGGCCGTGCTAATGTGGGTTTTACATCATTTCTGTGCAAGTTAAATAAATTACAATGTTGTGTACCATTACTATTATTTTTAAACAAACTGTCTCATCATTTTTGTTGTTTTATGAAGATAAGCCTTTTGCATGTCAGGATCTAGCAAGTCACTTTACAGTAGCAGGCCGCCAACATGTATTTGGTATTTATGGCGGCAATGGTAGGTATTTCAGGAAAAACTCCTGTTATGGACATGGTTGCTGCTTAGGTGAGATGAGGACATGTAGTAGTGTGCATTTTCTGTGCCTGCTAGAATCTCTGATGTTTGAAATGTTAATTGCCCAAGTGAATACATGAGCTATTAAATAACTCACCCCAACTAAGTCCAGGCAGCAAAAGGAGATAATATGTCCAATGGGTAGAGCACTCAAAGGTAACAACAGAAGTGATTTCCATGAAATCAAAACCCATTTGCTCTGCTCTTTTTATTTTTTTGTTGTTTGATTTATTGAGGTGGGGTCTCACTCTAGCCCAGGCTGACCTGGAATTCACTATGGAGGCCCATGGTGGCCTCGAACTCATGGTGACCCTCCTACCTCTGCCTTGCTGGTACTGGGATTAAAAGCGAGCACCACCACACCTGGCTAAGAGAGAGAGAGAGAATTGGCTTCCCAAGGTCTCAGCCACTGCAATTGAGCTCCAGACACTTATGCCACCTAGTGGGCATGTGCAACTTTGCACTTACCTCACCTTTGCATCTGGCATATATGGGATCTGGAGAGAGATCAAACATGGGTCCTTAAGCTTTGCAGGCAAGCGCCTTAACCTCAAGCTATCTTACCAACCCTTATTCTCTTTTTTAAAAAAATTATGTATTTGTTTGTTTATTTGAGAAAATGAGAGAGGGAAAGAGGCAAATAGAGAGAGAGAGAGAGAGAGAGAGAGAGAGAGAGAGAGAGAGAGAACGAGCTAGCTACTGCAAATGAACTCCAGACACATGCACCACCTTGTACATCTGGCTTACGTGGGTCCTGGGGAATCAAACTGAGGTCCTTTGGCTTTGCAAGCAAACACCTCAACCACTAAGCCAACTCTCCAGCCCCCCTTATTCTCTTTGTTAATAGTACTGTGGATGGAACTCCGGGCCTTGCACATGCTAGGCACGTGTCCTGCACCTGGGCTATATCTTTCACCAAAACTGACTTATTCTTAATTTTAAAGTATTTAAATATCTATGTCATACCTGTTATGTACCAAGAAGGAAATGGCCAGTATGTGAAATAAAGCACTAGGGCTGATAGCTTATAACTATCTCTTCTGTTAAAAAGTTTTTAAGCTTCAATCATTTTGAGAGGGTTTCATGTATCCAAATCAATTGCCTTAAATAACTTTTAGACATTGGGGAGGTTGGCAACCTCCACCCTCACAGTCTCAATGCTTAATCCATAGTCGCTTGCAAATAAAGCAGATTTCATCTGTGCAAAAATTGGCCACATCTGTGGTGGACAGAAGATGAATGGTACATAAGATGGTGGTGGTGGGGGAGTGAGGGCTATTAACCACATTTTTATAGAATTTAACTTAAGTTTTGAAAAATCATCCCAGAGTCAATTCTCTGTGTGTCAAGCATTAGGCTGTGGTGAGCATTTCCACTCTGGGGTCTTTTGGGCTAGGGATGACAGGAGGGTAAGTAACAGTTACAAAAATGGTCCTTATATAACACTTCATCTTCCTAATAGTCTTTATCAGTGCTGCGGCCTCCCTGCTGGAAACAAGAAGGTTCCAGAGATTATGATTCATGCCACATGGAAAAGCTCAGAAAGCAATGTTGGAAGTGATCTTAAGTCATACCTCATATGCCATCATCCATCTCATCCCACTAGGCTCTCCAAAGACAGTAATTAATAGTGTGTATCAAACTGTTTCCATTCCTCTGTCCTGGGGCTTTGTCCCCACCCCGCATGCCACTCTATTTCTTCATATGAAAAATGAGTCACGAGAGTCCTCTGCTTCCTACGTGATGAGACCGCATGACAGGCCTTTCAAACACCCCAGTACCCCCTGTACAGCTGTGTTCTCAAACTTTCCACCACAGCATTTGGGATGTGTCCTCACTTGGACCTACCAGCCTGTCTTGTTCTTTCTTCCTATAGACTCCCTCAAGTCAGAAACGGGGCCCTCTGTTCCTCTACCCCATTGCTTTCAGTGGCTGAGGCAGATCTGTTGTTTGTCCTCTGCTCGGCCACACAGACCTTCTGCTCAAGGGCCCCACAGATCAGGTGTGTCTAGCCAGAAATCTTTTACAATGGTTTACCCAAGTGCCATCTCACTTCTAATGACCACCATGTGGCCCAGTTCTGTGGAGTTGATGCCTTTGGAATCCTGGCCTGTGCACACACTGCATTAATGAACTTAACAAATAACCTTCAAACCTACTGCATAAGATGAGCCACTGTGATAAAGCCGGTACAGATAGGGATGCACGATAGGAGGAGGGACATCCCAATGCACCTGAATCTACTAAGGGCCCTTTCTTTCTTGTGGGTTTGTGTGTGTGTGTGTGTGTGTGTGTGTGTGTGTGTGTGTGCTATAGGAGCTGGGAGAGTAGCTCAGTTGCATAGCATGTGCTTAGCATGCATGAGGCTTTAAAGTCAATTCCTGTCACCAAACAATAGGGGATCCAAAGCCCTACAAAATAAAAGTTTCATTCTCTTTTTTAATTTAAAAAAAAATTTGTGTTTATTTTATTTATTTGAGAGACAGAGACAGAGAGAGAGAGAGAGAGAGAGAGAATGGGCATGCCAGGGCTTCCAGCCACTGCAAATGAACTCCAGACGCGTGCGCCCCCTTGTGCATCTGGCTAACGTGGGTCCTGGGGAATCGAGCCTTGAACCAGGGTCCTTAGGCTTCACAGCCAAGCACTTAACCGCTAAGCCATTTCTCCAGCCCAAAAGTTTCATTCTTATCATAAAAATCGACTTAGATAAATATGATTTGGGGAGGTGGCTTAGTGGTTGCGAGTTTGTAGCTTAACCACGAAGATCTCTTGGTCCTGGGACGCATGTCAGAAGCTGGGCATTTGCATAGTACTGAAAGCGGTACATGAGCTGCTGGGGGAAAATAGCCAACAACATAGTGAGCAGGCCGGGGACACTGCTACAGGAAAGCAACCAGCCTGACAAGATGGACAGACCTGTGCAATGTTGCCACACAGCCTAGGTGGGTAACCGAAGGCTCTCTGATTGGCTAAGAGATCTCCCTAGCAGGAAGGAACCCATAGTTGGAAGTTGGGACCCAGGTCAGAATCTTATGGAGACCAAGATTATGGACTCCAGTGATAAGTTCCCACTAGGCTTTGGCCAAAAGTGAGGCTATACCCATCAAAATTTCTCTAACTTAAAAATGTTTATCCCTTTTAACCTATCCTGATCTCACTCTCCAGTGGAGAAACTGTTTTTCAGAGAGCACCACAAATCAAGGACAACCAAAATCTATCAACAAGACAAGAATAGATAGCTGACTCCCTGGCAGGAGATGAACCACTTCTGGCAAAGCAGCCAGGGCCCAGGTGAAACCACAGAGGAACTGGCAAGATGAGCAAGAGTGCTACTTCCAGGGTGAGCCTAACAACCTGGGCCATGGCGATGGAGACAGACACCGAGGATACTCAAAACGCACCAAAGCAGAAATCCAGAAGCTGCTGAGTGCACAACGCCAAAGTAGACTTCAAGCACACCCACCAAGGCTCCGGGAATTTTGCGGAAGTGGGGGCGGAAAGAATGTAAGAGCCACAGGGTGGGAGGGACTATCCAGAGACATAGCTCCCCCCACAATGACTCACTGCTGCTCTCACAACTCATAACCCACAACTGCATGGTGAATACCAGCAATCCCACGAAGGAGGGCCCTCAGTGGAGTGGGGCAAGGTGCAGGGAAATGATGGTACCAACACATGATGTGTCCATACAAAGTTTCTACTTAATAATAATAAAATAACCATAAATAAATATAAAAGCAATAATGATAACAACAATAATAAAAGCTGGGCATCACTCTCTCTCTCTCTCTTCTATCTTCTAGACATAATTACTGCTACTGTCAATATTTAAGATCTGTTCCTTTTGGGGCTGAAGAGATGGCTTAGAGGTTAAGGCACTTGCCTGCGAAGCCTAAGGACTCAGGTTCAGTTCTCCAGGTCCCACATAAGCCAGATGCACATGGTGGCACATGCATCTGGAGTTCATTTGCAGTGGCTAGAGGCCCTGGCATGCCCATTTTTTTTCTCTCTCTCTGTCTCTCCCTCTTTCTGTCTCTAATAAATAAATAAAAATAAAATCTTTTTTAAAAAAGATCTGTTCCTTTGAAATTTTGCCAGGTATAATAGATATAGGCTAAATGAATAATAAATGTACACACACATGTACTCATACTTACCACATGTTTATTATTTATAACTAGAGTAAACATATGTGGTCAGCCTACAAGTTATAAATGGGTCATGTTTCAACAACTCCTTTTCACATTTGAGAACATATTTCCTTACTGAACACTGCTATTGCTGCATTTAGTGTGCCAGGCTAAATCTCAAAAATTATTTTAATTTATGCAGTGTAAAATTATTATATAGACAAGATGGACAAAACAGATTTAGAAAACCCACTTTCCAATTTTAGCAATGCCAGTTTAAAATAATGCCCCTGGATAGGTTAAGGTGCAATTTAAAATTAAGACCATAATGATGAAGCCTTTGTTTCTCAGTCTTAACAAAAAAACATTATTATTATTATTTGTGTGTGTGTCTGCGTGTGTTTATGTGTGGGCATGCGTGTGGACATCAAAAGACAAGTTTCTGTTCGGTCCTCCCCTACCCATGTCATTTGAGGCAAGGATTTTTGCTCTGCTGTTCTTTGCTGTCTACCTATGAGCTTCTGAGGAAATTCTCTGTCTCCACTTATTGATTTGCCATCAGTGTCTAATAGACATTAGAGAAACCTGCCATGTCTTCCTGCTCTTTACTGGGGGCCTTAGGGATCAAACTCAGGTACTCCAGCTTGAGCAGTGAGCACCCTATGTACTGAGCCATCTCCCTGAACCCGTTTCTCAGTCTTAAAAACAGTATCGATTCATGTCTTACAGAAGTGTAAAAACTTTTCTTATATCACATATATGTAAACAGCTGAACATAGCAGTACTCAACAAAATGGGCAGCAGACACATCCCGACTTAACATACTTACCTAGGACATAGGTCTTGTAGGCATGTGTGTGTGAGCCAGGGGAGAGCCTTGGGTGTCATTTTTAGGAATGTTGTCCACCTTTTTCTTTTCTTTTCTTTCTTTCTTTCTTTCTTTCTTTCTTTCTTTCTTTCTTTCTTTCTTTTTTTTTTTTTTTGGCACAATTCCTCATTGACCTGGAGCTCCTAATTCGGCTAGGTTGGCTGGCTAATAAACTCTGGGATCCACCTCTCTTCCCTTCCCTGGTGCTGGGATGAGACACACATGCAACAATCTGGCATTTTCTGTGGTTTCTGGGAATCAAATTCAGGTCCTTGTGCTCATGAAGCAAGCCCTTTACCAACTGAGCTATCTGCCCATTCCCAGTATCCATTTTTTTTTTTTTTTTTTTGGTACAGATGCTTTTCAGCTAGAGAATGTTTGATTCAGTGTGTTTTAGGGTACCTTGGATTAAAGCAGATTATAAGAATTCATCCCAAAAGTTTGCAAATACTCTACCCCCACTTTTGCTGACACACCTCAGCTCTCACTCTCTAGTGGGTTACTACTGCTGAACTTGACCACAGCCTGATTCCTCTTCTCTACTGCCTGCTCTAGGCCCTGACTCGAGGCTCAAAATGTCGCCCCAAGTTCCATATAATTATTCTTAGTGAGGCGTTCAGGACCAATGACAGCTGCTCTTGTTGCAGACATAGACAAAACAAGGCCAAGTGCCCAGCAAGCTCCAGAGTCACTCCGCATGATCCCTGCTGTGTTTGGGGGAGATGGTATGCCCTAGGAGTGATGAAACCTTTCTCCCCAGAACAGCTCATGAGTTAATCAGACAACTTTGCTGGAAAGGTTGTTCAAAGTCACCACAGCAAAAAGAACCATTAGCCCAGCACAATTAACTAGTGACCTAACTCAAATGCCGACGCTGCAGAACCCAAAGAGATACACGGAGATCTTTTTCACTTAGTATAACTGGGTCGTTCCTGTGTTCTAAGAATCTCCAATCTTTCAAGAGCTATTTTCTCAACTGGTCCAGTTGAGAGCTTTTCAGTTCTGCACCAGAGCTCCTTCTTTTTTTTTTTTTTTTTTTTTTTTTTTTTTTTTTTTTTTTTGGTTTTTCGAGGTAGGGTCTCACTCTAGCCCAGGCTGACCTGGAAATCACTATGTAGTCTCAGGGTGGCCTCGAACTCACGGCAATCCTCCTACCTCTGCCTCCCAAGTGCTGGGATTAAAGGCGTGCACCACCACGCCTGGCCCCAGAGCTCCTTCTTGAAATGACTATATGAAATCTGCAAGCTCAAGTCGCAGCATTACTTGGGTCCATTCAGCTTTCAGATTAGCCTGGAATTGGAGTCTCATCCTAGGAGGGATCTGTTAGTAGGACAGTCTCAAGTTTCATATGCCCAGGTAGTGAAACTTGTCAATTTTGGCCTCTTTTCTCAAGGGACCAGCTGACCAGAATCATCCTCTGGAAGTCTGTTACAGGTAGAGACTGTTAACAGAAGTCATGACCTTGAAAAAAATACAGCAAGTCAAATACCATTCTTCTCAGGGGTTCCAAGTCAGACTGAACAGTGATCCTTTTTTATTATGTACAGAGCCATTTTTAAATGAAATGCTTCCCCCTGACCTTGCTCGCCATTCAGGGAAGCGTTCCACTGCAGGTTGCTTTATTCTCGTACGAGGGATTATTCCTTGCTACAGCAGACAGAAATAGCCTAACAACCTGGACAAGAGAGCTGCTGGTGATACCAAAGGTTCTATCCACCGGTGTCAGACAGACACAGAGCTTTAACCTTTCTCTCTGCGCACTGAAAGGCACGAGTGTTGGCAATGGAGGCAAGAAAAGGAGGGGAATTTGTTCCGGGAGCTGGAATGTACTGGGCCATTCCCAGTGTGAACTTAAAAGAGAACCGCGTCAGATCAGGAAATGGGCTGAAGATCAGTCATTTCATTCCCCCCCTCTGGGACCATTACCACCCTCTCTTTATCTGTGATAGGAAAGATTAGCCTGCAAGTCTATTACCCACCACTTTCCTGGTCTGGATTTTTGAAGTCCTTATCTTTGGCTTGCCATACTTCACATGGACACCCCTCCCAATATTAGCAATTGGGATGTTAGATTATACCATTTTTGCAATTCATTCTGTGCTTCCTTTCACAATATATTTTTGAGTGCTGAATCTGTCTGGCACTGCTCTGAATGCTAGATGCTAACAGATTAGACTTATTTTACCCAAAACATCAAAGAACATTTTCTGGCCTTTATTGTTCAAGTTTTATACAGTCTCGTAAATATACACATGATATATTATCCTTTTATACAATTTCTAAGTGAAAGCGGCAGTGAGGGTGGTAGTGAGAAAACAAAAGACAAGTCACTTTGGAAAATATATTTTTTTTATATGATTGGCAGAAGTTCTCGAATATTCTCTTTCTTACTTCTCTCTAAGTCAAGGGAATGAGAAAGTTGATGTGCTAATGTCATCAAGTTGTATTAATAATAGTGGTGATGATAGCACATGTATGTGGCCGAGGAAAAGCGGTGAGAAGTGAGCAATAAGAAAACTTCTTCTTTTTCATGGCTCAAAGAAAAAGGCAGTCCATCTGCCAGGCTCCTGCACACCCAGGCCCAAACTCAGGGACTGCGGATTCTCATTTTAGATTCAGTCTGTGAAAGCTAGCTAACTGCTTTTTTAAATTCTTAGCAGATTAGAAATAGAAAATTAGTATACTTCAATGCTTATAAGAAATGACAGCTGTCAGCCACACAGGCAGAGTGGGCGGGAAAATCAAAGCCATGAAACACTGATAAAGGTTTACAAAAATATAGCAGACTTAGGAGACAGGCAAATACGTTGTCTAACATGTCTTAAAGATATCCTGATTGGTTATAGATAGGCTTCCACTGTTTTAATTCAGGGGCCCATATTTCATAGGTCTAAGAACTTATCAATATATTTCAGAAGATTCCACAGAGTGCTTGACCTGAAGCTGAATTAGGAGGACGACTCTGGGTGTTGATCCTCATCTTTTACCTTGTGTTTTTTTTCTTAATTTATAATCTTATTGGGAAATATAATATATGAACATTCTGCAAATTGGATATATCCCCATTGGGTTATCCTTTTCTGTTCCCTCTCTTCTTTCCCCATTTCTCTGAGGGTCCTCTTCAATGGATATATCAGTAATCACTATGGAGTCATGTTTGAGGCAGGGTCTTGTTCACTGCTGTGAATGTCTGGCTGGCTTGTCCTGTGTCTGCCTCCTTTCCTTGGCAAGGCATGCTGGGATTACAGTTGTTAGAACTACAGCAACTGGCTAGAAGTGGGCTCTGTGGATTGCAACTCAGGTTCTCATGCTTGTGCGACACATACTTCACCCTAGGGAACCTCTCCCCAGCCACAACGTCAACACTTAGTGCAGTGGAAGACTTTGTCCTCCACAGACCTACGCCAATACTGGGGGGCGTGTTTAGTTATCAGAACTGCTTATGTTAGTTTGCTGAGTCTGTGGCAACTTACAGGCATCAGGAATGTAGCTTCAAGACATCCTACAGTACACAGGAGAGGCATCTGTAACAATAGACCTCTTCCCAAATATGTACAAAGTCTGAGAAACACTGGTTTTTATGGAATTAAAAAAAAAACATAAAAATTTTTATGGAAAAATTCACTTCTGTGGCCCATGCTAGTTTATGTCACATACTTTCTACCTGTAGAGAACCCTTTGGTTTCATTGACCTTCATAATGACATGCTGGTCTAGGGGCAAGCACAATTTCCACTTTAGAGACAGGAGAAGCTGAGAAAGAAGGTTAAACAGTGATGTCAGTGACAGATAGATGCCTGACTTCACCCTGTGCCCGCTCTGCAAAACCCCTCACTTTGGATGCACTTATTTCTAGGTGAAGAATCAAAATATGATAATTGCTAACATATATCAGGTTTAATGCTAACAAATTAAAAGGAAGATGTATGTTTAAGAATTTCAAGGTTCATCCAGGCTCCAAAGAACTCCTGAGCACCTAGACCATGCCAGTAGATTCTAGGTGCTGGCAAGCAGTGGGAAGAAATAGCATTTGCTCTCAGGAGCTGTGGGCGAGAAGTGTGTTCTATATTCTTCAGGGTCCAGTTACACTGATGATTGCTAGCACACTTTGTATGTCCATGCAATCCATCTATCTGTCCATCCAACCATCTATCTATCTACCCATCCATCCATCTACTTATTATCTATCTATCTATCTATCTATCTATCTATCTATCTATCTATCATCTATCTATCTATCATCTAATGTGTGTCTTCTCTTCTGTCCCTTGTTATATTCCTTTTTCATTCTCATCACTCAGAAAACCCGTTCACAGTTCTGAAGGTTCTAAATAAATGCTTCCCAATACAAGAGTCAGTAGCTGTGTTGTCTGGCCTCTTGCAGCACTTTGTGGCATCTGCAGGTCAGTTTGGGGTACATAGTGTGTTCTACATAGTGTGTTAAAACTGCTCTGCTGCTGTCTTGTGCTTGTAGCATTAGGCTGAGGATCTTGAAGGAGTTCATGGCCATGCTGGACTCTTCCCTTATCCCTTTCCAGTTCCATTCTCCGCCTTCTCTATCTTGCTGTGGGTCCTAATTAGTGCTCAAGAGGGGATTTGCCAGTGGGAAGCCCTAGCAGATGCTTCCAGGAAGCAGGTGGAGAACCGTGATGGCGCTCCCCTTCTTTGATTACATCATGGGCAGGCCATTTGGAGTTGGAAGCATCTCCAAGAAGCAACCTTCTTCCCTGGTCGCCCAGACAGCAGGACTTGCCCCTTCCCCTCGTTCACTTAGGCCACTGTGGCACCAGCACCCTGCTGTTATGAGCCTTGGGGTCCTGAATCATCTCCTGTGATATTTCCTAAGCACAGCCCAGATATTAGTAATGAGCCACTTTCTGGACTCTACTCAAATTATGGAATATAATTGTGTTTTCTTTTTCCTTTTGTCTTACTCTGTACAGTATACCAGAGTTCGACAAAGCACCTGCACCAAAGAAGACGAATGTTCCATCAATGCTTATTAAAAGTGTAAATGAATGAATACAGATGTTACAATCAAATTTTAAACAGTCTTCAAGTTTTTTGTTTATTTTTTTTTTTGTGTGTGTGTGTGTCAGAAATGCTGCTCTCATCAAAGGCTCTGATTTCCTCAGAAGTAGAGAATTGTTTTTTTTTTTGAACCCCAACAAACACAGTATTACTTATTAGCATTGCCGTTCTTTGTTGCCATCAACTTTACAGAAAACAGAAGTGAGGTGATGCCTAGACTCCCCCCGGATCCTACGGTTCTTCTTTTGAATTCTTCATCACTAACCTCAAACACAAAACAAAAATCAAAGCCTGATTCTTCTGTCCTAACCAAGCCCTGGTCAGAGAAAACTTCCATCTCTGAGGATATGTTGAATGACAGTTGGCAAGACAAGAAAGGAAAAAAAAAATTCAACAAGACTCTTGTTTTGGCAAAAGTTTCATCCAAAGTGAGTATGACACATTCGAAAATGTTGGCCTCAAAGCCCTTCTTTTGGATCCTCGTTGGTAGCCGTGTTTTCTAAGTTAGCAAATGCCTGCTGTTAATGTGGAAATTGGTTTCAACTTAATTTGGCAACCATGAAAACACATTATTATTATTTTTTTTGGTAGCTATTACTGTACACAGCACTTTCCTGTGCTGTCAGTGTGTGTAGAACTAACAATCATGAGCGTTATAGACTATAAAGCTTTTGCAATAGGTGACACTTCAGGTCCTATACTGGGCACTCTGTATGAGAGAGAGAGAGAGAGAGAGAGAGAGAGAGAGAGAGAGAGAGGAGTGAATGTGCCATGAAATGTGTGTGGAAATCAGAGGATAACATTTGGGGTGTTGGTCCTCACTTTCCACCTTGTTTTGAGATAGGGTCTCTGTTGCTCACCCAGCGTTTGCCAGAATAGCTGACTGACAGGCTGTAGATTCTCCTGTCTCCCCCTCCTACCTGGCATACTGGGAATACAGACATAAACCACTGCTTTACGTGGTTCTGGCTGGCAAACATTTTATTCACTTGTTAATTTTTGACCTTTATCTTCATGGCAATACTATAGGGCAGGCAAAGGCACTGTCACTCCACAGAGGACAATGCTCAACCTGGCAGATGCTAGAAGCTGAGGTTAGCCTTGAATCCAAGTATATGGATTCGGAAGTTCCAGTCTGGAGCTATCCTTCCTCTGGTCAATAGCCATTTGTCTTTAGCATCTACAGAGATAGGTGGGATAGAGGAACGTCTGTATTTTCAATCCATTGGAGACCGGTTTATTTGTGCAGAAGTGGGATACGCCAAGAAGAAAAGCTCAGAGGGAGAGAATAAATGATCAGCAATTTCACAGTTTTCAAAGATAAAGTTGTCTCTGCATGGTAATGAAACACATTTACAATTTTGCTAATAGTCTAAGAAATGTTCCCACTAAGAGATCGAAGGCTCAAGGGCCAAACAAACTTGACTGTCTCTTTAAATGTTACCTGTACCTAATATATTTCAAAGAAACTACAATGGAAACAGATGGAATGGCAGCGAGCAGAAGCAGAGCTGGGTCTAAATAGAGATGAGCAATTTTTTCAGTTAGCAATAAGAAAGTGAAAGGGGGCTGGAGAGATGGCTAAGCTGTTAAGGAACTTGCCTGAAAAGCCAAAGGACCCAGGTTCAATTCCCCAGGATCCACGTAAGCCAGATGCATAAGGTGGCATATGCGTCTGGAGTTTGTTTGCAATGGCCAGAAGCCCTGGCACACTCATTTTCTCTCTTGATCTGTCTCTTTCTCTTTATATATCTCTCTCAAATAAATAAATCTTTTTTTTAAAAAAAAAAAAGACAAAAAAGAAAGAAAGAAAGAAAAGAAAGCAAGGAGCCAGTGTAGATAACAGTCGAGAAAAGACATTTATATGGCAGACAATTTGCTGGACAAAGCACACATTGACACAACTGAACAGAGCAGAGGTCATTTCATGACACATCAAATGATCCCCTCCCTGCATTTTCCTGGGGTACAAAAATGGGCTTGTTGGGATGCTGAGGAGGAAAGCTATAAGAAATGAGTGGTAAGAATAGTTGAAAACATTCCACCCAAGGCAGGACTTTTACCACAGAGCTTGGCATAAGTATTTTCAAATCTACAGGAGACACTCAAATAATTTTAATAAGATTAGACAAGTTTTCTTTATTTTAAGACTTCCACTTTCATAATTAAAATCATTTTGTGCATATTTTCAAACATGGGACCTTAGAGAATAATACTATGAACCCATAGTCTTTCTCACCCAGTTGAAGCGATCACAAATGTCCTCTATCCCTGTTTCATTTCTTACTCTGTTTCCATTAATTTTTTTTCTTCTTGATCTTACAATTCGGTTTTCATTGTATAACCTTACTGGGTTTCCCTCTTTGGAAAATGTGACTACTTCCTGTACCTTGTTTGGAAGAAAAGTTGTAAAGTACTTAGTACTGAACCCTGCAAAAATGAAGTCTGCAGTAAATACTGGCCATAATTGTTATATGTGGAGACATAAAACCTAACAGAGGATGTGACAAGATAGGCCTTACATTGTCAAATGGACAGGTGCAAAAGAATTAGGATCAGAAAAAAATGAGTGCTTTTCAGATCTGACATTATTTTAAATATTGTATATTGGGAAATGCAGAACTCTTCTGACACATATTTTCCTGAAGGTGAATATGAGAACACTGCTTAAAGACACAGGCACATGTATCCCAGGGAAAAATCTATCAGAGGGTCAGTCCCTATATTTACAGGGTGGCTTTTTAGTCACAGTGTTTCACTAACTGCCACCCAAAGATGGGGAAAAAACCCACAAAATAAACCATAAAAGACATATCTTCTAACTTCTAGAAAGTTATTTCTTCCCAGAGAAGGTAGAAAAATTAAGATGAGCAGGACTGCAGCAAACACTGGAAGAGAAATGGGTTGAAAATGCATCGAAGAATGCTGTGTGCAAACTGCGTGCCTAGGAGACGGGTGCTGAGGAGTGGTGCCCTCTGTGATACAGAAAGCTGCAGGAGCAGGAGCACGGAGGCCCTGGGCCTGAGCTGCCAAACACCAGAGATGGTGATGGGGTTTCCATGGAGGTGCTGACAGGAAGCACAAGCAGTCCTCATGAAGCTTCCGCACACCGCACAACACACCCACCTCTCCTCTCCTCTCCTCTCCCCAGCCTGGAGACGGCTTTGCTTATGTAATTTGAGACTGCTTTTACTATATGGAAGCCTTTTCCAGTGAAACAGATCCACACTCTGTTGTTTCTAAACCCCAGTTTCAGTTTTAGTCCTAATCTCAAATCCAACTCTGATTTTTTTTGTTTCTTAAGAACACCTGAAAAAAAAAATACCCCACAATCTTCTAGTTAATTCTGTATGCATTTGGCAAATGGTTCCTGGGTAGCCACTGAAGGCTTTGGTCCCAACAGTATCTTTTCATCATATCAGGCATTCATGTGATGGAATCATAAACTCAACCTCCTCATATTCCCAGCTCCACTGAAGGGTTTTCTGCAATCCTGGACTTCTATACATCTTTTATAAAACAACAACAACAACAACAACAAAAATCATGTATTTGTGCCAGGTGTGATGGTGCACACCTTTAATCCCAGCACTTGGGAGGCAGAGGTAGGAGGATTGCCATGAGTTCAAAGCCACCCACTACATTGTGAATTCCAGGTCAGCCTGGGCTAGAGTGAAACCCTACCTCGAAAAACCAAATCAAACCAACCAAACCAACCAAACACCACCAACAAAAAAATCCCACATGTATTTGTATTCCACTTTAATGACATAAATACTCATGTATCAGAACAGTGCTTTTGTTTTCAAAGCCAAAGGGGAAGACAAAATTATTTTCATAGAAAACATTCTGTGAGTCCTGGTCACAAAGTCATCACGAAACCCCGACCTAGTTGTTTTCCTAGAGCTGGTGACAATGACCATGACGATGAAAAATACTATTGCTGACATATGAAGAGCAAAGCGGGTGGAAGTGGAAAGCTGGGGGAAGACGGAATGAAGTCGCTCTGTCAGAGTGAGAACTGGAGTGTTTGGGAGTAGGATTTGGGCATCTCATGTCACCTTTGAGAGGTAGGGACACAGAGGTTGACATTTCCCTCAGCTGCTGCTGCCTGGTTAGAAAAACTGATTAACTGGACTAGAGGGATGGCTTAGTAGTTAAGGTGTTTGCCTGCAAAGCCAAAGGACCAAGGTTCAATTCTCCAGGACCCACGTTAGCCAGATGCACAAGGTGGCACATGTGTCTGGAGTTTGTTTTCAGTGGCCGGAGGCCCTAGTACGCCCATTATCTCTTTCTCTCTCTCTTTCTCTCTGTCAAATAAATAAATAATACCAGCACAAGGGGGAAGGAGATCAGCACAGAGAAAAATCAACTCCTACCAAATCAGAGAGCCAGAGCCTCAGAGGCCCCCAACACCTCATCACTGAAGCAGACCAAAACTGAACCCAACATGGCTCAGGGAAATTTTGCGGAAGAGGGGGCGGAAAGAATGTCAGAGTTACATGTTGGGTCATGATATGCAGAGACATTTAGCTTATCCATAACTGTGGGCTAACTCCACAATGCATGACCCGTATACCTCAACAAGGAGGGGTCAAGGGGAGGGGGTAGGTCACGGATGAGCCTAATAATGGTACCAAACTGACTGTATTTGCTGAATACAGAGCTGACTAATAAAGAAAAAAGAAAAAAATAATAAATAAATAAAAACAAAATTTTTTCTTTTTGATTTTTCGAGGTAGGGTCTCACTCTAGCTCAGAGTGACCTGGAATTCACTGTGTAGTCTCAGGGTGGCCTCGAACTCATGGCGATCCTCCTATCTCTGCCTCCCGAGAGCTGGGATTAAAGGTGTGCACTACCACGCTCAGCTCAAAATATTTTTTTTTGTTTTTTTTTTCATATGTACATTCCTCTTTATTGAGTACAACAAACACGTAACATTTTTTTTAAAAGAAAACTGATGAAGCATTATGGACCCATAAGCTAAGTGGAGTAATGTTTGTCCTTTGCAGAATGGAGGGAACATCTAGAAAGTCAGGTTGATTCAGAAAGCTCGGCCCTGTGACCTCTGTGCTGCCCTCCTCGCACTGTGGTGGTAACCTGTGACACCCTGCTAAGGGCAGGCGTGGTGAAGGTGCTCAGTTACTTCCAGTGGTGACTACGTGAGAGAGCAGAGCTGCACTGCAGGAGGCATGAGGCATGAGGCATGTTCATAATGAGAGCGTCCTGAATCCAGATTTCCCAGCACTGTCATCACCACAAAGCTTGCTAAGTATTCCCAACTCTCCTTAGGACTTGTACCTCTTCAAAACATCCACAACTGGCTAATTGATTAGGACCTGGCCAGACAGCTCCAGGTGGCTAATTGGTAAAGCAATGGCTCAAAGAGGATTCATCTTTAATTATGGGCATTTGACATCTTTATGTAGGTTTCATGAGATATTAAATACATTTTCACGAGACATCTATTGAAGCCACATGGCAGCATTGAACACGTAGAAAAAAATCTGGGCATAAATAAAGCGATTTTAGTTATTTATTTAGAATGGCAAGAAATACTTCCGAGGACGCGTTTTACAAGATGAGGCTGGAAATTCAGGTGTCTTGGTAGTAAAGACATTCTTTATGTACTGCTGCAGGCTAAACAGAGGTAGGGGCAAGGGCAGTGTCCAAAGACTCCAAAAGAAAAAATTCCATAACTAATTTTTCTGAGAGGAATATCAAAGGCATAAAATAAAGTAGTACATTTTTGTTTGTCCTTATTTCCACTCAATAAATCAGTTAGAATAAGACTCTTTGAATCTATTCAGTCATTTAATTCAATACTATTTAGAATCTAGTATGAAAAAATGATGTGTTAGACTTATCACTGGACCAAGGAGACTTAAGCGGTGTATGGATAGTATCAACGACTCTGATTTTCCTAAGATGTATATATGCATATACTTGTATACAGGGATAGATATATGTATATAAAATCTGTATATAGGAATTTTTCTGAAGACAGGTTCTATAGCTTTTCACAGGAAACAGTACTTTATAACTGAAAAAAAAAAAAAAAACCTTAAGGACCACAGTACTCTATGGCCAAGAGGGTCAATCACCTTGCAGGATAAGACATTTGGGTACCCGGGTATCAGCTCACACCTGTGAGAACAGCTACTATGAAACATAAGATGAGTGTTGGTAAGGATGTGGTCCTGCCACACTTCTGGGCGAATGTACACTAGAATAGCCATAATGGAAAACAGTATGGAAGTTCTTCAAAAATTAAAAATAGAACTAGCATATGATGTAGCAGTCCCATTTCTGGGCATATACCCAAAGCGCATGAAAGCAGTATGGTGTCAAGTTATCTGCCGTCCCATGTTCGTTGCAGCGCTCCCAATGGCCAAGTTATGATGTCAGCTTAGGCGTCCATCACTAGGTGAAGTTATGTTGGCCTAATGGAACACTATTTGGCCTTAGAAAAGAATGAAATTTTATCATCTGTGGCAGCATGGATAAATCTGGAAGACATTATGTTAAGTAAAATAAGCTGGGCAGAGACATATACTGCATGATTTCACTCCCATGTGGAACCCAAAAAAGTCAAACTTATGGAAGCAGTGAGTAGCGTGCTAGTAGGGGAGCTTAGGGGAGGGAAGAAGAGCTTGGAAGATACTGGTTAAATGATACAGAATTCTAGTCAGATAGTAATAAGTCAAATACTATGATATAGTTTATAATATGTATGCAAAAGTGGTATCTCATAATCTGCACTTGAAATTGCTCAGAAAGTAGATTTTAACTGTTCTCACCACAAACTGATTTGTAAAATAATGACTAATGTAAACTAGCCTGATTTATTCATTCTACAATATATATAAATATCAAAACATCACACAGGTTTGTCCAACCTTTAACTCCCTTACATGGCTCTCGACTGTGACCTTCCAGAGGACATTCTGTAGCAATGTCAGAAGGTTTGACATGTCTATATGATTTGTATTTGCAGACTAAAAAAATATAGTGCTCTATATCCAAGACTTTAAGATAACAAAATAGGGCCATACCTTAGACATTTTGCAGAAGGCAGGCAATTAGGTTCCAAAAATACCAAAAAGTTTTTCTCTTTGTAATGCCATGATTGTCAGAAAATAAGCTTTATTATCTGTAAGATCAAACTCTATCTCAAAGAAATGCCATACAGAGTAGAGGATAAATTAGATGCTTTCAGAAAACCAGCTCCAACTGGGTCCTGCACCAAGTCCACATAGAGGGTTTGCTAGAGGAGATAATGGAGAAGGGGAGAAGGCAGTCAGTGGTTCCCCTCACCTGTGGATGTTGAAACAATCACTCACTCACTGGCATTTCCAGCATGCTTCCATCTAATTTTTATCAACTGGTTTGAAAACCTTTACTTCATTACACAATTTTGCAAACATTGACCTTTGACTTGATGCATATAGATGCAAATTCACAGGCCTACAGTTTGAAAAATGAAACAGCTCTTTGAGCTTTGTTTGCTTCAACACTACCTTGTAATATCCCTGCTCCCTGTTCCTAAACTGATTACCTATTTGATATTTTTTTTTCCGTTGTCTCTGAGTGACATGTTTACATTACTACTTTTTGAAGATGGATTTTCTTCTATGCAGACCCATTTTCTCCTCCCACTTATCACACAGGGTCCTTCCTGTTATACTTCACCACATTATGATCTTTTTCATTAAGTCAACACATATTGTATGCAGGGACAATCCCTTTCCTGCATGAGTGTTGTTGACGTGGGAGATGAACATGATTTTGCTTATTAATCTGGGGTCTGGTTTTCTAAGTAGCCGCCACTAACTCTAGTTTTCTAACTTCCCTTCTAAGATATTTCATCTTTCTGACAGTCCATCAATATCATGGCCCTGGCCATGACTTTCCTGGAGGACCCCAAGGCTTTACTTTCTTCAGTATGATATTTAATCTTCATTGGATTCAATGTCATTCCAGGAGACACACCTGTAGGCATGCCTTTGAGGGCGTTTCCAGAAAGCTTAATGGAGGAGAGAAGACCCACCCTGATGGTAAGTGACAACATCCCAAAGACTGAAAAGCCCAGGGCTGAATAAAAAGGAAAAAAGAAGACAGAAAGATGAGCACCAGAATCCATCCCTCTCCGCTCCCTGACTATGGATACAATGTGCCCAGCTGCCTCACAGAGCTGCCATCTTGCTTTCCTACCATGATGGACTGTACCCTCAAACCATGAGTCAAAATAAACCTTAAGTTGCCTTTTGTCAGGTACTATGGCCAGGGCAATGAGAGAAGTATAATACATTCAGGATCAGGCTTCAGCCTGTGGCAGTTTCTTGACTATATGGGCTTGGGGGTGGGGGGATTTGGGAATTGAATTGCTTGTCAAACTTCCTAACAGTCATTATTTTAGCTCTGATATCATCATCTCTTTCTAGCTCCCAAATTTTTCTAAGTTTTCCTACTGTCATCTTTCCCTGTCTGGATGGATTTAAGCCATTCACACTCATCTGTGTTGCCAGCCATCTCTTTCTCTCTCTCAATCGCTAGGTTTTTCTTTTTTGGTAAGGAACAAATCTGGAAATGTGCATTCAATCTGTTCTAGCTGTTTTTGAGGGTCTTATAAAAATCAATACTACAGAAACCCAGGCAAATACTTTAGACAGGCATTGTATCAACAGCTATTTACAAGACAATAGCCAATACTTCTTACCTATAACCTATAGGTAAGTAAAGTAAATGAGGCTCATTCTGCCTCAAGAAAGTCATTTGCTTGACTGATCCAGACAGTGAATACTTTAAGCCCCAGCCACCTTTTCATTTAACCTTCCTCATTTTAGGCTTCTGTAGAGCATTGGCTTCTTGGTAGTCTGTAGCTGCTTTCAAGTTCCAAATACCTGAGAACTGCCTCAGTCAATCAATACCTTTTGTCATGCTCTATTACAGCTGATCAATATGGACAAGGATGCAATGAGGTGGAAGCAAGATGTTTTATTCAATCAAGTTTTTGGTCTTTTTTTTATTGATCCCAATGCTTTAGTCATGTTTATAAGACTTCTATATTCCTCTCATCTGATTTGTTTTATACCAGCCAGCAATAATTGTTGGCATAAAACACCTGCATATAACATACCTTCTTTTGTAGGCTGAATCCAGCAGCGTGAACAGATGTGGATCCTAGACTCATTTCTTCTGTTTGGGCAACCTTGGGTGAAACCATCACCCCTGTGGGCATTTCTTATTTGTGCAGTGGGAATTGTTAAGTCTCACAAACTTATATTCCCTGGATCAGCAGACATATTTGGTATGGGTGCCACAATAAAGCAAACCATTTTGGAATGTGATTGCTTTTAGTGGCGGTGGGAGGAGGAGGGGAAAGTACTCTTAGTTTTCTGAGGTAATAGCTTTTTTTAATAGATGATGGCCAAGGTGCTTCCCAGTTCCTTAGGAACTGCCTGCTCCTTAAATGAGTATATTCTTTTAACACAATTCATATCCTGTTTAACAGCAACTTCTGAGTTTATAGATCCTGTAAATATCTCAGGTCAAAATAACCAGAATTCTAGACTTAGGAGAGGGAGAGACTCTGTAATTACCAATTAATGTAATTACCAAAAATCAGAAAACTTTAGAAAATAAAGTGGGTGAGCTTTCTTCTTTCCGTATTTATGTATTTTCTTTGATGAACTAACTGACTTCTTTTCCTGTGTTTTTATTTTCTGAGTATACATTTGTACCAGTGATATCAATATTATTTCCTCTTCTTTCCTTTTTTAATTTTTTTATTTTTATTTATTTGAGAGCGACAGACAGAGAGAAAGAGGGAGAGAGAGAGAGAGAGAGAATGGGCACGCCAGGGCCACCAGCCACTGCAAAGGAAGTCCAGATGCATGTGCCCCTTTGTGCATCTGGCTAACATGGGTCCTGGGGAAATGAGCCTTGAACCTGGATCCTTAGGCTTCACAGGCAAGCCCTTAACCGCTAAGCCACCTCTCCAGCCCCCCTCTTCTTTCTTGTCTAACCCAACATGTTTGAAATATCTACATCACAAATTGTCACAGGGTAGAATGGTCCTAAATTTTCATACTTCTCTAAATGTTTACTTAGCTTATAATATTTATAAGTAGAAATAATACATTGAGTGGAAACATGCTGTGGTGGTTTGATTCTGGTGTCCCTCATAAACTTAGGTGTTCCAAATGCTAGGTTCCCAGCTGGAGGAGATTAGGGAACTAATGCCTTCTGGAAGGAGTGTATTGTTGGTGGCGGGCTTATAGGTGTTATAGCCAGTTCCCCTTGACAGTGTTTGGCATACTCTCCTATTGCTATTGTCCACCTTAAGTTGGCCAGGGGGTGATGTCCACCCTAGTTTCCCCTGCTATCTTGGAGCTCCCCCTCGAGCCTGTAAGCCCAAACAAACCTTTTTTTTTTTTTTTTTTTAACCTAAAGCTGCTCTTGGTTGGGTAATTTCTGCCAGCAATGCAAACCTGACTGCAACACATGCCTCCTTTTCATTTGGGTCTTTCTTTGGGGAGCTAAGAAGTCACAAAATACACCATGTATAGACTTCAGTACTAGTCATGCCCAAGCAATTAAAAATGATATTAATGACATACATGTTATATAACAGTAAGTATATCTTTGACCAAGCTCTAGATAGCACATTTGATTTTATGATCACAACAAACAACAGTGACATACATCCTGAATCACAGTGAGACGGCATACATAGCAAATAAACAGAGAAAAACAAGCATACAGAAGAGTTAAGATAGAATAAAACACTGATATCATAGAAAGGTCAAAGGGTTATTGCACCTGATGAATATTATTAATGAGTAAGTGAAAGTTACAAGGAGTTTCAAGTTTAAACCAAAGAGAGCAAGGGTTAGTTATCATCTCTCTCATTGGATTAGGAAGTCATGATTCATGATTGGAATTCAGGGAAAACTGCTTGAATAACACAAAGTGTGAAGTAAGGAGACATTTACTTCGTGCTTATGAAATTCCAGGCGGATAATATTTCATTTAATTCTGCCCTCACGGTATGGAGTAGCTTTCATATTTTTCTACATTGCAGTTGAGGAAGCGGCTGAGGGAAGGAATTTGCAAATGGCTGAGTAAGCATGCCCTTAAGGGTAAATGGCGTGGACCTATGGTGCCACATATAACTGGTGGTGTAGATTGAGAAGATTGTAGAGAAAAAAAAATAAAATAGAATAAGAAAGCTACTGAGCTCATAAGCATGAAAGGCAAATAGTTTAAGAAACTGATTACTTGGTGAGGTTCTTGCACATGACACTGACAATTTTAGAAATAATAACTTTGATGAGGAAATGAACTGCACATGGAGGGAGAATGTGTGTTCTGCGAGCACTCATAATGACTCTGTGTTCTGTTTTTTTTCTTTTTTTTTTTTGGTTTTTCAAGGTAGGGTCTCACTCTAGCCCAGGCTGACCTGGAAGTCACTATGGAGTCTCAGGGTGGCCTTGAACTCACAGTGATCCTCCTACCTCTGCCTCCCGAGTGCTGGGATTAAAGGCATGTGCCACCACGCCTGGCTCTGTGTTCTGTTTTGTGCATTATGAAACATGATAGTTTATATAAGGAATAATAAGTGCTTGTGCATCTGTGGTGGTTTGATTCAGGGATCTCCCATATGCTTAGGTGTTCTGGATGCTAGGTTCCCCAGCTGATGGCAATTGGAAATTAAAGCCTCCTTGAGGTGGTGTATTGTTGGGGTGGGCTTATGGGAATTACAGCCAGTTTCCCCATGCCAGTGTTTGGCACACTCTCCTGTTACTATTGTCCACCTTATGTTGGCCAGGGTGTGATGTCCACCCTCTGCTCATGCCATCATTTTCCCTGCCATCATGGAGCTCCCCCCTCGAGACTGTAAGCCAAAATAAGCCTCTTTTTTTTTTTCCCATAAGTTGCTCTTGGTTGGATGATTTCTGCCAGCAATGTGAACCTGACTGCAACTGCATCTATTACTATTACTAGTATAAATAATATAATTGTTTGCTTATCTATTACTATTACTAGTCTAAGGTACAGAAAGTTGCACATAAGCTCTTCCCTGACTCCATCCTTCTTTGCTTCCCTTACATGTAATGAAGATTTTGAACATGGTTAATGTCTACTCCGTTTGCATATGTATTTCAAAGAATACATTAAAGCATTCCTATTTATGAACTTTACAAACGCATCATAAAATGGAAAGATAATACACACATATTCTGTGATTAGCTGTTTTGATTCAGCACTGTTTATCTGTGTGGTTATCTACATAGATATGGTCCATTTCCTTTCCTCCTGTAGAAGAGGCGATTATATAAAGACATTACAGTTGATACCTGCCTTTGAAGTCAAAGGATAATCGAGTAATTTCCAATATTCTACTATTAAAATCAAAGCTGTCATGTGCTTGTGCCAATCTCCAGTTATAGAATGTTATAGAATGTTTTCTACAGCCCATGCTTTTTTTTTTTTTTAGGTATATTGAATAAATTGATGGGAGCAAACATGTCAATTATTGTTCCCCATTTTAAAGGGATTATGAGCTATTTTGATCATTACTTGTTTTGAAATTATTTACTTATTTGAGAGAGAGGGCAGGGAGGCAGACAGAGAATGGGTACACCAGGGCCTCTAACCACTGCAAAGGAATCTATTCATAGTACTAGTACAAATAATAATAAATGCTTGCATATCTATTTCTGTTATATGGCATGTGCCACCTTTTGCATCTGGCTTATGTGGGTAGTGAAGAATCGAACCTGGGTCCTTAGGCCTCACAGGCAAGCACCTTAACTGCTAAGCTATCTCTCCATCCCTGATATATATATATATAATTTATTACGTTAAAAAGTCCATTCTATTTCAGGCTCTTAAGTTATTTTTTAAAATAATAAATAGTGTAAAATTTTATTGAATGATTTTTGGTACTTTTATAGATAACTCATGGATTTTTCCTTTTAAAAGGTGATATGATAAATTACATTAAGTAGTTTTCTCATTATGAACCAACCTTCTTCCCAGAGATAACCCCAAATTTGTGAATCCTGATTTTTAAAATCCATCATTAAGTCTGTTTCTAATGCTCTCTTAACAGTTAGTGTTTTAGGTATATGAATGTCTATGCTTTATTTTCTTGTAGTGACTATGCCAAATTTAGAATAAATTTTGTAATTTTTTTTCTGTTGCCTAATGTAATTTATGCATTTTGGAGATAAATATTTGGCAGAACTCCCAAGTACATCCTTCTAGACTAGTGCTTACCAGTGGGGAATAATTAATTACTGATTCCTTTTCTCTCATGGTTATAGCATCATTTGGTTTTTCTAAAATTAGTTTTGGTAATTTATAAGTGATTTTTATATTCCCAGTTTATCTAGATTTCAAATTCTTTTTTTTTTTTTTTTTTTGAGGTAGGGTCTCACTGTAGCCCAGGCTGACCTGGAATTCACTGTATAGTCTCATGGTAGCCTCAAACTCACTGCAATCCTACCTCTGTCTCCCAAGTGCTTGGATCAAAGGCATGCGCCAACAGACCTGGCTTAAATTTCAAATTTATTTGCAATAATCACTTTATAAATTGACTCTTTATCTGGTAACTTCTCATGCATATGTAATTATAGACCTTTTTATATCCCTTATGCTGTTTATTTGTGAAATTTCTACTTTTTGGTCATTAAGCCAAAGTGTATTAAGTCATTATTTTTTTTTCAAAGAACCAGCTTTTTGTTTTCTATTTTATTAATTTTGCTATATTATTTTTCCCTAATACTTGCAGGTTTATTCTGCTATTTTCTAAAAATTTCAATTGATGACCAATTCATCATTTTTTGTCTTGACACAAATATCAAAGATATGTATATGTGAGAGATAAAAATAGGGGGAGAGAGAGAGAGAGAGAATATGGGTACATCGGGGCCTCTAGCCACTGCAAACAAACTCCAAATGAAGTGTCATCTTGTGCATCTATCTGGCTTACATGGGTCCTGGGGAATCAAACCTGGGTCCTTTAGCTTTGTAGGCAAGCACCTTAACCACTAAGCCATCTCTCTAGCCCTATAAATGTCTTTTTAAGTATTACTTTATCTCATGCATATCATAGTAGTACTTACATGATCCTTATAATTCTCATAATTTCTACTATGACTTATTCTTTCACCCACATAGTACTTAAAAGTTGGATTATTAGGTTTTTAAAAATTTACTTATTCATTTGAGGGAGACTGGGCCTGCCAGGGTCTCCAGCCACTGCAAATGAACGCCAGATACATGTAACACTTTGTATGTCTGGGGTTTTCATAAGTATGCATTTGATTAGCTCTTTCTAATTGATTTGCATATATTTTGCATGATACAGTTAATTCTTCAAATTTTGTTGAGACTTGCTTCATACTCTAGACCATGATTAATTTGCGCACCTTTTCTGTGTCTTCCTAAGAGAACAGCTGTGGGGATAGTAACACTGTTGTAACTGTGTTCGAGAGGCCAGGCTGTTCATTCAACATTTCCATCATTCCAGGTTTCTGCATCCCACCAAAACCCACATACACAGTTTTTTTTTTCTATAATGTGAAATTGCACATTTCTTGCTATAATTCTGTTAATTTGCCTTTCATATTTGAAACAGTGTTATTCATTACATATAAATGCAAGATTAGTATAATTTCCTAGAGAATATTAGCTTTTTAGAACGTGCAGGATGCTTCTCTAATATACTACTTTATGCCTTTTTAATATTTTATTTATTTATTTGATAGAGAGAGAGAGAAAGAGAGAGAGAGAGATGGGGAGGGAATCAGCATGTTGGGGTCTCTAGCCACTGCCAATGAACTCCAGATGCGTGCACCACTTTGTGTATATGGCTTTATTTTACATGGGTACTAGGGAAATGAACTTGCTTCCTTATGCTTTGTAAGCAAGTGCCTTAACTGCTGAGCCATCTTTCCAGCCCCCTTTTGCCTTCTAATTCTATTTTGCTTGACATTATTATATTAAGAAAAGTTTTCCTTATTTGTCATATTATTATATTATTTCTACCATTTCATGTCACTTATATACAACGAACAGCTAGAGTTTGTCTTATTATATGTTTATGCACATGTACAGATTAGTTTGAAAAATTTGGGCTTCTTTGTAATTTTTTATGAGAGAGCAAGAGTGACAGAGAGCAAGAAAGAGAAGGAGAGAGAGAGAGAGAATTGGCACACCAGGGCCTCCAGCTTCTGCAGTCAAACTCCAGACACGTGCACCACCTTGTGCACATGTGTGACTTTGTGGCTTGTGTCACCTTGTGTGTCTGGATTACATGGAACTTGGAGAGTCAAACATGGGTCCTTAGGCTTTGCAGGCAAGCGCCTTAACCGCTAAGCCATGTCTCCAGCCAAATTTTGGGTTTTTAGTAGGAGAGGACAAGATAGTTGTATTGATTTTATTAGCTGATACATCTGAATTTGCTCTTTATTTTGTGATATCTGTCTCTGTTGTACATTTTTCTAGAGTCACCTTTCTTTTTTAATTTCTTGGGGATTTTCAGTTTTCTTCTCCTAAAGAAGTTTAGAGATTATAGCTGTCAGATGCCTTCTATCACCTGGAACCATGAAAAAGAAACTTTTCTCTGTGTGTTTTTGCTGATTTATCCACTGAGAAGTTTTCCCTAGATTCTTGTTTCTTGTTTTTTTTTTTTTTTTTTTTTTTTTTTTTTTGGTTTTTCGAGGTAGGGTCTCACTCTAGCCCAGGTTGACCTGGAATTCACTATGGAGTCTCAGGGTGGCCTCGAACCCATGACAATCCTCCTACCTCTGCCTCCCGAGTCCTGGGATTAAAGGCGTGCGCCACCATGCCCAGCTCTTGTCTTTTTTTGAAAAGATATGAGGTTTAAACTACTATCCTGCTCACAGCCAATACCTTAATTCTGCTCACCTCTTTCTCATACAGTGCATAGCTTTTAACCTAACCATAGAATGCTAGTTATACAACTCCATGGAATAGACCTTTCTAGATGCCTCTTGTCTGTTATTGATCTATGTATCTATTTATCATCTATCTATTATCTATCTATTTATCTATCATCCATTTATTATCACCTATCATCCATCTTTCCATCTACCTATCATCTATTATCTATTTATCTATCTTACATCTATCTACCCATCAACTCCACCTATTTAATCGATCATCTATGACAACATTTTAAAGTGTAAACTGGGAGGATTTTCTCTGAACATCTGGTCATTCATCTTGTAAGAAATGGAAGATTACACTGGTTTTGATGCAATCATTTCCTTATGTAGTTTTGACAGGTTTGTGAAAGTCTGGGGTAGAGGTGGAGAAGGTAACATTTGATTTGCCTGTCTTGTGAGTAAAAACATTTGTTGAACCCCATTCTCCCATGGTATCCTTTAGGGATCAAGGAAACAAAAAGGATTGACCTCAACAACATACTTTCTTTCCATTATGTATATTGTTTTCATAATCCTTAATAACAATTCTATTCAACAATTATCACCCCCATTTTATAGAGTACATATCAAGACTGGATTTTGAGCTTTTTAAATTACCAAACTGGGAATCAAGCACGTAAACATTGAATTCTGCAGTCCACGCCCTTTCCTCCAGAATCAGGCTTCTTTCCCCCAGAGACAGCTTCCAGAGACTTTTCTGAGCTCGTCAGAACAGTACTGGTTAGTCCTCCACTGGCAATTTTCATAGCAAACCGTGCAGTTATTTACCCAGCCTTGGCTATGACTCTGCTAATTGCTAGTGCTCATTCTGTTAGTAAGCCTGGTATTTATGGACTCCAGAAAGAGCCCAGATTGTGGGAAAACATAAACAGTGATCACATAAACAAATGCTTTCAAGGCAAACCTTTGTTTGGGTTCCGGTGTGAAACAATTTTTATTTTTAATTATCATTTTTACTTTCGACCAAATATCTCACATTTAAAGCTCTTTTAAACCTATGAGAGTAATTAAGCCTTCCATTAAAATATCCCGTTGTTAGTTTTACATAGTAAATCTCATAAAATACATGCATGTGTTTACACAAGAGCCCTGGAGGCTGTGTCTACACTGTAGGTGAAAGGGAGCGTGTGCCCCTGCAAGCAGCAGATAAGATAACTTATCAGTGGGCTTTATCGCTGTGGAATTTGCCACAGGCAAAGGGTTGGGGAATAGCCTCTCTCCTTGTTTCTCTGTAAACTCTCCCTTCCTCAACTGAACGTTGAGTGTCTAAAGCAGATTTAAGAGAGCTCCAACATCTTGTTAACCTCTAGAATGAACTATTAAAGATGGCACAGGGCTAGCTTTCATTGGTCACTCTCTGTCTGCTGCTTTTAAGCCTTCACAAGTGGACCATAACTACTTTGGTTCAAAATTGGATTGGAAGCAACATACTGAGTGTCAGCCCACAATCTAGCCATGTGGAAAGGAGTTACATTGGATTACTGTAAACCAAGGGTCAAGGATTGTAAGTGCAAAGCCAATATGGCAGTATGAAGCGAGGGGAAGTAAAGGTGCGTTGTCCATTATCAGCAGTCATGTGTCTTCTAACACGTGTTAACACTGGAGGTTATGAAAGGCTTGAAATCCTTACTCATGCGAAGGTTTTTCCCCCAAATACTACTTGGAATAGAAAGGATTAGCAGATCTCCCTATGGGCATAGCAACTCTCCCATTAACATGAAATGGGTGCGTTTACCTAATCTGGGTATTCAAGGAAAAAAAAAAAGACACAATTCAGTATAATTTTCCCAAAGGAGTTGAAATTGAACCGAAACCAACTGCACATCTGGGTCGGGGGCTGCTTTAGCCTCAGATGCAAAAATAAAGATGAATTCCAAGTGGTTAAAATGCTCAAGTGCTCACCCCTGACAAGTTTTTCCTCACTGGAATGGAAATCCTAACAATTGTTTTTCTGAAATATAAATTACAATCAGCTGGTTTAGTTCTGCTATTTTTAAGACTTTCTATTCATCAGAAAAACAATATTTTATTGCCAACTGAATACACATGAAAAGAAAAATTCCCTAACAACTTCCCCTGCTTTGAACTAGGATAGAAAACTAGATCAAACTTGGGTGCGCCCTGGCGCCTTTTTTAATGTGAAGCCATGATCAGACATTAACATCTTCTCAGAGGTGTTTAGGACTTTTATCAAGAAGTCATCATGTGAAACACTGTTATCTTTTTAAACGTGGCTTAGTCAACTATTCCGGGTCTATATTTGAATGATGCTTTGAGAGTAGCTGCCAGCTACAGAAGTGAAGTAGTTAATTCACCCTCCGTCTCCTTGTTTTGACATTGTAGGGCATACTGTCAGTGTTTTATATGCACACGAGGCAATAAGTACGAAGTCTATTTTCATGCTGTAATTTGGACATGCATATTTGATACTTTGTTGCTGATTTCCATCCAGCGAGATCGTGTTCCTGTGCCTGTGAGATTCCAATGTTTCTTTTTGGACACCTCATGGGAGATGTGGGATTTACTTTATCCATGAGGCCACTGGTTGAGCAGACCACTTGAGTAGAGACAACACATTCAAATGCATAGGTAAATATGAATTATATTAATGAATTTCTGAAATGTAAATGATTCCCTTTGAAAGGATACTGCCAACAGTCAGGGTTGACCTTTGTACTTTCTTTCACTGGCACAAGGAACTGGGCCATTTTGTTCTTTTGATGGCGGTGATGGGGGAGCACAGAGCACAATAAATAGGAAGCTTATAGGCTTCATTCAGTTACAGGGACTCAGATAAACAATGAGATCAGTAGCTGTAACATTTTCCTTGGCTGAACAAGGCCTTTCAAAAGCAAACCACGGTGTAAATGATAGCACAATGTCCCTAACCTTAGTCAAAATATATTTTTAGGATGTATTGTTAGTCTAGTTGTTATGTTGTCTCAGTAAGGGCCACACATTCCCTTAGTGTCATTTCGTAGCCCAGCAACTTGGAGAGGCGCAGAGGCTCCCAAGTGCTGCTGTGTGCTCTCCTCCAGCCAGCTTCATGGCCCTATGCAGTGTACCTGACACAGGTGAGCATGGATCTAGATAGAATCAAGGACACCATTATCATCGCTTACACTTCCAGGGTGGCTTTTATATTACAGCCATCAACAGAAATATGGTGAAAGTGGCCTGAGTGTTGTTGCTGATGGTATTTAATGACCTAGAGGAGCCATGACTCAAGCTTATTTATTAGGCTTAAGAGAAAAGCCAGCTTCTCAGAGCAAGCTCCAGGTCACAGCAAAGGAAGCAAGAAAAGGCTCACAGGTTCTTCAGAAGTGAGAAACTAGTTTGAGCACAGCCTCCAGTGTGAAGGATGACTTTCTTGCTCTTTTGTGTTTTAAAATTTAATTTAATTTTGTTTTTTTTTATTTTAGAGAAAGACAGAGAGAGAGAGAGAGAGAGAGAGAGAGAGAATTGGCGTGCCAGGGTCTCAGCCACTGCAATCAAATTCCAGACATTTGCACCACCTACTGGGCATGTGTGACCTCGTGCTTGCCTCATCTTTGTGCATCTGGCTTACATGGGATCTAGAGAGAGATTGAACATGGGTCCATAGGCTTTGCAGGCAAGCGCCTTAACCACTAAGCCATCACTCCAGCCCAAGGATGATTTTCTCATTTGGCAGATGATACTTAAACTATATTACTATATGTGTGCTGTACCCCAAGTGCTTTGCTATGTCTCCAAAGAATTCCTACTGCTAACTGAGGGCTATGTCAGCCCCCTGGCCAGGGGTAGGTATCTCCACACTTACAGATTTAAGTGGCAGGAGTGGAGACTCTGTGTGCTTGGGTAGGGCCTGCAACACTGCCTTTGTCCCATGTTAACGATCACATCCCATTTATAGACTTAACCACACTTGAAGCTCACACGGGTACTTTACTTTGTTACAGTTCACATGTTATCTATGATGGTTCATATTGTCAGCTTGACAGTTCCTACAGTCCCTGATGAGAGATTACTTAGATTACGCTAGCATACCAGTAAATCTGGAAGGGATTATTTTGATGAGGTCAACTGAGGTGGGAAGACCCCCCCCCCTTAACTGTGGGTGGTGCCATTCTACAGGCCAGGGTCCTGGACTGGACAAAAGGGAGAGAACTGGCTGAGCACTGGCATTCCTAGCTCTCTGCTCTGTTTCTCCACTGGGACTGCTTGTGAGTAGCTGGTTTAAGCTCCTGAGGCCATGCCTTCCCCACCATGATGGAATGTAACCTGGAACTGTAAGATAAAATAAGCCCTTCTTATCATTTTCTGCATTGATAAAGAAACTGCTATCTTATCTAAACTCAGTTTCTGAGACAGCTAGTGGTGCTACAGGACAAATATCATTTCTCTTTGACAAATAATGGACACCAAGGCAGAGATATTCCTATGGACCAGGAGTTGTATTATAGACTAGAAAGGGTCCACAGACAATTCATTTTTCCCCTCTAGTTTTGCAGATAAAGAAACAGAAGACCAGAAAGATCACATGCTGTGTTAGTGAGAAAGAACTGAGATCCCATGAGGTGGTAGAAGACAATATGCTCTTTCAAATTGTAGCACTGCCCCCCACCCCGTGTGTGTGTGTGTGTGTGTGTATGCGTGAATGTGACATTACTCTTCCTTCATGTGCTCTGCAATGAGCAGTGGCCCAAAATCCTACGAATGTGGAAGCTGAGGCATTGCGGTGTACTGTTTACTACTGACTTTTCTTCCCCAGCTCACTGCCAGGCCAGGGCTGACTCTGTAGCAGGTACATGATGTTAGGTGAGTGATGTACATTTGACTTCTACCAGACACTAAGCATTTTAAGAAATAGGTTTGATGACATTTGTCATAAAGTAGCAATCTAGGCCAGTCACAGGAAGGCATGGATCATCCATATGCCAGTCTTCTCTCTATAAATGACCCAGTACATAGACAAGTAGCTTGGAAACCTGTGTGAAGAGGGTGTCAGGAAGAGTTCTGACTTTGCCCCAGAGAAAAGCTGGGAGTGTGGTGAGTAGCCACAGTCCTATTAGCTTTAATGTAGACCCCTTACTGGGTGTGCTAACAGCGATGGTTAAAAGCCTTACCCAATTTCTAAATAAGTATCTCTCCTACCGTCCGTAAAACGTGTTCATTATCCATCCACATTAAAGCCTCTGTGTCGTTCCAGTGAGCTTTTTCAAACTGTGCCCTCTCCGCTACCAGCAAGGTAAGAAAAGCTACTGTGATGACAGGTGCTGTCTTCCGGTGCTTTGGGCAGGAATGAGGTCCATCCCACTGGAGAAGGGCATTAGTGCATTCTGGTTCAAGACAAGTCTTTTGGAGAAGAGAGTGAGCACTTGGAGCTGGGCGATGCTAGGCAGCAATAGCTTAATTTGTCCTTGTTATAGCTATTAGGTCCTTTCACTACCATGTTCTCATATGATTATTATGACTTTTGGTGAAAGTAAAAATCATATTCTTTTCTTTTTATGTGATTCATGGGATGTGTGTGGAGGGGGGTATGAACATGCATGTGCAGATGCGTGTGCATGAAGAGGACAGCATCCTTAGTCCTTCGTTGCTCATCTGCTTGTTCCCTTGGGCAGAGTCTCTTATTCCGTAGCTTGATGCTTGCATGAGCCCCGGCAATTCTCAGGTTTCTGCTCCCCAGAGAACTGGGGTTACAGGCATGTGTTGCTCCTGCCAGTGGTTTAAGTGCGTGTGACCATGCTCAGTTGTGCACATGGGTGCTGGAGGGTCAAATGCAGCTGCTGTCAGGTCTTTGCTCCTCAAGCTTGTGTGGGAAGCTTGAACCACTGAGCCATCCCTGCAGCCCCGATTCCCTTTACCTAAGAGGGGACATCAAGGTTTGGAATTGCCATGTCAAGGTCAAAATTGTGGAAGGAGGGCTGAGGAGACAGCTCAGTGCTTAAGGCAGTTGCCTGCAAAGTCAAAGGACCCAGGTTCAGTTCCCTAGGACCCACATAAGCCAGAAGCACAAGGTGACACATGTGTCTGGAGTTTGTTGCAGTGGCTGGAGGCCCTGGTATGTCCATTCTCTCTGTATACATAACTGCCTCTTTCTCTCAAATACATAAATAAAAATAAAAATAACTTAAAGATGTGGAAAGAACTTGAAGTCTACTTTTGCATGCCCTTTGTCCCACTTTCGAAGGACATGGGGCAGGTAAAGGGCTATTTCTTCTGCTTGGCTCTTGTAGCGGCTGCAGTAGGCAGTCTGCTGAGCCGGCTCAGAGCTGGGATCCAGCAGCTGCTCACTTCTTTGATGGTCTTAAGAGCTGCTGACCTACACAAAGGGAAACTTATGTGTAAACCCTACCTTTTGTTCTCCTGCAATTTATTTCTTGTGCTTTTCAAACAGACAATATTTTGATCTCAGCTTCAAAAAAAATTGTTGAAGTTGGATTTCCAATTAACCTTGGCAGTAAGTGCTATAACTATAGGGGAGGATATATTCTTCAGGAAATGAGAATGAACTTCAGATGTTACTGGGATTTGCTGAACTAGATATAGATGTTCTCAATGATGCATCCAGTTTCTCAGGCTGAAAACACCGGGAAGAAGTTCGCATTTTAAAGTGAATATGACTATATTTATCATGCAGTCTGTTTGCATTAGATGTGGTTCCCTGCAGTATTTCATTTATGTTCCCATCTCATGTATATATCTATACATATATACCTATCACATGTATATGTGTGTATACATACATATTTACATTTTATTTTCTTTTGTTTATTAAAAATACCTTTTAATTCCAAACTAGGCATCAGGTAGAATAAGTTAGATAATTGCTTCTTAGATTAAATACATGAATAATAAAAATTCCAATGAGTCTAGACAAATCACAAATAAAATCTATTTCTAAGTGTGGGATGTGTGTGGAATTTCACATTATCTTGATACTTAGCCAGGGCCTGGAGAGAAAATACATAGTTCTCCTTTTGTGGCACTTTACTTTTAAAAGAAATGTCTCTTGGCAAAAACATGGTACTGCTCTCCTGCCTCTTTTAGATTGTATTCTGGTATGTTAATGGAACTTTTTGGGATATCAACTCATAAATATGGCTTGAACCTTTTCAGTGGGGTCTGAACCACATTAGGAGGCATGGGACATAAACCCAGAGCAAGGGATCACTCTCTAGGAATTTACAGGCTAGTTCTGGAAGGACAGATACATTGTCTAAATGTGTTACTCCTTACTGCTGAGCTAATCCATCATAGTATTCTCCCCACAGTCTTCTTTACTTAGCCAAACCAGTGGGAGTTGGTTCACAGGACGAAGCCTCTAGACCGGGGTTCAATGGATCTGTGAGATAAAGCTGGAGACTAGGGTAGGGAGTACAAATACTGATTCAGCGAAGGGAGCCATATCCTGGGCTCTAGTGATGAACTTTTTAGAAAGAAGGTTTCCATGTGTCATAGCATGGCCAGAACTCACAGGAATGGAACAGAATGAGCAACGACAGCAAAGAGAAAAGTTATGGACACAGACGAATGAGGAGACAATGCAATAAAATGAGGGTGAGCCTCAGGGTTACAAAATGGGATTCTACTCTGATTACCTGAAGTTTCATTTGAAACTTTATCTATTACAAGTCCATTCTCATTCATACTGAGGATGAAGAAACAAATATTGTTTGGCCTATAAAGGCCCACTTGCACCCTAAGGTAAATTGCATCACCTTCTGAATATTTGTGACTGCCTCATAGCTTTCATGTCAAATAAAAATGGTCAAAATAAAGGTAAATTCAAAAGTGCACCCAAATTCCTTCTATTATGCTCACTAAATGAAGTCCTTCCAGTCAGTCTTTGGAATAGTTTTGTGTGTATGTGTGTGCATGTTCATGTAAGTGTGACTACGCACGGTGTGCTTAATGGAGGCCAGAGGATAACTTTCAGATGTTTCCAACTTGTTTGTGACAGGGTCTCTTTTTCTTCACAGTTATGTTCACCAGGCTGGCTGGTCCCTAAGCTTCTGGGAAATTCTTCAGTTTCTACTTCTCATCTTCTAATGGGTGTTATGGGCTCATAAGAACCACCCACAGCTTTTGGCTTTTACCTGGAATATTAGAAATCCAAACTCATATTTATGTACCGAGTCATCTCCCCAGCTCTGGTCCTTTTTTTTTTTTTTAAATTTTATTATAGAGAAAGAAAGAGAGAGAGAGAGAGAGAAGAGAGAGAGAGAGAGAGAGAGAGAGAGAGAGAATTAGTGCACCAGGGCCTCAGCCACTGTAATCGAACTCTAGATGTTTACATCACCTAGTGGGCATGTGTGAACTTGCGCTTGCCTCACCTTTGAGTGTCTGGCTAACATGGGATCTGGAGAGTAGGACATGAGTCCTTAGGCTTCACAGGCAGTGCCTTAACAGCCATGGATTCTTTATGAGCAAACTAGATGGCCACTTTTTGCCCTTTCTTAATGACAAAACAAAGAACCACCCCCTCCCCCGGACAATCAGACAATCTCTTTGCTGTTTACAGCCTGGGTATACTCCTGGCTTGAGGCAGAACTAGTTGAAATGACCTCATTATTTTTCTTCAAGCAATATGAATATGAATTTTCACACTGTCTATCTTGTGTTGAACATCTGCACAATTAGACTGACAAGTGAGTGATTCTGACTGCATTATATCTTCCTGTCCCCTCCGATCTTCATCTTTAAGCAGTATGTCTCACTTTTTCCACCTAGATAAAAAAGGGGAACATCAAGAATGACTGGAATTTATGGTATAAAATTCATTAAATTCTCTTGTAATTGGCAGAGGTGACATACGTGTACTCAGCATTGTTATTTTCTAGGAAATGGGATGTAGACGAACCTTCTAGATGTAGTATATTAAAAAAAAAATCATCTAGGTTGGAAAGCACATGATCCAAGACAGACAAGTGACCTTCTCAGAGTACCTTTGTTCTGGTTTGAATGTGGAACGTCCCCCATAGGCTCTTATGTCTGAACACTTCCTCTCCAGCTGGGGAGCTGTTTGGGAAGGTCATCAAACCATTAGGGGACGGAGCTTTGCTGGAGGAAGTGGGCCACTGAATGGCAGGCCTTGATGTTTTACAGCCAGGCCCCACTTTCTGTTAACCACTGGTCTCCTGACTGAATGAAATGTGACCACACTCCCTTTCCCTCTTGCTGCCATGTCTTTGCAGCATAACGTAAAGCATGCCCTGAAACTGAGCTGGAGGGTGAGTTTCCGATCAGCTTGAGTCAGAGTGAGACTGCTTCAAACAACGCACAAAAATGAAGTAAAATAAAACATCAATCCTTTCTTAAGCCGCTTCTAGGCATGTGTTTGGTCACTGCAATGAGAAAGTCATGAGTGCATCCTTTTAATCCTTCAGTGGGGACAGACATCTATGTTATGCACAGGCTATTCCCTCTTCCATCCACGCAGGTTCCTCCCAGATCCTCTGCTACATTTCTCTGTTCTTAGTTAAGAACATTTACAAAACTCTTCCCACTCTGGTTTGTAATTCTGTTTTTACCTTCATGGTACAGTGGGCCCCTCATTAGCCACAGATTAACATTTCACAAACTTTCTGTTAGTTTTTTGTCATCACATAAACTTTGGTAAGGATACAGATAATTTAATTTTTAAGAAATAGATAAATAGAAAAAGGAAACAAATCCATGTGTAGCTTTCAAGTTACTATATTTAATGAAATATAAAGATGGAAAAAAAAAAAGGGAACCAATGTTACTTTCTCAGGTCATTGTGAAATCAATAGGCTTCTTTAACCAACATCTGTGGGGCATCCCACCATCAGCTCTATAATAAAAACCCATCATCAAGGACTGGCATTCTTGCAGGACTGCTCTGCATGTCATGGCAAAGTAAGAGTGGGCACAGACATTGCTAATGAAAGGACACATTTTCAACACTATATCACATTGCCCTCTCCTAAGTAGGCATGTTTCTTAAGTTCTCTCAGCCTTGGTTTTCTCACCTGGGAGCTGGGAATAATAATTTACCAGGTTCATCAGTTACTACAAAGACTATATTGGCCACTGTGTGTACTGGAGCTAGTCCAGTATCTGGCACATGGTGGGCATGCAGGAATATGGTATTTGTTAAATCAACTGGTAGTTGTTACTCATGTAAAAGCCATGCTTTCGGAGAACCCTTGTTTGTTATTTTTGCCAAAGACCCATCATGGCATAGCTGGCTATGTATCTGGTGTCTGAGCCCGGTAGGTTAGTAATCATATGTTTGAAAGCTTTGTTGGTTCCTTTTCTGAGACATAGTTAAGGATGGCACTTTTCTTTCTTTTTTATTTTGGCTTTTGTTGGGGCTTGTCCATCTCTGAGCATGGCTTATTTCCTGGTTCTTAGCAATCCATCTTTCTTCCAACTTCTGAAACCAATCCAACCATCTTGTTTCCAGCATCTTAAAAAGCAATAGTAGAGGCCAACACTGCCACTCCCTGAGTCTATTGAGATGAGAACATTTTCTTCCGTTACCCCTGGGGCCATGTGTCATAAGCTGGCAGGGAACCCTGTGTTCCTTTTAACAGGGAAGCTAGGGTGGTGGGACCAGGAAGCAGTGAGCAAGAGAGGGACTGGTTCAAGCATGACTTGTCCCTGACTTTACATCTCTGCGCCAAATTCCGTGCACCAGTGTAATCAGCTAGATTCTGCTCACAACTTGGGGAAGCTTTGGAGAAGCTATGTTAAGGACACCCAGTTTAAGTGAAAATTACAGTGTCTATGTTTTAAAGCAAGATTTAGTTTCTCTCGTGGGAATTTGATCTGATGTCACAAATCTGTACGTATTTTGCTGAATATAGCCAGGGAGGGGCCTTGTGTGCCTATACCCAAAAGCCCTTACTTTTTGGCATGTATGATTTCATATTTTTTTCTCTGTTGTAGAAGTAGTTGTTTAAAAAGCTAGTTACATAATATCTGCATGGTATTTTGTGCCTGGTATATAAGAAACAATCAGCAAACAGTACCTAGAACCAAGAAATTGACCATGGTTTGATTCAGGTGTCCCCCATAAACTTAGGTGTTCTGAATGGTAGGTTCCAAGTTGATGGAGATTTGGGAATTAATGCCTCCTGGAGGGAGTGTATTGTTGGGCTTATGGGTGTTATAGCCAGTTGCCCCTTGCCAGTGTTTGGCACACTCTCCTGTTGCTACAGTATACCTTATGTTGGCCAGGGGGTGATGTCTACCCTCTGCTCATGCTGTTGCTTTCTCCTGCCATCGTGGAGCTTCCCCTCAAGCCTGTAAGCCAAAATAAACCTCTTTTTCCCACAAGCTCTTAGTTGGGTGATTTCTACCAGCAATGCGAACCTGACTACAACACTGACTAAGGAAAAATGTTCTTTAAACCAGGAGCAAAATGGAAAATGAGTAGTTAGTGCAAAGAGCTACGGACAGTTAAAGGAAATAGTTTATTGATGACAACAGTTGCAGCAGTGCTGGGAGTCAGAGGAAATCCTTGAACTTGGCAGTTATCACCCCTGCCTCCAGACAGAAACACCTGGTGTGCAGTGTCTGCCAACCTGTATAGCTCATATCACCAATTTGTTGCAAGGAGTGAATATAGAAAGAGGGAACTAAGGGAAGAGGCACATTCAATGGCTCATCTCCGTGTTTGTCTTATCCTTTGATGTTTTTGATTTTCTGTGGTCACAGTTTACACTGTGCTTGTTTTCCTATTGTTCTAGAGAGATCCTGGCAAAGTGTGGCCTGTCATGAATTAGTGAGTGGGTGGGCACTTGAGAACTTGCTGGTTCTTGTGGTATGAACAGTCATACTTTCTGCCCATGCTTAACCTGACGTTGGCCAGTAAGAATAGAAAAGGGACATACAAAACTTCCCCTTTGATGGATCTCTGTGCTTTGGATAAATACCAAGTTGCCATTGGAAAAAAGAGAACATTGTCACAAGATGCCATGGACTGTCTTGAAACTAATCATGTGTCTATGAGAGATGGAAAAATTTTCTCCCACAAAAATAACAATGGGAGGGATAATGAGCTATGACAATAATAGCTAGTAACTGAAGTTAAATTAACAATATATAGTAAATAAAATGGATGTATTATACAGTAAATTAATAAATTATATACATAATCTTAATCTTCAAAATAATGTTACAAAGTAGGCATTTTTATTCCCATTTTACAAATGCAAAAGCTGAGGCTTAGAGACATTGGTCACATGTCAAAGGTCACAGTATCTAGTACAGATGGAGTGAAATGCAAGTCTATGGTAATGAAGCTTTTTTTGAATGCCATCATTCGGCACAAATGTCTTATGATGAACTTCAAAAAGTTCTTTTCTAAATCACAAAACATTCTCATTTTCATTGCCTTACACCCCCTTTCTCCATCAATTTTTCCCCCTGAACTGAAGTTTGTAACCATGGGAAAGCAAGAATCTAAGGCAGTTATTTCAGAGTTCTTGAAGACCACCACAAACTATAATTAGTTCACAGTAATTAGCAAGAAACAAATACTTTTTTTTTTAAAGAAAAGCATCCATTCCCTTAAAGTGATTTTTAATTTTATAATGACTAGTATATAATTATAGCAGATCAGAGCTATTTAGTTAGAAAAAAAAGATAACTTCAAAAATGAGAGTCTCTTTAGTGTTTATTTGCTTCAGGGTTCTAATTACTTTGAAAACTACCAAAACTTCATATACAATTACAAACAGCATTCAGTCATTTTGGGGAAGTTGAATGGATCCCTTAGATTTTACATCTCCGTTAATGTGAGGGAAATAAGTAATAAATACAAGGTGTATGTTTACATGACGTCATTATTGTTTTTCCACGTCACCAGGTCATATCGTCCGTGCTAAAGAAAAGGAAAATAAAACCAAATGCTGGTCATTTTCGAAATGAGACCAACAAAACAAGACCAGGGAGGAACAATAAACACGTTATTGTTTTTCTGTAATATATTAGCAAATCTTGGAAGCTTCAATTTGGCTTCATTACATCTCCAATATGTGCATGCATCGATTCATCTTCTTTTCTTCCCATAGTTAAGATTTATGTACTTTATTAATCACCTCCTGACAGTCATCTCAGCATTTTCATTTAACAGAGTAAACCAGTCAAAACCCCGTCAGACTTCTGGGGATGTTACATGTCGAGCTTTGGATTCCTGGCAACTTGAATTACTCTTGCCAATAAGAGATTTTTCAGATCCATCCATCGTAGGGCCGTCTACTATATCACAGATGCCTCTACTCTTTTCCTAATTGATAGGTTGCAGGAGATAACCCCTCAAGATCATGCCAATATCACTCTGAAGCAGCCTTGGCATGTGGGCTCCTTGGCAGTAAACAGCTCAAAATGGCAGGCAGGTAAGACTTGTTTTCCTTATGTGATAGCAACGGTGTGAAGGGTCTAGGCAGCATTTAGCAAGCAGACATCCTCCCAGGGGCTTTGGTTGGCAAAAGCAACTTGTCACACATTTACTGCATGCTCAGGTGGTTTAACATGACACAGGCATGAAGGACCAGTCGTTTGTAGTAGCTTCTTGGCTTATACAATGCTGAGTAGAAGCAGGGATGCTGACAAGTTGCTTCACCTGTCTGAATTCTTCATATATATGTATATGTATATATATATATATATATATATATATATATATATATATATATATATAATATATATATATATATGCTAGGGCACTTTGCAGCTGCAAATGAACTCCAGACACATGCACTACTTTGTGTATCTGGCTTTCCGTGGGTATTGGGAAACTGAACACAGGCCACCAGGCTTTTTAAGCAAGTAGCTTTAACCTCTGAGCTATCTCCCCAGCCCCTAAAAATCACTTCTATTATATCACCTCCACTCTCTGAAAGATACAGTTCTAAACTTAATGTGGCCTCAGATAATTTCAAACTACTCTTTATTAAGTCCCTAACAGTATTTTTGAGTTGTCTGCCAACTTCTTTTGAGACACTGAGAGTAGAGAGATGGATTGCAAATGCAGTTACAGTCAGAAAGAAGTAAATTTTCAAAATTACTAACCTAAAAGAGGTATCATTTGAGCCTCTTTGGTCTTGCTTGTTTCTGTGATCAAACAGAAGTGTTTAGGGGTCACTTTTCAGACTGAAAATCTCAAATAACAAAGAGTCAATGACTTGGCGCGCTTGCCAAGGATCAGCTAAGTAAAAATTACAGCCCTTGTGTCACAGCATGGCACATGGGACCAAAAAAAAAAAAAAATGACCAATTTGATATTAAAAAAATTTAATGAGAAATTCACAGAGGAAAAAAAATGGGTCACCACAGTGTTATTTGTAGTGTTTCAAAATGTGTCATTCTTTCAAAATCCTAGAATTAATGGCATTTAAATCTCCCCAACCTCATGAGTTCATAAAATGGCAGTGTGGTTTAACCAACAGAGTGGTAGATTAGAAATTGTTAAGTTTGTATACTGGCCCTGACCTTGTACTAAATTGTAAAGTCATAGTCTGACCCATTCAAACCACCAAAGCTAGGAGGGTGGAATAGACAGTGGATACCTACCTGGTACCCCCCAAAGTGCTTTCTAGGGTTGGAGAGATGGCTTAGTGATTAAGGCTTTTGCCTGCAAAGCCAAAGGACCCAAGTTTGATTCTCCAGGACCCATGTAAGCCAGATGCACAAGGTGGTCCATGCGTCTGGAGTTCATTTGCAGTGGTTGGAGGCCCTGGCATGCAAATTCTCTCTCTTTCTCTTTACTTGCCTCTTTCCTCCTCTCTCTCTAATAAACAAATAAAAATAAAATATTTTAAAAAACTGTTTCCTAGAGAAAACAGATTCACATTTACTTGCAACATGACTGCATAAGTTCATTCAACTATCACATTGATTGGCTCTGCTCAGATAATATTAGGAACAAGGTGATACTAGTTATGTCTCAAGGATTCAATGCTTTCATTGGAAGATTCGTCCCCCTTAATAGAAATCAAGATAATTACTACAATCCCAGTGTCTTTCGAGTTTCCGTGTAGAACTGTTTTTATTTACTATATATACGGCTAAACAACTCTCTTCCTTTTCAATTCTATTACTGCAGAGAGAACATTTTGACCAAACCAACCTCCCAATTTCCTTGCCTTACTCCTCGCTTCACTAGCTTAATTATTCTAATAAGCAGCTGCACTGAAATGCTGGCTCATGTTTATATTTCAGTGTAATTGTGTGCAGTCCCTACAATGAAAACCTTAAAAGTCGTTGTTTTTTTTTTTTTAAATTTGTGATAGAGTTTCACTGTGCTTGTTAAAGAGATGCTAACAGATAACATAGCATCATAGTCCATACACTTTTTCTTCTTCCTTTTCATTCTCTGTCTTAGATTAAACACACACATATACACCCTGCTAAAAGTGATATTCTTTGGTGGTTTAGATGGAGACAGTCCCACCCAAGCCTGTGGGACAGCAAGATTTGATGACTGTAAGTGAAAAAGCAGCCGTATTACTGGGGTCAGCCTTTAATAGCTCAGGATGTTCAGGCTCTCCCATCTCATTTGTTCCCAACATTCAGTAAATAGTTTTCTTAAAGGGGGAAAAACAGGAAGTGGAAAAAAGAATGGCAAGGAATGTCACTCATTAATCACAGTCCTTGGGGAATGGAAAACAGAACTCCCCTTCTGGTCTCATTATTCTCTAGTATCTTTCATGCAACCAAATCAGGAGTTTCCAGCATCTGGCTGATGCTTCAGAGACCCAGCTTTTTGTGTGTGCCTTCAGCAATGAAAGGAAATACTTACTAACTTCCTGGAGTTTCCCTATTATCATCATTACCATTTATTTCCCGGAAAAAAAAAAAAATCTTTGCCATTTTGCTAGCACTGGAAGAAAATGTTAGACGCACCCCGATCTGTGTCCTACCATGTGTTTTCTTTACTTCCAAATGCTGACTAGCTTTAGGGGGTGTGTCAGGTCCACACCTGGGGACACTGCTGACAGCTTGTCAGGCACTCAGCAATGGGTCCTAAGCGCACACCTGCTTCTCCTGGCAGGAGGGTACCTGTGTCTCTTCTCATCTGGGCTCTTAAACATGGTTCTTTAAACCAGAAAAATGTTACAGGGCGAAGCTTTACAAATGGAACTTTATGGCTTAATATAAATGACAGCAAGCCAGAATCAGGGGATTTTGATAAATCTAGTAAAATACATTCTGGAATCCTTAGATCAAAGGCTGTGTTCAGGACTGGGGATGTAGCTCAGGGGTAGAAAACTTGATGAGCATGCAGAAGACCCTGAGTTTAATCCTAAAACCAAAATCAACTTAGCAACCTATCAAAATAGAACAAAACTTCATTCATAGATACCTCCTTCAAATCCCTAAAGATGACTTCATCACTGTTACTCAGGCAAATTAAATTTCAGCCTTCATTTAAAAAAAGCAAAAAACAAAAAACAAACAAACAAACAAACAAACAAAAAAAAACCCCAAAACAGGCCGGGTGTGGTGGCGCACGCCTTTAATCCCAGCACTCGGGAGGCAGAAGTAGGAGGACCGCAGTGAGTTCAAGGCCACCCTGAGACTACATAGTGAATTCCAGGTCAGCCTGGGCTAGAGTAAGACCCTACCTCGGAAAAACAAAACAAAACAAACAAACAAACAAAAAAAAAAAAAACCCACGAAAGCAAAAGTACAAAAAGCAAAAAACAAGCCTTGTAAATTGGGCCCATTTTCATTTTCTTTCTGTTGTGATGGAAGCCCGCAGTGGTCCCATGACCTTACAGAGCAACAACTTATCCCATTTGAACACTTTTGAAGTGCCTTATAGATTTTGTATCTCTGTCGCCTTTACTACACATATACATGTAGAACTGAAATTCATAGCAGGAAGCTATCGAGACCAGATAGAGCAAGTGAAGTACAGAGTACTAGGACTCTGGGTTTCCTGTGCACTCAACTTTGGTGACTCATGTTAACCGAAGGCAACGGTATCTAGGAAGCAGGGCAAAAATATCTGCTTTGCCTGGTGAGACAGGCGAGGCATTGATTAATATTTGTGATTGGTAGATAATATGTAAAATTGAACACAGACAGTACAGAAGTTGATTTAGATTTGTTTTTAAGAAGATGTTTTTCCTTAAGCGATTATTCTTGCAGGAAATTATATCTTCTTTAGGATTACAATGGCCAGTGTGTTAGTATGTTTTGTTTTCCCTCTCTCTTTAAAATTATACTTTGGTGAAAATTAAAGCCAAGTACTTGCTGCTGAAAACCAGCTCAAGATGCAAAATCCCAAATACCCCCCCCCCCCCATGTACTGGTAGCTCATGTTTCCCAGTGTGATACTCTCTCCCCCAAGGTTAGAAGTCTGTTACTACAGGCCTTCCTTCCTTCCTTCCTTCCATACTACCACCTTCCTTCACAAGTCTGCATTGGAATCCCAGTTCTTATATGAGATATGTTGGGGGGGGGCAGAAGGATGGGGTGCCAGTGGGAAAAATGTGGTACCCCTTGTTGCAGTCAGGTTCACATTGCTGGTAGAAATCACCCGACCAAGAGCAGCTTGTGGGAAAAAGAGGTTTATTTTGGCTTACAGGCTTGAGGGGAAGCTTCATGATAGCAGGAGAAAACGATGGCATGAGCAGAGGGTGGACATCACCCCCTGGCCAACATAAGGTGGACCACAGCAATAGGAGACTGTGTCAAACACTGGCACGGGGAAACTGGCTGTAATACCCATAAGCCCGTCCCCAACAATACACCATCTCCAGGAGGTGTTAATCCCCAAATCTCCATTGGCTAGGAACCTAGCATTCAGAATATCCTAGTTTATAGGGGACACCTGCATCAAACCACCACAGCCCTCATCAAGTTTTTAATAGAAGCCTACTCATTTGAGTCATTTTCACACTTCACTTAGGCATTGAAGGAATAGCTCAAAATGACTGAGAAATCTACAGTAAAATAATGATTTAGCACAGTTCACTCAGCTTAACAGAACTAGTCCCTAGTCTGGGTACTTCTCAATATGGTGCAGCTTGCTTTCATGTCAGACACGTCTACCTGTCAGTCTAGGTGGGGGGGGGGGACACTTATTCAGCAATGAGGCATGAACCTCCATTTGGGGACCCAAGTGAGGAGTTAGCCATGCAACATGAGAGAAAACCTCATTCTTCCAGACTGATGGCCAGGAATGCCATTTTCTTGTTCGTTGAGTGTAAATCTTTTCCTTTCTGCCCCAAAGCTCTGGAGCCTAGCTGTACATTCCCACCCTCTCCTGAGCTGAGCAAGCTGAAAAGATTGACATGAGCTTTGCAAACATGATCACCTTAGGCATGCATCCTCGTCACAAATGGAACATACAGTTAATTGCTTCACCAGTGGAAGAGCTTTGCCGGATTTCTTTAGCAGCAGAGCAGGGTCTGTCATGCACTCTGGAGCTTGGAAGAAATTACCAGCCAGCTACATGTCAGGAGGATCTGTTTCTGAAAGTTTTTTTTTTTTCAAGGTGACATGAATAATTTATGAATAGGCCAGTACACAAAACCACATTTGTAAGTGGTACCCAGTGGTGGGGTAAACAGGAACTTAACTTCTCAATAAAAGCAAAAAGAAGGAGGAACAAAGGAAATCCAGGTCCAAGTAGATAAAAAAGAATAAGCATTATCTTGTGCCTCTTGTAAATAATCAGAAATGGTAACTAATCAGAAATAATAGTGTAGAATGTGTACAACAAATGGTTTCTTCTGCTAGTTTCCTACTGGGTATCTTGTTGGATGCAGGGACATGAATCTGACTCAAATGAGTTTTTACAAGTGTTTCGACTCATCTAATTAGAGGAGCCTGGGATGTACCCGACTCTGTCCTGTGTATTGTCACCAGAATTGTCAGCAAAGTTTGGAATGCAGGAACTTTATTACATAATTATGCAAGAAAGAAAATGGAAGCCAGGTTGAATTTGCAATGTTGGCAGTTAGAAAGAAGGAAACTTTTCTTTTTACTCAAATATTGAGGGAAAAGGACATACAAGTCACCTAGACACGAAAAGAGGAGAACTTGTCAGTTTTTGGCATATCCACTCACTCAGAGTTTCTCATTAATTAGCTACATCACAACATGAAATAAAAGCAAATTAGATTCTTCTAATCAGCAGAATTACAAGGTGAGAGCTAAAAATTACTGCTTTGTTGTTTGAGCTGCAAATTATGGTTGAAAGGATATTTTCATATATTTATTTAATCTCTGCATTTATATACTTTTCTCATAGCTATCAGGAAAATGCTATGATGCACATATATATGTATAGATGCATATATATCTCAATCCAATGTGCATAGATTACATTTCTTATCATTTTAAGTCTGAGAGGCTTTGAAGATCTGAACTAACCAATTTCTTGCTTACTTAAAAACAGAATCATGCCCAAATAGAATACACAAATCCTGAACATCAATGGATAATAAAAAGGCATAATTCCACATATGAAATTACCAGGTACTTGAGACTCAATTTAGTATTTTAAGTCCAAAAAAGCCATAGGTGAGTGAAATGGTCACTTCAGACCTTGTGGCTTTACTCTGAAGATGCCAATAAGGGGCCAAAACAGGGTCAGATATCCTGGGATGACTTAATTAGAAGAACAAGGTAAGGGAATGTAGTAGACAGTTTTACATCGCTGAGATGAACTTTTAAACCAGGCACAGTTATGAAGGAAGGAGTATTTATTGAAGTTTACAGATCCAGGGGAAGTTTTATAATGACAGAAGAAGCTGGACTATTTTTACAGGTCCAAAGACAGAGAGAGGGGGGGAGAGAAACCACAAGACAAAATTCCAAAAATCACACCCTACAGCACATGTTAGGAAGTTTAAGCACTTTGTATGTCTTTAGATTGGAATTGAAATTCTATTAGCACACCTAAGGGCCAGACCCTAAGATCTGCCAAACAAACTAAGAAAACACTGAATATATTGGGGGACATCCATTCAAACTACCACATTCTGCCACTGACACCCAATAGATTTATAATCATCTCACACTGCATATTGTATTTAGTTCAATTTCAAAGGTTTCCACAATTTTTATCAACTTTGGATAGTCCCAAAGTCCCAAGTCTCCTCTGACATTTAAGATTGTCTCTTTGTTGTGAATCCTGTAAAATCAAACAATCTATATACTTTAAAAATATAAAGGCATAGAGTAAACATTTTTCAATTGCTATAAGGCATAACAGGAAGATACTGAAAAAATGTAAACTTAACAACCATCAAGAAAATGTCAACATTCTGTAGTTCAAATCCAATATCATAACCAGTGACTGACAGTCTCTGGATTTTCTAATTCTGCCTCTCCAGCTGGGCTGAGTAGCCAGGGAAAACTTCCATCCTTAGCCAACAGCTTCCATGGTAGCCCTCGCACAGTCCTGGTATATCTAAAACATCTTTGGGTCTCCATGAAAACTATGGTTCATTTTCAAAGGTTCTTCCAGCCTATTCATGAGGGTCATTAAGCCCTGTCTATATGCCTCACCTCAGTAGTGACTCCTGAAAATGTGTGCATTTCATGACCATTCCACGCATTTTTCATGCTTCCTAAACCAATGACAGGTATGCAGGGCATAGCCATATTTTTAATTTAGGTATGAAGTAAATCATGATCTTGAAAAGTAGGTTCCTTTTCCAGCCAACTCTTTCCAAAATAGTTTGTACTACTATCATAGTCTTTTCTCAGGCACCCTCCCCATTGTTTTTTTTTAAAAAACATTTTTTTTTGTTTATTTATTTGAAGTGACAGACAGACAGAGGGAGAAAGAGGCAGAGAGAGAGAGAAAGGAAATGGGTTCATCAGGGTCTCCAGCCACTGCAAACGAACTCCAGATGCTTGTTCCCCCTTGTGCATCTGGCTTATGTGGGTACTGGGGAATCAAGCCTTGAACTGGGATCCTTAGGTTTCACAGGCAAGTGCTTAACCACTAAGCAATATCTTCAGCCCCCCCCCCCATTGTTTTAGTGTAAAGCAGTTGGGCCATTTTCCTTAAGATTGCTAATGTGTTGATAATAGCAGCTTCAGTAAACTAAAACCAGTCTCTGTGCTTGTAATTTTAACTTACTTGAGTTTTTTCAACTTAAAATCTTAAATCTCTCACTCCTATATGTTTAGCTAAGCACATCAGTCAATTACAAATTTAACCTTGATCAAACTCTCTGGGCATGGGCAGCAGAATGTAGCCAGCCCTTATTCAAGTAGCCTAGTTCCCACAAAATCCTCTGCCATCTTTCTTTCCTCTTAGAAAGTTCATAAGCCAACCCTCCAAGTTCAATTCTCTCTGCACTTAGCATTTTCAAACTCTTACAAGAATAGTCCATAATGCTTGACTTACCACTACAAAAGGTGTCTTTAGTTGCAAGCACTTAGTCTATCCCATTCTTCCAAAACAAAAGTTTTAAGAATCCAAAATCCAGATTCATCTCACCCCACTCCTGGCACCAATTTCTGTAGTAGAGAGCTTAAGGCTCACTGAGATGACCTTCTAGACCAGGCAGTTATGGAGGAAGGGATATTTATTGAAGCTTATAGTTCCAGGGGCAGTTCCATAATGACAGAAGAAACTGGCCTGCTTTCATAGGTCCAAACAGACACAGAGAGAGAGAGAGCGAGGGAGAGAGAGAGAAGCCCCAAGGCAAAAATCCAAAATCCACACAGCACAGCACACTTTAGGAACTCCAGGCACTTTGTATATCTTTAGACTGGAATTGCAAATCCACCACCACATCTTCAGGCTGGACCCTAAGATCCACCCAGTGACACTCCTCCAGCCAGGTGGCTGCAGATCCAAAGTACAAACTAATAAAACTCTGAATATATTGGGGACCACCCATTCAAACTACCACAGGGAAGAACAGAAGAGGTAATGCAAGATTGCTAGTAATGGACTTCAGGTCTTATCCAACATGAGGCAAGTGAAGTGTAGGTAGTTATATTGAGAATACAAGACATAAGGGTGCAAGTAGGAGGTGCTGGAAAAGGCTCAGATGCACGATTACTCACACATGTACTAAGGTAGATTTAGAAGTTTTTTGAAGTATTTGGAATAAATCCTCAAGTTCCCCCAAATTTGTGGCTCTATTTAATTTAAAATTTCTTGGCTGGGGAGAGATGGCTCAGTGGTTAGGATGCCTGTCTGCAAAGTCTAATGAACCAGGTTTAATTCCCCAGTACCCACGTAGAGCCCGATGCACAAAATGGTGAATGCACCTGGAGCTCAGGGCTTCCAGAGCCCCTGGTGTGCCTGTTCTCTCTCTCTCTCTCTCTCTCTCTCTCTCTCTCTCTCTCCCTCCCTCCCTCCTTCTCTTTTTCTCCTCTTTGTCTTTCTGTGCTTGAAAATAATTAAATAAGTTATTTCTTTTTCTTTTACTGGTGGTTATGGTGGTGGAGAGGGTAGGAGATTGATTCAGTCTCTTTTTTAAATTAATTCAACAAACATTTCCCAAGAGCTGGTCATGATTTCTCTCATGCTGTGTAAAAGTTATGTATATTATCTAAAAATGGAGGTTCCGTGCCACTGGCCAGGACCCAGTCATTTGGTGAGGTTGGGAAATGAAGTCTTTCTGTGTGCTTAGGAAGATAACTAGGATAACAGCATTGTGTTTTATTTTTAAAGTATGTGGCCCCAGACCAAGAGCAACAGAATCAACTGGTCTCATTCAAAATACAGATTCACAAACCTACGGCAACAGGGGATCAGCAGTCAGGGTTCTAGTAAGTTCTTCACGTATCTCTGATGCATAGCAGAGTTGGAGAGCCACTCAGATGATTATCAAGCTAGTCACTTTTACATGTGCTGGTTAATTTTTAAATGCTGTATATTTCTGATAGGTAGTGTTGCATAATCAAGACATTGTACATACTTCTGAGCATGCACACGTCAATTCTGCTAGAAATTCAACTTATAGCTTCTACAATGTGCAAGAGATAACACACCTAACTTTTGAACTTAATAGAATGCATAGCAGTGTTTATGAGAAATATGTGAGTTTGTTTATGGATTTAAGTAATTTTATATTCTTGAAATCATTTCTTTACATAAAGGTTAAAAAGGTTAAAAATGTTTAATGATGCCCAAATCATTAGCAGAAACTTGGAGCAAGTAAACCAGAGTAGAAATGCTAATGCAGGATCAAATAGACTGACAGAGGAATAAAATCCTGAACCAAAAACACCAAGAAAAAAAAACATGAAATTCAAAGGAAACCTTTGGGGCTACTGGATGTGAATCATTAGCTTGATATTAATATAGGGAACCCATAACATATGGAACGCTAAATCAAAGAGCATCACCAACTGAAAATCTGAAATGAAAATGTCAAAAGCCATCATGGCAGAAGTGGTCTTTTTTTTTTTTTTGGTTTTTCTTTTTCTTTTTTCTTTTTTTTTTTGGTTTTTCAAGGTAGGGTCTCACTCTAGCTCAGGCTGACCTGGAATTCACTATGTAGTCTCAGGACCTCTGCCTCCCAAGTGCTGGGATTAAAGGCGTGCACCACCATGCCTGGCTGATATTTTTTTAATTTTTTTTGTTTTATGTTTATTTATTTATTTGAAAGTGACAGACAGAGAAAGAGGCACAGAGAGAGAGAGAGAATGGGCATGCCAGGGCCTCCAGCCACTGCAAACGAACTCTAGATGCATGTGCCCCCTTGTGCATCTGGCTAATATGGGTCCTGGGGAATCAAGCCTCGAACCGGGGTCCTTAGGCTTCAAAGGCAAGCGCTTAACCGCTAAGCCATCTCTCCAGCCCTTTTTTTGGTTTTTCAAGGTAGGGTCTCACTCTGGTCCAGGCTGACCTGGAATTAACTATGTAGTCTCAGGGTGGCCTCGAACTCTCGGCGATCCTCCTACCTCTGCCTCCTAAGTGCTGGGATTAAAGGTGTGCGCCACCGCGCCCGGCAGAAGTGGTCTTCTTGACTTACTGACTGATAGAAACCCTTCCTGTCTGATTAAAATGCTCGTGGGGGTGGGAGGGTGGGGGGACAGTTCCTTCAAAGCTACCAGCTGTGATGGTTAATCTCCAAAAATAACTTGATTGGATATAGAATCATATAGGAGGCAAATCTCTGGGCATGTTTGTAAGGAGTTTTCTAGACTAGGTTAACTGAACAGGGAGGAACCATCCTAACTGTGGGTGGCCCCATTCCACAGACTGCGGTCCCAGATTGAACAAGAAAGAAAGTGAGATGAACATGAGCCTTCATCTCTTTCTACTTTCCTGACTGTGGACTGAATGTGACCAGCTGCTTCATCTTCCTGCTGTCATGCCTTCCCTATGGTGATGGACTGTAACTTCAAACTATGCACCAAAGAAACCTTTCCTGGGCTGCAGAGGTGGCTTAGTGGTTAAAGTGCTTGCCTGCGAAGCCTGAGGACCCATGTTCAACTCTCCAGATCCTACATCAGCCAAACGTACACAGGTGAGGAGAGGGCAAGCTCGCACATGCCTACTAGGTGGCACAAGAGTCTGGAGTTTGATTGCAGTGGCTGAGGCCCTGGTGTGCCAAATCTCTATCTTTCCTCTCTCTCTAAAAAAATAAAAATTAAAAAAAAAACCTTCCTTCCTTAAGTTGCTTCTGTCAGGCATTTTGTCATAGCAATGAGAAACTAACTAATACAACTTTGCTTTGAAACCCATGCCAGTGAATTTATTAAACATTGTATCTTAATCAGAAGAGGTTGTTCCTTTACTTGTAGTCAACAGCTACATAAAGAAACAGCCTTATTATGAATTATGTGAGACTTGCTGAAATACCATGTGTCATGATGGGCATATCTTATTTTTATAAGGTCTAAGGAGATTTTTATCAGATTAAGAGAAGGAAAGAGAAGACAGAACAGAGAGCTCCTGGCCACAAGAAGGTAAATCCTCTGTATTAGTATTTTTTTAATCCAGCTTTTAAACTGTAAATGTCATCCAGGCTACTGGATAAAGTGATTCACACAGATGGACATGTATTGTGAAGCAAATGTTCTCCCCTTCTGCATTTTCTACACTTCTCTGACATAACAACTGCTGCTCATTCCATACACTACTCTTAGAGAGATACTATACAAGTAGAATGTTCAGAAACATCACATTCAAATCATCGTATAATAGGCTGTCACAAAGAAGACAAAGATAACATACCTACAAGGTGATAGCAGAAACTGAGAAATTTAAAAAAACTCAGGCTAGGGCACATATAAAATAAGTATATAAATGTGTCGATGCTAGAATTTGATAACATTTCTCATGTGTTTCTACCACCCTGTGTTTGAGAGGTTTTTCTATAATGGGTTTGGGCTAATAGCGCAGAGTACAAGAGAGAGAAAAGTTTGGCCTGTCTCTTATCCATGAAGCCAGAGAAGAATTTGGTTGTCTTCCAAGGAAGAACAGAGAAATTCCTTGTTTGTTCATTTCTCCTGAATTTCTCAGGTCGAGTTATGTGAATTGCAGCATCCTTCTTTGAACAGGAGTGTTTATTCCTTTGCTCATGAGCTCATTTATAATGCATTTGTCGAGTGTCCACTGTGTGACATTAGCTGATCTCAATGAGCTTACGGTGGGGCTGGAGAAAACAACACTGGAGTATGTGAGGCATTTGGAGAAAAGTTAAGAGATGATGTATAACAAAGGAAGAAACTGAATATAATTAACTGCCAGCCTGCATGGTGCCATGAGCAACACTTAATTACATCTAGGCCAGAATCCATGTCCTAGTTCTAAGAAAAGAGTCTCCTACGATCTCTTACTTTGCAGTATAACTAATACCTGGAGCTTGGCACAGCAATGTAATTTAGCAAAGACTATTTCCATACATAAAAGGGAAATCTATTGTTCTTGAGATGTATATGTGTGTTTAAAAATGTCTGTTGAGCTTCTAGGGGAGGGAAGGTAGATTAAATTGTATTTAATGACTGATTCTTCAACTTTAATACTTCTGGGAAAAAGATATCACAGGCCCATAGAATGGACAGAGAAGCTTAAGAAGTCACCAAGACTAATCTTCCACCTGTGGGTGGAAGGGAATCTGTGATCTAAGCCAAGATGGTATGATGAAAATCTCTGCTGTCGTTTTTTCTTGCCTCTGTTGAACCAGACGAGTACAGTGGGTGGCTGGTATAGGAAGCGTTCTGAAGCCATATGTGACCCTCACTAATGCAAGATGTCTGGAAGGAAGCTAACTTAATATATATATATGGCTTCGCATTTACAAATGAAGACTCACCCATCCTCAATAACCCAGAATGCTCGCTGGCATGACATCAGCAAGAAGTCACAAGAGGTATCTTTTGTCATTTGTATACTGATGCCATCAACACAGGCAAGTAAGAGAAGCACATTTGTGCATTTCCTAGATTTGATCTGGGGTATGCAACAAGTCTTTACAGGAATTAAATGTCCTGAAGCCTCTTTGACATGCTAAGCCAGTCTCATGTCAGAGATGATTTACGTTAGAGAGTCTTCAAAGGAATGAAACTTATACATCCTGCCAAAGTCATAAACACGATGAGTGATTCTTAAAAACAAACACACAACAATTTTATGCAAAAGAAATAGTACGCAGCTCTGGAGAAGGATGCTGTGGCTATCCTCAAATATGGCATGATTTCCCTTTCCAGGAGCAAGGACATGTAGCCTTATTCCATGTCTGGCAGGAGGCAAGAACAAGAGTGTTCACTTTAGAATTCTAAGATTGAAAAAAGTAAAAAGGGGCATCCGTTTCTGTGGAAAGGAAGCACTTTATAGCCTTCCCTTTGGGCAAGACTTCCTCGGATCTCAAAATGAAAGTTACTTTTCCCTTCTGATTTTGACCTTTTTTATTTGTGAGAAGTTGATTTTTTTTCTGCCTGTTTCTAATGGAGCTTGAAATTAACATGACTTTTTTTTGTTTACCTCTTAATTTGTGTGCCACCATCATCACTGTTGTCAGCACAGTTCTGGGAATGGGGTTTGTTTACTGCTTCTGTTGAGCAAGCAAATGGGGAGATGCTGAAAACACGAGTCTGCTCGCCTTGTTCCAGTGTGGCTTCCTGTTGCCATCACAGAAAAGGCTGTCATTAATCATCCAATGCCCTGCTGCATTATGGGAGGTAAAATCCAACCCCTGTCTTCACATGCTTATCCTCGGCGATGTTTATGTTGATGACGCAGGCGACCATCTGCCGACTCCCTGATAATATGGGATCCAGACAGTGAACCTCTTCTTGGGCATGTCTCCCAAGATCTCCTTCAGAGCATCCCTTATGGACCCTCTAGTTTCCCTCATCTTCTCCTATTCTTTTGTGAGGTTGCCTATTCCAATTGATCAGACTCACCCTCTACGGAGAACAGAAGACACTCAATTCACTTCTTTTGTTCCAATTTTTGCCTCGGACTTTTCATTCTAAGTTGAGCTTCATGGTCATGTCAAGTTCAGCCTCAGAAAGGGGGAGGTAGTATTTCTTCTACATGAAAGTGTACTTATATATACTCTGAAATGCATTTTAGAAACAGTTCTGCCTTGGTTTTTTAAGTCTTCATGGTCTTTTGATCCTGCACTTTTGTCCATTTCCCAGGTTCTATTGCTTCATTACCAGCATTCACCTTCTCCATAAAGAGTTTTTCAATCAGTAAATACATTTGAGAGGCATAGAAACCTCTTCATTTTATGCTTCAACTTCTAAAACATTTGATTTTTAGAAATTTACTACTGTAACCTTTTAAAAATGGACACTTCAGTGGCATTAAGTGAATTCAGTGCTGTGCAATCATCATGGCTCTCCCTGTCCACTGCCTTTACTTCATCCCAAAGAGGACTTCTGCACTCAATCCATAATGACCTTCCCATTGTCCTCTACCTACAGCTCCCCCCACTCTGTTCATTCTGTACCTATGAATTTGCCTATTCAAATCAATTCCTGTAAGTAAGATCATACAATATTTGTTCTGTAAGATTTACCGATGTTAAAATCTGTCAGCATTTCACTCCATTCTATGAATGAATATTTAATGTAAACCCCATGCATCAGTCGTTTGTATCGACAAGACATTTGGGTTGCTTCTGCCTTTTAGGTATTGTGAGTAGTGGTGCCGTGAACTTTGGTATGCATGTATCCTGTGTGAGTCACTGCTTTCAAATGAAGGACCCTCTTTTGCTTTGTAATTTATCTCACCTTTATCTAAAAATAATGCCCTGCAAATTCTCAAGGATTAGCAGTCTGTCCAGGCCCTCAATTTTGGTTTGGGTTTTGCCCCAATCATTTAGCTCTTTGAGATCAGACGCATGCTTTTATCCTTCCTCGTGTAGTCCATGTGCAATTTCCAGGGCACCCTTGTAGTCAGGCCTTCAGACAGCTTTAGCTAATGTGCGGCATCGGGAGAAGACTGAAGGGCAGCAAAGGGGAAAGGTCAGCACACTTCTTCCTCCACCTTTTGCTACGGTGGCCTCTGGCCTCTTTGCCAGCGCCTGCACTGCCTCTTGGCTACAGCCACCACTGGAAGTCCACTGGGATCGGCGTTTTGCTACGCAGCCTGTGCTTCCGGGTTGGGCCTTTCTCCTCTTTCCCTTCAGCTCGAGAAGAGGTAGGAACTCACTGCCGTTGATAATCTCTGGGTTGCCTCATTTTTGAGTACTGGATATTTAACTCTTTTATTACATGTGTTGCCAATTCCACGTATTAAGTTGCTTCTCTGCAAAGTACCTGGAGGGCTAGGGAGCTGGTTAAGGGTGATTGCTTGCAATGTTGGCCAGCTTGGGTGCAATTCTCCAGCCATGCAGGTAAAGTTGGACAGACCTTTTGTTTGCCATAGCAAGGAACCCTGGCATATGTGCACACACATATATATGAAATAATAATAAATAATAATAATAAATAAATAATAATAAATGAAATTTAAAAGAAAAACCAAATTCTACTACCTATTGAGGCTAGATATCAACGAACATTTTTTATAATCTTTTTTTTAAAGACTTATTTTTATTTATTTGAGACAGAGAGAGGGAGAGAGAGAATGAGAGAGACAGAGAAAGAGTGAGAGAGAGAGAGAGAATGAGAATGGGCATACCAGGGCCTCTAGCTACTGCAAATGAACTCCAGACATGCGCCATCATATGTATCTGACTTACGTGGGACCTGGAGAATCAAACCTGGGCCCTTAGGCTTCGCAGGCATGCACCTTAACCACTAAGCCATCTCTCCAGCCCTCAAAAAACATTTTACTTGGGCATGGCTGAGGCAGGATGATCACTATGCTTTTGAGGCCAGCCTGGACTACAGAGTGAGATCCAGGTCAGCCTGGGTAAATGGAGACTTTGCCTCAGCTCCTCCCTACCCCCGAAAAACTTGGAGTGGAATCTGTGATCTTTTTTTTCAAGGTAGGGTCTTACTCTAGCCCAGGCTGACCTGGAATTCACTATGGAGTCTCAGGGTGGCCTCGAACTCACAGCAATCTTCCTACCTCTGCCTCCCGAGTGCTCTGATTAAAGCCGTGCACCACCACGTCCGGCTCAAATCTGTGTTCTGGATTGGAACTTCACTGGGAACTGTTCTCACTGGAAACAGAAGACGCAGAGTGTCTTAGGCCCTAGAACATGTGGCAACTACTTTTACTGTCCTAACTGTATCAACATCTAATAGAATAATTAGATGAGGCATTTTATCAGCCTGTTTAATAGTTTGGTGAGACAATGTGAATGAGTTCTGGCTAAAGTGCAATCAAGTATGCGAGATGAGGGCTGGAACGATGGCTTAGCAGTTAAGGTGCTTGCCTGCAAAACCAAAGGACCCAAGTTCAATTCTCCAGGACCCAGGTAAGCCATATGCACAAGGTGGTGCATGAGTCTGGAGTTTGTTTACAGTGACTGGAGGCCCTGGTTCACCCATTCTCTCTCCCTCTATCTGCCTCTTCGTCTCTCTCTCTCTCACTCAAATAACTAAATAAAAGTTAAAAAAATAAAGGCCTGTGAGCCGGGCGTGGTGGCGCATGCCTTTAATCCCAGCACTTGGGAGACAGAGGTAGGAAGATCGCCATGAGTTTGAGGCCACCCTGAGACTCCATAGTGAATTCCAGGTCAGCCTGGGCCAGAGTGAGACCCTACCTCAGAAAATAAATAAATAAATAAAGGTCTGACAAACCTAAACCTTCTTCAAAAATTATCTGCCCCAGTACTGGCAGGAGTTCTGTATTGGACTCTAAAGACATGGACCATGATTTAGGGAGGGTGAGAACAAAAGCCAGATGGAACCCCAGTCTTCTTGACTACTGTGGTATAGCACTCACTAGCCCTACTCTGCAATTCTGCAGGAGAGGTAAGTGAAATTCTCTTTTGTCTAAGCTGTTACAATTTTGAGTCTGTTTATGGCAGCCAAGGTGAATCCTAAGTAATTCAGGATCAAAAAAAATGAGCCTAGTTTCTGTCCCTGACTGCTGATGAGTTTTTTTTTTTTGTACCTTCTCTTAATTAAAGCAAGGTTCTCACATCATATCCCAAGTTTTGGTTTCTTTCTGTTTATACTTAGAGTTGACCTGTTCTCCTCTACTTTGCTTTCAAAAACCTTTATTGCTTTTAATAGCTCTTGCTTTGCCTATTTAGTTTTCTCTGAAATGGGGGTAAAATTCAAGCTGATATCCAACCTAGAAAATGATTAAAGTCTTGATGGTAGGAATTTTTAATTAAAAGCTGGGAACATTGTTCCTTAGGTATTAATAAAGTCAGTAAATCAGAGAATCAGTGTGACCTAACATCACAAGGCAGGCCATTAGTGTCCTGGTCTGATGGCCTTTCTTCATGGAGCTGATGGGCTGTAACTGTGCCTCATGACTGACGAACACAGATAAATCACATCTATGTTTTACCCAAGTGGGCATCAATTAGAACTACGAACTTCTCGGATAGTGGTTCCCCAACTTTATTGTGTGTAAAAACCATTAGGGAGAACTTGTCTGAAATGAAGAGTGACACCCTTCCTACACATGATTTACTTGGACTGGGGGTGATTTACTTGGACTGGGGGTGGGGGCCCTGATCCATCTGTTGAAAAGGACCCTTGGTGTCTGTCAAGCACATGGTCTCACACCATGAGAAACACCACTTCTGAGGAACTCCTAAGGCAGCCACAAGTGAAAGGGCTGTTATCTGCTGATGGCAGGATTAGAGAGCCTTAAGTGATGTCTACCACGTGCCAGGAGCTCTGTTGGGCGTTATTCAGACACACTTTCTTACTTTATGGTTATAATAAACCTGCATATTATTGGTACCTATGTTTTATAGGGAGCAACCTGAGGTGCAGGGAAATTAAGCAACTTGCCTAAGGCTACAAAACAGCTCTTAAGCCCTGGCAGTGTGCATTAAATATGCTTTGTTTATTGCTCTGGCTCCACCCTGTGCATCCATCATGCACTGTGCCTAGTCATGCACCTGCGTAGAAAGCTTCTCAGGGGGTTGGCATCTAGCTTTTGGCTGGGATGGGTTCTGCCAGTGGGAAGTGGCGGGAGAAGACAGGAGGGTGGGAAGAGAGGGAGGTCACTACAGGAGGCCAGGATGGTCTTGTTGCTGGCTCTTTCTGCATTTCAGCCTCCTTTCATGTTACCATAACCATTTCATGCTTAAAGAGGGACCAGTGGTATACTCTTCCCTTTTACTACCATGCAAGCTCTTTCCCTCTTCTACAGCCTGTCTGTGACTTGGTAATCATAGTCATTTCTTCATGAAGTTCTCCAAACCATTCCTTTTGAGTATTTCATCTACTTTTTTCGCCAGGAGCCTGATTAATCTTCACTCGTGTGTGTGTGTGTGTGTGTGTGTACAGTGCATGTAGAGATATGTTCATATGTGTATGGGCATATGTGAGCCAGTACATATGCATGTGTGTGCATGTGCATGTGGAGACCTGAGGTCAACATCAAGTGAGTTCTCAATCATTCTCCAACTTATTCTTAGTGCCAGGGTATCCCACTGACCCTAGAGCTCTCTGATTTGTCTAGACTAAGTAGCCAGTGAGTCCCAGGATTTCCCTGTCTCATCTTCCCCAGTCCTTGGGTTAAAGGTGTGAGCATTTTAGGTGGTACTAGGGATCTGAACTCAGGTCTTCATGCTTGCACTGAGCCATCTCTCCAGCCCTGTAAGCCTTACTCTTTTCACTATTCTACACACCTTCATTCTGCCCTACTCCCATGACACTGATGGTGATGATGAGAAAGCAATACTGATGACAACCTTGTATGCAAGACACTTGTATGCAAGGTGTTGTGTGGAGTGTTCACACAGATGTTCTTAATTTTGACAACTAGACTGTGTGAAAGGCACCATTTCATTTCAGCCTCACTTTACAGAAGAGGAACATAAGGTTCAGAGAGTTGGTCAGTGACCCTGACACAGAGCAGGTAGAGTTATGCACAATCTATATTCCCTGTTGCCCCACATAGGGTTACCACACAATGACTGCTGCTGTGGTCAGGTTTGCATTGCTGGCAGAAATCACCTGACCAAGAGTAGCTTTTGGGAAAAAGGGGTTTATTTTGGCTTACAGGATCCAGGGAAAACTCCATCATGTCAGGGGAAAACGATAGCATGAGCAGAGGGTAGACATCCTCCCCTGGCCAACACAAACTCTGGCAAGAGAAAACTGGCTCTAACACCCATAAGCCCACCCCCAACAATACACTCCCTCCAGGAGGCATTAGTTCTCAAATCTCCATCAGTTGGGAACATAGCATTCAGAGCACCTAAGTTTATGGGGGACACCTGAATCAAACCACCACACGTGCTCAGCTAAATATGCTAGTAAAAATTCCTGAAAATAAAAATGTTGAAAGCTTAGGTTACTTACTTTTCAGACTTAAAAAATAAACAAACTTCAGTGTAATGTTCATCACAAGCAAGTCCAGATGTTTTTCCTGGACATCTGGGGAGGCAATAGTTACCTGCATGCTTCCAGAGTCTCTCTCTCTCTCTCTCTGTGTCCTTTGCATCTCCCTTAAAACAGCCAGAGAGAACCCAACATGGCTCAGGAAAATTTGCAGAAGAGGGTGTGGAAAGAATGTCAGAGCCACATGTTCTGTCATGATATGCAGAGACGTTGCCTCTTCCCCATAACTGATGGCTAATAGCATAATGCACGACCCATATTCCCCAAGGAGGAGGGTCCTTGCGGAGGGTGGAGGAGAGGGAGGAGGCTAATGATGGTATCAACTTGACTGTATACACTGAGTACAAAACTAATTAAAAAGAAAACAGAAATGACCCTAAAATTCCTTTTAATTAAGATCATACTTTTGGAAGTTACCAACAATTCAAAAGACAACCATTAGACCAAGCCCAGACTTCAATAATAAACTTGCAATTTAAAATACATATTATTGGCTTGGAGGGCCAGATTAGAAGTTAAGGTACTTGCCTACAAAGCCTAAGGACCCAGGTTTGATTCCTTAGTACCCATGTAAAGCCTAGCACGCCCATTTTCTCTCTATCTGTCTGCTTCTATCTCTCAAATAAAAAACTATAAAATATTAAAGAAATGTTTTTAAAATGCATTGTTGTTATTATTGAGACAAGGTCTTGCTCTATAGCCCAGTCTGGCCTCAAACTCACAATCTTACTTGACCCTCCCTTGATTGTACAGCACCACATCCACGTCTTTCTTGATGCTCAAAGTATTTTCCCAGCCTTGACTACAGCTGCTCTCTATATAACTACAAACCTAACAAGTCAAACTCTACTCATCATTGTATCACAATCACTGAATATATCTTATGTTTCTAACCTGTAGGCCTCTGCCTTTGGAGTTCTTGCTCAGAATTCTGTTCCCTCTCTTAAAAGTTCTTCTTCTTAAAATGAAGATTGTCATTATCACTTAGCTCCTGGGTCTCTGGTGACACTGGTCCTGTATTTTTTGTTTTGTCTTACCCTAGTTTATACTCGCAGTGAGGAAACTAATTTGGTTCTTACTCATTGAGTCACTACTGGGCTTTCTCGTACTTATGTATCTACAGGATAAAACAGACCTGTTCCCTGCACTCACGAAAGTTACCCTCTGGTGGAAGGAAACATCAAAGGTATTTAAAAATTAACAACTGAAGGAAAAAAAAAATCATTAAAGCTTCTCAAAAAAAAAAAAAAAAAAAAAAGAACTTCTCTTACTTAAAGAAAAGTCCAGTTTAAATCCAAGATGTTTGCTGTTGGATCTAGGAATGGGGGCAGTAAGGGGTACAAGCATGTTGTCTATACTCTTGAGAAATAGCCACTTCCCTCTGTATGCCTCTAGTCTTTATTCACCTTTTCACCCCAGATTTTTTTAATTTTTTTGTTTGTTTATTTATTTATTTGACAGCGACAGAGAGAAGGAGGCAGAGAGAGAGAGAGAGAGAGAGAGAGAGAGAGAGAGAGAGAGAGAGAATGGGCGCGCCAGAACTTCCAGCCTCTGTAAACAAACTCCAGATGTGTGCGCCCCCTTGTGCATCTGGCTAAGGTGGGTCCTGGGGAGCCGAGCCTCGAACCGGGGTCCTTAGGCTTCACAGGCAAGCGCTTAACTGCTAAGCCATCTCTCCAGCCCATCACCCCAGATTTTACCTCCTGCCCCTTTCTATCTTTGTGATGGGGTCTCTCTATGTAGCCTAGGCTAGCCTTGAACTCCTGATCCTCCTACCTTGGTCTCTTGAATGGTGGCATAACAGGCGTGTACCTCCATGTCTGCCCAGGTATTAATCTCTCTAGATAGAAAAGAATTGCTTCCTCCTTTGGGTTGCCTACTTACTGTGCCTCAAGATGCTCTGAGCTGTTTGTGTGCTGTTTCTCTACCTTGATGGGGCAATGGTTTTGAGCATGCACTACACCTTGACTCTAGTGTGTACTACTGTACTGAAGAGATGCTACAGTTTAAAGACTCCCTTGCAGCTAGGTTGTGGGTTCAGCAGTAAGGTCCTCTTTCATGATACGTGGACAGAGGAAGCATGAAGAAATCTGCATATTCACAGGTAAGAGGATACTTAGTTTTGTTTTGGCAGAGTCCAATGGAGCAACCAGAACTTCACGGGTGAACTGAGCAAGGATGATGGTTTCCTGGTACCGGGATCACAACTGAGATGATTTTGCTTTTGATGTCGGTCATTTCCTGGTACTTGTCTACAACCTCAGCTTCCTTACAGAGGCATAGAGTCTTTGACCTCACTGGGCCAAATGGGTGGTATTGTTCACACATCCTTTCTAGGACTCCAGCAGGGAGCCTGGCCTTCTTCTAGCCTTTCCAACAATTTCACTTGCATCTAATTTCCTACGTTAAATATCTGCTTTATTTTATTTTAATACCTTGGGTGGTTTCATTTCTTTTATTTGCTCAATGACTAATTTTCCTATTTGAAAGTTTGTTGAGGTCAGGGTCTATATCTTTCTATGTTTATGCCCTTTGTGCCTAAAACAGAGACCTTTACATGGTAGAAAGACTTCAAAGAATTTTGACATGAATAAGTACTTAAAATTCCAAAAAAAAGCACTAAATATACTTGTAACTACTAACTCATTTAATTGTCACAGCAGCTCTGAGAAGTCGGGACAATATGCCTCATTTTACAAATATGTAGGAGAGGCTCAGGAAAAGTTTGGCAAATTTCTCAAAGAAGTATCTGGTACAGGACCTGGTAGGTATGATCAAATTCCAAACCAAATTTATAGTCTTCACAACCCTTATTCTGTCATTGTCTGCATTTTGATCCAGGGATTTCAGAAGGAAAAAAAAATGTAGAAAAGGTATTAGTAATTGTTTTACTGATTCTTAGCAGACATCATTAATGAGTTAAAAGCTTGCTGTTGAGAAGTAATCATTACCTTCTTGTGCATAGTATCTTACAATGTGCAGATTGGCCTAGAATCTTCACTGAAATGTTAACTTGTACTGAGACTTTTGTAATCATACTCACAAAGTGGTCAACAGAATACTTGTGGGCAAACTAAGAAGCGGTTGAAGTCTTCCCATGAGGAACTGCCTTCATGAAAACAAAAGCAATTCAACGTCTCTCACAGCCTCCCCGTTGCTAGTAGAAGATAATTTACTTGTGACCAACACAAAGTATTCCTGGGACATTGAACTGGAGGACCCGAAGTGGCATTCTTAAAATAATGAGAACCCTTAGGAATCTGCACTATTTTCCACTCCCATTATGGTAATTGTTACATAGGCACGCTGGACATATTTGTCTGTTTTCACTTAAATCTTGTCACTAGACTGATGCATCAGAATTTTAATGCCATATCATTGCACATTCTGTAAATTAAAGCAGTATGGTGTGTTGAATGGGAATAGAATATTTTATGTTTCACTTTATGTACAGTGGCATGCCTCAGCTACATTCTGAATTTCCTCTGACTTCAAGACATCTTTCAGATATATGCCAAATGTGTGCTGATCATTAGAAAGGTATCACAAATGAAGACAGACACTGCTCTCATCTGTGTTCCCTTAGGGTGACCCAGAAGGGATACCTACAAAGCAGAAGCAAAACAAGACTTGGATTGGAGTCAGATATATTGCAGAGCAGCAGGTCAGCAAGACACCCTGTGGGCTAAACATGGCCCACCAGCTAGCTCTACAAATAATGCTGTCATGGCCCATAGCCAAACTCAGTCATTTACATATGATTTATGTTTGTTTGGAGCACATGGCACTATAGTAGTGGCAACACACTCAACAAACTCTCTAGCCCCTAAAGTACAAGGTACTTAGTGTGCACACAGTTCTCTATAGGTGATCTTTGCCTGAATAAGCAGGCAAAGATGCATTTCCACTAGGTTCATCTGAGAGCTGTATTCTGAAGAAGGACCAAGTGACTGAAAATCATCTGTAAATGTTGAGGCTCATATGTCCTTAGAGTTTACACCACTGCCTTTAGCCTTCAAGAAGTCTCCAGGAGAAATCCTGTGACCCTCCCTCTGTGGAACTCTAGTCTCATTTTTTTCAGTAGTCTGTCTTATATTTTTTAATAATTACCAACATACTTTAAAAATTATTTATTTATTTATTAGAGAGAGAGAGAGAGAGACAGAGGGAGAGGGAGAAGGAGAGAGAGATAATGGACATGGCAGGACCTTTAGCCACTGCAAATAAACTCCAGACACATGCACCACCTTGTGCATCTGGCTTACCTGGAACCTGAAGAACAGAGCTGGGGTCTTTAGGCTTCACAGGCAAGTGCCTTAACTACTAAGTCATCTCTCCAGCCCTACCATCACATTTTAGATCACAATTTTTTCCCACTTAGTTTTCTTAGACTTCTACAATAAACCTTCAACAACATGCCAATCAAAAAATATTTCACTATACCTTAGACTCACTATATTCAGACTTGTTAATCAGTTATCTTCTCTCAGGGTTCCATCTCTCCTGCTGCCTTAGGACTCGTCTTGTATTTGAACTTGAGATTGGATAGCTTTCTTGATCTCATTTGCCTCAGAAATGCCTCTGCATTTTGCTACTTCTGTGTCATTTTTGGAAACACTTCTCCCTTATAAATATTCATTATCTCATATCTGGATCATTTGGGGTGTTTATTTAACTTTTTTGCTCAATGCTGTGGGATAAATTTCAGGAACTTGTGTATACCAGGCAAGTACTCTACCACTGAGCTATAGTCTTAGCCCTCATATCTGGATAATTAAAAAAAAAAACAAACATTTAGAGATCTCTCCCTTTCTCTTTATGCATGTAATGTTCTTTTTAAAACAAAAGTATTTATTTGAAAGAGAGAAATAGGGATAAAGACAGAATAACAATGAGGATACAAACTGTAGATGCAAGCACCATCTTGTGCATCTGGTTTACATGTGTACTGGGGAATTGAACCCAGGTCCTTAGGCTTTGCAGGCAAGTGCTGTAACTGCTAAACCATCTCTCCAGCCCCTCTTAATATTCATTTTTTAATTTGTTGTCTTTTTAATATAATCCTTTGCTTTTATTTTTTAAGAACTTTTAAAAATATTTATTTATTTGCAAGGAGAGAGAGAGAGAGAGAAAAGAGACAGATGAGAGAGAATGGGCATGCCAGGGCCTCTAGCCACTGCAAACGAACTCCAGACACGTGTGCCACCTTATGCATCTGGCTTATGTGGGTCCTGGGGAATTGAACCTGAGTCCTTTGGCTTCGCAGGCAAACGCCTTAACCGCTAAGCCATCTCTCCAGCCCCCCTTAATATTCTTAATTATGCTTTTGTCATGTTATAGCTCCTCAGAAATTTTTGGCTGTTTATTTGCCCTTTCCTCAAGTATAGACATCCTCTGACATTGAGGTCATCCATACAGTGGCTTCAGCCCTTCTTTCTTCCTTTTTTATTTCCCTATGAACATTTCAGAATCCCTCAATGTGTCCCATCCAGCCTTAGATGTCTGCTGCTACCTGAGTTGTCTCCTTAACCCTTCCATGCTTCCAGTGATTAGATCTGTCAGCACCTAGACCATGTCTTCCCTCATGAATCATTATCTTTGCCTTCTCTTCTCTGGACTGTTACAGCATTTACATTTAATTATGTATTGTCTTAGAATATTGCTTGATGTAGGTTGGAGATATATACCATATATATATATATATATATATATATATATATATATATATATATATATATGGAATATTCTATTCAAGTTCCTCCTATTCTCTACTGATCCTGCCATCCCCATCTCCAACTCCACCTTCTCCTAAACCATTTATAGATTGACTATCACTTACAGCACATGCTCTTGGCTTTTTAATGTATAATATCCAGTAAAACAACCTTTGGTTTCAGCTTTGTATACAGTATACAATCGGAACACTGAGGTTCCAAAATGTTAAATAATGTGTTGCAGCACTGGTTCAGTGAGAATCACCTGTGAAGAACCAGAGCGAGGGTTGGAGGCTGGACAAACTCCTGAACTCATGCTCTCTCCAGAGGAGACGCGCAGGATATGCTCAGAGGCATCAAGGGAAACTCAATCACTTGGGCTTGGTGTTAAGAGAAACAAGAATATGCCTGTACTTAAAATGAAAACCTTGGCCTTTCTTAAAAAGACTAAACTAGGGGCTAGGGTGATGGCTCAGTAGGCAAGAGCGCTTCCTGCACAAGCATGAGGACCTAAGTCTAATCTCCAGAACCACACTGAAAGCCTGGCATAGTGGGGATATTTGTCATCCCAGCCCTGAGGAGAGCAGAGACAGAAGAATCATCGGGACTCCCTGACCAGCCAGTCTAGCTAAGAAAAACAAAAAACAAACAAACAAAAATTAAAAAGAAAAATAAAAGACACACACACACACAAACAAACAAAACTTTAGGGCCGGGTGTGGTGGTGCACACTTTTAGTCCCAGTTGGGAGGCAAAGGTAGGAGGATGACCATGAGTTCAAGGCCAGCCTGAGACTTCATAGTGATTTCCAGGTCAGCCTGCATGAGAGCGATACCCTACCAGAACAACCAACAACAAAAACAACAACCAGAACTCCAGGTTCAGTGACAGTCTGTCTCACGGAAATAATGCAGACGAGTGATAGGGGACACCCAATGTCTTCTTCTGGCCTCCACAAGCGTGCCCACAGGGCATGTGCATCCACACACACATACACACATACACACACATTCACACCAAAAAAAAAAAAAAAAAAGAGACTAAACTAAATTAGTGGCATTTGCATGTATATGATATAAATCTCAGGAATGCACTTCTCTCTTTCATCAAAAGCCATTGGTACAAAATCATTAATGGAGTCAATGAAGAGATTCACTCCCTATTTCATGTCTACTATGGGAAACAAGGAAGACATTTTTCTACCATCACCATGCACATCCAGACTAGAAATCCATGTAGAATGTAAACCAATTTACGCCCCTGTATTGACATATTAGCTCAAAGCACTGATGGCATGCAGGTGTGATAGCAGCAGGGAGGAAAATTAGATAATCTGATGGCAATTTGCTCATTTACAAGTGGAAAGAAGGCGGTCTGGCTTTCCTTCACTCACAGTTCCTCACTTGGCCAAATACAAAACAACAGCTACAGAAGCTGAGGTGATGGTTTTGGAGCTCCTCCAAGAAATCAAAGTGAGACCCGCTGATCTCCCCTGCTCCTGTCTCCAGGTACCAGCCTGCAATGACTCTGCTGGAACCGTGTGACATCCAAGGCTTATCAAGAGATGCAAGGAAATCAACAAATAATTCTTTTTTCCCTCCTATGGTAATCATGTTATATCGGGACATTTCAAGAGAGAAGACAGGATGTATAAGCAACTTCAAAAAGCAATGTGATTACTTCAGGCTGAAGATGTGGCTGGGTCAGGGGTGAAGCAAAATGGGTCAGGTTACATACCATTGCAAAAAAAAAAAAAAAAACCCTCCCATGACCTCATTTATTGCATGTTCCCTAAGTCTAGAATACTCACCCTGGTTTACATAGAAAGAACAAATGCTAAATGTATAGACATTTTCACTTCTGATAATAATTTATCAATTATCATCCTTCCTAATGGGGCTTGTTGTTATATATGATAAATTTTTACTTGAAAGAGATTAAAGATAAAGATTTTGAGGTGACTTTGTCTTTATTGTTGATAAAATGGGAAAGAGTATATTATTCTAAGCATCTCCAATTGCCTCTACTCCAGATCACTATGTCTCCATCATCTTAAAATTAAGTGGTAGAAGGAGAGTTGGCATTTTCTATACATTTTTTCTGTCTTACCATACTTTTAAAATTCATAAGTTCTATAACCTAAATAAGTATAATGATCCTATTGCCCATGGATACCTTATAAAATTATATACCATCATTCTTATTTTACCTTTCATTTAGAAATATATATCCACAAGAAGTCACAGAACAATGTACTGATATCCAAGGAGTTATCTCAATTTCAGACTCATAGCTTCTAGATTTGTGAGAAAAAGATTTCTTTTGTTTAGAGCATCCAGTTTGTGGCGTTTTGTTACGGTGGCATTGGCAAAATAACATATCTATATGATATGCACCAGTTTCCCTCCCAGTACACACCATGAAGAAGCATAAATATGTCCATCTAAGACATGCCCAGTTATATGCAAAGTAGAACTCTACGGAGCCCCAAAGGGAGACTGTTTGAATACCTGTGGAAGATGTGAGTGCACTGTGGTACATCTACGTGCTGAACAGTTTAGAGGACTCAGATGATGCAAATAAATCTCACGAAATGTCCAATGACCGAGGCAGGCAGTATAGTGTACCGTGTGTGATTCCAGTTAATAGTACATGCATGAAAACAGGAGACGCTATTCTTTACTCCTCAAATTTTGCACTCTATTTACCTTTTATGGGGTGATAACTGGTAGGGAGCAATGAGCAGGATTGCTAGAGTGCTAGTGATGGTCTAATTTATTATCTAAGTGTTAGTGACATGGGTGTATTCAACCTGTCCAATCCAGTCATCTGAATAATTAATATAGCTGCAAAGGAAGTGTTATGTTGCAAGGCAAAAATGTTAGAAGGAGGTTTTCTTACAGAAAGCTGAGCAGCAGTATCTTGCTCCCTAAACTGCTCCCTTATCTGAGGGCTGACAGGGAACTCTGATACAATGTGGTGAGTCTCTGGAGCTGGAGAGAAAAAATGAGAAATCTGAAGAGCTGGACCTGAGGCTTGACAACTTTCCTAGTGGGAGGGAGGGAAAGTGGAGGAAGGGAAGGAGGAAGGAAAGAAAAGAGGGGGGGAAGGGAACTTCTCTTGATTGATGGATTTTGATGCTTGAACAGTATGCCCTCAAGTCTGTCAAATTAGCGTTTCCTGTGGAATAGATCAGGGCCATCCTGCATGAGCAAGCTGGTAGAAGGAGGTAAAGTTCCCCCAGAAAGGCCACTGAAAAGGGAGGGGAACATTACAGAAACCTGAGTGCATTGCTAGACGACTGAGATTGAGTCAATGTCAAGGCACACTTGCAGAAGGACACGGGCGCCCTTGCCATAGCTCAGCTGCCTCCAGTGACAGGGCCACGAGCGTAGTGTCTGAAGAACCCACCGAGGAGTACAGAGCTGCTCGCCCTCACGCACAAGGGCCAGCCATGACAGCGTGGCTCACTAGCCTCCCCTTTCCTTGAATGTTTGAAACCTGTAATTAGCAAAGGAAATTCTGTGGTACATTTTTGATCATTTTCACAAAGAGAAAGAAAGGAAAACCACTAAAATCTTAATTCATAACTCAGCTACTGGTTTCCGGGTAGAAGTTTCCGGGTGATCCGTGAAAAGACAGTTAAATTTTAAATTGATATTATATTCATAGAACTGATATATGGAATAGCCACCCTTGACCCAGTGTTCCACAGGATCTGGAAACTGGGCAAATTCAAGGTCATTTTCACAGTAATGTAATTCAAGAGGAACTGAAGGAGCAGAAGGAATTTCGAGTGACTTCAGGTGATGCAGAAGACAGTGATAACAATGGTGAGACAGACACAGATGTAGGAGAAAGGAACAGGTGTGGTGGTTTAGACAATGCACGAGTTCGGTTTTGCTGTGCTGAGTTTGAGCTACCTCTGGGATATGAGGATGAAAAAGTCTTCTATGGACAGCAGGGAATTTAGGAATGAGGTGTCGAAGAACTAGGTGGGATTAGCATCATTAGTGTACAGGTATGGCTGGTTTCATAACTGCAGATGTGGTTTGCCAAGAACACTTAACATCAATTCTTACAGGAGAGATCACTTGAAGAGCTTGCCGAGAAAATTCAAGCAGGAAAATGTGAAGCATGAGAAAGACTCTTGAAAAAGAAATGATCAACTGTTGAAAAATCCTATAGAGGTCAGGGAAAGGAAAATCCTGAGCAGGACTAATTGAAACCTTGGAAGACCACTGTCATAACAGAGTGGCCATCTCATGAAAAGAAGTTCAGAGCGAATGGCTGGAAATGCTAGAACAAATGTGAACTGAAAAACTACAGGCATTCCATGAGGGTGACTCTCCATGCAGGATGATGGAGGGTGTAAAAGCTTAGGTATGGGAAGGATCAAGGCCACAGATTCTAAATTGCTGTACCCTGGCTTCCTTTGGCTGCATGGTGAGGCCTATGAGCATATTCTCAAGAATGTTTTTAAATAAAAAGAAGAAACAATATATATGATTACAAAATAAACTAGCCATACTGATAAACCCCATAATCTTTAAAAATATCTGTGGCAGGACAATACACAGTTACACACACATATTTACAAGGGTGTCAGATAATGGCAGAAATAATAGTTACCACAATTTGGAAGTAGTGATGAGTGCTAATGATATGTCAAGGTGTATCTTCAAAAAGTGTTACAGGATAAAAATTACCTATGGTTCTGGTGACAATGTCACGTGATAATTACTGAGGTTCTGCGTCTATGTTCGTAATAGAAAAGTATGTTAAATTTCAAAAATAAGATGTTATCCACTTTTTTTTTTGTGTTCATGATATTCTTTCTAAGTTTCCCTTGTGAGAGAGAGGATATGAGGATTCCAGGCTAATAACCCCTTGCTGAGGGCAGAGAGGTCCTCTGTTGTCTTTTTGGGATAGAGCAGTTGTTCATGGACGCAGTGGAAGATTTAAGTCCTGCTCTGTCATTGTGAGTGATGGAGGGCTCAAGGTACACTACTTCGATTTGGATTTAAACACTGGGTCTCTTGTTTATTAGCTGTATTGCTGCCTAGTTATTTAGCATGTGCTGCTTCTCTATACTTCAGCTTTCTTATCTGTAAAAAAGAAAACTACGGAAGATAATAATAACCCACCTTGCAGGAGTTTGTGAAGCTTAAATTAAGGTGCTGTAGTCGTATTTTGACTGCCTCTACTCCTTTTCCATTCTGGAAAGGGTCACATTCTTCCATCCAAGTCACTGCTCCTGTGTTTTTCCATTTGGAAGATGGTTTCCACTGTTATTCATGTGACTGACTCTTTGCTAATTACTGAGACTCAGCATAAAGAACCCCTCCTGAGAAAGCTTTATCAGAGCAGACCTCCCTCAATTACTCGATTCTTAGCATCCTTCATCCAAATCTGCACTCCTCTTCTCAGTTGGTTGCAGGAAGCAGTGGCATGGCTGGGGTAGTGTCTGTCTTGATCCTCTCTGTAGGCTTGTGCCCACCATGTAATTGGCTCTCTATAAATATTCATTAATGAGCTACTGGGTAGGGACCAACTGCATATCCCTGGTTACACTCATACCTACAGGCTGGGCATCAACTTCTCATATGGGTGTGGGCTTTATTAGTCTTTCAGCCATGTTCTGAAACTGGTAGAAAGCCAAACACATTGCTTCCATTCAGGGTAGCATTTAGCCTCATATTGAGTACTAGCAGGACTGTCTCTCTGTCCTAGATGGAAGTAAAGTGAATCATAATATAAAATTCTGGACTGTAGTATAGCAGTTACTATCCACAGAGGCAATGCACCAAGAGCCACAAGTGGAATGTCTACCAAGGCAGCATTTGGCTATCAAAGTGAGGGAAGAGATATGGATGTATCACTCAGGAGCCAGATGTCTCACTGTGACTGTTCATGTTTAATTGGGTGATTTTGCTCCAGTCAACTTCTGAGCCCTGGTTGTTTTCATTTTACAAATGGCAACTTAAGAACATTTGCTAAGGCAGAGATTGCTAACTGACCACGAAAATTCATTTTTCTTTTCACGAAACAAGATTACAACCCCAAATTTCCTGCAAGCTGATATGTTTATGTGACTATGCTCTTGGCAACAGAATGTCATCATAAGTGACATTTGTAACCTCTCCTTACTAGCTCAAAGCCCTTTATGACCACACCATATCCCTGAATCACTGGAAAGGAGCCACCCACTGACCTACAACCTCCAGCTAGGAATGTTAAATGACAAAGGACTAAGCCACTAGCACTCTTTGGAAGAAATTGGTTACAATAACTAGAGTTTCTAAGAGTAATGCACATGTCTTATTTTCTTCCACAGGGCTGTGAGATATAGCTGGTGCCGAGCATGAGGAGGAGCTCTCAGAGTTAACAAGGGTTATAAGAACTCATCATCATTAATATACAGTAACATCTAGTCATGCATTCCATATTTAACATTTGTCTATTGAATGAACAAATGAACATTTGAGGAAAAAAAGCCTAAATGAAAAACAAAACAACTCTATGTGTTAAAACTGTACTGCTAGGTTATTTGCACAGGAAAATATCTTTTATCCACTTGGAGTCATACAAGTTTAAAAATAAAATCCTCTTGGATATACACTTCTCTTGGTAAGATTCTGGCTTTTCTTTCTTTTTTTTCTCCATCAAAGATAAGTTATAAAATAATAAAGACCATTTTGATAAAAGGAAAACCTAAACCTCTCCCCATACCCAGCTCTTTTATTTTTCCCTACTGCTTTCTGTTTTCTCCATGCATAACTTTAAATTGGTTTCTTATTATTTTTTAAACACATTTAAGGAAAGTACTACCTTGGTAATTCTCCAGAAGTGATCTCAACAAAGAATCACTGAATATCTCCAACAGTTCCATTTTTAATTTTGCAAAGAAGTTTCATTCTTATTAAAAAGTATCCCATGGAGGGAAGGTGATTTCTATAAGCAAACACATGGCAATGTGAATTCTCACTACTATTAAGGTGACCAATATCACAAATATAACAATTTCCCCACGTTTTGGTTAGCAGTTATCTTGTATCTCTTCAAAAAACTATATAAAGGGGCAATAAGTACATATGAGCTGTATTCAATAATAATAAATTCATCTAGTAATTCAAGAAAATCTTTGCTGAGTATGTATGCTGTCTCAAGTAAAATAGAGATTACAATGAGCATGACACTATCCATTCCCTATCTATCTATCTACTATCTATTATCTATCTATCATCTATCTATCTATCTATCTATCTATCTATCTATCTATCTATCTATCTATCTATCTATCTATCTATCTATCATCTATCTTAGAGTTGGAAGACAGAAAACACTGTAGTGAGTATGGAGTTGGGAAGAGGCCAGGTAAGGTACTTGGAGAAAGTGCAACCTGACATTTGGTTTGAAGTTATTGACAGACAAAGGGCTAAAAGAAAGTAATAAGCTCCCCAGGAACATGGACCAGAACAGAAGCAAGAAAGAACACAGTATTCCTGGGATGCAGGTTATACTGACTGGATATAAGTAACGACTACCAGGGGTAAGCTGATGAGAATGGAATACCCAGCAAAGACGAGGTGACAAATCTGAGTAGATCCTCACAAGAGTAGTGCCAGCACCTGGCTCATGTGCAGTCAGCCTGCATTAATGGAATGGATTAACCTACACCATGCTATGCAGGTGACTACTGGTAAGGGTGAGTGGTTTTTGGGTGCAAAGGAAGAGTAACACATGTGGATAGGGGACAACTATGACTCTTTCTAAGGAGACTATCTGTGGTAGTACTCATTTCTAGTCTGGTTATGCCACATGACTACTGCTGGCTTCTCAACACAGGCATGCTTTATTCTAATTCACCAATATTACCTGCTGCTAAATAAGGCTGATGCAACTGAAATCTAATTTGAGATTGCATATATATATCTCCCTTTGTCTGTCAATAACTTCAAGCCAAATGTCAGGTTGCACTTTCTCCAAGTACCTTACCTGGCCTCTTCCCAACTCCATACTCACTATAGTGTTTTCTGTCTTCCAACTCTAAGATAGATGATAGATAGATAGATAGGTGATAGATAGATAGATAGATGATAGATAGATAGATATTGCGTTATATATATATATATATATATAAGATTGCATATATATATATATGATATGCATATATATATATATTTGCTTTTTTGAGGTAAAGTCTCACTCTAGCTCAGGCTGACCTGGAATTCACTATGTAGCCCCAGGGTGGCATAAACTCATGACAATCCTCCTACCTCTGCCTCCTCAGTGCTGGGATTAAAGGCATGTGCCACCCACCATAACTGGCTTGAGATCACATATTTCTAAAAAATACTTTTATTTATTTATTGCAAAGAGGGAGAGGACAGAAAGGGGGAAAGGGAGGAAGAGAGGTGAGAGAGACAGAAGGAGAGAGAAAGAGAGAAAGAAATAGGCATGCCAGAATCTCTTGACACTGCAAACCAACTCCCCTCCCCTTCCTTCCTCTCTCCTCTCCTCTCCTCTCCTCCTTTTTTTTTTTCTATTCATACAGGGTCTCACTATATAGCCTAGGCTGGCCTTCAACTTGATATGCAGGCCAAATTGGCCTTATATTTACCATCTTAAGGCCTCATCTTCTCAAGTGATGAGATTACATCCCTGAGCCACCATGCCCAGCTCCCAATTACACTTTTAAAAAGATTTGAGCTGGGCATGGTGGTGTATTCCTTTAGTCTCAGCACTCGTAAGGCACAACTATGAGTTCAAGGACAGCCTAAGACTACATAGTGAATTCCAGGTCATCCTGGGCTAGAGCAAGACCCTACCTCAAAAAACCAAACCAAACCAGACCAGACAAACAAACAAAAATAATTTTGAGAATGCCACACATGAAGTCTCTCAAGATGTGCTTATAAAGGAAATCTTAGAAGCAGGGCTAGAATGAGTGGGAATAGATGTGGGGGAGAGGAGGAAGAAGCAAAGTGTGGTGGTTTGATTCAGGTGTCCCTCATAAACTTAGGTGTTCTGAATGCTAGGTTCCCAGCTGTTATGGGTATTATAGCAAATTTCCCCATGCTAGTGTTTGGCACACTCTTCTGTTGCTACAGTACACCTTATATTGGCCAGGGGGTGATGTCCACCCTCTGCTCATGCCATAATTTTCCCCTGCTATCATTGAGCTTCCCTTCGAGTCTGTAATTCAAAATAAATCGTTTTTCCCAAAAGCTGCTCTTGGTCAGGTGATTTCTGTCAGCAATGTGAACCTGACTGCAATAGTAAAAGTGGTACCTAGGAGTGGAATTGCTGCTAGACACCTGACTGTGTGGCTTTGGCCTTTCGGAGCTGATTTTCAAGAGGAATGTGGAAGGATTTGAAACCTTGGCCTAAGAGATGCCTTGAAGTGCTGTAAGTACAGTTTGATGGACTATTCTGTTCAGAGTTGAAAGACCTGAATACAGTAAGAACTATGGACTGTGAGGTTTGGCTGATGAGCGTGAGAAAGAATTACGCTTGTACTGGGTTAGAAGCAGTTTGTGTGAGAGGCTTGCTGTTATGCCCATGTCCTGAGAACTTGTGCAGGGTTGCAGTGCATAGAAACAGACTGGTGTGTGCGCAGAAATATGGCACAGAAATGAAATCTTTGGCTGAAACTTCTGCCCATTCAGCTGCAATTATATGAGAGATTATAACCTTTGAGATTGGGTCAGCTGACTTGCACTGGGGCAACAGGAAGAATGTAGACTCTTTTGAAGAAGCCTGAGTGCTCAAGGAGTATCCTGTTCTTCAAAGTTTGCTTTGTGCCCCTTCCCCAATTAAGAAATTGGCACGTTACCTAATATTGTGGAGTATAAGAATGCAGGAAAGAGGGTTATTGAATTTGCAACATGGTCTTGTGTTTTGGAAATGGCCATAGGAAGTGTGAAGTAGGTTTGATGGATACCTGCTTAGAGACCCCATGGAGCTGTGGGTTGCAGTGGAGATCAGGTGGAGATGCTGGGACCACGAGATGGCTGCTAAGGAAAGCTGCTGGCCCTGATAAAGTTTTCCAGGAGTGTGAGTAGCGCCTAGATGGAGGGGCGAAAGTGGTACTCCAGAAACTTGTTGCTGGTTAGAGTTATCGGAGCTGTAGACTTATCACTGACTAGAGTTTTTGGACTTGGAGTTACAGAGTTTGATGTTTGCCCTGTTTAAATCTTGTATTTTTTGAGTATTCCTTTGCTATGCCCAATGCCATCTTTTGCAGTGTGTGAGTGTTTATTCTGTGCCATTATGTGTTTTTTTTTTTTTTTGAGATTTTGGTATTATGGCTCAGTTAAAAGACCTTGGATTATGGGGATGTTCTAACATCATTAGGATTGATAAAAAATGTGGGGACTTCTAAGGTTGTACTGAATGCATTGTATTTTATATCATGTATGGTTATCAGAATGTGGTGGTTTGATTCAGGTGTCCCCCATAAGCTTAGGTGCTCTGAATGCTGGGTTCCCAGCTGATGGAGATTTGGGAATTAACGCCTCGTGGAGGCAGTGTACTGTTGGGGGTGGGCTTGCCAGTGTTTGGCACACTCTCCTGTTGCTATTGTCCACCTTATGTTGGCCAGGAGGTGATGTCCACCCTCTGCTCATGCCATCCTTTTCCCCTGCCATCATGGAGCTTCCCCTGGAGTCTGTAAGCCAAAAGTAAATCCTTTTTTCTTTTTTCTTTCCCCAAAGCTGCTCTTGTTTGGGTGATTTCTGCCAGCAATGTGAACCTGACTGCAACACATGGGGAGGAGGTGAGAAGAAAAGCTGTGAACATTACCAATTATTTTTTTTCTCTAGCCTTAGAGCAATTAAAAATTATATATATATATATGTATATATATATACATATATACATACATATATATATATATATATATATATATATCTGTATATATATGGCAAATAGTGTTTTCATATATATAAGATTCTTGCCACAATCAAGTTAATTATCAGAACCATTGCCTCATGTAACTGTCTGTGCGTGTTGGGAACATTTAACATTTACTATCATAATAAATTTTATGTACCCCCGGTATCCCAGTGGATTGGTTCTGGGGCTGCAACATGGGCAGCAAAATCCAAAGATGCTCAAATTCTTTATGGAAATGTATGCAGCATTTGTATATAGTCTAATGTGTTTACCAGAAGCAGTGTAAGTTCCGGGCAAATAGTAGCCATGCTATCGTATTTATAGGTATAAAACCATGGGGCTGGAGAGATTGCTTAGTGGTTAAGGTGCTTGTCTGAAAAGCCAAAGGACCCAGGTTCGATTCCCCAGGACCCACATAAGCCAGATGCACAAGGTGGCGCATGCATCTGGAGTTCGTTTGCAATGGCTAGAGGATTTGGCACATCCATATTCTCTCTCTCTCAAATAAATAAATAAATAAATAAAAATAAAAATCGTTTATGGATGAGTGGGTGCATGGCTGGATGGGTGCATGAATTGATAGATGAGTGTATGGACAAGAAAAAAAAAAAAACCTGAGGATACAGAGAACTAAGAGAACTACCTATATCCACTTCAGGTGTTGATGACTATAGTCATTCTGCTATAGGGATGTTTTCAGGTCTTAGAACTGAAAGCTTGTCCCCTTTGACCAACATCATCCCATGCTCCATCCTGAGAACTTGGTTACCTTACTATTGTTTCTAGGAGTATTTTTGAAATTACTTTTTGTTGAAATTGAGCATCAATGATGTAAAAGTACCAGAAGTCTTACTCTCTGGGGAGATGAATGGATTCATAAAACTGGTCTAGCAATACGGAATAATTTGGAACCAGATTTGCTTCACAACAGCCCAGCAGGGTGGCTCAATTTGGAGATGTCTTTGCCCCCGCTCTGCTGGGCATACTAAAAATGCATGGCTGCACTGAATCCATGGGGGCAGCCACTGCGTTCAGCTGCTGAGGAGCGATGAGAAATTAAGGAGAGAATGGAATGCGTGATCTTATTTAATCACACCTGGTGCTTCAATTTCTCAATAACAGCACCGTGCTCCCCTGTCAAATTGCACACGTCTGCGTCTGCACACACACACACACACACACACACACACACACGCTCACATGCACAGAGGCAGTCAGGTAGAGGATGGTATTAACTTTCTAAGGTCTGCCAATCAGTTGCAAGGATCTAACATGCAAATGATAACTGAGTCTTCTCATAAAAATCTTAGGAGTAATTCCAGAACTTGGATCAGAATAAAACTGCCACATCTGAGGGGTAAGCAGTGAAATTCCAGGTCCTGAAGGAGGACCAAAAAGTAGGGCTGGGTGGAACTAGGGGAAGAATATCCCATTTTTACCCCAAAAGTATGTTGCGATGAATTTACATTCTCTTCTCTCTAGTTCTGATGACAGAGTGACATGTTGGTTTAGATTTCCAGGTGGAGGGTGATAGTGCCAATAAGAGGTTAAAAAGAAATTGCAGTGTGTTTAGGAATGTTTACTTGGGAGCATTTCATTGTTTCTTTTCTTTGTGTGTGTGCGCATATGTGTCTTTTAAAAAATTTATTTTTATTTATTTGAGAGAGAGATAGATATAGAAATAGGCAGGTAGAGAGAGAGAAAGAGAGAGAGAGAGAGAGAGGCAGCAAGAGAGAATGGGCATGCCAGGGACTCTAGCCACTGCAAACGAACACCAGATGTGTGCACCCCCGTTGTGCATCTGGCTTACGTGGGTCCTGGGGAGTCGAACTGGGATCCTTTGGCTTTGCAGGCAAGTGCCTTAACCGCTAAGCCATCTCTCTAGCCCATGTGTATCTGTTTTATATGTGTGTGTGCATACATGTGTGGTGTGTGTGGTGTGTGTGTGTGTGTGTGTGTGTGTGTTGAGGCCAGAGGTGGACATCAGGTATCTCTCGCTTTCCACCTTATTTACTAAGACAGGCTCTCTCGCTTGAGCCCAGAGCTCACTCATTTAGGCAGTCTAGCTAGCTGTGAAGTGATAAGGGATCTGCTTGCTTCTGCCTCCTGAGTTCTAGGATTGCAGGTTTACACCGCCATGACATGGGGCATTTACATGAGTGCTGGGGATCTGATCATAGGTCCTCAGGTTTGGAGGGCAACCACTTTACTGCCCCACTTGTGAGGAATTTTAAAGTTTATGTCTCAATCCAGATTGATCTTCAGTGGAGACTACCCCTCCCTCTGCAGTTTTGACTCCCCTGCTAAGAAGCTGCTGCTACCTTATGGCTTCTCAAGGTTTGTTCTGAGCATCAAGTTAATTGTTCAGGACCAGAATAGTCAGATAATGTATGGAAATGGGGTGCAAGGTGGTCTCTTTGTACAAAGGACAGCAAGATGCTTTGTCTAATATGGAAATGTTACTGTAGTTAAATGTCCCTTTCCCTGGGGTGGAGAGATGCCTTCTGTGTAATCTCACACCTTCTACATAATCCCACACAGGCAGCAGCAAACAGAAGCTTAGATATAATTAGTCTAACTCAGCCAGCTTTATGTCACATTTACAGCAAGGCAAATCAAAGATGAAAACAACCAGAAAATAGATACCTTGGTTGCTTCTATCAAGTGATCTTTCTTGTACACATGTTTGTGACTGGTCCCCAAAAGTGCACTGTGAGTTCAGAGGTCTTTTTGAGGCCGATTGTTTCAGTGAAGGGAATTTTGCAGGAAATTCATGAATAGATTGTCCAGGGTTTTAAACTGATGATTTTTTTTTTTTTGAGAAGTATGGGCTTTTTGTTGTTTTAAAACAATCTTCTGCAAAACAACTCCTCTTGCCAGAAATCAAAGCAATTAAGCTAGTCTAGTGAAAAAGCTGCTGATTTCTTGCTTGCTTCTGAAAGTCCTCTGTGTTGACCATTTCTGTAGCACTTCTAGTGTTGTGTGATCTCTGATCTCGTCTTCTATGATTGGTAGTTTATTGAGGACAGGAAACCTGACCTGTTCATCTGTCATCTACTTGTGGGTGTAACTGGATCCACTCTTTAGTTTGGGCAGCACAATCACTAGACTCAATCGGCAACTAAATGGAGAAACACTAAAGAAAAGTCAGAGGAGGGACTGGGGAGATGACTCAGTGGTTATCGGCATTTGCTTCCAAAGCCTTGCTGTCTGAATTCAACTCTCCAGCCACCCATAGCAGATAGATTGCAATTCTTTTGCAGTGGCAAGAGACCTTGGCATGCATATACACATGCATGCACATAGGAAGAAAAGGTCACGACATCAAAATAAAAGAGAGACTGATTGAGAGGGGGAGGGGATATGATGGATAGTGGAGTTTCAAAGGGGAAAGTGGTGGGGGGAGGGAGGGAATTACCATGGGATGTTGTTTACAATCTTGGAAATTGTCAATAAAAAATAAAATAAAATAAAGTCTGAGGAAGGTAGATAAGAAAGCAGGAAATCAAGTAATGTTCACTTGAAATTACTTCTCCAATGTTATAAAGTAACTAGTAACAGCACTAGTCTTTTACAGTCTCCAAATGAGGATCTATAATAAATTTGCCATGTGCTACATTCCTCTGGCTCCCTGAAGGCCTTAAGCCTGCCTCAGGGTTCCTGGTCCCAGCCTTTTGCTGGCGGGAGGGAGGACAGGCAAGCCTCACTGGCAAGATGTTCAGGCAAGATGGATGGGGTGCATCTAGAGGTAGTGACAGCTCCTATGCAGAAGACAAATCTCCAGCCCCCCAAAGCTCTGCATACCAGAGATGTCTTTTACAGTTTGTCAGATCCACTTTCAATCTTCAGTATGTAGGCAAGTGTGACATATTTTTATCTGTTTACAGAGTCTTATATAAATGCCTTACATTTGTTGATGACATGTAATAGAGAATTAGCACATGCTACACATTCTCAATTGTATTTTGGATGAGGGATAACATAGTCCCTTGCACAGTCCTGTTATATTCAAAACATCTTCTGGTCTCCATGCAAACCACCATCCATCTTCCAGTGGCTTCACTGTTCTCTTCATCAGGGACATCATGACCTCTCATTAGCCTAGTCTCAGCAATGGCTCCTGGAACTCTTCAGTTCATGGCCCACTCCACACATATTTAGTGCTTTTGAAACCATTACCAGGTGTGCAGGACACAACCATATTGTTAATTCAGAGATGAAATAAAGCCTGACCTTGAATAGCAGGTTCTTCCTTTCAGTCAACCTTTCCCTTGTTTCAATGTAAAGTAGTTGTGTCATCTTCCTTAAGATTGCTAATGTATTTGATAATAGCAGCTTCAGTAATCTAAAAAAAGTCTCTGTGTCTGTAAATTTTAAACTTGTTTGGATTTTAATTTAATTTAATTTTAATGCTTATCACTCTCAGTTACATATCTTTTTTATTTTAAAATATTACTTATTTGTTTATTTTGAGAGAGAGAGAGAGAGAGAGGCAGATAGTGAGAGAGAATGGGCACAGCAGGGCCTCCAGTCACTGTAAATGCACTCCAGATGCATATGCCACTCTGTGCATCTGGCTTACGTGGGTACTGGGGAATCAAACCTGGGTCCTTAGGCTTCACAGTCAAGTGTCTTAACCACTATGCCATCTCTCCAGCCCTCAGTTCCATATCTTCAGCCAAGCACATCAGACCATTACAAATTTTACCTTGATCAAAATCTCTGGGCATGGGCAGCAGACCTTACCCAGCCTTTATGCCAGTAGCCCAGTTCCAAGAAAGTTCTCTGACTCTTTCCCTTCCCTATGAAAATTCATAAGCAAATCCTCCAAATACAATTCTCTCTACAGTTATCATTTTCAAACTCTTAACCAGAGTAGTCCATAAAACCTGGCTTACTACTCTGGAAGGAATCTTCAATTTCAACCACCAAGTCCATGCCAATTCCTCCAAAACAAAACTTCCAGAAGACCAAAATCCACATGGTCAGTTTGTTTTGGTGGGATGAGCCTCCAGACCAGACACAGATTGTAGGAGGAAGGGTTTATTTGAAGTTTACTGATCCAAGGCAAGATCCATTATGGTAGATGAAGCTGGTCTCTTTTCAAAAATCTACCCAGAGAAAAACATCCAACTCTAGCACCATCAAAAGAAAGCACACTCTGGGAATCCCAGGCAGAGCTCAAGCACTCTGCATATCCTAGGCTGGAATTAAGATCTGCCCCCCTACTGATACCCCTTTCCCTCCTGTAGCAGAAGTCTGCTTGCTAGGGGCAGAAGCTACAAATTCAATTTCAATGACATCTGAGTCTATAGGGGACATAAATTCAAACTATCACACTCCCCTTATTTAAAAGCACATAGTATATCACAACTGTTATCTCATAACTATATGTGCAATCCTTTCTCTATGCCAAAGTTCCATTTTGTATTTTCAATGTCACAGCATCAGTGATGAAGTATGTTTTGGTGCTAGGGATGTGGCTCACTGGCAGCTTGAATTTTATCTCTTGCCACTCCCCAACAAAGTCTTTTGCCATGCATGGTGGTACATGTCTATAGTATCAGAACTTGGGAGGCAGAAGAAAGAGAATCATAAGTTCTTGACCAGCCCGAGCAAGAACCTACCAAAAAAAGGGTGCTTTATAAATTGCTTCTTCCTCTGCACCTATCTCAGCACACAACAGGTGCTCAGTAGATACCTGTTGAGTGACTGAAGTTAACTTGCACTGACCATAGATTTGATGCACTGGACAGTGGACTGACTTTGGACTCTATGTGAATTTAGCTTCTGCTCCTGATAGACAACTAGAGAGAAAGCTACTTTGCCTCACTGCACCTCACTGCACCTCCTTGCTCTGGTCTGTAACGATGATGGCAGGAACCCTAGCTCGGAGGATAATGTATGCACTGAGCATCACCTGAGAATCATGTCCCCACTTGCTCATGGTCATACCATTAATAATTTCTCTTCGATGAGGCTTCCCTCCAAGACTCTAAGCTGGAAATAAACCCTTTCCTTCCATAAGCTTCTTCTGGCTGGGTGATCTGCCCCAGTGATGAGAAGGTGACTACCACAGTCTTAAATGGAGAAAACAGATCCAAGCTCATTCTGAGAGTGCAGCAAAGTAGTCTTGTGAGAAAATAAGTGGATTTTAAGAAAGTAAAGAAAAATCTTTTGGAGGCTGGGTACCGTGAGTGCATAGAAGAAACTTAACTTCCCATAGAGCACCCTTCTGTACCTTGGACACATGACCTTCCAGGCCACCATGGAAACACAGCAGGGACAGTGAAGGCTCCCCTTTAGCAAACTTTTCTTATGTGACTTATTTTTACCTTTAAGTTTTTCTTATTATGAAATGTCATCTAACAAGAGGAGTTATTAAAATTATTGTGGCTTCAAGTATGATTAAAGTTAAATTAAAAATTTAAGAATGCTACTGTCAAAAGTCAGTATGAAAATTAGTATTATTACTAACAATTATAATAAAACAAATGCCCAACCTATCAGCTAGTGCCATGAAAGCCTGGAGCCTGGATTGCCACTCCTGATCCTTTCTACCACTCCACTTGCCACAATCACTGTGAGGCACTTTCATTCATTACACCAACCATGACGTAACCTTAGTCTAAAAAGGCTTTAGTTAGCTTTGCCTATTTCGGGAAATTTATATGAATGATCATACCAAATGTTCTCCATGATCTGAACCTTCTGCTCAGCTCTGTTCTTAACAGCTGTCCATATTGATATATGTGGCTAGTTAGGGTCTGCATTCCATTGTACAAATATACCACACTTCATTTAACCCTAAGTGCAGATGGATGTTGGACACATCTCCAGTTTTGGATTATTACTTGCCTTTTCTGTGAATCTACTCTGAGATCTAGAACAATGGAATATGCAATGCAAAGAGGAAAATAAACATGATTCAACCCCATGCAGTATTCCTATGATAGTGGGTTGGTCTCCCCCTCCCCATTTCTTGTGCTGTGAGTTAAACCCTGAGCCTTGTTCATGCTAGGCATGTGCTCTACCACTGAATTATGTTCCAAGCCCTTGGTGTTTCAAGACAAAGTGTCACTGTGTAACTCAGGCTGGTCTTGAACTTTCAATCCTCCTGACTCAGCCTAGTACTGGGATTACAGGTATGAGTCACCAGTCCCAGCTCCCCATTTCATTAAAAAAATTACATTTATTTACTTGAGAGGGACAGTGCGAAAGGGGAAGAGAGAGAAGGAGAGTGGGAGAGGGAGAGAGAGAGAGAGAAAAAATATATGTGCATGCCAGGGCTTTCTGCCACTGCAAACAAATTCCAGGCATATGCCACTTTGTGCATGTGCCTTTGTGTAGGCATTGGGGAATCGAACCTGGGCAATCAGGTTTTGTATGCAAGCACCTTTAATCATTGAACCATGTTCCCAGCTCTAAAGTTCACTTCTTTAATAACTTCGAGAAGGCCACACACGTAGCCTCTCAGTAATTGCCTGTAAAGGAAATGCTTTGGCAGTTCCAACAAACAGAGTTGGAATGCATCCACCGTGCCCAGCTCGGGGGCTCTTTCTCCAGTGTAACTGTTATCAGTGTGGACAACCTTAAAGAAATAGAACAAAATTTCCAGAACTAGACAAGTACTAGGCACATGCAAATAATATCCAATTTATGTAGACAGAAGTTTTGTGTCAGGGCAGACCCAGCTACAGTGGGTACGGTGAAGAGCAAACAAGGTGAAGGGCCCTAAGGTATGGGAAGGTGGGTCCTTGTGCAAGAGTGTCCAGATGGGCAGGGTAATGCTCAGGCAGAGGTCTGCTACTGGGCTTATGAACTTGGTTTCTCTCCGTTCTCCTTAGGCTGCAGAATGACACAACTTTCCATGTCTGCGCAAATCACACAGACCCCAACAGGAGTGCCTCAGAATGTAAGAAGTCACCTCAAGTGCCACCAAAGAGAGTTATCCAACAACTCAAGTCCAGTGTGGAATTAAATTAGTTCCTTTACACACACATACACAAAATGCATACAAATGTGTATATATATAAACAAAGATAGTATTTTTCTTTTGGAAAAAGATTTACATGGGGCGAAAGTGATCTCCTTTGTATTTATTTATTTGAAATAGAGAGAGAGGGAGAGAGAGAGAGAGAGAGGAGGGCAGAGGAAGACAAAATGAGCTCCAGGGCCTCCAGACCCTGCAAACAAACTCCAGATTCATACACCACCTTGTGCATCTGGCTTATGTAGGTACTGGGGAATCGAACCTGAGTTGTTAGCCTCACAGGAAAGTGCCTTAACTGCTAAGTCATCTCTCCAGCCCTCCTTTGTATTCTTAAATTTGTTGCTCAAAACATAAACATTCTGAAAGACAAGTAATGACCAGATAGAAAGAAACTTATAAAAGACTGTAAGCAAGCAGATAATTCTACTGTAGAACCCTTATGGCAAGCAGCAGAGAGGAGACTCACCCCTGAGTTAAATGGATTAGGCTAGTGAGGTGGGACAATACTTCCTAAGTCTAAATGATCACGTGAAATGTGAATGAAGAAGGAGACAGATACGAACATACACAGTCCCAGGGTGAGTGTAGCGGATTTTGACTCCGTGGGTCTTGAGTGAGGCTTAGGATTCCGCATTTACAAAATCGCCCTGAGGTAATTTTAAAAACAGACCCTACTTACAAGCTCAAACTTGAGAGACAATCACCTAGACATCAGAGGGAGAGAAAAAAAAGCAGGTGAAAAAGATGAAAGAAGGAGTGTGTAACCAGGAAAGGTTCTAGAATGAGCCAGCATTCACTGTGGAAACTGAGACTAACCAAGAATGTAGACTTGGAGGGACATTTTAAAGAAACATTGTTTATAAGAAGAATGTAAATAACATTCTTAAAACAAGGGATCCAATGTGTTAATTTCAACAACTTAAATATTGCAGATTGGGGTAAATATTTCATTGGGTAAAGAAGTGGAGAGGATTGAAGTTATGTGTGGGCAGCTGAGGGAAGGAAAGTATGGTCACAATGGGAGTAAGTAAAAGGACTGCTTCATTCTTGATAATATGAGAAACACAGACTAAGAAAATAGTTTTTCAACATGAGTCATTATAACTTAAAATTAGAAAGGAACTATGAGAGGAATTAATTATTCTTATTTATTTAAGACAGAGAGAGAGAGAAAGAAAAAAAAAAGTGAGAGAATGGGTGTGCCAGGGCTTCCAGCCATTGTAAAAGAACTCCAGATGCATGTGCCACCATGTGCACCTGGCTTATGTGAGATCTGAGAATTTGAACCTGTGTTCTTAGGCTTTGCAGGAAAGCACGTTAACCTCTAAGCCATCTCTCCAGCCCCTCTGGGGGGAATTTAAAACAAGTATCATGCCTTGCAAATTCCTGAGGTCTAGTGGGGAGGGTGGGAAGAAACCACCACCAACAAAAAACTCAAATCATACAGTAAAACCAGCCCTACTCAAAAAGGATGTCAAGAAGTAAAACAGATTAGGATAAATATCTCATATAATAAAAAATAGAGAGGAATTAAAAAATGAAATGTATACAAATATATATCTTATAGAATATAAGATATTTTCATAGATAGTCATGTTCATGAAAGTCTATAAAGTATATATGCCAAATTGTTAACAGCTGTTTTTACCTGTTGGGTATGCGTAAACAAACAAACAAACAAACCAAAAAAAAAAAACCTTCAAGGTTTTAAAATGTTTCTTTCGATGATGATTATGCGTTATTTGTTTGTGTGCAACAGAAAATAAAACAGAAACCTAAAATTCATCTGAATGAACCCTCCTCACGGAACAACTCTTTAGAATGAGAAGTGACAACATGGCTGCGGTCACTGAGACTGACATTTGCTATGATTAGTCAACTTGTTTCACTAATTTGACTCATTTCCCCAACCAGGATGCACAGGTGTTGTTCATTGAAGTAGTCACGACACTAATTACTCTGTGTCGTGTGCTCTTCCTTGCTTTCCTGAGCAAGACCACGCGCTGATGCACTGACAGGAAGGTGTCCCTGAATGATGGGGTGTGTGTGCACACGTGCATGCAGAGGGTGCAAGAACTTATCTTACAGACACATAGTCTAGGTCCTCAGGCACAGGAGCAGCCCCTGTAAGGGCTCGCCGGTGACATCCTAATACCTTAACACCAGGTTACTCTATATTGTCATGCTAGTGGTTGTCTGAGCGCACCCCAATCACAAATATGAAACTTTAGGCACACTGACCAAGTCATTTCTGGAATCTTGCAGCCTGGAATGCTTTGCCTTGTTCAGGCTAGGTTCTGGAATCCCCATTCCTGACCTTTGATCCTTGCCCCTTGTAGGGGAAGCCACAGGTCCCTTCTCGTGGCCTGGACATCCTCTTATTTACCTCGTGTGTTATTGTGACTGCTTACTGGTCTGTCTCCCTGAGGAAATGTCTGCCCAAGGAGAAAAACAAGGGATTCTTGCTGTCAGAGAGTGTGGTATTTGCCTTCCAGCGTTAGCTCAGAGCCTGGAAAACAGAATGAACTCAGCTAATGACCGCATGGAGGGCTTCTCGGAGCTGATCCTTGTAGCCCGGGCTGGCATTATCTCCATCCCCTTCCTCAGGGGGAGGGCCTAAGGCTTAGCCTGCTGCTACCAGAACCTCTGAGCGCGCAGAGTGACGGTCCCTGGGCACGCTGAGATTTGCATGGGACAAGGCAAACTGGCCAGAGCTCAGTGGTCAAGTTGGCCGTGCTCTGTGACTCTCGGGCCCTAGCAGATCTTGTGTTTCTTTTTGGGCCTTACACCCAGGCCCAGCTCTTTTCCAGTAGAAGCGTACAGACACCACACTTGCACGCCTTTATGTAGTGTAGTCTCAGCGTGTGTCACCAGAGCGAAGATGTGTTTACACGCGCCTGACCTTGGTGATGAACGTTCCCACGCGAAGGAACCATCTTGCTCACATTATCTTTAGACGATGAATAAGTCATGAGTCTTCTATTTTACATTTTTACAAATAAGGGCCTTCTTGGGATCTTCTGGGAAGACCAAGAGAGTGAGTATTAAATAAAGTGGGACTTGATTTATAGCAAACAAAGCATTTGTCCTTAGGAGCTCAAGAGACACTGTGGAATCAGGGCTTATGTACATAAATCTCTCCCAGCCTCTCTAACCTGTGAATCACCTGTTTCACACTGTATATGCTCAGTGTCCAAATATCCCAGGACCATGCATCTGGTGTGTGTCTGTGTGTGTCCATCCATCCCATACCCTCCATGCCTGCTCCACAAATCAATAACCACCTCTCAAGATGTAGCCTAAACACGGCAGCCTCTACAAAGCACTTCCTAGTTACTGCACCAAAATCAGAAAGAGAAGCACGGTGCATGGCAGTGGCTGTTAGCACTTACATCACTGTATTAAAATGTACTACTTGCTAACACACTGCCATTTACATATTTATTCAGCAACCACTTGTTGATCACGTTGCATGTCAGTGAGCATTCTGAGACCATGGCTGATGTCTGCCTCCCCTTTCACCCTAGATTTCAATGCTCTACTTGGCATATGGTATTCATACTTATTTCTTCGTTGCATAAAGAAAATTGTGTCAAGATAGATCCTGGCTCTTTTTGTTTGTTTGTTTGTTTGTTTTGAGATAGGGTATTACTGTAGCCCAGGCTGACCTGGAACTCAGGTCATTCTGTAATCTCAGGCTGGCCTTGAACTCACAGTGATCCTCCTACCCCTGCCTCCTGAGTGCTGGGATTAAAGGCATGTGCCACTATGGGCTGGCTGGATCATGCCTCTTAGATAGTTAGGAATGACTATGTTTTTTTTTTTTCACTTTTCTGTAAATCTTTAGATCTGTTTAGCCTTCTCATCCACCCCTTCCTTCCCATCCCTACTCCCACTTAAACCTTTCTACCCTAAGTCTACTATTCTCTTTATTTAACCCCCACCCTGCCACTTGCATGGGCCCTGTCTAGCTTAGTGGTTCTATTGACTCTTATTCCACCTTACATATAAATCTAAAAATTCAAAGCCAGGATCTTCATATAAGAGAGAGCATGCAACATCTGGCTTTTTGAGCCTGGAACACCTCACTTAATATAATATTTTCTAGATCCATTCATTTTCCTGCCAATTTCATACTTTCATTTTTCTTTGTAGTGCATATGTACCACATCTTTATTACCCATTCTCAGTAGAAGGGTACCTAGACTGATTCCATTTCCCAGCTATTGTAAACAGAGCATCAACAGACATGGATGAGCAAGTATCTCTGTAGGAAAGTTTGAAGTCCTTAAGGTAAATGCCCTGGAGTGATACAGTTGAGTCATATGTAGTCCTAATTTTAGCTGTTTGAGAAACCTCCTGATTTCAACTGTCCTCATTTTCTAACAGAGAGGTGTCTGTCTTTATGTTATATAGGAAAGTCCTCACAATTTCTTCTATCCTATTTACCTTCCTTCTTATTGGCCACTCTTGCTACCAAGAAGTTCTTTTCAAATATAATTTGAATTATACCTCCCATAATTCCAGCCTCCTCTGATTTCTCCTCTTCTTTGAATTTGCAAATATTACCTTCATATATTAGAAAATTATTCTAGTATTTGCTCAGCTAGTCCCACTTCCAAGAAAAAAAAAAAGTATGCTGTAGGAATCTCAATAAAATCTTTCCTGCTCATGGAAACCAAATTTCAAGTCTACAGGTTTTAAAGAAATATTTTCTCTTGTGTAATCCTGAATACCTCTGCATTACATTGCGGGTTGTGCTGGTGGAGTCAGAGCCACCACTAAAGCAAGGGGCATTTCTTAGACATCCCAAGAGCACACAGCCACTGCCTCAAAGTCCTTCACCTTCTGCACAATGCTCTGTGGTGTAGGTAATGCTCACCAGATCCAAGTTTCCCTCTCCTCCTATCTCTGTGTGGATCTCTGTATCTCTCTACCATCACCATCTCTCCCTACTTTCTGGATACTGTAAAGTGCTGGATATTGGTTTTCCAAGGAGTTGTCTGTTGTCTTTCTGTTCGTAACTCTGTCATAAGTGCCGGTGATAATGTCACAGAGTGTCTGGCATAAGACTTTCAGGAATTACTACGTCTCCCACATCCAATATGACATATTAAATGTTTTCTCCTTAAATCTTGCTAATTTGAGGGTGGCAGGCCAGTTTCCCTTTAAAGTTTGTTAGCTTACCCATAACTGTGGGCTAACTCCACAATGCATGACCCGTATACCTCAACAAGGAGAGGCCAAGGGGAGGGGGTAGGTCACGGATGAGCCTAATAATGGTACCAAACTGACTGTATTTGCTGAATACAAAACTAACTAATAAAGAAAAAAAAAAAGTATGTGGAGGCATAGTAAAAATAAAAAAAAATAAAGTTTGTATCCAGACACCCAGCTATGTTATGCTGTCTGCAACTTTAGCGAATGATGGGACATCCGGCATTCTCCCCCTTATAGTAAGGCTTAAGAACACTGGGAATACAATAGGAGAGAGTCTGTTAGGTAAAAGTAAGGCAGGGAAGTTACAGGTACCAACGGACTTCTCTGTCTCTCATTCCTTAAAGTCACCTCATGGAACAAAGGTCCTCTTCCTCATTCTTGTATTGCAAATTAGTCAAATGAGATTTGTCAAGATCAGTAACTTACTAATGTCACATGGACAACGCTGATACTGGAGAGAGCGCTGTCTGATTCAGAAGCCAATCAAGGATTTTCCTTCTGGCAAAGGCAGTTAAACATTAGGACAGGTTATCAAAGAAAGCTGCGTAGTCTCTTTGGTTTGATGGATTAAAAATAGGCACTTTGGGGACTGGAGAGATGGCTTAGCAGTTAAGGCAATTGGCTTGTAAAGCCTATGGCCCAGGTTCAATTCTCCAGGTCCCATGTAAGCCATATGCATGTGGTGGCACATGCATCTGGAGTTTGTTTGCAGTGGCTAGAGGCCCTGGTGCACCCGTTCTCTCTCTCTCTCTCTCTCTCTCTCTCTCTCTCTCTCTCTCTCATTCTGTGTGTCTCACTCTGTCTCTAATATAGAAATTTTTAAAAATCTTTAAAAAATAGGCACATTGGATTCCTTAATGGCTAGACTATGCTTCATTTACTTGAAGTCAGAAGCATGACTGTGGGGTCTTTCTAAGTTTCCTTTCTATGATTCTATTTTGATAGAACCATCCTCTGAAATGGAGGGACAAAGAGCCTTATGCTTCAGGGATATGAACCATGGTACCTCCTTTGAAATTTCTGGCACTGTTGACCAGGGACCAAGACTATGCAACCAAGCAGGTCTCTAATAATTTCTGCCTTGGGACCAGTAATTCACGCCACTAGACAGCTCTGCTTTGCACATCACTGTTACTATGCGTGCTCTGGGTCCCAAGGTGTTGGCTAATGCAGACCCCTTAAGAGATGGGCAGGCCCAGCATGCTGCTTGGCACGTCGTCTTTAACTATAGTTCACCTGCTAGTCCCTTCCAACTTTTATTCACTTAATGTAGCACCTCCCATAAAAGCAAACGTCATGAGCCATAAGATTCTAGATTTAGGTGTATTAAAACCACCCAGGGTGGGAGAGTACAGAGGAGATGCTTCTAACAGCTAAAACCATGGCAGTTAATCCACAGGTCACAGAAAGGCTGTAAAACACATGGATAAATTACAAAAATTTATAGAAATTGCTTAAAAAAGTTATGGATTCATGAAAAATTTAAGCCCCCTTCTCTTTCTTCCTTCCTTTTCTCACCCTCCCCCCTTTTTTTTGAGACAAGATCTCATTCCCAGAAGACACGGTCTGCTATATAATCCCTTCCTCTTAGTAGTTTTTTTGCAGCTACTCTCTAATTTTAATAACGTTTCATTTTATAATTTTACATATGTACTAAGACAATGGACTTGGTTGCTTTGTAATCTAATTTTGAATGACGTAAAGGCACTCTTCCTGAAGAAGTCTCTTGGTAGAAGGCTTGCATTCTCTTTGCGAGATGTGAAGATGTTGATAAACGTTCAAACTGTGAGGCAGAGAGGAATCCGGTTACTTTTGTAGGTTTTTTTTTTTTTTTTAATCCTTTCTTAAGGAATTTCTGCTTGAAAGGGCTCAGCCTGTTGAATGAAGGCCGAAAATTGACTTCTGGCTAAGTATTTCCCCAAGTTCTCCTTTGCAAAATAGAAAGTCATTTCTAGCTGTGGAGGCCATCCTCCCCCCCCCCCCCAGTTCCTGCAGAGCCCCACACCTTGGCCATGGAGCAGAGTGGCATGGTGTCCCTCTCCAACAAATTCTGATACCCTCCAGTCTTATCCTTCAACACAGACGAAAGGAAGTCTTTCAAAACCTAAAATACATTTTCGCCACTACTGTAAATGGTGAGTATTTTAACACACTGACGCAGAGAGCCAAACTTATTGAGAGAAGACCTGGGAGCCAGTCATCTGTAAGACTAAAACACAGGTCTTGCTTCTCCTCTGTCACACTTCACAAATGTTCTGAATTAGAAAGAGAGGGGGCAAAGAAATGAAGTTTGAAATATACTTGAAGAAATAAACTAATTCTTTGAAGCCCGTGAATTAGACTGATTAAAATCAGGGCCTTCACACATTTCTTTTTTTCTAAAATTATCTCAATTATATATATTTATGGGGTACAGTGTGATAAGTCAACACATGTTTATGGTGTATAATGATCAAGGCTAATGAGAATTTCCATCTCAAACATTTGAGACAATTTTTGATTGCTATGTAATTGTGTACAGTGTGATTTCAATACGTATGGACAGTATTTCCTAAAGAAATCAGGGTCATTAACATTTCTGTCTCTCTTTTTAAAAATATTTTATTTATTTATTTGAGAGAGAGATACAGAAATAGGCAGAGAGAGAGAGAGAGAGAGAGAGAGAGAGAGAGAGAGAATGGGCATGCCAGGGCTTCCAGCCACCTGCAAACGAAATCCAAATGCGTGCACCGCCTTGTGAATCTGCCTTACGTGGGTCCTGGGGAATGAACCTGGGTCCTTTGGCTTTGCAGACAAGCTCCTTAACCACTAAGCCATCTCTCCAGGACCCATATCCGTCTCTTTATCATTACTCAGTGTTTGTAGACTCTGAGCTCCTCTCTTGTGGTTATTCATAGAATATGTAGTGGGTTTTCTGAATTACAGTCATCCCACTATGCAACAGAATCCTAGAACTTGTTCCTTCTAGCTAAGTCTGTTTAGGTACCATTTACAAACCATTGTCCCATCACCCTCCTCCCCATCCTACCCAGATCTGAATAGTCCCTATTATACCTTTGGGTTGACTTTTTTTCTTTTTAATGTCTCTCACATGCCATTTGTAAAAGGTAAGCAGAGTGCTGGCATCTCTCAGCTCTAGCTGCATCCTGAGGAATCGGGCTCATCCTGTGGCCTTGCTGCTGTTTTCGGCAATCAGCGCAGGCACAGCCTCATGGAACAATGTGTCAGTGGTTTTGTTCTTGCTGTTGGATGGGTCCCTGAGGGGGATTCTGAGTAATTGGACCTGGGTTCCTGCAGCTCTAGGGAGGTGCTACTCTTTTCCTCCTTCCCAGGCGGTCGCTCAGCACAGCAAGGCTGCCTCTGCAGGGTAGGTGGCTGGCAGCCCCGACCCATTCCAGGATCCTCCAAGGCATGTTTTCATACATCTTATTTCATCAGCATGTAGGTATGAGCAGCAGCTAGACATAGATAAAATGATGTTTCTGAATAAAAGAATGTACTACCCAGAAGGCATGACCGGTATTTAATTTGCTGACTGTGTTCAATAGACTGTGCGCTCCTCAAGGGCAGGGGCTGTGTCTCATTTGTCTTTGTAACAGTGGTGACTAAGACATACTCATTTGCTCATTCATTTATTCAACAAATATTTCCTAAATGTTGGAGGTTTAAGACAAGTGAGGAAAGACTACAGCAGAGACCTGGACACTTCGTTTGTTCCACAGGCTTGACTGACATGGAACAGATTTCTAATATGTTTTAAGGAACTATATATGCAGAATAAATAATGTAAAAGCTGAGCTGTTGTATTCATACAATCATCAATGCCACAACTGAACAGGACCTGCTTTTATAGATAAGGAAACACAGCTCTCACAGCCGACTGGTCCTGAGCCTTGTGCTCGCTTTACCTCAGGCAAGGTGGTCCACTGAAGATAAAGTACTTCATGAACAAACTTCCATCACTCTCAGTTAACTCCCCTGCCCTCATAACCTAATTTTGTCACATACAGGTATCTGTCAATATCTACAGGGGAATGGTTCAGGATTCCCCATGGAAACTAATACCCACAGATGTTCATCTCTTTGACAGAATTCTATAGCATTTACATGTAAGGCACACATACCTGCCCACACATTTTAAGCCATGTCTAGGTTCTTACAATACCTAATGCATGTAGATGCTGTGCAAAGAGTTATGCCGTATTATTTCAGAATAAAGAGAAAGTCTAGGCATGCTCAGTACAGACACAGTTTTCTGAATATTTGCAGTTGGTAGCTGGCTGAACCTGCAGATTCTCGGAGATGTATCTATATATGTATCCAGTTATTTTTAAACTTCCAAAAGGTACATAACTCAAAGGTCTTGAGACCACCAGTTCAATAAATATTACGAGCACAAGTTTCTCAGAAGCTAAGATACAAGCAGAAAGGAAGTAACTAGAAGCAGTCTCTTATTGCTATTAGTGACTTTAAATCTGTAGCTTAAAGCAATCATTTCACTTGGTGTATGCCTTGTGGATTGGGAATTCATGAAGGGCTTAGCTAGGTGGCTTATTGGAAGCACCATTTCTTTTTCTTTTTAATGCTACAGAGAATAACTTTTAAAAAATTTTTAAAAAATATTTTTAAATTATTTGAGAGGAGGGACAGAGAGAGGCAGAGAAAATGGGTGTGCCAGAGCCTCCAGCCACTGCAAACGAACCCCAGACATATGTGCTACCTTGTGCATCTGATTTATGTGGATCCAGGGGAGTTGAACTTGGGTCCTTTGACTTTGCAGGTAAACAACTTAATTGTTAAGCCATCCCTCCAGCCCCATTTCTTCTTCTTTTTTTTTTTTAAAAAAAGCTAATACTTTTATTGATTTATGAGTAGAGAGAGAGAGAGAGAATGAGAATAGGTATGCCAGGACCTCTTGCTACTGCAAACGGAACTCCAGATGCAGATGCATGTGTCACTTTGTGTGTCTGCCCTTTTCATGGGTAGTGGGGAATTGAACCCAGGCTGTCAGGCTCTATAAGCAAGTGGCTTTAACTGCTGAGCTATCTCCCCAGCCATGGAAGTGCCATTTCTAAGATGGCATCTTCGTGTGCAGGGGTTGGTGTTCCTTGACCTTTCTGGGGTCTTTTTCCACACACCTGGACTTGCTGCAGCATGGTGATCTCAGGGATCAACTCAACTTTCCAACAGCAGAAAACCAAGCACTGCTGGAGACTTAAGTACTAGGCCCAGAAGCTGGTTGATAACACCTCCACCATATTTTACATATAAGAGCAGTCAACAAGCTGTCCCAGACTCAAACAGTGTGTCACCGGATCCCATCTCTCAATAAGAGGAGGGTTAAAAAACTGACAACCTCCTTAAATATTCCATAGCCACTAAGACAGCAAACATCAAGTGCCAAAATGTTGGGCTATGATCCTAACTTAGTCCATTTTCTATAACACAGACCTATAAACTGGGTGGCATAAGCAACAGAAATTAATTTTTTTATATCTTATAGTACAGAAGTCCAAGATCTGGGTGCCACCATTGTGAGGTCTTTTAAGCCCTCTGGTAGCACAGACTGATAACTGTACATGGCGGTGTGAGGAAGCTCTCCGGGCTCCTTTTGCATGGCACTAATGTCACTCATAGGGGTTCCACCCTCTGCACACCATCACTGTGGGGTTTGCATTTCAGCTTATCTATTAGGGAAACATAGACTTGCAATATATGAGGCCCAGTGTAAAAATATTTGCACTTTTAAAATAGAGGATGGAAATGTATAATTTAAAATCCTGGGCTGGTGAGATGTATTGGTGGTTAAGCGCTTGCCTGCGAAGCCTAAGGACCCCAGTCCAAGGCTCGATTCCCCAGGACCCGTGTAAGCCAGATGCATAAGGTGGTGCATTCATCTGGAGTTCATTTGCTGTGGCTGGCGTGCCCATTCTATCTGCCTCTTTGTCTGTCACTGCCTGTCTGTCTGTCATTCTCAAATAAATAAATAAATAAAGAAAATGTTTTAAAATCCCGAGCTCTCCTAAGTTTTACATGTTGGCAATTTATGCAAATGTTCTGAAGCCTTTTGTGTGCCAAACATGAACATGTGAAAACATCGACCCTGTCCATCAGTGCCTACTTTCTGCTTTAAGCATAAAACCAAATGCTTACAACAGAATCTGAAGAAAATACTGATGTGTATTTGGAAATATTTTGTCTATCACTGAAAATGAAGATCTTCAAAGTGCTTTATCATCTTTGACAAGTGACTTTCACTGAAAACACTCCAAGAGTAAATGAGGAATTTTTCTCTATAACTCTATCATGATCCACAAGAGGAAACGGAATGTCTTTTCTCAGAACTCTCATTTCCCTCATCTGTCCTGGACAAATCACACTTTGATGAGAAATACGGTGATTTTCATTTCTTATTGAATCTGAATGAGAACTAGAAATACAAGATGATGCTGGAAATACTGACCTATTGCCCCAAATGGAAAGAAAACCCCAAGGAAACCCAGAAACTAAGTACAAATATAAAAAGCCTCAAATGTAGATTAAAAGTTCTTAAACTCTAGTGACAGAACCGCCTCCTGCCTTGCAAGAAGTAGGACATATCTGGAAACCGTATGTATTTTTAATTAGCATTGTGGATGATTCTAACACAGGCTGTCTGTCTAGTACATGGGAAGTATTACAATTAGAGTGAACATTCTTTAAAGGTCCACGTATTAAAATATGAGTGACTGGGGGAAAATGACCAATATCTGTTCAAGCAACTTATGGTCTAACCTACTCAGCAGCAAACAACCTGACATGATGCTCATACAAGTGCAATAGTGGCGCACAGCCATGGTGGGAAACCAATTGCTCTTGATTTGGTGCCTGCTCAGTGGAATGGAACCCATAGCTGGAGCTGGGAAACAAGTCAGAATCATATCCAAAATTGAGCCCACTGTCCATTATCAAGCTCCCACCAATCATGGGCTACAAGAAGGCCTACACCTATTAAATTTTCTCTAAAAAATAATGGTTATGACATTTATCTTGTGTTAACTTTACTCTCTGTCAGAGAATTTGCTTCTCTTTTTCATGTAGATGCAGATCCTAAGGAGAGAACCACCCCATCATACCTCAAAAGGGCCCCAGCTGAAACTAAGAATAATTGGGGAAACAAGCAAGAGTGCTGTTTTCTTGGTGAACCGGGTACCAGCACAAGGGTGAAGGAGATAGACACAGAGAGCAATTAACTCCTACCAAACCTGATATCCAGAGACACAGAGGCTCCCAAGACCTCATCACTGAAGCAGACCTAAAATGAACCCAACATGGCTCAGGGAAATTTGCGGAAGAGGGTGCGTAAAGAATGTCAGAGCCATACGTTGGGTCACGATATGCAGAGACATTTCCTCCTATCCAAATCTGATGACTAGCCACACAATGCATGACCCATATACCCCAACAAGGAGGGTCCCTGTGAAGGGGGAAGACAGGGAGGATGCTAACAATGATATCAACTTGACTATTCACTGAATACAAGAAAAAAAAGTAAATCAGAAAAGAAAAAAAAAAAACCATATTGCTCCCAGTATAATATGGTAGGGTTACACATACATAAAATTCACATTCTGTGATAGGCACCTCCACTGATTCACCCTAGTCCTGGTCCTGAAGAGAAGTATTAGCACATTGAAGCTGCAAAGCCTTCTGTGGGTTTCCTTTCTCCACTGTAGCCCCCTTGGACTGAGTAGGAATGGATTGTGTAGTAGGGGAAAAGGCAGACAGAATAGGCTACTCTAAGCAGAACTTCCAAGGTTTGTTATGCTGAAGAGCATTGGATGTAAAGGTCAAAGGTCCCAGCTCTACAACGGCAAGGCTGCTATACAACTTTGGTCAAATTGCTTAACCTATTCATGTCTCAGCTTTTTAATGTGTAGAGTGGAAATAAGCAAACTCTCTTGCAGAGATGTTAAGGTTGTGTATGTATCACACACACACACACACACACACACACACACACACACACACAAACACCTGGCACACAGTATGTGGACATTACATGGAAATTCTTTCCTTCCTTCCAACCTCTATTCTATATCCTATGACTGCCAGGAAATGATGCAAGCTTTGTATAGCAACATTCAAGCCAAAAATGGATGTGGAAATCCATGGACTCTGTGCAGCGGAAGCCTGGCAAGTCTTTACATGAGTTGTTGACTTTGTGACTCACAACTGGATTCTTTTATCTCCTCCCATCCTGCTCAGGTTGGTCCTAATGTGGGAAAGTTGACAGAGTGCAATGCTGGGTCTTCCCGCTAGGAAGTAATTTCCAAGTGTTGCTTTGAGGCCAAAGTTCCAGAGGGGGAAAAAACAAAACAAAACAAAACAAAACAAAACAAAACAAAAAAAAACAACAACCAGCAAATCCCAATCTGTTGTGTACCAGACGGGCTCAGCAGGGACTATGGCCACCATTTAGTTATGTGATTAGGATGTGCTTGGCCCCGTGTCCGGAATTTTATTAGCACTGTCTACGTCAGCCCTTATACCACTGTTAGAGGTGGATGTGACAATTCCCAGCTTACAAATAAGAAACAGAGGGTAACAGGGCTAATAAACTGTAGAAATAGGACACAAATCAGATTTGTATGAGTTGTGGCCTTTATTTACTAGTGACCGCTTAGAATTCTGGAAGACAAAGCAAAATGAATTTCCTTCTGTCAGGGAAGCTTGACGTGAAGAGCAGGCTCGGCACTAACATGTGATAAAGGGAGTATAATACAATGTGTCACAGCTAAACTAGACAGAAACAGGGACTTTGTTCATTTTCTACTGTACCCCTATTTCCTAGCACAATAAATGTTTTTTTTTTTTTTTGTAGAAACTTCATTACTGTGTGTTGGGTATATAAGTAAGAAAGAAAATAAATGCTAACGTATATATGCCACAGAGATGATGGTGGAAATCTGAAGAGCCAGATGTACACTGGAGAAGAAGGTAAGCTTTATGGAGCATAGCTTAAAACCTACACTGGGTCCTGGAGGGTTCACAGAGCCACGTTATAGAGAACACAAACACGGGTAGTCAAGATGCAGCGTAAGCCTGGGGTTCCCAGACAGTGAAGGTTCCCTGTCCACTCAATCAGCTTGGGAAGGAGCAAATTAATCCAAGTAGTGCATGGTAGGCTGCAAGGCTGACTGTTACTGGGAAGAGGTCAATAAGGACAGTAAGAAAACAGGGCTGGCTGGTCTAGGCACACAAGGAACAGGAGTCCAGCTGAACAGGTTGGGGCACAGGAAGCACAGTGCTCCACCCTTGGTGGAGGATATGCAAATATAACTCTTGGCAGCTGTGAAAAACAAAACAAGAGGCCAAGTCAGCCATGGAGAAGGTGTTGGAGGAGGAGTACCAAGCAACCAAGAAAGGGGCCTCGAGGAAAGCCTGCAGGGGCCTAAACCCCTCTCCGCTCCCTTGGGTTGTCATGTAGCGCGGCAGCCCGCCTGCTCTTGGGAGATCCGACGCAGCTGTACAATCCATAAAACCGACTCCAGCGAATTGTACTCCCCGAGGGAGCCACGAGGCACAAAGAGGCGTGGAGCCCCTTTAGTGTGGTCTTCTGACTATATATATTTTAACAAACTAGAAACCACATATTATTTTAACAATTTCTATATAAGTAGTAGTGTACATATAAAATTATATAAATACCTGTAATCTGAGATAAAGATCTAAATCTAAAAATGTAAGACTATAAAGAATGGTGATATTTAAAAATTTTTAAATTATTTTATTTTTGAAAGAGAAAGAGAGAGAGAGAGAGCACACGAGAATGGGCATGCCAGGGCCTTTCAGCTGCTGTGAATGAGCTCCAGACGCATTCGCCCCCCTGGTCTGCATGTGTGACACTGCATGCTTGTATCATTTTTTTGTGCCTGGCTTACATGGGACCTGGAGATTCGAACATACATCCTTAGGCTTTGCAGGCAAGCACCTTAACCACTAAGCCATCTCTCTAGCCCAAGGATGATTATATTTTGAGGCTACTGGGTTCATCCTTATCTTTCCAACCTCATTATTCCAAAAGGTTTCAGTCAGTTTTGGTTTGCCAGTCTATCTATCATCTATCTATCTATCTATCTATCTATCTATCTATCTATCTATCTATCTATCTGTTGTCTATGTGTATATGTGTGTGTGTGTGTGTGTGTGTGTGTGTGTGTGTATGTGTATGTATATATATATTATTTTTTGAGGTAGGGTTTCACTCTAGTCCAGGCTGACCTGTAATTCACTATGTAGTCTCAGGGTGGCCTCAAACTGATGGTAATCCTCCTACCTCTGCCTCCTGAGTGCTGGGATTAAAGGCGTGAGCCCCCACACCCAGCCTCAGTTTATATTTTTATTTTTTATTTTTAAAAATTTTTGTTTATTTTTTATTTGTGAGAGACAGACAGAGAGAGAAAGGCAGATAGATAGATAGAGAGAGAGAGAGACAGAGAGAGAGAATGGGCACTCCAGGGCTTCCATCCACTGCAAACGAACTCCAGATGCGTACGCCCCTTTGTGCATCTGGCTAATGTGGGTCCTGGGGAATCGAGCCTCAAACCAGGTTCCGTAGGCTTCACAGGCAAGCGCTTAACCACTAAGCCATCTCTCCAGCCCACTATATGTATGTATATATATATATATATATGTATATATATATATATATATTTTTTTTTTCAAGGTAGGGTCTCATGCTGGTCCAGGCTGACCTGGAATTAACTATGTAGTCTCAGGGTGGCCTTGAACTCACGGTGATCCTCCTACCTCTGCCTGCCTAGTGCTAGGATTAAGGGCGTGCACCACCATGCCTGGCCCAGTTTAGTTTATATTTTTAATCTACATGTCCCAGCCAGGAAGATAGTTCCTTGGCAATGACCTCTACATGGGATGGAAGAACCCTAACATCTTTTACAAAATATTCAGATTAATAGTGTTGGGTGACTTCTGCTTCTAATTATAGGATTGAACAGGTAATCATTGTTTCAGAATGTATGGTATGGAACCCCAAAGATATATGAGATGTTAAGGATTTGCTGGATGTGACAGGGTCCCTAAGAACACCCCAGATTCAGTGATTTACTACACAGACTCACAGGACATCACACGAGTTGCACTCAATGCTAAGAGTAATGACAAAAAAGCAAAACAAAACAACAACAACAAAACCAAAAAACAAAAGACACAAGGGCAAGTTAGCCAAAGGAAAAGGTACTTGGAATCCAGGGGAGGCTGGGCCTGAGCTTCCCCACCTTCTGACAGTAGAGTCACACAGAATACCTTTAATTCCTCCAACAGCAGACGGTGGCAGCATATCTCTACCATAAATAACCATTGGAGACACAGTGCTCAAGGACTGTGTGTGGGACATGTCACTAATGTATCCTGTGCCTGGCCTGGTCTGAAACTGCAGCCTCTCAGAAGGAAATCAGAGGTTTAACAGCAGACACATCCTGTACAGCATTGGTACTGTATACCAAGCTAGTTTATGAGTGGTAAGAACCTTCCTGAAACCCAATTTTCCTGACACTGGCAATGGTGAGCCAGGCAAAGAAGACCTTCTAAGGGAAGTATCTCAGTCCTGCTGTGTTGGCTTTTCCTCCATGATGGTTTGATATGGAAAAATAGGGGAAAATGAGGGAGTAATGTATAGGACACCCACCTTCATAGGTTATGTACCATAGTACATTAGAGGTGTGTGTAAAGAGCCTTTTATAAAACAATTCATTGGCTCAAACCTGGGTTGGACTGGGTAAACTCAAAGCAACACAAGAGGATTGGCCCAGACTTTGAATGGCCATGCATAGCTGTAACTTTGCTACACCTTCATTTACTTATTTGTAAAAATGAGAACAGTGTAGAGTATCCGGTAAGTGTTACAAATGTACTTGTTAGTTTTTTAAAAAATGAACCAAGTGCTTTGCAGATCAAGCAGTTGTGATCTACTGTCCTATGCCATCAATCATGAGAAAGCACAGCAAATGGATTCTAACAGCTTAAGAGATGTAGGATGGGCTGGTCAGATGAGGGTGGCCTGAGGGCACCAGAACAGCCTCAGGTAGAATTGGCTGCAGGTCTAAGAAACATTTGACTCAAAGCCAGTCAAAACCAGGGACCAACTCCAGGATGTAAACAGACTGTCACAGGCCAGGAGGAACCATCAATTTCCTGGGCCTCTAGGATCCAGGCCAAGAACAGAAGTGATCTGCTTTTGATGGTAAACAGAGCAGGACTCTAAACAGCCTTCAATTAAACCTGGCAATTTTATCCATATGTTTGAAGAAAGGTACCTCACGAGAAAATCCCCTCCAAATCAAGTCTCATCCAGCTCTACATGGTTGAAAAAACGAACAAGGCAAAATGCCAAATTGAAAAATGACAAGCTGCCACCAGGAAAAAGCCAATTTTTAATATGTCTTACCACTTTTGCTTTATCCCTTCTCAATCTATTTCCAGTTGAGGAATGTTCTAGGTAAGTGAGTCATCCTTCATCAAGATGCATGAAGAGTCAGCAATGTCATCTTGGAAGATGAAGGACAGTGATCTATTTTGTAGTGCGATGATGTTATGTAGGTGTGAAAATAGGGGAAATCCCCAAGGGGCATAGGGCGTGATAAAAGTTGCTTGAATAAAGCATTTTGAAAAGGCTTGGTAGAGAAATTAGTTTGCTGCCTTGAAACAACCCTAGGTTTGTCATGTCCATAATCGTTCTCAGATGTTTCCTTTCGGTCATTTTCCTATGTTCCCTCTCCTTTCTAAAGTCAGAATTTAGAGCATCCCTTATACTGTCACAGTGCTTTGCCTAGACAGTGTCAACTAACAGTGAGCTCAGGGCATGACACACAGTGTATGCTTAGTAATGGTGTAAGTAAAGGGTTTTTCTTTACGGATCCTGATCTTTCTGCTTTACACGTCCCATGTTTGCCCCCTCACAACATCTGATATACCAGACCCTATTTCCTTTACATATGTGACACTTGGTGAATTATGGTAAGTGCTAATATTGAGAGACACCCGGCTTTGTTCTCAGTGAGCTATCAGCCCTTTTCCTCCACTAGACAAGGATAAGGTAGGCCTGCTTGCTCCTTCCACTTTTTAGATGTATGTCAACAACGTCCTGAAAGGAAAGGAACATTCCCAATGCTACCCAGCTGAGAAACGGTACACTTCTTTGTCTGGTACCTTCGTCACAGTATTGACCACGTCATGCTGTGTCTTGTCATGGCTTTCCCATTCACTAGTTTATGTCACTGTTAACCTGGGGTTTCCAGTGTTTCTTATACAATGCTTCAGAAAATCAATACAGCAGACTGAGCGAGCAATGACAGCGCAACTGAAACACTAAACAAATGACACCGAGTAGTTTGTGGTCAGCCACATCTGGGGCTCTTCCTCCTCCAATCAACCCCTAACTGTGCGTACTTGACTGTGTTATCGCACTCAGAAGACTGAAGTCTCCCTTCTGTTGTTTTAACCGCAAGCCTTGCTTTTCAGTTTATTAGATGGGAATTACAGAATCTACTTCATAGTGTACCCTGTGAGAATGAAACGAGTTAGAAGAAGGTGAAGTGTTAATTCAACTGTCTACCACAGAGCTTAATTCATTCCAAGACTCATATAAATGTCTGTTTAATGCTACGATTTATCCCAGTCTTTGTAGGTATTTGACAAATTTTCATTACATGGATGAATATATGTATGTCTTTTATTTTATTTGTTTTTTGAGGCAGGCTCTCACTCTAGCCAAAGCTGACCTGGAATTCACTGTGTCGTTTCAGGGTGCATTACTATGCCTGGTTACAGAGAGAATGGGTGTTCCAGGGACTCTAGCTATAAACAAATGAACTCCAGATGCATGAGACACTTTGTGCATCTGGCTTTATGTGAGTACTGCAGAACCGAACTTGGGTCATTAGGCTTTGCAGGCAAGTGCCTCAACTACTGAGCCATCTCTCCAGCCCTACGTGTACCTTTATTTGAGGATCTGATGCAGTAAGATCCCACATTTTTTTTTTCTTGTAGATCCCACATTTTGAGAATCTCAAAAGAAATCTCCTGGTTTCTAGGATATAAGTCTCATAAAATATGAATATGTTCACGTTGGGGCCATAGCGTAGTAGATTCCCAGTTTGTGTGGCATTTAAACAGCTGCAGTCACAGGCTAGTCCCATAGTTCAGCCATTTGGCATCTTTTCATCATATCCCATCATCTCACTAACTTATCTCCCTGAGAAGCACTTAAGAAAACAAAAACTTACTTCCTTGACACATGGGACTTTAGAATTCATCTTTTCCATGGCTCCATCTATGTGAACTATGGGTTTCTAAACATTAATACAAAGAAAGTGCTAACTTTGGCAAATTTATCCTTTGCAATGCACTAAGTCTGACCAAAACACCGAGTGTATAGTAACTATGATCAATACCTTTCAAGCTATGTGACCACCACACAGTGAGCACAGAGAACAGGGGCTACTACCTTGCAGTGAGGAGCATACAGGCTGATACTGCTTCTGGCTGCAGTTGCTTGGCAATCAGAATTCCTGCCCAGGGAACTTGGAACTGGATGGGGAGGGTCAGAACGCAGCTGGAAGCATGAAGATGCACTTGAGAGTGTTTTGAAGGTTCTGGCCATAGCCACGGTATGTTGAAAAGAGTCAAAGACATTTACTTTTCTACAGAATGTACTGAGTGGCAGAGAAGTCATATCTAAAGGTTGCGGATGTAGCCTGCTAGTTAAATCCTTGCCCATCATGTAGAAGGCCCTGGCATCAATGCCCAGTATTACATAAATCAACCAATTAAAAAAAGCAAATAAGCAGCAGAAGGAAAATTATCAGAAACAAAAGAAAGAGAACAGACAGTTGGGAGTTCCTGGGACATTTTTTTTTTTTTGGTTGGGGGTGGGGAGGGAAGGATGTGGTGCCAGGGATTAAACCTAGAGCCTTGTGCTACTAGGGGAGTGATCTATGACTGGGCTACATCCCCAGCCCTCCTTCTTTTCTCAAGATAGGATCTTGAAAAGATAGGATCTCAGGCTGACCTGGCACTCACTGTGTAGTTTCAGGCTGGCCTTGAACTCATGGCCATCCTCCTACTTCTGCCTTTCAAGTGCTGCGATTAAAGGCATGCACCATCACATCTGGCTGTTTTCTTTTTTTTAAATAAACAATACGTATATATTTGAGATATTAACAGGGAGACAGAGAGAGAGAAAATATGGACACATCAATGCTTCTTGCGACTACAAACTAGCTCCAGAGGCACGAGCCCCTCTGTGTACCTGGCATTTGGGAAATTGAAGCCAGGTTGTCAGGCTTTGCAAGCAAGCACCTTTAACTGCTAAGTCATCTCTCCAGCCCCTCCTTGGATTCTTACTGGTTTTTCGCTCACAGCTCCAAATCTTTCTGCTTCTTCTTTGTCCCAAAGCTTGGCCAAAGACTTTTCCAAATGTGCACTGGGGCAGCCCACGGTGCCTCTCTGCTTTGCTGAAGGCACCTTGAACTGACATCTGTTCTTTGTAACCACAAGAAGCCTAACATACCCAGTGGAAAACTCTGATTACAGTTAGGCTTATCAACAATGATCCTTATGTGCATTCAACACTGAGCACATTTACAAACTGCTTATTATTATTAATATCTACTACAAGCAAGAACCACAGTAATGGTGCTGAAGCAGCCATCCAAGAACTAATAATTGGGTAGCAGCTGGAGGTTAAAAAGCAAGCCAGGAAGAGTGAATGGATTTACTGAATTGATAACTAATATGAAAAGTCATCACACCATTGGCGTTCATTCCATTTACAAGAGCCCATCAGGGTTGCATGACTGTAGATCTGTCAGACCACAGGGGGAAATTTTCTTCCATTAGGAAGGCATAAAACAACGAGACAGATGGACTGCTGTTCTTAAGATTAAGATTACAAGAGCACCTAATACTGGCCGTGCTTAGGTGGTTCCACAAGAAGATGGCCACTGTCTACATGGCTCCTTAGAAATATGCTGCATTCTTACAGACACCAATAAAGCATTAGGTGACTGTCAATTTAGTAATGGAAGTGCCAGCTAAGATTCATATTTAACAGAGACCAAATGCTATATGCAATGGGGTAAAGGCGGCTGGTGGGGATCTAAATTAGCCAACCATGATTGAGGAAATAATTGAGGCAATAAAAAGATCAATAGGAAATCAGATCATTCTCCAGGACCTGGGCTTTCTTGGTGGAATATTTTAAAAGAAGAGCATTTCATTGACTCGTCTCATTTTTGAAGGCACTAAGTCATGCAGCTCGGCTGGCACACGACACTAAGGCTAATGGTAGAGCCAGCTGGTGAGTGACAGAAGACAACATGGTCACATACCTGTCTCTCTGCCACATAGTTCCTCAGCTAGAACAACAACAGAAATATTGTTTCAGATCATAAAGATATAGTAATTAGATTGCTTTAAAAATTTGGAAAAAGTAGAAGGATGCAAAGAAAGTTTTTTTTTTTTAAAAGAAAAATAAATGCATCCCTAAGGCACTATCCAGAGAGACACTATTAAATCATGGCTTCATTTCATTTGAGTATTTTTACTGGTTGTGAGGGTATATACATGTGTTTTCACTGGTTGTGAGGGTGTATATATGTGTTTTTCTGAATATACACGACTTAAGAATTGTATCTTGGGCTGGACAGATGGCTTAGCAGTCAAGGCACTTGCTTGCAAAGCCAAAGGACCCAGGTTCAATTCCTAAGGACCCACTTAAGCCAGATGCACAAAGGGGCGCACGTGTCTGGAGTTCATTTGCAGTGGCTGGAGCCCTGGCACGTCTGTTCTCTCTCTGCCTCTTTCTCTCTCTCAAATAAATAAATAAATAAAAATATTAAAATAATCAAATTTTGGGCTGGAGAGATGGCTTAGTGGTTAAGCGCTTGCCTGTGAAGCCTAAGGATACTGGTTCGAGGCTCAATTCCCCAGGACCCACGTTAGCCAGATGCACAAGGGGGCGTATGCATCTGGAGTTCATTTGCAGTGGCTGGAGGCCCTGGCACGCCCATTCTCTCTCTCTGTCTCTCAGTCTCTCTCTCTGTCTGTCACTCTCAAATGAATAAAAAGTGAATAAAAAAGTTAAAAAAAAACATATTTTGAGGTTTCCGTTTATGCTGTTTTCATAGTCTTCTTTTCACTTAACATGCAGTCAAGTGTCCGCTTCATGCACTTTCAGTGCTCATCACACCCTGTAACAATGTTGTCATACTAACTGCGTCTAACTGACATATTAGATGAGTAAACAGTTTCCATTCCTGGAAAAGTCACATGTTGAAGCCCTAATCTGCAACGGGATGGTATTCGGAGATATGATCTTTGGGAGATAACTCAGTCACAAAGGTGGAGCAAATGGCTTTGTAAGAGAAAAAACGACTCTTTCCTTTTCCTTTCATGTGGGGATGTAGGAAGAAGGACTGTGTGCAAACCAGACCCAAATCTGCAGCTATCTTCACCTTGAACCTCCTAGAACTACTTGTCTTAAAGCTACCCAGTTGAAGATAGTTGGTTATAGCAACAAAAACTAAAACACTATTTCTCTTTTTGATATGCATGATGTGGTGTGTGGTGTATGTATGTTCGTGCGCAGATGTCAGTGCCCCGGGCGTACACACACAGAAGCTACAGGAAAATGTCGGGTGTCCTCCTCTGTAGCTCCTCCGTGTGTTTCCCTTTGACCGAGTCTCTCACTCAACTGTGCGCTGCTGGTTTTGGTCAGTGAGTCCTAATGATGCTGATGCTGGATCCCACAGGGCTGGTGCTGTTACAGAGGCGTGCGGCCATGCCCAGCTTTTTATGTGGGTGCTGAGGAATTGAACTCATGTGCTTTCAGGCCTTCATGCTTGTGCAGAAAGCGTTCTTACCCACTGAACCATTTCCTTAGCCCAAAACACTCCTTTTAAAAACATTTTTAAAAGCACAGCTCATTTCCATTTCCCTTTGCTGCCCCTTCTTCTGTTGTTTCCTCTGTCTGGTTTTGTGCCACAGGAGCATAACCCCCCCCCCCCCCCGCTGCCACCCCACCATGAACTGTCATTGCCCTCTAGCTGCTGGTATTCTTGGCCAGTGAAAGGCGTGAGCAGGAGGGGACAGGCTGAGCTATCCTTCCCTCCTCCTACCTTGCTTGCACCTAGCAGTTCTAGTTCTGTCCACAGTCTTGTGAAACAGTCCTTCCTCCCCTCTCAGTGAGCCCATGGCTTTACTGCTGCCTAGACTCAATCTTCAACACCCTGTGTCCCTTCTCTCTTTAGATTTCGGCTGTTGCCGGCCCTATGTGACTAAGTGGCCCTGTGAACTCCTTTAGTCTTTGCTAAGTAATTGCCTATCTGAATTCTCTTTAGATTTTCATATGACTGGTATTGAAAATTACATTGAACAGCTTGTATATTACATAGTATAACTCTGTCAAATTATTTATTTATGAAATCATAAAACTGTCAAGGGTATACTATCCCCATTCCAAATAATGAGAGGACTGGCACAGAAAAAAAAATACCCATAATAAACTTGTGAAACAGAAAATGGTCTAGGTTCTAGAACTTTCTTTTCAAATGTTCTCAGGAAGTCTCTCATTTCCTTAGATACAATTTCCTCTGTAATTTTCATAAACTGAGCAAATTTCCTTAACTCTTAGCCTTTGCTCAAGCCTTGGCCTTAGATGGACTTGTCTTTAGTTTTCTCCTGATTTCTACACTCAAGACTAATGTCCTGCTTCCTTCCTAAGTCCTTGGAGTCCACATCAGCTCTCTTAAGAAAGATGGAGATGTGCTAGTCAACATAACTTCTGGTAGCCAAATGTGACCAAGTGTCCATGAAATAAAACTACGGATTCAGTTCCTTAGTTATATTAAGCAGAACCCAATCCTCAACAGTGCTTGTGGCCAGCTCCTACTGAACTGAGCTTTGCAGATCTAGAACAATTCCATCATTTCTGAAAGTCCAACTGGACAGAGATGTTCTAGAACAATTGTGTACAACTCCAGGGGGGTGTTATAGCATAATATTCTGGTCTTGTACTTCAGTCACACTATACTTGCAGAGTTAAGACAAAGATAAGAAAGGAGTCTATCTTCTTCACTATGAATCCAGGCAGTGCAGAGTGTGATGGTCATACTTAATAAAAATACTTAAGGTAATGGCCATTGATAGTTGTCTGTAGAACATCAAAGTATGAAGAAATATTAAAACAGTGTAGCAAGAGAATAGATTGGACTGTTTGGAGGAGGTGGAAGTGGGGACTCTTCTAGTTCTAGAATACTGGTAGAAAAAATACTGTGTCCTGCAAAATGCCATTATGTGGTCAGAAATAACCTATTTACATATTAGAATAAACTGATGAATAAGCTAAATATTCTGGTCAAATGAAACCATCAAATGCCTCTGGCTGACTAGCAGTTATGGTGTTAGACAGTGCAGTGCAGGCTTCTGGATGAGAAACATTACAGTCTTAACCAGCAGTAGATGGTGCGAGCTACACAACCAACCAGCTAAGCAAGATGTGCTCACTGGTGTAATAGTGGCATAACTGTTATGAAGATAACCAACTGTTCTCTGATGGGATTTGAGGCCTGCTCTATGGGAGGGAATTCATGCCTTGTACTGAAAACCTAATCAAAATCCCATGGCTGGAAAGCTGTTGCAGACAGGTTCACATTGCTGGTAGAAATCACCCAACCAAGAGCAGCTTGTGGGAAAAAAGAGGATTATTTTGGTTTACAGGCACGAGGAGGAAGTTCCATGATGGCAGGGAAAAATGACAACATGAGCAGAGGGTGGACATCACCCCTTGGCCCCTATAAGGTGGACAACAGGAACAGAAGACTGTGCCAAACACTGGCATAGGAAACTGGCTATAATACCCATAAGCCCGCTCCCAACAATACACTCCCTCCAGGAGGTGTTAATTCCCAAATCTCCATCAGCTGGGAACCCAGCATTCAGAACACCTAAGTTTATGGGGGACACATGAATCAAACCACCACAGAAGGTGACAGGCCCTAGTGTGCAGCTGCTCCTGCTGTCTAGGTAAAAGGAAATGTTGTGCCCACCAAGGTGTTCCACAAACATTTGTGTTTATGCCCATAGATTAGTTCTGCTCTCACCTTTGGTCAGAGAAACTTCTTTTGGCAGATGGCAGAGACTATTGGCATGACTCAAAACTCATCAAAGATTTGAGAATAAATGACTATTGAGTGCTCAGCATGACATACAACATTTCTATTATGCCTTGCCAAACGCAAGGAATATTGTGGAAAAGGGGGTAGAAAGAGCAAGCCAGAGGATGGGCAGGAGTGCTCTGAAATGCTGTCTTCTGGACGTGAAGTGACCTCAGCACTTAGGACCTTACAATGACTATCATTACCTGTGCATGACTGTCACTACCTATGTGTGATCGCCATAGTATTTGGTCTATCAATATTTCGTCATGGATGATGGAGGAGGGGAAAAAATCAAGGTTAGAAGAGAGACTGGTTAGAAAAAGGGAGGCATTCAGTGAAAAGGGCATAGGGGGAGGAAGCAAAAGAAGATAACGAGAAGGGCTTATGATCCAAACACATTGCATACACATGTGAAATTTGTCAATAACTATTTTTTTAAGACCCAAGCACACAGGTATACATAGCCCCTTCCATGCCACTCTCTGGCCTTGCTCACACACTGAAAAGACGTCATTAGATATTGGTATAACTATGATGTGATTCTAGTTGACAAAGAAAGTGGCCTGTGTCTTAAGCAGTTTTCTAGATGTGATAAAGCGGTACATTCTATACTATGCCCTCTGTCAATTTTCTGGCTTGCAGTGACCGTAGAACTGTAACAAAAATCCAGTGTTTGACTTAGTTGAGTAGACTTGTAACATGAAGGGCAGAAATACTTTAAAATTTTTTTTCTTATTTTTATTCATTTACTTGAGAGTGACCGACAGAGAGAGAGAGAGAGAGAGAGAGAGAGAGAGAGAGGGAGAGAGAGAGAGAGAATGGGCATGCCAGGGCCTCCAGCCACTGCAAACAAACTCCAGATGCATGCACCACCTTGTGCATCTGGCTTACGTGGGTCCTCGGGAATCGAGCCTCGAACCAGGGTCCTTAGGCTTCACAGGAAAGCACTTAACCACTAAGCCATTTCTCCATCCCCCAAGGGCAGAAACACTTAAGGGGTCAGTGCTTGCCATGCTTCCCCCCTCGACGTGATAACCGAAACCTACAGTGTGATGATTTCAAGTCTGTCACTGAGACACTCCCACGGGTGCTCATACTCAGATACCTTGTCAGTTTCTCAAGTGTTTCAGAGGCTCTCACACTTATCTCTGTCTCGTTTTGGGGTTACTCCACTGCCTTATGCTCTTCCGTCTAAGCCCCTTCTCAGTAATGGCTCCTCCATCTTCATTCAGGTCAGGAACTTCTGGACTCACTTTTGACCCTCCTATCACTACATCCAGCCCACTATCAAGTGCAATTGATTCTACTTTAAAACAGATGCAGCCTAGCTTACTTAGTTCAGAGGCAGCTTTCCAATTCTAACTACCACCTGTTCTCACATGGATTTCTGCAAAACCGGACTGTAAGCCTCACTCTAGTTTCCAACCTACCCTGTTCTAGTTCATTCTCCATGCAGACAGTAGCACATTCTTTCAGAAACATGAGATCATGTCTTACTCCTGCTCAAACTCAAAATGGCAGATGTTACTCAAATGGTATAAACTTGTGGTTAGATAGAGGGAATATGTTTTTGTGATCTATTGCATAGTACAGTGACTATAGTTAACTACAATGTATATTTCAAAATCGCCAAGTGTAGATCACAAACATTCTCATGACAAACCTATGATATGTGAGATGATGGAAAGGTTAATTACCTTGATTTAATCTTTCTACAATGTGCATTGTGTGTGTGTGTGTGTGTGTGTGTGTGTGTGTGTGTGTACTGTTTGTCAATAAAATAAAATATAGGGCCAGAGAGATGGCTCAGCAGTTAAGGTGCTTATCTGCAAAGCCCAATAACCTGGGTTCAATTCACCAGTACCCACATAAAGCCAGATGCACAAGGTGGCACATGCATCTGGAGTTCATTTACAGTGGCTAGAGGCCCTGGTGCACCCATTCTCTCTGTCTCTCACTGCTTAAATATAAATAAATAAATAAATTTTTAAATATATAAATTAATTTAAAATGTTTCAATGGCCTCTCATGATTCTTTCAATTCTTTTCCAACTCTCCAGTGTAATTAGATTTTTTTTCCTGGTTAGCCTGGCTGATCCCCCTCTCTTGACTGGGGTTACAGATATGCACATCCAAACTTGGATAATTTTTTATGTGGATACCAGGGATTGAACTCAAGACTTCAGGCTTGCATAATAAGAACTTTTACTCACTAAGCCACCTCCCTGGCTCTGAGCAGTGATATTGATGTTGACTCTAATTAGGTTCAGATAATTCCCAACTTCTTACCATTTTTATCCTATTCTTTGCCATTGCCTTAAGAACAAATATGAGTTTCTATAAAACCTGAATCCTAACATCTGAATCGTGGAATTTTTTCCCCTTATAATTGTAGCACTATCCTTATATGCCTTTCTTTCTGCTGTCAGAAGTCAGAATTGGTCACCAGGAAGAGAGGTCAATGCAGAAGAAATACAAGCTGGGAGCGCATTTAGCTTAGAATCTTAGAAAGACTTCTGATTGGCTGAGCCTGTTCCAGTGCAGTGAACAGATACTCATGGCGTGAAGTGTGTTGTATGAACACACTGGTGAGAGTACAGCAGTGAGCAAAGAATGGACATTATATGAACATTATGTTTGACATAAAACACTTGGGGGATGTGAGGGCCACCTGACTGTGACATCTGTCACCTCATTGATCTCCAGGGTCAATTTGGCTGATCTGGCTGGATGGGCAGGTGTCCCCCTCCTCCCTCACTGTTCCAGCTGCATTCCTTCCCAGTCTGTGTGTTTAGTCAAAGAGGATGATCTTCCCTGAAGTGAGGAGGACCATTCTTAGGCCAAGATCATCTGAGTAGCTGTGCTCCCTGCTAGAACCTCCAAACATGCTCCCAAGACAACACTGCAGAACATTATAATAGTACAGTGATTCAGGGTGTGATATTAAGTTAACCACTGACAGAGTTATGTGCAGCATAAGGCTGCTTCAGCCAGTGATGACCTGCACATATAATGCTGGTCCCCTAAGACTATGTTGCCTGGGGACATAGTAGCAGTCTTAGTGTGTGCAATATACTCTGTGATATTCACACAAGTACTAACTCACAGGGCATTTCTCAGAATGTATCCTGTTAGGTTATGGATACACACACACACACACACACACATACACGGTTATTATTTTTACTTTAGAATGATATAAGAGTAGTACACCTTCAGTACAATCCATGCCTCAAAGTTTGGTCTTTTCCTGGGCTAGTGACACATGGTATCATACTCTCTCATGATGGTAATTGTTAGGCATTGCCTTCATGCAGTTAAACAATGGATCCACTACAGTGTGCTGTGCTATTAAGTTCAATAGGTTGGGTGTGTTCAATACGTTTTCAAGTTACAATGGCTCTATGGGTACATGATCTCATTATAATGATCAAGGTGCATATATGGCTTTCCTTCTTTAACATGATTCTATTAGGGAATGAAGGTTTCTGCACTAAACTATATGTTCAAATCTTAATCTCTAGTGTCTTAAACTGTTCCTGTGTTTAGAGGCAGGGTCTTTCAAGATGTCATTAAGATAAAGTGAGTTCATTATGGTGGGTTCTGATCAAGCATGACTGTCTTCTTGTAAGAAAAGGAGATTAGCGTATGGACTATACACAGAAAAGGGACGTGTGAAGACAAAAGGAAAATTCAGCCATCAACAAGCCAAGCAGAGAGGCCTCAGAAAGAACTAGCTCTGCCAACATGTTGGTCTAGGACCTGTGGCCTCCAAAACAATAAGAAAGTACGTTCCTATTATCTAAACTATCGAGTCTATGGTACTTTGCTATGACAGCAGTAGAAGACGATTATCATCTCCTATCAGGTTCTGTAACTAGCCAGGACAGGGACTGTTTCTATGTTTCCAGCTGATGCTTGAGTGCCCTGAGGAAGGTAATGATGAACTATAATTGCCAGTGTGCTTGAGTTATAACAAGAGATGTGCTGTTCAATTTAATTGATTTACTTTTGAGACAGGGTCTCATGTAGCCTTGGCTGGCATTGAACTTACTATGTAGCTGAGGATGCTGTTGAGTTTTTCTTAACTCTCTGGCCTCTACCTGCCAAATGCTGAGACTATAGGTCTGTGTTACCATGCCCACTTTAGTCAATGCTAGGGACTGAACCCAGAATTTCATGCATGTAAGGCAAGTGCTTGACCTGAAGTCACTTAACTTTGCAGCACATAACAAATAATCCATAAATATACATTTCAACACTATAGGGCTTTCTCTGTAAAGTCTGGGATGAAACTTCAAGGTTAACACTACCCTCCTTCTAAATCTTGGTTACTTTGCATAACATAATATCTTCCTGTGACTATCATTTTCACATTTCTTTATGGCTAAATAAACATAAGCAGATCATATATTTTTATCACCCTCTCTGTGTGTGCGTGTGTGTATGTGTGTGTGCACACACGTGTGTGTATTGGTCATGAAACTAGAAAAGAAGAAGCAAGAGAGGAGTGCTCAGCACTATTACACCTTCTAAAACTCAGGGTCCATTGCGGAAGAGGTGGCAGAAAGAATGTAAGAGCCAAAGGAAGGGTAGGACTCCTTACAACGTGCTCCTCCAGACACAAAAATGGCTTGGATATCCATGATCTCACAGTGCCTGACACTACCTACACAAGACCACCATAATAGGAGGAAAAGATGATGACATCAAAATGATAGAGAGACTGATTGAGAGGGAGAGGGGATATGATGGAGAATGGAGTTGCAAAAAGGAAAGTAGGGGGAGGGAAGGAACTACCATGGGTTATTGTCTGTAATTACGTAAGTTGTCAATAAAAAATAAATTAAAAAATAAAAAACCCTCATAATTCATAAAAAAGAAACCAAAAAAAAAAAGAGACTATGAAAAGGGAAAATGTGGTCTTTAGGGGACAGAGAAAAAAAAGAGGGTACTAGAATACATGTGATAAGACAGTAGAATGAGGGCTACAGGGGAGAGAAAAAGGACTGCAGGGAAGTGGGTAGAGGGATGCAGGAGGAAGATCAACAAAAACTATGTATAAAATGCCATAAGGAAAGCCATTACTGTGTTTTTCAATTTCAAAAAACTAAAAGCAAAGTGTATTAAAGAGTCATTCTCAGTAGGGTGTAGTGCCATATGCCTTTAGACCCAGCACTTGGGACGGCTGAATTAGCAGGGAGATCACCTTGACTTCGAGGCCAGTCACAAACTACAAATTGAGTTACAGGTCGGTCTGGGCTAGCATGAGATCCTACCTCAAATATAACAGTAACAAATACCACCACAACCAAGTCATTATCCCAGGCATGGGGAGTCCAGTCAGAATCGACACCTTCGACCCAGCATCAAGAGGTGAAGCAGTCAAATCTTTCCCAACCTTTTCTTTCTAAGCCCAGGGCTTGAAAACAATGGGCTCCCTGGAGTCTAAGTGATAATTATTTCAATTATCTTCACTGTCATAGCCCTTAGTACCTACCAGGAGCTATTTAAAGGATGAAGAAACAGAAGTGCTGGTGGTTCCTGACCCCAGTGCCAGCTTAACTCAACAGATAACTGACTCTGCTTCTCCCAGTAGAAAGTGCCAAGCCACCAAAATTTTAGAACTTATTATGATACAGAGAGGGATGCAACAGGGTGACCTGTTAAAGGATTAAAATTGTGCCTATTTTATGGAGTAATTCTCTTACTTTCTAGCCCTTTAAATTCAGTTTCTACTATAGACTTCTTAAGGAAGAAGAAAAAAACATTTACAGCACATAGGGAGGCATGGGCTGGGGAGAGAGTTCTATCAGTAAAGTGCTGACATGGTCATCCGAGTTTGATTGGCAAAACCTATGTAAATGCTGGGTGTGGCACCACATTATCTATAACCCCAACACTAGGGAGGCAGGGACCAGTGCGTCCTGGAGCTCACTGGCCAGCCAATCTCGCCTCATCAGTGAATACAGATCCTGTCTTAACGAGGTAGTTGGAATCCCCGGTGATGATACCTGAGATTATCCCTTGGCCTGCATGCACATACATGTTCACATGTCCACACACATGCACATACCACACATACACATATAAACATGACTACACACATGAATACATCACGCACACACACATGCATCACTTCCCCCCAAATCTCTATGGAAGCAAAAGCAAGCTCGCTCTGCAAGAAAGAAATGCCAGTGGGTATATAAGAGACCCCAGAGGTACTCTGTGTACTCATGAGATTCTACCTCAAGGACGGAAGAGAAAGCACTTCACATCTGTGGTTGTGACATGACCATGAAGTTCCTAACTCAATGTCTACTTGTGCTCCATGGTAACTTGTGTCATTTCTACCCTTTCAATGCGCTACAAAATTGTTTCAACTGCCTTTGTTTTTCCCTGAAGAATGTGACGTAGTGTGTCCCCCCTTCGGCACATGTTCAGCGCCAGCAGAGTAGCAAACCTGGCCTTTTCCTTGTGAAGGAAGCAGGCTTAAAGACGCTGCCCCTCCTTTGCCGCTGACCTACCTGGCGATTTCAAAGAGGGAGGGGCTGCACTCACTTTCTATGCTACACACGTACCAAATTACCGCAGCACCGTTTAGTAGTTTCAGGAGACACACAGTCCTGTTTTCAGTCCCGCCACAGCTTATCTGGGCTGTTTCATTCGGACTCTCTTTGTGTGTAGGCAGAAGCTGGGCAGTGATCATGTCTGAGCTTCACTGGGGTCTTCTATGCTCATTCAGTCATGGCTGGGAACTCAGTTCCTTGTGTTTGTGGCACTCCAGTCATTGTGGGTATGGACAGTTCCAAGTGGCCTTATCACAACGCCATAGCTTATCTCTTCAAAGCTAGCAATGGGATCTAACTTAAGGGAGGACCATTCCTCTTTTTGTTCAGGATTGGAAGCTTTATTGAGATTTTTTTTGGGGGGGGGGGCGGTGGGGACAAATTACAGTTCTACAGAGTCAGTGTGTTTGCTTTGTTAAATTCTTTTTTAATGTTTATTATTATTGTTTTCAACATATTTTGTATGGATACATGATGTGTTGGTACCCTCTTTGCCCTCGTCCCTGCCCCCATTTCAATGGGAATGCTCAGTGGGGTCCTAGCTCCTCTTTGAAGAGCTTTTGTTTGATTAGGTCAGGTCTATTCAGGATGACCCCCCTTTTACTGAATCAAAATCAAATGACTTGAACCTTAATTATATCTTCAAAATCTAGTCACATGTACCTCACCATACCCTTATCCAATGACATGCAGAAATCTAGCCCAATCACAAGGGAGAAGAGACTGAACAGGGAATATACCAGGACGAAGAAATTTTGAGAGTTCGCCATAGCGGCTAATACCTTTTTTAACTTCAGAAAAACTCAGAGTTCTAACCCTTTCTTATAATGATAAAAGTGAGCATTTTAACTATTTTAAAGTATACACTTGTGTGGATTTAATACATTTGGGAGGTTGTATAGCCATCACTATTATTGAATTTCAGGACATTTCCATCATCACAAAATGAAACTCTGTACCTCCCAACCTGTCTTCTCTTAACCCCTGTCACTCACTGGTCTACTTTCTGTCCCTATGGATTTACTTCTCTTGAGCATTTAATCCAAATAGAATTGTACAGCATGTGGTCCTTTGTGATAGCTTTTCTCTCGTATTTAGCATAGTATTTTCAAGGTTGGCCTGTATTGTAGCATATATCAGCACAGTGTTCTTGTAAATGAAATAATATTCCATTGCTCTATTCTTTTGTTTGTCCATTCATCAGTAGATAGACATTTGAGTTGTTATGAACAAAAAGAATACAGTTATGCACACTTTGTATACACATTTTTAAATGGACATGTGTTGTTTTTTTTACTTTGGGATATATATAATAGGATAACTGGGCTATGTAAGTATGTATGTAAGTAACTCTATGCCTATTTTTTTGAACTAAATTTTAATTTGAGACTCCATAGAAATTAAATTAGAACCAAGCAAGTACAAATAAAATGTATTTTCATAGTTATCACAAGCCAGAGGAAAAAAAATCTTTTATATTTTAAACTTCCCAAGGACAGTGGACAATTACTGTCGTCTCTCATTATGGTAGGCTGGGGAAAGGCCTGTTCTAACCCCAGGTCCTATGAATGTCTTAGGTTTTGTCACCGTGGAGAGTACAGGTTGCAGGTGGAATTAAGAATGTTCTTTAGTTATTCAGAGGTGGAGAAACTATCCTGAACTACCCAGCTGTGTCCTGCCTATCTATCCACAGGGTCTTTATCAATGGGAGTGAGTAGTGAAAGAAGGGGAAACCATAGGGACGTCAGTATGAACAAAGCTGGCCTGTCTGGACTGTCTTTGACGGTGCAGGATACCAGCCAGAGACTGAGGTTGGCTTCTAGAGTCTGGAGAGAACAGTGATATTGATTATTCCAGAGCCCTCTGAAGGAAATGGTCCACTGACATCTGGATATTAGCTGAAGAGAGGAAACACTCCAGAATTCTGACCTCTAGGACTGTATAGTAATAAAAAATCTGTATTGTTCTAAGTTATGAAGTTTCTGGTGATTTGTTATAGAAGTCACAGAAAAAAAAAATAAAAAAATTTAAGCCTTCTCTTACCCCTAATATTGTAATTGTCTATGAAGGAGTCACACTTAATGTCTCTTAATGGCACCTGATTATATCACTTCTCTGTTCAAAATTATTCACTTACTGTTTACAGTTCTTAGGAATACAGTCCACACGTTTAATGTGACCTAAAGGTTGTGGTAGTCTAGTTCTGGCAGTAATATGTAGCCTCACCTCACATCAACCCTTGTATATGGTAGTGAAATAGTTCGATATCAGTGCTCCTTCCTTGGCAGCACCCTCTTTGCCTGCTCCTCTCAAACTCTAATGCTGTGAGTCCCCACTAGGCGATCTCGTAAGTTCTTGCATATCCCTATGAGGACTTCAAGCAGTCAACAGCTAGTGTACTGCACATCTCTCCTGAACAAGTGATTCACTTACTTGCTCATTCAGTTTGCTAAGGACTTACTACATCATATGTTCCATATATGGGTATACGGACAGACTATATTTTATCATGTATAGTATAATTGTACATATAGTGGATTTCACTGTAACATTTTCATACCTACATATAGTTATTTTGATAGCATACCTACCTTCCTATTTCCTTCTCTTGTACTTTCCTCCTACTTTTCCAGTGTCAGGCTACCTTGTTCATCACAGAGATCCAGTACTTCCTCTGACATACAGTAGGTACTTGATAAGCTTTTGAGTGAGTAAATACGTCTGTTCTTTTTAAAACCCTTGAAACACTTATATTGGTAAACGCACACTGCACACAATAAGTAATTCATCATTTGGAGGGGATATAGAGTTGAAACCTTGCACCATCTACTTGCATTTTGAAAAGGAAAATATGGACACAGGTGGCTAACATGTAACCTTTGACACTTGGTCTCTGGGGACCCCAATGACAGGCACACCTCATTTTGCTGCTCAAGCATACACAGATGCATATATGTGCAAAGTCATCCTCCAACATGAGTCATTTTTTATGTGTGTGTGTGCACTATGAAGACATGTGTGTTCATATGTGGATGCCTGGGCACGTGTGTGTGTGTGTGTGTGGGCGCGCGCGCGCGTGTGTGTGTGGAGGCCAGAGGCTGACTGTGGACGTCTTCTTCCACTGCTCTCTAGTTTACTGAGGCAAGGTTGCCTGCCAGCTTGCCCTGCCTTCACCCCCTGACGCTGGGATTACAGGTGGGTTGCCGTATCCACTGGCATGTTTGTGGGTCTTAAAGATCCAGACTCCAGTCTTCACACTTGTATGGCAAGAACTTTGTCCACTGAGCTGTCTCCCCCAATGTGAATCGTGTATGCACCTAGATAAACTCTTCACTGGGAAAGAAGCACTTGTGCATTGTTAATCACGGCTTGGTTTATGCAGGGCTCCTGCAGGGTGGGACCATCATTTGTGAGTCTTTTAAACTGATGTACAAGACATTATTTTTTTCCCATTCACTGTGTGATGAGCCTAAGTCCCTACTAAGAAATTCAAGCCTGGAGAAGTGGATAAATAAATATAAATGAATTCATTTGACAGAGTGACATTTTCATTTAATTAAGGCAGAAAATCTGCTCTAAAACAAATGATTGCTCCTGACAAAGAAGCAGACACAGGCTCTTAATTAATAAGCTTCTGATAGCTCTTCCCCAGGCTGAGAGAACATTTAGAAGGAGGGGGAGAAAGGGTGAAGGAGTTGGGGAAAGAGTTTTGCAAAGGAAGATGAAGCATAAGAGATAATGTACATTTACATTTTTTTAAAGAGAAGATTAAAGACCATTTACTTATGCTTTAATAAGCTTTATGTCCTGATAGATTAAACTCTATGTGTAAGAAAACAAAATTTCAAGTCTCAAGAGATAGTCAATATTTTTTATGATAAGAAACAATATTAGGTCAACAAAATTTGTTCTAACAATTGATCTCTTCCTTTTAGGATGCAGTTTGAAGTACACACATGACAAAAGGAGGATCCAATCTGTGACACTTACAAGGGTACATATCTAATATGTGAGAATAATAGCCACGTGTGCAGTTAACAGTGACTGAGGGACACGGTAGAATCCACAAGAGGAAAAGGGGGTAAATAGAAAAGCATGACCAAATGCTTCTTGAGTATTTTCAGAATCTCCACACAGACGCCAACCCTGTTTGACAGGATTTCACACTACACATCAATTTGTTTCTGTGGTATGATCTGGAAGGAGGGAGTACTTGAATGTGTAAATCAATGAACACCACATCACCTCTCACATTGCAGACACTTGAAACCCTGGAGGTCACCATCAGTATTTCCTCTGCATTCGTTTTTACTGACTCGATCAATTTCTATTAAATCAATCAAAATAGCAGCTAGCAAAAATTTCACGTCATTGATTAAAGATTAAGATTAATCCAGATAGTTGAGGGACATCAGAAAATGCGAGGTTGGCATTTTTTTGCTTCATTACTATGTCAAGTTGGGAGATGACTTTGATTGTACAGTGTCTCCAAACCCCAGGAATGCAGGAGGCAGCTCAGAAAAACCACTGCCACCCCTTTCCAGCAGCCACAAATAAGAGGAAATGGAAGATAAAAGGTGATAAGTATGGGTTTAGTATGTTTGATAAACAATCTATTAAATCTTTTACTTGAGTAGGCACTAGTGTTAACTTGTGAAAGTGCATCACAATTAAGTTGTAAGAATGAAAAAAGAAAAACCAACCAGGTCTTTGGAATAAGAGATACTTGACTAGACTTGACTAGATGATAGGATGCTCATACATTTGGTCAAATATGATTTTGGATGGACCCCTGAAGGTGTTTTCAGATGAAATAAACCTTTGATTCTATAGTCAGAGCCAAGGATATGCCCCCATTGAGTAGTGTTGGTGGTTTACCACCCCATAAGTAAGAGGTCTAAAATATTAAAAGTCTGATGTTTCTGCCTAATAGCATCAAGTTGGGTCATTTTATTTTCCTTAATCTTGTACCTGCACTGAAACATTGACTTTTCTTGGGATTTTAATTTGCCATATTTTTGGCATCTTCTTGCCATTCTACCTCTTTTTCAGCTTACTTTTGGTTCTCTTACTTATAATTAACTTTTTCCCCAAACTCCTGAGCCCACTAAGCTTCTTCTTCACCCTTGGATTTTCTACCACTGGACTAGGTGAAGGCATGCCCAGAAAACTGGAGGAATATTATCTCTAGGTATGGCTATTAGGTTGTTTCCAGGAGAGATCAGCACTTGAATCAGGAGGGTGAGTGAAGAGGACCGCACTTCACCAATGCAAGGTAGGTTCCCAGTAAATGCTTTAAATTTTTTTTTCTTGGGCTGGAGAGATGGCTTAGCATTTAAGTGCTTGCCTGTGAAGCCTAAGGACCCTGGTTCGAGGCTCGATTCCCCAGGACCCACAATAGCCAGATGCACGAGGTGGCGCATGCATCTGGAGTTTGTTTGCAGTGCTGGAGGCCCTGGTGTGCCCATTCTCTCTCTCTCTCTCTTTCTCCCTCTTTCTCTCTCTGTCACTCTCAACTAAATAAGTAAAAAAAAAGAACAAAAAAATTAAAAAAAAATTTCTTTATTTGAGAGGGACAGACAGAGAAAGAGGGAGGGAGGGAGAGAGAGAAAGAGAGAGAGAGAGAGAGAGAGAGAGAGAGAGAGAATGGGCACACCACAGCCTCTAGCCACTGCAGACGAACTCCAGATGCATGCAGCACCTTGTGCATCTGGCTTACATGGGTCCTGGGGAATCGAGCCTTGAGCCGGGGTCCTTAGGCTTCACAGGCAAACGCTTAACTGCTGAGCCATCTCTCCAACCCCCATAAGTGCTTTTTAAATAAATTATTGAATGAGTGTCTCTGTTTTGATTATAATGAAAAGACAAATGAAATGAAAAGTAGAAACTAATGATGAAGGATTTGTTTCAGAGGAGGACAAAAGATTGCTTTTGGCTGGGACACAAGCTGGATTAATAGCTGTAAAACTTCAAGCACTGAAGCACTGAGATAAAAAATAGAACAAGAAGTGGAGGGGAGTTAGCTCTTACTCCTTAACGTGTCTCTTCTTACTTTTTGCACTTTTGCACATTGAAGCTACTGATTCTTAGGCTTTGGGACCAAGGCACTTACACCAATAGTTGCTCCTATTCTTGGGTTTTGGTCTTGGGCCAAAGGAACCACCAACTTTTCTGGTTTCTTAGCCTGCAGGTGGCAGGTCATAGGACATGCCATCCTCTTATAATTGCCAGTCAATTCCCATAGTATCTTTATATCTATCTATCTATCTCTCTATCTATCTATCTATCTATCTATCTATCTATCTATCTATCTATGATCTATCAATAGGTTCTGTTTCTCTGATAAAACCCTAATAAAACCTCAGAGTAGCCTGTTCCTTCCAACTAGGACATTTTTTTTCTCTCCAAAGTCCCCAGGAGCCAGCTATTTATTTATTAATTTGTTTGTTTGTTTATTTGTTTATTTATTACTAGATCTCAGTTTCCTGTGGAAGAATTTTCTGACTTGTTGGGGCCAAGTAAATCCCTTTGCTTACTCACTCTCCAAAGCATAATTAATGTCCCCTTTCATTTCACTCACCCCTTTACTATAATTCTTTGTTGATGAGAGACTTCTCATTAAAATGCAAATTACATGTATATGAGCATCATGTCTATCTTACTATTTCACCAAAACTCTGTAAAGTCCTCCCACATGGCAAAGAGTAAATATTCAGTTTTTTCTTATTTGAGAGAGAGAATTGGCATGTCAGGGCCTCAGCCACTGCACTCAAACGCCAGACACTTGCGCCACCTAGTGGGCCTGTGAGACCTTGTTTTTGCCTCACCTTTTATGGCTTATGTAGATCTGAAGAGAGATTGAACCTGGGTCCTTAAGCTTCACAGGCAAGCGCCTTAATCACTAAGCCATCTCTCCAGCCCAATATTCAGTTTTATACTAAATATATTATTATAGCAGAGTGCACCTCTCCAGAGCTCTTAGTTCCTTGGCAACTTTATATTTGTTTGATGGTTGAAAAGAAAGTAAGCACATTCTCCTAAGTCTAAGTCCTGCCTTAGTTCAGACAAAACTTTCCCTTGATGCCCATCTGGATAATTTATTTGCTTACCTCTGTCACTCCTCATCTCTTTCTTTGCTACAACACTTTATATACAAATGTCTCTTTTATTTGACTTTGAAAGAAAGAATTCTTCTTTGTATAACCCCTAACAGAGTGCATACAGAAAGTGCTTGGCACAGGTAGGATCCTAGTAAATGCTTTTTAAATAAATTATTGAATGACTAACTCTGTATTAATATAATGAAAAGGCAAATGAAATGCAAAGTGGAGACTAATGATGAAGGATTTGTTTCATAGGAGGACTAAAGATTGTTCTGGTTGGGTCACAATCTGGATTAATAATTGTAAAAATTTAGACTCCATTTACAGTTTAGTTCATGTATATGGTACATTCTTAAATTGGTATATGGAAACATTGGTGAAGAAAAGATTTAAATATCTGGACTGTATTATGTCTGTTACTGAGGCTTTGTGACCTCACAGAAAAAGGCTACAGAGAAATTGGATAATCTGCAATAGAAGGGACAGAACTCCTAAATTACATGGTTGCTATATTACCCTGTTTCTTTTCAGAATAGTCTACTTAATTTCACTTCTGAAAATGGCTTTGACTTCGCATCTAGTCCACATGACAGTGTCTTCATACAACTGCCTTTCCAAAACCCATAAGACATTGAGCCAACAGAGACCAGACTGCAGTGTGTATACTCACCCAGAAGAAAGAAACCAATGTCAATTGTAGAAAACCCAAGATGCATCTGTCTTCAGCGTAACATGAGTCATTGGAAAGCCTTCAAATTTATACTCAAACCATAAGGTGAGGGTGATATCAGGTCATGACCATCCTACATAGTCCAAATAAGACATGTTAAATATCTTGTTCCATCTAGAACATTTGAATGAAAAAGGGTCTTCACCATTCTGAGACTGGTAAGGGAGAATTCCTGGTTGAACAAGTCTAAGGCAAAACAACAAACAGCATGTGGACACTTCTCTCATAAGCTGGTTATAGATAAAGCCAGGGGCCATAGAGCAGGCACTTTTTTTCTAAGAGGAAAAGTTCAACAGACAAAATGTCAATGTGAAGCCTTATTCCAAGCAAAGTATCTTCTAGAATGAACTAGCCATAATGGACTCTGAGAATGAAAATGAAATTAGTGGGTGTTAACTAGGGCATACATGGCATCATTCTAAACATAAACTGACATGTGATTTTCATAATCCCTAAAAGATAGCTGTGTTTAGGCTTCTATATATAAAGCTCATACTAAGGAGAATTTCTCTGACAGCTTAAAGAGTTGATAAAATTAGAAGCATTCCTCTCCACGAAATTTGCGTAATAGGGCATGAAGATTTTTTGAAGTGTGTCAAGGGAAAGCTTAAGGAAGTAGCTGTTTGAGGAAATGCTGTCTTGGAGCAAATTAGGAAGGAACATGTATTTGGAAGATCCCAATCAAGTGACACTGCATGAAGTAATGAAGGACCCACACCACAGAGGAAAAATCAACCTATTCATCCGACATCTTTACCAGTATGAGCTATGGAGCAATCAAATATGTCCCATGGGAAAGGATTACTTTATGATAACTGGACAATGCCACTCAGGAGAACATTTAAGAATTGAAATGTAATGCAAAACAGTGAGGGTGGTTATTTTACATACAGATGACTCAATGGTTAAAGCCTCAGTACCTGAGTTCATATTCTCAAGTCCTGCATAGAAGTCTTAAAAGCTGTAAGTCATGGAAGGCAAAAATGGGAGGTGGAGGCATGAGAGTTTCCGGGATGCTTGTGGGCCATCTTGCCTGGCAAATATAGCAGTGAGCAAGGAGAATGAGAGCATGCCAAAAGAAGGTGAAAGGTGAGCATTGACACCTCGGACTGGTCCTCTGCCTTCTACACACATACTGTCATATGTGCATGCCCACACTTGCCCACACTCACACACACATAGACAATATATGCACACGCACAGCATATGCACACACACATATACATGTGCACATACATACAGCATGTGCACACACACATACATTATGCACACACACACATCATATGCACACATACATACATCATATGCACACACACATACCAAAAAATACTCAGAAGGTTATGATAATGATGATAACACAGTCATGAGAAGGATAGGGAGCAGGAGAAAGAGGAGAAGGAAAAACTATGAATAAAGAGATTCCTGGGTACTGCTGCTTCTGGAGAAAGATGATCTACAAATGGCTTTGTAACACTCTTACTTTCTTCTCATAATTTCACACTACAATTAATATTGTATCTACTACAAGAAGATACACTGACACATCTTTGTAATGGCATGTGCTTCTCTAACCTCATTGCTAGATCATGTCCCCTTTTAATCGCCACTACCTACCACAGGGCTTGATGCTCACAGGGAAAAGGACAAATGGGTCCTCTGTGATAAGTAAGCCATTATCAGCGTGAACAAGGTGGAGAGCTCACAGAATGGCCATGCTGTTTCTGCTAGAGACATGAAGTGAGGCTTTTGAGAAGGCGTGGAAACTCACCAGTGCTAGAACTTTTCACATGTTTTATTAACTCATAATCATAAAACACCTATTAAGTAGATCTTACCCTCTTTTTACAACTGAAGTATCATTATATTTAGAGAGTAACTTTCCCAAAGTTAATGTATCTATGAAATAAATGTCTAGACGTCTTTCTGTAAGATACTAACAAATTTGGTGTGTTTTTTTTTTTCTGTGAGCAATTAGGAGCCACCAAATGTTTAAAGGATAGAAATAAAACTGTCAGAAACATGTTTACATTAACTAGGGCAACAGAAGTGGAAAGAAAATTGAGGAAGCAGGGTAGACACTAGAGACCAGGGCTAACTAGTAGGTAATCCTAATGTCCCGGGAAAGTGTTCTAGAAGGGTGAGTTGACACAGTGGCAGGGTGGTGACGAGGCAGAGAAATGCTGGAAACACACTGATCAGCAGAACTCAAGATGTGCTTATGCATTACATGCAAGCGGTGCGAAGAAGGTAATCATTACGGGCGACTCCGGGCCGTCAATGTCAGGAACAGGAGTGTCAGCCCTGAGGTATTAGTTCCTTTTGTGTAATTGTGACTAAAACTCAAAGGCGGCAATATTTACTTTAGCTCTTCCAGAGTCCAGCATGTCAGGGAGGACATGGTGGTGCAGCTCACATCCTGGTGGCCAGGAAGCAGCACAGGGAGTCAGAGCAAGACACAGCTTCCAGGGACACTGTCCCCCTCTCTCAGTGACTTCCTTCCTTCAATCAGGCCCTACCTTCCCCAGTTCCCCCATCTCCTAAGAACCTACTCAAGTTTTGAAGCCGTCAACATTAAGTCATTCTTTGAGGTCAGAGCCCTTGTAATTTAATGTCACTGGAAATGCCCTCAGACACACACCTTCAGGCAAGTTCTGCTGACCTCATAGGTGTTTCTCAATCGAATCAAGCAAACTGAGATTAAACATCACACAGGGGAAGGTTGAGTCAGGGAGATGGTGGGACACACATTGGGGTTGCAGAGAAGACTGTACCACTAGTCTGAGAAGGAGCCAGTAGAACCAGACCAGTGGAAGCAGGAGAGTCATTGTGACACACACGAAGACAGGTAAGCACCAAGGAGGAAGAGCTAAGCAGTACTCGATGATAGTGAAGGGTTGAGTATGGAGAGAACTGGCACGTGAACATCAGGTTTGTGGCAGCAATGATGCCACACCACACTTGATCAAAGATGTGAAAGAGCCTGGAATTCAAGTAGTATAAATCAAGAAATACTAGAAAATAATACATACTTCACAAAGGACTAAGCGGGAATCTGAAGCTCATATTTTCTGTCCCAGGAGTAGGAAATATTATTAGTTTTGGGAGAGCCATTATTGTACTGCCTAGTATACAGATGTAGGGGAAATTTAGGAACTAAGTTAACATTTCAAGTACTTGACACTGATTTTCCTATGAGATTGCTTAAAGAGGCACTCAAGAACCCAGGGACCTCTGAAGCCAGCAGAGGGTCTAGAAAGCACCAACTATAATATGTAGGGCTACAAAGATCCAGCTGTGCTTCGCAGGGAAGATCTGCAGTCCCTGTTACTTGGAAGGAATGCAAGGCCAAGCCTGCATGGACTAGACAGAGTGAGTTCGAGTCCAGCTTTGGGAAGTGAGTGAGCTCCTGTCTTAAAGTAAAAAGTAACAGAAAGAGGGCCAGGGATCTGGCTAATGTTTACAGCACTTGGCTAGCATGCACTAGGCCCAAGGGTCAATCAACAGCATAGCAAAACAAACAAAAGTAAATGGTGTAGTTGATTTTTCAGAAAATCTTATAATATTTTAACAAGTAATGCAACCAGTCTCTAATTCTGTCTTTCTGTTCTTATTATCTTACGAATATTGACCTGACGGTTGCTTTTGAGGCAAAACATGTGATAGCAATTAGCGGTTTTACTTCTTGATGCTAACCCAACTCAATGAAAACCAATGTTTATATTGAAGCCTTTATGTGAATGCTTACAGTATCTTTATTGGTGTTCTAAAAAAATAAAATAAAACAAAACTGTCGATAGTCCTTATGTCCCCCAACTGGGGGAAGGCGTAACACATTGTTGATATACATCCAATGGCATACTCAGCAATAAAACCAAATGGAAAAATGACACACGCCATGGTTTTACCGAAGTAAGTAAGAAAGAAGCCAGACCGCGGTTTCACGTACATCACATTCTGAAAAAGGTTTAACTATAGAGACAGAAAATGCTGGTGGCTGTCAAGAGCTGGTAGTGAGAGGGGCTGACTCTAAAAGGAAACTGGAGGAGCATTCTCTGGAAGGATGGACCTTTCCTTTCCTGTGGGGAGGGTATCCCTTCATTAACAGTGACACCCAATTGTAAGTATTTAGCCATCCCAGCAGAACTGTGCGTTAAAACTAGGAAATTGTACTGTACATAAATTATACCTTAATAAAAACAACGAGGAAAAATATTTGGGTGGGCTTTTGGACAACTGGGATCTAGTTCCAGTTATGCCACTGTCTAGATGTGACACCATAAAGAATCCTCCTTGAATTCTCATTGAGTGGTCAGATCTATGGAATGAGAATAGATAATTTCACGGGAGGCTCTTGCTGTGTTCTACAAATGTCCTTCTTTCAACAGGAAGAGGGAGCAGATGGCTTACTTCATCAGATAGCCTACTTCAGTTGCTGAAACATCACTTAAGAGGAAACGGGACTGAGATATCTAAACTGTACACGTGGCTCTGAAAAGTCTTCTTGGATTCAAATGCAATGTTTCTAAATTTTCTTTCCCAAGGATGGAGCTTTGGGAAAGTCCATCTGGCCATGCAATTCCCAACTAAATTTTGACACATACATTTGAACAAAGTAGAAAAAGTTCTTTGGGAAACACTAATGTTTAATGAGCCTTGGTTAAAAGTAAAGCTCTTCTTTTCTTCACTTTGCAGACACATAATTATAGACATTTGAAGATGACATCATTTATTATCATCATCAGCCTTATTTGCAACATGGGATTGCTTTCTATTGCCCAAACTCACTCAAATCTCACTTGCTCATACAGTTTTTATACCATCCATGTCTCTGTGTGTGAGAACGGTACTGGAAGGGACACTCCAGGAGTGGGGCCTTACTACAGAACCTCTGGGTTTGTGGGAAGCACTTATAATTTCGAAGGGAAAAGACCAACTATATAAACAAGTATCTTGAGGATGATATAGGAAGCGTACATTCGTGATTCTGTACAGCATGAGACCACAGATTGTGGCTTAGTCATTGTTTTAATTGAGATTAAACAACATGACAGTAAACTTACCATTTTAGTCACTAAGTGTAAAGTTCAGTACTGATAAATATATTGAAGTTACAGTACAACAGATCTACATAACTTTTTCATCTTACACAACTGCAACCCTGTGCTCATGAATGTGAATTCATTCCTGCCCTTCCAGTTCTTGGCAGCTCCTCTTTCACTTGTCTCTATGATTTGTGCTAGATCCAACATATGAATGAAACCTTACACCTTCTTCTGCAACTAGTTTATTTCATTTACATTATGACCTAAAGGTTAATTTGAGTGGTATTATGTGCCTGGATCTTCTCCATTTTATCTATACCTCATATTTTCTTAATCCATTCACCCGAAGATGTATCCTTGGGATCCTTCTCTTGGTTATTGTGAATATGCTTTAATGAACACTGTGTGCCAATATTTGTTCAAGACAAGATCTTGGTTTGAACTCTTATGGCCATATGTCAAAAAGTAGAAGTGGTGGATTACATGATAATTCTATTTTTTAATTTTCATAGGTACTTTCTACATTGTTTTCTGTAACGGCTGAGTCTGTATTCCTACTATCAGTGCATTGGGGCCCAAACTTCTCTACACCTTGCTAACATCTGTACTTATTTCTGTTACTTCTGTTGTGCTATCAGTCACCAGTTTTGTTTAAGTTTATCAGTCATCATCTGAAAAGAAAACATTCTAGAGCATTATTGTCAAAAACAGCTCTGACAGATAAAGTAAAGTCCTCACCACATGCCATAAAATAGGAATGAGGCAGTTTATGCTGATCAAGGAATGATACAGTACTGTCCAAACCTATCATACAAGAGGATTGATGATACAGTATAAAGGGCATTATTTAAAACTTGATTCTGTTTTTCCCACAGACAGCCCACCAGATACATGCCACAGTTCTGTAAAGATATGCACCCTCTTTGGTAGGGTATCCTTTGATGAACAGCACAGTTCTAAAAATTCATTCTCTTCATGTATAGTAGCTAAAAATATTATGGGAAAAATCCCCACAAAATAAAACTTCATAACCACTGCATTCACACAAAACTGACCAAATGGAGGCAAACAAGACACAACCTAAGTAGCATTTTTCCAAATCTGTCATCTTTGACTGGTGAGAGCTACAAGGAAAGGAAGGAGAGGCCAAGCAGTGTTTTAAAGCTTCAGACCACAGTCAGTACCTAGCAGGACTACAGTCAGAAGTGGCCTTCCTAACAGATGTGACGTAATACGTCACTGAGGTTTTGATTTGCATTTCTGTAAGGAGTAGTGATGAATGAATTTTCATATGTTTTTAGCTGTTTGTATAGCTTCTTTGGAGAATTATCTAGTCAAGTTCTATTCTCACTTAAAACTTCATTATTTTTTCTTGCTTTTGCTTACTTATAAAAAGTTCCTTACATAACCCCATATCAGATATATAACTCAAAAATTAGTTCCCATTACATAGGTTGTCTTTTCACTCTGCTTCCTTTTATGTATGTCAATAATTACTATTTTTAAAAAATATTTTATTTATTTATTTATTTGAGAGAGAAAGAAAGAGAGAGAATGGACATGCCAGGGCTTGCAGCCACTGCAAATGAACTCCAGACACATGTACCATCTTGTGCATCTGGCTTATGTGGGTACTGGGGAATCGAACCTGTGTCCTTAGGCTTTGCAGGAAAGCTCCTTAACTGCTAAGCCATCTCTCTAGCACACCAGCAATTATTTTTTAAGTAAAGTTTTATTGGGACAAAGCTCTGCTCAACTCATTTAAGTATTGTCTGTGATTACTTTTGCACAGTGGGTAAGGTGCAGCTGATGGCACATGAATTGTAAAGATTAAAATACTATCTGGTCCTTTGTAAAAAATGCCAACTTCCAGCATATGTATGTCATGATCTGTAGTGTATCATTTACACATAAAATTTCATTCAATAATCACTCTGAGATGGGACTATTTCCCAATTTCGTAGTTCAGAGGCAGTGAAATGTAGTGGGTAAAAGCTTGCTCTGGAGTCCGACAGACCTGTGCCACGCTTTGTGGACATGTTACTTAATTTCTCTATCCTCACTTTTCTCTATATGCACACAGACTAACAGTTTTGGCCACAGTAAGCAAAATATGAAGAATTAATTGACAGCTAGCACATGCTTTGTATATAGTAAACATTTCATACTACTTAGGCATATAAACACATCATTCAGTATTGCACTCCAAAAGCAATGTGCACTACTGAAATGCTAAGTATGCCCCTGATAATCTTGATTATGGATCAGTGTGAAGGATCCTAGAATACTTTGTACCACTCCCCTCACATGAATCAAGCAGGAAGTATCACAGCGACTTTCCAGTTGCGTGTTATGTTTTGCAAGATGCAACTGGATGCATCCTAACCCAGGCAAATTTACAGTAGGGATATTTAATTAAGGGAGGCTACAAGATTAACATCCTGGCTGTTCCAGTGGAGAGGAGCTAGATGACCAAAGGAGATCATCGCCCTAAAGGCATCAAAGGAATAACATGTAATCAAGGCTAAATATTGCTTATTTTGGTTGAAAATACCAAGTAGTTAAGAGGTCACTGTTAGTGACAAAAGGAGAAGTCACAGGCCAGGACTTCAGCTGAAGAGTGGTTCTGGTATCAGAGGATGAGCTGCTCAGAAGCACCGGTCATGGCTCACTGACATTCAGTAAAAGCCAATATATTCACTATGCATCCATTTACCAGGCAATTAAAAAAATAACTGTCTCATATTTTTTTTTCTCTTTTAGTCAGAATTCAGAAGGAGAAGAAAAGAACAAAAAACTGCATTCTCCCTGTTGTGAACTAAAGTTCATGAAAAGTGCTGCATGTGATCACAGAGAGATGGGGTGTGGCAGGGTCAGAGCCAAAGCGCCTTGGGCTGCCTTTAGCCCCTTGATAGCCATTTGTTGCCCATGCCTGTGTCTGACCTGGCAGCCTTGGTCTATCAGTTGATCAGGTGAAACTTTTTTGGAATGTACTAACAGAACACTAACTTCTACCAAACTGAAGGCTAAGAATGGGATCAGATAGTTACCGAGACCAATAAGAGGAAATTTCCCATTTGCTGTGATGTTTACACCAATATATTTGAAAAGTGTCTTAGTTTATAACTTTCTTTTGTTCTATGACTATAAAAACTTCATGAAATTATTAACACACCAGAATATACAATGTTCAGCAAACTCAATCTGGGTTCCTATGCCATGGTCACTCACATTTAGATTCAGAATAAATTATCTCTTATTCTGAGGTGAGAGTTTTATTGACACTGTGTTAGGTTACCCACTGTTGCTAGGTGGTGCTGACTCGGTCCATTTGGGATCTTGTTGGCCCATAGTTACAGTCTAGTAGCCAACTGTGAGAAGACACTGTGGTAAAATCAAAACCCCAAGACAATTTTTTAAACAGCAACTGAACACAAGGAAGCTAGACATACATCTCCCACAAACACTACAGAATGAGTTTTCCGGTGTATGTATCCAATTTGGAAGTCTGGTTACAAATGACGTGTGTGTGTGTGTGTGTGTGTGTGTGTGTAATTTCAACACCTAAAAGAATGTTGTTTCCTTAAGAGACAAATCTTTAGCATGCACTCAGTTTCACTTTGGAATTGTTTTTCACATTTGTGGTTGCTTTTAAAAAATGTCCTCTACATGTATGGGATTTCAACTTTAGAGGATGAGGTTACTGTTTGGAAATGACAACAGAAAATGTTCGTTCTAGATCTTGCAAGTACGGTGAGTACTCAAGCACAGTGACACGAAGGGTCAGTTAGAAGAAAAGCCCAGCAAATAATACAATTTTGTGGCTGGAGAAGTGGGAGATGTTTTCTGCAGTGGGTCACATCCAATCACACAAATAAAAAGGAGACATCAAAGTAGAAAAGGGACTAGTTGAGCAGAAGGGGTTCAGCAAAAGGGGGTCAGGGAGGACAGTCAAGATAAGGTATTTGGAGGGAATTATGATCAAATTACATTATATACATTTATAAAAGTTGTTAATAAATAAAAGAAAAAATAAGCAAAGGATCTGAGTGGACTTTAGACCAACAAACACAGGAAGAGGTGCTCATGATCACCAGCTGTAGAGGAAATGTGAATCAAGACCTCAATGAGATTCCATCACACATACTAGATTGGGTTTCAGACAGAGTATAAGAAATGGTGGTGAGGATGAGGGGAAAATGGAACTCTCAGACACCGCTGGTAGGATGTGGAACTGTTAAGACTCTATGGCTTGAGTTATACTTGCAGCTAGTATATGAACCAGCAATTCCATTGTTGGAATGTGCCTAAGAATGATGAGAATATGTCTTCATACAGAAAGTTACAAATGAAATTTACAAACACCAAAAAAAAGCCAAAATTCAGAAACAATCTGTCAACAATGTCTAAACAAAACATAGCATCTTCACACAATGAAAAGAAATTAAACACTGACATCCTATGTTAAACCCTAAAACATTATTCCAGGTAAAAGCAAATAAAAAAGGGTATATACTACATGATTCCATTTATAGGAAACATCCAAAAAGGCATAAATTAACTTAGTTTTTGCCAGAAGCTTATAGTTGGTGATGTTGGAAAAACAATCAACACCAACAAAACGTTGATTGCACAGCACCAAGATGGTCCCATGTGTTATGAAAGTGTATTCCATTTCTGTAAACTGGAAATGTGAACCACCTTCCACAGGAGAGGAGCACAAGGATTTCCAAAAACTAAGTAGCATTTTAAAATTGCTGTTTTCACTTAGCATATTGTTTCTGCATACTAATATTTGTGGATGTGAAAAATCAAATATTCAATACTGAATCACACATCATCCCTATGGTGAACATCCAACCAGCTCCTTTCAACTCTAATTATAGAAAAAGTAGACCTTTAATTTTTTCAACTTTCTTTAGCTGTCTTTACATCTATTATCAATCTTTAAAACATTCTGTTAATTTTGTGTCACTTTTTAAAAGGAAAAGTAGCACTTCAATAAGGCAATGGATTTTTAAATTTTTATTTATTATTTATTTAATTATTTATGAGAGAGAGAGAGAGAAGAGAGAGAGAGAGAGAGAGAGAATGGGTGTACCAAGGCCTCTAGCCACTGTAAATGAACTCTAGATGCATGTGCCACCTTGTGTATCTGACTTACGTGGGCATTGGGGAATTGAACCTGGATCCTTAGGCTTTGCGAGCAAGTGCCTTAACTACTAAGCCATCTCTCCAGCCTGGCAATGTATTTTTTAAAGGATGCTTGACAATTAAATAAGTCTGAGCACTAACACTTGAAAATGAAGCAATGAAAAGACAATAGGAGTTAAGACCAGATGCCCATGAGTTAGAGAACTGGTATTTTCTAAAGCAAGGATGAAAGAATGCAGAATGTATACCTTTTCAAAGGAAAGAAAATGCCAATAATAGAATCAGAAAGGCTGAACTTGGCATGACCTTCCAAAAAATACAAACATGTATTTAGCTTAATAAGCTTAAGTACTGCCTGAGAAAAAAATCTTCTACATTGTCTGGACCAAATGGCTTTAGAAGACGATGACATTATAAGGCACACACTAGGCAGGTGGACAGGAGTAGAGAAAGATGACAAAGGTATGTTCGCTGAGTGTGTAGGTCTCATTCTCTGTATCAACGCAGGAGGAAAACCAGGAGTTGAAGAGGCTCAGATACTTCCAGAAACTGGACTGAGCTGTGCTGGGGAGCAGGCTGAATATTGTTGACATTCTCTGATTAAAACATTATATGCATTTGTAGTAGTATATTTGGAAAACATGGAAAATATAAAAAATACAATTAAAATCACCCATACCCAGGCATGGTGGCACATGCCTTTAGTCCCAGCACTTGGGAGGTAGAGGTGAGAGGATTGCTGTGAGTTTGAGGCCACCTTGAGACTCCATAGTGAATTCCAGGTCAGCCTGGGCTAGAGTGAGACCCTACCTCGAAAAACCAAAAACAAAACAACAACAACTACAAAAAAAAACAAAACAAAAACCCTCCTACAATCCTACCATCTGGAGAGAATCATTATGGAAACATTGACATAGTAACCTGTAGTTATGTGTACGAATACATATATAGTATATATTTGAACAATTCAGTTCATGTTGTAAATAAAATTTTGTATATGGCTTTATTCCCATCCCCCATTTCTTGAATCCATTCCCATGTTATGTATTCTTTGAAAATATACTTTTTGTGTGTACTAGGATTTGTGTGTGTATGTGTGTGTGTGTGTGTGTGTGTGTGTAGGGTATGCATGTGTGTAGATGTGAGCAGCCCCTACAGTTGTACTTTTAGTGACTAGGTTACACAGAATTTAAGCAGATTTACTTGATTATTTCCAAACAACCTATAGTTTGTTCTAACTTAATTTTTTTTTTCATTTTACAAATAGTACTGTGATGGCACTTTTTGTCATAAATCTTCTTATCTCTATTTAATTCTTAAAAGACACTTAAAAGTATATCAGCATGTCACATTCAGATTCAAATCACTCAATATACTAGTATCAATAAACTCACTATTGGAAGCCTCAGTGGACAAAATTCAAAGAATGCATATCAAACACTATACTATATTTCTCTCACTCACACTCTGTATTTATCCTCTTGCAGCAGTCATCTTTCGGGGACTATATTATTTCCTCTAGGAAAATGGACTATTACTGGGTTAATCTAAATGCAGTAACATGAAACTTGGCTGACCTAGATTTCTCCAACATTCACATGCACGCAATTACTATAACCTGCAGATTGAAAAATAACCAAGGCTCTCAAAAACATTTATTTTACCATCCTTTCATTTAAAATGATGCATAATTGGCATCAAAGAAATAAATAAAGGTTAGAGCTAGCAGAAGTTGCTATCTACTGAATCTTATGTAGATACAAAAGTCACGTACAGCAGGACTAAATGTTTTCTTTTTCTACAAATTTGAGCTTTTTTTTCTGTCACTTCATAGTTATAGAACTGCTAAGTGCTGTCAACATATCAAAGTTTTTTTTTTTTTGACTTCTGTTATAAATTATATGGACTTAATAGTCCAGACTTAAATTTTGTATGATCTGTATTTTAAATTCTTCTTCTTCCTCCTCCTCCTCTTCCTCTTCTTCTTTCTGAGATAAGGTCTTGCTCCAGCCTAGGCCAACCTGGATTTCATTATGTAGTCTCAGGCTGGCCTCGAACTCACAGCTATATTCCTAACTCTGCCTACTGAGTGCTTGGATTAGAGGCACGGTCTAGCTTAAATTATTTTATTTTAAGAGATAAATAGGGTTGTCACAATTACTTTTTTTCTTTTTTTTCAGGCAAGCCCATAGACTACCTTTGTTAATGTGAGAGTGAGAGAGTGGCAGAGAAAGAGAGAGAGAATAAAAGAGAGAATGGGCACGCCAGGGCCTTCAGCCACTGCAATAGAACTCCAGATGCGAGTGCCCCCTTGTGCACATGTGCGATCTTGTATGCTTGCATCTTTATGTGTCTGATTTACGTGGGACCTGGAGAGTTGAACGTGAGTCCTCAGACTTTGCAGGCAAGCACCTTAACCACTAAGCCATCCATCCAGCCCAGGTTGGCACAATTTCTAAACTATGAACATGTATATTTACTTAAATAAAAACATGTAAAATACATCCTCCATTAACCAATGAAAAGTGAAATGAAACAAAGCACAACAAAATCCCATCTAAATCACTGGTCATATTAAGTATGTAATCACTCAATTTCCGATGGCCCCTCAGAAAATGGTGAAGGCTCCACTACAAAATTGCGCAGCCGAACACCTCACAACGCTGGGAAGAGCAATCCAACCTTGAGTCATGTGCTGGGCATGAGCCAAGGTGGTCCAGCATGAGGTCGGCGCAGCTGCATGTGGTGACCTTGAAGTCGGTGCCCGTGAGAGTCTGTTTGCTCACCCATCACCTGTGGGCACCTCTCTCCCTCTGGACAGCAACACATGGAAAGTTTTGGGAGGGAAGGAGTCTTTAAAAGTACATATCTTGTTGTTTTTAAATGAAGGGAACCCTGCAAGGCAATAATAACACACTGTCCCTGGCTCCCCTCTGTCATGGTGATAGGGTTTTCCTTCGCCCCACCTCCCCAGGCACCCACCCACGGGGAGGCAGCGGGCTACCTTGAGTGAGGAGCCGCAGGTTTCTCACTTCCTCCCGCACCTTCAGCTGCAGCACCTGCTGCAGGATATGCTGCCTCAGGTTCTCCTGCGCGATGCCCATGCGCTCCAGCTTCTTGTCCGTGAGTCTCAGCAGGGCTCGCCCTGCAGGGGGTTAGAAATGGAGAGAGAAGCAAATGAGCCGGAGCCCTGGGGGAGGATTTCCATTTTGGTTCTGGCTAACCCCACATAACAGAAGTTTTCAACTGAGCACAGCCACTTTGGAACACAGGGTCGGTCCTCCCTGCCCCCGCCACACCTTATCCTCAAGACAGGACTGGCACTCTGCGTCGAGAAAACCCACGTACAGAAAAGACAGGCCCAGTGTTTAAGTAACAAGGACAAGCCTCAGCAGACCAACACAGTGAGGACTGTAAAACACACAGCTTTTAACCTGCATAGTGGGTCACCCACTACAGGTTTCTATGGAAACAGTGTTCTACAGGAGTTCGAGCCACCGAAGGCCCAATTGAAGAATCATGCACTAAGGATGGTTGTGGGCACTCCAGCAGTGATCACATTTCTGTGGAACGCACATTGGAGGTCTGGATTTGTTCTGTGGATGTCCAGCTTTCTGGCTTCACCTCTGGCCCTGGGGTGGAGGTTCCATCTCTAGCTGTTTCAGGAAGCTCTGCCTTCATCCCAACACTGGCTGGAGACAAAGGACCCACCGGGTGGAGGGTGAGATTGGGGAGGTGGAGGGGGCAGTTCAGGAGAGTAACAGAGCCCTGGTGCCCCCAGTGTCATCTTCCTTTACTCTGGAGGCTCAGCACAGCCTCCTTTCAGCTCCTTTCTTGCTCCAGAGGTCTGCACTACCATGCTTGCCCCGAAATACAAACACTTCCATCCCCAGGGTTGACTACACGGAATAAAGAGAATGATCATTTCTAAATGCCCACAGCACTACCCTTTGTCTTTTCCTCCACACTCAGCAATCACATTTCCCAAATCTGTTCTTATTTCCATGGTGGGGCGGAGACAGAGTGAGCTGCTTTAATTAGCAGAAGTCTGAGGGTCCATATTTTCTGGGCTTCAGAAACTGAGTGTTGAGCAGACTACTCGTATTTCTTGGGTGTGGGCTCTACTTTTTCCTATGAACCACTCTCTCTCCTCTAGTACCAGTGTTTAGCTCTATATGAAAACTATTTTTAATATATTTTGTTTGTTTTATTTAATTATTTGAGAGAAAGAGGGAGAAGTATATATATATATATATATATATATATATATATATATATATATATAGAGAGAGAGAGAGAGAGAGAGAGAGAGAGAGAATGGGTTTGCTAGGGCCTCTAGACACTGCAAATGAACTCCAGATGCATGTGTCTCCTTATGCATCTGGCTTACGTGTGTCCTGGGGAATTGAACAGGGGTCCTTTGGCTTTACAGGCAAATGCTTTAACTGCTAAGCCATCCCTCCAGCCCTCAAATCTTCATTCTTTACTTTCCTAAGAGGTTAGGAATTATAAGAGTGAGTCACCTTGCCTGTCTTTATTCTGCATGTGGCCTAAACTCTACTAACCTTGTTCATGGCTGATGATCTAGCCAGAGGCACAGAGAAGGTGCTCAAAGATCTCATGTTGCCAATGAAATTCTTTCCCTATCATTATTTATTGGTCAGAAATAACCACATGAACCACTCAGATGGCTCACTGGGTAAAACACAATTGTGAGTACCTGAGTTTGGATTCCCAGAACCCACGTACAGTCAGAAGCCATAGCACGGGCATCTGTAATACCATCATAGCAAGAAAGGAGGCAGAGGGAGAAGGATCACCTGGAAGCTAGTGGGTCAGACAGCCCGGGGAACACAATGGTGAACAGCCAGAGGCCATGCTTCTAACAAGGTGGAAAGTGACTACCAGCACCTGTAGTTGTCCTTTGATTTCCACATACACTTACCTACACATACACACACACAGATAGAAAAAGGAGAAGAAGAAAAAGTGCATGTTGTGATATACTGTGCTCCCCCCCCCCCACCTACATCATGTGGAAGTGAGGGGATAGGCAGGGACATTGGATGGGAAGGAGGGAAGTGAGTTCAGGGATACGTGTGTGTTGGTGGTGGGCTGTAGCCTGCAGCATCCATGGAGCCTACATCTGAAGGAGGAGGACCCACAGCTGTAGTTCAGGCCTGGCACTGCCTTCAGATCTAGGTGGCTGTGAGACAGGAGGGAGCGGACAAAAGGCCCAAGTCGCTCCTTTACCTCCTGCAGGTGGAGTCACAGCGGCAGAAGATGTCTCCACAGAATCTGCGGAACCTGTCAGTTTGTAACTGTGCATGACAAAGGGGCTTTGCATATGTAGTAAGGTAAGGACCCTGAGATGGGGGAATATCCTGTATTATACAAGCAGGCCCATGCAATTGAATCTCTTAGATCCTTATACACAAGGGAGGGAGAAATGAAAGCCTGAGAAAAAGAAGATGTGCCAATGTGAGTAGAAGTCAAAGTGAAATGGTGAGGTATCATGGAGTTCTGACAACTTCTAGAAGCTGGAGAAGTCCCCAAAATAATTTTGGTCCCAAACTGCTTTACCAACACCTCACTCTGAGCCCCACGGCACCTGTTCAGGATTTCTGATTTTCACAGCTGTCCAATAAACTTTTGCAACTTTAAGACCCTGAGTTTGTTACAGCAACTGGCCTTTGACTGGAATTAACATGTTTTTAAGAGGCAGAACAGATGGCCTGAGATTTCCTTTCCCTATTTGCTTGTGATGTTCCTAATGAAAAGTAGAGAGCAGAGGGTGGCCAGTGAATGGTGAGCAAGACGTCCTGGGCTCCCACATTCTGCCTCAGATGTCCTGCTCACTGTCAGAAAACAACGAATGGAGTAGAGGGACATCTTTTGTGTATATAAAACTGGCTTCCAAATAAGACAGCTTTAGTTCTGTATACACCATAAACTTATACCTGCACAAAACACTGCCTGAAACTCAGACCATTTAAATCCCTCCCAAGTCTAACCGGAGATGGTTCTCTTGGCTCTTCATTCCTAGTCAATTGGGCTATGATTTCACAGGCTTTGATGTTCAGTGAGAACTACTGTAGCATTGGGAAGTTACATGGTGGCTTCAGGGTTGAGAAGGTGGCTTGGCTGTGATAAGTCAGAGGGAATGTTTAATTCCAGGATGCCAGCCCAGTGTTCCTTAGGCTTGCTTGCTTCCCAAAAACCTCTCATTTCAGTTTTCCTGAAGGTACATTTGACTGGTCCAAGTAATGCTGACTCACTATCATCCCCACTTGGGTGGGTTAACTGTACAAGGTTTGAATATGTGACTTACAATATTCTATCAGTGATGAAAGTCTATGTGCTGCTGACGGATGCAACCAGTTTATAGATTAACTATCAAAACTGATTTACTCAAACCCTGAGAAGAGATGTTGCTTTTATTTCCATTTTATAGAATGGGAAGTTAGGAAATTGAACAATATCTAAAACATGAGTGTTTTTCCCAATTCTTCCAACTATACCTTCAGTTGTCCCTTATTTTGCTTGGTTGAAAAATAAAAAAACAAGGCTTAGAGTTCAGGAACAAATAACAAGAGTAAAGTTCAAAGAAGAAATTCTCAATAAAGCAATGTCTAGAAAAAGGCTGTGATGTGCCGGCCAGGAACCCTATGAACAAAATCTGCTGAACTTCCTCCTTGGATGTTTTCTACAGTGCCACTCAGGCTATTGGTCCTGACAAGGTTCTGCAATAATTCAGTCATTTCCACGAGCTAATGTCCCATCAATCTTGTATCGCACCTTTTCTGCTGACCACAACAATAAAGAGAATTTCCAAGTAAGTATGATACTGCTTCCCATGCTGCTATCAAAGAAGTAATCAAAACACAATCACCAATTACGTTTTTTCAATATACAGTGTTAACATTTGTTGTCTATCATAAAAATTCAATGTTTTGTGAGTGCATGTGTATCTGTGTGTTGTGTGTATACTGTGTGGTGTACGCCCATGCACACCTTGTGCATGCATGAGAGACCAGAGGAGAACATGGGGTGTCCCTCCATCTCTCATCAATTCTGGAGTGAATAATTTTTTTTTTTTTTTTTGGTTTTTCAAGGTAGGGTCTCACTCTAGCCCAGGCTGACCTGGAATTCACTATGGAGTCTCAGGGTGGCCTCGAACTCATGGCAATCCTCCTACCTCTGCCTCCCGAGTGCTGGGATTAAAGGCGTGCGCCACCACGCCTGGCTGGAGTGAATCATTTTTAAGTGTTGCTCTGGTCTACGTTCCCCACAGGAATGAGGTTGCAGGTGTGCATGGCTACAACCAGCTGTGTATGTGGGTGCCCGGGAAACTGAATGCAGCCAACTCAGGTCCCCTTAGGTTCACATGTTTTACGGGAAGTGGGGCCACCTCTCTGGCCCCCAAATTCATTGTGTTGCTCAACAAACATCAACCGAATACTTACTATACTTAGCACTTGGATGTAACAACGAAAAGGCTAACAGGGTCATCCTTGATGTTTCAAGCTCACGTGTAAGTGGCTGATGATAAGTGCCTACATACATGTGATGAAAGCTACGCAAAGGAAAATGTTGGGGTCAGAGCTTAGTGATCTCACCCGGTCTGCGACCCAGGAAGGATTAACTTAAAACTCAGGAGTTAAAAGTCAGTCAGATAAAAAGTACTGGATGGAGAGAGACTTCTACAGCAATCCAGTGGATGAAGAGGGAGGCTGCTATTACAGACACACCAGAGGAGCAATTGTATCTTCGTTACCTTGTTCTGTAGTCACTGCCTACAAAGGGAAGAATCAGGAGTGAAAATTTAACCCAGTCCCCACAAATCCCAGCAGCAGCTGAGTTTTCTGACTCCCCGCACTGGCTACAAATACTGGTCAGATACCCTCGGCTGCTGGCCCCTCACAGACGCTCAGACTCTTCGTGCCGGGAGAAGCTCCTGTCCTTGCAAGCCTTTCCTTTATCAAGTACACACTCAACACCATTTTCAACTTGTGACTACGCTGGGTGCTAGGATATGGAGGTACACTGTGACTCAGACCTCAAAGAGCGCACTGCTCAGTGTAAAGAAGGTACATCTAGAAGTGCAAGAGGACATATGCTGGCAGACAGCAGCAAGTACTCTGGACACGAGGCAGGAAGAGGAGGAGGAATCCCTGCTTGAAGGGATTGAGGCACCTGTGGTTTGCAAAGCTAGGAAAGGACTCTCTGAAGAGGTGACATTGGAACCAGGAGGAAAGACAAGGGACCAGATGCATCAAAGCCATCAAGGGGATGGCAAGGGCCACCACGGCAGAGTAGACAATATAAGACGGTAATGGTAGGACGCAAGGTCTGAGAGAAGGCAGGGGACTGGGTATAGAGGGCCTTCTAGCCTTGGGGAAGATGGAATTGTATTCAGAGCTCTGAGCAAGAGGATGTTGGGCAGGAGGTCAGGTATTAACAGGGTCTCTATGATCACCATGTGAAAACACACTGGGGGTTAGATGTAAGTGTAGGTACTTGGAAGTCAGGAGACCTACCATGGGAGGTGAAGCAGGAAGTGATGGTACCTTAAAACGAAGGTGGAACAGAATAATTCCGTTTCTGTTTTTATGACTTCCTAAGGTCTAAAAGAGTATGAAGGAAAGGAGGACCTCAGTGGTGATACAGGTTTCCAACCTGATCCACTAATGGCTGGTGTATGAGCAGGAAACTGAATCAGTGCCCTGGAAGAAGATGTGCCAGATGTCATGCTCCTGCTACTTTATCTGCGGCAAATGTCTGGGACCTGGAGGGAGAAGTCACAGAATGGCTAGAACTATAAGGAGAGGCTAATTATAATATCTTTTCTTTCCCCTTAAGTTCTTGCTTTTTCAATCTCTCCTCAAATCCTATGAGAGTTAACAGGGGTTCAGTGAGCATTGGCATATCATGGTGGAAGGTAGAGAAATAAGAGGTGCAGTACAAACTCTGTATTCATTAGCAAGATCAGAGTAACAGTGTTAAACATATAGGCAGGACTCCCTGGAACAGACTAGGAAATAATTAGTGAGGATGTTAATCCATCAGAAAGCAGGGTCTAGTACTTTTACTGTGTCTGAAGGTATTACTGTATGTGTGTGGCCCTCAGAACACCACCTCCATAAGAGCAGTAGGTATTATGACTAATCAAAAAAAAAACTGCTTGTTGACAATTTTCATGTATGTACATAATGTATTTAATCATAATTCCCTCTCATTACCTTCTTTGACGCCCTTTCCCCAACACCCTTCCACTTAACCTTTTCTTTTTTCCCAACTAGTTCATGGCTGATTTTATGAACCAACTTGATTGGTCTATGAGTTATCCAGATATTCAGTTACTTATTATTCTGAATGCTCCTGGGTGAGACTGGTATTTAAATTGATACACTGGGGTTGGAGAAATGGCTTAGGGGGTTAAGGCATTTTCCTGTGAAGCCAAAGGACCCATGTTTGATTCCCCATGACCCATGAAAGCCAGATGCATAAGGGGTACATGCATCTGGAGTTCATTTGCAGTGGCTAGAGGCTCTGATGTGCCCATTCTCTCTCCCTCTCTCTCTCTCTCCTTGCAAATAAATAAATAATTTTAAATTGATACACTGGGTAAGGTAGACAGAATGGATATCAGCTACTGGCTTTTAGACTCGAATGAGGATTATCAGCTATGCAAACTTTGAATTTGCCAACTTCTACATCTGAATGAGCCAATTTATTTTTAAAATATTTTATGTATTTATTTGACAAAGAGAGAGAGAAAGAATATGATGCAGAGAGAGAATGAGAATGGATACACCAGGGCCTCTAGCCACTGCAAACAAACTCCATGCACCACTTTGAGTATCTGGCTTTACGTGGGTACTTGGGAATCAAACCTGGGTCCTTAGGCTTTGCAGTCAAGCACCTTAACTACTGACCATCTCTGCAGTCCAAGCCACTTTCTTCAATCAATTAATCAATCAACCAAGTTCCTTCTATGAGCACATAATAGTGCTTCTAAATATTCATTAGACACATATCCTTATACTACTAAATCAATATAAAGGTTATCTTCTTTACCCACATATTGATGATCTTCAAGTCATTAAATGGCTGTCTTTTCTGATGTATGGGACTTGACTGAAAACTGTCAGATAAAGCACCAATGAGACTGTGAATGCAGTAGAAGGAAGAGGCTGTTTTGCAGATGGTGACAATATAAGTACTTATCAAGTTGAAAGGAGCACAGACCATGAGGCCGAGCATTTGGCCTTCCTACCTGTTGAAGATAGACAAGTTTTTTGTTCTGGTTTTGAACACATACCTAGTAAGACTACTAGTCACGCTGATCAGGTGGGCCGTAGAGACAACATGAAAGACAATCAAATTATGAAACAATTTATTAGTGTCTCTGGTTGCAATATCAAGTTACTGCAAACACGGGGGCTTAAATCAACAGAAAGCTATTTCTTATAAATCTGGAAGACCTCAACATGGGCTAAAACTAAAGTGCTTCAGAGCCACATGCTCTCCAAGAGCTGTCAGGAAAAATCTGGTCTTTGATACTCCACCCTCTACACAGAGCTGTAATATCAGCCTTCATTCTCACATCACTCTGCTTCATGTACATTTTTTGCCTCCTTCTTGCAAGAACACCTGCACATAGAATGCCAAGTCAATAATGCAGGATAATTTCTCCACGTGGAAATCCTTAATCTAGTTGCAAAACATGTTTGCAAAGACCCCTTTACCCTGGAAGATAAAAACAACAGGTCCTAAGCATTAAGGCATATTGTCAGGCTGGAGAGATGGCTTATCAGTTAAGGTGGTTGCCTGCAAAGCCTAAGGACTCATGTTCAACTCTCCATATCCCACATAACCCAGACACACAAGGTGACACAGCGTGCAAGGCTGAACATGTGCACAAGATGGTGCATGCATCTGTAGTTTGAATGCAGTTGCTGGAGACCCTGGCGTGCCGATTCTCTCTTTCTCTCTCTCATAAAAAATACAAGAGACATATTGTCATTGCACAGTTATTATTCAGTCAACTATAAGACAAAAGATACCTTGGAGCTTTCTAAGTGTGGCATGGGATTCCATGTTCACAAGATTTAGTCAAAGCAGACTGAGAAAAGTCACACAGGACATGAGGCAAAAACTTAGATTAGGGCTGGAGAGATGGCTTAGTGGTTAAGGTGTTTGCCTGTGAAGTCTAAGGACCCAAATTTGACTCTCCATATCCCTCCCATGTTAGACAGATGCACAAAAGTGAGGCAAGAACAAGGTCGCACATGCCCACTAGGTGGTGCAAGAGTGTGGATTTTAATTTCAGTGGCTGAGGCCCTGGTGTGCCAGTTCTCTCTCTCTCAAAAAATAAAATAAAAAAATTAAAACAAATTTAAAATTTAAAAACTTAGGTAACTTGACATGTGTTTCCATTTTTCAAGGCAAATCTAGTTCCTGGTGTCCTCTTATTTCAGTTCAGAGAATTATGACAGCACCTAGCATATGTTTTCAAGATGAATGACTGCATGATCTATGGCAGAAATGGAAATGACAAGGTTGACTGGAGGTGGTCAGACTGTGGCATCAGCTCCTTGTCCCTTGGAAAGGCTCAATGCCACTGCAGGGGATTGGTGAGGGGGAAAGAGGTTCTACTTTTCCCAAAATGGACTAGCTCACTAGGTATCTTCTCTCTCAGAAATGCAACATTCCATAGTACCCCAGGCAAGTGGCAAGTGTGTAGTGAGTTGGCTCAAATTTGCTCCTAGGAAAGAAATTTCTCTAGCTTTACCTCAGTCTCAGCTCAGCTAGAGCACCAATGTGAAGGGCACTGATCATATAACCGGTGTCCTATGCACAAGCCTGTGTTTCTCCATTCACACCATGACTTCGTTGTTGGAATTTTTGAAACCAAGAAACAAGGGGAAAAGAAAGATCAAAATCACAGGGAGGGGGGACTTAATAGGATGGTACTGTATATATGTTAGTAGAAGAACAAATTAATCGGGGTGAAAAGGCCTAAGTGAGGCCAGGGGAAGAGATTGAGTGAAGGAAAGTTGGAGGGAGGGCTAATCAAAATCTAAGAGGATATAAATAGTCATATGGAAACCTACTTTTTTGGGCAATGGAACACACAGGAGCCATAGATTGTTACTAGCAAATTTTCAGCGCCAGGTATGGGATACCTTCCAGTGAGTTGTGGGCCAGGGAGGTCCCTAATGCCCCCAAAGTATTATAGGCCATTGCCGAGGCCCTTGGTTTCCCACCAGGAATAGATGGTAAGACCCTATTGCTGAAGACTCCACATACTTGGGCTACAGGGTCACTGAGAAAACCTGATGGAATTGAGTTGAAAACCTCCTCCATCTAGACCAGCTGACAGAAAGCTAGAAAAAGCCATGCTACATGCAGTTCAATGCGAGAGAGAGAAATCACCAGTGAAGATACTCAACAGTGGACACTGCAAGCCTTATATTTAGACAGCCAGGCCAAATGAGCCAACTGGTGCAATAGTGGCATGTCTGTTATGGGGGAAACCCACTGCCCTCCAATTTGACTGGAGGTCTGCTCCATGAGAGGGAATACATTCTTGATATTGAAAATCTACAACAGGGGTAGTCATGAGCCCTAGGAGTGTAACGTCTGCTGCTGTCTGGCTAAATGTATATACTATGCTCACCAAACTGCCCAGTAAGCACTTCTATTAATGTTCATAACCATATGTTAATGCTACTATCATTGTTGGTTAGAGAACCTTCTCTTTTCAGATGGCAGTGACCTTATGTTGCAGTCAGATTTGCATTGCTGATAGAAATCACCCAACCAAGAACAGTTTGTGGGAAAAAGAGGTTTATTTTGGCTTACAGGTTCCAAGGGAAGCTCCACAATGGTAGGGAAAATGATGGCATGAGCAGAGGGTGGACATCACCCCCTGACCAACATAAGGTGTACCGTAGCAACAGGAGAGTATCCCAAACAGTGGCAAGGGGAAACTGGCTATAACACCCATAATCCCGCCCCCCCCCAAAATACACGGCCTTCAGGAGGTATTAATTCTCAAATCTCCATCAGCTGGGAACCTAGCATTCAGAACACCTAAGTTTATGGGGGACACCTGAATCAAACCACCATACCTTGGGATGACTCAGAAGTCATCATGGTGCTGAGAAGTGACAGAGGAGTGCTCAGCACTGAAATATCTCTATCACACCTTCCAAGGCTCAGGATCCATTGAGGAAGAGGTGGTGGAAAGAATGTAAGAGCCAAAGGAGGGGTAGGACTCCTTACAAGGTGCTCCTCCAGACACAAAATGGCCTGGATATCTATGACCTCACAGTGCCTGACACTACCTACACAAGACCAACATAATAGGAGAAAAGACATCAAAATAGAATAGAGATTGATTGAGAGGGGGGAGGAGATATGATGAAGAGCGGAGTTTCAAAGGGGAAAGTTGGGGGAGGGAGGGAATTACCATGGATTATTGCTTACAATCATGGAAGTTGTCATTAAAAAAAAGTTTTAAAAATCACAACAGGATATGATCACAAGCTAACCAGTGTTGATTAACATGCAGGAGAGCACAACCTGAACATTTGCTTCTGTATTTTCAAAATGATAGTGAAAAGTACTCTAGTTTATAGACTGACTGTGAGGTTCAGATGAAATCAGATACACGCATACATTTCCACTGTAACCCAGAATTCCAACAATGATGTAATTTTTATACTGCAGCATCCTGACTGGCTGCCACCCCTTCACACCCACACACCTCCTACCGTGACAATGACAACAGCAGCAAACATTTACTAAGCAGTTACCATGTGTTAAACATGTATTATCTTTTATTTTATTTGACTTATTTATTGAGATAAAGAGAGGGGGGCTAGAGAATGGGTATACCAGAGCCTCCAGCCATTGCAAATGAACTCCAGATACATGCACCACCATGTGCATTTGGCTTACGTGGGTTCTGGGAGTCAACCCTGGATCCTGAGAATTTGCAGGCAAGCACCTTAACCACTAAGCAATCTCGCGAGCTCTATGGATTATCTAACTTTTAATGATTCTATGACGGTACAATGATTGTCCATGACTGATAAGAGCTACGAAACAGAAAAGGTCCTACCCCTTATTAATAAGATTCACATTGAGACATGAATATAGATAGAAGTCATGGTGCTAAAGCACCTCCCTGACCTGCTGCCTGTCACATGGGCCTCAGGTCCACTTCTACCAAATCCACCGTTTACATAAGTAGCCTCACTCAGGCATGTGAGACAGAGGGTCTGAGAAAATCGCCAGTCCTGAGGACTCAGGGAAAACAGGGAAACATGGCTACACCCTCGTCATGCACAAAGGTCGTCCCACAATGGAAAGTGGCAGAGAACTGAGGGCTCGGAGATATCAGCTTAGGAACAGTCCCGCTCTTGCCTTACGGCAGTCTCCATGTGTACCGCGGGTTGCAATTGTCCCTTTACTAGGGACGAGGAAGACAGATGCTAAGGTAAATTTCTGGTCAAAGATGTAAGTGTTGGCTATTTGTACTCTGTTCTTCCAGGGAAGTTCTTTCAGGGGCTTTTGGACAAAAGACAAAAGTGACAAAGTGAGATGGAAAGAGGAAAGCATTCAAGACACAGGCAGATGCCATGAAGACCAGAAAGGTGCATCGTGGCCCTCTAAGAAGCACTGCATGAAGGCCCATGCGGCTCTTCTGTGACTCACAGGCAGTCTTCCTCCTCTTCCCTAGTGGTGCGAAGGAGCACATTGGAAATTCAGGAGACGATGTTGGCAGGAAACGCCTCACTGAAGTCTACTATCATGAGCACCCTTCATTTCCACCTACTTGTCCACTGCAGTTTTTTTTTTTTTTAAATCCTCTCTGTCATTCTTTGGGAGCTGTTCCTCCTCCTCTGAGGGAGGTTTTAAACCCTAAAAAAGAATCCCCCTGCAGTACTTTTTACTTCTCAAGTACCGTAGTATCAATTCCTAATTCCCTCCCATTCCTTCCTCTACCACAATTTCTGAGTGCAAGCCTTTTGCAAGTTCCTAGCCAGAGCCGAACTCCATGCATACACTAAATAAATATTTGCTAAATTAATGTGTGTGTGTGTGTGTGTGTGTGTGTGTGAGAGCGCGTGCATGCACACATGTGTGGGTGTGTGTGGGTATGACCCAGACAGAGTAAATACAAGTTCTTTACTGGAATTGTGGTTGCTAAGAGGAAAGTTCTCTTTCCTTCTTGGATCATGTTCCAGGGTGTAAGATAATGCTACACTTGCTGTTAGAGGCTATCTCTATTGCTATATACAGAGAATTGGCCACAGAATGAAGACAGTGTGCAGTGCTGAGGAAGAAAAAAGAAATGTGAGGTGAGAGGAAGAAGGTGCCACTTGATTTCCCAAGTGTAGTCTCGTCCAAAGTCAGACAGTGCAAGTTCCTCACTTACAAAAGTCAATACGTGTTGAGGGGAGGAAGCTGAGCTAGTTGAATCTTTAGTGGCAGGTCTCTGTTATTCTTGGTTGAGTCAATGAAATGCCACTGGTCCCATTTCAGGAAAGTGCTCTTGGTATAGGTGAGTAAAAACAATATGAACCTGCAGTAATTTGTTTAATCACTGGAAAATGTTGGTGCTTTAATCATTACTACTTAGAAAAGAGTTAGAATGTAACTTAAATTTGACCACATATTTGTGTCTGCTTCATGTAGCCAGAGGGTCCTAGTCTCCTTTATCCAATTACCCCGGAGGTCACAAACTCAGGATAACACAATGTATGATGAGGACTGCCCTAAGGGACAGCTGAAATTAGGTGGGCTAGGGAGTTCGATTATTTTCCTAAAATTGGAAATTTTAATCCAGTTTTTGCCCTGCTAAAAGCACAGCTACAATGTGAGCTAACTGTCCCTATTTCTTCCATTTTTAAAAAAAAGTTTTATTTATTTATTTATTTGAGGGAGTGAGAGAGAGAGAGAGAGAATGGGCAAGCCAGGGCCTCCTAGCCATTGCAAATGAACTCCAGACATATGTGGCACCTTGTATATCTGGCTTTACATGGAGGCTGGGGAATTGAACCAGAGTCCTTTGGCTTTGCAGGCAAGTGTCTCAACCATTAAGCCATCTCTTCAGCCCCTTTTCCATTTTAAGAACTAAAAAATCCAGAAGATTTATAAAATCTCTCAGTTTATAACTTGCCCAATTATTTCGTATTATAAAAGCCAAATAAATCATGTTCACACGATACCATTTTCAACATCTGACTTTCTGTTATCCTTCCCCCATCATGTTCTTCCTGAATTTGGTGGAAAAGAATCCAGGCAGGCGTGCCCTCAAGGGTTTCAATTGACAATAGGAATGGTGTCTAGACTCTTAACAACACTTACTGCACAGTCTATAATAACTCAACAGCTACTGTGACCAATAGTAGTTAAGGATATCTTTCTATCTATCTGTCTGTCTATCAATCAATCAATCAATCAATCATCTATTTACCCATCCATCCACAAATAAATGCACTGAAAAACCAATCTTCCTAACCCCCCAGTCCAAAGCCTCTGATTTCTTAAAGGTGACTACAAATCACCCAGGACCAGAGCTGGCAAGGGCTCAAAGGTTACCCAACTCATTACCTCATTTCCTGGCAAGAAGGCAAGCAAATTCTTCCAAGACCAATACATCTCTCACATCTACCTCAGAGCCCAGCTTGGTGCCCAGCCTTGTCCCTATCTTGGTGAGATTCAGAATGACTGGCAGCCAAATGCACACCTTTCTCAGGGCCAAGGAAGAGAAGGGTCAATGGAGATTTGCACTGTGGTTACTGTAAGTAATTTACCATACTGATGGGAACTGAATATTGACATTTTAACAAGTCTGGGGTAGAAAGCCTGTTTTACACAACTTTTTTGGCTGATATACTCAGGTCCTGAGGGTATTAATGGGAGGAAATTAGACTGGCACTAATTCTCATTTTAAGTATAAATTCAAAAAGAAATTCTACTCTGGTGCTTATCAGAGTCAAAATGTGGTCCAGTGTTATTTTTGCCCTTCCATGAAGGAATACCCAGCTCCTCAACAATAAATTAAAGGTTAAATATTTTTTTTCTGTTGCTAACAGTACATGTAGTTTACCAAATCTCTTCAATAATTAATTTACAAACTCATAAAAAACATTTTGTTTGTGGATTTTACTTTAGTTCCTGAGAAGATTCGGTAATTACTTTCTTTTGTACCTCAGAGCAGATTATTTTTTTTAAGCAAAGAAGTCTCGTACCAACTTAATGGAGGCTATAGCTGAAGATTTATGATACTATAAACAACTTTCAAGGCCTCTCCTGCTTTTGATAGGTAAAACAAACCTCTTGGTACATTTGTTTGTATTTGTCAGCATTCGTATGCATTGGTTTGGGATTGTCTGTTAATGGAGTGTCACTGCGTGAGCAATGCAGTGGGCACTAGGCACTAGGCATCTTTCAAAATTAATTAACAAGAAGCATGGGATAGGCCTTTTGATAAACATCACCCTCTTCCTCCTTTTCGATATTCTTCTCATGGTCATGGCCATAGTAGACAAACCCATGTAGTGGGTATATACTAAGAAGAAAAAGCACTGAACATGTTGGTTCCAACAATTTTGAATAGGATCCATAGCTAAAGTAACATTTAAATAACAGCTGTAAACCAATGTTAACTTTCCTTACAAAACTAAAGATTTTGGGCTGGAGAGATGGCTTAGCAGTTAAGGTGCTTGCCTGCACAGCCTAAGGATCCAAGTTCTATTCCCCAGTACCCATGTAAAGCCAGGTTCCCAAAGTGGTACATGCATCTGGGGCTCCTTTGCAGTAGGTAGAGGCCCTGGCATGCCCATTCTCTCTTTTTCAATTTCTCTATCTCTGCATATGAAAATCAATAAACAAAAAAATTAAAAGAAACCCAAATTAAGAGTTTGTGTGTGGTTTTTTTTGTAGAATTTTCAGTATTTGATTTGATTACTCTCCATGAATAACAAGTGATTACTGGTTCAGCTTCACACACTTTCCCAAGAGATAGGAAGTATTATTTCTTCCAGAGAGCTGACATAGAACTAACAAGCGTTATTAGTTAAAATAATTATTTGCCAAAACTGTGTCTCAGTGACTATGGAGATGTAAGCCCTGCTAGGAAAACCTACAAGTAGAAAGAGGTTTGGAGGTCAGGGTGAACCAGTGCCAGATCATGCAGCTAAGGGCCACACAGTCACTGATCCCACACTTCATCCCTCTGGGCTGTAGTTTCTTCATTTGAATACTGCAATTATGGGATGCTTCCTCCCACCCTACTGTGTGGGTAAGCACACTGAAGAAAGCAGAATCCAAGTTGCTGCTTCTAGTAGGAAACAGAAAGAAGGCGACGAGAGACCCCACTGGGAGCTGTGTAACCCTACACCAAAAGTGAGACACACCTGAATATGTGGTAGGAAGGCAGAAAAGGAAAAAAAAAAATCTTTGTACCTGTCAAATTCCCAAAGTCATCATGATACACAAATGAAACTGAACTTTTCTCCCCAATTTCATCTTAAACAGGGTTCCTTGGCATTGCCGATACCCAGAGCTGGACAAGTCTTTGTTGGAGTTGAGGGCTGTCCTGAGATTGCAGGATGTTTTTATAGGATCTCTGGCTTCTTATCTGCCAGTGTTCCCTAGCTGTGCCAATAAAAAGTGTCTCCAGATTCATGACAAATGTCTGATGAAGGGTAAAGTTTGCCCTCATGAAGATCTATTGATCTAGATCAACAAATCTGAATCAGTGATCTAGAAGAGAATGATGCTCATGGGGATGCAGGGAAACAAAACAAAACAAAACAAACAACAACAAAAAACAGCACACAGTTAACAGAGCAGTGTCTCCAATTCTGTTTTCAAAATAAAGTCTTCCCTGCTTTTAGTTATTGGACCATTCAAAGCACATAACAGTATTTCAAGTGAGACTTAACTTAAAATGCTTTGCGCATGAATGAATAATGAAAGTTGACTAAAGTTTAGGTATGGATAGAAGAATAAATTAATTAATTGAATTTAAGCATCACATTCTTAAAGCCAAATCCAAATCGAAAAAGAAAATTGTGCCAAAGGATTTCACATTTTCCGTAAAATTTCACTATTGTTCAATTTGCTGTGGGTCCATTTTCTATTACTGTTTATGATCAGTCACTGAGAGTTACTGGTCAAGATAGTACTTTATTTGCTTTTACCCACAGTGAACAAAATGTCACTTAGAAATTCGTGGAGATAGGATAGCCTTGCACATGACACTTTATTCCAGAACACTGACTTTAGTGTAGTTGCAAAAACCCCAACTAGGCATTGCATTGTTTTCTTTAAATTTATTTTAAAATATATTCTCATTTTTTGGTGTTTAATATGTCTTTTTATTTTTTAAGTAAGCACAGAGAGAAACCGTACTTGAGATAAGACAACCTGGGTATGAATTGTGGAGTTTTCATAGCCTGCCTCTTTGAGCTTCAGAAGATTACTGAATGCTTCTGGGTCACAACTGTATTACTTGTAAAATAAAATTCTTCATGATTTTGAGGCCAACCTGGAGCTACAGAGTGAGTTCCTGGGCTAGGGAGAGACGTTGCCTCGAAAATTAAATTAAGAGCAAAACCTTTAACAAAATAAAATAAGACTGAGCTTGTTTTGAATTTTTATGGGAAAGTTAAATTAGGTGGTAAATTTGAACCTGACTCAATATGCTTATTTCAAATTAAACATCACATAACAGTATACTTGGCCTGGGCTTCTTCATTACATTTCCAATGCTAACATCCTGGACTTGGTCACATGCCCACCTTCTCTTCTCGACTCTGGGCAGTTTATGAGAGGATATACACTGCACTCGGCTCAGTTACTCCAGTGCTCGGCTCTTAGTAGGTAGAGATGTTCATGAACGTTTTTGAATAATAAATGGCACTGAGAGAAAAGGAAAGAGATATCATCCTCATCTTATAGATAAGAAAATGGGCCCCCAAAAGTGCAAGAACTTGTTCACAGTTGCATGCCTTGCTTGGGCTGGCAAAGACTAGAACAACATCTGGGAAAGCTGCGCTGCTTAATTCAGCACTTGCACAGTAATGACTATGCTGACACTAAACTAGGTGTCGGGCACACACGCTGAATATAACTGGTGCAGTCTCTGTGCATAGCATTTTTAGTTTCACGTGGGAAGCATCAAAAAGACCCAGGTAAGAACACAGTTTCAACAGAGTGATTGTCATGAGACGAACACAGCTAACCTCCATGAGACTGAGCTGTGGTAAAGGCAACATTGAGCAACACACCTCGCAAATTCCATCTAAAGAATGAGACGGACAGAAGAGGAGTAAGTTGAAAGTTTTGGCGACAGGAGAAAACCCATTCAAATGTTCTTACAATACAAGGTTTCAGGCCTGGCGAGATGTCTTCATGGTTAAAGGTACCTGCTTGCAAAGACTGCAGATCTGGGTTTAATTCCCAAGCCTACACATGTCCACACATACACACACACAAATAAATAAAAGTTATTAAAAAAAAAACGAAGGCTTCAAATGAAGGCAAGAAAGCCAGCCAGGTTAATGCACGGAAAGGATGAAGGCTATGGTCTTGAAATGAGGACACAGTGGCAGACCAAGGCAAGATCACTCAGGTCTTGGAGACGGATCAAGGATCCTGTTACTTACTGTAAATGCAATGGAAAATCAATGTAGAGTTTTAAACAGGGGAGTCACATGACGGAATTTGTATTGAAAAGTTTGCTCTGGCTTCCTATAATGAATAATCTCCACCTAGGATCTAGATGACATTTGAAAGTAAAAGAAACTTGTTTGGAAATCAGAGTTTTTGTTGGGTTCATAAACTATGCTGGCTTCTTCTGGAAGGGGCCGAGGGAAGAAGAGGAGCAGAAAGGAGAAACCGTGTGGAGAATCAAAAGGACTTGTTGAAATAGTAGACATCTGAAGCAATAAGGAAGTGGTTGTCACAGGTGATTCCTGTTTACTAGGTCTGGCCAGAAACAAAAGAACTGTTGCCTACATGGGAAATACCACACAGAAAGTACAAAAGGAGACTTGGGTATGTGATCTGAGCTGCCCACGTCAGTGAGATGTTCAGAAGAAAGGCAAGGTAGGCATTTAGGTGGACAGACTTAAGCTTCAAGGAGGAGGCAGGTCTGGGGCTTTTGCTTGTGAGCCATGGAGGTAGAGTTGATGTCTGAACTCACCTGCAGGAAGAAAGGGAGTAGGAGTAGAGGAGAGGTCCGAGGACTGACTCCTTAACTCCTGAACGGGGTGAGTAACCATGACGTTCTTAAGGAGTGACTGAAAACATGGAAAGAAGCCTGGGAGAACGAGGTGTTGGGAGTGTGATTCAAGAAAACGGCTATTTATTGACTGTTGAGGAATGTCCAAGATTAGTCATTCAGGTGCACTTTGCAGTACAAGGTCCTGGAGGGACAGAAACCCTGAGTGTGCAGGTAGTGTGGTTCTGTCTTACATCTCCAGGTCACACAATAACAGATTTCCTTGGACACTATTGTTATTACTACTACAATAAAAGCATCACAATGAACAATAATGTATTGGGCAGTTCTGATGAGATGGGTGTAACTGCCAGTAATTCCTCATTCTTTAATGTAATCTTTGTGACAACCTTCCCAGTAGGTTCAATTATTGCCCCCACTCTTAAAATGAGGGAAATGACATTTGGCAATTTGAATAATATGATTGTAATTATATAGATAGTAAGGGGAATAGAATTTCAAATGGTTATTTTTCCAATTCTGAAGTTCACCTTCCCCCCCCCCCCATCCTGTCTGGCTGTTTGCTGCACCAAAAGTCTTTAGAGAGCAAGAGAATCTTGCCATGTCATTTTCAGCCTTCTGTCTAATACCATCAATTCTAAAAAGTAAAGATTTTACTTGATATGGTAGTTTAGTGATACTGAGAAAGAAAGGTTATGGAGAGAAAGATGGGTTAAAAAGAAAATGAAGGAGCTCAGTGGTTAAAGGAACTTGGTTTGCAAGACTTATCGGCACTGGCTTGGTTCCTTAGCACCCATGCAAAAACCAGACACAAAAAGTGATGAAAACATCTGGTGCTCATTGACAGCAAGACCCTGATGCATGCACGCACACGCATGTGTGCAAATAAATGATAAAACATTTTTAAAAAAGAATTTGAAAAACATTGTGTAAGTGATCAAAATGGTCATTGACTTGATTCTGGTGATGGTTTCACAGAAGTATTCATAGGCAAAACTCGCCAAGTTATATACTGAATATAGGTGCAGTTTATTGTATACTAGTAATACCTTAACAGCACTGTGAAAAAAAAAAATGAAGACAACCCATAAGTGGTCAAGGGAAGAGTAGGAGACAGGGAAATGGAAGGAGAAAGGTCAGAGAAAAGTCAGAATCAGATAACTGGGGTCAAATCAGGCCCCAATCAATTCCATTGGTTTCTCTGGACTTCATGCTGAGCCATGAAATCTTCCTTCTGCACAAAGAGCGTGTTAGCTGCTCGCAACAAGCAGTCCTGTTTTACGCCAGCAGTCCTGGGAACCTTCTTGAGATGAGAAGAGCCTCCTTGTCCAAGTTCATGTCCTCCTTCCCAAGAGCAGCTCACGTTCACTGTGGAGGGGGTTAGGTGAAGAACGTATGAATGCCCTGGCCTTGCTGGTACCCTGGTGCCACCTTGGCACAACTTGGAAGTGCAATTTTAGCTCCACAGCTGTTCAGGGGTGTGACTGAGGTCTTGCCGTGTCTCAGTCATACCCTGGCTTCTTCTTGTACCCCACCCTTGTGTTTGTCATGACCCTCACAGTTGTTGAACATGTGGACATCATCCCATAAACTCTGGATGATAAACTATCTTTTCTGAGCCTGCTTCTTAGAGAAGCCACACCCTGATCTGGATTCATGGGTCAAAGGGTATCATGCAATTCTCTGACACAAATATTACTTGTTGTCTGTGGAGATTTCTAAGATACTCCAGATGGTTTCACTGTACCATCTAGCATACTTCTAGGTCACCCGCCTCAACAGTTAGTAACTATAAGTGCAGGGAATGAATTTTTTAAAAAATGTTTCCTTTCTTCCCTCCATTCTTTCCTCCCTCCCTTTCTTTATTTGTGTGTGTGTGTGTGTGTGTGAGAGAGAGAGAGAGAGAGAGAGAGGGAGAATATGAGTACACCAGAGCCTCCAACCACTGCAAATGAACTCCGGATGCATGTGCAACTTTTTGCATTTGCCTTTACCTGTGTACTGGGGAATTGAATCTGGGTCCTTAGGCTTTGCAGGCAAGTGCCTCAACTATTAAGCTCTCTCTCCTTTCCCCAAATGAGTTTTAATAGCAGTCTTAGCAATACATAGTTACCAAGATAGACCTGTTAAATATTGTATGTGTACATCAACTACTGAATTTATAAGTATGTCTCATTTTTCCATCAAACACCATGAGCACTATATAATCACAACACACTATGTACTTGAGCACTATGTAAATCATAAATACTTATGTAAACACATATACACACAAATACTTTCGTACACTCATCAATACTTACGTAGAATCTATTTTACTGAAGCCTTGTTCTGTCCCAGGCCCTGAGACAAGTGCTCGGCATGAATAAGCTCCTCAGGTTCTCACAAGTGGGCACAGTTACTTCTCATTTTCCAGATGCAAAAAGTAAGGCTCAGCAAGGGGAAGAAGAACCTTGGCAAAGGCTTCCCAGCCAGAGGCACTAATGCCCTGGGTGAAATGCAGGGCTGCCAGACGTCAAACCCTACACCTTTAGCCACTCTACCACAACGGACGTGCTTTGGAGCAAATGTCTTACACTAGACATTTCATTGATAGTAAGGCAATAGTCCTAGTTTCTCTTTGCTGTAGATTTGATGGGTTATTTCTGGACTATTGGACTATTACTATCCCAGGCTGCATTTGAAATATGAAACATTAAAAAACACAGACACCAGTTTGGCTAACTGATCCCCTCACTGGTATGGGACCCATAGCTAGAGCTGGGAAACAAGTCAGAACCATATCCAAACATAAGCACACTCTCCAATATCAAGCTACCATCAATTGTGGGCTACAAGAGGGCCTACACCTATTAAATTCTTTATAAAAAAAAAAAGTAAGGGTTATCTCATTTGTCCTGGTGCTAACTTACTCTCCGTTGGAGAATCTGCTTCTCTTTTTCAGACAGATGTAGATCCTAAGGAGAGAGCCACCCCATCATACCTCAAAAGGGCCCCGGCTGAAACTAAGAAAAATTGGAGAAACAAGCAAGGGGGCTGTTTTCCTGATGAACCGGATACCAGCACAAGGGGGAAGGAGATCAGCACAGAGAAAAATCAACTCCTACCAAATCAGAGAGCCAGAGCCTCAGAGGCCCCCAACACCTCATCACTGAAGCAGACCAAAAATGAACCCAACATGTCTCAGGGAAATTTTGCGGAAGAGGGGGCGGAAAGAATGTCAGAGCCACATGTTGGGTCATGATATGCAGAGACATTTAGCTTACCCACAACTGTGGGCTAACTCCACAATGCATGACCCGTATACCTCAACAAGGAGGGGCCATGGGGAGGGGGTAGGTCACGGATGAGCCTAATAATGGTACCAAACTGACTGTATTTGCTGAATACAAAACTGACTAATAAAGAAAAGAAAAAAAAAACACAGACGAAAACAACGTAAATCTCACTGATCCCTCATTTTGTAAATTTAGGTTTTTGTATAATGGGTTTCTTCCCATCAGGAGACACCTGGGTAGGTAAATAAGTAGAAGTCACAAGCCACAAAGCCTCAGGGTAATATGCCACTGTCCTCTGGCCCTTGCAGAAGCTATATCTTCTCACGAGTTGAAATGCGCTTGCTTGTACAATGGAGATGGCTTCCTTCATATGGAGAGTAATGGAGCATGGCAGAACACATGCCCTCCATGGCAAGAATCTGTAAATCAACACATGCTGCTTCCTGGTGTGGTTGTGAGGACAGACACCCTTCCAGACCAGGAGACAGCATCTGTCTAAGGAACAGCCAGTTCCAATGAATACTGATCAGCCACTAAAAACAGAACCGAGATTGAGAAAACATCTCATAACTGACAAATGTATCGCTTACTATCACACCAAGAGCTTGAATTCAATGAAAACTATATTGGTTAAATTAAGTCGTCTACATAAAGGTGTCAAATGTTACAACTTCACGATCACAGTGCAGAATAGCTTTGAAATGTGCCTAAACTGAAGAATGAGATGGCCCCATCTTTGAAATGACTTTACAGTATTGTTAGGTCTGGAATCATCAGTCTCTAGTAAAACATCAAATTTCTTTTGGCTTCGTTGGATTTTTGCAGTGGTGTGTATCCCAGTTCAAGGCATCTTGTGCCATGGCTGCAGTTTGCTTCTTACAGTAAGATTGTGTTTTAAGAGGATATTCCTAGAATCCTCCCCTCCGCTGTGAAAATGGGACACAGATGAAAAGTTGAATTTCTACTGTTCCTTTACATTCTCATTGACAGTAAGGCAATAGTCCTAGTTTCTCTTTGCTTTAGATTTGATGGGTTATTTCTGGACTATTGGACTATTACTATTCCGGGCTGCATTTGAAATATGAAAACAGTAAAAACTCATGAGGATGTACAAGTTACACCTATTGAGAATTCACCATTTTTGTATGTGTATATGGTACACATGCACATGTGTATGCATGCTCATATGTGTATGAAGCATGTGTGTGTGTGTGTGTGTGTATGCATGTACACTTACATGTAAAAACTAGAGGTCAACATTGGTATCTTCTTCAGCAATTCCATGCTTACTTACTTGCAAAGCAGCGTCTCTCAGTGAACCCAGAAAGCTTGCTAGTTAGGCTGGACTAGCCAGCCAGTAAGCTCTAGGGAGGTACTTACTTGTCTTCACTTCTTGAGCATTGGGAATACAGGCAAGTGCCACTATACCTGGCACTTTTATGTGGGTCCTGGGGATCTGAACTTAAGACCTTAGCTTATGTAGCTAGCACTTTACCTACTGAGCCATGTCCCTAGTCACAGAGAATTCACCCTTTAAATGAGCTCCATCATAAGTGTCCCGCGCACACACACACACTGAATATATTGAAATTGCTCAAATATCTATTAGATATGATTCTATATTTAACCTTGAAATCTTATTTTCAGAATGGCTTCTCGTCACTTACAAATGTATCCATATAATTTCTCAGTCCAACTTTTAAGATGAAAGTGAGCCTTTCTTGGGCATGATTTATATTTCCTTTATTTCTTCCTTGTAAATTATGTTTTAAGCTCAATATTCTGATTTATGAAACCCTACTTACTTGTCTTTTGATGAGAAAAAGGCACTTGCTTTCAAGATGAGGCTAGAAACAATCTCTTGCATTTAATTACACAGGCTTGTGCAACATAGTCAGAAGAGAACATGCTATGCTACATAAAGGAATAATTCAGTACCACAAGATCATTGAAATTAGACGCAGAAAAGACTTATTAGGTCATCTATCAAAGAAAGTGCATGCACTTGACACCCAGATTTAATATTCCAGAGTCAGGTCAACTGAGGTACCGCCAATCTTCTGGTAGAGACACTAAAAAAGAACATTTAAGGAGCCAAACCCTTCATCAAAGGCAAGTCCTCAAAGATCAAAATATCAGACAGAAGTCTGTAAGGCACAGAGGAAAGGCATATGGAGACACCACACTGAAACATTAAGGAGACAGAAACAGATGTGAAAGTTCTTTAGAAGGAGAAGCAAGCCATGCATGCCATCCACAGTGGCCAATTACCAGAGGTCAGAGCTTGCCAAGGCACTGTGACAGTTAGATAAGCCTGGAGGGTCAAAGGCTGGAGGGTGTGACTGCGTGCGTGAAACCTGACCTTTCATCTGTGGAATGCCACTAGACGCTCAGAAATGTCTGGCCTAGTTTTGCTCCTCATAAAGAGTCATGTGCAGGGCTAGAGAGATGGCTTAGTGGTTAAGGCGCTTGCCTGCAAAGCCAAAGGACCAGGTTTGATTTCCCAGTTCCCACATAAGCCAGATGCACGAGGTGGCACATATCTGGGGTTCATTTTCAGTGGCTGGAGGCCCTGGTGCACCTTTTCTTGCTCTCTCTCTTTGCCACTGTCTCTCTCAAATAAATAAATCAAATTAAAAAAAAATTAAAAAGAGTAATGTGTGGTAGCTGAGGTGAATGTGTGTTGGGGAGGGGGCCAGGAAGGTAGACTAGGCAAGGGGCTCCGTGTTGATAAAGGAAAACCATGTAGGAGCAGGTGTTGATATCTGCCCCGATAATCAGAGAGAGTTGTCTGGAACAACTTCTGATAACCACAAATATCACAGAAAATAAAGTCTTAATCTTTTTTTTTTTTTTTTTTTTGATTTCTGCACCAGAAATCTTTCTTTGACATTAGTCATGAACTAGCGGTAACAAGCCACTTAAGATAAATCTGCCGTGTTACACAGTGAAGTGAGGTTTAAAAACATGCTGGAGAGCAGTCTTTATAATAGATCAGAACCTCCAGGGAGAGACCACCGCATACTCTGCTCGGTGAATTAGGTGCTGAGCATCATGGGTGACTGATCACACCTGACCACAGGGCACTGGGGCCAGCAGCTGTCTACGTTGAGATGCCGTAGTAGCTTCCCACTGGCCTGCCAAGCCCTTGAGTACAACTTGAGAATTCAAAAATATCCACTAATTTTAGCCAGGTCACTGTTACAACTAAGCTAAGGAAATGAGAGAGAAAAGGAAAAATGTGCTCTAACTTGCTGAACTACAATTCTCAGTGGAAATGGGGACTACAGTGTGCTTATGCTATTTTTGTTTTGCTTATGCTTTTGTAAACAACATGCACTGTCTTTGCATGTGGATGAGTGAGGTAAATGACTTTTTTCCTAGTGTAAGAGTTCCTAGTATTAAATTATAGCTGCTTCACTTACTGGCATGATAAATTTGAATAATATCTCAAGTTCCCTTATCCTCAATTTCTACATGTTCCAACATATCAAAAAAGAAAGAATGACATTTATTTATTCAATAAGGTTGTTAAAGATGAGGATGAAATGTATACAGATGATATGTGTGTGCATTTAGAACCGGTCACAAAGGAAGGCCTTTGGAAGAAATGCCACTTGTAGTGGTTTGAATTAGATGACACCCATAAACTCATGTGTTCTGAATGTTGGGTTCCCACCTGGTGGTGGAGCCTTGCTAGAGGATGTGTGCTGTCAGCCTCTGGTGTGTTATAGCCAGCTCCCCCTTGCCAGAGTTTGGTTCACTCTCCTGGTGCTGTTTTCCTCCCGCTGTGGCAGAGGTGATGCCCAGCTTCTGCGCATGCCATGTTTCCTTCTGCCATCGTGAGCCTCCCTCAAGACTGTAAGCCAAAAATAAATTCTTTCCTCCCATCAGCTGCTTTTGATATAAGGCAATAAAGCACACCACAGAAATATGAGAGGAAGGGACGTTCTGGGGAGGTGGAGAGACAACAGGGTATCCCCTGAGAGAGAAGAATCATTACCATGCGTTCAGAAGGCTATGGGTTTCTTGATGACAAAAAGGTTTCTGTCCTTCAATGCAGACAATATACTCCCTTGTTTAATTTTTATATTCATCTTGCATGGTATTCTCTGAGTTTCTTGAATCTGTGGTTTGGTGTCAATACTATTTTTTCAAAATTCTTGGCCTCTGAAGTAAAATTTCTTCAGCCCTATTCTTTTCCATCTGGAATGGTGATTACCTACATGTTACACCAGTGGACAGCTGAGATATTCTGAGGTCATCTTGTATTTCAGGGTGCCTCAATTACTTCCCTTAAAAGACTGTCACATAAATTAAAACCATTTTTACACTGGCCATTTGAAAAGTAATGGTGCACATGCCAAGTTCAATGCCAGAATGCATTGCCAAAGGGCTAATGTTTACCCGCTGATTTCAGACTGGGATTCTGAGTGGAACTTGGGTGAGGCCTGGGGAATGTACGCTTATCAAGTCTCCTAGACGAGGTGAGGTTGAGGCAGGTCATCTGGGAAACTCACTTCAGCAATCGTCAGCTCAGCAGGTCTGTTACTCCTTTCTGCTAGATGTCCTCTTACAAGCTGGGTAAGAATGGCTCTTTTCCCAGACCTACACTTGCGTTCATCTGAAGCGTCTTCCTTTAGCTGATGAACGAACTGTTCATACTACCTCCATATAATGGCTTAAATTAGAAGAACTGACAATACCACCTGTTGACTAAATATAGAGGAACTTGAACTATCATGGATTGCTAGTCAATGTGTAAACTGGATGAACGTCCTTTGCAAATCCTGGATTACTCAGCTATATGTAAGACTCAGTAGCTTTATTCCTGAGTATAAAAATGAGTGTTCATTAATAACCAAGGACAGGAACCCTCATGGCAGCTTTATTGAAAATAACCCAATGACCCTCAGTGACTGAACAGAGACATTAGATATTCTCACACAATGAAATACTGTTCAACAATAAAAATATTAAAAAAAAACAAAAACAATAAACAAAACCCAACAGCAAAACACCCTTCAGCTATACTGAACAGCATCTCAGAGAAAAAGTTGAGTGAAAAAAGCTAGGCACAAAAGAAATTTATAAAAAAATTAATCTAAGATGGTAGAGTTAGAATAGTGGCTTTACTCTTAGGATATTACCTGGGAAAAAATACAGGAGAGCCTCACGGGGCTAAGGAAAATTCTATATATCTCAATCTGAATGAAGTTTACATGAGTATGTGCGCATATGTAAAAACTTACTCAGCTGTATGCTTAAGCTCGTATATTTTATGTATATAAGTTAAACCAGAAAAGAAAGAAGGAAGGAAGGGTAGAGAGAGGGAAGAGTAGAAGGTATAAAGACAAATCATTTGGCTTTAAGATTTAAAAGTCTGCACAAGCAATTTGAAATGACTTTGGGTCCTTGCCACTTAATGATTTCACAGATGCCACTTTTCAGCATCATATTTCCAAGCTATCGGAAAGCCTAGGTACAGATCATATTTTCCATAAATAAATATTAACAGCAGATGGAAATCACATGTGCAAACAGATAACAAGGTAAAGTCTTGTTGACTTCTTTCTGGTTTTCTCACTATGGTCAGTCGTAAAAATATTTTCCACACAGGCAATGCAACAAGGTTCAATGACATCAGGAGGCTGAAAATGTTGGTTTAACCAGGTCACATGAGTTGAATGGAACCAAATCTGAGTATTTTCCCCTGACTATAAGAAGATGAGTCTTAGGCAGGAAAAATACACACCACCTACCTTGAAAAGCTTGCCTCCTGTATTTTTTATTTTTTTTTGAGGAAATCAGGTTGAAACAAACAGTATGTATGCATTTTTAAGGTAATTGGGTGATATGATCAAAATACTGTGTAAACACATGTAGAATGATCAAAATTAAAAAAAAGGTAAGCCACTAAATATTGTGATAAAACCGTACAATCTACCATCTTTACCTTTTGTCTTTCAGTGCTGAGGATTACCCAGGGCCTTTTGCATGCTAGACAAGTGTTTTATTACTGAGCCACATCTGTGGCTCCATTTTAGTCATTTTGAAGTGCACATTTCAGTTACGTTGTCCATGTTAACACCGCTGTAGACAGATCTCATTATTTCTTTTTATCTTGTGAAAGTGCCGGCATATACTCACTGAATTACAGCTTCCATTCCCTCTCCTTGCAGCCACAGCGATTGCCATTCTACTGTTTTGTTTTTGTGAGCTCAATTACATTAGACATGCCGGATGAGTGGAATCAAGAGCTGGGTGTTTACCTTCCTATGGCCAGCTTATTGGACTTAGCGTAATGACTTCAATGCTTATCCACAAATCATATGACAAAAACTTTATTTGCAAGTAGAGGGAGACAGAGGAGTTAGACAGAAAGGTAGGTAGACAGACAGACAGAGAGAGAGAGAGAGAGAGAGAGAGAGAGACAGATAGAGGAGATAGATAGAAAGGTAGGGAGAGAGAGAGAGAGAATGGGGGCATGCCAGAGCCTCTAGCTGCTGCAAATGAACTCCAGATGCATGCATCACTTTGTGCATCTGGCTTTAAGTGGGTACTGGAGAATCAAACCTGGGTTGTTAGGCCTTGCAGGCAAGTCCCTTAGCTGCTGAACCATCTCTCCAGCCTCCCCCCTAATTTCTTTTTAAAGCTGAACAATTTTCCTGTATATATAGTCTTTTTCTTTTAGTTAGTCATCTGCTGATAGACATTTGGATTACTTCTACCTCTTGCTATTATCAATAGGCTGCAACATACAGAGATATACACATATCTTGTCATAATTCTGCTTTTAATTCTTTTGGATATATACCCAGGAAAGGAATTGCTAGATGTTATGATAATTTCATTTTTAATTTTTTAAAGAACCATTGAATTGTCTTTCATAGTGCCTGCACCATTTTACATTTTCACCAACAGTGCACAAGGGCTCTTCTGTTTCCAAATCTTTGTCAACATTTGTTTTTGATTTTATTTCTCTCTTATGCATTTGTGTGTGTATGTATGTGTGTGTGCACACACATGAGTTACACTCATGCACATATGTGTGTAGGTGCAAGTCCATGCATGTGCTCATTCACGTGAAGGTCAGAGGACCACTTTGGGTGTCATCCTCAGAAACACCATCTACCTTTCTTTGAGACATGATCTTCTACTGGTCTGGGGCTTGCAATTAGGCCAGACTGGCTTAGCAGCAAGCCCCAGGGCTTTACCTGTCCCTCCAACATCTCCAGCACTGAGATTATAAGAACACATCACCATGCAGATCCCCCTACCCTGCCTCTGCCTTCTGAGCGCTGGGACTATAGCTATATGGCGCCACCCCTCGCTAATCAGTTGTCTTGGTATTGGCCATGATAATGGCCATGAGGGGAAAACTTACTGTGGCTTTGATTTACACTTTCCTTAATGAATAATGATACTGAACATCCTTTGACCTGTTTACAACATTATGCATGCATTCTTAAGGAAAATTAATCGAACATGAAATAATTATGACAAAAAGCATTGAAGGTAGAAGGAGGAAATGGATTCTAAACATTTTTGTTGTATTCATTATATTAGGAAAGAGAATATACAGATGAATGACTTGGTCTCTCCCCCCCCCCCTCAATAACTTATTAGGAATATCCTCCTTGGCATATACCACTGGAAGAATAGACAGGGAGATGTGTCCAGCATGATTCTGGCAGCTGCTTCGCATTGCTGTTTGCAAACTGCAAAGGCTTTCTCATAAAAGATTCGCTTTTTCTTATGGAGGCAAGCTGTCCTGAAACTGAAGAGTGTATTCTTCTCCTTCATTATCTACCTTCTTACTCACACCACCACATTCCCTGAGGAGCTTTATTTTAAAATCTCAGATTCTGCTCACTCTTAAACAAGAACATTCATTGTCTTCCTACCCTGTTTCAACTACCCATTCTCAAAGCCATAGTGTGAACTTTGTTATCACTGAAAATTAGTCACTCTGTTACATTCAAATGTTTCTACAGCTGTATGCTCAGCCCAGGTTTACTCCAGCTAATCTTGTCCTTCAACTTTGTCTACACCCAAGATCCTTGTACCTCCTTTGACTCCAAATTCTATAAAGTCCCTGTTCACCTTCACGTTCTATTCCCACACACTCAACTGGACCTCAGACTCCTTGAGCTCAGGGTGCCTTGTTTTTTGCCAAGGACTCGCTGAACTTCAGTCAGAGGGACACCCACTACCTGACTTCTCAATCCAGACATCACAGAGGAGAATCCCCACCAATGCGCAGACTCACTGCAGTGCGAGCTAAGCTTTGGTCTCTGTCCCCATCTGGGCCTTCGCAACTATCCTCAGTCCTTCCTGTGAATCTATTTTCATCTCTGCCCCACTGTAATTTTAAATTCTCTAGCATCATCTACTCCCATGCATTGCCTCCCAGCCTCACTGCCAGAGTGCTGTGGTCTGCCCTGCAGAGAAGCCTAGGGATTGGCAGAAGAAAATGCCTTCCGCTTATGTTCCAGTACCAACCCACAGCCTCGGCTTAGGGACAGAGGCGCATCATGTAGGCAGGGCTTCACGTTCCTGACAAGGACTCTGGAATCAAAGGTGCTCTTACAATAAACTGTTTTATAGTAACTTTATTCCAACAAATATCATTCCTATTGAATTTTGCTATGTTAACTACTTAATTTTTTTTAAAAAAGCTCTATTACATGTTGATTTAAAAGAACATCCACTCATTTAATCATCAATGATTCTTTTATTTCCAGTAAAGATCAAAAGCCACAGTGGTTTCAATGAATGTAGGTAAAGCCTGCAAGTCAGAAATTTTTAAATTTAATCCCAGCATGGTTACTGATTTACTGTGTGGCCTTAAGCAAGACATTCTAACTCATTTCGCTTTAGCTCTCCCATTAAAAAGAACAAAAAAAAAGATATTAATACTGCTAACTCAACTTAACTAACTGTTGAAGATCATTAAATCATTGATGAGACTGTTATGAAATATGAAAGTAAAGACATGAAGATAATGCGTCAAACAGGAAGAGTGTAGAGAAGAAAAAACCAGGTTGTCATGAATTACAGAGTTAATTTTCAAGCCAATCTCCAGTGGGAATTCAGTTCATAGGAAATATGTCCTAATCTACCATGTTTTGATTAGATTGCTCAGGAGAAAATGACAGTGAGTGAGATTTCTGCATTGTTATTTTGGTTGCAGACAGAATAATTTCATTGTTCACTCAACAAACACGGAGTGCCTACCTTGTATCATTTAAAGGAAGCAGATAAATATTTATCCCATATCCCCCAGATCCGTTACTTTCAATACATTTGTACCCCAAGGAACAGTACCAGATGATTGTAAGAATGTGGCAGGGAATTGTTAATTTGGATATTCATATGTGTATTTCATGTAAAAAAATAAGCATATATTAGCTGGAGAGTTGATGTATCTCAAACATCTCAATAAAAATGTGTAGGTTCACCAGGTTTAATAAGAAAGCAATGCGCCCACACTTACTAGTTTAGCCAGACATGAGGACCAGCTATTTGCATATGACTGCTCAATGGCTTTATAGCATCTCATTTCCAGCTTTAACTAAACTGATTCACATAAAGTGGACCGCAAAGTTATCAGTTTTTGAAGACCAGCAAAATGGTGACATTGGCACTTTTTTTAATGAGAGAGACAGAATTGGAGCCAGGGCCTCCAGCCACTGCAATTGAACTCTAGATGCATGTACCACCTTGTGCACATGTGCGACCTTGCGTGTGCACCACCTTGTGCATCTGCCTTATGTGGGATCTGGGGAGGCAAACGTGGGTTCTTAGGCTTCACAGGCAAAGGCTTAATTGCTAAGTCATTTCTCCAGACCGACACTTCTTATCGTAAAGAAAAACATTTAATTAGCTGCGTTACAAGGTAAAGACAATAATAATGTTCCATTCTGAAAAAGAAAATGGCCCTGGAATTCAAAATTATCAATAAAGACTGATTCAAATATGTACTTAATAGTCACCATTGTCACTGAATGTTAGTTTAAAGCTTATCTTTTCCCCTTGAAACACTGGCCAGTGATAATATATTCCAAAGCCATCACAATTAGCATATGTAAGAATGTTTTGCATTTGTCTTCATTGAATCCATTTTATTTTTTATTTAGAAAAATGTTTCATAATGTAAGTCAAGAGGTTACAATATAAAGTACATCTAAGCGTATTCACACTTATTGGAGAAACATATTTAAAGTGTTTCTTCATTGGGGTGTGCAATAGAAAACACACTGGAATGCAGGGAAGTGATTTTGGGAAACCAAGATTGAAAGAGTGTGGTGCTGCGTCTGAGCTCTCAGGAGCACGGGCAGTGTAAGTTTAAGTCCTTCTATGTCTGCAAGGGCTGAGAAAGACTTCTCACATGGAAGATGCCATATATTAATGGCCTTTATACAGTAGTGTTAATGTATGCATTAATGTATGCATGTGAATACTCTGACATTCTCTTTGTTGAGAATTAGAGACTATGTCTCTGGGATATGGGTGGGTTTGTGTCTGTTTTGATGAAAGAGACTTTTCTTGTCAATGACAGCCACTTCTTATTTTCCTGGTATGCTTGGGATGCTCACTATGCTATGGGGGGAGCTAGCTGCTGTATATGGAGTTCAATTACCCTGAAGCAGTCATGTGAGAGAGGCCAAGGCAGGCAGAGGACAACCCTGAGCCCAGTCTTTGGAGCTGTGCAGGAAAGTGAGGGCATGCTGGGTCTTCTGCACTGGTCTCTTTGAAAGTGAAGCCCCGTGAAGTACCCGAGGTGATAGGAGAAGGCTCACAACAGTAGCCCAGCAGAGCTTTGCTCAACGCCTTTACTATAACATCTCTGTGATATGACACTGGATTTTGAGGTTCTTTGTTACGTATGAGGAGCAGATAACTTTAACAGAATTTGTTCCCAAATGTGAAGTGCTACTGTAGCAAAAAAGAAGAAAAAAAAAAAAAAAAAAAAAAAAAGAACTAAACAGGTAGCAGTGGCTTTGGCAACCAGACATAGGCAAAGGATAGGAAAAACTTTGAGGCTTCTTTCAGCGAAAATAGTGAGGAAAATGTCAATCTTTCTAAACTTCCAAAAAATAGAGGGAATTAGCATTTTAAAGCATTAATGTAATACGAAGCCCAAATGGAAACACTTTGATTCTCACTATTCAGTGTTTTTTTTTTAAATAGCTTTCTGCTTTAACATTTTATTTATTTATTTGAGACAGAGAGGAGAGAGAGAGAGAGAGAGAGAGACAGAGAGAGAGAGAGAGAGAAAGGGCACGCCAGGGCCTCCAGCCTCTGCAAATGAATTCCAGAAGAATGTGCCACCATGTGCATCTGGCTTACGTGGGACCTGGAGAATCGAATCTGGGTCCTTAGGCTTCGCAAATATATACCTTAACCACTAACCATCTATCCCGCTCTCATCATTCAGTTTTGCACACTGTTCTTGACACAATTAGTATAGTTGATCTACTTATTTTGTCTTATAGAAATCTTTTCCTTCTGGAATACCATTCAAGTTATTTGAGGATCCCTAATCTTACATATTCTTATAGCCTAGCTCTAATTCTATAACCCTAGAATCAAACTATATCACTTTATCCCATAACGATTTTACATCTGGAATCGATTTTCTGCATCATTCTCTTGACAATTAAAGGTGACTTTGAAATGCTACTTATCTTTCTTTACATTTCATGTGTCTGTGCCTCTGGTTTTTTTTTTTTTTTTTTTTTTTTTTTTTTGTTTTGTTTTTCGAGGTAAGATTTCACGCTGACCTGGAATTCACTATGTAGTCTCAGGGTGGCCTCGAACTTGCAGCCATCCTCCTACCTCTGCCTCCCGAGTGCTGAGATTAAAGGCATGTGCCACCATGCCTGGTTTGTGCCTCTGTTTTAAGATCTCTGAACTGAGGGCACCTATCACAATATTTCTCACCTCTCAGGCTTGGCTGCGCTTAGCCCAGTTTCAAATACATATTAAATGCTCAATAAACGATGACATCAAAATAAGAGAGAGGCTGATTGAGAGTGGGAGGGGTATGATGGAGAGCGGAGTTGCAAAGGGGAAAGTGGGAGGGGGGAGGGAGTTACCATGGGTTATTGTCTATAATTATGGAAGTTGTCAATAAAAAAATCAAAATAAATAAATATAGGATATAGGAAAAGAATGAGTCACAGAAAGATAATTGATATTTCTTTCAATGAAAGAATCTAGACAGGTAAGAGACAACAGAATACATATTTTATAATACTACATACTATCATTTTTCTGTGACTTAAAATTCAAAAGAATAACAATACTCTTTATGGAAGATAATTGAGCAATTTGGTGCTGGGTCAGGGGGTGGGAGGGAAATGTGCTGAAATCTGAGATGTTTTCAGTGAATCAGTCTTTGTGGATAAAAAGGCATTAAACAATCGCTTTCAGGCTTGACTATGTACCAGACGGTTGATCCTAATGGCACAACCGCAGCTCCCAACTTGGAGGTTTTGCAAGTCATTAATAAGCTGCGCAACACTTACCAGGTGTTTTGTTAAAGCCTGCTTACATAAGGAGTTTGCAAATATTTAGAGTCCACAAAATTCCTTCCATTGTATTTAGAGAGATGAAAGAGAAGAATCATTTTCCCCTCTAAAAGATTACTTTTCTCAAGAAAGGACATGATACTTCTAAGAGTCATAAAGACAAACATTGCTATGATTTTCTGTCTCAAACTTCTCCCTATGGAAATCAGCTCTATGGACAATGGGAAGGCAGACTACAATCCTTGCATACAGAGGGAAGCCTAAAGCTGATTAACTTATATTCAAGTCTGACTTGGTAAATACAAATACTTTTTGAAAGACTCCAATTAGTGATCTGTTATCTTATCACATGTGTTTAAAGAGCACAAACACATCAAAGGAGGGATATTCCCAGGTCCAGACAGATGGATAAGGAGGTACTCATGGGGAACCCAAATTATACCTTGCTGTCATTTGGCCCATGTGTTAAGGTCTTTGTCCCCAGAGTGGCACTTTTTTAATTTTATTAATGTATTTATTTATTTGCGAGACAGAGACAGCGAGATCAAGAGCGAGAGTGAGAGCAAGATCGACAGCGAGAGAGCGAGAGAGAGAGAATGGGTGGGATCCAGCCGCTGTAAATGAACTCCAGACATGTGCACCCCTTTGTACATCTGGCTTATGTGGGTCCTGGGGAATCAAACCTGAGTCATTTGGCTTTGCAGGCAAGTGCCTTAACTGCTAGGCCATCTCTCCACACCCCACTAGAGTGACACAATAAGAGGTGAGGCCTAGTTGGAGGTCCTTAGGTCCTTAGGGAACATATCTCTAAAGGGTTGTAGGACCCCAGCCTTGTCCCTTTTTGTCTTCAAGGCATGAGACAAGCAGTAAGTTCTCAGAGCTTCCGACCATTGCCATCTGGCACTCTAACCAGGGCTCAGAGAAGTGGGTTTGCCTTATGCTCAGCTAGAACCTTCAAAACGGTGAAACAAACCTTTTCTCTGTACAAGTTAACTACCTCAGCTATTTTATTATAGTGATGGAGGCTAATTAACCTCAAAGGTTTGTCTCCTGCTGTTAGGTGGTGTGAAAGCGCCCCCTTGAGCATCTCCATACAACTGCAAGGCCTCCTCACCAGCTCTTGTTCTGAAGCTGGCCAAGGCTTCAAAGTTGACAAACTTTTCCTCCCTGCTATTCCACAGAGGGATTTTTTTCCCTTTATACAAGACTCTTGGTAATTTGGCTAGGCCCTGAACAAGAACTAAGATATACACAATGAAATACACAGCCATGCTTGTCCAGCCTCATTTCCATTTGAGACCAACCTAAGAAGAAACTATTCAAAAGGTAAAGATAGCCCTGTTTTCAGGTAGTTTATTTCTTTTGTGTGTAGATCATTATGAATGATTAATTGCTTTATATTATGAAAGTAATATGAAAGGAAAAAGACACATCTTGACAAAAGGTTGTATTTAATTATAAAAATTTTTATTTGGCTTAAAAGAATTTAGAGACCTCACTTTTATTCAAGCCGATCACACCCTGGAGCTGCTCTTAAAGGAGGCTTTGAAAGGATTAAATTTCCTGCTCGCCCAGGGCCTTCAGTAACGCACTCACTTGTGGGATAAACAGACTCCTTCCCAAGTATGTTTTAAGGACAAGCCATCCAATCTGCCTGCATCTGTCAAACAAGCAAGTCCCTAGGGCACATTCCACACACAGAAGTGGTGATGCATGTGTGCATGTGCGTGCACACACACACACACACACACCCCAACAATGCATGCACACATGCACACATTCGTTGGGATCCGAATGAGAGGACATCTGATGACTCAGGCCATCTTAATGGCCTCATTTATCTCATGTGGCTTTCTCCCTTTGCCTTTCAAGTTCCTGGAGACACTTCCCTCAGCACAACGAAGAACTGGTATTGGTGGTCAGTGTTACAAAAGGAGAGCAGTGTTCTCCTTCCACCAAATTAGGGAAGTTCAGGCCCATTAACAGTCCAATAACTATTAATAACAACTAACTAATAATGACTAATAATCCCAAGTAATTAATGGAATTAAAGAGGCAGTCTGCAATGTAGGTATTATCCATCTAAATCGCAGTGTGATGGTATTAAGTGTGGGATGTAAGGAAAAACAGGGAGACAATGTTATAAGAAATGATTAGCTTCATAATCACATTATTAAACATATTATCATTAACATAATTAAGTTAAACCAGGGAAGGAATTTTGATCAGATGGCATTACCATTTCTTTTTCCTTCAGGGCATATTTTTCAGGTTCATGCACAGACACTACCAGTTTTTACTCATTTATCCCTAATAGGCCCTTGAGAGTCAGCTGGAATCAAGGAAATCCTTAAACTAGGGCGGAATCGAATAACAAAGACTTGGTTTCATATGAACTAACATAGAGCTTGTTGAACTGAATGTTAAAGCTATCAAAATTCCAGATTGAAGGAATTGTCTTAACAAAATCAAAAGATGCTGGGACACTCCGTTTCATCTATTTGAGCTTGGCTAGCCTGGCCAGGACTCTCCAGGCAAGCCAGTACAGTAGAATCACAGGATAACTCCTACCCCACACAACCCTACTGAACTCCTCAAGCTTGTTCTTCCTTAGCGGCTCCATTCGTCTCTCTTCTTGCATTCCTCCAAAATGTAACACCATATGTACTTGCAATCAGATCTGTAGTTCACGATGGAGAATACACAAATCTGAAAACTCAGTCAAAGTTTTTGCATTTGACTTTTCAAGTGTTTCCAGATTTAGAAACAGTTCTTCTTCTTCTTCCTCCTCCTCCTCCTTCTCCTCCTCTTCCTCTTCTTCTTCTTCTTCTTCCATTTGACCATTTCTCTTTTGTTGTTGTTACTACTTTGAGGTAGGATCTCACTCTAGCCCAGGCTGATCTGGCAAGTACTCTGTAGTCCCAGACTAGCCTCGAACGGATCCTCTTACTTCTTCCTCTCAAGGGCTAGGATTAAGGGCTTGTGCCATCCCACCTGGTTTTTTTTGGGAGGGGTGGGTGGGTGTTTTTGACAATATTTTTTGGGGGTACATTATTCTTTGAATTTACAACATAACAACATGGAATTGTTAGTGATAAGACACTGTGAACACAAGTAACTGCACTAAGGAATATCTAGTGTCTAGGAATGGGGTTGTTTCCCTGCACAGTGAGCCCCATCTCTTTCCCAGGCATCTCTGTATCTCCATTCTACTGGAGCCAGCCCTCTAGCAATAGCTAGGCAAATGTTTATTGAGTAAATTAATGAGTACTAATTTAAAGATAATTGAACAATTAGTAGGTAATGAATGATTTGTAAATTAGCAGTTTATAATAAATAACAAATTATTTAGTTAATCAGTAAATAATTAAACTTCAATAGAGATAACCATAAGATATTTTGTAAGTAAACAAATGGTCAGAATAGGAAACAAACAAACAGAAAATAATTCCCTAAAAATAAAAGGCCAGAGCACTGAACACTTACAAAGGAAAGCAATGTTATTTCCCAACACTGTAAGAGATAAATGGGTACTGAATCAAAATTAGATAAATTAGTGTGAGTAGTGTAATTCACAGTGCCATCTTGCATAATAACTTATTATTAATGATTTATTTGATATTCAACTGCTAAATGCCCGATTTAGAATGGAACTGTTAAAACATCTTGAGAGGGTTGTGGATTCCAACTGTGCTGCTTGGGGGTGAGGAAGCTTGAGTCCCACCGCGGACACTCACCTGCCCCAGGATTCCGGGCAGTGGCAACAGGCCAAGAATACTCATAGTTGGTTTGTTCTTTCTTTCCTCCTATGTCTGTCTGTGGAACATCATTGACCCAATCCCTATTTCTCAGTGTCTACTGTATATGTTTTCTCTACGCTAAGTCAACTTTAGTGACTTCTGAGTTGGTCCTAAGTAAATGTGGGTATAAGTGTAACACTTAACCTTTTCCACTGTGATGCCTCAAAGTAGACAGTGTGTTATCTTTTGAATATGGCATAGTCTTTTACCCCTAATGGTTTACAGAATGTTCATTTCTACTGCTACATTTTACAAGAAGCAGGATAGACCTATTTGTAGGTTCAATTCCTTTTTTTTTAAAGACTTTTAAAAAAATATTTATTGGGGAAGGGGTGAGAATGGGCATACCAGGATGTACAGCCATTGCAAACGAACTCCAGATGTGTGTGCCACCATGTGCATCTGGCTTACATGGGTTCTGGGGAATTGAACCTGAGTCCTTAGGTTTCACAGGCAAGCACCTTAAACGCTAAGCCATCTCTCCAGTTCTATAAGTCTATAAGTTCAATTTATTTCTATGCTTCCTTTTTAAGTGTTCTTTCTAAGGAAGTTCAACCTGCATGTGTGAAGCTAGGATGGGTGGAGACTGTAAATCTTGCAAAAAGAAAGTGGAACACTTATTAAATTTTTTTTAAAAAGCACAAGAAATGACAAAGATAGGTTTTTATCTACAGGAAATGCATCTGCAAGTATAGAATCCAACATATGATCTCAGAGAAGCATCAGTGAAACTTGTTTTCCGCCATTGTTTCTAGTGCATCTCTCTCTCTGAGATTTTGCTAACTATCTTTAAGGAAAGGCTTTTGATATACTTTTCGTTTCCTCCCTACTTATAATTAGCAGCAGCAACCTCTCTTGTGCAAGAGGAGCTTTAGGACTAAATAGCCTTGAAGGATGCTACCCGGAATATCCATCATCACAGAGTTCCAAATCTCCTGGGAATCCTCTCCTCAGTGTCCAGATCTTCCCCCATCGATTTCACATTAATACCATATGTTACCAGCACTGTGCCAGACAAACCTGACTGTGCTGACTAGCTACTCAACAGGGAAAAAAAGATGAGAGCAGAGAAGGCAGAATCTTCCTTAGACTGAAGCAAAAATAAAGTAAAATAAAATTAAAAAATAAAATAAAATAAAATTAGCCTCATGTGTCAGAGGTGCTGAGTACTGCCATCTACTGGTGCTGAGGTCTCGGTAGAATGTATTTTATTTTTTATTTTATTTTATTTTCTGAAGCAGGTTCTGGGACTCACTTTGTAGCCCAGGCTCACCTTGACCTCATAGCAATCCTCATACCACAGCCTCCCAAGAGCTGGGATTAAAGGCGTGTGCCACCACCATGCACAGCTCATATAAATTTACCTTCTTTTCCTTAAAAAATTTCCTCCTTTCTCCTTCTTTCCTTCACTTTCTCTCTCCCTACCTTCCTTGCTTTCTTCTTCCTTCCTCATCCTATATATTTTTTTTCCCTAAAAAAACCTGAGTTTCAGGTTCTTCATATGAAGAGATTCACACTAATATTCCATCAACAGGGTTCTGAAGTTCGACAATGTGTGAAATATTACCTTATGAATTTCAAGTATTATATAAATCTCAATGGGAAATTTCTTGTAAGTGACAAAACTTATGAGGCTCTGGGGCCATTCTCAGTATTTAGCCCAGATGTCCTGGAGACAGCTCAGAGGCCCTAAACAGCCTCCCTTGTATCTAGCAGGACTTGGCGCTTGCACCCAGCTGTCTTCCCATGCTTGATTTCATAGCTCCCTAGTCTTTGTAACTTCGTGGGTGCATATTTTGCAGATGTAAGTATGTCTTGTCTCTCTTCTATGTTGATCAACTGATCATTACTGTAAACTTATTTACAAAATGGAAGACTGGGGATAAGAATCTTCTGGAATGATTATAGCAGGTTCACCGGCTCCCGTCAGATTTGCCTCACTGTCCACTGAAAGCTTTATAAAGAAGGACATGGCGCAGCATGTGACCTTCTGAAACTGCTCACAGAGCGCTGTCCCCTGGATGGAATTCTAATGTCCCCGTGGCTGCTGCCTGCTCTGTACAACCACTAGGGAAAGACACTGAAAATTTAATGAAGTTAAGAGAACCTGTGCAAGCTTCTCCTTTGGAGGGGCCTTGGGGGAAGAGGGAGGTAGACAGTAAGAACACAGACAAAGAAATTACACTGTCCCCAAATGTGTCATCTATAGAGGTTGGTGACAGGGACCCTGAGATGCATGATTTAATCTGTTTCTTATTTATCCATAGATCTTATTTCACAACTGTGGCTGACCATAACTGTGACAAAGAGTCTGATTAACATCAGAGGCACAAATACCTAAGAAAGAAATTGTCACTCTCCAAACACGAGGCTATTGACATAGAGGTTAGATTAACGGTCTTGGTGTGTTATATTTTACACATGCTCCTGTGTGTGTGTGTGTGTGTGTGTGTGTGCATGTGTGCACACACATGTGCACATATCAGTGTGTGTTTGAGTATGAGGTGGAAAAATTTGTAATACATCTTAAGAATCCAATATGCGGCCTGGAGAGATGGCTTAGCAGTTAAGTGCTTGCCTGTGAAGCCTAAGGACCCCGGTTTGAGGCTCAATTCCCCAGGACCCACATTAGCCAGATGCACAAGGGGGCTCACACATCTGGAGTTCATTTGCAGTGGCTGGAGGCCCTGGCGCGCCCATTCTCTCTCTCTCTCTCTCTCTGCCTCTTTTCCTCTCTGTCTGTCATTCTCAAATAAATAAACAACAAAAACTAAAAAAAAAAAAGAATCCAATATGTAACAAGGAAAGAGTGGATGGAGTATTGAAGGGAATGGAAAAGTGATTGGGATAAGATATAAAATTTAGCTGGAAATAAGACATATACAACACCCAGCGAATAACTACAAAGAACCAAAGGAGATATTTGGTATTCAATGATCTATATGTGTAATCACAACATATTTTTAAGGAAAAGAGAGAAAACTATGCCATCCTGATGGCATGATGCTATTTCAGAGTGATAAATATTTGTACAGTGAAAACACCTGACAGGCAGCCCATCAACATGCTTGTGTGAGTGATTATGCTGGATGCTGGAATTAGGTGAATTTTACATTTCTTCTTTTTTGCATATATATAATCTCTAATTTTCCTACATTGAATGTACAAAAAGGAGATGTGTAGCTTAAGGCTTTTAAAAACCATGAATTCTATTTTTTTAAATAAAAAATCAACACTTACAAACAGATTGGGACAGAAAGGATGAGGTCAAAACAAGGTCTGGCAAACTGTAGGTTGTGTGCAACATTGGTCTTGACATCTCTTTTTGTCAATAAAGTTTTGTCATAATGTAGTTGCCCCATTCATTCACATACTACAAGGGCAGAATTCAGTGTTGAGTCAAAGCTATATGGCTCTCACAACCAAAGAGCCCTATGTGACCCTTTGTAAAACCCTTACTAGTTGGATGAGTGGTCAGAACATCCATGTCTCATCTCAGTGTCCCCATAGGCAAAGAGAAGGATAATACAACTCAAAATGGTAATGAAGATGCAAAGAGCAAATGAATGAACAATGCTAGATGTAATGCTTGGCATGTAAGAATGCTCAGTAAATATTAGGTTTTTATTTATAATCTATATCCTTCACATAAGATGCACTACCCCAGTATTATGTTTAACCTAATGAAACTGCCACTTTATGGATGAGAATCGCTCATTGTTATAAACTTTAAATGGTTTATTGCAACCATACATTAGCAAGTCACTCTTCCCATTTTTCCTGTTCAGGTTATGATTTCTGAGATAATATCCCCAGTGCTATTAGGCACCTTGACTTAGCTAAATTGCTACACAGGACTGTGTGACAGTTAAGTTACCTTGTTGTTGCTGGGACAAAACCCTTGGGAGGAAAGGATTTATTCTGGCTATTGTTTTGAGGGGAAGTTTCATCATGGAGTGGCAGAGCAGAGTATGACATCACATTTTGCCCTAGCATCTGGCAGGAAGCAGCAAATCTTTTCCAGCAAGGCTCTGCCTGTGAAACTGCCAACAGCTATGGATTGAATATAAAGCTATGGGGGACATGTGACACTCAAACAATCACAGACTTGAAACCAAAACATAGCACTGTTGCATTCCAATTCATACACTTCAATGGCTACTATATGTTGTATTAGTACTGTATTTTGTTATCTATGAACATAGGTAAAATGCTTAATGTCTCTGTGGTATGACAGGTTATTATGTGCTCCTGCCTCCTGCACTAAAAAGAAGCTTTTTAGATGCAGGATATCCATTTCCATCCTACAATATAGCACCTGACTCTAAAATTTCTACAAAGTGAGTTTCCACAGCACTGTGACAATCATTCCTGAACTAAGCAGGGTTCTAGACAGGACATGCCAAAACATCCTGGGAAGACCTGCCAGAAGGGAATAAAAGACTCTGAGTATTGCAAAATTTGGAGAGTCTGTTCAGCACATGTCTACAAGCACACTTGAAGATGGCAGTCTGGGGTTTAGTAAAAATTCAAAATAGGAGTTCTTTAAAGAAGTAAAGTGGGACTTCTCCAAGAACGAGACAAGAAGACAGGATTGAACATCAATAGAATGTAATTATAAGAAGCTGGAGATTGGGGAGTTAGGATGAGCTTTGAGAAAAGGAGGCAAATCAGGAAGCTGATGGGCTGATCAAAGTGTCCTTATGAACAGAAATGAAGGGAGGCTTCAAGCTCAGCGCTAAGACTGTCAACAGAAGAACAAACTACTGCACCCAATCAACACTATTAAATGCCTGTTTTATGCCATGCACCGGGTTAATACAGCCATGCAGTAACACATATCTGACTTACCTCCACCCTGGGAAAAGATAGATTCTAGACTTGCAGGAGGGAAAAACATTACCAAAGTAACTTTAATATCATGTGATAAGTGTTACAAAGTGTTAGAATATTAACCATAATAGCCATTATTGGTCCATTGCATACAATGTAAAGAAAACTCTCTGAGAGAGGTCCAGGAAAGGGAGCATGTGTCTGAGTCTATTCTCTAGTCCCCTAAGTCAAGAATGAGTGGTATGAGCTGGGTATGGTAGTCCATATCTATAACGTTATCATTTAGGAGGTTGAGGCAGGAGGATTGAAAGTTCAAGGATAGTGTAGCTGCAAAATGAACCCTTGTCTCAAAAAGGAAAAAAAAAATGTGCTGGAGAGATGGCTTAGTGGTTAAGGCACTAGCCGGCAAAGCAAAAGGACCCGGGTTTGATCCCCTAGTACCTTCATAAAACCAGATGCACAAGGTGTCATATGCATTTGGAGTTAGTTTGCTGTGGCTAGGAAGCCCTGGTGTGCCCATTCTCTCTCTCAATTAAATAAGCAAAATATTTAAAAAAGGAAGCAAATAATGAGAGAAGTTTGCTGCGATTTTAGGAGGGGATGAGAAGGAGGAGAAGGAATAGCTTCAGACTTAAATTTTTTTATTCATTTTTATTTATTTATTTATTTATTTATTTATTTATTTGAGAGTGACAGAGAGAGAGAGAGAGAGGCAGATATATAGAGAGAATGGGTGCATCAGGGCCTCCAGCCACTGCAAATGAACTCCAGATGTGTGCGCTCCCTTGTGCATCTGGCTAACTTGGGTCTTGGGGAATTGAACCTCGAACTGGGGTCCTTAGGCTTCACAGGCAAGTGCTTAGCCGCTAAGCCATCTCTCCGGCCCCACTTCATACTTTTTATGTGGAGATGGAACTCCAGTACTCCAACTTGAATAGTGAACACTTTGTATCCTGAGCCATGTCCCCAGCCCCTGGGACAACTTTTTTTTTTTCAGAATGAAAAGAACAACTACATATGCACTTGTAGCTATTTTTCATCAGTGTGACAACATAGTTGAGAAAATAACTTACAGGAAGGGGGATTTACATTGGCTCATGGTATCAAAGGTTTCAGTCCAAGGATACTTGGCTCCTTTGCAGCTGGGACATAGATGGGAGACAGAACATCACGGCCGGATCAACTCAACACAGACTAGAGGCAGAAATGGGCCTGAACAAGATCTATCCTTTGAAATCATACCCTCAGGCCGAGAAGAGAGCTCATTTAGGAAACTGTTTGCCTGGAAAGCATGAAGATCTGAAAACCTATGCCAAAAATGCCAGGGCTGGTGGTGCACACCTGCAGTACCACTTCTGGTAAGGTGGATCTCTGGGGCTTTCCTGCTAGCTAGTCTGGCTTAATAGATGAGCTTCAGGCCAATGAGAGATCCTTTCCCCAGAGTCAAGTCCTTAGGATGACCTCTGAGGCTGTCCTGTGGCCTCCGCATATCCCATGCACACACATGTACCCATACACACAACAACACACACAAAAGACCTATCCTCCAGTGACCCACTCAGCTATGAACCTGAACTCTTCAATGGGTCCATCCCAGTTAGCACCCTCACGATTCAATGACTCCTCAATAGTGCCAACAGGAACCAAGGCTTCCACACATGAAACCTTATTTTATTTTATCTTGAGAGAGAGAGAGAGAGAGAGAGAGAGAGAGAGAGAGAGAGAGAGAGAGGCAGAGAGAAAGAGAGCAAGAGAGAATGGACATTCAGCCAAGGCCTTCAGCCACTGCGCATGAACTCCAGATGCGTGTGCCCCCTTGCGCCCTTGTGCCACTGTGCATCTGGCTTACTTGGGACCTGGAAATTTTCAAACAGGAGTTCCTAGGCTTTGCAGACAGGCAGCTTAACCACTAAGCCATCTCTCCAGCCCAACACATAAGACGTTTTGGGACTATTTCATAGCCAAACTGTCACATACTCATAGACAAACATACAAATACAGGTTTATGTATACATATGTGTGCCCAAATATACATTTACATCAGTCTTTGCTACTTGTAAAGTGCTTTGCATCACACAAACCTTCAGAGTTCATACAAGTACAGAACACCAGTAAGCATAGCTAATCCCAAGTTCATAAGATAAACATTGCCATACACATATTTCGGAGAAAAGGAAATCAGAGGTTCAGAATAGCTACATGTACTTGGTCAAGCTCACAAACAATGCATAATCAGTGGAATGGACCGTATGTCAGACCTCCACAGTTCATTCTTCTATTAGTATTCATAACTATCAAAAATGTGAGGCTTGTCAAGATTATTCTAACAGTATCATCATCCTAATGCTAATATAGTAATTGAAAAAATATCTTCAATGAAAATCTCAAATCTGAACAGAATGCCCTAAGATGCTGCTGGCCAATGCCTCATAAAGACAGCCACATTTCGTCAAGACAGCTCAATAGGATCTTAAATATTAACTCCTCTCTCATATGTGCGCCTCAGTACCTTCCATTAACAACATATTGCATCAGGATCATCAGCATTAATGATGTCACCCTGAGGAAGAGAGTCATCGTTTCACTTAGCTGAGTACCTCTAAATCATTAATGTCCAGCACCCCATCCCCACAGTAAAGTGCAGTTACAGAGATTCTGTTCATGTAGCCAGAGGTTCTAGAAGGATGAGAACTCTGACTTTAATGTGAATGGAGCAGATGGTATACTAATTTTCAAACAGAAAATAGGAGCAAGACTAAAGGTAGTCTGTTTCCGATGATACGATCTCACTCCAGAACTGCCCCCAATCACACAAAACCCAAACTAAGCAGACCTATTAATTAACATAGCCATTAGGGAAAAAAATGGAACTGAATAGAAACCACCTGAAAAGTAAGTGGGGGCAGCTCAGAACACAGCACGATTAACTGACAATTCCTCTGCAAGGACAGAAAACTCAGCACTTAGAACATAAGTAAAGTTCATAGACTTTTGGTTACATCTGATGTAGCATCATGTGACATTCTCATGGGGCCACAGTAGTGAAATAAAAAGAAGAAAAAGAAGAAACTGGATGTGGTGGGAGGGGAGGAAGCAGATGAAAGTCTACCATAAAACCTCCATTCTGCTCCTTGAAATGAGGATGAGCATCCTTGGACTTTTCATTAAGATAGGTCTCCCATTCTCCCTCAGTAATGTGACCTAGGTTTGCACATTTCTAGTAACCCTAGTTGTGTGCTCTTCTACAAATCAGTGCTGGCTGGGACTCTACTCTTGTGAAAACAAATAGGAGGTGGGAGGCAGTTTCTTCCAGTCTGACTCTGCAGAGCCAAGGATGCCCTGCTTTTTATTCTAACAAGGCAGCTACAATCTATCTCTATTAGAACAGTGTTTGGTGCATAGTGGTGCTCATTAAATGCTTATCAATTAATTTAGAGCAATAATGGCAATGATATGTAATTTTACTGATCCCCCTACAATACGCCTGGCACCATTCTAAGTATTTTCAAGCTTAAACTAGAAGCCCTGTTGGTGGTGAATGTCTGCTCCTCTACATAATTTGAGTGGTCACTGAACCTTGAGCTTTTCTTCCTCCACATGCAATAGCATTCAAGGTTATTCTTCAACACTCAACAGTTCTAGGCACTGAATGAGGTGCAAGGGGGCATCTGTTCATAAGCGAATCTCTGTTCCTGCACACAGAAAGCCTCAATGGTAGTTTGAATGTCTGTCCCCCATAGACGCTGGTGTTTTATTACAGTTTGCTTCCAGCATCCTGAATAATCCCGGGGCCCAGCCCAAAGGCGTGTTTGGGGGTGAGCTGGTTTCCAGCTCAGAGGTATGCAAAGAGATCTGAACTTTGCCTGGGTACCTGCTCCTTTTTGCTCTTTGGTTTTTGTGTGCTGGTGCTGGTCTTCTATTTGCTGTGGTCTTCTCTCTGCTTGCTACTGGTGGTTGTTTCTCTGCTTTGATGTATGGAAGCAGCTTTTCCACCACTGACGGAACCTCCCCCTGGATCTGTAAGCTTGAAAGAGATCCCTTCCTCCTCTAAACTATACCTGGTTTGGATGTTCACCCCAGCAGCCTGAAGCTGACTACAACAGCTTCCAAGAGACAAGCGTCATTACGGAAGATGGCAGAGCGGTTGTGAAGCAGGGCCACTCCATAGTGAACCTACCCCTTCTGTTCTAAATAAAAACGGCCCAAGTGGTGACAACTGGAAAATATTATCAACAATAGCAGATGAATCCCACCTTTGGAAAATCAGTAAATGTCCTCATTGTAGTAGCAGTTTCCTTATGTTGCAGGAAGCGTCGTATGGTGAAAATGGGAAATTAAGAATGTTGTGGTTTTTAAAAGCAAAATTTATTACAGTCTTAAATCTTGTGAGAGTTCAGTGCTAAAATGGCCTAAAAAAGTGGTAGTGAGGGTACCTTTCGATTTAAAAAAAAACAGTTAAAATTCAAAAGTGGCAGTCATATGTCATTAGAAAAATATACTTTGCAGTTAAAATTATCTGTGAAATCTAAAAGTCCTGGGTGTACTGATGTGGGCTCAGAAAGGCAGAATCACAAGACAACATATTTTGTAGTGGTAATCACCTACCTTTGCAAGAGTGCTTTGGTAACTATTCTTTTCAGAGAATAAAAGGTCAAAATAGACTTATAAACTAAGTCTTCTTATAAATAACTATATCACAGCTAGAGGGATATTAAATCTGTATCTATCATCCATCTTGAATATGTGTTATTACAGTCAGAAAAGAAATATACATAACATTTTCATTTTCTTCTGTAAATCAGTATGCCTATTAAAATCACAGCCACACCATTCTTAAAAACACAACTTTATAAATATATAGTTTATATACAATAAGTATCACACATTTGGAGTATAAATTGATTGATTCTGACAATGTTATAAAACAGTTTCATCGCTGTGGAAAGTTCCTTAGCTCCTCTTTACAATCCATCTCCCTTCCACTTCCTATTCTAGGTAACCAGAGTGATCTGACTGCTGTAACTGTAGGTTAATCTTATCTGTCATACAATTTCATTTGAACAGGATCCTAGAGTATGTATTTTAGTGTGTTTAGCTTGTTTCACACAGCACAATATGGACTTAATAGTGTGTGTGTGTGTGTGTGTGTGTGTGTGATTACAAAGTTGTGATTTTAGGGTGAAGATGTAACTTCTTTTTCCTATTTTTCTTGATGGACTTGTGAGTTGGTTAGACTTTTTGGCTATTCTATGCAAAGCTTCTTTGACTATTAATGGACTAGAATTTGTATCAGGAACTGTTCCTGTTTTTCTGGGGAAAATACATCAGGAGTAGAAGTGCAGAATCATCTCCTAAGTTTGGAACTAACTTTATAAGAAATCAAAACTTGCACAATCAGGTGATATATGCTCACTGCAACATACAAAAGAGTCAATGTCAAAAACCACAGCAGTCTTTGGTACTATGTGGCACTTGAACTTGAGCCATTTTACTCAGTGTAAAGTGGTATTTTATTGAGGACTTATTTGCACTTCCAACAGAGTTACAGTTGCCGAGAACACTCTCATATACTGTTTGCCAAATCGCTATCTTTTTTGTGAAGGCATCATTTACAGAGTATCACTGAGTTATCCAAATGTTCCTTACATACTCTGAATGTAAGCCCTTTTATGATGAAACATTTTTAAAATTAATTTTTTAGGTTAGCATGTAAAGTAGGCGGGTTTCATTATGGGTCTTCCATGCTGCGTGTCACTATACTTTCCTCTTACTCACTCCTTTCCCCAGAGTCCTCCCTCATCCCCTCACCCCTTCTTGCTGGTCTACCTCCTCCACAAATAGACCCCGTTCTGCTTACATGTTACATGAATTCATTGTAAGTAATTTTAAAAATAGAAATACTTTCGTCTTGTCTGTTACTTGGCATTTTTACTTGTTGACGGATTCTTAGAACAGCAGATAGCTTTAACTCTGGTAAAGATTCATTTATCAATTTCTTTCAAGTATATGCTTTGGGGGACTTGTCTAGTGATTCTTCGTGTAATGTCAATGTTGGGAAGACTTTATCTTCTATTTTCTTACAGAAATTTTATAGCTCTAGGTTTTAAATATAGGTCTATGATTCATTTCACATTAAGTGTAAAGAAAGAGGAGAAGCTTATTTATCCAGTTGTTGTAGTACCATTTCTTGAAAAATCAACAACAATTCTGGGGCTGGGGCAATGGCTCATTTGGTAAAGTGCTTGTGATTCAACCTGAGTTCAGATTCTCAGAATTCAAGTGAATGCAATATGGTGGTACATGCCTCTAGTCCCAGCACTCAGTAGGGAGACAGGCTGACTTCTAGGGACTAGCTGCCTAGCTAGACTAGCAGAATTGGTAAGCTCCTACTTCAATGAGAAACCCTATTTCATACCTCTGGCCTCCACAAACATGTGTACAGGTGTGTATGTCCATGCACACATACCTATAAGCATATATATATGATCACACATTCATAATGCATATACACAATACACACACAAAAGAAAAAAAATCTTTCATTGGATTTCATTGGTGTCAGTTTTGAAAATCCCTTGACTACATATGTGAGTGTTTTTCTAGGAACTTCTCTTCTGTCTTATTGATCCATTCTTTTTTCTAGTACTATATTCTTTGCCCTAGCTATTATAGTTTTCAATAAGTCTTGAAATGAGCTGAGCAAGTCCTCTAAAGTTTGTTCATTCTCTAAGTTGTTTTCATTATTGTTGCTCCATTACATTTCCACACATATTTTTAAACCAGTGTATTCATGTATCTAAAGAATCTGCTGGGATTTTGAGACTGTGGTGGAGATAAACATCACCCCAGGGAGAACAGGATTTTAATGTTCACTCTTTGAATATACAAAGGTTGTATATCTCACCATTGATTTTGATTTCCCATTTCTCTTAGCAATATTTTGCTGTTTTCTGGATATATATATATATATATATATATATATATATATATATATATCTTGTATTCTGTATGTTTACTAAATTAAATTATGAGTTATTGTAGGATTTTTCCCTTAGTTTATTTGTCTCATTGGTGTCTCTTAGGGATTTTCTAAATAGAGATGTCACCAGTGAAATAATAATTTAGCTTCTTTTATAGACCTCACATATGCAGTTAATTCCTTTGCTTGCTTTTCCAGTCCTCAGTACACATTTAATAAAAGGGAGGAGGGCAGATGTCCTTGCTTTGTTCTGGGTTAAAAACAAGAAATATTCATTTTTTTAACCATTGGGGATGATATTAGCTGTAATTTTATCTTTGAAATTTTCTCTGTAGTTTGAGAATTTTTTTCAGGAATAAGTGTTGAATTTTGTCATTTTTTTCTTCATCTGTGAAAAGAAATGTAGGATTGGAAAGATGGCCCAGAAGTTAAAGGGGCTCACTTGCAAGCTTGATGGCCTAGGTTTGATTCCCCAGTATCCATGTAAAGCCAGATGTACGAAGTGTTGCATGCATCTGGAGTTGGTTTGCAGGAGCAAGGGGCCCTGGAGCACACACTCCCTCTCTGCTTGTAAATAAATAATATTAAAAAAACTGTATTATGCTTGGATAAAGTATCATACAAATGTTAACTGGGCCCAGTTGATTGATAAAGAAGACTATGTCATCTATATCGCTAATTTCCTCCTTGTTTGACTTATGAAGAAAGGAAAGTATTACTGAAATTTATAACTGTAACAGTGAATTTTATCACTATTGAATTCTACCAGTGTTTGGCTCTTGGATTTTGATATTCTATTATAAGGTATACACAGCTTTAGGATTCTTATGTCTTCTTGGACATTTAACACAGTATCAATCTATAATGCCCCTTCTTATCCTTCTTCCTCTTCCTTGTTCTACACTTCACACAGCCCCCAAAGCCTTCTTTGTATTTAATGTGTCTTTCTGTAGAGAACACACAGAGGGTTCTCCCTGCATTATGACAAGCTCTTCTAATTTGTATGTTGACTCTTCAAAGATAATTATTGTGACAACTGGATGAAAATATGCCATTATCATACTTTTATTTTCTTTCTCTTCTTCTGCTTTTTTGAGCTTAACCAAGTACTTTGTACAACTTCATTTTATCAGCTCATCTGTTAAGAACTCATTTATATTTCCTTTTCAAACAACCTTTTTTTTTGTTTGTTTGTTTTTTCAAGTAGGGTCTCACTGTAGCCCAGGCTGACCTGGAATTCACTCTGTATTCTCAGAGTGGCCTTGAACTCACAGCCATCCTCCTACCTATGACTCCCAAGTGCTAGGATTAAAAGCGTGTGCCACCACGCCTAGCTTCTATATTTCCTTTTCAAACAGCCTTTTGTGGTTGTCCAAGAGTTAGTGTGTTCTAGACAGCCTCACCCGCCTTTAGAGGACACTACTCTACTTCACAGGGAGTTCAGGTACCCTCTACAGACTATCCCCATACTCCTCTCCATCACTCTTGACACTGCTGCTGTTGATCTCATTTGCATGCACTCAAAATCAATTTATTGGTATTATCACTTAAACAGTTACTTTCAGATCAGTTATTGAGAAAATAAAGTCATTTATTTTACCTTCATTTAGTCCTTTTTGGACATTTTCTCTTTCTTTTCATCAGCCTAAGTTTCTGACCTTTATCATTTAACTTCTGTATAAATAAGTTCTTAAGACATTTCTTGCAGGCCAGTTCGCCTGAACAAATGGTTTCAGTTTCTGCTTTCAAAAGTCTTGACTTTTCCTACCCTTCTGAAGGATAGTTGTCCTCCAGAATTGGCATTTTTTTCCTTTCAATTTCTTTAAAAATTTTCACTTTACTCATGCTTGAGAGACTTCTGATGGGAAATTTCCTTGCATTCTTACCATCTTTCCTCTACTGGTAAGGTGTTCATCTTTAAAATCTTGCTTCTTTCAAGAGTTTACCTTTGTTCTTTTTTGGGGGGAGGGGAGAAGGAGTACTTTAAATATGATATACTTAAGTGTGGTTGGTTTGACATTTATATTCCCTGATGTTCTCTGTATTCTTTGGATATGTGGCTTGATATATGTCATTAACTGTGGAAAGTACTTGGTCATTATTAAACTAGTTTTTCCTCTTTCTTTTCTCTTTAATAATTATTATATTATATATATATATTACTTTTTAAATCATTACTATATTTGACTACTTATGTTTTCCATCATTTTGAGACAGTTTTAAGTTATGCTTTTTGAATAATTTGTGAAGAGCCCATTTCATAAAAGCTACTAAGTGTACTGGCATAAACTTGTTCATAATATTTTATACTATGAAAACAATATTTGCATAATTAATTCATCATGTAATAATTAGGTATTATTCTTAAATATCTGCAGAAAATTAAGCGATACACTATATTCTTCATATTACTTCATGTTTAGTCTAGTTAGACACATCAATTTGATTGGTCTTTTCAAAGATGTATACATCTTTGTAAGTGCTCTATTATGTCTATGTTTTCTGTTTTATTGGTTTCAGCTCTTAAATTTATTACCTTGGAATTAGTATGTTCTTTCCTTCCTAACTTATCTGATGAAACTACTTCATTGACATAGTGTCTTTTTAGTGTAGGTATATCTAATGCTATGAATTTCCTCCAAGTTCTGCTAGGGCTGTGACATGCATCTGTTTGAATAAAATGTGTCTATTATCATTAGATTCCAAGTACTTTCTAATTTCTCTCCTGTGCTTTTCTTCTTTGCCTTCATAATCACTTGATATATTTTAAGTTTCTAACTATTGAAAATTTCTTAGTATCTTTTTAATGATTTCTAAATTAATTTTGTTGTGATCACAGAATAAACACACTTCAAATTTCAGTTTTTTTGGAACTTCATTTATCAATGGCCTGGCATATAGTATATTAAGTTGAATTATTCTTATGAACTTGAAAAGAGAATGTTCTCTGAGGTTGTTGGGTATAGTGTATTAACTAGTAAGATGTAACAAATGACTGAAATGAAAGTAAATAGGTTGGTCAACAGAAAGTAATCCGAGAGAAGGAAGAAGCTACTGTAGCTAGACTTGAGATGAGAGCATGGATGTTAACAAAATAAAAAGAAAGACACATCTAGAGGACACAGCAGATGTTTGGCTAATGCAAAGCCAGAAAAGGTTGTTTGCAGAGGGAAGTAAGGAATGTCTTTTGCAAGTAGAGAAGCAAGAAGAATATAGATAAGGTAGAGGCTAAAAAGTTTTAGGGAAACCTTGTAAGACAGACTCCTCAATAAACTAGAAGGAAGGACATTTAAAAGATAAAAAGGAACTCAGGAGGAAGCATTTGGAGATACCCAATTAACAGTCTACTGATATAAAAGAATGGGAGAGCCAGGCATGGTGGCGCATGCCTTTAATCCCAGCACTCGGGGGAGGCAGAGGTAGGAGGATTGCCGTGAGTTCGAGGCCACCCTGAGACTCCATAGGGAATTCCAGGTCAGCCTGGGCTAGAGTGAGACCCTACCTCGAAAAAACAAACAAACAAACAATAAATAAATAAATAAAAGAAGGGGAGACATATTGTTGTCCTACTTAAGACTGAAGAAAGAATATGTGAAGGAGCCAGTCATCTATGGATTTGTTCAGCAAGAGTTGTTTATCTAGGAACCTACATAAGACTGGGGTTGTTTCAGTTAAATTTCAACATGAAGTTGGTAAAATGTAAACTTTTCAAATATCCAAATAATATAACAAGTGTAACCACAGAGCCCATCCTTTTTGCTCGTTTGTTTACATTTTTAAGTGTGTGTGGTATGCAAGCATGTATGTGTGTATGCATGTGTACGGGCACACGTATGTATGTGCCTATACATGGAACCGTGAATGGAACTGTGTTATCCACCTCTTTTTAAAACAAGGTTTCTCACTGGCTTGGAGGGTCACCAATTAAGCTAGACTGGGTCACCAGTGAGCTCTAGATATCTGCTCATCTCTACCTCCCTAGCAGTGGGAATGTAAGCATAAGCCACCATGCATGACATACATGAGGGCGCTGTGGATCAAACTTAGAGCAGCAGGATATGAAAGGTAAACAAATGAGACCTAGTGAAGGTTTTTCTGTAGCAAGTTGTATCTAAACTCTAGGAAGAAAGAAGCCTGGGGTTATCCAGATGAAGCAGGTACGCAGTGTGGTATGCAGGAGCCCTTAAAGCAGCCCCACATTTCCACATCCTCAGAGTGAATAAAGGAAATAAGCTCCATAATGACTATGACCTGTACAACACAAAGATTCTCCATCATTTAAAGTTACAAAACTCGGGCTGGAGCAGTGGCTTAGTAGTTAAGCACCTGCACGTGAAGCCTAAGGACCCCAGTTCAAGGCTCGACTACCCAGGACCCACGTAAGCCAGATGCACAAGGGGGCGCATGCAGCTGGAGTTCATTTGCAGTGGCTGGAGGCCCTGGTGCGCCCATTCTCTCTCTGCCTGCCTGTTGCTCTCAAATAAATAAATAAAAATTTAAAAAAAAAAAATAAAATTATTAAACTCACTTCTGGAAGTGCTCAAGCCAACATTGGTGGGCTACCCAGCAGGCATGTTGGGAAGGAGGAGCAGGGAGCGATCTTGGTGAATTAATGGAGACACATTCATCCCCACTCTGCCTGATCCCTGATGGAGGGACTACCCTGACAGATGCTCCTGGGCTTTCTCCTGCCCTCCACATGGTATTTGCTTAGCCCAGCCCCATGCGTGGGGTCTATGTGCCTTATATAATCTGCTTTGGCCATAAAATGATTGCTAGTGATGGAATGCTCGATTTAGTCTAAACACTTACAATAAATGATATTTGTTAAAAAGTTTTTTTCAGGAACGAAGCAAGTATTTTGATGTCTATTTTCTTAACTCCTGGGCTTGCTTATGGAAACAGAGTTTTGAAAATATTTTTTATTGATTTGTTTGAGAGAGGAGAGACAGCAATAGAGGAAGAGACAGATAGAGAGAATGGACATTCCAGGACCTTTAGCAACTACAAACAAACTCCAGAAGCATTTACCAACTTGTGCATCTGGCTTACGTGGGTACTGGGGAATCAAACCTGGGTCATTATGCTTTGCAGGCAAGTGCCTTAACCACTAAATCATCTCTTCAGCCCTAGAAATGTTTTTGTGTATTTATTTGCAAGCAGAGAGAGACAAATAGAAAGAGAGAGAGAGGAGAGACAGAGAGAATGGGCATGCCAGGACCTCTAGCCACTATAAATGAACTTCAGATCCATGTGCTATTTTGTGCATCTGGTTTTATGTGAGAACTGGGGAATCCAATTCAGGTGGGTCGTTAGACTTTGGAGTCAAGTGCCATAACCACTGAGCATCTCTCCGACTCTCGAAACAGACTTTTAAACTGACCTCATGGGAAGGCTTTGAAAGTCCAGCACTGAGAAATCTATTATATAAACGCTCAAATCAAGAAACTTAAATTCAATACTTTCAAATTAAGAATGCCAAAAAAGCACAAAGGGAGGCAATAAGTAAAATGTTAGTAAGCTTTCTATTAAAAAGGGTTAAAAGTGAAGAAGAATGCTATGATTGGAAAATTAACTTAGAAGAAATAATGCCCTAATGGTGTCAGCAACTTTATTATGTAGGTATAAAGTAATGCTTGAGGCTCCATTCAAAGTACAGAGCAGTTCACACGAAAGAGAAATGGAACCAGATTCAAAGCTCTAGGAAAGTAGAGCACAGTGTCCAGAGGGAAGTGCAGCGAAGACGAGAAAATGTGCGGATGGGGCACCATGGTAGTTAAATACACCCACATTTTATCTGCTTATTCTGGAATCTACTAAGAAGTATTCTCACAGCAGCATCACATACAGTAATTATTCTACTTCTTTGGACACTTGTTAACTACAAACTCCATTGGTCTCTAATGGGAACTCTAACCATAATAAAAGACAACTGCAGAAGGATAAAAAAGGTGGAAATCCTCAGGAAAAAAAAAAATCAGCACTGAATAGAACAATGCCAGATAATGCAGAGAGTCACATTCCAAAGATTTGAAAAAGACTAAGTGGTTTCTCTTTATGCAATAGGACAAGCAGAGCTGCCAAATTTCAGGGTCCTGTCTCTCAGTGGAATACTTTTAAAGGGGAAAAAGGTATAAATGGGTAATGGCTGAAGCTTTAAAAAAAAAAGGACCAGCAGCATTCATCTATTTTGTGGGAGACCATTTAGAAATAGAAAAAAAAATCAATATGGAGTATTTGCAGGGGATACTCAAAAGATAACTGTGCTGACATCTAAAGGACACCCATTGTTGTTTCATGAAGGAGACCCAAGGAAACCTTTTATACATGCATTCACGGTAGCTTTGAAAGATATTTTATATTCTGGGAAGTTCTGAGTGCTTTACCCATGAAAATAAGCCTTTAAAGTTGGCAGGAGAAAGAGCCCTTCACAGATGCAAGGTTTGAAGCCAACAGAGTTGAGGCAACTTAGCAACCACCATAGGCAGAAATGCTCGGCGCAGCCAGGGTCTGAAATCTCCTCCAACCTGAAAAGATTCTTAACTGTACATAAAAGAGAATCTGCAAGTTGCCCATGAGCTTACACCTGGTCCCAGAAGCGCCGTCTCATCAGCATGCCAGGCCGGGCCTCCACAGGCCAGGGAAGAGAAGCAAGCACACACACGCAGGTGAATTCCCTCCCTTCAGACCCAATCTGATGACTTAAATCTGTACATCCTGGTGTCTCTCTGGTGTTCTAGGCATCTTCTAAAGCATGTTTCTGTGGTATTAACAGAAGTAACCTCTCAGTGGGCGCAACACGTCGGCCACAAAATAGCAGGTGCTTTCTAAACACAACAAAATTATCAGAAATCCTAATAGGAAATGTAAAAAACAAAGCTGTGAAACCCTGGTGAGTTAAAACATATCTTTTAGATTTTGCAGTAGCTGAAGGAAAAACCTGTTTAGAATTTGATGTCCTTCCCACAAGGTCATAATAAGGAAAATGTTAATATAGTGGAACTATTTGTAAAAATACAGATGCAAAAAATTCAAAACAACCAAGTCTAAGAGTAATTTTCTAAAAAAGGTTAAAATCAGGGTGGGAATGATGGCATACACCTATAATCCCCGAAGGCATAGACAGAGGCATAGACAGAGGCAGAGGCAGGGGAACTGCTCTAAGTTTGAGGTCAGCCTTGAGGTCAGTGAACTGCAGACTAACCAGTACGACTATTACTGAGACCTTGTGAAAACAATACAAAACAAAACAGGTTAACATTATGGCCCGCATACAAAAGGGAACATGTGTGTAAGATTTTTTATTTAATTCATCAATGAGGAAACTCATAAAATGGTACAACTAGCTCCAAAGAGAAACCAAAAAGCACACACAGTTAATGGCTAGAAAGGCTACAATCAATGGCCATTCATTTGAGAGGCAAAGGTAGATTTTCCATGTGGTTAGGGAAGTCAGGGAGAGCTTTGTGAGCATTTACATGTAAATGGTGAACATTTTGTTGTATACAAGTTCTCCCTTTCCCACGTTCATAGAGGAAGTACTGGGTGCCTATATATGCCATGATTTCTTCCTTATGCATCCATGCCTATGACACAGTTTAATTTGCACGTTGGGCACAGTAAGAGATTAGCGAAAAATAACTAAAGACAGAACAACTGCAACAATACACTATAATGAAAGCGGGCTGAAGTTGGTCTCACTCTCAAAGTACAGAACTTTCTATTAAACATTTTCAGACCACAGTTGATGATGAGTAATAAAAACCACAGTACTCAAAACTGCACATAAAGTGTACTGCTATCATTTATCCACACCTTACAGCTGTGAAATCTCTCCCATGATCAGCATTAGATGATGACAGATACAGACGGTGAGGCATAATTTTTTATAGAAACAGTGTTTTCCCCGCATGGGTCCCTGGTTACCTTATTTACTTATTCCTCAGACCCAGTGACTGGTAGGTAGATGCTCCATAAATACTGGCAAAATAGATGACCGTCTACTCCGTCAGGGTAAAGTTCAGCCCTCTTACATGCGTCATCCACGTAACCTCTTCCCAATGACCCTTTAAGATAAACTTTATTCTCATTCTACGGACAGAAACTTGCTTGGGTGACATTATCCAGCAATTCAGCTTTAAAGTTGGGGTAAACAATGGGGAGGGTTTAACTCAGTCCTATGAGCAAGAAACCCACCTCGTTCTTTTCTCCCTCTCTCCACTTAACATAGATTCTTTTTCTTTACTGTCAGTGGACCAGTTGCCCAGAAACCAAGGGATGTTTATGTTAGTCTGACATGCTTCCTCGGGGACTGTGGAACTGGGTATCTTTGCTTTAAGAACGATAAACAGCAGCGTTCAGCAGATCGAAGGTGATAAGAGACAAGCGGGCAAGCTCATCTGTAGCCTTGCACATTAGTACTGGCTATTGATCAGCCCAGGCTGCTATGTGTTGTTGGCGCTCCTTTCCTGGTTTTTGGGATCCCAGAGCTAGATGAATACAGTGCTGCTACGCTTGGGTCTTTGTTTTCACAGAAATCAGGACGGCACTGAGGAAGGCTGCAGCAGTTCACACCTAGGGCATGCTTCCTGTCACGTGGCCTTGCTTTACAGGGGCAAGGTGAGGCAGGTTCTGCTGTCATCTCGTATGTACAGGCGAAGCCAGTGTCGCGAAAGTCACACAGCGATGCTGTCACGCTGGGGCTCTATCTATCTGTACCCTGCAATGGCTCTCCTGCCGTCGATCCAAGCTACTCTGTCATCTACGTAGGCTGCTGAAGTTTCTGCAGTCATCACATCTTATTATATTAGGAAGTTTGAAACTGAAATGTCCCCGATAGCCCTGTGGTTGTGTGATGAAGCCTCATGACTCTATCCTCGCTTGGTGGCGACTCTGGAGGTGGAGCATGCTGGAGGTGGTGTGTCACTGGGGGTGGACCTTGGTGTTTATTAGCCAATCTCTAAGCCCAGTACTTGAACTACTTCCACCCAGATATGAACCAACTTCCTGCTTGTGCCATGCTTTCCCACCACGATGAAACTTCCTCTCAAAACTATAAGCCTGAAATAGACCCTTTCCTCCCATACACTGTTTTCGGTCAGGCGCTTGTCCTAATGAGAAGATAACTAAAACATATGATAATTATAATTATTACTATTGTATTATTATTTTATTTGTTGAGATAGGACCTCATGCACCCCCAGGATGGCTTCAAACTCACTATGTAGTCAAGGATGACTTTGAACTTCTCATTCTCCTGCCTCTCTACCTCTGGAGTGCTGGGGTTACAGGTTCTCGGTGTATGCAGTGTTAGGGGCCATCATATCTTGGGCTGTATGTAAGCACTTTACCAAATGAACTTTATTCCCACATCATTTATCTATTTCTTTTACAAAACACTTTTCCTTGGTTATCATTACAGCCTTCAAGGGCACTGGGATTCCCATTGCTTCCTGTATCATACAGCTGGTTACCACAGGCTGGAGCAAGTCCTGGAAGCTATTTTTTCGGCCACTTGGGACTCAGGATGATTTAGGTACTTTAATTCACCCTCAGAAAAGCAGAGGCCAGAAAACAAGGGAAGAGAGTGGTCTCGTGAGGTTTCCAACAGGTGAATGTCAAAAAGATGTGGAGCAAATGTTAATCTGAAAAGCATTCGCTCTGTTCCCTAAGTCCCCAAATAATTCCCTGCTTTCTTTGCTTTCCAGAAAATAGCCTGCCCTTAGCAGGGAACCAGGTGATGTTTTCTACTGTTCAGATGTGAGCCGACATGAATAACAGCACAGTGCTGCGAGTGGAAGATGTCTACACACGGTTTTTCAGTGATTACCTACAGAATAGTTAGTTCCCACAACTCTCTGAGACTGTTATTACTATCCTTAATATGGGGATGAGGAAGTGAGGTTGAATAGCTCACCAGGGAAAGCTGTTTCCCAAGTGCATAAGAACACTGTGGTGCATCAACATACCACAGGTAATGGTGGAGTCCAAGGGCACCACCCAAAGCACTGAGCACACCTCATTCCCCTGTCTCATTGTACTTAGCGGAGCACTTTGGCAAATGGTACTTTTTACTCCATGAGAATTAAAGCATGAGATCTTTCCACTGGAGGGGCGCTGCTCACCCTCATCAAGCCATTATGTACTTTATCTGTCCCTCAAGGGCACTTACTAATTCCCACCCTTAACAGATGGTAAGACCACTTTCAAATAAGAAAGTGAAAAGGCATTGCGACCAATACCAGACAGGCATCAAGGAAGATTATCTGATGAAGATAACTGCTGTCAGGCCAATGGCTCCGAACTGACTTGCTGGATCAACAGATTGACAAGGGCCTGTCTTCAAGGAGTGGTTGTGTAATGGGACACAATGGTTAAAAATGAAATCTAGACACTTGGAGTCTAAGCTATGCCCTCAAGGTCTTCAGAATTCCAGAGATTTCATCCCAATGGGCCATTAGCTATAGCCGAGAAGACAGAAAAAGTACAAAAAAAAAGGACTGCTTTTTAGTTATAATTTTACTCTTGTTAACTCAGCATGAGCTACGCCTGGTTGTGTTCTTTGGGTTGAGACATTCACTTGGTTAGCAGAAATCTAAAATTATCAAGCTCAGCCTTTTAAAAACGTTGAGTGCTAGAAACCTCTTTCCATATCAAGTGTGCGTGCGTGTGTATAATGGTGCATGTGTATGTTTGGATAGGTATGGGTACACATGTGTGCTTGTGTGTGAATGCCCACGTGTGAATGCGCATGTAGAGGACAGAGGTCATCTTTCCTCTTCTGTTGCTTCTCCACCTTATTTTCACGAGACAGGGTCTCTCACCAAGTCGGGAACTCACTGATTCAGATAGACAAGCTGGCTAGCATCTCCCAGGGAGTTTTCTGTCTCCATTTTCTCAGTGCCGAGATTACAGGTGTGCACTATCATGCCGATCATTTTATGTGGGTGCCGTGTCTTCATGCTCATACAGCCAACACTTTACCCCCAACCCCTAAATCAGGTCTCCTACATGAATGAAAGGTAAGATGCCCATAAAGAGAACTCTTTTGGGTAACACATCCTCCTCAATTTAAAGCACATCCCTTAACCCTTTGGCAGCCAAGGTCACCACTGAACACACTTTGAGAACCACGAGCCACGGTTTGCTCTGGCGAGGTGAATTCAGACTGTGTAGCTGCAGGGTTAAAAACTCAACCACTAAAGGAAATACCTTCCGCCACCTTGCCCCTTTTCAAAGTAATAGAGTGACTGAAATGAGAAAGACTAGCATTTCTCAAAGAAGAAAGAAGGCTTAGAAAAAAGCTTGCTGTCCACCTATCCCACTGTGTCACTTTTCTGCTGGAGGGTCAGCTTTTTCTCATAGCAAAGGAAAGCTCTGGGTCAGTCTCCCAATTCTCAGGAAGACTCCTTCCAGAAGCCTACTGGGTGGTGCTCCTCTGTCCTGTCTTTCATTTTGTGGCTTGTGAAGGACAGGGAGGAGGGGAGAGCCACCTATAGGCAGGTGGGATCCTGGGATAGGCGAGGTGGGGCAATGTTTCTCTTAACTGCAGTGGTTTCCATGGAGAGCACATTTGTGTACTCTCACTCATGCCATCCCCACCAGCAGACATGACAGTAAAGGCTTTTGGGTTCATCCCATTGCCCTGATTCTTGCTCTATGCATGGAATGCTCCAATATCTGTAACCAAGATGGAGTCTGATTTTGTGCCTTAACGTTTTCATCTTAGGACCCATAAGTATTACTATACTTCAAAAATTTGGAAGACCTCTGAGTGGGGACACAAGAGAACGGTGCTTCGCGAACTGTATGATTGAAGGGAGGATGGAAATGGTAGGGAAAGTGGCTTTATCCATCAACTCTTTCACATGTAAACCACTTAACCAGTAATAGAAAAGATTCTCCAGTGTAGAAACCTTTCCTACTTAGACGATCCCCAATAGTGATCCTATAACAAATGGATGATAGAGACTTCATCTTTTCTTTTCTCTAAGATGGATATGTTCTTGCTTTCTGTAAGATTCCCCCATCTTTACCCTAAGTTCACATTTGCATCAGAGACTCAAACATCCCGTTGCCTCATATTGCCCTTTTGTTTGTTATATACCATGGTCCACGTGGGTCTGGAGTGCGTCACCTGTGTTAGAGCAAACCCAGGCAGGACACTGCAGTAGGTGGAGGCTGTTTCACTTAAGCATACAGGAAAGGCCCTGATGATGGGAGGGTTTGGGAAGGGGGCCAATGGCTTGGAGACTGCATACTTTACCAGTTATGTCATGTTGTTTGAATGACTCACTGTAGATCTGATACTGATTTGGGCAATGTTTCTTCAACCACTTGCACACATCCTGCTGGGTCCACAGAGCCACTGGTTTTGACAGCTTCACCGCAGCTGACTGCAAAGGAAGATGGAAAGAAGGTCTGTTAATGCTGGCCCAGCCTGGAAAGGCACTAGTGTTCAAAGTCCTAGAGAGTGCTAAAGACTAAAGTCTGCTTCCCCTAAAGATAAATACTGGCTCTTGTTTTCCTCTTAACCTGTGCAGGCCTGCTCAGTATTGCTAAAAAAATACAAAGGCGAGGTACAGTAGGAAAAGGCCATGAAAATTATATCTGTTCTGGAGCCAACATCTCTACTGGGAGAAAGTCCAGCAGCGCTTTCTACTAAATATTCTAACAAGATAATGGGATGCTAAACAAGTAATTAAAAATAAAGGGTAAAATAGTTGCCCTCAAGTACCTTTCTCTGTATTCCAAGAAGGTGTCTATCGCTCCTCTCTGACATCCCTGGTATCCAATACAGCCCTGGCCCCAGCAAGTGTGAATAATTATTTCAGGACGGAATTTTATAGGATGAGATACCTGCATACAAAGTGTGAGTCTGCCCGGGGGGGGGGGGGGGCGGCGGGGGGCGGCGGCTCTGGACATAGGGTGGCTATGTAAAGCCTAGGAACATTCGTTATGCCACAGTGGGGAAGCCGAAAGTCAATTCCACCAGCATGTTGGGAATAGTAATAAGATAATGGGGAGTAGTTAGGCTTTATATAGAAGCCAGCTAGTCACAGCCTGTTATTGTTCACTGTTATCTCTTAGGAAAGTGTCCATATGACAGAAAACAAAATTAAAATCCAGGGGAGTGAAAGGCCTAGCCTTTGATACGTGGTGAACTGCAAATACATTTATTAATAAGCATCAGCTCTGTGAGCTCCCTCATGGATTCCAGGAATTTGGTCTCGGCTAGATGAAAGTGCCTTTGTCAATAATTTTTATCATTCTGGACCAGTGTTTGCCAAAAAAAGAAAAAAAATGTAGGGCTGAAATACTGATAGTTCTTTAAAAGGTTTTCAGTAGTACAAAGGTGGGGGTCTTAAATATCATCACCTGACTCAGTAGGCATTATTTTATTTCACTTCTTTGGCAATGCATCAGATGAAGGCAAGGAGAAGACCTTGATGTAGTAGGAGTGTAATTTCTCAGCTTCCAAGCACTTGCCAATCAATGATTTATTTTTTTTTACAGAGAAGACTCACTTCACTTTTTAGAATCTTCAACAGAAAGCAGCACATCTGGCATCTAATTAATGTTCTACTTAATTTTATTATATTTCAGTTTACCCTCATTTATGGCAAAAAAAATTATGACAAATTTTATTTAATGTAGCAATATCTTGTTTTCTTTTAGAACAAATTTAAGTTAAAATAATGCAGTGTCCCAATTCTAAGAAAAAAATAAGTAAAGATGGTGAAGACTGTGAGAAGTTCATGAAAAAAAAAAATGCCAGGAGCAGGAGGACTATGCAAGTGCTTCACATTTGGAAAGCGAAACACTCAGGTAGTAATTCTAATTAATATATTTCTAGTTGAATGATTCCCTGGCTATCACCCACAAACTAATCACAAACCATATCACATTTTGCTTTGTTAAATAATAATTTTTCTTTCATCCTTCTCAGGTATTTCTGGTTATATTCTTGAAAGATGTCATATGCACATTTATTTATTTATTTTATTTATCTATTTTTTGGTTTTTCAAGGTAAGGTCTCACTCTAGTCCAGGCTGACCTGGAATTCACTATGTAGTCTCAGTCTGGCCTGGAAATCATGGCGATCCTCCTACCTCTGCCTCCTGAGTTCTGGGACTAAAGGCATGCGCCACCACGTTCGGCTTTGCAAATTTATTTTTATGCACAGATGTGTTTATGTTTCCCATGGAACTTGACTGACATTGATCTCACGGATATTTGTGGGTAATGTATTCACTGCTTGAATTTCAGTAGGGCATGTGACCATCCTGACCAATGGAACTGGTGCAATTGGAGCTTTGTGACTTCTGAGGCTGGGTCATAAAAGATATATCTGCTTCCTCCTACTGTTTTCCTCCTGTTATTCATCCTCTTTCTCCTTGTCTTCTTTGTTGAGACAGGGTCTTGTGTATCCCAGGCTGATATCAAAAAGGCTGTCCCCAACATTCCCTCATGGACAGACAGGAGGGCATGACCTCCCCTTCCTGAGATGTTATTGGCAGTTCAGAGTTGCTGGGCAGAGGAGACATGCTCTTCAGTGGTGCAGCCACTGGTAAGCTGCATGTTCTGTGGTAAATAATGCTCACCCTTGCCCAAGCAAGAAGCTGCATGCGCGTGCGTGCACACACGCGCGCACACACACACACACACACACACACACACACAAAACACTAAAGTAGAAGAGCAACTTGCTAGGAAGTAGGAGGGTGGGGGGGGAGAGAAAGTAATGGGAAATGATTATGATCAAAATTAATTTTATACATACATAAAATCATCAGTAAATATAACTACAAGCAAGAATTGGGCCTCAAACCTGTTGGTACCCAGGACGACCTTGAGCTTGTAATTCTTCTGCCTTCACCTCCCAAGTGTTGGTAGCACCAATCTTGGCTTATGCAATGCTGGAAACTGAACCCAGGGCCTCCTCATGCTAGGCTGGCACTCTATCAACTGAACTATATCCCCTGTGCCCCAAAGACACAGCTTCTGCCTGGTTCACTCTCCAGCACTTACCAATCAAACTCAGCCACCATGCTGTGAGGAAGCCCAGGCCACACATGAGGAGACCTGTGCATGGGAGTATTGTGCAACCATCCAGCTGGGGTCTCCTCTCACACTCACCACCAACCTAGCAAACAAGCTTCAGATGATTCCAGCAACTAGTCTTTGAATGCTATAGCTGAGGACCCCGGACACCATAAAGCAGAGCTATGGCTGAGTGTGCCAAGTGACTTCCTGCTTTGCAGCCTTGGTAACCAGCCTGCTGTGTTATATGCTCAGGAAGGAGAGTGGCCCCTTTGCTGTGGAGCACCCCGGAGTGCCTTGTCTTTGACAGACAGAGGTATGCAGGGGCAGGCAAAAACAATATCTGAAATAGTTCATGAAATGGAAAGATTTTCACTCAGCTTGTGTTTTCAGGCCTGCCTAATCAGTAGGCCTCAGAGCAGCCCTGTGGTACCCTGAGCTCATGTGACTCCTAACCAAACACAGCTGCACGCTGCCTGCTACTTTCAGCCCTGTCTTGGGCTACCAGACATTTTCCTTTAAACTACTGTGTGAAACCACATATATATGTTTTCTTCTAGTTCTGATGAGAGAGAAAAACCTTGACCCTGGAGGTTGCAAGGGAGTGTATATGGTTTTGTTTGTATTTCTGTATTATATATATTGTATTATGATTTTGTTATTTAGTCGTTTTCATTTTTGCCCAGTTCCTTCCTTTCCTTTGCATGATTAGGAAACTAGAGTTTGAAATCTTTTCTGTAGAAATGCACTTACCACCATGTTTCACAAGTCAGCACCTCTGACTCTGGCTCTTTGCTGCTTTAAAAAATTTCCCCCATATTCGCTGATTGAGTTTATAGCTGATACATCATTATCCTGAAACTCTTGCAAGTTTCTTGCAAGTAAAGCTAATCACATTTTTTGAAGACTCCTATAAACCAGTCACAGAAAGCTGTAAATTACGAAGGGGAAGGCAAGAGGACGAAGTTGCTTATACATGGGTATATTAAACTTCCCCCTTCCCGAAAGGTCATTCTTTTTCTTGCTCATTTCCTAAGGAACAAAGGACTCTGCACCAAGGCTAGCCCCTTCAACTGAGCTTCAAGTGGTGATAACACAAATTTGCCAAGTTAACCTAGAAAGCAACCTCACCCAGCCCACCGTGTATACTTTTGGTACACATTTTCCTTTTACTATTTTAAAGCTACCACTCCACAAGATGCTTCACTTTCCCCTTAGGACATATTCTAACTAAGTAGTTATTTGGTAATACTTTCTAAGAAAGGGGGAAACTCAAACTCAAAACGGTACGAACCTATGGGAGCATGCCTGCATGTAAACTCACATAAAGGAATGAAACGGGAGGTAAAGATTCCGGCCACTACAATCCACTGCTTGATCTCGTCTTTAACAGGTGGGACTCAGAGGCTTGACCCCATTAATCAAATGATCATTAGTACTGATTGTATTAGAAAATTTTTATTAGTTTCAATAGTAGCTTATTAAGAGCCACAGCGTCACCAATTCTCTGGTCTGCTCTACTCCTAGATTCTCAGAGCTAATTTTCTTTTGTTCTGCCTCTACTTTTCTTCCTGGAGTCCCTGGATGAACCTCAGTCACACTTTTGTGTACCATCTTTAGCCCCTCAGCAATCAAATTCTGGATGTGATGCAATAACATGATGCCTTTAAAGGACTTACACTTAATTAAAAAAATTCGTTTATCTATTTTTATTTGACAGAGAAACAGGGAGAGAGAGAGAAAGACAGAGAGAAAGAGAGAGAGAGAGAGAGAGAGAGAGAGAGAGAATGGGTGCAGCCATTGCAAACCAACTCGTGCACCCCCTTGTGCATCTGGCTAACATGGGTCCTGGAGAATAGAACCTGGGTCCTTTGGCTTTGCAGGCAAATGAAGGCTAAGCCATCCCTCTAGCCCACACTTAATTTTTTTTAAAATTTGTATTTATTTATTTGCAAGCAGAGAGAGATACAGAAGAGAGACAGACGGAGAGAATGGGTATGGCAAGGGCCTTCAGCCACTGCAAAGAAACTCTAGATACATGCACCATTTTGTGCATCTGGTGTTATGTGGATACTGGAGAATTGAACTTGGGTCCTTTGGCTTTGCCAGCAAGCTCCTTAACTGCTGAGCCATCTCCCCAGCCCTTATATTTTTTAAAATTTATTTTCTTGATTTCTGTTTAAAATTTTTTGTTTATTTATATTTATTTATTTGAGAATGACAGAAAGAGAGAGAGAGAGAGAGAGAGAGAGAGAGAGAGAGAGAGAGAGAGAATGGGCATGCCAGGACCTCCAGCTACTGCAAACGAACTCCAGATGCATGTGCTCCCTTGTGCGTCTGGCTAACATGGGTCCTGGGGAATCGAGCCTCAAACTGGGGTCCTTAGGCTTCATAGGCAAGCGCTTAATTGCTAAGCCATCTTTCCAGCCCTATTTTCTTGATTTTAAGGTTTTATTTTTTATTAATTATGAACTTAAGGGTATGAACGAAGCATATTTTGGTCCCATTCTCCTTTTGTTATCCTCTTATATCCTCTCTCCACTGCCCCATTCCACTGAAGGTTGTTCTCAGCGGGGTTGTTGGCTAAAGCTTTCTGTGTGCTTTGGAGCAAGCAGAAGAGTGGGTTAAAGCCCCATGGATGATGTCAGCATAATGTCCCCCAGAGGTAAGAACAGGAGGTGCGTAGGTGTCATATTCTCCTACTGCCCTTCTTTCCTCTACCTTCCAGCGTTCACACTTCTTTTTACATCCATCATTAAATGATAATTTTCTCATTTTTTGATATTTTTTCAGCTCTTGTTTTGCTCACAGTAGGATCCTAGACCAAAACAATCGTAATTCATACAGCAAAGAAATAAAGCATTTCACGTTTGCTAGGAACAGTAAACTAGTAAGAAGGAAAAAAAAATCTTGCCCAAAGGCAAACATTAAAAAACATTTACCCCAGTTTCCTTTTCCCACATTCAATTCTACCATATCATTCTAGATTTATAACCCAGGAGACAATTTTGGCTTGTTTTGCTGCCCCGAAAGAGGCCCAAGGCAGTTTATTATCTTAACCCCTATACATTGTGACATGAAACAGAGCTCCAGACATTTCCTCTCTGAATTGGTCATGGCCCTGTGTTGACAAAATGAAAATGTATTTTAGATACCTTTACTTCCTATTTTACATGGAGATTTTATTAAGAAACACATTCCTGAGGGAAATGTTGTTTGCAAAGTAATACCTTTTTCTGTAAGTGATTCTTATTTTAATTTGTTCTCATACAATAACTTCAGCTATATTTCATAGCTGGAAAGTATTCTTCAGCATTAATTTTAATTTCTCCAAGGTAAACTGGAAGCTTTTATGCTAAGTAATGAAATAGTTAAATGATTTGGTATTAAAAGAGCATATTGCAAAATGCCTTTGAAGTAAAATTTTATTTTGCAACTTAATTACCTCTTAACTTATCTCTTGCAGTATAAATTCTCTTTTAATTTACTGGGTTTTGATTTATAAAAGAACACTGCAATTTCAAGCTCCTAATTGCTGTTCAAATGCTTTACTAGGTGAGCTTAAACGAGATTTAACCGATTGTAAAAAAGTAGAGAAGGCTTAGCTCATTTATATCCATTGTCAAAACAGAGTGAGTTTCATGGACAAATATCAGAGTGGTAAACAGCTGCAGCATCTCATTGCAAGGTGGTGTTCGCTGGCTATAAGATCTTCCTTCTCTTACTAACATGTGACATCCTCTCTTTCGTTCCCTGTCCATTTACTGAGCACTACCATGTCTGTCATCCTATTTAAAACTGAAAAGAGAGGAGAGGAAAGAAAAGAAGCACACATTCACATAGAGCAAACTATTATGCCCACTTCAGCAGATTGGGATGCTCATTCATCTAAAATCTTGATCCTTACTGAGTATATCATTGGATCATTCCTTCCTGAGTATACCATTGGATCATACCAAACTTGTAGGACATCTAACAGTTTGAATTTTCTTCAAATGAACTAAAATCAGGCCAGGGCTCTTATATCCTGAAGGTATATTGTTCTGAATACCAATTTTATTTTTCAGGGCTTTAAAATTTTTCTTTTGGTTTTCTGTGGTAGGGTCTCACTCTGGCCCAAGCTGACCTGGAATTAACTATGTAGTCTCAGGGCGCCCTTGAACTCATGGTGATCCTCCTACCTCTGCCTCCCAAGTGCAGGGATTAAAGGTGTGTGCCACCATGCCTGTCTTATTTTTCAGGTTTTAAAATGATCATTTGAAACATTTATTAGCTATTGTCATTCCCTGATATCTTTCCCATCCATGTAAATGAAACCTCTTTGAGGATGTCAGTAATTTTTGAGCACGTTACAGAATCTTATGACTGGAAGCTTAAGGACCACTGTTATAAGAGATCATTGTAGTCAAGACATAAAAAGAAAAGAAATGAAGATAAGCTTAGCCCAAGATAAAATTTTCTATTATTTGCCCATATTCGATTTTGATGGTGATTTTTTTCACTCCAAAATGCTGAGCACTGCAGACTCAATGATACTATTATAAGGAATCCGAGTCCTAAAAATTGGTTTATGTTTGAATCTAATGCAGGAATCCAATCCAGTTCATGACATCAAGCAGACCTGGGAATATATCAAAGGGTGTGTGTGTCTATGTGTGTGTGTGTGTGTGTGTGTGTAAATTACCTTGCTTAAGGACTACAAGTCAGTCCATGGATTGAAAATGACTACTTCTTTCCATCATTCTCTTGTTTTCTACACAAAATTTGGGGAAATACTGTATATCTTCAGGACTATCATAGCTTCTAGAAAGTGTATTTTATCAAACAGACCCACTCATTGCTAATGAGCACTAATGGAGTTTTCATATGGAGCTAAACTGGGCTTCCATCGTATGTGTCAATAATTCTTGAGTCCTCCCTCTAGAAAGAAATGGAAAACAAATTTCCTCACCATGTACTACTGGGATTTTCATTTCACATAGCACATCAGTACTTTCCTTTGGGTCTCATGGCTTTATTACTATAATATAGATACATAGGCTGATGAACCCCAAATTAGGTTTCTAGTCCAGTCTTTTCCTATATGATACAATCTTACACACAACAGGAAAGGTTGCAGTTCCAGTCACATACCCAGCACATAAATACCTCAAACGGAACATGCCCAACATAGACCTACCATTCTTCCCCTCCAAATCTTGTCCGTCTTTCATATTCAACATCTTAACTGATAGAAATTCATGTGCAAGAGACTTTCCTTTGTTAAAGACTTTCTTCTGTTTCTCAGGACCTAAATGTTAGATTCATTTCTCCCTTTTTCTTACATTCTGCATGCAATCCACTACAGAAACCTGAGGGATCTACTTGCAAATATATCTAATACTCCAACTCACTATCAATACACTGCCAAAATCCTGATTGGAAACACTGTCATGTCACACACAAATAATTGCACCTGGACACCAAAATACACCTAGTGAGGCTTCCTGCCTCCTCTTGCCTCCCTTTAAATCTATAAAAATAGCATAAAAGGCCTCACATAATCTGACCATCCAATGTCATCTTTATTCTCTCTCCCCAGAAACATTCTGCTCCCACCATAATAGTCCCTTGTTACCCAACAATGTCAAAGATGCACACTCATTTTGCCTACAATATTCTTGTCCCAATATAGCTAGTTCTTTACCTTCCTTAAGCCTTTGCTCAAATGTTCCCTCTCAGTAAGTTCTATCCTCCCTCATCTCTCCATTCATAAATCCAACACCCTGCCCCTCTTGTGTTCCCAGTATTCATTACCTCACTCCCCGTCTTTTCTATCCATAGCACTCATCACCCAGCAGACTACATAATTCACTTATTTTATATCTTGTTTATTATCTGACTATTCTCACTGCCTTGTACTCTGCACAAGGTGTAGAGCTTGACATCTTTTCCTGTGAAGAATCCCAAACTTTAGAACAGTGCCTGGCATGAGGCACTCAATAATTATCTGGTGAACAAATGGAAGAACTGTCTGGCCCATCATCATATATCACAGCTCTTACATCCTCGGAGTGTCAGAAAACTGGTTCAAGTCCCAGCTGTGCTCTTGACATTCTCAGGTTGGGACTAAAACAACCTTTCCTTTGAGTAGATCTTTCCTTTACTGAGCGAAAAAATGCAGAAGCAGTCCAGCACCATAATTCTTAGCAGGATAGCTCCCACCTCTGAGCCTTAGTCTTTTTTTTTTTTTTGCTTTTATGATTGACACAGAACGGCATGACAAGACAAGCTTGGCATTTAGAATGAAGGTCAGCTTTGGCATTCCCTAGCATCGTGGACCTCGGGTTGCTCCCTGAGCCTTTCTAAATATGCTCCTTAGTATACTACGGATAATCCCTACTGTGGTTTGTGGGAGAATTTAGAAAAAGTTCATCTGAGGCACTTACACAGTGCCTGCCACACACTATGTGTCCAAAATTATATATTAACATATCTAGAACTGTATTCATATGATCCTGTTAGATTTTTAAGTCCAATTGGGGGAGACAGAAGAGCAGCACGTTGACCTACTCTAGTCTTCGGGCAGTCCAGGTGACTTGAATTACAGACATGGTGTTCACCATAGTCAGATAAGACTGACAGAGAAACAGTTGCTAAGGAAGGAGGAGGATGAAAAGTTACTAATGGAAAAAGATAGGCATAGGAAGAAGAAAGTGAGCAAAGAGTAAAAAAGAAGAGAAAGTGACAGAATGTTAACGATAGCTAATTAAGACAGGCAAATGGGGTGTTTCTTCTCAAACAACACCTACTTTCCTATTCCCAGGGAAAGCCTTGTACAAAGTGTTCTAACCACATGCCAAGGATACAGCTCTGATCCCCTAGTCACCTCATGGAGATATTTATTAAAAAAAGACACACTACCCTACCCAGGTGTGCCAATGCTCCTGTTCAAAAGCTGCAAAGGGGGAGCGTGCAGCCAAGGCTAGAGCAAACTCCTGTCCCTGAGATGCATGCTGCAGGGCATCGGGCTTCTAACAATAAAACCTCATAGAGAGGATAAACAGATGTGCACAGGCAATCAACAGGAAATGTCTCTGGCATGCCTACGGTTCTGGTTATCAAGGCCTGCTCTTTCTATCAGCCCAGATCGCACAGCCTGTCAAGAGAGATACAGAGGGAGAGGATCACACTGTACTTTGTGTCTGCTCTGTCTTCATGCAGGAGAAAAGCCCGTCACTTACCCACACAGACAGGCACACCTTAGAGGAGACATCTGAATGACACATGGCATATGCAGGACACACTGAGTGCATACCTTATCACCAATCCCCTGTGCACATGATGGGTGGAGAAACACAAATGTGGACCATGAAAATGGTCACTAATTATTAGCATTGCATGCTTGTATAACAATGCCTTTGGATTGACAATGATGTCCTGGGTCCAAAAAGAGACTGGGTGCAATATGACAGGAGGCCCTTGGTGATGAGATCATATCCACTGCCCTGCCTCTTGAGGGAGCATATTACTCTGAGCATCATTAATCTTCAACACTGTTTCTAATGCTGTGTCTGGAATGGCATCTCAGGACTCTTCTAGCTCATTTCTACTCCCAAGCCCAGTTTGTTCAGGCTTGACCATGTATGTTCTCACAAAGGTTTAAAAAGAGAATTTTGAAGCCCACAAGTTCTCTCACCCATTTCTTCTTTTATCAGAGTAATCATTATACTCAGAGCATCATTAATCTTGCAACACATATAAAACACCTATGACTTCTTTTTTTGTAAAGAAAAGGGTTTAGGGAAGTTAGCCAGGCCACCCAAATTCGTCCCTAGTTAATTTTCAGAGTTGCACTGGGTCTAGGCAGGCATTGAAACCACACTCCATGCTTACTTCTTTGTAGCTCTTTAGCTTGATGGACATAACAGAAAACTGAGGGTTAGAAATGTGAGCTCCCCTATTGACGTTCCCAGTGCCACATGGCTTTTTGGATCACCCGATCTTGATCAATCTCATCAACTACAAGCCTGCCTATGTCCTCCACATGCCCAAGGCTTCAGAAAGCTCAGAACCAGTCATTTGCCTCCACTGCACCAATACGCCAATGCACCAATAAATTTAGAGTACCCTAGATTCTTATCTTATCTTATTTTAAAAAATTAAAATTCACAAGACCAGATAGTAAGGTTTAGAGACTACTAGATTATGAAAAGGAAAGAGAAGAAAGTGAGGAGAGTTCCTTCCACGTGGAGGGCAGGAGTGGGTAGACAGCCCATGTGGGAGTAAGTGGGGGGAGGTCTCCCCATGTCTCAGCAGCACTGGGCCAAGACTAGGGCAGCTTACCAGAACCTGGAAGTTCAGGAGCCAGCCAATAGGGCTTGGTCCCTGGTATGCATCTGATTATAGCCCTGTCATGGTGGGCTTCTCCTTTAGGCTCAGGTGAGCCTGAGAGACAGCTGATTGGTCTATGCTAGAGGCTGGCTCAGGAAGAGGACAGCCATTATGCCAAATTCTGGGGGCTTAACATGATCAGCCACAATGTCAGGATTACATTTAAATTCTAAGAAAGGTGACCTCCCTCCCAGGAGGGGGTCAGGTTGTTGTGGAAAAGCAGATCTTGGGGATTCCTTTAGGTGAGAGATAATTGAGATCATGCTTTGATCTCTAGCAAAGTGGAGATTTCAAGGGCAGACTTAAAGGACATTCCTGCCTTTACTTGCAGGGCCCAGTCATCCAAAACTATCTAGCAAAGCGACCTGACTCCCTTGCACACTCCAGGGCCCTTCTCACTCTCCTTCTCGTGGGAGGACACGTTCCCTGGGCTATGTAGTGGGACAGTGCAATCCTCAGTTATAGCATCAGTAATGAGGCAAAGAAAACACCTACTCTGTCCATATTAACAAAGTTGTGAAGATCAAATGAAATATCAAAAGGCTGGGTGTTGAACTGGGATGATCTTACAGACAAGGGAAAGCTGGTAGTGTCGGGGAGGTTAGGGCCATCCTGCTCTATGCTGACCAGAGAGCAGAGGCAGTACAAAACACTGTGGCGAGGCACCTTTCGCAGACCGGGTGGAGACTGGAGCATAGAGAGCCAACAGCTCTAGAATCTGATGGCATAAGGGGTTGATCTGTGTGAAATCTCCAACTATATCTTAGATTAAAAAATTATTTTATTTGTGTGTGTGTGTGTGTATCCTCCTTGTTCGAGGCAGGGCTGCCTGCTATGGATTCTCACTCTGTTTTTCTTTCCTGTGCTTACCAAGAACTTCCAGGCTGTTCTCCCGTCTCTGCCTCCATTTCACCATCCGTGACAGTGCACTGGCGTTACAGAAGACCTCAAACAGCTTCTGGCTTTCTACCTGCGGTCAGGGGACTGAACTCATGCAATTCAGCTTTCATGACAAGTGCGTTATCCACTACGCCACCTGCCCAGACCACAACACCTTAGATTTTTAAAAGGTAAATGTTGTAGTCAAATGATATCCGAGTCCCCAGCTCCATGACTTATTTTTGGCAGAAGTTTGTTAACTTGTTCCATTCAGTCAATTGAGGAATTGATTCGATGGAAGTTGTTATGGACTGAAGGTTTGTGAGTCTTCAACATTCATGTGTTAACACCCTAATTTCCTACTTGTTTTTGGAAATGGCCTTTAGAGAAGTAATTAAGGTAAAACACAGCCTAAGAGTGGGCCCCAGCTGATGGAATTAGTGTTCTTATGTTATTGGAGGTTTTTTTGTTTGTTTGTTTTGTTTTTTGTTTTCTGAGGCATGGTCTCATGCTAGCTCAGGCTGACCTAGAATTCTTATGCAGTCCCAGGGTGGCCTCAAACTCTCAATGATCTCCTACCTCTGCCTCCCAAGTGCTGGGATTAAAGGCGTGTCGTGTGTGTATGCATGTGAGACAGAGAACGGTCATCCTTACAAATACTTGCGCTAGGTATTGTTAATTTCAGTTCTGTCCATTGTTTCTGTCACCTTAAGTTAATACATTTAAATTTATATCTTTTTTTTCCTCTGTTACTTTTTGTGTAGTCACAGTTAAGAACATGTGCATTCAGTCCTACATCTATCCATCCTGCTTTGTTATGACTGGGATTGATTTCCATGCCTGGCCTTGTTATTGTAGTTTTAGGGCTCCTTGCCAATGCCAATGAACTAATATGTTTAGGGTATTCCCGGACCCCTGTCTTATGAATTTAAAGAATTAAATCCAAAGACCAGAGGGTAACACTTAGACTTTATTAGATTAAGAGAAGTAAAGAGGAGAAAATACAGAGTGCTTCTGCCATGTGGAAGGTAACAGAGGGTAGAGAGATCATGTGGAAATAGGGACTTGGGACCCCCCATCTCAAGACCATAGGGCTAAGATGAGGCAGGCTTACCAGAGCAGCGAGCTAGAAGTTCAGGAAAAGTGAAAAGTCAAAAGATTAGTGCCTTGCTCACCTGGTAAAGATCTATTTATAATCTTATTGTGGTGGGATTTACCCTCAGGCTCAGGTGAGCCTGGGAGAGAGCTGATTGGTCGGGTCTCAAGAAGAGGTTGGCACATGTATGTGTGTGTGTGTGTATGTGTGTGTGCATGAAAGGGGGGGGCACTGATTGGATAAGACTGATCAGATGCTGAATTCCTGTTCTGCTGGAGCAGGCAGGCAGTGATACGTCTTTTTCACTCTATTTTTGGGTCTCTCCCAACTAATTCCCCTTATAAGAGGAGTCACCAGAGAGCTCTTTTCCTGCATGCTTCTGGAAATGCACTTCTGTCTTCTTAGCCACCCAGTCCATGGCACTTCACCGTAGTGAAGCCTTTGCTAAATAACAGGAGAGTCTAGTTCAGAGACTAATCAGTTCAGATTAGACAGCCTGAGAATTTGTTTTTCAGAGCTTTAAAAACGTCAAGACTGGACCAGGGCAGATGGATTAGTGGGAAAACATGTTTACTGTACAAGCATGAGGCCCGAGTTCAGTCCCCATGTAAAAACTTTGTCATGGATGGACATTCCTTTAACCCTAGCACTGAGCAAGAGAAGGGGCAGGAGGCTCACTGCACCTCCCTGGTCAGCCAATCTAACCAAAGCATGGAGCGCTCCAGGTTCAGTGAGAGATTCTATCTTCAGAAAATAAGGCCTAAGAGGGACAGATGAAGACACCCAAGAGCCATCTCCACACACGTACCCATGGGGTGCATGCATGTGCATGTACATGCATGCACACACATGAATACACCTATATATATATATATATATATATATATATATATATATATATATATATATATAAAAGAAATCTCAACTCTAACATGTAATCAGTAGGAAGATAAACTAGAGGTGAGATGGATTATAAGATAATCACACAGAAAATACAGTTTTCTTATACACTTGCATTTGCTTTGCAAATACTGGCTTTTAAATGATTAAATGAAAATTTTTATCAAGGACTTTCTTCATCAGCATGGTTCTTTATTTTTACAAATGACTTTTTTTTTTTTTTGCAGAATTCATGTCCATGCACACATTTTTATGGCCACACTCTCTTCTGAACAAATAATTATATATCCTTATTTGATTAATTACTAAGCAATTTTTTGCTTCTGTAATAATTCTGTTTACTTTCTAATTCCATCGATATCAAAGATCTCATGTGCAGTATCTTTTAATCAAAAGCAAATAAAGTACAAAACACATCTCACGCCTTGGCAACTATTTTCTTCAAAGCAGCATACATATTCCTAATTCAAATATCTCCCTCCCCCAACCCCAGATGTAATTCCCAGGGCAGTTACAGTTTACATATAAAGTGCCCACCCTAAAGGCCCATGTATTAAAGGTAAGACAAGTGGTATTCAAAGGGTAGGCCTTTGGGGAAGTCATTTGATCCTCTAGAGGGCTCTGCCTCCAGCAATGGAGTAATCCATGGATAGATTCAAAATTTGAATTGACCATTGTGAGGTGATAGAAATGTGGAGGTGGGGCCTGTTTAGAAGAAGGAGGTCACCTGGCGGCTTGTCTCTCTGAAGGACAGACCTTGCCTTATCTCTTTCCCGTTATTTCTGTCTGTTCCATGGTCTTCATGAGGTGAACAGCTTTCATCTGCCATGCCCCTCAATCATGATGTTCTTGCCTTGCCTAGAAACAATGACATCAGCCAACCACCAGCTGAAACTTCCGAAGCCAGGAGCCTAAAGAAATCCTTTTTCCTTCTAAGCTGTCGTTTGTAAGTGCTTGCACAATACTGGAAAGCTATTATCACCAGAGCCTTGTAGTCTCTTCAATATTCTGGGCTTAGAGGATTTATCTATTGATATCCCAGTAAGAATTATGAGGCATTAGCCTACAGATGTTAGAGAGAGTGAGCGAGTGTGTGTATGCATGAGAGACAGAGAACGGTCATCCTTACAAATATTTGCACTAGGTATTGTCAATTTCAGTTCAATCCATTGTTTCTGTCACCTTACATTAATACATTTAAATTTATATCTTTTTTCCCCCCTCCATTACATTTTGTGTAGTCACGGTTAAGAACATGTGCATTCAGTCCTACATCTATCCATCCTGCTTTGTTATGACTGGGATTGATTTCAAGTTAAAAAAATCAAAGAATGCCATTTACCTTGTTATGACTGTGTAAATACTGTTCAGATGTTGAGCCAATTAGTCTAGTCTGCATTATATTTTTATTTCTACCACAAACTTAGCAACACAGTGCCACAACCATTGAAAAGCTCAAAGATGTTTCCCAACATGAAAAGCTAATAGATTTCTTATGTGTTGACTGTTGCTTAAGTTCATGCCACAGGTTCTGTTTACTTCATATTTGTAACGAATATTCTTGCAAAGTTTTAGGTCTCTGCAGTTCTTCTCTCCCTTCCTCTCTGGTGCTAGTCTCTGAAACCTGGAATCTTCCTTTCCCTGCCCAACAAGGGCTAGGATTACAAGCTTACACCACCAAGTTAAGCTGTTTTCCTTAAGCATTAACTTTTCCAAACATTTTAATCAGTCTCTATTAAATTTGTTCTGTTCCCAAAGATCTACCCTATGAGGTCATCCTGAGCGCAGAGTAGACTAGTGGCTTTCCAGATTTGTGGCCATTTAGGATTTGCCTCCCATCCTGTCCTGGGCGAGTAGGCAGATGAAATGATGAGTTACTTTCTTGGATCTTTGTTTTCTTTTTAAAGCCCTCTATATCTTCTGTTCCTGGAGCACATTCATGATCATCATCCTAGGCAAGGTCTTGTGAGAGGAAGGTCAACATTTGCAGTTCTTGCATGGCAGAAAAAGTCTCTGCTGTGCCTTCACACTTTAATATAATCACTTAGATGTGGAGTTCTAAGCTGAAAAAAAAATCCCTCACAATTCTGACAGTTTTACTTACTCTATAGCTTTCTGTATTCAAGTGGGGGAATACTGAGGTAGGTTGACTTCCATCCGTTTCATTGTATCGTTATTTACCACCCTTGGTGGCTTGCAGATGTGCCCACATGCAGCCGGGCATAGTTGGGAATGTGGACCGACACAGAACCATAAACTTACTTAAAACTTTGAGGTTTCTTTGGTGATTTCTTTTGCAACTCCACTGAGGAGTTCTCTCTTGTAGATAACAATGTTGACAGCAATGACAAAAAGTTGGACATGCCTACTAGGGCTTTCTATCCTGAATATTTTGAAATTTTCATGAGACTGTGCTTAGGTACGTCTTATTTAACACTTTCTAATAGGAAATCAGAGTCATTCTGAATTTAAAGATTAACCTTTGCAGATAGTTGCAATATTTTTATTTTATGCATTTAAAAATATGACAAGTATTATTATTTATAAGGAAGCAACTTTGACCCCAGTATTACTGCTTTTAAAAATATCCTTCACTATTTGTCTACTATATTTTCTAGAACTCCTACTATTAAAAATGGAATTTTCAGGGCTGGAGAGATGGCTTAGCGGTTAAGGCATCTCTGCCTGCAAGGATCCAATTTGATTCTCCAGGACCCATATAATCCAGATGCACAGGGGGTACATGTATCTGCAGTGGCTGGAGGCCTTGGCGCGCCCATTCTCTGTCTCTGCCTCTTTCTCTCTCTCAAATAAGTAAATAAATAAAATATATTTAAAAAAATGGAATTTTCAACATTGTTTTTACAAAGCATTTTTTGAGGTATTTATTTTTATTTTTTAAAGTTTTTCATATGAAAGAATATCTTTTATTTGTATATGCAGTTTAACATATTTCCCTGCCAACAAAGAAAAATTCACCTAAGATTATTCCCACTTAAATTGTTTTCAATTATTTATTTATTTGGCACAGAAAGAGGGAGAGAGAGAGAGAGAGAGAGAGAGAGAGAGAGAGAGAGAGAGAGAGAGAGAATGGGCATGCCAGGGCCTCTAGCCACTGTAAACGAACTCCAGATGCATGTGCCTCCTTGAGCATCTGGCTAACGTGGGTCCTGGGGAATTGAGCCAGGGTCCTTTGGCTTTGCAGACAAATGCCTTAACCGTTAAGCCATCCCTCTAGCCCTGTTTTCAATTTCTTATTAAACTTTTTAATGATAACACCCAAACATATAAACAATATAATAACGTTATAATCTCCTCCTACCAGCCCCCCACATATCTTCTCCTGAGGCCCTTCTTCCCAGCTTGTCCTTCTTTTATTTTTATTAATAATTTTTAAAGTATGTACAAAATGTACTTTGATCATAGTCACTTCATCTCCCTCTGTCTTTTCCCTATCCCTCCACTCTTTCCCCTGTCCTCTTCCTCCCTCCAACTAGTCCCTCTGCCATTTTTTAACAAGTATGAATTTTATTGTGTGACCCTATTAGGTGCTGGTCAAATTCCTATCACGTTAAACTCTTATGTCCTTTCTCTTTGCCAGTCCAAATCTGCTGAGGGCCCTCCCCAGTGGGGTTACTGGTATTCCCTGTAGGGTCATTAATGTGTCATGTAGTCTTGTTGGGAAGGACAAAGCCTTAGGATATTCCTTCCCACCCTTTGGTTCTTACAATCTTTCTGCTCCATCTTCCCAATGTTTCCTGAGCCTTGGTGGGATGTTAAGACACTGCTTTAGTGGTAAACTCTCTGTAATCTCTGAATTTCTGCTTTGAGGAGTTTGGAGTGTCCAGAGTGGCTATATCATCCCAGTCTCTTAAGTGAATAGGCTAATCCCCTTTAGTCCATGCTGCTCTCACTCTTGGTTGGAGAATCTGTTTTGTTTTAGAGAAAGCAGTGAAAAGTTGAAAGAACCAAAATTCATAAATATGACAAGAAAAGCCAGCCAATTGCACAGCATGAGAAAACCCACTTCCATCACATCTGCCAAGGCCCACAAGACATTACAGAGGAAGTGACTATCTAAACATGATTTCTACTCTCACTGGTAGCCTGACAACCATCACCAGGGAGATGGCTCAGACACTGAGGACACTCAAAATACTTCAGTACATTTGTTTTTTTAATTGCTGTGAAACATGTTAAATTCACCCCATTAACCATTTAAGTGTGTGGATCAACTGTATTAACACAGACATTGTTGTGTGATTATCACCATCCATCAAAGTCTCTATCTTGAAATTTTATAGCCACTAAACTAATCCCTCTCCCCTAGCCTCTGCCAATAACCACGGCTCTCTGTTTCTCTGAGTTTGAAGAATGAAGGAACTACATGTAAATGTAAACATGGAGTATTTTTCTTTTTGTGATTATCTTATTTACCTAAATAATGTATTCAATGTTCATCCATGTTGTAGCATGTATCAGAATTTCCTTCCTTTTGAGGCTGGGTAATACTCCATTGTAACTATGTTAAATTTACATTACTTATCTTCTCATTTGTCTATGGACATGTAGATAGGCTGTTTCTATTTTTCTGTCTTATGAATTATGCTGCAAAGAGGATGGTATACAAATTATCTTTGAGATTTTGTTTTCAATTCTTTTACATATATGTCCCCAGATATTAAATCTTTACATTTAATAAAATACTTTCCTCAAATATCATTCATATCAACTTTCTGTATTAGAGGTCAGCAACTATGGCCCATGGGCCAAATCTAATCTGTTGCCTAAAGTAAGCTAATGCCATTGCAGAGAGATTTTAATTATTTTGAAGTTACTGAAAGTTTTTTTTTGAAGGAATATTGATATTTTTCAAAATTTCTCTTTGAGGATATTTGGCTTCATTTGTAAGTTACCTGCATTTACTGGTTTATATTTTGCTGCTTAATTTAAAAGTAGAATGAGCTGGGTGTGGTGGTACATGCCTTTAATCCCAGCCATTGGGAGGCAGACATAGAAGGAGTGCCATGAGTTTGAAGCCAGCCTGAGACTACATAGTGAATTCCAGGTCAGGGTGAGCTAGAGTGAGAACCTAACTTGAAAAACAAAACAAAACAAAACAAAACAAAATTGTGTAGTTAGGCAATGGAGACTGAACTAGGGTTTTTACATCCCGTGTTGGGCTTGTTGACCTACTTGTCTCCATCCCAATGCCACAATGAAGATGTTACTATTTGGAATGTTCATCTCCATGCAATATGCTCCAACATCACGGATGCCTTAAAAAAAAACACTCACAAACTCATACACACTTTTAAAAGACGAGATACTGTATACGTGCATGCACGCGCGTGTGCACGTGGCACGCATATGTACATGTTGTTGAAGTTCAGTCTTACTGTAAACAAAAATGAACAAGATAAAGACTCCTCGAAAATACTTCTTAAATTATTCCCCGTTTTGTGTCTTGTCTGCCACTCCCAACCCCAGCTTTAGAATATCTGTGAGATTTTATTGCCACACTAACTCCCACTAAATACCCACTCTATACTGATCTTGGTGGCCTTTCCTACCTGGCTATTTCAAAGCACCCTCGCACATAGTGCCTCAGTCACCGTTGTCGTTACTGCCTTATTAGGAGTAATTTGCACCACGACTAGTTTGTACTACTGCTCTCTTGTGTTGTTCAGTAGAAAAAGGAATTAGACCTTCGTATTGTTTGACATCGTTTACATAAGACCCCATGTTTATGCATTTTCAAAAGTCTATATACATATATTTTATTTATCTATTCATGACAGGTTCTTACTATGTATGTAGCCCAAGCTGGCCTTGAATTTAGAATCTTTCAGAACCCATGAACTTTCAAGTGCTTGGGTTAAAAACACATACTGCAAGATATAATTTATACATGCTAAAAAGGGGAATGTTCACATAAAAGTCTACATGTTTTCAATACCGATATTCTTCCCAAACAACCATAATTTGATATTTTCCATATGAGCAGATATTTAGAATGTTCGCAAGTTTTGCCATTGTAGATTTTGCAAGCTGTTAACTTCTTGTCCTGGTTACCTCCTGCTACTGCCCACTGGTCTTGTCATAATCATAGTAAACTTCTTCATCGAATTGATATCTGAGGTCATAATCTGCCTCCCAACTTTGTAGAGTCCCCCTGTACTCTATTTGGGCTTCCCTCCCCACCTACCATTCAATATGCTCTTATCATGGGTGCTAATTCCCACATCATACATCTGTCAGGTCCTCACGGAACCATCTGATAGGAAGCACATGCTTTTTTCTTGACACACTCTTTTCTGCCCACTTTGCTGGTTAAGTCCTCTCTTTGCTTACTACTCTTGTGATCTGTATGGATATTTTAGGGTTTAGTCCTAGAACTCCTACTACTTTCTGACTCTATTTTCTCCTGGAATAATTTCACATTCTTCTGGCTTTCAATTTTGTCAAGACATTGATGACTCTGAAGTTTATACTTTTCTCTCATTATTTTTCTATACCCTTTGACTCATGTACAAGCTGCCTCCTTGATATCTCATTGTAAAGTCCAACAAGGCTTTCAAACTAACCATGCTCCATGTAGAATTTATAATTTCTTCTATCAGTGTTTCCACATCTTGGTGGATCTTGTCAAAAGCCCAATAATCATTCCTTGCCATTGCCTCACTCTATCCCTACCACAAAGTACTGAAGGACTTATATGCCTGTGTATGTTCATACATATCAGGACTATGGAGGTCACTTGGAGAATATTTCTTGAATCCCTACATTAACTTCCACCTTAGTTCAAAAATAAACTTTTCTCGGCTTGAAAAGGGAAAAACCTCATCCCCCGATGTACACACTTGCCATCTACAACTGATCCTCTAAAGAATGATAAAAGTAAAGTTTTAAATATGAAAACCTGATGGGGGGTTCCTTCAATGATTTTCCTAGGTACTTGACAGTCAATGGCTGCAGGACCCTCTCCTGGTGTGTGCACAGTCTACTCCTCATGGCCTTGAACTTGATGAGCCAAGACAAACATTCTTGATCTTTCTGATGATCCAACATACTGAAACCATTCTACTTCAGAGCAGGTCATCAAACCAGCTCTTCTCTCAGGGCCCAGAGTAGGCTTGCCAATCAGATCTCAGTATACATGTCATCTCAGCATTATCTTCTTGACCACACAATCTACACAAACCCCCAAGACACACTATATTTTCCTCATGATCCTTATCACTATCTGATAGTTTTCTGCATTCATTTGCTGCAATACTCTCTTGAGCTGGCATGAAGACATTTAACAAGTATTCCATAAATGAACACACTGTACAGTACAAATGGAGTGCTCTCCACTGTAGAGACTTCCTTGGTGGTATACAAATTCTAGAGGAGAGAATACAGAAACATTTTAATCTTCTAGGGTCTTTATTTTTTTGGCCTCAGTTTGGTAGAAGAATGAGGTTTGGATACAACAATAAAATAATGCAAAGCAACAAACCAACCTGCAAGATGAACAGTGGCCTTGTGCACCTGTATGCGTAAACAGTGATGGTTCTGCCCTATCCCAAATTCATTCAATTTCCTGGATACTTGTTCACTGTCTAGCATTGTATTAAGTCTCAGGTACTGAACACTGAGTAACAAAAGGGACCTTTCCTTCATTTGATAAAACCCCCCAAATCCAAACAGAGTGAGAAGTCTAAATAAGGAAGGCTGCCTGACATTGAAAGTAGCCATGCATTCTGTCTTACTCAAGTGGAGTTTCACAGACTTGGCTGGGTTTACATCTTGGCTTTCCCATTTCCGAACTGTGTGTTCCTAAGCAGGTAAACTCATTTCTCCACACCTCTGCTTCGTCATGAAGGTAAGGGGGATATAATATTTATCTCACAAGTTTGTCATGCATATTTCATTACAGTATAAGCATTGAATGTGCACTTAGGTCACAGCACCAATGACCACCAATGAGCAGTCATCTTGGCCATTATTGCTATTTTATGATTTCCACAACTGCTGCTGCTGCCACTCCCAGTTCTGCTACTGAAGACATGCAGGGCAGGTGGAACTCAATGGGAAAAAAGTGTTTTTAGAAATATCTGTTGATGGCTATGTAACAAACAAGATTAGGTATTTCCTATTAGCATAATTCACTCAGATTCATAGGAAGGCAAAATTGCAAAGGGCTAGTGGTGGCTATTTCATAGTTCTTGTTCAAAAATTAGTATGAAGAGATAAATAACACTGTACCAAATATGGTCATTTTTTAGTCCTAAGAATGAAGCAGGTTTAAATGTCAGCATCTCCCCTGTTTGGCCACAAAGATCCAATTACACACAAATCCTAGCTTCCAACCAACACACACACGTTGGCCAAGAGGAAGCACATTCAGTTGCTCAATTCCGATATGATTTGTCCTTTGGGGTTTCAGGGCTGACTGCTCTTCTCTACGGAGGATCATTTAGGGCCAGAAATAGAAATCTGGAATCTAAGGGAGCAGTGCTTACTCAGCTCATGAATGCTATTTGTGGCAGTGAAATTTGGGATTCTACTGAAGGGTTTAACAAATCCAGGAGTTGAAAACTTCTCCCAACTGAAAAGCATCACTCAGAGTCCATGTGAATGAATGACAACTCTCAACGATGCACCACAATTGCAGTTTCTCTGCTTAACTAAACCATACTTATATTAAAAAAAAATCACACAAAATCCACCTGCACTTTGCATCCTTCCTACCTCCTGCTCCTTCCTTTTAATAAGCTTCCCTTTTACTTTCTTGATTCCATTTCCCTTTGAATGTAGCCAGGTTGTTAAATTGAACCCCATCACCCCGTGTCTTTACATGCACATTATTTGCTATTTCTACTGTGGGGCCTCATTCTGACCTGTGAGCTATTTGGCATTCTAAGCAGGTGCAAAATGGGACTGCAGACTCAAAGGTATCTCTTGCATTTCTTGACCTTTTTGATTTCAGAGAACATTACCTTAATAATAAAAATATCTAGGCTATACATACCAGTATAGGACATTTTTCTGATCCTTAAAGAAATACCCTGGAAAGAATTCCAAAGTGATTTTCCACTGATTCTCTGTTCCTCCACTACATATCTTTCTGTACCTTTCATACATCAGCAGAGACCTTCAGACTCATTTGGGATTATTGATTATGAAGCATCAAAAGTATTTCATGCTGCAAGCAGGGTGGTAGCTGCCCCTCCCTTAGCCTGATTTTCGATCATAGTATTTCTACTCATCAAATCTCTTTTATTCCATAATTCCTTTTAGAGGCAAACTGGCTTCAAGTAACTGATATTCACTGAGAAGTGACTTATGAAAAGTTAAAAATCTGTAGATTTAATGTGCCCAACACTTCATTTCATGCTCTGTTTGCCCCACTGTTCAAAGTAAATAGTAGTTTAAGTCTCTAGGGGTGTGTGTGTGTGTGTGTGTGTGTGTGTGTGCATGTGCATGCACTTGTATAAACATGTGAGTATTTATATTCAGCTCATGACTTTAGCTTTCCAATATTTCTATATAGTTTTAAATATCCATTAAACCAGAAAGGACTCAAACAATACTTATAATATGATACATTAACCTTACAGTTCCTGTTTGCAAAGCATTCTGATTTGCCAGGTTAATATATTCAGTACCACTTCTCTATGTTTTCTTGTATTTCCTTACTTTAAACAAGGTGAATTCCAAAGGATGCGGGAATGGACCAAGGGGCATCCCTGAGAGCTTGGAAAGTGCCTCTGCATATGATAATTTGAATTATTTCAAAGCCATTTAAAGCTAGCAATCCATTATTAACTACAGTGATGACTGTGTGTCAGACACATGCAAAGACTATCAAATCTGTCAAACAAGTGAGCCCAGATAACTCCCAGAAACTTAAAAAAAACTCAAATATGAAGACTTTTTAAGATCAAGGGGAAAGCAAGTAGTTAGCTATCTTTTTTTCCCTATATAATCACCAGAAGAATCACTTATATGAGAAATATTTAATCACATATTTATTTTACACTGGGCTCTTTTAGATGCATTAGGTGAGGATGAGGGACAAAATACCTGCCCATAGGTATTATAACATAAGAGATAGACTTTGAGGACCAAAGTCAAACACTGACAGGGTCCATGAAAACAATAAAGCTGGGTGAGAGGAAAGCCCAGGACCAAGGTGAAAGGCATGTAAGGGAGATGTCTAAATAGGAATGATCATGGATATTCCTTATTGCCACTAGTCACTGAAATCGAAATACTGCCAGGAGTTGATGGCATTTTTTTATAAACCCCAACATGAAAAATTAAAATTAAAAATTATTCTACCATTGCCGTTTGTGTCTAATGGCTGAACCTTCACCAGGCCCTTAGAGGGAACACCTGAACCACAAGACACTGGAAAGGGTATGATGAAGACTGACCTTAATCTTCTACAGCTTCCCTCCTTCCCTCCCTCCCTCTCCCTCTCTCTCTCTCTCTCCCTCTCTTCTCTCTAACTCTTGTATATTAGTTATCTTTTTCCTCCTTTTCTTAGTGGGCACTGACCTGTAACTCCCAGTACCAGCATGTGGCTGTCATCCAAAATGAGCTTTTGATCAGAGAGACCTACAAGGTTTCATAAAAGAAAGACAGATTTCTGTCTGAGTACTTGATGACCCACCAAAGGTTACTGGTAAGACCCTACTGCTGAAGACACCTTATGTGGTTGACATGTAGTCAGTGCGTCTAGTGGCAGAAGGTACTACATGGGCAACTGGGGGAAAATGACCAATATCTGTCCAAGCAACTCATGGTCTAACCTACTTAGCAGCAAATAATCTGTTGTGATGCCCACACAAGTGCAATAGTGGCACACAGCCATGGTGGGGAACCAACTGCTCTTGATTCGGCTAACTGATCCCCTCAGTGGTATGGGACCCAGAGCTGGAGCTGGGAAACAAGTCAGAACCATATCCAAACATAAGCCCACTCTCCATTATCAAGCTACCATCAATCATGGGCTACAAGAGGGCCTACACCTATTAAATTCTCTATAAAAAAGTAAGGGTTATCTCATTTGCCCTGGTGCTAACTTACTCTCCGCTGGAGAATCTGCTTCTCTTTTTCAGATAGATGTAGATCCTAAGGAGAGAGCCATGCCATCATACCTCAAAAGGGCCCCAGCTGAAACTAAGAAAAATTGGTGAAACAAGCAAGGGTGCTGTTTTCCTGGTGAACCAGGTACCAGCACAAGGGTGAGGGAGATAAACACAGAGAAAAAACAACTCTTACCAAATCAGAGATGCAGAGACCCAGAGGCCCCCAATACCTCATCACTGAAGCAGACCAAAAATGAACCCAACATGGCTCAGGGAAATTTTGTGGAAGAGTTGGCGGAAAGAATGTCAGAGCCACATGTTGGGTCATGATATGCAGAGACATTTATCCTACCCATAACTGTGGGCTAACTCCACAATGCATGACCCATATACCTCAACAAGGAGGGGCCAAGGGGAGGGGGTAGGTCACGGATGAGCCTAATAATGGTACCAAACTGACTGTATTTGCTGAATACAAAACTAATTAATAAAAAAATAAAAAATTAAAAAAAATAAAGTTATATTAAAAATTATGCGATAAGGTTGATTTTATTGAAAAACTATTACTTTTCAATAAAAGATAGGATTTCTTGGGCTGGAGAGATGGCTAAGTGGTTAAGTTGCTTGCCTGCAAAGCCTAAGGACCTGAATTTGACTTCCCAGAGCCCATTTAACAGCCAGATGCACAAGGTGGTACATGTATCTGGAGTTCATTTGCAGGGGCTAAAGGCGCTAGTACATGCCCATTCTCTCTCTCTTAAATAAATAAATAAATAAATAAATAAATAAATTAAAAACAGAGATAGGATTTCTTGTTTTTTGATTAGCATTCACATTGCCCCCAATCACCTCCGAATTCTAATAATACTCTATAAATACTCTATTCTATAAATACTCTATCTATTGTGGGTTGACAATAAAATGGCTCCCATGGGATCATACATTTGAACACATGGTTCCCAGGAAAGTGGCTCTGTTTGGAAAGATTGTGGAACCTTTAGGAGATGGAGTCTTGCTGGAGGAAGCGGGTCATTGGTGGAAAGCCTTAAGGTTTTGTGACCTTGCCCCACCTGCTATGCCACCCTTTGTTTCCGGCTTGCCAGTGGGATGACCAGCAACCCGTCTCTGCTATGACTTTCCCTCATGATGGGACTCTATCTACCCTCTGGAGCTGCAAGCCAAAACAAACCTTTTGTTCCCTACATTGCTCCTAGTCAGGTATTTGTTCACAGCAACAAGAAAGGAGATAGCCCTTGAGGCTCTGTGTGCTCTGGGCAGCAGAGTCAGAGGGATACACCTATTCACTTCTTTTTTTTTTTTTTTTTTTTTTTTTTGGTTTTTCGAGGTAGGGTCTCACTCTAGCTCAGGCTGACCTGGAATTCAATCTGTAGTCTCAGGGTGGCCTCGAACTCTCAGCAATCCTCCTACCTCTGCCTCCCGAGTGCTGGGATTAAAGGCGTGCGCCACCACGCCCGGCTCACCTATTCACTTCTTTTTGGGTCCAGATAATTTCATCATGAGTCCCAGTAACGAGACATGGAATTGTAAGATTCAGTATTTTCCCCACTGGGTTCTGTTCTTTCTTTGGTCAGTGTGTCCCTGTGATACCCTCATAACTCCTCTTGAAATGGGAAGGTTTATTCTGTGCCATTATATGTTGGAAGTATGGAACTTGTGTCTTGATTTTATAGTTGTTAAGAGACAACTTCAGACTACTGAACAGTGTTGGGACTATAAATACGGTGGAGATTTTAAAAGTTGGAAATGAATGCATTTTGCAGTATGGGAGGGCCATAGAGCCTATATGGGCCAGGTGCTGTGCTTTGAAAGTAAAATGTCTCCCATCAGTTCGTGTGTTTGAATACTTTAGTTCACAGCAAAGTGAAACTACTTGGGAAGGTTGTGCAACATTTAGGAGATGGAGCCTTGCTGGAGGAAGTGGGTCACTTGGGGTGGGCCTTATGGTTTTGTGACCTGGGCCCACTTGCTGTTCACTTTCTGCTTCCAGCCTGCCAATGTGAAGACTGGCTCCCGTCTCCACCCATGTCTTCTCACCATGATGGACTCTGCCCTCTTGAACTGACAAGCTGAACTCTTTTCTTCCCTTTGTTGCTTCAAGTCACATATCCATTCATAGTAATGAGATACACAACCCAATTATATTTTAATCTTTCATAAACTAAAAAAAGAGAAGATTGATTCAGAATCTCATTATGTAGCTCAGGCTGGTCTTAAACTTACAATTCCTCTTGTCTCAGCATCCCAAGTGCTGGGATTACAGATGTGTGCCACCATATCTGGCTTCCCTGAATTATGTAAATTGTCCTCTAACCATGTAATTGCTATATCCTATCGCCAACAACACATGAGGTTTTACTGTTTGATGGGCCATGTTATATAAAACCACAAAGTAATGACCACTCACCATTAAATGGAAGGGAGATTCATTATTAATTCTAATTCATTTAGTCAACATTTATTAGAGCACTTATTTGGAGACACAGATACTAAAAGGTAGGATCTGAAGTCATAAGATTAAAGAGAGGGAAGAGAAGAGGGTACAATTAAGATACATAGCATTGAAAAGAGAATTGAAAGGAGAGAGGAAAACAGAAGATAAATTGGGCACCCATAGGAGCTGACTGCCTGAGTGTGAACAACATGGAATCAGGTAAGGAGGAAGTGGCGCAAAAGGAAGCTACCTTTAGGATAGAAGTACATAAAAAGAAAAAAAAAACATCAAAATTAGGGAATGAATTCATTCTTAGAAGGAAATTCTATGGAATGGGCAAGTGTACAGGGGATGGAAGAGCTGGAGGAACTACTGATGGTGAAGCCGCCGACAGCGGTTAAGAATTGGGTTCCACTTAGTGAGAATGCATGCTGTACACATTCGTGACTTATCTAAAACTGCTTGGGTGCTGGAGAGTGATACAGACCCATTTTATGGCATAATCCATCAAGTCTGACATCACTGGTACCCAATCCATCTCCAGCTCCATCACCCATCATGTCCTCAGAAGTATTCCTCTGGCCAAGTGAACAGCTCCCCCTTTCTCTTTCTGTGCCCTTGCCTCTAATGCTTTGGTGTCACTTTCACATTCTTCATCTGGAGAGTACACACAACTGAAATGCGGCCCTTAGTAGAGGGTTTCCGCAATTCCTTCCCTGTCTTCTTGTCTTCTTCCCACAGCACTGCATTACAGCCCCTTTTTTTCCCCCATGAGGCTTAATTATCTGCCTAAATGTTTGCTCCACCCAGATGCATGAGCATTTCAAGAGCACTGGCAGTTCTAGTCATCATTTCTTCCCTTCACAGTTCCAGCACATCATCTGTCACGCAGTAGTTGCTCATTATATAAATGTTTGCTTTTACAAAATTTGCTGTTCCAGCAGTCATCTAACAAAAATTGACATACTTGTGAAAGAAGCTACTTTTCTATGTATTTTAAATCTCTCTCTGTCTGTCTCTCTCTCTCTCTCTCTCTCTCTCTCTCTCTCTCTCACACACACACACACACACTTGCATGGTAGTCCTGGGATGTGTTCACTGCAGTGATTCAAATAATATGTATATAAAGAACCTAAATACTCCATTAATATTAACCTTCAATTTTCTTTTCTTGGTGGAAATTGTAACAGATATTGAGGGATAGATTTATTCACATTTTCTTTCATGTGTATTTTACATATGTACTTAAGTAGAATAGCAATGAATAGTTTTTTATTTTGTTGTTGTTGTTGGTTTTGTTTGTCTGTTTGTGACAAGATCTCATTATATAATCCAGGCTGGTTGGCGCTCATCCTATATCTCAGGCTGGCCTCAAAAGTCATGATCCTACAGCACCTGCCTCCCAAGTGCTGGAATTACAGGGGTGCTTCACCGCTCCTGGTAACTACACACAGTTTTCTATGAGGCTTGCTCACCTGTACAAATGAGACAGTGTCATAACACACTGCTTTTTTAACATGTTGTTTTGACTTAACAATTGGTTTTAGAACTATGCGCTGTCCTAGAACAGACAGATCTGCCATGTTATTTTCAAGCACAGCATAATATTCACTAGTAAGCAAAAGCATGCAAGGGGAAAGAGTAACGAGAGGACTGAAAATCCCCAGGGGGGGAATGTGTCCTCTACAAGACTAGTTTTGCTCTTGTAAAGTGTAAAAACTGTTTTTTGAGAGTATGCAATGTGTAATTCCACTCCAACATCTCTATCCACTAGAAACATAGGCATGTATTTCAAGGTGCATATATAAGAGTGCTGTTAGATTATCACAAAAGTTCCAATGCCATTCTCCTCAGAATGAGGGGAAAAAAATTCAAGGGCTGGAGAGATGGCTAGAGTTAAAAGCCCTTGCTGTGTGAACCTAGAACCAGAGTTCAGGTACCCAGTACCCACATAAAGCTAACACTGTTATCTGTAATCCCAATGTACCTGTGGAAACAGGAAGTGAGAGCAGAAGTCTGATGTTCAGGGGCAAACTAGGCTGCTTTTCAGTGGAAAATAAGCAGCCAAAGATACCCTGTCTGAAACAAGATGAAGATAAACGAACCTAAGGTTGTTGCTGAGCTTAAATCATCAGGGCAATCTGACGCAGAAAGAAAAATCAATGCTAGAGGTTATCATGATACCTGATTTCAAGTTATACTACAGAGCCACAGTAACCAACACAGCAAGGTCCCAGTACAAAAGCAGACACATAAACCAATGGGCTAGAAGAGAGGACCCACAAGCAAGCCCACACAGCTACAGCTACCTAATTTTTGACAAAGGTATCAAAGCCTAGCTTGAAGGAAAGATAGCTTCTCTAACAAATTGTGTTGGGAAATGAGATTGTCACATGTAAAAAAATAAAACTTGATTGCTATATAAAAATCAATTCAAACAAATCAAAGACCTTAATGTAAGACCTGAAACTTGGAAACTGCCAAGAGGTTGAACAACATTTCAATAAGGAGGCATAGACAAGGACTTCCAGAAAAGTATTCCAATTGCTGAAGAGACAGTTACAAGAACTGACATGTAACAGTGCATGAAATTTAAAAACCTCTGCACAACAAAGGAAATAGTCAGCAAGTATAATGAACATTCAGCCTACAGAATGGAAGGAATTCTTTGTCAACTATTCACATGATTCATAGAATCTATAGAGAATTAAAAGAACTTAAACCCTTCAAAAGTCATGTAATCAGCAAATGGGCAAATGTGGAAGGAAAAGGGAACCCAAATAAGCTACTGGTAGGAACGTAAGTGACCGCAATCTTTATGGAAATCCATATGGTGGTTCCTCAGGACCCCAAGTATAGAATGATGTGGTCTACCTACCCCTCTCCTGGTGATATACCCGAAGGATTCTTAGATATTTGCACACTCGTGTGTCCTGTGGCATTATTCACAGTAGCTAAGTTATGGAACCAGCCTAGATGTCCACTGAGAAAAGAATGTGAGACACATATAAAATGCAGTCTTAGTCAGCCATGAAGAATGAAATGTCATTTGCATAAAAATGGATGGAACTAGATATCATCATGTTAGGTGATGTATGCCAAACTAAAAAAGAAAAATATCTCATGTTTTCTCTCATACAAACAATCTGTACATGTGTATGCATACATATGTAGAAAGGAAGGAATATGTGAGGAGGAAAAGAGAGGAAAATGGGAGTGAAAAGACAAATAGTGTATGTTCCCTCTCATATGCAGAACCTAGGTTGAATATACACACTTGTACAAACACATACTGTCATAAGAAAGCAGAAGGGGATTATTTGAGGGAATGGAGGAGACTAATGAAAAGTGAGAGAAGAGAGAGTGATGAAGAGGGATTAGATATGAGCAAAGCACAATGAAAGCCGGGCATAAAAATTCCACAAAGTCACACCTATAGATTAGTGGTTCTCTTAGCTTTGGCCAGAGAAGTTTCTTTTTGCAGTGGGTAATTACTGAGGAGAATCCTAAGTGGCCAAAGTGCTGAGAATGAGTGACTATTGAATGCCAAGCACTGAGATGGACATCTCTATTACTCCCTTCAAGGTTCAGGGGACATTGCAGAACAGAGGGTGGAAAGAAAAGGGAGGAGTGCTATGGAATGCTCTCTTCCACACATAACATGGCTATTGCTTTCATGACCCCACAGCAGTTGTCATTACCTGAACAAGATTGGGCCCAGTAATATTCTGTCAATGGATGGGTGAAGGGCTCATAATGCCCCACCCTGTACTAAAGATTAATAGGCAGTTAATAGTTACTAGGGGAGAGAGGTTTTCTTCAATGGGTAGTCAGTGGTAAACTACCCATGCTTCTGAATGTAACTCTCACCTATCTCATATAAGTAACACCAATTAAGCTCACTGAATCACAAAAACAATAATGAAAAGAACATAAAAGTAGAGAGAGGGCTATTTGGGAAGAGGAAGAGAATTACTAGGAGGGGAAAATAACATGATAGGGTAATGGAAGTAACTACAATCAAAATATATTACATACGTGTATAAAATTATCATAATGAAACCCATTATTATGCATATGACATGCTAATAAAATGTCATACATTTTGTGTGCTTTGTAAAAAATTGATACAAAATTGCACTGCTATGATATTTTTGTGATATAAAAACACAGAAATATCTCAAATGTCCATAAGGGTCAAATAAATTGTAGGATACTTACATTTGGTTATGTTATTCTAGGGATTTGGTATGAAAATAATCTAACTTTACTCTAATCCCATATTTATTCCTTCCAAAAGCTGCTTGATTGAAAATCTCTCTGCTTTCTAATATTCTGAAATACTGCAATTCAGGAATATGTGTGCATCTCATAATGTGATTCTTTCACAGGCATGACTTATTTCCTGAGATTTTTAATAGCCTAGTCTGGCTTCTCTTCCTATGCAAAATGGAGGATATGGTTATTCTAGTAAACTTGTTTAAATCTCTTCTTCATTCTGACATCAGACTTGAGAATAAGACAATAGGTTTTTGGTCTGTTATCCATAATAGCCATATGCTTAATGTCAACTATATTTAAAGAGTTATGAAGGGAACAGTAATAAAACTCAAAGATACACCACTCAATTTCATGGGCACTGTTAGATATTTTAACTGGAAAAAATGGACCATTACAAAGGAAATAAACAGGATGTCTATACGCCTTATTTGTTTGTCCATCAGAATGTTCATATATCTACCCACTGGCTAGACTGAAACAGTGAGAGAAAAATCAAACACCTTCCATAAAATTAGTGAGCATGAACAAATATATATACATCAACTTGCCAGGCTTGAAAATAAGGACAAGGAGAAATGAAGAACAGAGACAACAGACACCACAAAAGAGACAAGACAAATGTCTGACTATGCTCAAATGTTACAATAAAAGGCTACTGCCTACAAGAAATAAACAGCATATGGGGAATATCCAGTCTGAATGAAATCTCCAACTGGCATAGGGAATGGATAGCTCCTTCTCAGACCAAGAAACTGGGTCTTCCGTGGTGGTAGGATCGGGCTAGAATTCTGAACCTAGACTGACTCACAGAGGTAGAGCTAATCCAGCCCTAAGTCATGAGAAATGAGACAGGCAGGTGCTAAATGTACAGTGAGACAGAGAGGCTCAGGCAGGCACTGCTGGATCAGGAGATTTGGAATAAGGATAGGGATTCATCTGTGAATCAAAGAGATGGCACAGGTGACAGATAGGGTCATGTGGGAAGGGGAGCAGGTGGTGAGTGGGCAGGAGAAAGCAGGACACCCACTGCCTGGCTAAGGTTCTGAGAAAGAACAGTGACTCTGGAGAGGCAGGGCAGGCACTAAAATAGAGGTCACATCTTGCAGAAACCACATGACGATGGTGAGAATTCCACGAAGGGCAAGAGAAGGAGATCCCATCTTTTACCAGTTCCAGACTACACAATGGGCTGAGCCAATCCTACAAAGGACAAGCCCAAGGAATCCCAGTTGGCGCAATTTGACTCATTGAAGAATCCCTTAAGTTCTCTCGGAACGATGACCAGGGTCCCACAGCCTGAGCCTGCAGAGGAGCCTTTAAATGTGGTCAAATGGCTTCAGCTGTGAGATCAGAGGGCTGGGGGCCAGGCAGGTCATCATACTCAATTACTAAGTTTGGCGGGAGGAGGACAGAAAAGTGTGGTTTTGGCAACAATGCTGGGATTATAAAACCTTAATTAGATTACTGGATCAACCTCTGACTAGCAATGGATGTCCTTGGGGAGGTCGTTTAATCTCTCTGTGAAATGATGTCTGAGTTTTCACAACTAAAAAAATGAAAATGATATTTCAGAGGCCTCTTACAGGAGAAGCCCAGAAGAGCAACAGCGTTGCTAAAAGGATTAGGCTTTCAGCTGATGCTTCAATTATATACAGCCTTTTACCCTCTAGCCTTGCAAAATAATAAAATAAAATAAATAAAGGACAGCTGGGCACAGTTCCTTCAAATAGCTGCTGCAAAGAAATGTGCTTGCTTTATATTTATGACATATGATGTCTCTAACTTTGCAGAACTGAGACTGGTTATGTTACAAAATAGAAGAATATGACTAAGCCACTCACCTCCAAAACACAAATTAAAAAAAAAAACAAAACCCTGTAAATGAGAAACTACAGGGGCAGATGGACTTGGCATTTTCACTGACCCAGGAAAGCTGGACCAGAACCACCAAGAGAAGTCCATAGAGAAAAGAGGTCAGAAGTGCTGTAAGTTAATCACAGAAAAAACCAGAGAAAGAATCAAAACAAGCCCTGGACTGTTTATATTTGGAAAAATTGGTTTAATTTGGAATCTAAAAAAATGCTGACTATTTAGTTAAAAATCAAAAGTATCTTCCAAAGGCAAGTCAAGAAATGACAGAGCATGAGTTCGAGGCCACCCTGAGACTCCATAGTGAATTCCAGGTCAGCCTGGGCTAGAGTGAGACCCTACCTCGAAAAACCAAAAAGAAAAAAAAAAAAAAAAAAAAAAAAAGAAATGACAGAGAATGTCAGAAAGTGGAATGAAGGACACAGAATAATTCTATCCAGTATCACTAAATTTCTTTATTTTTTTTGGTGAATACAGTTCCTGTTAAAGGCTTACAATAGACTGTCTCGTTAAGCTTTGGGAGTAAGACTTGCAATGTCATTATTTAAAATTGGAGCTAATAAAAATCCAATTATAAATGGAGGGTATTGTTCATCTAAAGATTCATGCCACCATGAGAAAGAATTTGGAAATATCCCAAAATACTGCTGAAATGATCTAAGGTGTCCTCGGAAAATTGCAGATATTAATAGATGCCATGGTTTGCTGTGTCTTTTTTATAGCAGTCTAATCTTCACGGAGCTGAAGTGGGGGTGAAGTGCACGGTCCCCAGTGTGTCTGGTTCTACCCAGTGGAGAAAGTTCTCCATGATGGAAGGACAAGTGACCTCAATGTCCTTAGCAATGCTGGCTGAATTTTAAGGGTTTTTATTGTTTGTTAGTTTTCTTAGTACAATGCCCAAAATCTGCTCCAGTCAAATTATATCACAGTCTCTGCAGGGCAGACCCAGAAGCAGGAACTATACTTCATAGCCAGGGTTGAGACCGCTTGCTCTGGTACATACCTTCAGATGGATAAGCTGACCTCATAAAACCTAATGGCTTTTCTAAAACCATTATTGGACTTCCTTTGCTCTCCTACTATGATTATCAAGCAATCATTCCATGGGTAGTTGATTTTCTAGGTTGGCTTTCTTCAAAGGGGCTAAAAGTCCTCTCTGTGTACTGGTTACAGTTCTCACTTCAAATTAATAAAAGGGACATCTCATTTCTCAAATGTCCTCTTATTATTTTAAGTAGTCCTACAGAATTCTCAAGGCTTTATTTACCTAGGCAAGGGAGGAAACACATAGCTTAAGACATACACAGTATAGAGGGAAAGAGACCTGGATTCTAAATGCCTTTGCTAGGTGCTATCCTTAGAAGAAGCCACTTCATAACCTTATCTCTATTAAAGAACTTTAAAGGCAATTTTATACCTCAAAGGATTAACTTCTACTTCTATTACAATAAAGTAATTATATTTTAATACAATGTATGTTTTACATTTTTAAAGGCCTCCTGACCCTGGGGTAAATGACCATTGTAGTTTGCCTGGCATGTCAGACACACTTGGGTTACCATCCCTCAGAGAGCTCTGGTGGCTCCAGGCTTTCAGTGCTAAATGGAACTAAGACTTGCTGGTCACCCTGTGTACACTCCTGGTTTCTAATCTATTCATTCCATATCAGAGGCTTCAGTGATTAGCCAGTAGTGACTAAGGAAGAGTCAGGAGATTAGAAGAGAAATTAGAGTCTCATTCTCACATCTCAATTCCTCAACACAAGGAACAGAAACCAGCAAGTATTCTGCTGTACTTACAATGAACAACTTGTGCAATGTTTGGATAGATGAAATCTCAGAAGACTAGGAACAGACATAAGGAATAGGAGAGAGGCAATAGCAGTTTCAAGATAGGTCCAGGAGGCCACAAATCAAGGGGAGGCTTAGACAGGAGCAGGCTGCTTGTGGAGTTCTAGATCAGAAGCCATGATAATCCTGAAGCCATGTGACCACTGCTAACATCCTATGAGTATTTTTCTTAGCATATGCACCAGACTGACAGATGTTTAAGAAGTACATATTATCATCAGAAGTCTATGAAAGAAACCCAGTGATTAAATGTATTTTATACATGAGAAAACATGCAGCAACAGGCTTTATTTTTAATATTTCATTAATTTCCTTACAAATAGAAAGAGAGAGAGAAAAAGAGAGAGAATGGGCACACCAGGGCCAAGCCACTGCAAATGAACTCCAAAAACATGTGCCATTTTGTGCACCTGTCTTCATGTGGGCACTGGAGAGTCAAACATGATCATTAGGCTTTTGCCTCTGAGCCACGTCTCTAGCCTTAGGCTTTATTTGTTTATTTTTGTTGTAATTCCTTCATGTCTAGCACACAGTAGGGATACAAAAAAATCACAGAAAAATGTTAACTACAAAAAAAATCTCAGTGTATAAGGATACGTATTTTAAAGGATGATGTAATAAAAATAATTTGCTTTTGTGGTTAGTCTACAAAAGAGCTGATATCTATTTCAACAGGCCTGTAACTGACCATCCTTTATACATTATTTAAAATAAGGATAAGATGAGATAGGGATTCAGATTACTGTTATTAACCCAGCACTCAAGAAGACAGAAATTACAAATGATTTGTTCTGGCTAAGAGAGAGAGAGAGAGAGAGAGAGAGAGAGAGAAAGTGGGGTATGTTAAGAAGGAAAATTAAACTGAAAATTAGATTCTCTGCCCACAAATTTTGACAAAACTTAAAGGAAATTAATCAGACACTTTACACTAGCTTTGCTGATCACAGAAAGCTTCTGACTCCACTTGACATAAGCAAATAAAGATGGTAACACTTGACATGTAATTCGTGGCTCACTTAATTGGATTGCCTCAGAAACCATTTGCAGTAATCAATGATTCCTAGTAGGAATCACAAAAGAGGACACCAGGCTGTTAGGAGCAGAAAATGACAGGATTGCATTTTCTTCAGTAATCTATTCAGGGGCAGTGGACCAGGCATCAAATGCATCTGTCTCTTGTGTACAGACTCTTGTACATATGACTCTCTCTGTATCCCCTTGAGCATGGAGATCCTAAAGTCAGTTTGCCTAAACTTAACGTCCCTGCCCAACAGATGTATGACCAATGGCAAATAATTCTAGGATGCCTGTTTTCTTGTTTCAGTGGAAATTTAGTGAAGAGTTAAGTGATATAATCCATAAAACATGACCAGAATGAGGTCTGCTCATGAACACTACACAAACGCTTGTCATTATTTGGTTACTGGTTTTGTAGTTTTATATGACAAACTGGGCTGCCTCTACTTTACAGTTAAGATCTCTAGCCGAGGCTGAATTACAACAGTGTTAGATTCTTCTAAAAAACGTAGGGCTGGGCTGGAAAGATGGCTTAGCTATCAAAGCTGCTTTCTTGCAAAGCCCAACAGCCTGAGTTTGATTTCCTGGTACCCATATCTGGAGTTCACTTGCAGTGGCACATAGCCCTACCACACTTATGCTCATTCTCTCTCTCTCTCTTTTTCTTCGCTCTCTTAAATAAATAAAATATAATTAAGAAGGACATACGGCCTTGACCAAGATAGTCTCAGCGTAAAACCAGATGATATAATATCTACTCACTTACCTTATAGTATTGAAGGACAGCTGGTCCAGAACAGCCTTTGGCTCAGAATTCCCTATCCAATCTGGAGTCTGACATATGCAAAACAAGCTAGTTGATTTGAATCTTGCTCCATCAATTAAAGGCTAAGGCAAAAATGCTGAATAAGTGATTCTCTATTTATGACAGGGTCAATTGATTTATGACTCAGGGTTCTACTTAGACCATATGTTCAAGTCACCAAGACACTTTTCCAATTCGATATTCTAAAGATCTTGATGAGAGCATGGGCTTTTGGCTTTCTGAACCCTACTACATAGCATAAAGATGAGGACTAATATGCCCCATGCTATAGATCATATTATCCGTTCAGTGGGAGATGGGGACCTGCTGCAGGCCAGTCTTTGTTCATTTAGTAATCCCATTCTTATCAACCACAACCTTACTTGATCAACAGTATAAATGAACAAGCTACTATAAAATAGCAAACGTGGAGAATACTGCCACAAGCATATGTCTTCATGTGTGTACAAGTATACACAGACCACGGGTCCGGTTCCTAACAGTGTGAAATGGCTGTGGATTATGGAAAATAGCTGTGGTAAGCAGATCAAAAAGTTTCTACTGGGAGGAAAGGTGATATAAGGCTGCAACCTTTGTAAAAAAGTAAAAATAAATAAATTTAAAATTAAAATAAGTCTCTTTTGCAAATTTACCAGGTGGTAACATGAACTAGCAAGGAGAGATGGGTTTTCCATAACAGTCTTTGGAAGTAAACCAGTCTTCACATATTCAGCACAACAATGACAACAGCAACAACAAACAACAATGCTGCTAGGGGCAGCAGTATCCTAAGAATGCATTTCCTCCACTCTGCTATTCCCATGGTCTCAGAAATGCCTTTAGCAAATAACTCCCTGCAAAGGGAGGTCCAACCAGTCCTGTGATTCTTCACAGATATGTTGATATGAAACAATGTTCTATTTCTAACATGAAAGCTTCCTGTGTGCTGGGAGCTGGTCATACAATCCTCTTGTTCCCTTCTCTCTTTTCCTGCCTTGACTCACAAGTGCCTGGTGCCATGCTGGGCACCAAGCAGAACAGGAAATTTGCACTGAAATGTAGGTTTACTGTGGCAGAAAACGAGATTCCTTGTTACAGTTTCAGCTCTCACTGACCTTTTCATGAACATTCTGCCCCTCTATACAAAATGTTCAGGGACTTTAGGATTTTAAAAAAAATATTTTTATATATTCACTAGTCAGAGAGAAAGAGGCAGATAGAGAGAGAGAAGGGGAGAGTGGGAGACAGAGAGAATGGGAGAGAGAGAAAGAGAGAATGGGCGTGCTAGGGCCTCAAACCACTGCACATAAACTCCGGATGCATGCACCACCTTTTCCATCTGGCTTACGTGAGTACTGGGGAATTGAACCTGGACCCTTAGGCTTCACATGCAAGCACTTTAACTGCCAAGCCATCTTTCCAGCCTGAGGCTTTGGGATTGTATCTAGTAGTGTATAATTTTTGTCACTGTGCAATGAAATAAAGCAAATAAAAAAAAAAAAAAACAGGACCCCAACCTAGGAGGCAAAGCATTATGGGGGTTAGGTTGCAGCATGAGTAATGATATGTAAAGTTCAACTCTTAGTCCAAGAGTTTGAAGATATGGTGAGAAGCTACACATCATCATATCATGCACAAGCTTTGCTGGATTTTGTGACAGGAAGATGGCTTAGTGGTTAAGGTGCTTTCCTGTAAAGCTAAGGACCCAAGCTTGATTCCCCATTGCCCAAGTAATGCCAGATGCAGAAGGTGGCACATATGTCTGGAGTTCATTTGCAGTGGCTAGAGGCCCTGGTGTGCCCAATTTCTCTCTTTCTCTCTCTCAAATAAATAAAATACTAAAAATATTTTTTTGCTGGATTTTGTGTGTCCCATTGCATTTGGGTAGTGCCTCTGTTTTCCATGCTGCCTATTCTGCCTAGAATGTCCCAGCCCAGCTCACTAACGCACAGACATTAGGTGCATGAGGCTTCCCTCACCGGTCCTCCTTGGAACTGTTAGAATTACCCGTGTTGTCTAAACAGTCTTAAGCATCAGCTTGCTGCACACTTGGCTCTGGCTCTGTCTCCTTCACAGAAAAGGATGACATCCTGCAAGCTGCCCCTTGGCTTTGTTCTGCAGGGTTTGCAGAACTCTGCCAGGTGAGTGCTCGTTCCTACATTTGAACTACGGAGTCCAGAGATCCAACTCCCCGCATCTGGCACACACCATTACTTCAGCTTCTTTTGTGGACAGTGAGGCAAGAGCAGCTACAATTTATACACACTCCTCTAACCTCTTGCCATCAAGGGAGCCAATCTACAATTACACACATTTGCACAGACAGGCAGGTACTGCACTTTTTATACTGTTATCATAGCACTAATTTAATTGAAATTATATTGGAGACAAGCCAAATGTGTCCAGTGACAGGAAGATGTTTTAATAAATCATGGTACATACATCTACAGAGAATGGGGTACTTTCCATCTGTCAGAGAGCTAGTGAGTTAAAACTACACATGAGGATCTCCCAGTGCTGAGAGTAGCAAATATTTGTTGAATGAATCAATAAATCACCAAGATAGAGTATAAGTGAGAAAGTCAAGTCAAAAAGTACTGTACATACTATGAATCCGTTTATGCTAAAAAGCTATTTATAGGCATAAATACATAGAGTCAATACTCAGGAAGGAGTAGTGGTATACAAATTGTTTTTGGTTTACCCCACATTGCTCCTTTTCTTTGTTTTTAAATATTATTTTTCTTTTTTATGTATTTGCAAGCTGAAAGAGACAGAGAGAAGAAAGACAGAGGTAATGGGCACACCAGGGCCTCTAGTCACTGCAAACAAACTCCAGATGCATGTGCCACTTTGTGCATCCGGCTTTACGTGGGTACCAGGGAATCGAAGCCAGGTTGTTAGGTTTTGCAGGCAAGCTTAATTGCAAAGCCATCTCTCCAGGCGCTTCTTTGTTTTTTTAAACAGAGGGAACATGTATATGTATTCTTTATGCAATGGAAAAATCAACAAGGAAAAAGAGCATCTGACATGAGTAACCTTGGTATTAGGTTGCAATACGTACATTAGGCCAGATCTAGCTGGTTAGAGAGCCCTTGCTTTTATTTTTTCTTTACTCTGAATTTCTTCTTTTTATAGTGGAAAGGATAGGTCCAACACCCAGGATCTGGTCCCTACTTTGAAAACCCTGAGCTGGCTGCAGCTGACTCATTGGACCTTCAGGTTTGTCCCTGATGCTTTAGCCTGAGCGGAGGAATAATGTCTACCTTTCAAGGTAACTCTGAGAATAAGTAAGATGAAGCATGTAATAGCCCCTGATGAATTACAAAGCACGATCCGAATGCGGTAGAGGATATTATTTATCATTGCAATTATTACTCCCATAAAGCACTAACACAGTGTCTCACATAGATAAAGCATATCATATAAATTAGAGAAATGAATGATATGTGGATTCAGTCTTTTGCATTCATTCAACAGTGGTTACAAAAATATTTCTTTTCCTTTAATCTTTTAGGGATTCCTTATTAGGAAAGAAAAGATCTAAATCCCTTATTTGATCTGGCATAAGTTGCTAAAACATGCATTACTTTTATGTTCTGTTAAGGTGGAAAAAAAGATGAAAAATAAATCATATCACACAACAATGTCTGATTTTGAAACTGTAAAGATGAGTATTTAAGAGATTATGAAATATAATATTTCAGTGAGAGGCTCCAGGCAAATTAGCTGATCAATTAAACATTGTGTCTTTCAAATGCAGTTACTAATTTAATAATAAGAATTTTTTTTTCATACCAGGGATGCTCTCCAATGCCTTTTCCCCTCTGAATGTGCTGGGCACAGCATTTTTTTTAAGTTTTAAAAATTATACAGAATAGATAATTACTACTGAATGCTGACCTTTTCCTTATTATGAGTTATTATACTATTAAAAGCATCATTTGGACCTTAATTTGATATACAAATTATTCAATTACCTAGTGTGCAATTTAAGGACTTTCAGCAACCACTCATTTTCGGTGAGGGGGGAGAAGGACAAATCTGGGCTCGCAGGTCCATTTCATCTCTTTCTCTTTGCTGCAAAAATTTTGGTTGTGTCAAAATAGTACCGTGAAAATGGGTGTGGTGGCTCATGCCTTTAATTCCAGCACTTGGGAGGCAGAGGCAGGAGGATCCCTGTGAGTTCGAGGCCACCCTGAAACTATATAGCGACCAGGTCAGCCTTGGCTACAGCAAGACCCTACCTCAAAAAAACTAAAAAAAAAAAAAAAAAAAAAGTGTGTAAACCAATAATTCTATTAAAATGCTTCATAGCACCAAATTATAACCAACAAGTCTGAAAACACTGAAAGCACACTGAAAACATTTCTAAGACGAATGGGCCAGAGGACCTGATACAAATGCCTGTCTTTGGGAAGGCACAACTAAAATGGTCCATTCAATAACAGAGCTAGAGGTTTACCCGGAATTCTCTTCCTTAAAATATTTGGATGTAGTGTCCATAAAACTTGCTTGTGGCACTATTCATTTAATCTGTTTTGGTGGTACGAGCATTGGTGGTGACGGCAACAGTTGCAACCACCGCGGTGGTGTGGGCAGGGATGATGGAGCTGGTGGCAGTGTTGGCATTGTCCACAGTGGTGACGAAGATAGTGGTGAGTGGGTGTAGACAGTCGTTGGGTGGTGGTGATGGTGGTGGTGGTGAAGGCAATGGCAATGATGCTGACAAGCAGTGTGGCTGGTTTACCTAAAGGACTCCTACTATCAACAGGCAGTGGGGTACAGACACAAACCAAAACTGAGGTGGCACTTGCTTTCCTTATTTGCTAACTGAAGTGCCACTGGGAAAATACGGCATAATTTTCTCATCTGTAAGATGTAACAGAAAACACCTTTCGGATTGTAGTAAAGACTGATTAGATGCAAATGTTCGTCACATATTGAATTTCAATAAATGGGAAGCAAGGATGAAGAATTATTATTTTTTCTGCATTTTAAATTAAAATACTGCATAGGAAAGCGCTGGTTATAATTAAGACAAAAAGGGCTGTGCATGTGGAAGCCTGGTATGTCTGATTTAGCACAGAAAAGTAGATGGAGAAAATTCCATAAATTTCTGTCTCACCCACAGCTGTTGTCTTGCTGTAGATTTTAATGAATAATTTTTTTTTAAATACCCTTTGTCTGTATATTTTGTTTCTTTGAGAGCAAGGGACAGAAAGAGGGAGGGAGGGAGGGAGAGAGAGAGAGAGAGGGAATGGACACACTGAGTCCTCTAGCACTATAAATGAATTCCAGATGCCTATGCCCCCTTCAGCATGTGGCTTACGTGAGTACTGGGGAATTGAACCTGGGTCCATAGGCTTCACAAATATGCACCTTAACTGCTAAGCCACCTCTCCAGCCCTGACAAATAAATATTTTTTTTAAAGATTTCAAATAATGTCAAAATGTTCTGTTCTCAAGCCGGGCGTGGTGGCGCACGCCTTTAATCCCAGCACTCGGGAGGCAGAGGTAGGAGGATCGCCGTGAGTTCGAGGCCACCCTGAGACTCCATAGTGAATTCCAGGTCAGCCTGGGCTAGAGTGAAACCCTACCTCGAAAAACCAAAAAAAAAAAAAAAAAAAAAAAAAAAGTTCTGTTCTCAGAGGAATGCTGGTGATTCTAGTCCTAGTCCACACTGCCCTGGCGGGGGGAGGAAAGGAAGAGACCAGAGTGCTTTGCTCTCGGCTTGCTTCAAGGTTTCCCACTCCAGCTTCTGACCTCCTTCATATGATCTTTCCTCGGGGTTTTTCTGGGAACCTTCTGTTTTCAGCACAAGGCTTTCTCTAGCTACTGCCTGGGCCCCTGTTGAATCTCGACACCCTATGTCTTATTCTGAAGATTCCCTCCCTGAATGATTATTTGCAAAAGCCCACATCCAGTATAGTCTGCTTTCTGCCTCTGTGGCAGAGAATTCAAAAAGAGAAGGCTCTGACCTCTCCTTCCGGACTTAAAAGCACCGTAGTGATCTTGACAACCTGCAGTCCCCAAACCATATCTTACAGCGGAGAGAACCCCAATTCTTAATTTAAGAGCTGCTGGTGTTGTCTTAAGTCTCTGATTTGCTGTCACCATGGCTGTCATTCCTCTGTGTCAGGACTTCTGGATACAACCCGGATGGCCCATGAGAACAACAAAGGCATGTGAAATTCTTTGTGGACTCTCTTTTCCAACTTGTCCCCATACCCCAGGCTCACTAGGTGATTCTCCACAGCACAGACGCTGCAGAGGTGTGAAGCTCTATAGGTCCTTTCCCAACGCCCCATTCATGTCTCCTATACACTCTTGCCATCCTGATTATGTTTTTTTAAAATTTTTACATATATGTAAAGAAACTGTGACTTGGCTAGCTATGTTCCCACCCAAGATTATTGGCCACTTGATAGTACTCTCTTTTAATTCAAGTAGCTCTCTGGCAACAACCCCATGATCATTATCATTATCATACTGCTATCACACTCCTTTGTCATTGTTCCCCCTCATTCAAAATGTGCAGGAACAGTGCTAATTATACACCAAACATTGCGTAATGTACTTTAGTATGTATTCAGTCTCAACAACCCAATAAAACAAATATTATTACTCCTATTTTATACATTTTGAAACTGAGGCATCAAAAGTTTAAATAAATTGATTGGATCATCAAAAAAGCAAGTTACAGAGTCAAGACTGAAATACAGCCAGTCTCAGCTCAAGTCTACACTCCATTCTTAGTACCTCTCAAAGGCACTTAAATAACATTTGATTAGATTATTTAAGAAATGCAAATGAGGCTTACTAAATACAAAACTGGACAACAGAAGATGTAGCTAAATCTAGGTATAGAAATCATTTTAAAGAAAATCACACTTGAGACTTGTGATCCATTAGCATCTCTCATTAATTCCTCCCTCTCATCTCATAAAACGCAGATGGGATTAACAGATTAACAAATTGTTCAGTATTCTCAAGCGAGGTACTGCTAAGGTCTATATCCTTTCCCAGAAGATTCACTATATCCGCAACACGATGGGCAATGGTAATGTAATGTACACAAATGTCCCACGATTAGTCCCTCCTCTTCATAGAAACCATGCCTCTAAGTATAAAACATCTGGCACTTGGTATTCCAAATTATATGGGAAGGCTATGTTTGGGTGCCCCTATTAAACCTGCTCCCAAAGCATCAAGAGAATTTGCACTTATCATCGGTGACCCAGACTGGAATGGTCACTTAGTGCAGTGGTGACACAGTCTAAGCTACATGCTGCTGGGGTGCTCTCTGCAGTCTTCCTCAAGGCCTGGGTATGCCAAGCCACTTCTGACATCCTAGGCCATGGGAATGAATAAAGATTCTCATCTTGATGTAGAGGGCAAGAGCAGTGTGAATGATTTCCAGGTCATGCTGGGCTCTCTCAAAGAAAGGGTCGCGCAGCTGTTTCAGTTAGATTCTGCCGCTCAGTGTCTGCAATGCCCATCGTGTTCATCTGTGATGAACAGAAATCTAAATGTAGTGTAGCCCAGAGAGATGAGATAATTTCAATTCTGCCAACGTCCAACAGTTCCAAATTTCTCAGATTCCACTTCAAAATTACTTCATAGCTGTTATTATTCATAACAAGAATACAAAAGAAATGGGCGGACATAGTGCAGAGGGACTTATAAGCAAGAGACGGACTAAAGATGAATGGCATTGCTATCATATCGGCATATCTGAACAGGTGCTTTAGGAACAATGAATACTAGTCATGTCCTTAAAATCACTAAAAATCAATGCTAAAAATTACTTCATGCCCTCATTCACATACTGGCAGCCCCCAACCATCAAAGGCTTCTGCCAAATAGCCTCGGTGCTCAGAAAATGGCATTTACTGCTCTAGCTCTCGTGGCTCTGGGCCAGCCTTTGAGCAACGCTCAGTACCTGTTCCCAACTATTGGCAATCACACGTCCCTAAGTCCTCTAGAGAACCTGCTGCCACCTGGGTCCAGCTCAGGCACAGCACTACCTGTGCCTCCACATCTCTAGTCATGAGGATGACCTGCAGCATCAAGGAAGAGAACAGTTGGATCCTGTGAGCTGCCTGGCGATCCGTTCCAGACGGCTGCTTCACAGGGGGCAGCCGCGCCTGCTCAGAGCACTAAGACACAGAGTTAGCACATTAGAAAAGATGCTTTGAGACAGCCCAAACCAGAGATTTTTAATTCAGATCAGATGCTTCTCCCATTTACCACCCTTGCCCTTGTGAGGCTCCCATTTTTCCAATCTGTATATGAATGGCCCAGACTTAAGTCAGGATAAACACAGGGCTGATTCCCAAGCCAAGTTTTCAATATTGGCTGTAGAGATCTACAATGGTCAGCTTCCCATCACTATAACGGCACCCACAGTAGTTAACTTACAAGCAGAAAATATTTACTTATCTCATGGTTCAGGAGGTGTCAGTACAAGACGAGATGGATTTGGGGCCTTTAGTGAGGGTACTGGATGGTATTGGTAGCAAGGTCAAGGAAAAAACCATTGACATCATGAGCCAGAAAACAAAGATAGAAAGGAATTGGTCTAGGTCCCATAGTCTTTTTCGGGAGTACACACGTAAAGATCTTAACACTTCCCACTAGAACCTGTCTTTCAACAGTGCACAATATCTTCCAGTGGCACCACCCAGAATGTTTTGGGAACACTTAATGCAAGACTTCAAATGCTGACAGAGAAGCACTGGTGTTGATATGGATAAATTTGGGTGGCCAAAATTCATGTCTGTTAATTAACCAAAGAATTCGCAATCTAGTCTAAAGAGAATGATTTTCAAGTCACCACATCTTATTCAAATATTACAGGGAGGTGAGGGAGGGAAAGGGCTGAGGAAGGGAAGGGAATGTGGGGAGAGGGGAAATATACCACGTGGTCCAAGAGCCCATGTGAATAAACATGGGCCTGAGATCCAGGAACTCATGTAAACAAACATGAAGCTTAGAATAAATACATATTTACACACACACACACACACACACACACACACACACATGCATAAAGGAATTTTTCCAAAGAGAGTAAAAAGCAAAAAGTAAGCATCCCTTCCCACCCCAGAAACCTGCTGCCAGGGTGGGGAAGGGATAATTTTACCAGTGCAAAGACCCAGACACGAATTATTTGCAGCTCAAGGGCCAGGGAGGAAAAGTGCTTCCCAGTGGGCCCCCAAAAGATATATTTTAGAATCTGTGCTCATGAAGAGGTGGGTATACCTGCATCAGGTATGCCAGCCAACTGGCCTAGTCCCAGAGGAGGAATCGATTGACACATGGGCAGGATGCACACTCGAGAGAAATCTGATTGGATGAGTTGAGTCCTATGACTGAAGCAGGCAGGGCAAGCTAAGATAGGAGGGGTGAGCTGAGATGAGAACCATGGGTAAGATCCCTCCCTCCAGGGCTGTCTTGCCTGCTTGTGGCTTACTTAGCCTATCACAGTGTTATCTCGCAGGATGGAACAGAGCAAGTCCTTGCACTGGTACTGCTCATCATCTACCAAAAGAGACAGGATGTGGCATGCTAAGAAGGGAGCCTTGAGAAGCAGACACAGAAAGTTATGAACTTTCCATGTGAGCTGTAGGATTTGGAGGCCTCATGTTATTCAAAGGTTATTGAAAGCTAGGCATGATACTGCCCATCATTCCAAAGATATATGGAAATATACATACACACATATGTATATACACATGTGAATATATAATTTATATCATATATAATACAATATAAACACATATAATGTTTATTGTTGTGGTCAGTTTTGAGCCACTTCACAAGAACCTGACCAAAAGCAGTTTGTGGGAGGAAAGGCTTTATTTTAGCTTACAGACTCAAGAGGAAGCTCCATGATGACAGGGGAAAATGATGGCATAAGCACAGGGTGAACAACACCTCCTGTCCAACATTAGGTGGACAACAGCAGCAAGAGAGAGTGCCAAACACTGGCAAGGGGAAGCTGGCTATAATGCCCATAAGCCTGCCCCGAACAACACACCTCCTGCAGGAGGATCCAATTCCCAAATTCACACCAGCTGGGGACCTAGCATTTAGAACACACAAGTTTATGGGGGACACCTCATAAAACCAATCCACCTCAATCAAACCACCACATGTATGTATATAATATGTGCATATAATTTAACTTAATTTTCAGATATTTATTAGAAATATACATATATCATGTGTTTTGGTCATAATTCCCTTCCATCACTTTCTCTCTTTTTCTGTTTTTTTTTTTTAATAGTTTTATTTGCAAGAGACAGAGGAAGAAAGAGGGAGAGAAGGTAGGAGGATGTGAAGACAGAGAGTGAGCATATGGGTGTGCCAGGGCCTTTGGCCACTGCAAGTGAACTCCAGATTCATGGACCACTTTGTGCACCTGGCTTTAGGTGGGCACTGTGGAATCGAGTCAGCAGACTTTGAAAGCAAGTGTCTTGAACTGCTGAGCCATCTTCCCAGTACCCAATACCTTCTCTTGATCCCACTCCCCATTCCTTTTCACTGAACCCCTTCTTCTTCTCAACTAATCCCTCTTCTAGTTTGCTGTGTCTCTTTTTCCATGTGTGTGTGTGTGTGTGTTCCTCTGGGTTTATTTAGGGTTCCCTGCATGAATATGAGAGAAGGATTACTTACCAGAACATGCAGGTCCTACCAGTGGCTATACCACTGCATAAAGTATCTTCTGCACCCCTAGCAACCATGAACTGCATGTAGCTTCTCAGAGAGGGATGAAGGCCTCATGCCCTCCTCTACCATCCATGATAGAATGCGGATGGTCCCAGTATTGTGAAGATCGTCTGCACATTATGACAGTGAAACTGTAGTGGGTGAGTATTCAGTACTTGGTCAGACTCAAAGTATCTGATTCTATAATAAAACAAAACAAAAACAAAAAAAAAAAACCAGACTCTAAGCAGAGTTTCACACCAATGCTAATTCTTCAAAACACACACACAAACACAAAGCAACAGCAACTCAACATACAATCGATGAAGAGTTAACACATGACCAGTAATGGTTGGCTTGACCCTGTACTCCAGAAGGAACATGTCTTCATTTGTATTCTGGTTGTTATCCAATTACTTAAATATAAATCCTTTTATATAACATTAATGTAATAAGCTATTTTAAGGCAGTAAGCTCAACAACTATCAGAAATTTAATTCGTCTGAGCATTAGATAATTAGCATGATGGCTTGGCCAAAATATTTTCCTTCAACAGAATGGCCCCATGAAGAGAAAGCTTTTCAACTAGGACTAAAGGAGAGTGTTAAGACTCCCACTCTTAACGCAGAGCCAGTGACCACCTGACGACAGCAAGGAATATGCAGGGAACCAGAAAAGGGCCAACAGGTCTCTGCCAAGAACAACCTCATTTTCACAAAGTCAAGAACCTGGGACATGCACCCAAGGAAGGGGGAGATACAGGTGTAGATTTTATTTAAAACACTTGTATAAAGCACTTTACAGATGGCAACTTACTCTCTTGACTACTCTGTAAGGTGCCGTAATTATGAGCCTCTCATAGTTGTGGCCACTGAGGAGCAAAGAGGCTAACTTACCTAATGGCATGCAATTTGCAAATGGCAGCAGTGACCAGGCCACCTAGATCAAGAATCCCTTCTATAAAATGCTGCTTATTCATGCTGTCATCCACTTGCTGTATCGGAGTCTCTTCCTAATGACCGGCGACTGGGGGCAGTTTCTGTCACCACAGCCTTCCTTACATTGATCTACTTTTCATGTTCCTGACATGTCTCCTCAGTAGTTGAAGGGAACTCCTGGACCTCATTAGAGAAGAGCTGACACTCTATTATTTGACATTAAGCTGCCCAAGGCATGAAAATATGTCATCCTTACTCAAGGCTGGTGTCAGCAAAGTCCCATTCCATACCTGGGCCACCACTTTCAAGACAAATGGATTCGGTAGACTGTTTTCTCTCTGTCACTTGAGGAATACTTAAAGCCAATGTGCCTTTAACTCTTCCATCTAAAACCCTGATGTAGCTACCCACTGCCCCCACGGTAGAAACCACATCCCCACGGTAAACCAAAGGGTCTTTCTCAATTCCTTCCTTTGTGGATCATTTCTCTTACCAGTCTCCCTTAGCACACTCCTGCCCTGCCACATTGGTCTCCTGCCCGTTCTGTACCCCAGGCACACTGCACCTCAGGACCTCTGCCCAAGCTGCTCCTCACACCTGGCCTATGCTTTCCCAATCTCCTGCACCTTCCTCTTCTTCAAGTGTGCATTTCAATACTGTCTCCTCAATGAAGCTTTATCTGGCCATGACTCCACCTGCCTTTCTCTTCCTTCCCATTGTACATATCATACCCTTATGAAGGGCATCCCTGTAGGAGCAGATGGTCTGTGTCATTTGCAGCCACTGCCGCATCCCTAGACACCTTCTCAGTACCTCTTCCTCTACAGTGATGCAGTTTAGCTTCTGAAAACAGAGCAGAAGGGAATAAGGGGAAAATGAAGAGAAGTATCAGCCCAATAGAGTATAGACTCTGATCACATTCGGATTTAATAGGCAAGGTCCTGGGAGGAGGATAACAACAATAAAAGAAAAGCCTCCCAATTGAAACATTAGGTACACACTTTCAGAAGACGTTGGCATCAAGTCGTCTTAATGATGCTCCAGATATGGAGAGGCGAGTAGCATTTCTCTCACGTCAGTATTATTAGGAGAGAACATTGCCCTTGATCACTGATGTTTGTGGAGGGAGCGTGCATGTCACGTGTCCTTATCTAGGAGACAGCAGCAGTCAACTGTGCACAAGGAGCAAATGAGAAGGTGACAGACAAGAGCAGCCATCCGTCAGACTGCACTGTCCTTAGATTCATCTGCTCACATCCTACGCACACGAGGTACCAGTGTGAGGACCTCATGGCGCCAACACAGAGTCAAGTAAACCGATCCTTAAGCAGGCCCATGTGTTAAATGTAATCACAGAGGCAACAGGCTCTGCCTAAATAACTGTTCCCTACATTGCCCTGGGCCACCTACAAAACACAACCCAAAGAAGCCACAAGAACGATGGCTCATGCACATGAGAAGCTGTAAATCTCATGGGCCTCCCCTTAGTTCTAACCCAGGCCATGACGTGGACTGAAGGGCTACACAGGATCAGCTCTGCAGGAGGCTAAGAGATCACACTCTAGCCATGGCATTGGAAGCACTAGTTCTGTTCATCATCTTGAAGGCCTCTCATCCCTTCTTCCTTCCTCACCCTCTTTCTTCCCTATCAGTCATGGCACAATGGTTTCTTCTCTTCTTTCAAGTCTCACTCTGACTGTGACTCTGTTAGAGCAGCCTTCCATAACTGTCATCTGTCATCTTAAGCAAGTTCCCTTCGTTATTCATTCAGTACACTTTGTCCTTTCCTGACATAGCTTCTGCAACCACTTTTTAAGCAAATGTTAATTTCGTTTACCACAAATAATAAGTTTAATGAAAATATAGGCCATGTCCACTTGATCATCTGTATGCTTAACATCTAGCATTGTTCATGAACATGATAGGAGGGTGAAAAGATGTGATGAATAACTGCCTAAGAAGATGGCTGGTAGACTGATGAAAGGAAGGAAAGAAAGGAGGGAGGAGGCAGACAAAAACAGAAAAACACTAAAGACAAAATGACACTAAGCAAGAACCAACCTCCTTATAGAGATAGGAAAATACAACCTGACAGCTTTGCAGGGGTCCCTGTGGTCTATTTTTTTTTTTACACCAATGATTTGAATCCAAAAGCTTGCACAGCCATGTGCTGGGGGGGGGGGCACTGGGCACAGGAAAGATTTAAGGATGGTTGATCACAATCCCTGCTCTCAATGATCTTAATAAATGTGTGGGTGATACTGGCTTACAGGAATGAGGGAAAAGCAGAGGTACAATAAAGGGTTCTATTAATTACAATAAAGTGCCACTGTGTAGGGCTTGGGTGACCAACCCACACAGAGGCAGAAAGGCGTGAGTCAGGAGGTGCCAGGAGAGCAGAAAGGCCTGCATTTGCCTTGGAAGACACGGACATGCCTGCTCTAAATCTAGATGCACATATATTCGCTCATTTTAATTTCTCCAAGAACCACGTGAGTTAATTATAACTAGCCCTATTTTACAAATGAGGCAAGATCAGACAGACAGTTAATGGCAGAGTAGGGATTCATGTCTAGGCAGTTTTCCTTCAAGAAAGATACCCAATGACATTTGGTCAATGACCATCCATTATTTTTATTTCTGCTCCCACAATGATCATGAGCAAAGTTTAATTTGTTTTTAAATATTTTTAAATTCAGTATGTGCAGGAGCTGGCAATTTCACCGCATATGAAGTAAATCATTTTTTAAAAAAATATTTTATTTTATTTATTTATTTGAGAAAGAGAGAGAGGGAATGAATATGAGTGTGCCAGGGCCTCTAGCCACCACAAGTGAACTCTACACATGCACCACATTGTGCATCTGACTTAAATGGGTACTAGGGAATAAAACCTGAGTTCTTAGGCTTATAGGCAAGCACCTTAAGCACTAAGCCACCTCTCCAGCCCTGAAGTCAGTCTTTAGTACAAGTTGGACCTGTGGTATAAGATACTACCTATCCCAAACAAGCACTGGCAATTATTTAACTCTTATCCCCAGAGCAATGAGAACTTTTGAAGATATTTTAACTTTTCACAAATTGCTTTATGACATACACACTTCAACTTTTACCAAATGCTTGCCAAGTAAAAGAAAGGTAAGAAAATATAATAAATATGTTTACTAAAGCTGGCCAAGGATCAGTACTTTAGGATGTCCACAGAAGTCACCTCATCCCTTCATGGGGACAGTCTGGTGACTTTTCAGGGACACTCCTGCAGCGGGCTGGAAGAAGGAGCTACCTGTTCGCAAGAGGGTTTTCATTTGGCATTTGGAAAATTATTCCCAAGGAAGCCACAAAGAAGAGAAAGTAAATACATTTTACCTTCAGTAAAATTGCCAATTAGAGGGCAGTGTGGCAAAGTATTTTTAAAGTATCTGATCTCTGCCATCCATTTCAGTGTAAAAAAACCTCAAGTGCAAATGGAATCATACTAGCTTTATGCAGAACATGATGAGGCTCACGAATAAATTATTGGAGAGACATGGAAGAGGCATAAGGGCATTAAACACAATTATTTAATTGCATTATAATCACATCAAAGAACATACCTTCTATTTATAATAAACAGGACAGTAACAGGGAGGGTTTGAGGTTAAAATACAAACCAGCAGCAACTTCTTAGTAATTCACTGCACTTGACATTTTAAGGAGATACTATTTTGCATTAACATGTACTTTTTATGGAGAAACATACCACTTAGATTTGTAAATCGAAAGACTGACATTATAAGAACCTGGTCTTAAATCACTTTCTACATTTATTGCCTCGCTTGTGTCATCTAATGTGGTCATTTGCAATTTGCTCTAACAAATAAGAATTCCTGTCAATTACTCAACTCTTGGCATATTGAGACCAAAATCGACATCTAGTGAATTTCATTATGACATTTTATTTACTGGTCAGTGGCCAACTTTGATTTTCTGTCTTAAAGATGAAATGTGATTATTACCATTCATATGTAGATAATCAATGTTAATGTTTGCTAAAAATCTGATATCTTTATGTAATAAACAATGCCTACAGCCTTGAAGAAATATGCATTAAAATAGACAATGTTATAGAAACATGTTTAAAAGGCCTACTAAGTTCAGATACTGTCCCATACTACTTCTTATTTAAAATTTAAAGTAACATCATAAAGTTTACCCCATTTTATAGATCATAAAATGGAGCCTGAGAGAGATAGGTCTACAGAAAGTTTCCTGGGTAGATTCAAACCAAATTCATTCAGCAAGCAAGTATGTACCAAGCACCAATTCTGGATTAAGTATTATTATCAGAACTATGACACAGAAAGACTCAAACAGAGAATGCACACAGGCATAGAAGTTCATCTAGTGTGGATAAACAGACAAGATCATTAATTCACCCGGTTTTCCATAGTGACAATTGCTATAAGAAGAAACAATAGGATAAGTGGAAGGGAGGAAGTGGAGTGGGGAAATCTTACATGAGAAGGGAAATTGTGATGTCAATAGTCAGTTGTATGAAGTGTTCACATGAATATCCAAATAGGTGAGTTTGCCAAGTGAACTTCCTAATTGACCTATGTAGTAATTTGAGTGGATGTCTCCAAATATATTCAGTTCTATGAAAGCTGCTTGGATTTCCAGCTGACTGGCTGGAAGAGGTATCCCTGTCAGCAGATCCTAGAGTCCAGCCCTAAGGTAAGCAATTGGGGGTGGATCTGGAGTTCCATCCTAAGATACGCAGGATGCTTGAGCTCTGCTAGGGACTCCAGGAGCATGTGTGCCCATGGTGCTGGTGGTGGCATTTCTTTCTGCATGGACCTGTGAAAGGGGGCCAGCTTCTTCCACCATTATGGAACTTCCTCTGGATCAGTAAGCTTCAAAGGAATCACGTTCCTCCCATAAACTGTGCCTGGTTTGGAAGTTCATCCCAGCAACGTGAAGGTGACTAAGACAACCTATTATATAGTCTATTACAAGAATTAGATAGGTATTATTGCTACAGATTTATGGCTCAAATACCACTATGGTAGTTTAAATAGATGTCCCCCAATATATTCAGTGTTCTATTAGTTTGCAGCTTACATCTGCAGCCACCTAGCCGGAGGTGGTGTCACTGGGTGGATCTTAAGGTGTGGTGGTAGGTTTGAGATTTCAATCTAAAGATCTACAAAGTGTGCCTAGCTGGAGTTCCTGCAGTGTGCTGTGCTGTGTGGCTTTTGGCTTGTGGCTTCTCTCTCTGCTTGGCCCTTCTTTTGCTATTATGGAACTTCCCCTGGATCTTTAACCTTCAATAAATATCCCTTCCTCCATAACTCCATCACTGTGCCTGGTCTGGAAGTTCATCTCAGGAAAACTAAAGCTGTCTGCTTCAACAACTATCCCCAATGTTCCAGTGATAAGATGAACAAGTTCTAGACATCCATTGTATGGTATCTACCTATAGCTCACAATACCATAATGTGTACTGAAAAATTTGTTAAGAGAGCATATATTATGTTAACTTTGATCCTAACATAACAATAGTAATAAAAATACAGGAGGCAGGAGGGAACTTTGGGAGGTATGTGTTATGTCTATGAGATAGAGTGGTGATGGTTTCATACAAGTATATATTTAACTCCAGACTTGTCAAATTGAGCACATTAGATATGTAGAGATTGTTGTAGGCCAGCCATACTCTCATAATGTGACTAAAAGAAACAAATGTCCCCGTCTCCTCATCACAACACATTAGTTGAGATTCCCACAGCATTCCAAGAGCTAATGTATTTTAGCCTGGCCTTGTCTCTGTGGCTGCCCGCATATGCTAGAACATTCTGTCTTCTCGTGCCTGCTCCACTTTCAGAGGAGCAGAATATTGCCAGAGAAAAACACTGAAGGGGTGGTTGCAAACGCTGAGAGGCCATTTCTTTATCCCCCTACCCTTTTGATCCCTTTACTTTGCAGATATTGATGGAATATTTATTCTGCCCGTTGGGAAAATGAGGTTGAAGGAAAGCAATGACCCTCAGTCCTACGCATCTTTCACTCACATAGATCTAGTCACTAATGCTTGTGGGAAGATAATACCCCCCTGCTTGAAATATGTTCCCTTTTTCTGTTATAACTGTGCCATCATGATCTGTGGGCCTGGGCCCTGCTTCCTCTCTTGGACTCTTCCTCCTCAGCATGCATGAGTGATAGCATGACTTAGTGGTACACTGGTTAATCTGCACCCATGATCAGAAGTAAGGAGATTAACAGAGTAGCTTCACACATGATAAGACTTTAAAATCTACTGGATATGAATTTTCATTATGTACACCAGAGGCCTAGTTTGCAAAGAACAGGTCATCCCTGGGACACAGTTCTTTTCCTCTTTTCTGCACCCCTACTCCTGGGACAGGTATCACATGAAAACATTTTACATGAAAGATGAAATGATGTATTAATACATACATCTGCTACAAATGGCAATGCTGGTGGGCAGGAGGACTGAAGAGGCTAGAAAACACTTAGTAGACTGGATGGTGAAAAAAATCAGAGAGGGCAAAGGAACCAGAACAAAGTTTAATCTACCTTAACATACAGCTTCCCTACATTGAAGATCTCAATACAGATTTTCTCTTTCCTCTTCATCCTTTGTCATTTTTTAACCTTATCCTGGGTCATGGTCTTTGCGCTATAGAATTCAGCACATTGTATGCATATTTGCTCATGTACATGTGTGCATGCACACATATATATGCATATACATATAGTGATATTAACATTTTATTTATTTATTTATATTTTTTTCTAGTTTTTTGAGGTAGGGTCTCATTCTACTGACCTGGAATTCAGTATGTAATCTTAGGCTGGCCTTGAACTCATAGTGATCCTCCTATCTCAGCTTCCCAAGTGCTGGACTTAAAGGCATCCCACCATTATTGGCACATTTTATTTTTATGTTTTATTTTTGTTAGTTGGCATAGAGAGGCTTTAGTATCATACATTGTAGCATTTTCAAATACTTTTTTTTTTGTTCTCATTCCCCCTTTTCGATCTCCTTTCCTCTACCCTTTAATTCCCCTCTCCCCCTAATATACTCTCCCTTCTTTTTGTATGTATGCTATTCACATTTTATAAACCAGATATTTGACAGTAAGCTAGCCTATGTTTTGGGATGCGCATTTCCAACAGCTGGCCAGCATTAAAATTTTTGTTATTTCCTGGTCTTAAAAAATTAAGCAACACCATTACAATTCCTCGATAACAATACAACAAACCCCGAATGGGATGACTAGTCTCTGCCCTTAGTCTTCACATGTATGAAATAATCACAACCTATCTCATAGTCACTACAGGGTGACACAGCATCATTCAGGGGCCTGGTGGGAGCAGGTGACATGAAGGGTAAGTGGAGAAAATGAAAGTGGCTGTAGAAGACAGAATAATGACTCGCAAAGATGTCCACATTTGAATGCTTGAACATTTAATTAAATATGTTGCATAACACGGCAGAAGGACCTCTGCTGGGTGATTAAGATTAAGAACCCTGAAAAGAATGACATTGGTTGTCTGGGTGGGCCCAAGCTTCAAATTATGACAGAGGAGACAGACAGAAATGACATGAGGAATGATATAGTTTGGTTCTTGAATGTGCCCCCAAGATTCACATGTTACAGGCTTAGTCATCAACTCACGGCACTCTCAGGTGGTACTAGAAGGTTCAAGAAGTGGGGAAGGAAGCTAGCGGTTGGGGTGCGATAGTTATGGAGATACTGTTACCCTGGTCTTGGCCTGTCTATCTTGGCTGTCATGTCAGAAGGCCTCCTTTGCCATGTGCTCCATGACATGTTGTCCTGTCTTGCCATGGGTCCAAAGCCAATGCAGCCAAGTGGCCATGGGCTGAAACCTGTAAAACCACAAGTCAAAATAAACTGTTCCAGTCTAGGGGCGTAGAGACTTGCGTAGCATACACAAGATCTCAAGTTCATTCTCTGGAAGTGGAAGAAAACAAATAAATCAATAAGGCCTTTTATCCTTGTAATAGATTTCAGTTACTCTGTTACAGTAACAGAACTTTAACACCGGGACTTGGGCTGCTCTCACTGTCTCTGGAAGTGGAAGAGCAGGTCATGAGTCAGAGAACCTGGACCATCCCTAGAAGCTAGGTGTGGTAAGGAGACAGATCCTTCCTTGGATCCTCCAGAAACAAGGTGGCCTAATTCCAGCTCATGACGGACTTCTGTATGGCAAACATTTCAGTGTGTTGCTTTAAGCCATAGGACTTACAGTTGATTGTTATAGTGACAATAAGGATACTACAAGTAAATTGCCAAAATGGCAAAGAGGTCTAGTAGACCCAACAACGGGAGATAAAGCACCAATTCTCTGCATCCATAATAGTGGGAGGCACAAAGTGTGTCTTGGCCTCAAAAGTAAGGGAAAGAAGGCCCAACCAAAGCAGAAGGTGCTACCCTCAGCACAAGACATCGTCAGACACAAATCATGGCCCGACAGAGGTAAAGTTCCCAATGGGATATCAAAAGATAAAAGAGTCTGTGTTAGCTGGTGTGTATGTGTGTGTGTGAGAGAGAGAGAGAGAGAAAGGGGGGGGGGGAGAGATACAAAGGGCAGCAGGGACATAAGCCTATCCAGCACAAGCGTACACTACAGGACTGTGGTGGTTTGAATGTGAATGCATGCCCCTCACAATCTGTAGGTGTTTTATTAAGCTTGTAACTTGGGTCTCCAGCCAGGTGGCTGGAGAAGGTGTCACTGGGGGCAGATCCCGGGATACAGCCCAAAGGTGTATATAGGGGTTGGATCGGATTCCAGCCCAAAGGCGTGGAGAGCGGGTTTTGTGCTATGGTGGGTTTGAGTGTGCTGCCGTTGGTGTTTGTTAGCTGCAGTTGTTTCTGTCTGCCTGGATGTGGGAAAGACAGCCACTGCTTCTTCTGCCACTGCTGGAACTTCCCGTGGATCTGTAAGCTTGAAATAATTCCCTTATTCCCATAAACTGACTGGGGGAGGATGTTCATCCCAGCAATGTGGAGCAGACTGAAACAAGCACCTAGCCTAGAATTGGGAAGTGGTGGGCCTTACCACTCCAATAATGTTTACCCCCACTGTAGGGAGGTGGTGGCTCTAGATTTTTTGTTATTGTTATTTTTCCAGGTATTTTATACAGGTATACTGCCTGCAACATAGTATGTGAGAATCAAATGCTAACAGCCTCTGGGAAAAGCATGCAACTCAAAAGACTACCAGCGTTGTGGAGGAAGTTTAGGGGAGGACACCTTGAGTTTAATGAATAAACAAAGTATGAGAACCAAGCCAGGCTGGAAGACAATCCAAGCTGTGCCCGGCCTGCATCAAGGAAACCTCCACTTATTTCAGAGTTCCCTGTTCTCCCATGGGCTTAAAGAAGTGCACGGTTCTGCTCACTGGGCTAAATGTGACCAAAACCGTGATAATGTCACCAAAAGAATGAATCCACATCTGATGCCTGGCTTGTGGAGGGCTGTGGTTTCACAGTGCCCCCGGGGCCTAGTAAGGGGTGTGGGTTGTGCCATACTCTTGCAAATCTTTCATTCCAGTTTCCTAAATAACCTCTTATGGTGATTGCAGTATTTTTAGCCCTCCTTAAGGAAACAAGAATCTGAAACTGGGATAAGAAGGATCATGCTCAGATCCAGTGTATGAGAGAGGCAGGATTCAATCCGGCCTTCCTGCGCCAGTTCTGCTGCCACCAATACATGGTCCAGCATGGCCCAGACCACAGCTTATCACTGGACAGGCCCGCCAAACACACAGTGGTTTTCCATTCTTTTGATCTGACTGATTTCATCAACAGGCTCCATGTAATATTACTAACCCACTTTTACCTGGCAATAGCAAGAGATGCACTGTGAAGGCTCAGGGAACTGCTGGTGAGTTGCGATGGGAAATGATCACTTTTACATCGGGAAGCATGGTTAACATGGGTCTCAGGCATCAAAGACATTTGATATATATCAAACAGACTATCAAATACACCTTTACAGTAGTAGAAAGAACTTTCAGAAGCCAGCAGTTTTAGCCTCTAACCTCCTACCAGGTCTTCCCTAAAACAGATGAGCTTCATCCACTGTAAGCACCTTAGCAATTTTTTTTTTTTCCAGTAATCTCTTCTGGTGCCTTAAAACTCTTCCTATGAGGATTTTTTTCTTCTTTAATATTGACTACAAATTATAATCCTGTTCATGTGGTTGATGTGTAATGCTTTTCATTTTCACATTAAAAACTAATCTGAAATATTTTTAGCCCATAATGTCCTTCTGTTCTAAGAGCAGTCATTGCAATGGCTGTTTTATCATGTTCCTAATGTTGGTTTCCCGTTTGTTTAATATACTGAAAGGAAACAATGTGTTTTTTGATTGTTCAAAACCAGTACATAAATTGTTGGTTATTATTAGGATGTTGAGGCCTTGGTGGACACTGGCATGGGGGGCTGGAGGGGAAGGAGAGAGCTCAACTGTTCAGTAATATCATAGAAATTTCAGATTAATAAAGGGAAGTAATAATCCTCTTGCACGCTGCCTTTCTTCACGCCCCCACCTCTGCTTCCTTCTGGCAGATAGAAAGTCTTTACTAAGTAAAATGGAGTAGGTGCTTACTATCTGGGCATTGTGAATGTTGTTGACACAGCCAATCATTCTCGTATGTTAACATATTGCAACTACTCAGATATGGGAATCACATAATGTTCCTTTGTACGATGCTAATCAACTTTGCTCAGTATGAACTGGAGGGGAAGGAAAGTCAGTTACCAAGAGTTAGTCCGGATATTCTTGGTAATGAGCTTATAATTGTGGATGGTGTCTCCCATTTTCCTATACCTTACCACAGCTGCTGCAGAAGCTGAAATCAAAAGCCTGGAAATGTTATTTGTGTTGATGAAAGGTTGCTTCACTGCAGTATTTCCCTACATTAACAAAGAAACAGAAGAGAGAGAAAAATATAGGAAAGTGTACTAATTTTTTGTTTAAGGATCACAATGAAACCAGAATGGTTTTTAAAAATGTGAAGCACATTATGTTTAGGATAACAACAAAATCGCACATTCCTTCTAGAACTTCCTTCTTTCTCTTCTCTCTCTTCTGCTTCCTCTAACTCAGGATTCAAAGAATATCTGTGGAATCGATGCCTCATGGCATCCAAAAGATGCAACACTAGAGTGTAGTTGCCATCTTTAAAGTCAAACCCAGGACTGGAGAGATGGCTTAGTGCTTAAGGCACTTGCCTGCAAAGCCTAAGGACCCAGATTCGATTCTCCAGGTCCCACATAAGCCAGATGCAAATGGTGGCGCATGTGTCTGGAGTTTGTTTGCAGTGGCTGGAGGCCCTGGTGCACCCATTCTCCCTCTTTCTGTCTCTGTCTCTAATAAATAAGCAAATAAAATAAAAAATCTTAACGTCAAAGCCACACATGAGTTTCTAGAGCCAAAACAGAAAAGAAACAAAATTAAGAAGTTGAGTATACTCAGCCCCTCCCTAGGAAGACCCCCAGAAACCACCAAAGAACACATCCATTTCTATACTTTTCCCAGAATTAGTCACATGGCTATAAAGAGCTACAAGTTAGCCTAGGAAGTAGTGTCTTTGAGAAACAACACTCTGAGAAAAGTGTGAAGATTTTGAAAATTAGAAAGAATGAACACCAGTGGAAATATGGTTAGGAACTGATATACCAATTATATGACTTTACAAAGTCAAGTGAAGCATGGTCTTCAATTGTCCCCTGATAAGTATCATGGCCCTTAATGGGCCCCATACAACTTTTCACAGACTGGACCCTGCCCACCTCACCAGAGCATCATCTATTGTCCCTTTGGATGGATTGAACTTGATTGTCACCTTGAATGAATTGAAATTAGGAAAATAATCTGTGTGTGTGTGCACAAGTGTTTACAGACAGGCCTGCAACATGCAGTCCTAGACTAATGAAGGGTTTAATCTCCTGATGGAGTCAACATTTGAGTAGACTATGGGGAGGTGGTGGAACGTGGCTGGAGGAAGGAGGGTAGAGGTGATACATCCTTGGGGTGGGCTGCTGTTTGCCCTGGCTCTTTCCTATTCCAGATCTAAACTGCTTCACTATGATGTGAGACACTTTGCCATGGCCCCTTCTATAACAGATATTACATATTTATATGAAATTTTCTCCCTCCTTGCCTCTTCAGTTTCATCTTAGCCATTCTTCCCCAATGCAAAAGAATCTGCTTAAATAGCATTTGTCCCAAGAAGCCCTTAGGTGTTTGCGTAATTTATGCTTTTATGAGCCCAGACCAGTAAAGCTTATACACAAGCAATGTCTGATTTAGTGTCTTTGTCTGCAAAATCCATGAAGGCAGTGACCTGAGTTTTGTCCAGCATTGCATTCTTGGTTACGCAGCATGGTATTTTTCTTTTATGTAAAATTTACTTAGAGTAAAACATATAATTCAATACAGTTTGGTGAGTTTTGGGAGGAGTTTTGGATCTTTATAGCATCTTTTTAATCAGATTCGGCCTTCTAAAGTAAAGTAACGTAACTTTTTAAATCAGAAGATTAGTGTTGCCTCTTCTTATTCTTCCTATAAATGGAATAATATGGTATAAAAGCTGTTTTGTTTTGTTTTGTTTTGCATGCTGGTGCTGGAATTGAACCCTGAGCTTTACATATCACAGACAATCCCAGGCCAGAACAAATGCTTTGGAGTTTAGTTCCCGTCATGATCTACAGTGTCTGAGATTTAATCATGTTGCTGTTTGGTTTTATTTTACTTGGAAATATGTAGGGAATTGCTGAGTCACTGGGCAAATGAATATTTAACTTTCCTTTTTTTTCTTCTTTGTTTTCCCTTTTTTTTGTTCTTTTTGTAGTACTGGGGATCCAATTCAAGGTGTCATACTAACTTATGTATACTCTATATTCAAATGTGAGCAATTACAAATGGTTTTCACAGCCTGGATATATCAGTCCAGGGTATCCATATCAGTTTTCATTCTCACTCAGTGGATGTGAAATCTGTTCCAGAGCCTCACTGCTATTAGCTGTTGTCAACATTAGCCATTTGAATATCAGGTAGTATCATAATGCACTTCTACTTTACATTTTTCCCCATTTCAAATGCTGAAAACAATTTCTTGAGCCTACTGGTCATTTCAACCTCAACAGCTTTTTTTGAAGTCTCTATTTGAATTTTTACCCATTTAAAATATTGTGTTGTGTTTTCTGTAGACCTTTTTTTATGAGAGAGAGAGAGAACTGGCCTGCCAGCACCTCCAGCCACTGCAATCAAACTCGCCCCCTTGTGTGCATGTGCGCCATTGCACGTTTGCATCATGGCGTCTGGCTTACGTAGACCTGGAGAGTTGACCATGAGTCCTTAGGCTTCACAGGTAAGCACTTGAACTGCTAAGCCATCTCTCCAACCCTTTGCTATAGGGTTTTTTTTTTTTTTCCTTAAGGTAGGGTCTCACTCTAGTCCAGGCTGACCTGGAATTCACTATGTAGTCTCAGGGTGGCCTTGAACTCAGGGTGATCCTCCTACCTCTGCCTCCTCAGTGCTGGGATTAAAGGTGTGGACCACCATGCCCAGTGCTTTTCTATATATTTTTATGTCATCTTTATATATTCAAAATACAAGTAGTCTGTAAGATAAATATGTTGCACATAATCTCAATTTGTGGAAAGTGTTTAACAGTAAGCATTTAACAAGTGTTATTTAAATTATATGAAAAAGGACAGGTTCATTCTACCCCCTCTTGCTGTTATGTTCTATCGTTTTGACATCTCCTCAGTGATGAGTAACACTTCCTGCATCTCTCCTCAGCAAATTCAGTTGCATTATTACAGTGGACCTATTATATCCCTAAATATCAGAAAATACATACATAAATTTCTTTGCTTTGAAATTTACTTAGCATGCTGATGAACAAAAATTGGGCACTTGAGTCATAATGTAAACTAGAGAATTTTGGAGAGTTCTTCAGAGTCTAGCATGTTCAAATTATGATTCATAAACCATGTATAAAAGCCAATAACCTAAGCTACATATAAAAGCCAATATTTTACAATTAGGTTAAAAACATTGATTTATTTAAGTATATAAGTATTTATAACAATTTCTTTCCTAAATGCAGCAAAATATAGAAGAGTAATATATCTCAAGCTTTATCATATCATAAAATATCAATACTAGACAAGTTTAAAATACTACACTAAATATAATTTAGTAAAGAAGACATCTGTGTATCCAGCATTAAACAACAGCCTACAACAGCGTAAAGAAAATACTAAAACATAAAATATGAATAATCAGCTGGGGGGCCTAACACCAATAAATTGTTAGAAGTCAAGGCAGTTAATGTTATACTGGCTGAGAATACTTATGCTGACACTGAAATGTTCACAAATTATGATTTTATACTAAACATTAAGGATGTTTGCTGGCTCCTGAGTGAAAAACACTGGGGTCATTCTTAAATTCTCCCTCTCCTTATCTACTGCCAATTGCTATACATACTTAATTTCTCGCAGATTGATTACTTCTTTTCCTTCTCTTGTGCTGCTTTTGTTTTCAAAACTCATCAATTCACTATCCAAACCTTCTAAATACTCTTTCACTTTTCTAGCTTCCTTTCGCTTTTGTTCATTTCTACAGTTCTGTTAAACAAAGTTCAGGCCCTCTTACCTCAGTGGAAGCACTTCACCTGCCTGTACGTCCCTCATAATTGTGCTAGGTAGGATGAGAGGCTTCTGAAGGTGAGCACATCTTAATTCTTTCCATGGCAAAAGGGACTTTGTAACTGTGATTTAGGTGAGGGCAGGATTCCAAAGGCCTTTCCAAGGAGGAGTCAGGAATTTCAGAATGGGCAAGGTTTGGAACTGCAGTGCTGTTGGCTTTGAGGATGGTAGAAAGGAACATGAGACAAGGAATGAAGGAGTCCTTTAGAAGCTGGAAAAAAATATAAATAATTTCTTCCCTAGAGCCTCTAAAAGAAGCTAGTAACCATTAAATCTCAGTGTCTAAAAGCCATCTTGGATTTCTGATGTCCAGAGCTGTAAGATAACTTGATGCTCTATGGCTTTCAAACCAAAAAGTCTTGAGTAACTTGGTACAGTAACAACAGGAAAATACTGCAACAACTTTATGAACGGCAGAAGTAGCTCTCTGCAAAGTATCTCATGTTCTTTTAAGAAATTGCATTTAATTCTGCTTCAGGAAGTCCTCGATCCATGCAGACAGTTCCCAGTTCTTGGCTAAATCAGGCATTCATAAATATTTGTTCAATTAGTCAACCTCTACTCAAGGGGATGCCTCATCCTACATGGTCTTTCCTCACTTATCTGGATAATGATGGCTGCAGCACCACAACAGTCAATGTCCTGACTCTGTTTCCAGTCTTTCCCACAGAGTTGGTCAGTCTTCTCCAGCATCCTTCATCCATACACCTTCAATCTGGGTCCTTATGTGCATGTCTATCCACACTTGAGAGGAAAAAATTCATTCCTTACATAGTAGTGTCCTTCCCCAACACACATAATAAGTATGGGCTGAATGGATGCCCTCTACCTGACCCCCAAAGTACCGGACTTGTCCAGTTCTGTTACTAAATGATACTTCTCAGTCAGTTTCTACATCTGTACAAGGGGTATAATAGTAGCACACTCTTCCTGAGGTTTTAGAACAAATGACATGAGGTGACATATGTCTCTTCTTCCTCTGAAACCTATGCTGGCTGTTTAGTGGTGCTATACACATGTCTAACCAACTGAAATTTCTTAGGGAAGGTCAGTCAGTGTTCACACCTTAAATTCCTTACCTTATGAGGTATACCGTGGAAAACATGAAAATAGAATTAACAATAATAATACTATGATAAATCATAATAGAATATAACAAACAAGCCCATAGAGTTCATATAATAGTAGAAGTATCTGTTTGTTTATTCCTTCAGTAATTACAGAAGGGATACCTCTTAGTTGTTAGGTCTATGGTAGAAACTAAGAAAACTAAGTGAAAGACAAAAACTGTCCCATTCCTTAAAGAGAAGTGTGCTATAAGTTATGTACTATAAAGTCCGGCAATGAGAGGTATGGACTTCATGACCTGCTAAATTCATTTTACAACCTCTCACTGGGACATATAGAGATAGGATGTTTTATCTACCAGTACAGGTTAGGATACCCTACAAAAACAAATTAAAAAAATGCTCAGATATGACTGACTTAATAAACAAAGTGATTTTGTTTCTGCTCCACACTGCATGTCCTTGATAGGGGCTCTGTTACGTTTTGAACATGGAAAGTCCTCCACCCCCTTAGGCTCCTGTGTCTGAGCACTTCACCCTCAGTGGATAGTGTTGTTCTGAATCTTTGGGACATGGGACCTAGCTCACTTGGATGTAGGCAAACCAGGCTGGATTAGTAGCAGGCCTTGGGAGGATGCAGCTTAGCCTGGTTTCTAGTCCTGTGCCTGCTTTCTGGTTAGCCTTAATGTGAACAAGTCACAAACTCCTGCAGCCATGGATGCAGCCACAATACCATGCCATCACCTTCATGAAACTGTGAGCCAAAACAAACTTTCCCCTTAAATTAATTCTGTCAGGTATTTTATTGCAGTGATGAGAAAAGTAATAGAGGCTCAAAATAGCACAGTTACTAAGGGACTCAGACAGACAGGGGCTCAACCTGATATAGGTTTCCTTGAGGACCATAGACAAAGGAAGGAAACAGTTAGCCTCCAACTGATAGCTGGAACATTTCATTACATGTTATCTGTACTTACAACTCATTAGTCACAACCATCCAACACTTAGAAGACTAGAAAGTTCATTCTCCCTGAGCCCGGTAGGAGAAGAAATATTGTTACGTAGAACAAGCAATTACCTCAGAAGTTTACTGTAAGGCACAGGTAGAAGGATGACATTTTAGAAAGGACAACTAATTTGATGTATTCCCAGTTTTGAGACTCATTAGCCATATGCCCACTAAGTCATCTACTCCTGCAAGGGAGAGCTATATAGTGAGACTATGTTTCCTGCTGCTTTGACCAGTGATCCTGCAGCTATGTCGATACAATGAAAGAGGAGCTACTCTTAAAAGCCTCAAACAATCTGGAAATGTACTGCTGAGCATGGAAGCTGTTGAGTGATCAGGATGGACCAAAGAACAAATAATTGATGAATCTTGACCACAGGCCCCCAAGACTACTAAGTAGAAAACCAAGAACTTCAACTATCCCTTCCCTTGAGCAATGAAGAACTTAAAAAGGTGCTAACCTCTCTCTCGGAGTTTCCTTGAGACAACACACAACATGGTCAGCTGCAGCTAGCATCTGCAGAAAACTGTCCTTAGGTTAAGGAGATGACTCAGCAGCTAGGAATGCTTGCCATGTAACCATGAGGTACTGAGAGGGCCTGATGTGCTCTGAGTTCCAGTCTCCTGCACCCACAAAAACAGATGCGAGTGGCCACACACACCTGTAATGCCAGTGCTGTGTGGAGCAAGGACCGGAGAAAAGATCGCTGGTCCGCTGGTCCGCCTGAAGACGGCAGCTCTGGGGTCAATGGGAGACTCTGTCTGTCTCAAGGAAGCATGGCAACAAGCGATGCACATCTGAGCACACACATACAACCAAACAAACACGAATAAAAAGAAAGAAAGCTCTTCATATTAAGGTTTCCTGGTCCTCCCTGCCGGAACAGCAAGGTGACCTGTCCCACCATCTTTCACTGTGAGCCTCTCCTCCACTCCACTAGAGGAGATGTGGATCTGAGCACCAGGAAAGTTCACGTCTTCTGGTCTTGTGCTTGTCCATGAACATCCTACTCCATCTTTTCTCTCCACATCAACCTTCTGTATATGTGACCAGAACAAGATCTACAACACAGGGACAGGGGTCCTGTGCTGGGAAGCTGTATGTGATTCCTCCTGCCTCTATGGTCACAGTACAATTATTGCTTTACCTTCTTTTCATATTTACGCAGTTCTCACTGCAATTAGAGCGGCTGATGTTCGGGTCTCCTCAGTATATTAGAGGACTGAGAGGGTGTCTGTTCACTAACCCCATTATCCTCCAGCACCCGGCATGGCAGCCTATGCAGAACACACGCCCAGGAGACATGGGATGGAGTGACAGCCACTTCTGTCATTTCCTCTTGTCCTCCTCAAATGGCCTCTGACTGATTAGGACTGGGCAATTACAGCCAGTCACGCATGGACTCTTTTTCTCAATATAAAACTTCCCTCTACCCAGTCTCTCTTCGTTGAATCTTCTACAACTGCCAATTTTATATCCCATTTTCCCAGTATCTTGCTTCCTACAAAACTAGTCATTCATCACAATTGCCTGGGACACATTCCAAAATATAGATTTGAGTAGAATTTTTTTCAGCACAAAGTTTAGCTTTATTTAGTCATACTAAGCACATAAGCACTCTAATTATAATTAAGAGTGCTTGCTTAGGAAATATTTCATATGCACTTGTTAAGCCAAGTTTCTCTAGAAGAAAGTTTAGGAAGAATAGTTTTCTACCTGAGAGGGTCTTTGACAGGCTCACACAACAAACACATAAAATGACACAAGACACACACAAACATTGCTTTTTTTTTTTTTTTTTCCTTTGCTTGTCTTTTCAGGTCTTTTTTTTTTTTTTCTAAGTTCTGTAATGGACCAAGGAAATAAATGATCCAGTTCTAAGACAGCCACCCCCAAAGTATTTCCAGAGTAAGTGCTGAAGAATTCCAGTGAACCCTATGTTCCAAGTCATACATTCAGTTGAAGATCTGGAAGACTAAGGAAACGGTCCTCTAGCCTGCAGGAAGACGGGGGTAGTTTGGCAGAACCTCTGTGAGCTTTGGCGGGTAGTTGGCAATGACTTCTAAAGGCACTTCTAGCACAATTGCCTAAGTAGAGGGCAAAGACTTTCTCCTTTGAAAGCAGAACTTGGCTCAGGACTGGCAAGCTTAAGGTACTTATTAACCCTGGGCCAGCTCTGTGGCTCTGGAGCATTCTGTCTCCAGCCATCTTCATAACCAGGCCCTTCTAACTTACCACCTCACTCGCTGTCCCAGCATTGCAAGCTGTGAGAAAACAGGTCTCACGAGACCTTCAAGAGAAAAGCTGCAGTGATGACCAGCCAGACTGATCTTGAGACCCTCGTGTGGACCCCCACCCCCTGGGGCAGGGGCTTTGGCTGCAGTCTCGGTGCTCAGGGGCTCTCTTACAGTCCACATTTCAAGTTGCTAAGGATCATTTGCTGGAAGTTAGGTGCCTCAAAATTCCTGTGTACAGGATGCCTTGTGGACTTCAGATCTTAGCCTAAACCCTCAATAAAAAAAAAGTTCCCTAAATGAGAGTAATGCTATTCCTGGGGGTCATTACCCTATGGACAGACCTAAGTTATCATTTGTTGTTGTTGAGATAGGGTCATGCTCTGTAGCCCAAACTAGCCTCGAACTTGTGGGAGTCCTCCTGTGTTGGCCTCCTGAATATTGGGATTTCAAGGATGTATCACTATGCTGGCCCCAGGTGACATAGAAAAGGAAAAAGCATGGGGAAAAGGAGAGGGGCTCACTTCACTTCCTCTATGGTCTTCAGGATTTTTTCTTGTTCTTTTTTTTTTTCTCTCTCTCAATAACTAGGGCCCTACATATAGGCAATTATTGTTAATGTTGAGTTTCCCATCTTTTTTATATTTCCTGAGGTAGGTTCTCACTGTAGCTCAGGCTGACCTGGAACTCACTGTACAGTTTCAAACCAGCTTTGAACTTAGGTCCATCCTCCTACCTCTGCCTCCCAAGTGCTGGGATTCAAGGTGTACGCCGCCACCACCACCATTGAACAGATTTTTTAAGTGTTTTATACACACACACACACAGAGTAGGTGAAATATGCATATCTTAGTTTGATTTATTCATTCTATAGAGAAAACATACTTTAAAGCTGGTCTACCCAAGAACTATTAAGTTGCTTTGTGGATGTCGCTCTAGAATCTACCTAGCATTGCCATTTGCCTTCTCAGCACATGAAAAGCATCTGCTAATGTGTGATACTGGCTAACATTTATATGTTTATAGTAATGGAAGTATATCAACAGAGACCTTAGGCCAGTGCAATGCCTCTCAGGCATTAACATGCCTATGAACAACCTGGGCATGATTCTGCAGGGCAGGTCTAGGGAGACAGCTAAGCTGACGCGTCTCTAACAATCTTCCTCACTGCTGATATGCAGATCACTTTGTACTGCTTGGCGATTTTTCAGAAGACTATTGTAAAACCACATCTTATAAGGACTTTCTACAGCAGACAGAAAACAAGCTTTTATTATCCCTCGTATATAAATAATTATAATTTCAAATGTGCAACATCTCTTTATTATAAAGTTAATCAATTCATAAGACCAATGAGACAGTGTTTGATGAATACGTAATTTGAAATCGTGGGTTACATGAGCCAAATGCATATTAGCATCAGTGTTTTATTTTTGCATACTGTTTCACTGATGAATGTCCTGACTCCTGGAGATAAAAACAATCATTTACAACTACTTAGCATCTTGTCTTACAATCTTCCGTGGGGTGTCAATGAAACAGAAATGACAGGAAAAGCTCCTTCCTCATATCTGTTTCAAAATCAGAGCAAATTAAAGCACTAATGGTCTCCTGAGCATTCAAACATCAAAGACATTTAAGGGCACACTTTCATTCAGGGTTTTGGTGAATAAAATAATACGAAATTGGGCTTGCGAGATGCCTCAGCAAGTATGAGCACTTCCTTTGCAAGCATCGGCGCCCAAGGGACCACTAGCGTTGGATTCCCAGGACCCACATCAACACCTGGACATGGCCATACCCATAGGAGAGTAGAAACATGGATAACCAGAGCACATGAAAAAAGAAGAAGAAGACAAGAAAAGAAAGAAAGAAAAGAGAAAAAGAAACAGCAAGCTCTGGGATCAATTAGGGACTTTAGCTCAAATAAGCATGGGTGGAAGGATGAAGAAGCAAGACACCCGACACTGCGCTCTAGCCTCATGCAGGTGAGAGCACCCCACTGCAGGCAAAGGCTCTCTGCCACACACACACACACACACACACACACACACACGCACACACACACACACACCCCACACTATACATACACAAGCACAAAATAGAAAATTCAAAGCAAGTATCAGCTGAAACCCTCTGCTCCCTCTGCAGTTTTGAGAAAGACATGCTAAAATCCTTACCTTGACCCTAGTAGGCAGATATATACTAAGCTTTCCCAGCATCAAATTATAGCTTATGCAGAGAATGGCAGTGTAAATGAGAAGAAAGGCTAGGCATGGTAAGGGCCTCTCAGAGGATAAAATGAGGGAATGATTTTTACCCCATTTTCTTCATGACACCAGATACATAGTTCTGGCCTCTAGAAAGTCTCATGATAAAGATTTCACCCCATCTCTTCTTGAAGTTTATGTCCAAACAAGGCATTTCCTAGAATAAAGTGCTAATGTGGCAGGCCCTATAAATAACCACACAGCACAGAGGAGGAGAAAGCCTGCATCTGTGTGTGAGGCAGAGATATTAAAAGTGTCAAGGTAACAATTTTTTATGTCCAACGGTTGATTGTGCCTCAATATTAAAGAGCTTGGTGGCTTTTAATGATGAAAAAATTATGCAAACATTAAAAAACGATTTTATATAATTATTTGGAGTTTGCTTTCATTTTACAAACAACAATTTAAAATAAATCCATTAATGCCGTCTGTGGGGATTTCTTGCAAGGAGAAGGAAATGGATCATGCACTGCAGTTTGGTTTAATACCAGAAAATAAGCTCTCCTACCAGTACCACATCATAAAGGGAGATTAGGAAACTTCAGTGATTACATCAGTGACTGGGAGTGGGTCTTTAGTGAGGGAAATTCTTTAATGGAAAGGTATTAGGACTGTCCATCCATTTAACGAACATTATGAAGAACTAAAATGTGTTCCAGGCTTACTTCTCAGCAGCCAGCAGCGTATTGCTTTTTTTTTTTTTTTTTTGGTTTTTCTTCTTGGAGTGACAACATTTTTCTCTCTAGTCCTGGCCTCTACCTTGCACCAGTCCTCCTGTCTCCCAAACTCTGGGATTCAAAGTGTGCACCATCATGCCCAGCAACCGACAACACTTAAGGCTCACCCATGCATGCCCTCCTTTTAAACCTGTGTGTGGGGGTGGGAAACACTTCCAATAAGGCCCAAATCCATCACCAAGAAACAGAGCACGCAGAGATTTGGCTCTCTTGTTTCAAGACTGTGTTGCCTTTTATCCACTCTGAGTAATTTGGGGAGACAATGGTTAGAGGCTAAAACATTAGTCAGAAACCAAGCGCCACCTGGAGGCAGGAGGGAGAATACGACTGCAACCATCTCCCTCCTAGTCTCCTCCTTCTCGTTTTTCATTGTGATTCTCCAAACCACCTCCTCTTTTCTGCTGTACGTAAACCCCAACTAACATAAAAACCTAAAGAGTAACTAAAAGAAAAATTAACCAACAAAGTGGTTTGCCTGAGGTGGTTTAGTAGTCTGTGATGTATAATCAGACTAATCTTGCAAATTGGCCAGATCAGCTGGAGATTAAACCTCAAGCCTGCTTACTAAACCCGTCTCTGCGGAGTGTCTTGCAGGCTATATGATGAAACAGTTTCATGGCAAACCATCCCCATTGACTAGCCTGCAGAACGCATTTTCCTTGACTCTCTCCCATCTCCTACTACCATTTCAATCAGCCCTTCTCTATCTGTGGCAGAATATTGTACATTTCATACACATTGTTCACGTATAAGCTCAAGCCAGAGAGAATGGGAAGAGAAAGTCAAGCCTTCAAAACACTATTGCACTTGCCACTGAAGCTCAGCAAAGCTGCATACTGCTGCCTGGGACCTTCTTCCTGTCTTAGACAAGGCATTACTGGGAAGCCTGGACGACAACAGCACAGTGAGGATAAGCAGATCTGCTTTGGTGAATGTCTATTTGCTACCATGTCCCTTCAATCCTCTCAGCAAACCTGCAATGTCCACCCACATGCAAAGGGGTCTCTAGTTGCCAATCATTGCCTCAGACCTGGTGAGATAATCTAGCGAATGTGCCTTTGACTTGCTGTTTCTAAAAGGTTGAGTGTGTCGGGATAGAGAGATGGCTTAGTGGCTAAGGTGCTTGCTGGTGAAGCCTAAGGACCTATGTTCGACTCTCCAGATCCCATGTAAGCCAGCTGCACAAAGGTGAGGCAAGAACAAAGTCACACATGCCCACTAGGTGGTGCAAGTGTCTGGAGTTCAACTTCAGTAGCTGAGGCCCTGGTGTGCCAATTCTCTCTCTACCTCTCTCTGACTCTCTAAAAAATAAATAATAACAATAAAAGAAAGTTGAGTGTGGACCCCATCCAAAAATACTCAGTGCTTAGCAGAGAATATAATGAGTTGAAGGTGGCCCTGGAAAGTTATGTGTACATCCCAATTTCAGAACTATACTTTAAAAACACAGACTTGGGCTGGAGGGATGGCTTAGTGGTTAAGGTGTTTGCCTGCAAAGCCAAAGGACCCAGGTTTGATTCGCCAGGACCCATGTTAGCCAGAAGCACAAGGGGGCACACGTGTCTGGAGTTTGTCTGCAGTGGCTGGAGGCCCTGGCACACCCATTCTCTTTCTCTCTCTCTCCCCTCTTTCTCTGTTAATAAATAAATAGGAAAAAAGAAAGAAAGAAAACCACAGACTTTCAAATGCATTTAAAGATGAGTTTAAAGAGCTTGAGATGCCAATGCCATCCTGGATGGTTCCACGGGACCCTAAGTCCAATAATAAGTGAACTTATAGGAGAAAGGCACCACTAGACCAGAGATAGACAGGAGAAGAGATGACATAGGTGTACCGAAGACAGGACCATGACAGCAGAACACAGAGAGATGTGGCCACAAGCCAAGGAGTGCCAGCAGCTGCTGAAACTATCCAGGCCATGAGTGAACTCTCTCCTGGAGACTGTGGAGTGAGCAAAGATCATGGCATATTGATGTCAGACTTTTGGCCCCATCTCTGGCAAGAGTTAGAATAGGGTGGCATTGTGACAGAATCCAAAATTGGGTAGTGCTATAAACAAGCAGAGGCTAAGCATGTCTCAGGGTCCACTTTGTTTCATTCAGACTTAACATTCTTGGCAATTGATGTTACCAGCTTCTCGAATGCTCTTTCTTCTCTTTATCAATTGAGCACTGCTTCCAGTGCAGCAGTGGAGAAATGATTATTTTCAGGCCCCTTGGAAATGAGTCATGTGACTGAGTCTTAGTCTGAGACATAGAAATGGAAGTAGATATTGATCTCTAGGAAAACAGTTTTCAAAAGGGAAATCTTTTCTGGCACTCACATTTGGTTCTTGGGTGACTCCCTTTGGACATGACATGTAAATATAAGTTATAAGCATCCAAATTAAAAAAAAAAAAAAGAACTTTTGGGGCTGGAGAGATGGCTTAGCAGTTAAGTGCTTGCCTGTGAAGCCTAAGGACCCTGGGTTCGAGGCTTGATTTCCCAGAACCCACGTTAGCCAGATGCACAAGGGGGCGCATGCGTCTGGAGTTTGTTTGTAGTGGCTGGAGGCCCTGGCGCACCCATTCTCTCTCTCTCTGTCTGCCTTTCTCTCTCTCTCTGTCGGTCTCAAATAATAAATAAAATAAACAAAAAAATACAAAAAAAAAAACCCTTTTGTGCTAAGAAAGGAAGAAGAGAAATGCAGAGGAGTGTTTGACACTGATACTGTACCTCTGGCAGCAGTCAGGCACTACATACTCCGGGCCTCAATATTATGCGAGAAAAGTTAGCCATATACTTAACCAGCTGTTTAATTAGTTTTTCTATAACTCACAGACACATGTAATTCTAGTATGTCCACCAGCTCAGAAACATAGAACATTCTTTGTGAACTCTCTGCTATGAAAGCTTTCTACATCACAGTCTGCAGAGAAACAACAGCCCAACAGGATGAGTTAATTTGTCTCCTATTTTCCAGTCATTGCAAAACCTTCCTTGGGCTTCTAAGATATCTGCATTCCTTTAAACACTGCCAATATTATTATATATATTAATATCTTTATCAGTTACTTTTTTGTTGATGGTATAAAATACCCGACCAGAAGCAACAGAGAAGGAAAGGGTTTATTTTGGCTTATAGTTTCCAAGGGTAGAGTCCATCATGAAGGTTCAACCTTACCAAATAGCCTTACTTTGTTAGAGACCAAAGGCTCAAACACTTGAGTCTAATGAAGGCATTACAGTCAAACCACGTTCTCCAATTTCACTATCCCTACAGAAGAAGCTTTTAATGAAAGTCTGCTCTCTTGTTTAGTGTTCTAGTCACTAAAGGAGCCCAGAAACCATTGCTATGGTCACACTAATGGGATTGGTCAATGGGTAACAAAGCCCTCTATACCAGCAGCATGAGTCAGAGAACATCACCGTAAGAAAGACCAAGCTTCACGATGGAAGATGGCACCTTGTTTTTCACAAAGATTTCTGGAGTTCTTATTCAGTATGTACTCTTGGTTAAGTGCAACCACTAAATAAATGGTTTTGCAAAGTTTTCTTAATGGGTTGATTATTCGTGAAATGTAGTAACTTACTATTTTTTTTATGTCAGACCACTTAAGAATTTTGAAATTCTATTTGAATTCCTGAATCTAACATGGGGTAAGGAACATCAAAGAGGGGCCCATTTCCTTCTGCATTGTAGAGCTTCCACATGCTCAATAACAGAGGAGGAAAATCCGGGACAGACGATCCTGCCACTCTGTTAACCATGTTTGCAAGAACCAGAAAAAGCTACACCGTCTTTCAAACTGAGTTTCTCGAACCATAAATGGACTTTTTTTAAAAAGGCATTTGTTCATAATCATGTGTACTTGATTTCTACTAAAACTGGCTGACAGGCCTTATGGTCATATTCTTCTGAGAGGTTCTTAGACCAACACTATTTACAAAACCATCAGCCTCTAACACTACCAAGAAGAAGAAAAAAAAAAAGCTTCTAATGCTAGATCCTTTGCTGTGATGGACAGTGTGATGAGCAGAGTAATCCACAATCCCGGAACTAACCAGGAGATTTCAGCTGTTAGACTGTTGCCACAAATCATGAGCCACCATAAAGCTGTGTGAGGGAAGGACTTTCAGTTGTGGGTGGGTACAATGGTCATAAATGAATTAACCTTGAACCCATCCAAATAATTACACTGAAAATCCATTTTCAATGACCCAGAGATCAAATGTTCAAACACAGGGTGTTCTGAGTCTTAGATAATCCATCTAGATATAACCATCGCCATTTGCTATAGTCCTTAATGCATGGCTACATTTCACTGATTCTATGCTGCAGCCACACTGAGTGCCTTATTGGTCCTGTGTCTTTTTCCACCATATCAGTGCTACCTTTGTGATTATTCTCGGTCCCTACAAAGGCTTTCCTACCTGTTCAAACAATATCTATTATATTCTAGTCAAGTAACTCATCTTTATTTAAGACTTCTGGGTGAGAGTTCATCTCTTCCTTCTCCATACTTTACCTTGTACTAAATTATACCCACATGAATAAGAGTATTATATTGACAACTACACTGTAAACCCCTCAGAGACATAAAGAAGACAGACAACATCTACTACAAAGGCCCTAATGTACTAATGAACTAAGTGTGATGCCAGTCATGGTGTGGCCATCATGTCAAATGCTAATATTGCTTTATTCTATTTCTGTCAATTAAAACAACAATAAGAACTGAGGTTAACAGACTCCAGGTAATTTGCACAAGATCCCAGATGTAATTAAGATTTGTGTGCTGAACTACAGTGGCAGTAGTCAAAGTTAATCCTATATTGTATATTGTATGAAATGTGGTCCTAGACCAGAAACAACTGGGAAACACACTCAACTCCTCTCTAATTTGTGAGTACTCTGCAAGACTGAATCTTGCTCACCCTCAAAACAAAGGTAGTATCTTGGTTGAACAAATTCATAGAAAGCAAATCTTTTCTTGAGAATTAATGATTCAAACACTAACGCAGCTTCCCCCCAAAGAAGGCTTGTGTTGCTTTGTTTGGCATTTTTGTTTTTGCATCTAGGAAGTCACCATTCTTATAAATGATAAAAACTTGTTAATGCTATTTTGACTTACCTCCAATTTCAGCATGTCTGAGAAAACAGAGCATGAAAGTCATCTTTATCATCTCAGATCTTTGCCTCAACCTTAGCAGCCCAGTTGCTTCTTTTCTTTTTTTTCTTTTTCTTTTTCTTTTTCTTTTTTTTTTTTTTCCCCGAGCTAGGGTCTCACTCTAGCCCAGGCTGACCTTGAATTCAGTCTGTATTCTCAGGGTGGCCTCAAACTCATGGCGATCCATCCTCCTACCTCTGCCTCCCATGTGCTGGGACCACCCCTGGCTTCAGTTGCTTTTTTTAAAAAAATATTTTATTTTTGTTTATTTATTTATTTGAGAGAGGGAGGGAGGGAGGAGAGAGAAGAGGGAGAGAGAGAGGAGAGAATGGGCATACCAGGAATTCCAACCACTGCAAATTAACTCCAGACACATGTGTTACCTTGTGCATCTGGCTTACATGGGACTGGGGAATCAAACTGATGTCCTTTGGCTTTGCAGGCAAGTGCCTTAACCGGTAAGCCGTCTCTCCAGCCCAGTTGCTTCTTTTTAATTATAAACTCTACTGGCCCTGATTTTACTCTTATATTACTGCTCTCCTGTGCCCATTCAAGTGAGGGCACTCCCTTCCTCAGTGCCGTCACTAGTGTTCATCATGGGGTTATGAATGCATCTGTCAGTCTATGGCAGAGGAGAGGGACAATGTCTCAGGGTACTCCTTCCCACCCTGGGCTCTTTCATCCTTTCTATCCCCTCGCAATGTTTTCTGAAGCTTGGGCCGGTGTTTTATAAGTCTACGTTAGTGTTTGAGCTCTCTGCAACCTCTGGATTTCAGCTTTGATGAGTTTTGAGTGTCCTAAGTGTCTATTGCCATCTCCCCGGAGCTAGCTGTCAGGTTAGCACGGAGAAGAGCCCTCATGTCACTCAATCACCACTTCCTCTGTAATGTCTCCTGGGCCCTGGCAGATGTGATAGATTCAGCTCCTATTGTGCTAGGCAGCCAACTATTTTTTTCTTACTGTGTTAAGTTTTCTGATTTGGAGTAAAGTGTTGATTATTTTCATTATTATCAAATGTGGGAAGAGTTCTGGGTATACAGCAAGTGTTTTGTGCATACTCATTGTATTTTACGTTCAACCAAATTCCTAAGAGCAGTCAAAAAGTTAGACAGAGCATGTCAGAGGTACAGATAAGAAAGGGAAGAATCGTTTTCTGGAAACTTGTTTTAGACTTCAACTTTGAACATTATATCAGGCCCAGGCCATGTTAAAAACAGAGCTTTAATGTCATATCACAACAGAAAGTCTCATATCATACTACGTGATGGATCACAATTCTTATAGAATCAGCTCTGTAATAACATCTTATATTCTTTTTTTTAAAAAAATATTGTATTTTTAGAAGGAAATTTTCTTTTAGAATATTCCATGTTACTGCCTAAGAAGCAGACTGATATTTTAATTTATATAAGTTAATCTTGAATTGAAGACAGAGCTTTGCAACACAAATCCCTTCCTATGGTTGTTCAGAGTAGCTTTAGAGAGGGCATCGTGTGAAATGTCACCTGCTTGTGTTCAGGTTCTATAGTACAGCTCTGCTGGGTACCCAATGGCTGGGAGTTGTGTAATCACCGAAAAGCTAGGGCAGAAGAGCACCATTTTTGTTGTTGATGATGTTGTTTAATATTCTTCACAGAGTTTCTATCAAAAGCTCGAGCCAATAATCAAAAGTGCACTAATAACTCATAACATTCAATAAATAGAAAGCATTTCATCCAAGCAAAGAAACTATGAATGTGATTACTACAGATTCCACGTTACGAAAGCTTGAAGTTTCCCATGAAATTCAAGTTAAAAGGTATTACAGCAGTGCTGTCATTTGAAAAATAAACTGACTGTGACAGTCCGGGCTATTATATTTTTCTTCACAAAGGATCTACTGGAATTCAAATATTACTTTGCTTATCATTGACAACTCATCTAGAACGGTAGAAGGAAATTGAACTGTTAACAAAAGGGATGTTTTAATGCAAAAGATTCACAGAATTACAAAGGAATAAGTAAATAAATACAAAAACTCAAAGCTGTGGAGATTAATTTAATTTGGTTACTTCCCTGGAAAGTGCTCAGAATGATGGGACTACGAAGGGGAAAAAAGATCGATTCTTATTTAAAGCAACTGACAGCAATTGAAATTGAAATGTTCATATGAAAGAGAAAACCATTAAAAACTGTAGATGATTTGACAATTCCACTTTTCTTCAGTTCATTGTGTTATTTTAGGCAATATAAAGTGTCTAGCAGTTCAATTGGCAAATTAAAAAAAAAATCTCTTGATGTTTAAAAACAAAGAATGTGAATGGATGTTCTGTGGGTTGAAAAATCTGGAGAGATTTGATAATGCAAATTTCAGAGCAATGTTTGCTGAACCTCTGCTATACCAATTATCATGATGCCTAGGCAAGCCTATAGCTCGAGTTGAAGAGGCACTTTCTTTTTTAACGCCCCACATTTAAGCTTCTATAGAAAGCATGTAAGTGGAAAAAATTAAAATATTTCTTGTCATTATGCAACACAAAATCCGCAATGAAATGCCAGGCTTTACAATATCATATAGATTACTTAGTGGAAAATCACACAACCACAGTTTACTTATAGTTAAATAATTTTTCACTGTGATGACTTCAAAGCTATCCATTTACTGTGTAGAAATACACAATAGGCATACATCTGCATAGAACAACAACAACAACAACAACAACACACACACACACACACACACACACACACAAAACTTAGATATTTTTAGGATGGTCTTGTTCTTTTTACTTATCAATGAAATCTGGTTAAATAGCTGTTGAACCCTGTTTAAGAAAGAAGAGTGTGTCACTGTAATGGATGTTTCCCACCTTCCAACTCTGTATCTATCCCTTTCATCTGAGAATAGGATCTATATTGCTTTGGAAGCAAATCTCCAACCCTCTCAGGTCCATGTCTCAATCACACAAGTGAAGCCAAGCAAAGTGGTTCCTTTGACATGGGTAAGAAGTTCCAGGAAAGAGACATTTGACTATCACACAGGGCTTGGGATTGCCACAAGGAGATGGAACAGGAAGCAGAGAAAGAAAAGAGACGTAGAGGATGGGACTCGTGACACCATGTGAGCTCAGGATCAAGCCTTGTTTTAGTTTTAGTATTTTGAGCTGAAATATCTAACCTACTATCAGGTCCACTGGTTTAAGGGTTGGCTGCATAAAACAGTCTGAGTTACCCAGATGTCACTTATAATTGAACAAATTCTGGAGAATTCAAACATGGACCACCTTGTACAAGAATCACCTTGTACTTCCATAGGGTCATATCAGACACTCAAAAGTTATGAGATCACACAAATGAAAATAAAGACAATAAGCCTTTGGCTAGAAATACTGAGTTTTTCAGGTTAGTGTTTAAATCCTTAGCATGGGAAGTTGCATTCTGAATGATCTGGTCCCACTCATATTTCCAGTGACATGGCCCAGAACACTGTCCCTGCTTTCTAAGATCTACTCACACTACTCTTCAAATGCATCTTCTCTCCGAACCCCTTTTATTACTCATGGCATCTCTGAACCCCTTTGTTGCTCATGGCATTCCTTGGGCCTGAAAGATAACCTCTAGCACTGCTCAGTCTCTACTGTTCAGTGTTCACACTATCTTTTAAATCCAAGTTTAAATATTGTTTACTCTGCGACACTTTCTCCAATCTACTGGCCAGTCATAAACATTCTTCCTCTTATTTCAAATAACACGTGTGAGAAATCTTTCATGCACTGCTGTGACTAACACAAAGGTCATTTTTATTGCTACTGAGAACTGGTACTGTTTCCCCCCCTGTATTTATGTCAAATGTATGTGTGGCATCAATACTTGACTATGATTATTTTGAGGTAAGAAACCACTTTTATTTTCTCACAGCCTGGTATACTTTCTGGGCAAAATAAATAATAGTCTATTCATATCAGGTGTGAATTAGTCATTTGACTTTTCTTTCACAAAACCAAAAGATAGCTGGATGTGGCCATGCATGCCTATAATCCCAGTCCTGTATGAAATAGGTGTGCTGGTCAGCCAAAAACCCAGAAGCTCTGGATTCAGTGAAAGATTCTGTAAAACAGATGAGTGATAGAGGAGGACACTCAATATTCTTCTCTGGCCTCCACACTTTGCATGTATCTGCACACATACGTGTATATACCACATACCCCAACACACACACACACACACACACACACACACACACACACACACATACACAGAGAGAGAGGCTATGGTGATGCTGGGGATGTAGCCAAGTTGGTAGAGTACTTGCCCAGCATGCAGGAAGTCCTGTGTTTACTACCCTGGGCCACATGAACCAGGTATGGTCTCACACCCTGTAATCTCAATTGGGGGTTAGAGGCAGGTAGAACAGAAGTCCAAGGTTGTCCACAGGTATGTACCAAATATCAGGCCATCCTACACTACATGTGATCCTGTCTCAAAACAAAACAAAAAACAAAGCCCATAAAACTCAAGCAATGTGCCCATCCCAAATGTAGCTAACTCAGAGACAGAAATTTACAAGATAATATTTTAGAAATGAAATATTTAAACAAGCTAGTAGAGATGAATAGACTTGAAAACTTTAGAGGGGAAGGTGTTTGCTCACATTAGTCAAGAAATATTACAAGTCAGTGGCTGCAGGAAAGGCTATGCATATTGTAAATGAACAATATGTATCATGGAGTATATGTTGCTCTGCTAAAGGGAGTATTCCCCTTTAGCATATACACAGACATATAGACACAAACAGAGTGGGATACCATGGTGACAACACTTTAAAGAGGTCACAAACTTGGCTGTGTACAGAAGCAAAATAGGTAATGTAAATGAGCAGAGGGCTTTAGGGAGGGACTTTGATTATCAACAGCAAATGATGTTTGCCCTCAATTTTAGAGGGAAATAGGCAATGATGGGAATCACAGATAACCATAAAAGAACACAGAACTGTTACTCCATTCCAGCCTTTTATTTCTATGTGGAAACTTGCATTGAAAGTTTTCCAAGAAATATTTAAGATTCAAATTTTGGGGGTTGAGATGGCTGGGCAGTGAAAGGTGCTTGCCTGCAAAGTCTGCATGCCCTGGTTCAATTCCCCAGGCACTCACTTCACCTAAAACTGGGTAGAAGTTTGTTGTCAGCAGCAAGAGACACTGATGTGAATGGATAGTCAGACAGACAAACTGACACACAAACACACACACACACATAAAATTTTAAATGAACGATTCATATTTTTAAAATATTTTTATTTTTATTTATTTATTTGACAGAGAAAGAGAGAGAGAGAGAAAGAGAGAATGGGTACACCAGGGCCTCCAGCCACTGCAAACAAACTCCAGATGTTTGTGTCCCTTTGTTCATCTGGCCAATGTGGGTCCTGGGGAATCAAACCTGAGTCCTTTGGCTTTGCAGACAAATGCCTTAACCACTAAGCTATCTCTCCAGTCCATGATTCATATCTTAGGTGACTTTTACATTATTAAATGTAAGCCAACTTAGATAAAACTTTTAGAATATTGGGCAGGGCAAGTCAACATACATGACAAAACTTAAATGTGTAGCCTCTGCAGTAGAAAGTAAGAATTTGAGTCTTTCAACCATTGCATCACACAGAATTTATGCTCCCATGTTACTGTCTAATGGGTTGACCATGAAATCATGAAATGCTCTAAGAGGAACTTAGTGGGGGTTACAGTAGGAATGCTGTACACTTAGATAGTATCATATATTTATATACTATTTTCTCATGCAATCTCTCAGTTTATCCTAAGATCAGTTCTGGGAAAAAAACATTGTTCCCACATCTAGATTACCTTTACAGCAGGATGTCTAGAGAGGAGAAGGGAGTGCTATGAGTGGTTCTTGCCCTTTCCTGCCACTCATTCACAGCTAATATTTACTGAGCACCACTTATGAGCCAGACTTTCCTTATTCCACTACTCTCTTCACTGCTACCACATGGGGAAGGCTAACAAGGTGTCAGAGATTATTCATTCTCCTCCTATCTATAATGTATTTAAAGTACTTCATAAATTGTTTAGGTTATAGGTCATCCGTGAATCATTATGCTCTTTGCACATAGAAGACTGATTTAGTCAAAGAAAGACAAATACATAGAGACAATTAATGGGTTACATGAGATGTGATACCTTGAACTAGATTACAGTATGGACAAGTTGTGGTTGATAACAAAGTTAAGACCAGTGTCAGAGAAAAAAAGAAAAAAAATCTTGGCACTGGAAGCCCAGTATTAGTAAACTATCCTGCATTAGTGTGATGAGTAAAACTACCTGTATTTTGTATCAGCCCCCTAGACCAGCACACGGAGCAGCAAGATATTATTAGGGGGACACAACTCAAAAGCTCCAGCTTCTTACTATCCAACCAGTGCCAGTGAAGGTGTGTTCAGGTATCCTAATGGAGCGCTGCTCATTGGAGGTCCCCTCTTTGACCCCTTCCTTATTGACAAGTTATTCTTCAATTCCAATCTTTCTCTTACCTCACATTCTAGGGTTTGAAACCTCTATCATTTCCCCTTCACTTCAGCAGCAGTTTTCAATCCTAAACACGAGAGATGGTTTGTCCAGCATGATGCTTTGAATGGCTTTACTCACCACTCAGGCTCTCTGGAAGATCATAGTCCCCAACGTATCCTCCAGCAGTCTTCCCAAGACTTGTTGATCTCTGAGCATATTAAAATAAGAAATCCTATTCTGGGTGCTCTCCTAAAAGGGAACTATCAATTCCATCCCGGCTGTCATAAAGGATAACCAGTCCTAGGTCAGAATTGTGGATCCCAACAGTCTTGCCCAACTGATTTACACTGGGATCTGTGAATTTTCTGAGAGCTCTCCAGTGCCAGCAAATGTAGGACAACTCAGATCCCCACAGCTGGCTCCATGTTGACCTTCTTCTTTGTCATTGGCTTCTCCTACCTTACCTTATGTATCAGACAGCTTCAGGTTCGCTGAGATGAACTTCCAGACCAGACACAGTTATGGAGGAAGGGATTTATTGAAGCTTACAGATCCAGGGGAAGTTCCATAATAGCAGAAGAAGCTGACCTGCTTTCACAGGACCAAGCAGAGAGAGAGAGAAGTACAAGCTTAAAAGCCACACAGCACAACACACTTCAGGAACTCCAGCTAGGCACACTTTGCATATGTTTAGATTGAAATCGAAAACCCACCACCACACCTTAAGATCCACACAATGACACTGCCTCCAGCCAGGTGGCTAAAGATGCAAACTACAAACAAATAAACAACTGAATATATTGGGGGCTATCTATTCTATTCAAACCACCACACCTTATAAGCTCTATCACATGTTTACTGGCTCTCACCCACTGTTTTGTGGGTATGACCCACACAGTTTTAGCCAAGTATTACATACTGATCTAAACCATGCTTTAAAATAACATTCAAATTATTTCACTCGTGTTGGCCTTGGTTATTGTAATGGCATCTCAGTTTTATATACATTTTATACAGAAATGTTATTATTATTGACCACTCATGGGTTATACTACACAAATTGTTGTGCTAGGAACCTGGAGGTTCTGAAATGGAGAATGCTGGTCTTGGAATAGTAAAGCTGCCTGGTCCTCAAGAGACTCCAGAAGTTTCTATTTCTGCTTACTTGAATTTTAAGTATTTTGGTTCTAATTATCTTTTCTTATTGACTCACTTTTCCTTAAGTCTAACCCATGGCTCTTTTACTAACATGTTTTTCTTTGTTTCAGACAAATCAATTGATATTTAAATAATATTTGTGTGAAGTCTATCCTTTTACAAATTTCATGTTTGAAAACTGTTCCGAGGAAATCTATATCTTTTTGGGCTCACTCTTGTTGATTGACAGATAAGCCAAGAGGTCCCCTTCAACAAGTGATATAGGAAAATACTCATCTTCAGATCAAGAACTCTGTGATGGAAAGTAACAAAGCAGGCATCTCTTCCCAATTAAGAAATCTATACCTTGTTAGCCAAGGGCCAATAGCTATGTTCAGATATTAGGAAGCAACCTCTGCTACCCCATCCTTTTCTCCAGAATGATCTTTCTATCCCCATGGCCAAAATCCAATAGAATGACAAACACTGCTCTTCAGCCTAGTATTCTAAGCACTTAGCACAATGCCAATCTAGCATTTGCTAAATAATCTACAATCTTGTCATGGCAACCTGGGTAGAGGGAAATCACCTAAGGCGTGACCACCTTTCTCAGCCTTTACTACAGAGCATATTCCTTGCAATATAGTTATTCAAACTAGACAGAACCACAATCCTGGAGAATGCCTATGAATTCCTAAAGTAAAGCACAAGGAAATTTCTTCTGCACTTCACCAAAGACCACCACGTCTTCATGCTTCTGGGCTGGGATACATGTTTGTGCAGTGCAGGGCTGGGCCCTTCCTGTTTCAGCATCCTCATTATCAGATACACGGGACTAGTATGCTGCATGCATTCAGGAATGTTTGTGGAAAGAAGCATAGTAACTCTTACAGAAGGGCATGTGGACCAAGGGCTCAGTATGGCAGAGAGGAGACATAGAAATGTAGATAACTGTCATCAGTAGTGGAAAAGCACAGTAGTCAGACAGGAGGTGAGCCTGGTTTATGGCAACAGACAAGCAAGCCAGGCATGTTGGAAGGAAAGGAAGCCAACTCCAGGGCACCACTAGCTGCCTCTTCCCCACTGAGATGCTCAGCAGACAGACCCATTTCCTGAGCATTGGGAAATCTGTGGTTTTATACACACTTCTAAGTCAAGTCTCTGCTCCACATCTATGCTCTAAGAAACTCCAGCAAGACTCAACATGACATGAGCTAGTCCATCGTTTTCCCCAAAAATGTGGTATCTTTAATTATAGTAATCATTAAAAAAGATGAGCTAAAGGGGCTAAAGTGTAACAATGAGCCTAATGGCCAGAGTTTAATGGAGGCCTAGCTGTCATTTCTCTGTTCTTTCCCCTGCATAGAAATTTAAAGCCTTCTGGGATTACTTTATTAATCAGTGTAATACAATATATTTATGTTCATTTTAAAGTACATGGGACACAGTAGTTTTATTCTTTTTGACAAGGTTAAAGGTGCAATGGGCTGCTCTTCTGCTTTGGAGTGACACACGAGTTGATGACCATATCGCTCGTTGACGGATGCTCATGCATGATCACAAAGGCATCCCTTTCAATTGCACAGCTCTGCCTAATGGTGACATGTTGTGTGGTTCAGCCTTCTGGAACAAGAAAAGGGAGGAGAGCTCCAAAGCGTGTCTAGAGCTGTATACTGTTAAAACTAGGGCTTGATTTTCCTGGCCACAAGGAAATAACATGCTTTAACATGTAGTCTGTGTATTCTAGATAATTTGACTAATAAAGCTGCAGCAACATCATGTGTGTTCAAGCTATTAGGGTACATTTAAGTTCAGTGTTTAAAAAATGTAATAATTATGCTGGTGCTGCCATAAGTTGTAATTGCCTCTTGTATGATTACTGATAATTTCAGGTAATTGTCAGCAATGTGAAGGAGCTTTATGTGGTCCCACAGTAGAGCATACTCCAGGGAAGGCATTACCAAATCAAGGGCAGAATTGAAGAGAGGGAAGGTTAAGCTCATTCATAGTGTAACTTGCTTCCTTTACTCCCTACGATAAATACCATATTAAGCTACAATGATTTAATTACCTCATGATAAACATAAATTATAATATTCCTCCAGCTTTGAGCAGGGAAAAAGTAGATATAAAAATATCTGCCTTCAAATTCCTGACTGTTCAGGAAATGTGTTGTAATCATTTTGGTGCCCACTTGAACATTCTCACACCTGAACTGTCTAAACTGGCAGGCATAGCAAGAGATCCCACTGCGCGCATGTGAGACACTTCAGAACATCACTATCGTAACTGCCAGGGAAAGAAGTTCCTTAACATCCCATGTCAATTCCCCTCCAAACAATCAGGATAAGGAACAAAGGGGGTAGGAAAAAATAAAACTGAAAAATTTCAGTGGAACCTATATACTGACATATTTGGTCTGAGGAACCCACATGACTTAACTGATCCTGAAACATACACCCCATATGAGAAAAAACCATCTTTCAGTGGTAATCTGTTAAAGAAAGGACTAGATGCTCAACCAAAGTAGTCAGAAAGCCAAGTGGTTAGTGTTTCTTTTCTGGGAGACTCATCAATAAAACACCTAAAGATAATTGTTCAGATTTTTTAAAAAATTATTTATTTATTAATGAGAGAGAAAGAGACAGAGAGAGAGAGAGAGAGAGAAAGAGAATGGGCACACCAGGGCTTCTAGCCACTGCATACGAACTCCAGACACATGTGCCTCCTTGTGCATCTGGCTTACGTGGGTCCTGGGGAATCAAACCCCGGTCCATAGGCTTTGCAGGCAAATGCTTTAACCGCTAAGCCATTTCCCCAGTCTCCAATTGTTCAGATTTTTGTTTTACCCAAATATCAAAAGGTCGGAGTGGCTCAAGTTACTGTTTCTTATACAAACTTTTTTTCATTGATTTAAAAAGGAGAAGAGTAAAAAGATAGTAAAACTCCAATCAGCCCAAGAGAAAGGTTAAAGTCATTCTTTTTTATAACCACTCTGGGTACTGATCCATAAAAAATAATTAGGACAAGGGTAAACCTATTATGTGTCACAGGTTTGCCATCAGTCGTCAATCAGTATCTGCTCAGGTACTAAAGACTTGTTGGACTCTATAGTTTAGAATGAAAATGTGTACACACACACACACACACACACACACACACACACATTTCTCTCCTTTCAGCTGTCTAGGCTATGTCTGCAAGGATAGCTGGCTAAATTCTTCCCCTTGGGTCCAAACTAACATCTTTGTGCATGCTGATGTAAAATTGTAGTATTTCCCCCACTCCATTCTATTTGGTGCATTGACCAATTCTTCACACATTTCTAAACATCCATCATGCAGCTGTTATCTCTACCCAGCACTCACTGTCTGTCACATTTCCCCTGATCCTTCCTTTGAGCTAAGCACCTTTAACACCAGCTGCCATGTCTATTTCCTTCATACCTTTGCTGAGCGGAGGTGGCTGAGCATCGGGTCTCTCCTTCTCGGATGCTGAAGGATTTTGTATTAGAGACCTGTCAGAGCTGGTCAGAAGAAAGGTACATTTAAAATCATTTCCCTCATTGAGAGATAAGTGCTCACTGTCATTTATTCTTCCATTCTTGCTTTTACCTTTCACACAGCTTCCATATTTATCCTCCTGCCACCTGCATATTTGACAATGCCGTTGCTGATAGTGTTATATGACCAGATATGCACATGTATGGCTGAAGTGACTGATGCGTGACCTTCACTGCACGCTATGCCTCGTACACACATCCGAGCTTCATCCAAGACTGTCTGGGCTGTGCTGCTGATCTCTATCCAGGCCCTTACTTTCCTTAATGGTAATAATAATAATGCTAAGTGATAAGGCCAAGAATTTATTAAGCTTCTTTCTTCCCAGGTAATTAAATGTCATACCCCTGTAGCTGCCTCATTTTGTTGGCATCCAGCCAGACTCTAGTTCTACAGAGCCAATGCAGAAGTAAAAGCTTCGCCTTCACTGTGCAGGATGCCTTTTTTGTTGTTGTATGTTTTGCTTAGTTTTTCAAATTCACATTGGTTTACTCAATAGGGAGTCTTACAGTGAGTCAGAAGACACATTTTTTTTTTCCAGAGAAAATACATTTTGCCAAGAAAATACTAGTTAGCAAACAAGGTATGTAGCATATAAGGTAATTAACACACCATGGTTTGTCTGATATTCTCCAAATTTGAGCCCTTGGGTTAAAAACTGTATCTTCCCATAGCTGAGCATTTCCTGTAGCATCAAGTACAGCACCAGCAGCTTAGTGAAAGATTTTTGGTTTTGTCTTTCTCTCTCTCTCTCTCTCTCTCTCTCTCTCTCACACACACACACACACACATAGAGTAGGGGTGGAGAGGTAGAAAGAGAGAATTCAAATGAGAGTATGAGAATTGAAAGACGCCAAACACATCAACAGAATTGATTTCAGTTCGAGCTGCTGGAGCCACTGCTAATGGCTGGGTGGGAAAGGGAAGAGGTGCTTTACAACACTATTTTGGGAGACTCGAGTACATTAATGCTAAGCTCACAGTTAACAGAAACTCATGTGTCAAGTTAAATTAAAAATGAATGGCCATATAGAAAGACAGATGTGATGTCCCATAGCAAATAATACTAAATAAGCACACTTCATCAGCAAGCATGACCTTTAACAAAGTTCCCATTAAAGAGAAACAGAAAAAAAAAAAATCACAAGAAAAAAGACACCTTTTCACAAAGTTGCTGTGAACTTTTTCTTTCCTGGTGACAATGCAAGATTAAGGATTTAATAACCAACTTAATTGTGAGTCTTGTCAGCACAGCTTTCCTAATTTGTTATCTTGAAAAACAAAGGTATTGTGAACAAACCCAGCTCAGCTTATTGGAACAAGTAGCTTGTAACTTTTCTTTTATTTACCTGAATTAAAAACAAACAAAAGAAGACATGGAGTTGCTCTTGAGGGTACCAACAAATAACCATGTTAAGACCAGACTGAAAGATTATTCTGGTGTAAAGACAGTTTATACAAACCCACATGGTGGATTCTGTTTGGATTTCTCTATTTAATAAGATACACACATTCCTGGCTGCTTTGGTCCTTGGAGGTCATTCCAATATTTGATATTTCTTGAGCTGAAAATGCAATTTTATAGGGATTTACAAAATGTACTTTTTTTACACAGATATCTAACTCATAAAACACATTTCTTACCTAAAAATAGTTGGCCCAGCTGAACTGAAGGAGTGTACAACATGTGTATACTCAGACGCACAAAAGTTTTTAAATGAGCTTGCTCCCTGACTCACAAACCTTACTAAAACTATTGACTTGACACATGCTTTATTGAAGTCTCTGGGAAGGGAGAGGAGAGAAAGGGTGCTTTTTCATCCTCCCATGGAAATATAGGTTATTATTTAATTATGGACCAACAGATACAAGTCTGGTGATTGGTCCAGTCTTGAAGTAGTCCATGAACTTGAAAGTGGGTACTAATAGTAGAAAGTCTAAAACAGACATGATTTAAAGATTGTTCCCATCACTAATTGTAATAGTGTATAGCGTCTCCCTAAACTCAATCCATCACTACTGTATTTGTCTCATTAGCACACATATATAATCATAGGTAACTCCAAATGCTTAGAGAATAAAGCTACACTTATAAGGCATACTTTGTCTTTCCTGAGTACTGACAATGTACCTATCTGGTATGCATACCTCAACCTTGGATAAATCCAGCCCTTTCTTCGCAGTACTTTCAGCTGCCTTGCTTGAAGAGGCCAGAAAACACTATATATACTACTTTGCCAACTGGTCTCCTTTGAAATCCAGGGAGTCACTCGCAAAGGCCTCAGTAGCCTAGGTATTTCATGCACAACAGCCAAAGTGGTCCTTCATAAATGTTAAATCAGATTATGTCATAATCTAGTGATACTTGCTCAGGGGAAAGGCATAAATGCTCACAGTAGGCTCACAGGCTTTTGACATGAGCTGCACTCCTTCTCCATTCTCTGCTTTTGTCTCCTGCAATCCTTTCTTCTGCCACACACAGCCACAATTCCTGGATGTTTATCCAGCACTTCAAGCAAGTTCCACCTCCAGGAGTTTGTACGGTTTCTCAATGTAACTATGATTTTTCCCAGATACCTACATGGCTACCCTTTGCATTTCCTTCAGGTCTCAGATCAACTGTTAGCTTATCGGTGAGGCCTTCCCTGGTCTCTCTCCATTATCTCTTTCCTGCCCACCCAATCCCTTCACTTTGCTTCGCAACACCTTCCCATAGCAGTTATCACCAGGACACATAATACATTTACTTGTCCACGGACAGAAACTTCTGTGAGAACGTGACATCAGAACAGACGTGAGTTTGCATTCATCTGGGTCCCCAGCACCCACCCAGAGCACTGTCTGACCCACAGTAAGAGATCCAAATATTAGCTTGAAGGAAAGAATGGCCCAAGCCTTCATCAAGCTCTTCTAACATAGTTCTTCTCGTCAGAATGATACACAATCCCAGTGATAGACTTGGTTTCACACTTCAGGGATTCTATATGCTATTCATGTCACTTAAACATGCTGTCAGCCTCCTTCTCAATGGTTATACAATGTTTGTAATATTTAAAAAATGTCTCTGGTTTGCCCTATACCTCCTAACCTACTCCATATTCTTGAAACTGTTCATAGGAACACATCTCTATGCTCGTAGACTCATAAATCCACTTGCTGCTATGCTCAAGGTCTGACTGTCTATACCACTGTTAACCTTGCTGAAAGAACAGAGCTGACCCCACCTGTTCTGTCCCCTAACTCTGCTGACATCAATGAAAGCTCATAAATTTGATGTTTACAAATATTAAAGTATCTAATTGCATTTTTGCTGTAATTATTTGCCGTCTCCATGTCCTTCTCAAGACTTAGGGAAGTCTTATTTGTTCAAGCATGTGGAGATTAAATGGAAACTAGCAGTAGATAATAACCAACGCTTCCTGGAAACTTACTAGCACCCGCTGTTTTACATATATTGCCCCATCGAAGCCTCTGAACCATATGTGCTAGAATCTCCTTTGCATTCACAGAATCTGAGGTTGGGTAGGAAAATAATTTTGCCAAAGGAGACAGAATGGCAAACAGCAGGGCTCTTCACCTTGATCATGTAGCTCATGATATTAACAAGCCTTGGCAGGATCCACCAAGAAAAGGAGGAAAGCATCCCTTGGCTGGGTGCAGACCAAAATCACCTATGATGTTCAAGTGCTTTCACCTCTAGACACTGTGCTTTGCTGTCCTAGGATGGAGACCGGAGATTTGGATTTTTAACAGGCACCCTAGGTGACTCTGATGTAGCCAATTCACTGGCAGGAATCAAGTGGAGCATCCGCATAGGATTGACTATTCATAGCCGCGGGCAGAAAGGGACAAGGAAGGGAGCAGTTGCCAGCAGGTTCAGAGTAGCTATCTGTAACTACAAAGAAAGATGGCCAGGCAGGAAGCCTGACTGTTCTGCCAAGATCAAAGGTAATGAGGTCAGAGGTCACAGAAGCCTCACTCAAGCCCACACAGAACAGCCTTCTGAAGCATGGGACAAAGCAAAGAAAGGCGAAGGCATAGTGACCTGGTGGGCCGAACGCATTCCACAGAGCGGGCATTTGAACTGCACAGGGCACATCAAGCAAACATCCAAATGCGCTCTTTCAACGCATCCTTACTCTCAACCCGAACCCATCTGCTACGGTTTGAGTATGATCTATTCCCGCCAGCTGTGTGCTTGAGTTTAGTCACCAGCTGATGGAGCTGTTTTGAGAGGCTATAGAACCTTTAAGAAATGAGAACTGGCCAGTGTTGGAGAAGGGGGGGGGGGTCACTGGAGAACAAGCACTGAGAGGTATGGCTTGACCTTGCTTCTCACTGACCTCTCTGTTTCCCGAGTCACCATGATGCGAGCAAGTCACCTCATATCCCTGCAGCCATGGGGCAGTCCGCCACCATTCCTTCCTTGCCATGATAAACTGCATGCCCTCAGGCTGCGAGCTAGAATAAATCCCTCATTGTTTCCATGTGCTGCTTCTTGTTACCTGCCTGGGAAAAGTAACAAACATTCCACATAGTCATCTGCTTTCTGGGATAAACCCAAACTGAATGAGCCACACCATATGGAAACTGTGTATGGCTCTGCGGTCCTAGTCACTGCTCAGCTCTCTGTCCACCATGCTCCTGGAGGAAGCCAAGGGACCTAGGACTCTTTCCTTTCCCTCTTTTCCAGTTAGTAAATCCTTTTCTCAACTTGATATCCTATAGCCATTGCCTTTTTAAAAATATATTATTTATTTATTATTTGAGAGAGAGAAAGAGAGAGAGAGAGAGAGAGAATGGGCATGGCAGGGCCTCCAGCCACTGCTAATGAACTCCAGATGTATGCACCCCCTTGTACATCTGGCCTACGTGGGTCCTAGATAATGAAATCGGGATCCTTTGGCTTTGCAGGCAAACACCTTAACCGCTAAGCCATCTCTCCAGCCCTCCACTGCCTTTTTCATTCTTGCCACTACCATGGCTTGAAGCCACATTGACTTTGCCTGGATCATGACAGGAACCTCTTATTTGGTCCAGCATCAACACTCCAAAGTGTTCTCTTCACAACTGCCAAACACATTCTTATCAAGACACAACCCCGACTGCATTTCTTCCAGGCTTAGAAGCCCACAGCAGCTCCACACAGTGCACAGGTAAAGTGCAGATGTCAACTGTGAATGCAATGTGTTTCCTGCATTTCCATTCTAGAAGAGTTCGTTAATAAGGAGAGAGAGTGCCATCAACCCTTGGATATTTACCATGGATCAAGCGTGTATTAATTCTGGTGCTTTGTTTCTCAACCTTTACTGCTTCTCTCTCCAACATAAGGAACAAGTAGCCCAGTGTTTCATCTCTTCCCATCCAGATTTTCATCAGTCTGAGTTCCCTCCTTTCCCTGACATGTTCTTTGAACCGGTCATCTACAAACTCACCAAACAGCTGCTGGTATGTGATCAAGCAGAGCAGCCTACGCGATTCTGACAGTCACCACCACCCCCGAGCCCACAATTGTGCACTGCCAAATATACTGTTGCCGATTTCCCAGCTATTTTTCACTTGTAGTATTCATGTACCATAAACATGACTTTCTTTCACAAATGCACACTTCAAGTGTACATGCCTTCAGAGGAATAATAGAAAGTCCTTATACACTACTTCTTACCAGAATAAACAGTATTAACTGAATCTTAATTTCTCAGTTACACATTCTAGCACAGGTTTAAGGGAAGGAACACACTAATGGGTCTTAAGAACCTATTCTGTGCCAAGTATCATCCTAACAATTGTGCATTTGGTAACTGACCTTCAGTTTAATAGCATATAAAATAATCTGCTAGTCTATATTTCAGAAGAAATAAGTCAATACAGCTTCACCTGAGGTAAACAATATAATAATACGAGAAAATGCAAGTATCATCCTTCACTCATGATCTATCTGTTCCACAAAGGCCACTCCTGCCAAATTTGGCATGCATCACCACTGTGTTTTCTTACATGGAAATATATATACATAAATGTAAATACTTTCTATAAGTTGAGTCATACCACATTTTTCTATGATTCTTTTCTAACAATGGATCTTGGAGAGCTTCCCATAGCAGAACATGGGCATCTATGCCATTCAGTTTCATCAGCATGACAGTCTACTCAATGGATATACCAAAATTGGCTTACCAATGAACATGAGTTTATTTCAAATTTCCACTCCAACGTACATACTGTAATTAAAGAATATTTATTGACTGATTTATTTGAGAGAGAGAGAAAGGCAGATAGAGAGAATGGGTATGCCAGGGCTCCAGCCACTGGAAATGAACTCAAGACACATGCGCCACCTTGCACATCTGGCTTATGTGGGTCTTGGGGAATCAAACCTGGGTCCTTAGGCTTCACAGACAAGTGCCTTAACCACTAAGCTATCTCTCCAATCCAATATGCCATAATTTAAGTACTTTTCTACTGATAGATTATTGCTAGTTTCTTCCTTATTAAAAAAGCACTGAGGGATGGAGAGATAGCTTGGTGGTTGAGTGCTTCCTTGTGAAGCCTAAGGAAATCAGGGCTCAATTTCCCAGTACCCACGTAGGCCAGATGCACAAGGTGGTACATGCATCTGGAGTTCATTTGCAGTGGCTGGAGGGCCTGGTGTGCCCATTCTCTCTCTCTCTTTCACTCTCTCTCTCTCCCTCTCTTTCTCTCTGTTGTTCTCAAATAAATAAAAATAAAAAAAATTTTAAAAGTACTGAAATAAAAATCATCCCTCTCTCTCTGTCTATATATATATATATATATACATATATATAATATATATATACATATATATACACATATATATAATATGTGTGTGTGTGTGTGTGTGTGTGTGTAATCATTCTAAATGATTGAAAATTTGTTGTTTTCTAGAAATGGGTTAAGAGTCATATACTTATATACATATATAGAGAGAAATGGTACTAAAATAAAGTATAAAAATTAATAAAACCTACTCTCAATAACAGTTTAAAAAGTACTCATTGGTCTACATTACTTGATAGTATCAGATATTTTAGTATCTTATTTTTTTTGCTTATTCTATGCAAAGGAATCCCATTTAAAAATGAATTTCAGGGTGCCTGGCTAGTTCAGTCGGTATAGCCTGAGACTCTTAAAAATGAATTTCTTTGATCCACAGTGAAGTTGAATTTTTCTGCAATTTTGTTGTCCCATAAAATTTCTTCTCTAAATTAATTCCATATTAATTCCATTATTCTTTCATCTATGTGTTTGTTTGGAGGTACGTTATAGATATTTGTTTTAACAAACATGTCATAAATTCAATGTCTGCTGTTTATGTAACACATATCTTTCTTTGTACTGTCATGCATGTTTAATTGTGCTCATGATGGCTTTTTAAACGTTCAATATTATGAGGCTTCAGAAAGCCTGCTTCCTTTGGTGCCTTGTGAAACTGTTCAGCTTTGTTTCAGCATGTTAACTTGTTACCTCTTGTGGAATTTATATACATACACACACACACACACACATATAAAATAAGCCATTGGCCTATATATTTTTTTTTTCCTAGCTAAATGTTATTACCTCTATTTTGCAGATGACAAAACTAAAACTCAGAATAGTTAAGGAAGCAGTAAAGAATGACTTAACAAGGCTTATAAACCTAATGATATTTTCTACCAGGCCAAGACACCTCTCATGATACATCCCACATTAACACATTATTATGCTCAGTACAAACAGTAAAAATGTCACTCACATCAGCTGCATGGCTTCAGCGGCATGAAGTGTCTTGGCACTGCTGATCACATATAGATATACCTGCCAAGACCTGCTCTGCATTTGCCCAGAGATAGAATCACAAAGTCCAGGAATAGAATGCCATTATTATTCAGCCCCAACTAGCTGCTACCATGAAAATGAGAATGTCTCAAATAGACACGTACTCAAATGACAGTTTTATGCTCTCTTCACTGATCTGGAGCCTGGCTGACAATAACTATAGAAGAAGGGTTCACAGGCTACCCAAGACCAGAAGGTGAACTATTCTGGCTCTAGCTTCAACCAGCATTCCCTCGCAATGCCTTTCCTGCTCCAAACTATGTGTAGAGGCTGCATTGGCATGCATTTATCACTCCTACCCAGTGGGGCCCTAAGTGCATACTTTGGGGAGTCTTTCCATTTATAATAAATTTCTTTGTGAACCAAGTCCTGCAAAAAGGTTGATGGCCACCTTGTTTGTATTACAGGTGATTCCCCAGGGTTGGACCCCTGGCTCACATTGGTCCAATCAGATTCTCTCTGTCTCAGAGTTTGTAGTTGGGAATGAGGGAGTCATGTCTCATCACAAGGCTCAAACTGTGTAAACTCAGGAGCTATGGCTGCTCATTTGCTGCCTCATGTTCTGGGGCACAGAGAAATAATTTGCAGGGAAAAAGATGGAAAAAGGATATATGCACAAAGAAGTAGAGACAAAAGCTAGTGACAGAATATCATTTAGGTTTCTAGTGAGATCATTTTGGAGATCATATATTCATTAGGCATGGTGTACCTAATATATGCCAGATTTTATTTTACATGACCTAGGACTATAAAAAGCTACTGCATTCTTAAAATAAATTCTCCATTTTTTTTTGCTTAAGCTAACTGGTAAGCTTTCTATTTTTTACAATCAGAGACAATGGCTATCATTGGGACACAGACACAAGAATTCTCATCTGTGGGATGTCTTATCATTTTAGTTTCTTTAAAATTTATTTCTTTATTTGCAAGCAGAGAGAGGGAAAATAAGAAAGATAGAAAGAGAGTGAGAATGAGAATGTGTGTGTGGGGGATACCAGGACCTATTGCCACTGAGAACGAACTCCAGATGCATGTGCCATTTTGTGTGCCTGGCTTTATGAGGGCACTGAGGATCTGAAGCTGGGCTTTCAGGCCTTGCATGCAAGTGCCTTTAACCACTGAACCATTTCTCCAGCCCCATCTTAACGTTTTTATTTGTTCCAAATGTCAGTCCCATTTTATAGGTGCTCACTCAACCTATGCTACCTGTGTCACTTATCTTATCTATCTCCCCTGAAGGTGACTCCAACTTCTGCCAGGGTAGTGGTTTCAACTGTCATGCTATGCCACAAGTCCCCAATGTACTGTGACCAGTGATGAGGTCTGTCATTAGTAATTTTTAATTATAATAAAATACTAAACAGGGCTAGCATTTTATGATTGTTTTTTTTTTTTTTCCTGAGCAGATTCAAGGTCATCTGAAATAATGTCAGTCTCATCTGAATTTACATAGGCTTTTATTGGGAGAGAAATCTGATATAGCCAGAATGCAGGGGATTGCACACAATCTTGCATGTGTGCATAGGTCTGTAATAGCTACGTGAAAAATCCTCCTTACGTTTTATCAAGGAAGATGGAACTTAAGGGAGCTCAGAGACTGTCATAGATCCTAAGTACACCACTAACAAACTGTTGTTGCTGGTGCTGTGGGTGTTACAGAAAAGAACCTTTCTTTGGCCCACACCACTGCAACTGGTGTTTGCATGCTCCAGCCTCTGAAAAGTTTCATCTCAAGGTGGGACAGATGGGATAAAGCAAACGAATAGGTCAAACGAAGATGAGGAAAGTGCTATAAACATGTAACTTTGGGGCTTTATTCCTCTCTGATGGGAAACATGCCTCTGTGAGGCCATAGGATCCTGGTGGGACAGTGATGCATCCACGGGTGGGCATGTGACTTGAGCAGGTCCAATCATGACCCACTGCTTAGATGAAGTACAAGATTTTATTTAATATCAGCTAGCAAAAGTGTTTAAGTCTAGAGCTACAAAGACTTCCTTTTCCCCAAGAAGGAAGATAAAACTGAGCAACTCCCTATAGGATCATGTCTAGCGACTATATGTGTGCCATTCACTAGATCGTTATGATCCTGGAAGTATACAATATTACAAGCCAACTTTTCTGACAGCACTAGGACTCTGAGTTTAAGTGTTTGTCTAAGGAACACAGTCACCCAAGAGGGGAACAGAGGCGTCAATCCATGCCTTTCTGAAAGCTCTCAAGTTGACCCTTTTCCCAGAAGGTGCAAAATGATTTATATGAGTTTTTGACCAATCGGACACTGTCTCTGTGTGAGACCTTAGCCAAATCTTTGGGCATTGACTAACTTCACAAACATTTTTTTTTTTTCTTTTAAGGACATTCTGTTTATTTATTTGAGAGCAACAGACAGACAGAGAGAGAAAGAAGCAGAGAGATAGAGAGAGAATGGGCACGCCAGGGCCTCCAGCCACTGCAAACGAACTCCAGATGCAGGGCTTACATGGGTACTGGGGAATTGAGGCTTGAACCAGGGTCCTTAGGCTTCACAGGCAAGCGTCGTTTAATTGCTAAGCCATCTCTCCTGCCCTAAATGTCACAAACATTTAATAATCATTTCTGTGTAGACACTAGTCACCTTCACAACATACTACAATAACTTCAGTGCAAAATATTACCAATGCATGGTTTAGTGATAATCTAACCAGAGACCGGTTAGATCTAAGGGTGGCATGACCTAAGAGGAAGCAGAAACCAGAAGTAATCCCTTCCTCTGTTTGGCTTCGGTTAAGGAAAGCCTTCTATAGACGCTTTCAGTAAAAGGTTTTGAAGGACAGACAGTAGAGCCAATAGCAGTAGCCTGGGAGAGGCGCATATCTCACAGAGGTAAGTGCTTCCAGGGTAAGAGTCATACTTTTCCTAAGCAGGCAAATGACAAGGGCTTCTGAGAGTTTGGGTTTTCTTGTTTTGTTTTTCGAGGTGGGGTCTCACTCTAGCTCAGGCTGACCTGGAATTCACTGTGCAGTCTCAGGGTGGCCTCGAACTCATGGCGATCCTCCTACCTCTGCCTCCCTAGTGCTGGCATTAAAGGCGTGCACCACCACGCCCAGGAAGTTTGGGTTTTCTAAGCACATGACCTTTGAAATGAAGAGGAATATGAGGCAAAGAGGATAGAGAGTTGCTCTTGTATTTATTTCACTCTAGGCTATGTGTCTTTAAAAAAGCATACTGTGACTAAAGTACTTGCTGCACATTACAGAGAGCAGAGAAAGAACAGCATGACATAGCAACCAAAGGATGTGAGCTGAAAGGTCTAGATCCCTCCTTCCCCTTCATTCTTTGCTAACTTAAGAGAAACGTCAGTCAGTCGCTCTCCTCCACCTGCATCGTGTTTTCCTCAACACATCCTCCTACTCGACCCCTCAGAATTCTACGTACTGCTAATTTTCAAAACATTCAGGCACAAGGACAAGCAAAGGAGCAAGATTTATCGAGAATATTCTAAGTGGCAGGCCTGATGATAGATGCTTTCTCACATGGAAAGAAGAAACGAAGAAACCAAATAGGAAAAGGCTAATAAATGTAAAAGCAACAGCAGATGTATGAACTGTTTGCAACTTGCTTCATGTGAACTGCAACAGAACTATCTAGGACAACTGATAAAATGCAGATTTATATGGCTTCAGCCATATAAATCAGTGGACCATACAAATCTATCTGTGTGAGCATATGTGTATACATATGCATACTATGAATTTGCATACATATAAATATTTTAAATAAGGAGCCCAGGTGATCTGTCACTCGGGCATTTGTGTTTACAACATTTGACTGCTGAATCAGGATTACCAGCCACTTCTACACCTCATATTCATGGTTCAAAGTGGAGGAAAGAAGAAAGATACCATACGTCAATGTACCCTGATGTACCCAAGAAAGGAAAAACAACATAACACTGCAAATTAAATGATATGTGTAGTGTTTTAACCCCAACGTCCCCCATAAACTCATGTGTTCTGAATGTTTGAACCCCAGATGGTGGCAATTTGGGAGGTGCTGTTGGGGGCAGGTTTAAGGGTGTTACAGCCAGCTCCCCCTTCCAAAGCTGAGCTCACTCTCATGCTGCTGGTTTTCACCCTCTGTGGTGGAGGTCATTCCAGCCTCCGCTCAAGCCATGCTTTCTCCTGCTATCAGGGAGCTAGCTTCCCCTTGAGACCCACAATGACTTTCCTCCCATCAGCTGCTTTTGGCCGGGGGCTTTATCCCAGCAACAAGAAGGTGACTGCAATGACATGCGAGTCTTCACAGCCTCCTCCTTACTGAGGGTCAGAAATCCCCAAAGAGGAGTCTGGTTTTTCCCTATCTTTTTTTCCCCTAAAGGAGTTCTCTTCTCCTAGAAACCAGACAGAGAGATGTGACTAAGACTGCAAGATGCCTAGACCACAGGCATCACCCCACCCCCCACCCCCAGGGCATCCAAGGAAGCACCATTCCTAAAAGAAACCATAGTCTGAGTCACCATGGGGATCACCTACTCTGCTCGGGACTCCTCCCAGCTGGGGAGTTTTCTTTTCTTTCTCAAACGACCCATTTCTGGGGACCTCTCCTGGTGTACAGGAGTTCTGCCTACTTTCTTTCTCTTAAGCTGTATAATAAAGAGTTATGAAGCCTCGCCCTCTGATTGGTGGATCTCATTCATCAAATTCAGGAGACAAGAATCGGGAGGCCACTGACTCAGTGGAAGACTTATGTGTCCTTGAGTGTCTGACAAAGTAACTCCTGAGTTAAGAGGCCAACTAAGAGCAGAGAATGGACTTAATGCTCTCAAGTTCCGGTATCACCCTAAGGGCCTGAAATGAGCCCAGGATTATCTGGGTGGATGGGGGCTCCTGGAGCCACTGAAGTTAGGCTGAAATATGAACGATAATGAGTAGTGGAATTTTCAAAGCAAAGTGGAGTGGGGAGTTTCCCATAAAGTCCAGTCCTGATGAGGAAAGAAGGGCTATGCAGTTTTCTCTCCACCACAGAGCACTGAATTCATGGTTCCTGGAAGCCCAGTTGAATTCTACCTTTAGACAACCCCCAACCCCAGCTCCTAGTGCATCCAGATGAGGGCCTGCAGGGAGAGAAGCAAACCTGGTTCTTCTCTGTTTTCAGGCAAACGGATGAGCTGATCTCCTTGCATGGCAGGAGATAAGGAACATTCAATCAGCCCTACAAAATACTATAAATGTGAATGTGTAACCTCTCTTAATTACCACTAGGTATTTCCACAGAAGAAGTTTTGTTTGTTTGTTTGTTTCTTAAGTAGGCAGACAAAATTACCATGTTGAATTCCTCCCTAGCAAGGCCTTCTGTACCTCCCCAAGTCACATCCCTCCTTATAGGCAGCTCTACTTGCAACATTGGAGAAGCTGTATGATTCAAGTTGATGTCAGCCCTAGTGATCTGCATCATGGGGAGGGGCAGAAGGAACTCAACAGGAATCCAGCCTGGTGAGTTCTTGGCGCCTGGAACCAAACAGAAGGCCACATTGGTTCACTTGACAGCAGACTCACAGCAAACACAAAAACAAACCCAGCCACTTAATTACAGACACAAAGTCATTCCTCATCCAGGATCACTGAAAACCAACTTTCTTGCCTTTCCCTTTTGTAAAAGAAAAAAAAAAAAAAAAACGACAAAAGCTATATTGGAAAAGAATATTCATAGGCCATTAAGCTTTTAGCATGGGATTCCTTCAAGAGTAAGAAAGGAAAGCCCCAAGCCAGGTTACGGAGTTATGCAGAGTTGGTATACACACACCCCAGATGCCAATCCATGAATGCAGAAACATCTGCTCCAGCTTATCACCCGGAACCCGAGGCCGAGCTAAACAGCAGCAGCAGCAGCACCACAGGTACTGCCTTCAAAACATGTAAAACACCCAGAGTTTATGCTGATGCCTTGTTCACTGTACCCAGATGCCCATCCCCAATTAATTCACCAGGTCAAGAAGGATTTCAGCGAGCCTTTTCCTGGTGTCCCCACAGCAGAGCCAGTCTCTCCCTGCATGTTATCCCAAGCCTGATCTATAATACACCTATTATGACAGGTACGATACAGAGTTGTAATTAATCATCTGCGCCTCTCGTGCTCCACTCGGAGCATAAGCTTCCAAGGAACAAGTTCATATCACATTCACTCAGGGGTCTTACACCTGGCCCAGTACTCAGCCCATGGTTTAATGCAAACAGGTGGAGCAGACATGCAGAGCCCCAAGCTTCCACTTTAATGTTTTAGCTTTGTCAGCTGGGACAGATATGAGAAAGAGATAAGATCTTTCAAGCGTCCTAAACTATTATTGCAAATCTCTTAAGATACTTGAATATATGCACTTATATTTTTTCAAAAAAAAAAAAACCTGGAAGAAAATAAATAAAAAAGAGTTCAGCTGGGGTAATAAACACATTATTCTTTCTCCTTCCTCAGTTGCCCCAAAACTTGCAATATGGCTGTAGTGACTTTACTTTACTTTGAAAAAAGTAAAAAAGTCCATGACAAATGATGGATAATTTCATGTGTCAGTTTGACTAGCATATGGTATCTTATTGTTTGGCTAAACACTAGCGTCGTTATTAATGTGAATGAACTTTTCTTACAAAACCTTCACAACCAGTAGGCAGGTTATCTTCATAGTGTGGGTGGGCCTTATCCAATTAGCCAAAGGATTAAAATGCAAAGACCCAAAGAAGAAATTCTGCCTCAGGACTTCAAAATAAAAAGCCCAACTTTCCATCCAATAGGACTGCCCTGTGGATTTCATACTTGCCAGTCTCTACAGTCATATGAACCAATGAATCAGTCCCTCCATACATAGAGAACAGATCTAAGTTATTTTGTTGTTTGTTGTTTGTTTTTATTTTTCAAGGTAGGGTCTCACTTTTGCCTAGGCTGACCTGGAATTCACTATGTAGTCTCTGGGTGCCCTTGAAGTCAGTGGATACTCCCAAGTGCTGGGACTAAAGGCATGCGCCAAGTTTTGATATCCTGTTTCTCTGAAGACCCACAACTAATAGATGGTACTTTTCCATATCCTATGACATTCATGGAAGGAGATCCACATCTAAAGATAACCAATTACAGATTTGGAGATAAAAATTATAAATCAACAACTACAAAAGAACTAACATTCATCTGCTGTTTGTTAACACATCGTTAACACAACAAATGTGTGAATAAAACAGACAGACACACACACACACAGAAGGTATCTCCCCAAATCAATTCATTACAAATGAGTTTCCCTGAACACTTCTTCAGGGCGCATACTAAAGAACTGCTTTCCTGATGTTGTTTGTTTTGATTTGTATTCTTTGTTTTGTTTGTTTAAACCACTAAGAAAACAACGAAAATACTTCCACCCAAGGTTCACAGTCAGCTCATGGTATTTTTCTTCCTTCTTGAGAGGGTGTCACAGAAAACATGCTAAATTCACTTCCCTGAGACAGCAGTATTCCTCCCTCACCTTGCCCCATTATGGAGCCAGCAGGATTTATTCTAGTGCCATCTACACTACGAATATGATAAAACACGCTTGCTTCCCTCATCAGAGACGCTGCACACAAAGCCTTTTTTTAATGAGCCAAACCACTGTGACAACTAAATCAACATTCAAAATATTAATATCTTAAAATTTAAATAAAAGTTTTTCCTTTCAAAATCAGCACATCATATAGCACCCTATTTCCATTAACCAACTAACTAGTTGCGTACGTAAGTACGGAGCAGTGCCTGGCTCTGCTGCATGCTTGTCATGACACTTCTATCCAGAAAAACATACCGCAGCCAAGTTTTTGACACACACCAGATAAGGAGGGATACAGCCCCTTTCTCACTACAACATGAAATCCAGGCACCACTGGATCCTTAAGCACTGTGTCAGTTCACTATTTAGTATTTAATTTACTTAGTATTCAGTATTTAGTAGTAAAGTGAGGTTTCTCATGACATTTTAAGTTTATTTATTTCTGATTTATTTATTTGAGAGAGTCAGAGAGAGAGAGAGAGAGAGAGAGAGAGAGAGAGAGAATGGGTATGCCAGGGGCTCCAGCCACTGCAAATGAACGTCATACACATGTCCCACCTTGTACATCTGGCTTACGTGAGTCCTGGGGAATCAAACCTGGGTCCCCTGGCTTTTGGAGGCAAATGCCTTAACCACTAAGCCTTCCCTCCAGCCCTCTCATGACATTTTAGACAAAGCTACCAGTCTATAGTGACTTCCAATGAGTGTCGCTACCATCAGTGATATTCCACTGAACTGGTTCATGCAAAAGAGAAAAAGAATCATATCCTGAGTCTGGGGAAGAGAAAATGTCAGGGAAATATACTTTCAGATAAAGCATTCAGCAAAAGACACAGAATTCAGAGCTGGGGAAATGGCTTAGCGGTTAAGGCGCTTGCCTGTGAAGCTTAGGAGCTCATGTTCGAATCTCCAGGTCCAGGCCAGATGCACAGTGACACAAACATGCAATGTCGCACAAGGCGGCACAAACATCTGGAGTTCATTTGCAGCGGCTAAAGGCCCTGATGTGTGCGTGCTCTCTCTCTCTACCTCTTTCTCTCTCAAAATAAAATAATAAACACACATACACAAAGACACAGAATTTAGATCTGGGGTTCCCTCTCTTATGCCTCATCTGTATCCCCACTTTCCAAACATAGGCCACAGACATCTATCTTTTAAACATGCTACAGATTTAAATGGAAAACAAATTCCTTTTGGAGCATGATTTTTTTAAAAAAAAATGTATTTTCAAGGACCTAACATTGATTCTTATATATTTTAGAACTCTAGACTCTAATGTTCTAGAATTGCTGATAAGGCCATGATGAATTGAAGGGAAAGTATCAGGATGCCATGTGGTATTCTTCAAGACTCACACAGTGGAACAGACCAAGACCCTCTCATCTACATACCTCACAGGTCACCAGTTGGTCCAACTTGGGCCAAAGTACTTTTGGCTCTCAACAAAGAATTGGACTCAAAGATTGTTTGAATTTCAATCATCGATATTATTTCTAATGTTTCATTCAGAATCTACTAAGTATAGAATGAGACTCGACCTCAAAAAACAAACAAACAAAAAAAGGTGCTAATGGCTAGAATAACGAAGACAGAATTTGCCGTCAAGAGCACATATCTGAGTGACAAACAGATGGAGGCCCAGTTTCTCACAATGAAAAAGTGTCAAAAACAGATGAGCAAGCAGGAGCGCAGGACATTTAGGAAGGTTCATTTGGATTGGGATGGGACACCAGGTTTTTATTCTTAGGCTTACACATGTATCACAAACACCTATGTATGCATCACAAGTAATGACCTTGATTCACATCATACAGACTATCTTGAGAGAATGTCCTTGATTTTATGGCCTGTAATTTTAGGTATGTTTGCTAGAAAGGTATCTGGCTATGGTAAACAGAGCATGGGGGCCTGTGGTTAGGATTTAACTTATTGTAGCTAATTTGAGGTAGGGGTAGCTGCATCCCTTAACTTATCAGCATATATGTATATTTGACTTTGCCATCAGGAACATTCTTGATTCAAGGTGCTTTCACATGTCAATTGTGCTGTCAGCACATTTAGACATGACAGTTGTCTCCAACATATACCACTTTGGAAATTTTGCTCTAAAATTTCAAATTAAAAGATGGCATGATGTAAGTATTATTTTTAGAATAATAAGAAAAATGCAAACATGTGAGTGTAATAGTGGCATGTCTTCTCTGGGGGAAACCAACTGGTCTTTAATTGGACTGAAGGCCCACTCTATGAGAGGGAATACATGCCTGGTACTGAAAACCTAATAAAAAGCCTATGGCAGGGGAGGTCATGAGCCTTAGGGATATAAAGCCTGTTCTTGTCTGGATAAATGCATATATGACTCTCACCAAATTGCCCTGGGAGCACTACACTTAATGTTCATACTAATATATTAATGCTACTCTCACTTCTGGTTAGAGAAGCTTCTCTTTTCAGATGGCAATGACCGCTGGGATGACCCAAAAGGCAACATAGTGCTGAGAAGAAGGGATGGAGGAGTGTCCAGCACTGAAACATCTCACACACTCCAAGGCTCAGGGTCCATTACGGAAGAGGTTGGCTGAAAGAATGTAAGAGCCAAAGGAAGGGTAACACTCCTTACATACAACTGTCCTGACAGAATTTGGCCTCAATATCCAAGACCTCGCAGTGCCTAGCAATACCCACACAAGACCCTCATCATAGGAGAAAAAGATGACATCAAATTAAAGGAGAGACTAATGGAGAGGGAGGGGATATGACAGAGAGCAGAATTGTGAAAGAGAAAGTGGTGGAGGGGAGGGAAGGGGAGGGAAATACCATGGTTTGTTGTCTGTAAGTATAGAAGTTGTCAATTAAAAATATACATATATTAAAAAAGAAAAATACAAACATGAAATAGCTAATAAGTATCACAAACACAAAAAACATCAAAAAATAAGTTTTTGCTAACTGACTGACATCTATCTGAGTTTTGCCCACATATTTTGACGTTTTTGTGCAAACTACATGTCTTCCTACAACAATGATATTGTAATTTTTCCATAACAAGATGAGACAATTCAATCTTTAGTGTACTTTACCAGAATTTCTTGGTTATTAACATTGAGATTTATATTGTTATTTCTTACTTATACTCCCTGTTTATACTAACATATTTTTAACTCTAAAGCAGAAATAATGCTGCAATGTTAAATAATATATAAATGATTATTCTATATTATTTGTATGTTATATATTATGTTTAAGTTTATAGATTATGTAAGTATATATATATATTTCTATTACATAATATAGAAATAATACCATTTCTGTAGCCAGAAAAAAATAAGAATGTTTTGTATTATGTATACTATATTACTGTCTGCTCCAGACACTTTTGTGACTTGGTATCTATGAAAACTAAGTTCTAAACTTTCCATGTCTAAAAATTGGAAGAATTTACCCAAAGCTAACTCCTGCTTCATCGTACCACAAAGCTTGAGCTTCTTCCACACAATACATGCCTCTAGTGCCAAATGCCACTGTCTCATGACTGAATGCCCAGCATGGCAGGAGGCTAACCACTCCTACACTGAGCGAGATAGTAATAGCCTATCCACATGGAAGTAAGTTAACATGATATATATCTCCTTGTAATGACATAAATTCATCTCACAAGACCCAAACAGATGTGATTTCACCTCTGTTCCTCCCGAGCTGAATTCTTCAAGTATCTGTGGATCTTTTGATAGTAACTGACTTAATGAACGGTGGACGGTGGAGTTCAGAGTAGAGAAGACACCTGACTGACTATGGATGAAGCACTATCATCTTGAAACTTCCACAAACTTTACGAAAATATGTGATCACATACATTCGTTGGGAAGCCTTTTCCCATACTGAACAAATGAAATATCCTAAAGCTTATTTGTGTCCCTATAGCTTTACGGTATATTAGACTCTGTTTAGCTATAAGAGTACATAGGAATTTACCAAAAAAAAAAAAAAGTTCAGATTTCAGAATCTTAGTTGTCAGCTCATAGTTTATGATGCACTTTTAGTATGACATGAGTGTTTCTTGAGATTTTATTGTTATGTGTTGTATATTATTATTTTTATGTTATGAGGTGGTTTGTGTGGGGGGGACTGTATGCATGTCGTGTGCTAATGTGGCACCCTTTCATGTGCATGGGGAGGCCCGTGAGGAACACCAGTCCTGCATTGCTCATGTGCTTGTTTCCTTGAGATGACGTTTCTTACTGATTCTGGATCTTGCAATTCTGATGAGCTCTAGCGATTCCCTGGTCTCTACTCCACACAGGACTGGGGTTGCTGATATGTATGGCCATGCTCAGTTACTTACGTGGGTGCTGGAATATCAAAGTGATGTGGTCTCAGGTCCTCTTAGGCCCCCATGCTGTCACAAAAAGCACTCTGAACCATCTTTCCAACCCCAAGAGATTTTAGTTTTCATTTGTGTTTAAAATAAAAATGAATTATGAGCTGGGGCCACTCTTCCTCGTGGAAGAGCACATAGATGTTTACAAAATTAGTTAAACATGAGATTTACTCTGTAGATCTTACTTAATCCTAGCTTGTGTAATGACTAAGTATGACATATGGGGCATTCTATAAGAATTGCACAACATACACATGAAGAAAAGGAGAGGAGAGAGAGGGTGTTTGGAATTCTAGCACATATTGGTAGAGCAGTTATCACGGGCCACATGCTGCTCCGAGCAAATGTGGTATATATCATGGTGTCCAGTTCTGGCAGGATTACACGTGACATGAACTGAAAGTCACCCTACCACAAATCTCAGGAAACACTCGATAAAATATAGCACACATCTAATAAAAGCGTGGCGCTCTGCATCAGGAAGTGAAGCAAGTCTTCAGGTGCTAACAGTACAGGGAGGTGGGAGGGATCAGCAAGGTGAGTGGGTGAGATGGACCTGTAGTGGCCTTGCTAAAATGGACACTTGCATTTAATGCTAATTTGTTCCTAGAGATGGGTGCAGAATATAAGAACCCTTAAAAGGCTATGTTCTATTGAATTGTGTTTATGTTAACATCCAGACATGCATAAAAGGTAAAGTATCTGTCTACTAGTTCAGAAAAGAAAAAGTAAATTTCCTCATCATCTGGATTCTATGTGAGGGAAATTGTCTTCTCAGAATAATCTGATGTCATGTGATTACTCATCTCCATCTTGCCTTAATTTTGCCTATAAAGCATAAGAACAAATTTGTGTTCAGTTCACAAATACAGAAACCAAGCTTAAAAGACAAAGATCTAGCCGGGCGTGGTGGCGCACTCCTTTAATCCCAGCACTCGGGAGGCAGGTAGGAGGATCACTGTGATTTCCAGGCCACCCTGAGACTACATAGTGAATTCCAAGTCAGCCTGGATTAGAGTGAAACCCTGTCTCAAAAAAGCAGAAAAAAAAGACAAAGATCTGTAAAACTAATGTCAATCAATAATTTGGGTTGCAGCATATGTCAAAAGAAATATTCCTTTAAATTCATGAGATTAATGAGGAATAAACTTCACAGTCATTGAACATCACACATACTGGGTTTTCCTCCTTGATTTTTATGACAAAACCTTAGGAGTTCCTAAAGAAAACGTGCAGCTTTTCCTCTGCCATATTTTTTTGATAATGCCCTTTGATGATGGCTGCATCTGAAATGATCAAGGAGGATGCAGGAGAGAAGCCAGACCTGCCTGGAGAGAAGGACCGAGCTGACATCTACACAGAGACTGCCAAGGACGGGAACGGTAGGAAAAACAAACAAAAAACAAAACTCAGAAGGTAGAAAAGAGCTGATGATACTCTTGGAATCACTGTATTTGAGTTAAAAAAAAAAGAGAGAGAAAGAAAAAGAAGAGGTTATAATGATAGAGGTCACTCAAACATATGTTTACTTGGCATCATTTCACGGGAAGAGAAGCTGTAAGAAAAAGGACACAGCCGAAAGTCAGCCAAGTCCAGAGAATAGCAGATGAATTCAAGAGTGAGGAGACTGCGTCAAAAGGTTCGGGAGGGTTAATTCTTGGGTGTGGTGTGTGATTGCATGTGCATGTGTGTGCTGGTGGATGTGTGTGTGCATGTGTGCGCCCATGTGAAGGCCAGGGGACAACATTTGGTGGCATTCCTGAGGAATGCCATCTACCTCTTTGAGACAGGGTCTCTTAATGGAAAGTGCCAAATCAGACTAGATTGGCTATGATCACGTCAAACAGGCATCCTCCTGTTTCTCTATCTCCACAGCACTGGGATTAAAAACAACTACTTTTTCCAGATTTTTTGTTTGTTTGTTTGTTTGTTTCCTTTTACATAGGCTCTGGAGATCAAACTCAGGTCATCGTAATTGCAAGGCACACACTTTACCGACTGAGCTAACTCCCCAGCCCTGCTACTGTGGATTTTACTACCAGTGACGTAACTGCTTTTGTATGCTACCGTAGATGTATCAAATATCCTACTGGGAAAGAGTGAGGGGGATTGTTTACATGACCCTAAGGACCACTGTTAGCAGCAGTGGGAGATGCCAGCTCCACCACTGTGCCAGCCCCCGTTCCATTCTCAGCAGCCCCGTCTCCATCCACACCCACAGCAGGAACATATCAGCCTGCTTGGTCCCACTTCAGGATAAATGCTGAGAAACCCTTTAACACATGAAATAAGGCTCAAACATAGCTTGGTTTTTATCATATTAACTTCAGTTATTGAAAATAAACACAAGAAATGATGAACGAACAAAGAAAGCGTCTGCCCTATACAATTCCAGAATAAAGTGTCAAGTAAGGTGTTAATAAAAATGAATATATATATATATATACATACATACACATATATATATATATGTATATATATATGATTGTTAATTGCATTTCTATAAATCACTTGTAGGTTTTTGCCCTTCATTTTGCTTGTTTGTTCCTGAATATTTTCCCAAGTAAAAAGAGATTATTAGACTACATGATTCTTAATGTCTGTTGTGATTTTAATCATTCCTGTTCCTTGTATCACCTGGGACCTTCCATGAACACACAGAGTCCCTCCTTCCTGAGAAATGGCTGCAAAGCTCGGGGCTCTGAGGACAGCCATCTGCAACAAAATGGTGGAGCTGGCTGCAAGCTGCCTTGACTCACAGACAGGCAGTAATAAGCCCTGCTGTAAATAACTAAACTCCAGATGTTGCCGATAAATATTAGGAAAGTGAGCCCAAGAGGAAAAGGGGGTCATTCAAGGAGAAGCACTTGTGTCTTAGAAAGTTGACATGTAAATACTAAGCAAGCAATGAATGCCAGAATAGCATTCAGGAGGGAAAAATAGGTCTGCCTCCCCAAAACAAAATAATTACTTAAGGGCTGCAGAGATGGCTTAGTGGTTAAGGGACTTCCAGGCAAAGACAAAGGACCCAGGTTCAATTCCCCAGGACCCACATAAGCCAAATACACAAGGTGGCACATGTGTCTGGAGTTCATTTGCAATGGCTGGATGCCCTGGCAAACCCATTCTCTCTCTGCATCTTTCTCTCTCTCAAATACATAAAAATAAAATGTAAAAAAAAAAAATTCCCTCGGGAGGCAGAGATAGGAGGATTGCTGTGAGTTCGAGGCCACCCTGAGACGCCATAGTGAATTCCAGGTCAGCCTGGGCTAGAGTGAGACCCTACCTCGAAAAAAAAAAAAAAAATTCCTTAAGCAGATTAAGCCCTGTGCCCACTTTCCCAACACACACACACACACACACACACACACACACACCCCAACACACCACACATCAAACACCTTCATCTCTGACTCTTAAGCCCCATGATTAACACCTGTTACAGGTGCTGAGCACTGGGTGATACGTGACATGGAGAACACACGTGCCACATGACAGGAAATCACAGCATCAGAAGGAGGTAGAAGCAGCAGTTTATTGCTGTCAATTATGCATAAACACCAAATGGGGGACCAGGGGAATATCTGCTACTAAAGGCTTGGCATTGGTAACAACTGCTGGGCCCCAGAAGAGAAAAACTGTAAAACCTACAAATGGAAATTTACTTTGAATCTCCATGGTGGTTTTTTATTTTATTTTATTTTATTATTTTTTATTTTTATTTTGGAGAGACAGAGATTGACAGAGAGAGATAGAGAGAGAAAATTGGCATACCAGGGCTTCAGCCACTGAAATCAAATGCCAGATGCTTGCACTACCTAGTGGTTGTGTGCGACCTTGCACTTGCCTCACCTTTGTGTGTCTGGCTAATGTGGGATCTGGAGAGTCTAACATGGGTCCTTAGGCTTCACCAGCAAGGGCCTTAACTGCGAAGCCATCTCTCTAGCCCTCCATGGTGTTTAAAAAAAGATTTTGGGATCAATACTGCCATTAGAGTATTAGCTAAACATACCCATCTTAGGCAGGGGGGTGGTGATTGGCCTGAACTGCAGGATTCCTGTGACAGTAACTTATTCTTTATGAACACAAAGCACAGCATTCTTCCCAGATGCCATTAGGATTGATCTAGTCGGGCTAAGCTAGGTACTGCAATAACACACATCCCTCAGGATCTATGACATGCTTAACGATACTGGTTTTTTTCCAGTTTGTGCAAAGAATGCTCTAAGTCAGCTCCTCGCCGGCTGTCTTCTGATGCAGAAACTCATGGTCAAAGACCTTTGACTTGGGATCTGACACCACTAAGGCACAGAATTTTGCTGCCTCAGCCTGTTAGTGCAGGGAATCACTTTCTCTCCCTAGCCGCTGTCTGGAACTAGTCATTCGGGAGACTCAGAGGAGAGAAGTGCATAGTGGTAAGTGCACATTTACTACAAAAGTAACTTCCCTGCACTCAATGAATAGACCTGAAAGCCCAAATTAGCATCAGCTGCTAATTACAGACAACCCTATTCTTCCTGTTGCCCAAGTACCCATGAACGTTGGTCTCATTTCACTAAATGGGCAAAGCAGTTACTCCTTGGTAAATGTAGATGGAGGGGTGGTCAAAATTAGGCCAAAAATAGACAGCTGAGAGGAACCACTGCTATCCAGATGATTTCACTCTGCTCTTTCCCCTCCAGACTGACAGCCCACCATGGTCGCAGAGCAAAGATAACAGTTGCAGAACAAGCAGCCACTGCAGAGCCAGGCACACGGAAGGGCTACTCCCTCTGAAAGGTAAGTACCAACAGAAAACCCTTGCTTCCACATACTTGATTACAGGGGCGTGTGCATGCACGCGCGCGCGCGCGCACACACACACACACACAGTGTGATGATATTAAGTCTAATCATTATTTTCTAGAAACCTGGATCAAAAGTTCACCAGTCAGCTTGACATCTTCTGTAGGGTGTAACTCAGAAATTGTAAAACTAACAGCATCATAATGAAATTCTGATTCCCTCCATTCTAAGATTTCCCTATTCCTGGTCTCTCTTGTCAGTTTTCCCCACATCAGTACTTCATGCCAGTGTTCAGCTAGCTATTCAAATCAGAAATTCAGGAGCTATCTCTAATCATTCCCTTTGCCTCATGGATTACATACCAGGCCTACGCCCAGAATAAATATCAAATTTGACCACTTCTCTCCATTTCAATTGACACCATCCTGTCCGTTTAAGACTCTTCCACCTCTTATCTGTATAATCTGGAATAGTTACATGCAAGTCTCACCACCTTTCTGTGTGTATGTATAGTGTGGTGTGTTTGTATATTCATGTTTGTGTGCAGATGCATCAGTGTGTGTGTGTGTGTGTGTGTGCGTGTGTGTGTGTGTATGTATGTAGGCAATAGGTCAATTATCAGGTGTCTTCTAGTCATTCACCTTTTTTTTTTTTTATTAGATTTTATTTATTTGCAAGCAGAGACAGAGAAAGATAGAGAGGAGATAGAATGGGCACACCAGGGCCTCTAGCCACTGCAAACGAACTTCAGATGCACACACCCCCTTTGTACATCTGGCTTATGTGGGTACTAGGGAATCGAACCTGAGTCTTTTGGCTTTGCAGGCAAACACCTTAACTGCCAAGCCATCTCTGCAGCCCCCATTCACCTTATTTTTTGAGACAGTTACTGAACTTGGAGCTTACCAATTTGGCTAGACCAGGTAGCCAGCAAGCCCCAGGGATATGCCTGTCTCTCTCTGCCTCCCCAGTGCTATGACCAGCTTTTTATGTGGGTGCTGGGGATTTAGACTCGGGTCCTTGTGCTTCTATATCAAACTCTTTACCAACTGAGCCATCTTCCAAGCCCCAGTCTCTACATTTCAATTTGTGTTTGCTTCTAATCAACTCTGAGTAGCAACTTTGTCTTTGAAAGCCCCTCCTCTTTGTAAATCCCTTCATTGATTTTTTCCATCACACTGAAGTTAAAACTCAGACCCAATCTTATGATCTCTTTATTATCGCCTAAGATACTGGAAAAACCTGTAATACTGCTCTTATTTCCATTCCTAACCAAAAATGCATGTTTTCTTACATTAACTGTATGCTAACCAAAAATGCATGCTTTCTTACATCAACGGTGGTTTGATTCAGGTGTCCCTCATAAAGTTAGGTGTTCTGAATGCTAGCTGATGGAGATTTGGAAATTAACACCTCCTGGAGGCAGTGTATTGTTGGGGATGGGCTTATAAGTGTTGTAGCCAGCTCCCCCTTGTTAGTGTTTGGCACACTCTCCTGTTCCTCTTGTCTACCTTATGTGGGCAGCGGGTGATGTCCACCCTCTGCTCATGCCATTTTTTTTCTCCTGCCATCGTGGAGCTTCCCCTCGAGCCTGTAAAACAAAATAAATCTCTTTTCCCCACAAGCTGCTCTTGGTTGGGTGATTTCTACCAGCAATGAGAACCTGACTGCAGCAGTAAAGTGGTACTGAGGAGTGCGGTTGCTGCTAGACACCTGACTTGTGGCTTTGGACTTTTGGAGCTGATTTTCAAGAGGAATGTGGAAGGATTTGAAACTTTGGTCTACGAGATGCCTTGCAGTGCTGTAAGTATAGCTTGATGGAGTATTCTGGTCAGAGTTGCAAGACCTGAATGCAGTAAGATCTATGGACTGTGAGGTTTGGCTTCTGAGGGTGAGAAAGAGCTTTACCTGGACTGGGCTAGCAGTTTGAGTGGGAAGCTTGCTGTTACGCCCGTGTCCTGAGAAGTTGTGCAGGGTAGCTTTGCATGGAAATGAACTGGTGTGAGCAGAGGAATATGTCACAGAAAAAAAAAATCTTTGGGTGAACTGCTGCCTGTTCAGCTACAATTGAGTGATCACAACTTTGAGATTGGGCCAGCTGACCTGTGCTAGGGCAATAGGAAGAATGTAGACTCTTTTGAAGGGGCTTGAGTACTCAAGGAGTGTCCTGTTCTTCAAAGTCTGCTTTATTCCCCCCTGGATTAAAAAATTGGCACCCTACCTGGTATTATATAAGAAATGCAGGAGAGAGAGGGTCATTGAATTTTCAATGTGATCTTGTGTTTTGGAAATGGCCATGGGCAGTGTGAATCAGGTTTGCTAGATGCCTGCATGGAAACCCCATGGGGCCATGACGATGAACTGTAGATTGCAGTGGAGACCCAGTGGAGATGCTGGGACCATGAGATGGCTGCTAAAGAAAGCTGTCAGCCCCAGATGAAGTTTTCTAGGACTATGAGCAACCTTGCTAGAGGAGAATTGGAATACCAGAGACTTGTTGCTGGTTAGAATTAACATCAGATTTGGAGATTTGTCATTGACTAGAGTTGTTGGACTTGGAGCTACAGAGTTTGATGTTTGCTCTATTTAACTCTTTTAATAGTTGAATATTTCTTTGCTATGCCCAATGCCATCTTTTGCAGTGTGAATGTTTATTCTGTGCTATTATGGGTTTGGGGGGAATTTTTTGGTATTATGGCTCAGTTAAAAGACCTTGGACTATGGGGATGTTTTAACATCATTAGAATTGATAAAAACTATGGGGACTTTTAAAGTTGGACTGAATGCATTGTATTTTATATCATGTATAGATATCAGTTTATGGGGGTCAGGGGTGGAATATGATGGTTTGCTTCAGGTGTTCCCCATAAACTTAGGTGTTCTGAATGCTAGGTTCCCAGCTGATAGAAATTTGGGAGTTAATGCCTTCTGGAGGCAGCGTATTGTTGGGGGTGGGTTTATGGCTGTTATAGCCAGATTCCCCTTACTGGTGTTTGGCACACACAGTCTTGTTCCTGTTGTCCACCTTATATGGACCAGGGGGTGATGTCCACCCTCTTCTCAGGCCATCATAGGGCTTTCCCTCAAGCCTGTAAGCCAAAATAAACCTCTTTTTCCCACATGCTTCTCTTGGTTGGGTGATTTCTACCAGCAATGCGAACCTGACTGCAACAAAGGTCTACATGTGGGCCGATCCAGGTCTATAGAATGTTCTTTCTTCTTTCCCTAGACCACGTACCTCCTTTTATCACTTAGGATTTACCACAGAAAACATCCTTCTAACCCCATTCTCTTATATCTTCACATCCTTATAATATTCCATCTTTATTTTTGCTCTTATTCTCTAGACTTCAGACAGTTTCCTTCCAAACACTTTAGAATCTGTACCAGAGCACGTGCATGAGACCTGATCTCTCAAACAGAAAAGAATCTACGAGAAGGCGGGAGAATCTTCTGTCTTGCCCAATACAGTGATATCAGGTAAAGGGCCTGTGTGGTGGCTTGGATGTGAATATGTCCCCGAGAGCCTGAAGTATTGTTGATTCAGCTTCTTGCTTAGTCTTCAGCAGGTGGAGCCCTGCTGGAGCAGGTGTGTCACTGGGGTGGATCTTGAGTCCAGCCCCTCTGGGTGTATTGACAGCAGCTTGCGCTCTGGCCGTTCATGTCTGCTAGCACTGACTTCTCTCTCTCTGCTGTGGATGCTGGAGTGAGCCACCTCCTTCTGCCACAATGAAGCTTCCCCTGGAACCTGTGAGCCTTTTCTTCCAAAGGCCGCTTCTGGTCTGATATTTGTCACAGCAATAAGAAGGTAACTGCAGCAGCCTGACATACACTCTTAAATGTAGAATATGTGTATTATGAGGGCTGGTAAGGGCTACTCTTACTAAGTAAGTGAAAGAGGGTTAGATACAGCATTTATATGATGTCAGTAGCTTGTACATCAAGGCCATAAACTAAACAACCCACAGAATCCCAGTGAGAATCAAAATGAGTGAAGAGGGCCAGGCGTGAGAGCGGAAGTCAAGCAGGAAGACGGTCCGCGGGGCAAGGACGGCTCCTGTACAGCCCCAGCCTGCACGGACTCAGGCTTCTCGTTTCTATGTCCTGCAGACTTTCAAGAAATGTAAAAGCTCTAGAGATTTTTGAGATTTCTACTGTTGAAGAACAACTATTTTAAACTCCCAGTCTGTGTGGGCAAACAAAGCAAACTGGAGGCCGCCAATTTGGATCCTTTGCTAATTCATGTGTCTGTACGAGTGCGTGTGCGTGGACGCGTAATTTCCCAATTCATGTTTCCAAAATATTTCCCGAGGATCACAGAGAGGATCTTAAAAATAACAATGATAGAAGCGTACAGGGCTAACTCTGCCAGATGTCTGTCTGAGCACTTGATTAAGTACAATGATCCTATCAAAAGCCCAGTGAGGCAGACAGCATCCCTCTCGTTGGACTCATGAACACACGGAGAGCCTGAGAAGCCACGAAGCTGGCCCCTGGTGATGCAGCTGGTAAGTGGGAGGGCAGAGTGGGGGTCGGACCCTTGGTGTTGAAGTCTTTACACTTTTTTGCTAGTTTATTTGAAACAAATCCCAATAGTGAGATGACATCTCCCTCAAACGTCCTGCTGCATAACAAATTTAAGCATTGATATTCCTCCTGTCTTCTGTTTCTTCCATATCTGACTTGTTACTGACAACATCTAAGAGATTCTTAACACCCAGACACGTGTAGGTTTTACCCCTGTTGTGTAGGGAAACACAAGAAAAAGCTGTACCAGATTCCAACCAAGACGAATTAGCTACATAATATGCAAGTCAGACATGTGAACAGACCTGAATATTTAGGAGATAAACTGTTGAATTCTATGAGGATAAAGAAGCAAGAGAGTTCAAAAATCTCCAGCTCTGCTTTGTCCATCGCTTTGGGTTTTGAAAGACTAAGTAATCAGATGCCATTTTAACTACATTCTTAGAAACATTGAACTCATCTACAACTACTGAACATTTGATTATATAGGTTATTTACATATCCAATTACTGTACCACTATCAATAACCCAAATAAGGGTGTCTTTTGCTTTTATTGTAGCTATATAAAAATTCCTTTTTGACTACAAGGAAACATTCTAGATTTAATTTAGGGAGCCAAACTTCCCAGTTTGTTTTATAAATTAGAAGTCTACCATTGAGCTGAAAATTAAATGTGTAATGATTATGACACGAATTCATTCCAACAAACAAATAGCTCAGTCCCTTTCAAATACTTCCCTGGTTGAGAGTCTTAGGGGATCTATTGCAGAATGAACAGTTTCCACTCTCACGGGTGATGACACCAGACAGCAATACACATAATAAGAAAATTATATACTGTGTTAGAAAGTGATAAAGGTATGTGGGAGGGGATAACAGGACACAGTCAGGGGTTTGGGGCCTTGGGAAAGAGACTTTTGCCATTAAATAAGGAGCCTGCCCTGGAGCAGAGATCTGCAGGAGAGAAGGGAGTGAACCTGTGTAGGCAGCACGCTGCTGGCTTGGAGGTGGGCAGATGCCTGGTGGAGCTGACAGTAGCCTGAGTATGGAGAAGTGCAATGGCATATGCCACTGATGACTAGTTAGAGGACAGAGCACACAGAGCTTGGAAGGTCCCTGGAGGACTTTGGCCTTTAATCTGAGGGAAATGGGGAGTGATCAGAGGATACTGAGCACAGGAGGACAAGATCTGACTTGCACATTAACGGGATCATTCTGGTTGTTGAACTGAAAATCAGACTTGACAGTAAAATTGTGAAATGCTGCATTAAGAGAGAGAAAACAGAATAGCGGGCTGGAGAGATGGCTCAGTGGTTAAGTGCTTGCTTGTGAAGCCTAAGGACCCCGGTTCGAGGCTCGATTCCCCAGGACCCACGTTAGCCAGATGCACAAGGGGGCACACATGTCTGGAGTTCACTTGCACTGGCTGTAGGCCCGGGCACGCCCATTCTCTCTCTCTCTCTCTATCTGCCTCTTTCTCTGTCTGTCGCTCTCAAGTGAATAAATAAAATAAATAAACAAACAGAATAGAAACAAAATCAAGCTAGTTTGTGACAATTATTTTTGTAAAAGCATCCCCAGGTTCATTCCAAAGCTATGGTTTGTGGGACTGTTTCAGTGAAATGGTATCGCAACATCAACCAACATGGCAAGTCCGTGACTCTGAGTCTCGTCTTTAATCACTATTAGAAAGGAAGGAAGCTTAATAGCACGGGGTGGGGGCAGGTCACCATGGGCAGTACTACTATGGTGGCAGAGCTTCACGAAAGTATGTTTTGCTCCTTCACTGACCCAGTTGAAAGAGAGCATATGTTTTAGTATCATAAATGTGCAATATAAAAACCACAGTAGCTGACAGCTCAGAGAAATTATCACCACTGCTCTATAATGCCAATTTTAAAACATCTTCTTGGTATAATGTTAATTATGTTGCAACAAATAGGGATTCTTATGAATATTTCAGATTTATTATTGTATGTCAGACATCTACTTTATGAAGATGGTCTTCAACTTCAGCCAAATAATGATGTAATGCTCAGGCCACTGGCATTTGGCTAAAATGCTCACACAGTATTATTTTGTCAAGGACTAAATGTTTATGCCTCCTAAAATTTATGTCGAAGCCTTAACTCCAAATTTGGGAGAAGCAATTAGGATTAGATGATGTGATGATTGGATTAAGATTTGTTTAAGAACAGATCTGAACCCACTCTCCATTAGCCATGTGAGGACACAGCTCAAAGACAGCCCAATACAAGCCAGGAGCAGCCTCACCAGAACAGATCAGCTGTCACCTCTAATGTGCACTTTCCAGCCTTCACAGTTATTAGAACGGACTGGCGACCGTTGATACCACCCATGCCATGCACTCTGTTACAGCAGCTTGAGCTGGCTAAGACTGTATAGTAAAAATAGTTACTGCAAAAGTAACATTTGGAAAAAAACTCATTCAGCCCTGGAACTATGGTTGTTGGTTTTCCTGGGTGCCTGGTGGTCTGATTTTCTAGGGAAAGTCAGGATTCCTAATCATTTAAAGGGAAGAATCAGGTGTCCATTTCTTTCAAGTACTGACTTGATTGGGAAGATGAGGGTAAAACTAGGGAAGCGAGAGAATTTTAACTGAAGACCCTCAAGAGCACTGTTCTGGCATCTGTCCTGAGGAGTAAAGAGATCCCAGGCTCGGCTGCAGAGGCTGGAGGTCCTTCATCTAAATGAAGATTGGAAGACCAGCCACACATTTTCACTGGGTACCTGCCTGGCCTGAAGGACAACCAAGACGCTTTGAGAATGAAGAGGAATGGAGTGGCTATGAAAGTGTTAGTTATGTGCCATGTAGATAATGTACCGTGTGTGTGTGTGTGTGTGTGTGTGTGTGTGTGTGTGTGTATTCCCCTTGATATAGCCAGCCACTATATAACCCAAGATTTATCTTCTGCTCATGAGAATCTAGAGATAATGAAATAACTGTGAAGCAAAAGAGAAGAAACCCCAGAGGCAAGAGGCTTCTGTGTTACATGAACTAACTTAATCATTTACTTATGAAAACCTAATCTTGAGTGCTAGAGAGTTTGGTCAATGGTTAAGTGCCCTTCCTGGCCAAGCATGAGGGCCCAAGGTGGGCCTGAGATCACCAGAATTCAACTCTTCAGAACCCATATAAGTAGCTGTGCATACCCACACTGATCTGTAACCCTAGTCCAATGAGGAGGGGAGACTGGGTAATTCCTGGGTCTCCCAAACAGCAATCTCTGAAATAAGTAAGAGACTCTATCCCAAGGGAAGAAAAGACAAAACAGACAAGTGAGTGATGGAGGGGGACAGTGGACTTTCTCTTCCAGCTGCTACAGGTGAGCTACGTGAGCCCACAGGGCACTGCATCAGTATACACACACACACACACACACACACACACACACAGAGCCCTAATCTTTTATGCTGGAAACAGCAGCAGACATTGACATTATAGCAGTGAGAAAGACAACTGCTCTCAAGGAATCTGAATTCTAGTGGAGATACAGAAAATAAGCAAGATGACTTCAGGCAGAGAGAAGGTCTACAGAGGACATCAAACTCAGTGGTGTTGGTGACAGTGACTGGGAGACTGCTATAGTTGGAGAGGTCAGCACAGGCCTCTAGAGACAAGTGGTGTTGGGACTGAGGCAAGAGGCAAAGTACAAAGAGATCAAGGGGAAGAACATTGCCACAGAAGGGGGAAGTATGTGCCAATAATCCTCCGAAAGAATTCCCTTACTGTATGGTGGAGATTTCAAACTATAGCCCCTCTCCCCTCTTCTGTGCTGAGCAGTGTTTTGCAAATACCTCAGATTCTAAACTGAAAAGAATGTAAACAACCTTGTCCTTATCATAACCCAGCACAACTATGTCACTGAGTCAGTCATTCTGGGTCAGTCATATATCTTACAAGACCAAACGGTGGGTAAAAACACCCCTGGACAAAGAGCATTCTGTCCTACATTTGTGTGGCCTTATCACTATGCTAAGGAATTTTCTGCTTGTGTCCCCAAATCATGTAATCTTAGAAACTTGTAACTCACCAATAGTGTAAAGAATTCAAGGTGATGGGAGACTGCCCGCCAGACTGCCTATAAACCTCTGATGTATCAGAGCTCAGTGCTCAGGGTCTGGTAGTCACTCCCCTGAGTTCATACTTGTTCTGCAGACTTTGTTTCTGATTCTCCACTATATCTCTGGTGCCGTCTCTGCGACTCTGATACCATACTAATTGTATTCAAGAAACTGAAAAGCAAGTATTCCAAAGTACAGATGACCAGAGTAAGGCCTGCTAGGAGGTGAGCAGAGCCCAAGTGTCTTAATTTATTATCATCATAACAAGTGTAGATTTTCACTTGGATCACTATGAGAAACCACTGAGGACAGAAAGCAGATGCATGGTAGCTTCCCAATTGTGACTGCCATGTGGGGACTGGATCCAAGGACACAAGAGTGTGGTGGGAACCAGATACAAGACTACTGATGTACACCATGTAGAACAGAAGGTGAGGTAAAACCAGGTGAAGGCCGCAAAGATAAAATGCACAAATTTCAGAAGCCAAGAATATGACTTGCTGATAACTACGCCACCTCTATAGGACAATACTGTCTATGCCATTTGCATTGTTCACATAATACTCTCTCTTTTTGGTCTCGTTGTTATTACAATATCTTACTCTTTCCCCATATATGTTAGATTCTCTTGTTACTGTTGCTGTGGAACAAACAATTTGATGCAGACAAGGTTGAGTTCTGCTCACAGCTTCACAGGTTTTCGCTCACCACCGAGGGAAGGATGAGGGATGGAGAAAACTGTCCACTTCGTGCAGATCCGAACCAGAGAGAGACAAAAAGAGGCAATGGACAAAATATCTTAATTATATTCCACCATGACCTACTTCCTCCAGCTATGCCTTACATCCTGAAGTTTCCAGAACCTCCAAAATTAGCACCACAAACTGGAGATAAACCCCCAACACATAAGTCTTTTGGGGGGACACTTTATATCCACACCATAACACCATTTTTAAATATTATTTTATTTTATTTATAGGAGAGAGAGAGAGAGAGAAAGAAAGAGGGACAGAGAAAGGAGAAAGAGAGAGAATGGGCATGCCAGGGCCTCTATCCACTGCAAACAAACTCTAGACATGTGCACCACTTTGTGCATCTGGCTTACATGGGTTCTGGGGGATCAAACCTGGGTCCTTAGGCTTCTCAGGCAAGCGCCTTAAAGACTAAACCATCTCTCCAGCCCTTATGTTTCTTGAAAATAATTTAAAGTATTTCTTCCTCCACATTTTCATCTTCACACCTAGTTCTCAGTATCATTGGATGTTCATCTGTCGAATGCCTCTGATCAGCTATTCTGAGGCCTAACTGAGATGACTCAGCACAATAAAGATATTCAGGTGTGTATCTAAGGACAAATATCATTTCTTATCTTAATGAATCACATCCACCTTGTCAAAAAAATCACATGGCAGATCAATATCCACCATGCATGCAAAGCTGTTTACTATCTGACCCTTTATATAAAAAGCTTGCAAACTTCTGCTCTAAATTGTCAATTGAGTTCAAATACCCTTTGTTCAATAGCCTAATTTAACAGTGGATATTAGGGAAATAAAACAAGGAATTACTAGGAAACCTTATTAAGTATGTCCATTTTGAGCAAGAGTGCTGCTTTCTTGGTGAACCTGGTACCAGCACAAAGGTGAAGGAGATAGACACAGAGAACAATCAACTCCTACCAAACCAGAGACCCAGAGACACAGAGGCTCCCAAGACTTCATCACTGAAGTAGACCTAAAACGAACCCAACATGGCTTAGGGAAATTCACAGAAGAGGGGACAGAAAGATTGTTAGAGCCACACGTTGGGACACTATGCACAGAGACATTACCTCTTCCCCATAACTGAGGCTAGCCCCACAATACACAACCCACATTCCCCAATGATGAGGGTCCCTTCAGAGGGTGGAGGACAGGATGGGGAGGAGGCTAACGATGGTACCAACATGGTTGTATATACACTGTATACATAAAAAAATAAAAATGTGCATTTTATACAGATGTATTAATGTATGTGTGGAGAGAATATGATTATCATTCTATCTGCTTGAGATATATGTTTTACTACCAGAGCCTTCTTGCTACAGGTTAAAGTCAAAACCAAACCCTGCTTTCTTCCACCAGCCTCCGCTGCTGACCATTAACAGCTTTACCCTTCTCTATGTTTCTGCATTATCTGCTTTTTAATCCTTCATGTGGTTGGGTTGATCAGGGCTCTTCAAGTTCCCTTGTGAATATCTGGGAGCCTTTTACCCTAACTTCAGAATGAATTCACTGCTGTCATGGGGGACACTGTGTTTGTCTTTCTCCAGAAAGGGTTGAATATCAGTTTTTATACAGGTACATGCAATTCTGAAGTGTCTTGGCCAATTCTGTTAGGATTCTTTTTGTGCTGTCAGGATGGAAAAGTTACATGGATCTTCAGCATTTCTGGCTGGAAAAAGAATATTCTGCAGAGTACTAACAGCGAATACATCTCTAGGACTCAAATGCTCTCTTCAGAAAGCTGTGTTGTATCATAACTGTCAGTGGAGGTATCACTGGGCCTTCAGACTCAGCCACTCGTGCAGGCTCCATCTCTCCTAAATCCCACCATTCATTCTGCAATCTCAAATGACACAAACTATTGTCTTAGTCCCCACAAAAGCATCAACCAAATGGCTGCAAGCACTTGCTTTATATGGCTTTGCCAGCAGAGAAGACTGGCAACATCGATTGTGTGTTAGAACAACTGTTTTCGGGTATCCTGTGCCACCGCCAGTCTCCAGATCCCGCAGAAGCTATTTCATCTATGATTTTCAGCTCCCTTGCCTGGAAAATAAATAAGATGGTCTGATGCTCCCTGGGGTCACTCCTTTCTCGACTACACTCTGAATTGATGGCTTAAATGCAGCATATTATTGTCAAGCTTTTCAGAGCTTAACACATTAGTAACAGACACAACTTCAAATGAGAGTTCACTGTATGTTCTTTTGAGATCTGTCCATGCAGTGATGATGCTGGGCCTTGGAATGCAGATAGTGTGAAGTCATTTTTGCTTGTCTTTCTTGTTCTGACCCTTATGACAACTGTTAAATATGCACTCATTACGTTTCTCATGCATTACGTCCACCCTCTCCTATCATTGGTGACATTACATTGGGTTGGCAGCTTTGTTTGGAGATGTTCTTATGCCTTGAGCCAAGAAGTATGGATAGCCAAGAATGAGGTCATTCTACCCCACACTGCCACAGACGTTCCTGGAGGCAGCTGAGCAATGTAATTTGATCAAGGTTAAGTACAATCCACTCTTCATCTTATAAACGAAGCCTAAGTTCTTTTAGCTTTCTGTTTTGATCACAGATTAATGGCTCCTGCTCATTGTTACAAATGTCCACCTGCAGTCAGTTCTCATTTATCCGAATGTGGCTTATCCAAAACACCAGTTTTCTCCTCCTCTTGCCTCGAGCACTAAGCTCAAGGCCAACTCCTTTAACTCTGTGCCAAAGAAATACAAACTAAATCTAATATTAGCCTAATGAGAAAAGGCTATCTGCTGCCAAACAGTCACATAATGCATCCCAAAGCCAAGTGTGGGCAATCGTTCACTGTTCTGGGTGCTGGCATTGTTTCTCCTTTACATAATACAGCAGTCAAGATTGGCTGTGTTTCTCTCTGAGGAGTAAAGAACACATACAGAGTTTTCACCCTCTTCTTTTGCTTATTTGGCTAGATTCTCTGTGTAACAGACTATATTTTCTTTGTCAAATAAATAGATAATTTGTTCATTTAAAGTTAAGGCAATAAAAAAGCCTGGATATGGAGCTATTAGAATTTCATTTCACTCCCTTCTTCCTGCAGTTACTGGACAGAAACTATATTTTGGTGAGGCATTTAAATTTTTGGGTTTTTCAGTTACAGAAAGGATATGCAAATTTTTTTAAAAAATAAAAGGTCTGGGGCTGGAGAGATGTCTTAACGGTTAAGATACTTGTTACAAAGCCAAAGAACCCAGGTTCAATCCCCCAGGATCCATGTAAGCCAGATGCACATGGTGGCACATACATCTGGAGTTCCTTTGAAGTAGCTAGAGGCCCTGGGATGCCCATTCTCTCTCTTTCTCTTTCTCCCTCTCCCTCCCTCTCTCTCTCTCTCTTTCAAATAAATAAATAAAAGTAAAATCTATTTTAAAAATAAATAAATAAAATAAAGGGTCTGAGGCAGAAATGTGAATGTGGGGGATACTGTGGAAATTCTTGGTTCCTGGAATTAGAAAGGAAAAATACAGATTATTAATTTTATGAAACCCTTATTTGAGCAGCACAAAACCATAGCAAGGTGAAAATTCCTTGAAGCACCCAGAAAAATCAATTCTAGAAATCAAGAATCTCAGGCTGCAGAGATGGTTTAGCACTTGAGGGGTTTGTCTACAAAGCCAAAGGACCCTGGTTTGATTCCCCAATACCCATGTAAGCCAGTTGAACAAGAGAGTGCAAGTAGCAGGAGTTCATTTGCAGTGGCTGGAGGCCATGATGTGCCCATTCTCGCTCGCTCTCTCTCTCTCTCTCTCTCTCAACCCCTCTTTCTCTTTCTCAAGTAAATAAATAAATGAAATACATATAAAGAATCTCTGCTTTCTCAAGGCTGTGTTTATGTCACTCGTGATGACATATCCGAGAATGCCTTAAGGAACAGACAGGATACTGACAGATAATAGGCTGATATTAGTCCATAGACTGAGTTGCTATGGAAACTCAAATTCCAATCACTGGAGCATTGAGGAACACCATTTCCAGAACAACTTCTGATTTTTGACTTAAAAAATTTTTTTTGTTCATTCTTATTAATTTGTTTGAGAGTGACAGAGAAAGAGGCAGAGAGAGAGAGAGAGAGAGAGAGAGAGAGAGAGAATGGGCGCGCCAGGGCCTCCAGCCACTGCAAACGAACTCCAGACACGTGCACCCCCTTGTGCGTCTGGCTAACGTGGGTCCTGGGGAACCGAGCCTCGAAGTGGGGTCCTTAGGCTTCATAGGCAAGTGCTTAACTGCTAAGCCATCTCTCTAGCCCCCCATTTTTTTTGACTGAAGCATACAACTACACAGGCTCAAGGACAAGTTTCAGAGAGTACATCAACCAAATTTTATTTTTCATCTCACTCTTATACCCAACAAAGTTCAATGCTTTCCCCAGACTTGGGCAGCACGGTCCAGTAGAAATTCCTGTAATGATGCTCATGCTTCATGTGTCCACAAGGTACAAAAACCTCTAGATATGGTGATTGCAAACTTGGTATGTGACTGATATGACCACAGAAGTGAGTTTTTCTACTTCATTATTGTCTTGAATTTAAGCAGCCATAGGGACCTAGTGGCTACCATCCTGAACATAACTAGTGAAAATAAATTCATGCCCTTTACCTGAGCACCTAAATCCCATACAGCTGCTGCCAAACAACTGATCCATACCACAAACATGGGTGCTATGGCATTGGCGCTAAACACACCTAGCGTCTCCATTGCCTCACATGGACCATGACGGGGTTGATGCTAAACACACCTAGTGTCTCCACTGCCTCACATGGACCATGACGGGGTTGATGTTAGACATACCTAGTGTCTCCCCTGCCTCACGTGGACCTCACGTGGACCATGAAGGGGTGGATGTTGAACACATCCAGTGTCTCCAATGCCTCATGTGGACCATGACGGCGGTGATATTGAACACATCTAGTGTCTATACTGCATCACGTGGACCATGATGGGGTTGATGTTGAACACATCTACTGTCTCCCTTGCCTCACATGGACCATGATAGGGTTGATGTTGAACACGCCTAGTGTCTCCCCTGCCTCATGTGGACCATGCTGGGGTTGATGTAGAACACATCTACTGTCTCCCCTGCCTCACATGGACCATGATGGGGTTGATGTTGAAAACATCTAGTGTCTCCCCTGCCTCACATGGACCATGATGGGGTTGATGTTGAAAACATCTAGTGTCTCCCCTGCCTCACATGGACCATGATAGGGTTGATGTTGAACACATCTAGTGTCTCCACTGCCTCACATGGACCATGACGGGGTTGATGTGAACATATCTAGTGTCTTCCCTGCCTCACGTGGACCATGACGGGGTTGATGTTGAAAACATCTAGTGTCTCCACTGCCTCACGTGGACCATGCTGGGGTTGATGTTGAAAATATCCAGTGTCTCCACTGCCTCAAGTGGACCATGATGGGGTTGATGTTGGACACATCTAGTGTCTCCCCTGCCTCACATGGACCATGACGGGGTTGATGTTGAACATATCTAGTGTCTCCCCTGCCTCACGTGGACCATGCTGGGGTTGATGTAGAACACATCTAGTGTCTCCACTGCCTCACATGGACCATGCTGGGGTTGATGTTGAACACATCTACTCTCTCCCCTGCCTCACATGGACCATGATGGGGTTGATGTTGAAAACATCTAGTGTCTCCCCTGCCTCAAGTGGACCATGACGGGATTGATGTTGGACATATCTAGTGTCTCCACCGCCTCACATGGACCATGACGGGGTTGATGTTGGACATATCTAGTGTCTTCCCTGCCACAGGTGAACCATGATATGGTTGATGTTAAACACACCTGGTGTCTCCCCTGCCTCACGTGGACCATGATAGGGTTGATGTTGAACACATCTAGTGTCTCCACTGCCTCACGTGGACCATGATAGGGTTGATGTTGAACACATCTAGTGTCTCCACTGCCTCACGTGGACCATGATAGGGTTGATGTTGAACACATCTAGTGTCTCCCCTGTGTCACTTGGACCATGATGGGGTTGATGTAGAACACATCCAGTGTCTACACTGCCTCATGTGGACCATGAAGGGGTTGATGTTGAGCATACCTAGTATCTTCACTGACCTACATGGACCATAATGGTTGGACTTCCTCCCAAAGGACATTTTCCTTCCTCACTGCCATGCATTTAATTCTAACCCATACTTCGTAGCATGGCTCAATTTTACCTGGGCTCAATGAAGTATCTTCCTTTCTATTCTTGACGCAATTAAAAAAAAAAGTCTAATTAATAATTAACTTCAGGTCTGAGCTTGTCTAAAGGACCTGTCATATACAGGGCTGTTTCCTTGAAAAACCACCATGTGGTACTACACCTGGTTTTTAGGATCTGTGACTCAGTCTTAGGCAGACGCAGCTGGAATGATATTAAGACCGGGGGAAAGAGTGTGGTTTAACACACCCAATCTCATATTGACTCACATTGTTTGTTTTTGTTTTTCGAGGTAGGGTCTCCCTCTAGTCCAGGCTGACCTGTAACTCACAATGTAGAATCAGGATGGCCTCGAACTCATGGTGATCCTCCTACCTCTGCCTCCCAAGTGCTGGGATTAAAGGCGTGCACCACCACGCCAGGCCATCAAGACTCTTATCTATAGCAGTGATGCATATCCACATATGGATGAGGACAAAAATAACTGTGCTTTTGGAGAAATTGTGGGCATCTTCATACAACAAATATGCTCTGCCAACTACATCCCTCTCCTTGTACCCTCTGGTAAAGCTAAAAGTATAATTTCTGCATGTTGAACTTGGAGCTTGCAGCTCCTGGATGGTAAGGAATCCTGGTATTTAAGACGTGTGTTAGTAAATACCTGTGCAGAGCCTCCATTTCACTTGTATTCAGTCTTATCACCTAGACAGAAGTCTTCACAATAGTAAGTTCTCAAAGACCAATATACTCCGTGCTTTCTCTTTGGCTTATAAGATGAGGAGGTAACTTGCTACAGAGGCAATCTCTTTCTGGAAGTAAGTTTCTAAGTTTGGAACCAATGGTTCCTAAATCATTCGTTAAGATAGAAAAGTAAGAAAAAAGTTCTACTAACCTGGGCATAGGGGTGCATGCCTGTAATCCCAGTGCTAGGGAGGCGCAGTAGAAGGATTGCTGTGAATTCAAGGCCAGCCTGAGACTACATGGTGAATTCAAGGTCAGCCTGGGCTAGAGTGAGACCCTACCTAAAAAAAAAAAAAAAAAAGCATTCTTGCATTCTTGCTGGGCGTGGTGGCACACGCCTTTAATCCCAGCACTTGGGAGGCAGAGGTAGGAGGATCACCTGAGGCTACATAGTGACTTTCAGGTTAGCCTGGACTTAGAGTGAAACCCTACCTCAAAAAAAAAAAAAAAAAAAAAATATTTTCCTAGATTTGATATGTACGTAATTTTTAATAATGAAAGCAATACAAATACACACCCAATTAAACACATGACAATATCCACGCTGGCTCTAGTGTTCAAAAATACTAGAAAATATATTTAATGGTTTTAAATTTACATAAAACAAGCTTGGAATCAGAGAAACCCACGAATCAGAAAACTGGAGTGAGACCACAAAGCCCAACAAATCCTCTTGGGATGCGAAACAGGTGATATTGCCAGAGGATGGCTGACCTCAAAGCCAAGGAGCCCAAAGGCACAGCAGGGAGCTAGAACTGGGCACTCTGGGCAAAGCACAGAGTATATACTGGGAGGGCCTAATTTGCATAAGAGTTTCAAAGCAAACAGATAGAATGACAGATCGAAAGACAAGTGTAACCCATGGCGAGAGCTTTTCCACTCCAAGTTCAGGTGGAGACAAATGTAAACTATTTCTTGAGATGTCCTCTGAAATCCAAGGCACAAGAAGGTAAAAAGACCCCACAACTCACCCCTACGGCAAATAAAGTTATAAACAAGCATGCGAAGCCTTGTTCACTGGGTAAATAAGTTTATCAACAAGAGGTGAAGTCACATAAGGAAATTTGGCAGCCGAAAAGACAGAAAGAACACTAAATAGCAAACAGAAAAAGTCACAAACTATTAACAGAGAAATCTGGAAAGTGGTTTAAAATGGAAAAAAAATAAAAATAATGCACAGCTCTTAAAAAAAAAAGTCAGAGGGCTGGAGAGGTGGCTTAGTGGTTAAGGCGCTTGCCTGTAATGCCTAAGGACCCATGTCCGACTCTCCGGACCCCATGTAAGCCGGATGCACAAAGGTGAGGCAAACACAAGGTCACACGTGCCCACTAGGTGGTGCAAGCATCTGGAATTTGCAGTAGCCTTGGCGATGGCCTGCCAATTCTCTCTCTGTCTCTCTTGCTCTCTCTAAAATAAAAATTAAAAAATTAAACAGAGCTGGCAAGATGGCTCAGAGGTTAAAGCACTTGCAAACCTGCACGCCTGAGTTCAATACCACAGTACCCGCGTCTGTAAAGTCTGGAAAGCCAGACACAAAGTGACGTACATTACCTGTATTCTCAAGGCACCAATGCTTTGGGAGGTGGATCCTGGGGAAGCCCAAAGCTCCGCTACAATCAGACTGGCACACAAGCAGTGGCAAAACAAGGGAACCCTTATCTCAAGCAAGGCGACAGGAGAAGACAAACACTCCAAAGCTGTCCTCAGACCGCCACACATGTGCCTTGGTATGCATGTACCCATACACATCAATGTAGTGCCCACACACATACTAAAAAGTAATTCAAACAAACATTGATACAGAAAATAAGACATGAACCCCCCCAACTCAGCGTGGGAGTGGAGTAGAAAGCATCTGGTCACACTCAATTTACATCCTAAGTGTAAACCCCTCCCACACCGGGTGATGCCTTTATACAAAGGATATCATTACATATTAAACCCTGTTCAGTAACTATCTCTCCTCTCCCAGTATTAAACTATCATCACATACATTTTTCTACATAACACATATAGGGCTCTTACACCCTTAAAAGGAAGCACTCTATTCAGTCAGTATGGTAGGAATGGACACTTGTGCTAATTTCAATGTTTTCATATTATAACAGGGACCATTCTCCTGCATCCATCTTTGTATATCTGATTATTTCCTTAGAACAAGGTCCTAGAAATTAGTGGCCTTGAAATTGTACTCCTTTTCAATTTTAATAACTACTATCAGACTGTTTCCAGAAGAGCTATACTCGTTTATATCATTGACTGGGTTTAAATGCATATGTATCTGGCCAGAGGGTTACTGGGTAAGTTGAGAGTAGATGAAGTTCACAGATATTCAATTACCCACCCAAGAAATAAAGTCAAGACTCCAGTGCACTCTAAATGCAATGGAAGAGAAGATGTAACTGTGTTTGCATATGCATAAAGCAAGTCCACACTATGACACAGCAACTGCAGATTGCAATTCCATGGGAGCCTGCAGTAACCACCCTAGAGTGCTTATATCTCTGTCTCCCCTATCAACAACCTTTGCCCTATAGTCCTGCATGAGAATTGAACAAATATTTCATCTAAGCTTTACTAAGATTTCTAGTCTGTTCACCCCTAAAAGTCTACTATCAGTGTGAAATCTCTGACTCAACTTCCAAACCCTCTGGTCTCAGGTTTTATTAAAGGTGATTTGAACAAACTCAAATGAACCTGGCTTCCAATCTGTGGTTATTCCTGAGGAAAAGTTCACAGTGACTTTTACACCATCATTGAAGTATGGAAAAGCTCATGATCAGCAAAGTCTGTAACATCACATATTCAAAAAAACTTTCAAGTAATCAACCCATATCAGATTTGAATCAAACTTCTGTAAATAATTTTTTTTGTAAATAACGGTGATAATCTGGAACTATTTAATCAAAGCTGAAAGAATAAATAAGATAGATATCGATAGTTTTCTCTTTTTCCCACTTGGATTTTTAATATTTTAAGCATCCTTCTAGAAAGATTCTATTGGACAAGCTCTATTCATCTTCTCAGTGAAAGAAGACCCTGAGGATATTTTTCACTGGCTCTTTCAAGATGCCTGTGATGCCACAGACTGATGAACTTTCCATGTTGCAGCGAGTCTCACTTAATCTCCAGTTCTCCTCAGAAACCAAGCTCCAACGATCGTCAACCAATTTCCTGTGAGGTGCAATTTCTCTCAGCTAAAACGTTTTGTGCAAAGAACCTGCAGAGCCTTCTTGCCATTCACTTCCCACTTCCTGCCACATGCAAAGAGACACACAAGATCAATGGCATCACTTTTTAATTATCTGCGCCAAAGAAAGGAAACGATAATGGTCACCACTCCAACTGCAGGTAAGGGCTGGAGCGATGGCTTAGCAGTTACGCACTTGCCTGTGAAGCCTAAGGACCCCTGTTTGAGGCTCGCTCGATTCCCCAGGACCCACGTTAGCCAGATGCACAAGGGGGCGCATGCATCTGGAGTTCGTTTGCAGTGGCTAGAGGCCCTGGTACGCCCATTCTCTGTCTCTCTCTCTACCTCTTTCTCACTCAAGTAAATAATAAATAAATAATAAAGTAAAATAAATTACAGGTAAGATTGGAAAAAAGGAAAAGAAACTCACATTTGAATTTGGAAATTGTGAGGAGATGGGAAGTGATCACGGTACCACAGAACAAACACTTGAATGGAGATTATCTTATATGAGATCCATAAGGTGTTACCAAGATCAATTCCTTCAATTTTCAAACAAACTAAAATGTGTATCTTCAGCAGTTGGCATGAATATCACCAGTGTTTTCAGTTAAAATTCCACGAGAGCCAGGTGTGGTGGTGCACGCCTTTAATCCCTGCACTTGGGAGGCAGAGGTAGGTGGATCACTGTGAATATGAGGCTAGCCTGAGACTACATAGTGAATTCCAAACCAACGTGGTCTAGTGCAAGACCCTACCTAAAAAGAAATTAAAAACTTCCATGAGAGTTAAGAACATAGAAAATCTATATAAGAGATGTCTCTACCAAAAATAAAAGTAAAAATAAAAATATCACCTACCCTCAAAACCACACATTCTGATATATGTTTACCAAAAAAAAAAAAAAAAAAAAATCAATTTTCTGGTTCCTACATTTAGGGTAAGGACTAAAATGAACTAAGTATCCCATGTTAAAATAGAAGAATTTTGTCTTCCATTAATGAAGGTCTACTATAGCCTGCTTCATAGGATGGCCGAAGACACAGTCCAGCACACCAAGAGTCCTTCAAATCTGCAATACACGCACACTTCACAAAACGTCCCTTATTAAAATTAACAGCTCTCATCAGCATAACCCCCTCAGACCCAGGCTTTCACAAAACTGCTTCCATAAGCACAAGTCATGTGATCAGTTCAACCCAGACGAAGGAGGTACATGTCACCGTCTCCCACTCTGTAGAGGGAGCAACTGAGCCCCAGAAAGCCCCAAGACTTGTGTAATACCACACAGTGGTAAGGTAACTCTCTTGGTTTTAAGTAAAAGATATATTTTTCCACAGTCTAGAGACTCATACCATGGGACTGGCCACAAATGCGTTTCAATTTCATCTGAAGGGAATTCCATCAATAGCGTTGTTTCTTATCACTTATCATTAAGAAGCAGTGCCCATTTAACCTAAGATACAGCAGTGGATATTGAACGCATCATTAGGTCTCGAGATGGACGGCACCTTAGCAAGGCTGCAGCTGCAGATACCTGTTGATGAACTGGTACATGTGACCCACCTTTGCTGTCTCAGTTTCTCCCTGCAGCCATCTGGGGGTTCCTTTTTGGTCAGGCACCTTCTGGAAATTTTTGTTTTTAATGGATTGAGACTCCTCACCTTCCCCTTCAATTTGCAGTTTAATTCCTTCGGCACGGGCAGCGTGATCAACACCCCGCGGACTCAAACCACACTGGAGCGCTAAGAAAGAGGAATAACAAGGACTCAGAAAGCAAATCAAACAAACAAATTGTCCATGACAGGCATGACTTCATCAGGCCTAAGTGGAAAGAAACACAGTGTCTGAGGCGAGAGGTGGTACGGTGATGATGGGAAATAATATGTTGAGACGGGAGCATGATATTGTGGGAAACGCTGAACTAGGAAGTGAAAATCTCTCAGTTCCAAGATATTCTACAGTAAGCAAGTATTCTATATTAATCTCACATTACAGATGAGAATACCAAATTGGTCAGCTTCATAACTGCCTCCCACTCGTTCAGTTATTTCAGTCTTACAGTTTGGCTTAATCACTCTGCCTCCATCTGCAGTCTGCTCATTCCCTGCTCTTTTCTGAATTGCCTCTCTTCAAAAGACATCCAGGGCTAGAGAGATGGCTTAGCAGTTAAGGCACATGCCTGCGAAGCCTAAGGACCCAGGTTCGATTCTCTAGGTCCCACATAAGCCAGATGCACATGGTGGCACACTGCAGTTTGTTTGCAGTGGCTGGAGGCCCTGGCACACACATTCTCTCTCTCTCTATTTGCCTCTCTCTTTTTCTCTCTCAAATAGATAAATAACAATAAAAAATATTTTTTAAAAAAGACATCCACTGTAAGTCTACCCTATGGCATTCATTCAACCAGTATTTACTGACCACTTATTGTGTATGATCCCTGGGGAAGACTGGAGAAATATGGATACTATGGGTTGTATCTTCCAAGAACTCACAATCAAATCAAAGAGATAAATAAAAGAACACACGATCTCAAAGTCATCACTGCTGCAGTGAAGAGAAAGAGTGGAGTGAGGGAGTCATGGAAGTTAAGCTTGGTGGCTTCTAATTTTTATCTTATACTCCCTTATCTTCTAGCATAAAGAGCTCCACAGATAAAATTTAAAACTGGGATATTTACTTATTCAACCAATATGGCATAAGCTCCTTGTGTGTGCCTGTGTGCCCAGTATTGTCTAAAATATCAGTGTTAGGAGAACCATGCATTATCCTGAATGACTCTCACAAGCCACATGTGTACATGTCTGTGTAAAAGCATATGTCTGGAAGTTACATGCTCTTTGAGAACTCTCAGAGTAAAGTATCTTGCCTTTCTGTGTGTTGCCAATCTTTCAGATGTTTTAAATTTCCAGCACTTGGGAGGCAGAGGTAGGTGGATCACTGTGACTATGAGGCCAGCCTGAGACTACATAGTGAATTCCAAACCAACCTGGACTAGTGCAAGACCCTACCTAAAAACAAATAAAAAATTTTCATGAGAGTTAAGAACATAGAAAATCCATATGAGATGTCCCTAACCAAAAATAAAAATAAAAAAAATCTATCATCAAAACCATACATTTTGATATATGTTTTAAAAAAAATCCATCCTCATCTTCTTCCCTTTGATCTCAGTGGATTTAAACCGATACTAACTACCTCACCCCTGCTACTGCCTCAGAACTCTAATTCATTGACAAGCCAACATCCGCAGCTTTCTCCCTTCTCAACCTTTCCCCTAGTCACTTTTGTTTTCAATTCTATACTCCTACCCTTTACTCAGCACAAACTATATGCAACCCATAATTCCCTCCCCTTGACTGTTTAATGGGGGATGGCATTTTGAGAAAAAGCTTTCCAGAAGAGAGATTGGAGCTGTCTTCCCAGTCTCCATGTCACTAACAGGAACCATCCCTTACCATGGCTTTTGATACAGGCAACATCTCAGTGAGCCTCATCTTCCCACTTCAGACTGGACAGACCTCTGGCGGGTACCCAGACCTAAGTAAACTGCTGTTTCGGTGTCCCAACTTTAATGCCAATCTGATGCCTCAAACTAACATGTTCTAAAGTTCAGGTCCCTGCATACACACACACACACACACACACACACACACACACACATGCACACATATATGCATATGCACATGTGCGCGTGCGCACACACACACGCATGTGCACACATCATTTTCTTATGTGCCACGACTCACCACATCTCTGCCACCTATCACCAAAGCAGTATCCCTAGGCTCAAATAAGTGTTTAAATCTATCCATCACTTCAACTGCATTGCCACCACTCTGATACAAGACACAAATCTCACAGTCAGACTACCACACTAGTCCAGTGGCTCTTCTTCCTCCCTTATGACTCTTAAAAATAATTATGTGTCATATCATGAGACTGCTTGGCTTAGAAGTTTCCAATGACCTTTCATACTCATAGTTCAAAACTCTTCCATTGTCAACTGGTCCCTCATGATCTGTCCTCTGATCTTTCAAACTTCACCTCCTACCCTGATACCTTCCATTCACTGCCCTTTGACCACATGCTTCTTTCCAAGTTCTTCCTCATACCTTCTAGATTTTATGCATGTCTCTTTGCCTAAAATGGTCATCTCAATTTTTCACTCAACTCCTACTCAACCTTTAATTTTTGGCTTACATATAGCTCTTTTAAATATGCCTTTTCCTTATTCCCTTCCTCATGGTAGACCAAATACTTGAAGTAATAGCTATTCAACGAATATAACCTTTAAAAACCCAAATAAATATGAATAGCTTTTTCAGAGGCTCATAAGCATGTCTCTCATTTCTACTGTTTTATACAGATATTATCTGTGAACTTCTCATAGTCTTTACCTAAAATCAAGTAGCAGACTATTTCATAGCACAGAGCACTTCACATGTATTAGTGCATGTGTCTTCCCTCTGGCTTTGTTCTCAAGCTCAGATAATATTCATGAAAAATTCTGCAAGACATAATTATATTCATTTCTCAGATAAGGGAATGAGTGAGGCTCAAAGGAGTTATGGTCACAAAAGGTCACACAGGTATGGGCAGAAGGTCACAAAGATCAAAGATCTTTTGGAATGCATGTTATTGTAACCTAGAGATGAAAAAGTCCAAACTGGATTAAACAGTAAGGAAATTTGTAAGCTTTCATAACTGAAAGTTTAGTAAAAGTATGAGTTCAAAGTTAGTTGATTTTGTGAGTCAACGGTCCCCTAGAGGACCTTTATTTCCCCCCATCTCTTCAGCATCACGTTTATCCTATATGTCAGCACCCTTACAGTATCCATAGCTGCAAGTTTATGACACTCACCTAGCAAAAGAGAGAGCTTCACTGTTCCTGCTTCTTTCCCTCAAATGTTCTCGAAACTTTTCTCTCTCATCAGCCCACAGTGATTCACCTGCCTGTTACTCAATTAGAACCCTGGCTGTGGAGGGATTACCATTAATCCAGGTGACTTTCAATTAGGCTGATTTCCCAGACTACACTGCTGCTATTCCACGGACCCAGGACAACAAATGTTGGACAACCAAATACAATACCCAAATTACGATAATGGAAAGAGAACTTGGTAGCCAACACCTATGATAGCATGAGGCTAATTACTGTTATTATCAATCCATCTCCAAAGACTACTCTACTTGCAGTGAATGTTCAATTATATATACTAAAATTGTGTATGTATTTGTAGGGAGATAGGGGATTGGCATGGGGTGGATTTAGACACTAGTGGGGAAAAGACAGTTGTCTTTGATCTTTCTCTTCACCAAGCTCCCCAGGGCTCCCTGCCTTGAAATCCCACTAAAATGCTGGCAGCTTCCAAAACTTCTGATTCTCTCCTTATCATCTCTCATCAAAACAGACTCTTAAACTTCTTTAACTTCTGCTTACACAGGGCCCTCCCCTACAGAGAAGATCTACGATGTATATTAGCCAGTTTGCATTTCCACCAGCAATGCATTCAATTTCCAGCTTCCACTCTGCATGTAATAAGAAAGGCAGGGAGTGAGGAAAGTTGCAAATTAAAAATTGGTACCTTCAAAATATAGTCTCTAAACAATACCGGCCAGGTGTGGTAGCTCACGCCTTTAATCCCCCACACACACTCACTTGGGAGGCAGAGGCAGGAGGATCACTGTGAGTTTGAGGCCATCCTGAGACTACCTAGTGAATTTGAGGTCAGCCTGAGCTAGAGTGAAACCCTACCTTGAAGAAAAAGAAAAGAAAAAAAATCAAGAGCTAAAGGAAGGGTAGGACTCCTTACAACATGCTCCTCCAGGCACAAAATGGCCTAGATATCCATGACCTCACAGTGCCTGACACTATCTACACAAGACCATCATAATAGGAGGAAAAGATGATGACATCAAAATAAGAGAGAGACTGAGAGGGGGAAGGGATATGATGGAGAATGACATTTCAAAGGGAAAGTCGGGGGGGGGGGGCATTACCATGGGTTTACAATCAAGGAAACTGTCAATATGAAAAATAAATTTAAAAGCAAATACACAATTGCAGCGCAACATCCCCCAGTTGCACTTTGTTAAAGAGTAACATTTGTAAAAACCCATTTTGGATATTAACTCATTGTTAAGAATTCAGTATTAATGACATTTATGTTAAATATAACTGGCAGTAGAAAGCCTTTAGGTAAATACTACAAGATGTTCATGGTATGGATTCAAGGACTAAAAATCTTTTAGGCACAGGAGCAGTTGAAATCAAAACAACAACAACAAAAAGTGAAGGAGGTCTCCAAGCTGACCCATGAGCTGCTGAGCCCATTAAATTGAGTAAATAATTTCAGTGAAGACAAGAAAGGGTAGTGATGAGGACAGAAGAGACAGCAAAAGGGGCGCCTTTCCCATGATGAGCAGAGATGAAGGTGAGCACCTGCAAAAGGGCCATTGGAGAGTTGCTCGATTTGTAAATATCAGGGACATGGAAGTTTCGGGGAAAACAAAGCACAGTCTGTCAGAAATAGTTTAACTAAATAAGTCCAATCCCAACAACCTAAATCAACTCCTAGGTTTGCCGTCAAGAAGGGAACAGCTATGGAGGATTAAAATATTTGTGTGATGAATAAGGCTACGTGTGTGGAAAGTCAAGAAATCATATTCTGTCTTCCGTTTAGAGATATTTTCCATTTTGAGCACCAAATATTTACTAACAGGGAAAAGCTTCCTTCTGATTTAAGGCACGACTGTGCAAAGAGAGATTTCTGGTTCATTTTGTAGTTGAACAAATGTTTTTTGAATGTCTATTATGTGCTGTGTGCTGCTCTGGAGAGTGCAGAATCTGGGGATGAATGAGTGATGGAGCCTGCCCTCCTAGGAGCTTAGAGCTTTGCTAGGGGGAGGCAGACACATCTGTTTTGTGGACATCCGTAACACTTCCAGGGGATAATGAAGCACCTGGGAATGGTTCTGTGAGGCACTGTAGACAAAGGGTTCTTGCTGTGACAGGCCGAGCTTTCTGAGAAGTAAGTCCAAGATGGCATGCAAGGTGGAACAAGGCTAGCTTCCCAAACTGGAAACACAACTAGAATAGAGTGCATCTTCCTAGGAGGGCCTGGCACAAGCAGTCATTAAGAAAGTATAAGAGGGATGGAGAGATGGAATAGCAGTTAAGGCACTTGCCTGCGAAGACTATGGTCCTGGGTTTGATTCCTCCGTACCCACGTAAGCCAGTTCCACAAAGCGGCACATGCATCTTGAGGGTTTTTTTTTTTTTTTTGGTAATGGCTACAGTTCCTGGCACACCCATGTCTACACACACTCTCTATCTGGATCTCTCTCTCTCTCTCTTTCAAATAAATAAATAAAATATAATAAAAAACGAAAGTATAATAAAGAGTCTGGTTTGATGAAGAGGGGATGGCCACAAAAAAAGTATTAGTAAACCAAATGGTAGAAGCCACTCTAATGTCCATGGACAAATGGATAAGCAAAATGTACTATGTAAAATAAAACATTTGTTCAGCCTTAGGAATGAAATCTTTATAAATACTATAACATGGATGAACAATGATGAAATTATACTATGAGATAAGTCAGGTACAAAAGATATGGTGGCTTGCACCTGTAACCCTAGTACTTGGGAAGCTCAGACAGGAGGATTGCTGTGAGTTCAAGGCTGGCCTGGGCTACACAGTGAGATCCAGGTCTGTCTGAACTAGTGATAACGTTACATCAAAGACAGACAGAAACATAGGGAAGAAAGGAAAAAAGGAAATGTTGTATGATTCCACTTACATGAAGCACACAGTCAAACCCACAAAGACAGAAAATAGATCAGAATTGGAAGGCAAAGAACAGGGAGCTTTTGTGGAGTTAGATGTGCATACAGTGCTCCAGTTTGAAAACAATGACAGTGTTTTGCAGATAGACAGTGGAGAGAGATGGTTACGCAGAAATGTGAATATGTGTACTTAGACAATGTGGCTTTATACTTAGACATAGTTTAAATGATGTTTATGTATATTTGGCTCAATAAAAAGTTAAAATTTTTAAACAAAACCAAAGAAACAAAAAACCTACCCTGTTCCCTCTCACTTCCACCCTCATGCCATCGCCATAGAAAATCTAAACAGTTTTATTCAAAGTGTTTGTTTATTGGAAAACTCATTGTGATTTTCAGCTAGAACATGTTTTTTATTGTTATGCTTTTTATAGTATGCATGCCCATATATATGGAAACTAGTGATAGCTCCATGCTACTTTAGAATTTTTCAAGAAAGTAAAATTTCCCCATAACAGGTCTGAACGTGACTGCTGAAAGTCAGCCCTCCTTCCAGAGCCTCAGCTCTGAGGCTACTCCTCTGATGTGACTTAGGAGACAATAAGAACCTGTATGAAAGTGCTAGGCTCATTTTGTTTTCCACGATCATAGAAGAAGTGCCATGGGATCCCCTGGCAGCCTTTCATGGATGAAAGAGTGGACCTTACCAAGAAGCCCCCCAACTTCCCAGTCCTTCCAGTGCCCCACAGGCTGCTTACATAAATCAAGGAATGGGGCCTTGTTGACACTCAATGTTATTCCATTCTGACAAAACTTCACCTTGAATAACACAGCGTGCAAACAGCTCTCACAGAGTCTTAGGATGAACTGGCTTCTTCATAATGTTACTTCAACTGCCACCATATAGAACCTTCTAGAAGCTCTGTGGTTTTAATGTTTTTGGCTGTTCTATGTGTGCCAATCTAGCTGGCCCACAACATTTTGGACCCTCCTGGTGCCACCTTCCATTGCCTTTGGGACACTGGGATGACAGATGCATGTGCCACTTTGCACCTGGCTTTCTGCGGGCTCTGGAGATGCAAACTTGGGCTAGCAGGCTTGCAAGCAAGTACCCTTAACCTTGAGCCATCTCCCCAGCTGTACTAACCTTTCTTGGGGAGACATGTACAAACATCTACTCACCCTAGATAGGACACAAACAAAAGACTGAAGTAATGATTCCACCAAGTCTACCTTGGTGAGCTAATGAATGCATTAGGCTTAATGAATATATTAGGAGCATGGGTGATCTCAAAGCAGTCGTATCACCAAAGTGTCTCACCCACATTCTATATTCTTTAGCAGCACCCGAGACCATGAGACCACATGCAACTGGGGCAGAATTACCAAGAGCTGTAACAGGGAGTGGCTGAGAGCTCAGGCGAGGAGCTGATGACCCTTGCCACCCCTCCCTTCTGTGAGGGAAGTCAACAGGCCCCAACTTGAAGGCCTCTTGCTAGTCATAGCTGCTCTGATGTAGACAGTAATGGGCGTTATGCTTGGAGGACAGCATTCCACCACAAGCTTCCTGAAAGGTGTTAGGCTTCTCTGATTTGACTGAACTGATTTTTATCTTTACATAACGCACTCTTCCCTTCTGCTATTTACATGGGTAACTCCTTCAAGAAATATTAACTTCCTCTTCTTTCCACTCTGAAGCTTTAGCTGGTCTTGCACACAGTGTATCCCATGTGCAGTGTTCAACATTCACCTTTTATCTTATTAGAAGATATGGATATGTCTATGTGTATGAACCATGCACTGCAAATATTCATGAACAAGTCTGTCGAGCCTATGAAGGATTCCCAGAATCAACTGGCCACTACTTAAAAACTTTAGAGACATACTGACTAGCTGAATAATGTAGAGTAGGTGCCCAGCCATTATGGAAAGAATGAGCATAGGTAAGACGGAAGGATTCAGACTCAACTGTTCTTGCTGTCATTGCCTTCTTGTGAACTTGTACATTTGTTCAGAAGAAGAAACAAAGGTTGCTTCCAAACCAAGCGTGTAACTCACAAAAGTGACAGAACTACAGGGCTGTCCTGGAGCTACTGAGTTGCTTGGCTGCCATTTGTAGGACGGAGAATGTTTCACTCAGTTTTGTTATAGAAAAGCCTAAACAAATAGTTGCATGAAATGAAGATCCAATAAATTTTGCAAAATGAATGACTATCCTTAAAAATGGAGATACTTCCATCCCTATCATTAGGTATTAGAGTAGAGATGGGTAGTTTAAATTTCCATGGATATCTCTTGTTTCCAGCTGGATATAAAGTTCCTGGAGCACATAACCCTGTCAAGGTGATATCATATACCCACATGACCCTCCTGTCAAAGCTCCATCATGTAAAGCACACATAGCAGACACTCTCCAAATATCTTTTTTAATTAGTGAATGTGACTACTATTATTTCCTGGGCTCAAATTTAGTAGACACTCCCCTCTAGAAGTAACCTGAACATCACAGACATTCTACTATTCTTTATAGCAGACACTTTGCATGGAAAGCCATTCCCAACACTCTCCTCTTTGCAGCCTCCGGTAATAGGAAAGCCCTTTTCAATTTCCCAGCCGTCCTGGCAGCTGCAAGTAGCTGTGGACAGATTCCTGCACAGAGGACATGAGCAGAAGGTTGAGGGGAAGGAGACAGTACCGGGACTAACAAATGAGAACATTGTTTGATACCAGCCTGCCCTGTTCTCTCTACCTTGGATGCAGACATAAGTCTAGAATGGCTACAGACATTCTGTGACCATAGGGTTTCAAATATGAGTAGTCAAGAAGCATATGGCCATATCTTATCAGGTGACATCATCAGGTGACTCGCTTTCTTCTTAACAGTAACTTTTGTTCTTCATGGCATGGGAGGAAAAATAATCACCTTCTTTCTAAGCCAGTGTGAGTGAAATCTATAATTCTTAAGTGAAAACTACAAAATGATGATTCCATTTTAACCAATAACAAATGATTACTTAGCTCTCATTAATGGGGGATTAAAAAGTGTCTTAGGAAAATATTCTAGTACAGAATTCAGACTACCATTGTAATCACAAGCTACTTACATACAGTAGTAACTTACAATGAAAAAGTTCATGAAGAATGTATACGGAAAGAGTGTTAGCAGATGGAGAATCAGTCCAGATGGCACTGTGAAGTGGTGAGAGCAAAACTGTTATTCGTTTAGATTATTCATGAAAAGTTTTTCAGGAAATAACAGGAATGTGTTCACAGGTAACAGATCACTGATGTTTCAAGATGAAAACATATTAAAAGCCCCTGAAATGTCACGATCAGAAAACACAGGGGTGGGTTTGGCCAACAGAGAGCGCAAATGTCTCCTGGGCAAAGGAAGCTGCCTGGCAAACTTCTACGGCCCATCAACCAGATCCAACACAGCCCCTCCTTCCATATGGCCCAGTAAGAGCTTTCTTATTTATAAATGATTAGAAAATTTAAAAAAATGAATTTTGCAAAACAATGAGGATTACGTGCCATGCAAATTTTTCAGTGTTCATAAATGAATGTGATTGTCATGCCACCATATTCATTTTTTGCATTATCTCTCTGCCTTGTGCAACAGCAGCACAATGGCGATTTTAACAACGACTATGTGGCCTACAGCCTGAAAAATTTACTAGCTAGTCCTTTATAGACAAGGCTTGCTGACTCTTGTTCTAGGGTAAAATACGACCACATCCTGGGGGACACCAGGATAAGAGCACCTGGCCTCTTTGCCCCAACAACACTAAGTACTCCAGGTCTTTGCAGGATTAGCTTTTGGTTTAGTCCACACTGCCTCCAACATCAGGCAATCCAAACTGTGTCTAATTTTATCACTTTGGTCAGGTTATAGGGAGCCAGAATATGATTGACAAAACTCTCCTAAGTCAGATAAATGTGACTTTCCACATAGATGCTGAAGCTTCAAATTTGTAAACACAAGCAGAAATTCATTTCTCTACCAAAAAACAATGGGGTTCAAATACAGATGACTAGACAAGCAATTCAGCAGCATTCAATGATGAAACCTGCTCATCCTGAGGACGTCTAAGCAGACATTAACAGATGGGGTGCCTAGTCCATGAAAGAAAAGGGTGGGGCAGAGAAAGATACACCATCAGTGAAAAGAGAAGGGGGGGTAAGATTAAGACTAACCTTAATCTCCTACATCTTCCCTCCCTCACTTCCCCTCTCCCTGTCTCTCTCTCTCTCTTATCTCTAACTCTTGTATATTAGTTATCTTTTTCCTCATTTTCTTAGTGGGCACTGACCTGTAACTCCAAGATCCAGCATGGGGCTATCATCCACAATGAGCTTTTGATCAGAGAGACCTACAAGGTTTCCTAAAAGACAGACAGATTTCTGTCAGAGTACTTGATGACCCACCAAAGGTTAGTGGTAAGACCCTACTGCTGAAGATACCTTATGTGATTGACATGCAAATTAGAATGGCATGGCTGGAAGTTGGATGAGAGTCAGTCCCCAGACAGTCAGCGCGTCTAGTGCCAGAAGGTGCTACATGGGCGACTGGGGGAAATTGACCAATATCTATCGAAGCAACGCATGGTCTAACCTACTTAGCAGCAAATAACTTGTTGTGATGCCCACACAAGTGCAGTGGTGGCACACAGCCATGGTGGGGAACCAACTGCTCTCAATTTGGCTAACTGATCCCCTCACTGGTATGGGAACCATAGCTGGAGCTGGGAAACAAGTCAGAACCAGATCCAAACATAAGCACACTCTCCAATATCAAGCTACCATCAATCGTGGGCTACAAGAGGGCCTATACCTATTAAATTCTCTATAAAAAAAAAAAAGTAAGGGTTATCTCATTTGTCCTGGTGCTAACTTACTCTCCGTTGGAGAATCTGCTTCTCTTTTTCAGATAGATGTAGATCCTAAGGAGAGAGCCACCCCATCATACCTCAAAAGGGCCCCGGCTGAAACTAAGAAAAATTGGAGAAACAAGCAAGGGGGCTGTTTTCCTGATGAACCGGACACCAGCACAAGGGGGAAGGAGATCAGCACTGAGAAAAATCAACTCCTACCAAATCAGAGAGCCAGAGCCTCAGAGGCCCCCAACACCTCATCACTGAAGCAGACCAAAAATGAACCCAACATGGCTCAGGGAAATTTTGCGGAAAAGGGGGCGGAAAGAATGTCAGAGTCACATGTTGGGTCATGATATGCAGAGACATTTAGCTTACCCATAACTGTGGGCTAACTCCACAATGCATGACCCGTATACCTCAACAAGGAGGGGCCAAGGGGAGGGGGTAGGTCACAGATGAGCCTAATAATGGTACCAAACTGACTGTATTTGCTGAATACAGAACTGACTAATAAAAAAAAAAAAGAAAGAAAGAAAGAAAAGAGAAGGGGGACTGGAGAGGTGGCTTCGTGGTTAAGGTACTCACCTGCAAAGTCTAAGGATCCAGGTTCGATTCCCCAGTGCCCTCGTAAATCAGATGCACAAAGTGTCACATGCATCTGGAGTTCCTTTGCAGAGGCTAGAAGTCCTGGCCTGGCCATTTTTTTTCTCTCTCTCTCTCACCCTCTCACAAATAAATAAAATATTTTTTTAAAAAAAGAGAGAGAAGGGGAAAAGTAATAACACAAAGACCTAAAAGCAGAGTCAAATGTCCTCAAGTTTACCCAGTGGTAGCCCTGGAAACAATGACATGACCATTGGAGCTGTGGTTGAATGACTATCTGTCCCAGCCAGATGTTCAGACCACATGCAGCTATGTGAGGACAATGTCAGCCCCAAGCTACGTGACACTCATGCTGGCATGCGGGTCAACAGAAACAATTTAATCTTTGTAGAATAACTTCTTATAGGGAAATCTCAATTCTCCAAGCACTGCTTACGGGTAATCACCACATCAAATATTCACCCATCCTATCCAGGATATCTGGACCAGACAGTCTCAGTTTAGTAGCTGCTAAAATAACATTGAACTCACATAGTTCAGCATCAATAAGAAGAGTGGGAGAGATTTAGAGTAGACAATCTCTAAGGTACACACACTTTAACTCTTCTTATTCATGAGGAGGGCACAAGGGCAGATATGTGCTGAAATTCTATCAAGTTTCAGAGAAGTGATTCTGGTATCAGACTTTGAGAATGACAGTGATTTAAACACACACACACACACATATGTAACTCTAAATCTGAAGTCGATTTTATATTGTGAACTACTGATTGGGTCTGTAGATAGATGACAGATAGATAGATAGATAGATAGATAGATAGATAGATAGATAGAAAGATGGACCTAAATTGATTCAATCAATTTGCTTTGAACCACGGACCTACAATATGATCCTTTATCTCAATAATTTCATAAAGTACAATGCAAACTAAAGAACATTATAAAGAAGATAAACATAAAAAGACTAGCAGAAGAAAGGAGGCAGACTTTGCAAATGGAGGAATGACATAGCTGTGAGTTCCTTGGGTTTTCTTTTTGCTTCATATATATCAAATGTAGTGCTTTAGGAGCCCAGGTGAGAAACAATACACAACTAAAGCCTGTTCTCTCCAGCCAAACAACCGGGGGAGGGCACCTAGAAAAATTAACAACTGCTCTGCTCAAATAAGAGAAAAACAAATGAGACCCTACCACCTATATGAGCAAAGGCTACAGAGAGTGACTTCCACCATCACTGGGCTCAAACTAGGGGCCCAAACACCCTCAACAATATAGTCTCATAAGAAGCTAAATAGGAAGGGCGATTTTACATATGCCAAGTGGTAACAAGGCTCCTCACTACCAAAATGTCAACTCAGATGATGTATCAATGTGAACTGTGTCCTTCACCTTACCCAGCAAGAGGATGTGAGGTGTCCTTCCGAGGGTCTTCAGGAGAAAGGGCTGCAAGACTTTCAGCAGAGCCCAGACATAGCAAAAAGGCTCCACCTGTCAAGTGTCAGTGAGGTCAAGTTGAGAGCCTGGACTTCTAAATCCATCTCATAGTAGCTAAGTGGTATCCCCTTTATTCTGTGGTCAAAAGTGGGGTTAATGGAATCCATCAAAGACAGATAATTTATGTAAGAGCCAGTCTCATAACATAAGATGAAAATATCCATATTTCTCTAAAAAAAAATTACCTATGGGGTTGGAAAGATGGCTCAGCATTTTAGGCACTTGCCTGGAAAACATAATAACCTGGGTTCAGTAACCAGTATTCATGTAAAGCCAGATGTAAAAAGTGGTCCATACATCTGGAGTTGGTTTGCAGGGCCTACAGGCTCTAAAATACCCATTCTCCTCTCCTCTCTCCCTCCCTCCCTCCTATGTACCTACCCTCCCTCCCTCCTTCTTTCTCTCTTCCTCCCTCCATCACTCTCTTCTTCTCTCTTTTTCCCTCCCCCATCTCCTTCCCTCTTTCTAGTTATAAATATAAATAAATAAATTTTAAAAATATGTTAAAATTTACCTATGACAAAGAACCAGAAGGTTCTTTAGCTGAATGAAAAAATGATAACTAGTGGCCATGGATGGCAACATCAAGATGACAGGAATATGTAACTATTGGAGAAAGACTGTAAAGCAACTCTGCAAAAAATGCTTCAATGAGCAATTATACCTGACACAAATAGAAAAAAGGCTTTAGCCAAGAAACAGAAATTTTATGTGTGTGTGTAGAGAGAGGTGGGGAGGGAGAGAACAAGATATAAAAAAGAATAAATAGAAATGTCAGAACTGGAAAAATATCCAAAATAAAACACTTAGTGGATAGGGGCTAAAGAGATGGCTCAGCAGATCAAGGTATTTGCTTACCAAGCCTACCAGCTTGGGTTCTATTCTCCAGCACCCATGTAAGACTGGATGCAACCTGGCGCGTGCATCTGTGATCTCAATGCACCTACAACAAGGAGAAGTGGGGCCAGGAGAATCTAAAGCAAGCGGACCATATAGTATGACCTTCATTTGCAGTATCCAGAGACCTTGTGTCAAAGCTGGAGAACAGATAGCTTGAGGCTGTCCTCTAACCTCCACATGTATGCTGAAGTATGTGCATATACACACACACACACAAATACATTTATTTTAGAAAAAAACAAATAAAAAAATTCAATGAATAGACTCAACAGCAGAATGGAGGAAACAAAGACGACATGACTGAAAAGTTCAGACGGCACATTTTTTAAACTATTATTTATTTATTTTTATTTTTTGGATTTTCAAGGTAGGGTCTCACACTGGTCCAGGCTGACCTGGAATTAACTATGTAGTCTCAGGGTGGTCTGGAACTCACAGCGATCCTCCTACCTCTGCCTCCCGAGTGCTAGGATTAAAGGCGTGCGCCACCACGCCTGGCTACTACTTATTTTTAAGCAGGGAGAGATAGAGAGAAGAAAGACAGAGAGAATGGGCACACCAGGCCTCTAGCTGCAGCAAATGAACTCCAGATGCATTTGCCATTTTGTGCATCTGGCTTTACATGGTTACTAGGGAATCAGACATGGGTCATTAAGGTTTGTAGGCAAGCACTTTAACTCCAGCACATTTTTGAGAATGGAAAGATTCTATATTTTACCTTTGTTTATACAATATTATGTATGTGTTAAAATTTCTTGGAACTGAACATGATATATATGCTATTTATTGTATATGGATTAAGTTTTTAAATGTTAACAGTACAAATACTAGATGTACTTTAATTATAAAATTTACAAATGGCTTGATTTAGGTTCTCACTCTTCTATCTTCTCCATTCAATACATATCAAGTATAAGCTTTTCTACTTTCTTGAAACATATATTTAAACATAGACAAGTTATATCATGTTTTCTACAAATGGCAATTGTAATATTACCTTATTTTACTCTCTCATTGTACTTATGTTGATAAAAGAAGGAGACATAGAAAACCCTGACATTCAACATGTGCTCAATGAACAACAACCCTCCATCTTTTTTTGTTCATTTTTATTAATTTTATTTGAGAGCGACAGACAGAGAGAAGGAGGGAGGGAGAGAGAGAGAGAGAGAGAGAGAGAATGGGCGCACCAGGGCCTCCAGCCACTGCAAATGGACTCCAGATGTGTGTGCCCCCTTGTGCATCTGGCTAATGTGGGTCCTGGGGAATTGAGCCTTGAACCGGGGTCCTCAGGCTTCACAGGCAAGTGCTTAACTGCTAAGCCATCTCTCCAGCCCCAATCCTCCATCTTTACCCACTACTCTCTTCCCATACTGGAGAAATATTAGGCATTAATAATTTTAATAACTTTTAGATAATTTTAATAGCTCTTTAGATTAAAATTAATGACTATGTAGTGACATTGAAAGGTTCAATCCTAACTAAAAAAGACAAACTGAATGTCTGAGAGAGACAAAAGAATAATTATGGTTTCTTTCCTTTTTTTTTGTTTTGTTTTGTTTTGTTTTTGGAGGTAAGGTCTCACTCTAGCTCAGGCTGACCTGAAATTCACTATGTAGTCTCAGGGTGGCCTTGAACTCATGGCAATCCTCCTACCTGCCTCTTGAGTGCTGGGATTAAAGGCATGTACCACCATACCCAGCTAAAATGTTTTTTAAAAAATTATACAGGACTGGAGAGATAGCTCAGTGGTTTAAGGTGCTTGCCTGAGAAGCCTAAGGACTCAGGTTTGATTTCCCAGTACCCATGCAAATCCAGATGCACAAGGTAGCACTTGTGTCTAGAGTTCCTTTGCAGTGGCTGGAAACCATGGTGTGCCCATTCTCTCTGTCTCTGTCTCTCTCTGTCTCTGTCTCTCTCTGTCTCTGTCTCTCTCTCTTCTATATTCCTCTCACTGCTTGCAAATAAGTAAAATAAAAACTTCACACATGTGCACACACATGCACACACACAAGGCTTGGGGGTAAGAGTACCTACCATGCAAGCATGAGGGGCCTGAGATGAGACCACTTGACTTTGATATCCAGCATCCATGTAAACAGAAAAGCATGGCCACATATGTCAGTGAACCCAGTCCTTTGGGAGACAGAGACAGGAGAATTGCTGGGGATAGCTGGTCTGGCTGCCTAAATGGGAACTATAAGTTCACGGAGAAGAAACTCAGTCTCAAAGGTGATAATGGGAAGAGGGGTAGCAGGCACCCAATGTCCTCCTCTGACCTCCACATGCATGTGCACAATGAGCACATTTGTGAACTACATGCACACACCCCATACGCAAATGTCAGTGTCTGTGTGTGTGTGTGTGTGTGTGTGTATAAACTAAAAGTAGGTAGGCCACCAACCATGAACATGGCAAAGAGAAAAAGGAAACCAGAACAGTTTCACGACAGTTAACAGCTGACTTAATTTAAATACAATTTAAAGTTTATCCCCTCAGTTGTACTTGCCATGTTTCGGTAGTTTCACATGGCTGTGGCTACTGGATTGGATAGTGCGAGTTTCTCGGCATTTCTTTTGTCACAGAAAGTTTCATCAGATAGCACATATTTGAAGGATCAATCATTGGTATCCTTCTCCTCAGGGACCAAAAAAAAAAAAAAATCAACCTGCACAATATTGGGCCCATCAACATTATGTCATGAATGGAGGAAGAGGGCAAAAAAAAAAAAAAAAAAAAAAAATCAAAGTAGAATGGGGACTAGTTGGAAAGAAGGGGTCCAGTGGAATGGGATAGGGGAATAAGGAGAATAATAAGAGAGGATTATGATCAGTTACATACATTTACAGAAATTGTCAATAAAATGTTGTAGGGCTGGAGAGATGGCTTAGTGGTTAAGACACTTGCCTGCAAACCCAAAGAACAGATTCAATTCCCCAAAACCCACTCAAGCCAGATGCACAAAGTGGAACATGCATCTGGAATTTGTGTACACTGGCCAAAGGCCCTGGTGAGCACATTCTCTTTCTCTCTATCCCCCTCTCACTGCCTCTTTCTTGCTCAAATAAATAAAAATAAAATAAAATAAATAAAAGAAAAGTTTTAATAAAAGAAACAGTTCAAATGATGAAATGAAACATAAATCAGAATCTGAATATCAGAAATTACTTTAGAAAATTACTTTTTCCTATGTTGTTAATTGTTTTTCGCTTTAGAGATGACAGAAAGTAACTAAAATAACTCTGGTGCCATACTTAGTGATGCTATAAAATGTTTAGCCCTTTTAGAATGAACGGGCTTTGTAACCTGTCTATTGCTGTTTTATATTCATTTCAGACATGGCTTAGTAAAAGCAAGAGACTTCCTGCTTAGTTATTTTAGACAACTGTCACATCTTTGAATAATGTATTCCCCAACCTGGCTGCTTCTGTGTCACAAATCACAGTTATTTTCCTGTTACAAGCTTTTAGAGTCCCAAGATTATCTCTGAGGGGAAGAGAGATAACTTGGGATGCAGAGATAAATCAGCTCTGGTAAAGCTCACAGTCTACTAAAACAGCAGCTCCCCAATGCACACCCAGGGATGGGGCTGTCACTGGCCTTCAGTGAAATCCAAAAGCAATGGGCCTTATCAGTGTGCTGCTGGCCAAGTGGCTTCAGTGCAAAGGCCCATCCTTTATTCTTATATTGTCTTTCCTGTATTTTTTGTGTGTCTTTTATGAAATTAGGTAAGAGATGGTGAGCAAATGCATGTGTTTTATTTGTGAGTTTTAATTTACCCAAAGGAAAGAGCTTAAAAACCTGTATTTGTACCTATATTTTTTTAATGTCCATGTTGGGGTGGAATATTGTGAATGGAAACATTTAAGTGGGGTCAGGGAAAGGGAATGAAGAAGTGGAGAGAGACAGGAGAGTTAACCAAAACTAAAGATGTTATGAAAAACCACAGGGAAATCAACTTCTTTGTTAGTTAATTTAAAAATATAATTAAAAGTTTGAAAGAGGGCTGGAGAGATGGCTTAGTGTTTAAGGTGCTTGGGTGCAAAGTAAAGGATCCAGGTTCAATTCCCCAGTACACATGTAAAGCCAGATTCACAAGGTGGCGCATGTATCTGGAGTTTGTTTGCAGAGGCTAGAGGCCCTGGTGTACCCATTCTCTCTCTCTTCTCTGTCTTTCTCTGCTGACAAATAAATAACCAGATATATATATATATATATTAAAAAGGGATTTTTAAAATAGAGTTTGGGCAACAACTCCCTATGTGGGTAGATAATCTTGCTTTATGAAACCATAAGTTGTAACAGGAAGCCCCTCCTCTTAGCAAGTAAGTGGTCAGGGAGGACACTGAGGTCCTCAAAACAGTACAGGCTATTGTCAAGACGTTTGACTTCCCACCACAAGTCGAAGGTAAGACCCTATTGCTGAAGGCACTACATGTGTTAGTGGCAGGACACTGACTAATGAAACTGGAACTAAGCTCGAAGCCTCCTCTCCGGTGGCAAGCTGTCATAGTGCTGGAAAGTACTAAACAGGCTGGTGAGGGAGAAAAGTCATCAACACTCTTACCCACTGGTGCATCCACCCTGTGTGCTACACAGTCAACCTCCTGGAAAGATGTACCTACTGGTACAACGGTAGCATGACTGTTATGGTGATAACCAACTGCTCTCTGATGGGTGTGACGCCTGCTCCACGGTACTAAAAATCTAATGAAAATCCTATGGCAGGGAAGGTCATAGACCCATGGTGAGGAAAGCTACTACTGTTTGGCTAAATGGATATGCTGTGCCTATGAAATTTCCCCCAAACTGTTTACGTTTGTTCCCATACACTGGTGCTGTGCTCATGTTTGGTTACAGAAGTTTCTTCTTGTACATGGTGGTGGATACTAGGGAGACTCAAAACTGGGCAAAGTGCTGAGAATAAGTGGCAGTTGAGTACTCAACTCTAAACCAGACATCTCTGTCATGTACTCCAGTGCTCAGGGAATATTGAGAAGGGGGTAAGGGAAATGAAGGCCAGAGGCAGAGGATGGGGAAGAGTACTTTGAGATATAATCTTCCAGACATGGAGTTACTGTTACATTTCTGACCTCAAAGCAGCTGTCATTAGCTGCACAATATTGAGCCCATCCACATTTTGACGTGGATGATGGAGAAGGGCCAAAAAAGAAAGGTAAAAAAAAAAAAAATAGAAGAAGTAATGGTTGGAAGGAAGGAAGGGGTTCAGTGGAAGGGGCAGAGGACATAGGACAAAAGAAGGTACTTGGATGGAATTATGATCAAAATACATTATGTTCAAAAAAGAAAATATTGACTAAAAAGTTTTTTAATGTCTATAAAAGCTAAAATGTCTGAATATTTCTATGTTACTAAAAGTAAGCTGAGGGCCGGAGAGATGGCTTTTCAGTTAAGGTGCTTGCCTCTGAAGCCTAAGAACTCATGTTCCACTCTCCAGGTCCCGCATAAGCCAGACACACAATGACACAAGCACACAAGTCATACATGCACACAAGGGACACATACATCTGGAATTTGATCGCATTGGCTGGAAGCCTTGGTGTGCCAGTTCCCCTCCCCCCCATGCATAAAAAAGGCAGTCTGATGGGATTGCCTTAGAAAAAAAAAAAGTAAGCTGACCAGGATCTGGGGAGAGAGCTTAGTGGCTAAAGGCACTTGCTTCCAACAGCAAGGTGACTGATAATAATGTGGTAGTTGATAAAGAAGAAAGGATGTTAGAAATGGTAATAAAACTACTAAGAAAGTAATGAAGACAGGCTGAAAAACTGAGAAAGACAATGATTATTTCCAAGACTTCTTAGGAACCTCATGTTTCAGATTAGTCTGACAAAGCAGTCAGGTTTCCATGTGTAGATCATAGGAAGATGTCCAAGCTAAACAGCCAATTAAAAGCAGGTAAAAGCTGGGTGTGGTGGCACACGCCTTTAATCCCAGCACTTGGGAGGCAGAGGTAGGAGGATCACCGGGAGTTTGAGGCCACCCTGAGACTACATAGTTAAATCTAGGTCAGCCTGGACTAGAGTGATACCCTACCTCGAAAAACAAAACAAAACAAAAACATAATAATAATAATAAAAATAAAATAAAAGGAAAGAAAAAGAAAAAGCAGGTATAGATTAGGAAAGGGGGGTATTTATAAGGAATTTCAAGCCACTTGGAATGTACAGTACATGCATGGGAATCATGGAGGGAACATGGGGGGCAGCTCAATGGTAGAGACTTTGAACCCCAGCATGAGGCATTGATAAATACAGAAATGAGACAGGAGACTAATATAGGCGCTGCTACAATGAGAAAGTGAAGCTTTGGATATTAAGTAAAACGTTTGGGATTCTTGCTCCCTAAGTAATTACACAGTAAATGTCATGCTGGCAAACAGGAGGAAACTTAGCTCATGTTACTGCAGTAGCACGCATGGATAAACATGCAGTGACAATGTTCAGGTTGATGTTGCTACATGAGCTTTAAGGTGCAGTGTGAGTATGCTCAAAACCCATTGCCCATGGCTAAGAGAGTAGCTCGTTAGCAGAGCGTGAGCTTCGTATGAGCAAGGCTTTGAACTGAACCCCTACCATCACCATACAACAAAAACTTCTCCTGTTCCATATGTGCATTCCTTGTCTGAACTCGCAAAGCCCTTAGCCATGCTATCTAAGGACAGTTCCTTGTCACCTCTACAACTTGTTATCACAAAATTAGGCATTCAATAAATCATGTTTACATTGTTAACCAGCACCATTGCCTATGTCCCTTTAACTAGTGGGCCTACCACAGAAGCTCAGTGATGACTGCTAAGACACTCCCACCCTTGAGAGCTCCAGCTGAGCCCTGGTGGGCGTGCCTCCTGGGGACATCTTAATCACATACATGCACACTGTTCTACAAGACAACCGGAGAAACAAAACCACGAGCAAGCAGTAGAGAGCACGATTGGGTACTTAAGAAAGGATTTATATTCCTACTTAGCTTTTCAAATCAGACGATGTTTCTGAAATATTGTAACAGTTGTCTCATTGGTCTATATCTTCTTGGCTGGTATACAAAAGCAACCAGCAAAAGAATCCACTCTAAAAGATTAGCGCTTCACTTTATGACGGTGTAAATTATTTCTAAAGATGCTTCTAGTCACTTCTCAATATGACGGCCATTACGACATTGTAAACACCAACTGTTACTTCTTAACTCTCTCCTCAGGAAGAAGGAGGAGAGAAATGAAGATCAAGAAGCTCAGTTCAGAGAAACTCAACTCTCTGCCTTCTTAGCTCCTGCTATCGGAAGCCATGAGGTAAATGGCACGTCCCTAAAGTCATGACTTCACACTGCAGCGGAGACCCCTCCTGTGCTCTGTCTCGTATCTTTAACCAACCGACGGTCTATTAACATTCTCACATTTTGTCTTATGTAATATTTTCTTTCAGCACTCCTGCCCGTTTATGTACACACTGCTCCTTTCTCCTTTCATAGTACTGCTTAAAGTATATTATTGTTTGACGCATAAATAGACCTATGTGAGCACTATTCACATTTCACATGCTACAGCTGAGTGAACTCCTGTTTGACAAACGTGTCCTCCTTTCCCTTGGGGTGGCATATGTACACCTATACAGTAAATTTGGTCTGGTCTACAGGAGTTGATTTGCCCAGTGGATGTGAGTGGGGACATTAAGCAGGCTTGTGCAGTTTCATATGGTCTCTTGTGTACTTGTGACAGGCAGAGTAGACATCATGCCCAGGAGACTTCTGTGCCTTCAACCTGGACCCTCGACTGGGACGATGAAAATAAACCTGATCCCAATCAGAAGCCAAAGCCAGGCAGCTCAGTGTTGGGTAGCTATCTCCTCTGAACTGAGACAGTCCCTCTTGCAGGAAGGTCATGTGACTTAAAAGTTTGCAGGTTCAGGAATCTCACAAGGCCCCTCCTCAAGCTTAGGGCAACAGGAAATAGTTGCAGGCAGAGTGCAAGCATTTTAGGTGGAGCTGCTGACAAGGTGTGAATGAAAAGCCCTGAGCATGTACGGGGTACATACGTGAGCCAGTAGCATAGGAAAGTGGGACTACGCAAGGCTGGAGATGATGGAAGGTACCAGATTTGTAAGGGCCTACAGGCCCTTTTAGGATTTTACTTTTTTTAAAAAATTGTTTATTTTTATTTATTTGTGAGTGACAGAGAGAGAGAGAGAGAGAGAGACAGAAAGAGGCAGACAAAGAGAGAAAGAGGCAGACAGAGAGGAGAAAGAGGCAGATAGACAGAATGGGCGCACCAGGGCCTCCAACCACTGCAAACAAACTCCAGACGCGTGCGCCCCCTTGTGCATCTGGCCAACGTGGGTCCTGGGGAATCGAGCCTTGAACCGGGGTCCTTAGGCTTCACAGGCAAGCACTTAACCACTAAGCCATCTCTCCAGCCCTAGGATTTTGCTTTTTAACTCAAGGCCAATGGGGACATCTTAGGACTCAGCCTTTGGATGTCTTCCCATCTAGTGGCTGTTTGAGAATGCTTTATATGTTTCTGCAGTCTAGCACACACCACTCATAGAAACATATGATGCAACTTTTCTTTCCACATTTATCATGCCACTAATGCTAGCCCTTGCCCCTCCCCATCTTCCAAAGAAATGGTTGCTCCAATGAGACTAAAAGCAATATAACAGACCTCTGTTAACATCATTTAATTTAAAGACATGGCTGTTAGAATTGATAGGTCATGACACTGAGAACATGTGACCTAGAAATTTCCAACACAGGATAAAAGAAAAAAAAAAAAAACATGCAAAGGAAGGAAAGTGAGCTACAGCAAGTGCCATGGCCCAGCAGATCAAATCCGAATCCTAGCCACAAGTAGCAAAAGTGCACATGATAAGTAGCTGGTGTGAATGGAGGTAGCTCTGCCAGCTGACCCTAACTTAAACCAGGGTAAGTCATTTCCCATGGGCACAGCCTGATTCCTTGTCATTCAAGCCTTCCCTTAAAATCAGTAATTTCTCAGCAGCCACATTCCTGACTGTATAACCTAAGCCAATGCTCACGTGAACAGAACTCCTTCATTCTCTTGGATTTCACTACAGAGCCCGTGGCACTCTCTGATAGTGAATGGCATGTAGGTTTCTTGGCTGTGTGCCCCTGCCACCCACACCCTAACTAAAAGTTATAAGAGGTGAGAGCAAGGGTCTACCACAGCTCTCAGCTCCTGGAGAGCACTGGTGTACAATTACTGGGAAAAGAAATATAAGTGGACGGCTGGGTGGGTGGGTGGGTGGATGGTAATGGAATGTACTCTTTCATATACATTGACCTCTCTTTTTCTCTGGTATTTGCTTCTCTCTACAAGGCTGCTTCAGATATCCCCCCTTAAGGAGGAACTCTGAAACCTCTAGCTACATACAATACTTTCTATGGATGAATATTTGCATTCTCTGGGTAAATGACCACTAGCTATCATCAGAGAATTAAAAGATTTAAATCACTTCAGGATTGCATTGTGCCCCCAACCAACACATAAGCTGAATTCCTAGCAGACATCACAAATGTGCTCTAGATAGGTCTTTAAAGAAATAACTAAGGCTAAATGAGGTTATAAGGGTGGAGCACTAATCCAGTATGACAGGTATCCTTATAAGCAGAGAAAGAGACCTTAGGGATGCTTAAGCTCAGAACAAAATAAAGACTAAAAGCTACTTGCAAGCCAAGGGAGAGAGGAGAAACCAACCTCACAGTCCAGGTGACACAAGGCTGACAATGTTGAGCACACCTTTAAAGGGCTAGACCTACAGGTAGGCTTCTGAGGAAGGGAAGCCAATAGCTAGCTTCTTTGCACATAAGCTTGGGTGCAGTTGGATGGGTTTCCTGAGACTTGGGGTTGATGTAGCATTTATCATGTCAGAGGAAAGCTAGTCTCTCAGGACTGAAGAGTCTTCAGACACCATCAGTGTGTGGAGCATTTCTACCTAGGCACATGAGGTAAGGACTTGGATCTTAGCAACAGTATATGGTAGAGTGGTCCCAGAAATACCTGGTGTATCAAGGGTTAAAGATGGATGCTGTCTCCACAGGGAATACACTTGAGAAGCACAAAACTGGAGGCTGACAAGCTCTGTTTACAGACTCTCAGGCTCTCCTGATGTGAAAAGCTGAAGGCCAAAGTTAGCATAGAGTTAAGAAGGACACCAGTGGGAATGGGTTTACAAATCCTGTTTTTAGCTCAGAGGTTGGCAAGCCTTTTTATAAAGAGGCAGAGAGTAAATATTGTAATCTTTGTAGACCATCCCACTTGTTGGAATTACTGAAGGTGACCTTCATGCCATGAAATAATTATAAACAACACATAAACTGATGATAATGAGTATGTGCCATCAAAACTGTCCACAGGCAGTCATTGGCCAACTCTTGACTTGCACAGCAAAATGGCAACTGACCGGATGTGGAGAATGAGGGAAAGGTCAAGGTCACTGGTAGGCTTTGGATCTTCATGTCCATCCTCCTCTCTGGATCCAAAATCATTGCACTAGGTGAGTGTGTGTCAGAGTGGGAAAGAAATTCACTAAGACTGTATAGTTCAACAGCCTCGATTTTATGCTGAGGACATTAGTACAGGTGTCTGTAAGGCTGTTAATCGTGACATCAAAAGGACCAGGGTTTCTAAGTTGAGTTTAGCAGTACCTCCATTGCTATATTCCTCTTTCTTGCCTCTAGATGACAAGACTCATCTCTTTTGGCCTCGAAACCACCATGCTACAGACCCTAATCATTACTGCGCCTTTAGGAAGTATTACTAAACGTAAATCGTGTGTCCTAGGACCACACATCGTAAGAACCTTGAAATCTTAGCTTCTGTGCTTCACACGCCCGCAAAGCCATTTCTGTGCTTCTAATTTTGTCTCCAGATATGTTATTTTTTTAAATGGTTGTGAAACATACAACCCGCTTCTTTCCTCTAAGGATTATTCACTTTCTAATCTCCACAGTGTTTTATGTTAAAAGCATATAGAGAATTTAGTCAAGCCAAGAACTAAGGCACTGCTTATTTGGCCTCATGACAAGAATAAATTACAGACATGTTATTATCAGAACCCAACCACAGTCAACACCAATTGAAGACCAAAGAATTCCACTACAAAGCAATCAAAATGCCTATTCAAAGAGAAGATAATATGCCGAATACTAATAGTGACTGTCTGCTGAAGGGAAGTCCATGGATAACTGCTTTTCTTTTTGCTTTCCAAGAGGCATATATAACAAGCATTTAAATTATATTGTTTTAGATGGCTAGTTTAAAAAGTATGGTACTATTACTAAGTTGCACAATTTTTTTTAATTCTTGAATCTCTAACATTATTTTGGTCTAAGATATTATAAGTCTATATTAAATTAGGTTTAAGAAAACTTTACAGTTATATGCTCTATTTTCCAATTGAAGCAACTGTTGTGGCTATGAAGATGGATAACTTATTCTTCTCCATTCCTAGGGGATGAAATGTCTTTGTTCAGTATTTCCAAACAACAAGCTCTCCCCATGATGCTATTTTCTCTTACAACTCCCTTTCCTTTCCTCCTCTAATGATGAATAAGCCCAGCATGGATTCATCTTGGCATCATAAATTCAAGTTTTTCTAGATAACTGATTTTAAACATGGTTGCCCTTGCTTCTTTCAGAGAATCCTAGTCCATAGATCTGCCTCCGAGAGTCAGAGCTTGGATGTTCCAATGAAGGCGACAGGCAGCTGCACACAGCAAATGGCCAAGTCAGTGGCTGAGCCTTTGGTTGACTGAACAAATAGGCCAGTTCAGCAATAGCAAACTTTTACTCCCATCCCTACTCCAGGGATGAAGAATTCCTGGATAGAAAAAAAGAAGCAAGAAAGTCACCAATGACAGAAAAGAAACAGGGCTGAAGAAATGGCTTAGTGATTAAGGTGCTTGCCTGCAAAGCCAAAGGACCCAAGTTCTATCCCCCAGGACCCATGTAAGCCAGATGTACAAGGTGGTGCGTGCGTCTGGAGTTCATCTGCAGTGGTTGGAGGCCCTGGCACACTCACTCTCTCTCTTTCTCTCTCCCTCTCTTTCTCTCTGTGTCTGCCTCTTTCTCACTGTCTCAAATAAATAAATAATAAAATATTTAAAAAGGAAAAAGATAGCTGTGGGGTGGTCTTTGGGGACAGCACTTCATTCTTAAGTTTTAAAAGACCTCATCAGCAGAAAGGAACAGATGTGAAGGTCCCTGAGAGCAATCAGCAGATTGTATGCTAGAATCAAGACCCAGAAAGCTGCAATCTTACAGCCTAAGTACAGCAAGTGTTCCTCAGCCAAACAGATCTGTACCTTACAGTCTTTTTCTACCATCTCTTTCAAGTCAACTTATGGTTGTCTCCCTCAACAATATCTTACAATTCCAAAAATAAAGAAAGACATGCTTATCCCAGGAAGTTCACTAGACAGGAATATTGTCTTCTATGGGTTAAATGTGTTTTGGTTCGTATACTTGACTTTGTCAAAAGCACCAGAAAGGCAGTTGGGAAACTTTGGCTTTCTTCTACATCCTGTTATATATTGTTCACGAAGCCTAATACTGTGAACAAGATCTGAATTCAAGCACTTATGATATTTTGAGCAACTAGTAGGCACCAGGTGTTCCATATGTTCAAATAGATCAGTAGGAAAAATAAATAAATAAAAACAAGATTACAACTGCAGTAGAGGGAAAGTTCTGGTTCTTTAGAAATGAGAATCTGTAGAAAGTCTATATTTATATTCCTGACTTTCATAGAAATAACACTGTAAAATGCATACAGACCTTGATACATCTGGCTTAGACATGGACTCTAGACTCAGATATGGGAGTTTAAATACTGGTTCTTTTCTGTGTAATTAAACCCCCCCCCCACCAAAAAAAATAAGACCTAAGTACAATCACAAAAAAATCTCCTATCCCTTGCCCTGTATATAACTTGCCAGTTCACGGGGTTCAATAGACCCCATTTATACCTGCAGCATTCCTACCTCTTTTCTTTCTTCCCTTCCTCCCTTAACTTTTAAAGCTGGCTACTCAAACAGGAGCAGAAATTCCAACATTGACAAATATTTTAAGAAAACATTTAAAATGAAAGAAATCAAAATAAACACATTGGGAAAAAACACTTGGTAAAATAAGATGCTAATTTTTTTCTAAAATATCAGGTCTTGAAAATATTTTTAAATGTCAGTGTTATAGAAGCTTGAAATAAAACTAATATGATAGAAAGGGTTATAAAACAGAAAATAGCAAATATAGACTTTACAAACGAACTCATTCAGCAAATGCCTTATCTCAAACACAAAAGATGAAGAACAGGACAACAGATAAAAGGAAATCAAATAAATAATTCAAAAATGCAGAACTTAATGACAAGTTTCCACTTTTACAATTCAATACACACCACACAATGGATAAAAACAGGCTTGTATGTTCTTATGAAATTTATGAACACTAGGATTAGAAAGAGGAGTCAATAGTTTCAAGAATACAAAGGTATACTTTATACAAATCATCTAGAAACAATGACTTCAGGTTTCTCACAAAGAAGGCTGATACCTTAAAACTCTTACGGAAGATAATTTCCAACTTAAAAGTTAAATTTAATTGAGTTACCAATTAAATACAAAGGAAAAATAAGAACTCTTTAAAAATGACCAAATTCTTTTTTTTTATTTTTATTTTTGTTTATTTATTTATTTGAGAGTGACAGAGAGAAGGAGGCAGAGAGAGAGAATGAGAGAGAATGGGCATGCCAGAGCTTCCAGCCTCTGTAAACAAACTCCAGATGCGTGCGCCCCCTTGTGCATCTGGCTAACGTGGGTCCTGGGGAACTGAGCCTCAAACCGGGGTCCTTAGGCTTCACAGGCAAGCGCTTAACCGCTAAGCCATCTCTCCAGCCCAAAATATGACCAAATTCTTAAAAGTATGCTGCCCACGTGCATTTTCTTGGGAGGTAGCTGTTGTAGGACACGCTCTATCAAAACCAAAGAGAAAGCAGAGACAAGACCTGAATCCTACAACACAAGACTTTAGTGCAATACTTCAAAAAATGTCAGCCCAAAGAAGACATTAAAAGGAAATGCAAACATCATAGCAAGTCTAGGGGACAATCAGACCTCTTAGAATCAAGTCATAAGTCTTCAGGGTAAAGGACTTCAAGTAAAGAAGTGGATAGGGTTCTTAATGTAGGACTTTTGGAAGGTGGTTTCACAAATGAAGTGAATTTGATTTGAATCAGTAATAAGTTTATAGAATACTAAGCAAACAGCAGATTTTTTTTGAACATGACATTTTCTAAATTATGTTCACATGCAACTTTAATTAAATAAAATCTAAAGTTTACATTTATAAGGTATGTATCACACTTACTGGGAGATGGTATTTTACAACTTTAGAAATTAGTAAAGTGATAATTTCAACTCTACATAAATATATAAGCCAAAGCCACATTTTTACTAAAGAAAAAAAAAACTCTAAAAGGGTCATCTACCCTCATTTAATAAAAACTGGGAAGGACAGTGCCTATAGCCTTCACTCTTAGACATGTTTATAATCTAAAATCTTTCGTATATAGTATGCATGTATTAAATGATAGAGAATATTTAACTACCTTTACTTGTATATAAAATATCTAGTTATGTTTTATCAGCTAAAAAATGAAACCCTATCTAGAAATATTAACCCAAGAGGTCACTTTATGGATGACTATGAGAACTGCAATGCTTCTGAGTAGTCATTTATCCAAAGATTCTGTTATACTAAGACTGAAAAAAGAAATGGTCAAACATCCTCCAGAGTACACTAAGAAGAAAAGAAGAATGAAACAGAGTGACTTGATAGAGGAGACTAATATGAAACTGCAAAAGAACATAACGTGTAGAAAAGTCTGTTAAAAGGTCATAGTGAAAATTACAAGTATGAAATATCAGAGCAATAATCAATAAAGAGTAGATGTGACTAATCAGTCAGCTATTATGAAAGTGGATAATGTTATATTGCAAAGACCTCCCATTCCACCCAATACAGAAGTACCTATCATTATAACAGGGGTGCTGATGTGTATGTGTGCGTGCATATATGTTTACTTAAGACTGGACAATGATCATCACCAGCTTAAGACAGAACTAACAGAAAGCCATGACCCTTCTGAAATTTGGACAATAACTGGTTACCCTCTTAAGATTTCCCATCATTTACTTCATTAAATGAGGTGTTTTCCTTATACATATTTATTACTATTTCAATATTTTTATCAATAATCATTGAGATTTGCTAGAGTAACCATGTTACTCCAGGTACAGCTAGTTTAATATAAAGCCCAAAAGGATGGCAACTCTCCCTGAGTTATCTACTGGGCATGTATGGGCAGCAGATTTGTTCGGTAGCAACAAAGCAGACATGTTGTAAAGTCATCTAAACTTGGGCTTGAATTCTTACTCCATCATTTTCCTCGTGGTGACCATGGGAAAATTGCTTAAAATTTCTCTGGGCCTCAATTTGTTTTCATGTCAAAAAAGAGATGATATTAATATACCCATTTATATGATTATTATGAAAAGTGAGACATTTACAATATATGACAACTAATCTGCATGCTGACCCATCATCAGAACTGCTGCCAGCCATCCAGCAGAGCTTATGGGAAAGGGCACCCAAGCTGCTAATATCTCAAGTGCCTAATGACTGTTAGTTACTGTAAGTAACAGCTATTACTATTAGTTTCTTATTTTTGATTTTGTGATTCTTTTCTTTCTACTGGGAATATAAAGATTTTAATACTCAAAAAGTTATCTTTAAATATTACCTTAATTTTACTATTCAAAAGACCTGTTAAATAGATGAATTAACAAGATACTGAGTACAAGGAACGGATCACCTCCCTGTCACTAGTGTGAGTTGTTGGTCATAGAAGCCCATAAGGCATACAAAACAATACAGGCTATTGTCAATGCTCTTAGATACTCACCAGCCCTAGATGTTATAACCTTATTGCTAAGTACATCATATGCTGCAGCAGAACTGAGAAAGCAAGCTGCAACTGAGCCACCTCCCTGCTGGCTAGGTGCCACCTTGCTGGCAAGTGTTATGCAGGATTCGGGGGAAGAAAGGTCATCAACAGTGTTAATGAGCAGTTGATCCTTCAAGCTACACAATACACCATCCAGGCAAGATGTGCCCACAGGCACATAGGTTATGGCGGTAAACAACTGCTCTCTGAATTTGAGGTCTGTTCAATGGAATGGAATCCACACCTGGTACTGAAAACTGAGTCAAAAGCCTATGGCTTGGAAGGACACAGGCCCTAGAGGGAAGCTGCTGCTGGTATTTTAGCTATGTTAAGTACATCAAGCTGCCATAAATGTATACAAGTATGCCCACTGATTAGAGCTCTTCTCACTTTTGGCTAGAGAAGCTTCTTTTCACACGTGGCAGTGAATGCTGGTGGAACGCAAGACTCACGAAGAAGACAAAACAAGACAAAGCCAAAATCTTGGCACTGGACAAGTCGCCTCTATTACACCCTCCAGGGCACAGGGAACATGGCAGAGGAAGTGGCAGAAAGAATATTACAATACTAGAGCTACTTTCACTACTAGCAGAGAAGCTGCTCTAAGGAGATGATGGCAGACAGCGAGTAGACTCAAAAATGAAAGGCGAAAATCAGAAGCTTCAGAGAACGCGCCACTGAACGCGACATTACTACCCCACCTTCCAAGGCTCCAAGTCTCAGAGAACATTGTGGAAAAGAACGGCAAAACTGAATGTAAGAGACAAAGGGTGGGAAGGGGTACTTTGGGGCACTTTCTTCCTGACATGAACTGCCAGGTTGCATTCATGAATTCATAGAGGTTGTCACTGTACCCGTCAACATGTTCCCATGGAGGACTGAGAAGGACAAAGAGAGAGAGGGATCGAAACAGAACTACTACTACTTAGGAAGTGAAAGGTGCTCATGGGATGGGGGAGAGGAGGTCAGAAGAGGCTAATGGAATAGGAATATTGTCAAATTACAGCATTCATGTACTAAAGTTCTCAATAATTTTTTCTTAAAAAAGAAAGAAAAACAGGCCAGCATCATGGCACACCCCTTTAATCCCAGCCCTTGGGAGGTAGAGGTAGGAGGATTGCTGTGAGTTCGAGGCCTGCATAGTGAATTGTAGGTCAGCCTGGGCTAGAGCAAGATCCTACTTCAAAAAAACAACCCCCCCCTGAAAAAAACAACAACAAGATACTAGAAAAGAAACAGAACCTGTCATCATGTTGACTGAAGGATTAGGCGTGTGATTCTCTGGACAATCACATGATCTCAAGTCCCACTTGTTGGTTCATCCATAATTTAAGACAAATTCTGTATCCATTGTAAGATAACAATACATATATTACACATAGCTGTTCACACCCTACTTACAAGTCCTCCAAAATGGGCTCTGTGGCCCTTTCCCCTCATAGCAGCCATGATAGAAGCCCCAATAAAAAGAATCCAGAAACCCAGTTCTAAATCTCAGCTCTGCCAGCAATGTGTGGTGCCCCTGTGGGCAAGGGATGTTCCTAAGTATGAAGAGGGAGCCACAACACGGAAGTGGCTTTATAACCCACCAAAGCTCAGGGAACATTGTGAGAGAGGATGGTAGAAAGGGTGTTAAGAGTTACAGGGTGAAAAGAAATATCCAGATGCATTTTCCCTCCTCCCAGTGACAGACTGCTGCATTCATAACTCACAGCCCTATGGTGAATAACAGTAACCTCGCTGAGGAGGGCCCACAGTCGAATGGAGGCAGGGAGGAGAAGATGTAATATGGTAATACAAGGAAAATAGCAGCAACATATGATTTGTGCATACAACAAAGTTTCTAGTTAATAAAAATTAAAATTAGAAAAAGAAGGAGAGCCAGAGTCCTGCTCTAGCAGACAATGGTTCAGCTATAGCGCCAACGGGAAAGTGTACTTCGGAGAGCTAAAAGTGTATTTTCCTTCTTTCTGCACTGATACATTTCCTTCTTCCCACTTCCATGAATGGGCTTCAACTGTATTGTCCGTGCCACCCACCAACTTCTTAAACTACCACAATGCAAACTGGCCTCCGCAGTTCATTTCAATTCCTTTCGTTTCTTGACGAAGCCAGTGGGCAGATTCCAGTACATACGTCCCTGACTGATGCTGTGACGGCCATCCTGGCCCTCCTGGCTGTTTCTTCTCATCTCCTTCAGCTTCCCACAGCAGCATCTCCTGTTCTTGCTCACTTCTCCTGCTGAGCATGTGTATGGAGGAGGATATGAGAAATACAATGTGCACACATGCTGGGAAACACATTTGATGGAGAAGGTACAACATCAATGGACAGGAGAGACTCCAGGTCTGTCAAGAGGCCCATGAAGCAGAGCGACCGGGAAGACTCCTCAGCAGTAGGACTAAGCTGGAAAGGGGCCATGGTGTTCTGGGAAGGCCCCTGAAGCTTAAACGTTATTGGATTGGCAGTGGAGAGTCCCTGAAAGTTAGGAGCCATTACGTATCTGCACCCCTAATTAAGCAACCTCAGGCCTGAGCTCTTTTTCCCCTATGAAATATGTCTAACATTGGCCCCTCTGTTCCTTTCTTTTCTTTTATCATCCTGTTATTACCTCACTATAGCTTCTCCTGTGTTGTTTTCAGTCTTTGAAAACTATGATTGAACTTTCCATGGTAGTTAGCTCACTCGGTTAAGAAACAAAACAAAAAGCAAAACCTTATTGTGACATGTTAAGGGGAGACCAGGGTGGTGTGGTGTGAGGGGCACCATGTGGGCAGAGTAGCTCCCTGATACAGAGGCAGTGCAGGCTCCCCTATCCCGGCCTCCCCTGCCCAGATTGCTCGCCTTCGGGTGACATATGCCGCGCAAGGATCTTGTATCTCTGACTCAGGAGGGAAAGGCTCCATGTCATGGATGTGTCTGTGTCTTCTGGTGCTTCATAGAGCAGAGTTGAGCGCAGGCACACAACACATACCTGTGGTGCAAAGAAGGCAGCCATGTCTGTGGCAGGCAGGCACATGGGTGAACCATGGCAATAAGAACCCAAAGAAATGACATTTGGCACAAAGACAGGAAGCAACAGTGTAACCAGCCAACAGTCAGGCAGACACTCTATGGCAAAGCTGATCTAAAAGCTCAGAAGAAATGCGACCAATTGCAAAGTACAATAAAATGATGTCTTGGTTGTATTGTAATGCAGTTCTTAAAGTCACCCATGGTTCCCAAAAGACAACCAACAACAGAGCCAAATTACCAAACTGGGACAAACCAGAAAGCAGACACAGAATAATGTTGGCTCTGTTGTTCAGTCAACAACTAGCTAAGTGCCTTCAGTATGCTGCACAGTTACAGGCAGTGGGGACAGATCAGAGGACAAATATTTCCAGTGCCTGTTCTCATGGGACTGAGATCATCTGCAGCCCCTGTATAAACACAATAGAAGCTTCAGTCCCTCTCTCCAAGAAAGATGCATATAATATCCTCATGCAAGTTGCATCTACAACTGTATCAGGTACAAGGACCCCATGAAACCCATAAGTCCCCTCTTGGGATCTGAGATTAAGAATCCTGGCCCTAGATCAATGCCTCTCAGATATGTTTGGTAAGAATGACTCAGGGCACATGTTTAATTCAGGATTCCATCTTTGATTTACCCAAACAGCATCTGCCCAGGAGAATCTTATCACAAAAGAAAACACTTCCTACGATGATCTCACAGTATCCAGCACATCTGATTTTCCAAAACTTGCCTACCACATTGTAGAACTATAAACCAAACTCTCCTAGACTCTAGCACAGAGTAAGACCTCAACAAATGTTTCTGAATACAAGAAAATGTATTGTACTTCCAAGCAACAGAAAGTGAGCATTCTATCCATATATACTTCCTAGAAGATTCTAACACCAAAAATCCACTCCACAGTCCAGGCACAAGCATTTACTAAATAACTACAATGTGAAAAAGCCAGGTATTCTCAGAATGCAAGTCAGAAACAGGTGTTAAGAGCTAAGATACTGGGCATCTACCCTAAAACCTTCAAACCACAGGCTAGAGAGATTTGCTCAACCATGTTTATAGCGGCTCAATTTGTAATAGCTAAGTGCTGGAATCAACCCAGATGTCCATCACTAGAAGAATGGATAACTAAGATGTGGTATATCTACACAATGGAATTCTATACAGCAGTAAGAAAAAATGACACAATGAAATTTGAGGAAAAATGGTTGAACCTGGAACAGATCATTCTTAGTGAACTTACCCAATCACAGAAAAAAAATCGCCACATAGTCTCACTCATCTACAGCACCTAAACTGAATCTACCCAAGATACCTTACATACCCAGCAAGCACCTCCTAGACTAGCCACTAGGATGGAAGGGGAGGGAGGGGAGGGTACCAAAGAGGTGGGAAACACAAATCTAGACCCAAATGGCAATGGTACCATAATTTTCTACTTACTAAAAGACAGACCAAATGGCTGATCCTTCACCAGGCCCTTACAGAGAACACCTGAACCACAAGACACTGGAGAGGGTATGATCAAGACTAACCTTAATCTTCTACATCTTCCCTCCCTCACTTCCCCTCTCCCTCCCTCTCTCTCTTTTATCTCTAACTCTTGTATATTAGTTATCTTTTTCCTCATTTTCTTAGTGGGCACTGACATGTAACTCCCAGAACCAGCATGGGGCTATCATCCACAATGAGCTTTTGATCAGAGAGACCTACAAGGTTTCCTAAAAGACAGAAAGATACCACAAAGCCCTGACCCTCATCTGGGGCTCCCCTCATAGGGACAGGAGAGGGAGCGGGTGACTCCACGAAGGCCAGAAGACTGACACCACCTCCACCTGCCACTCTTGGTTACTGTGGCTCCTTCTTCCACACCTGTAAGTCACTCACCACCAAGGAGGTAATACCTGGCTCCAGACAGGTTCAGGCTGAGTACATCGACAGAAGTCTGGACACTAACATTTTCACCTCCCATGTAACACACAGTAATCTCTTTAAAAATATATCAAAAACCCTCAACTAAAACAGCAGGGTGAGGCAACCATGTGTCCACGAGTTACACCCTCAAATTGAAATACTCTGTTTCATGGTTCCAACACAGTGAGGAAGCCTAAAAGTTCTAGTGTTAACATCCATATGGCATCAACTAAAGACCTGGAAGCAATTCTGCTGTTAGGCCCTATGTCCACACTTCATAGTAAGAAAATATGGCTTCTGTAGTGAACCAACTACTTCTCCTACTATACAAAGAGGCCCAATTCTAAGTGCACACAGCCCAGCCTCTGTATTCCTCAAATTCATCCACACCAGACACAGTGAGCTAACCTTGCCTTGAACCTCACAATCCTCACAGAGCCCAGTCCTCTGGCAGGTAAGGAAAGTCCTTTCAGAGACAGAGCAACTAGCGAAACTCAGTTTTTAAGGTCTCTCCCAGCTTCTCTTTCTTGCCATTGGGTACTAGCCAAATTTTCACTAAAAGTGAGCCTTCCTTGAGACGTTCTCCTTTTCCTAATGCTTCATACAAGCACAACGACAAGACCAACACCAATAACATCATGACAAATCCTTTGCAACTTATTAAAAAATTAAATTGAGACACTTTTTCTCAGATGGCTAAAACTAGTGACAATTTTAGGCTATATTCATCCTGGAGACTGAGCTACCTCAGGAATCAGGATTATGCTTTTCATAGCTATTCTGCACACTCCAGGAATTTATCTGTGGAAAACTACCATCTTCTAATCCTGCCCTATTCCTTTCACAGCCGCATTAAGCTAAGTCTCCTATTTTTTTTTTTTTTACATATGTATGTGTTGTATGTGTGGTGTGTGGCTTATATATGCATGTGCAGATGTATTCCCTGAGTCCTTCACTAAACACTGAGCTACAGTCTGCCATCAGACTTGCTGACTAGAGGAGACTCAGTATGCCCTGGTCTCCACTCCCCACAGGGTGGATATCACAGGCATGCACAATCATGGCCAGGTATTGACGTGTGTGCTGAGGAACTGAAGTCGGGTCACACCAGGCCCTCTCAGGCCTTCATTATTGTGCTCTGTCATCCACCAAGACATCTCCCTAGCCCTTCATGATCACATGGTTGATATAGACAACAACAACAACAACAAAATTCCTTGTAAACAGAGTAGTTGTGAAGCAAAGCTACCCTGGGAAACATATTAGCAGTTCCTTATAGAGCTAAGACACATGTCTTAAAAAACACATTTCATAAAACTTAAAAATCCGTTTCCCATTCACACAAAATAAATGAAGAAGTTACCCAGCCTGTTAACACTTGTTTGTAGTGGTTTACACATAACCACCAAGAAGTAGAAACATTCCATATGTCCCAGATTAAATCTCCATATATTTATTAATAGGACATCACTCAGATGCTGGACTCACATGGTAGCCACAGGTATAAAATGTGTGATGCCATTTGTAAGACATTCCAAAATAGGCACCATGAGGAGAGGGAAGGGCATGCGGAGACTTTCGGGGGTGTTAAATTGTTGTACATCTTCACTGTAGTAATTATTGCATAGTATATTATGTTTTCCAAAAGTCACAGAGCTAAAAAGGGGGGGTTAATTTTAATCTATGTCAATCATACCTACATAACCTGCATTTTAAAAGCACTGAAGTACTAATATGAGAGAGAATCAGCGAGACACAGAAGATGAATACACTTCTAATGTATATTGGAGTACCAAAATTAATAGTGAAATTATTTGAATGACAGTTTATCTTGAAAAGAAAGTGAGAAGTTTACTTTATGCCCTATTCAATCACATTTTAGCTCTAATTATAAATGTGTTGATTCTTAACAGTAACGGAATCTATTTTATTTATTATATAATTTCTTCAACATGTTTTATGCCAGCAAGAAGATATCTTTCAATTCACACTTTTCATATTCCAATTATGAAGGCAAACATTTTTCTCTAGCATTTTTCAGAGTATCTCTTTTAACCAAAGTTTTGTCTTAGGCTTCAGAAGGCCTTCATTTTTCTTAGAGGTATGTACCATGCCAAAATCTCTTAGATAACCTGGCCTAACTCAGTCACATTTTAATTTGACCATATCCATATCAGTTCTACAAGTTTCCCACTATCATTTTCATAGATTCCGTGAACTTCTTCTCCCTTTGAAAGATCTGAACTTTCTCTTTGAAAGCCACTTACTTTACCTACATTTCATGCAGTTGAGTGATGACGAGACAATCAGAAAGACAGAGAGAGAGACCAGCCTATAAAGTTGCTGGTATTAAATAAATTTGGAGTGGAAAAGTGATATAATTGATAAATACTTAATGAATATCCCCCCAGGCATGATGGTTTTGGGTTGTGGAGTGTTTTCTTCTGGGCTTGACATGCCTAATGCCATCTTGAAATTAGAGCATCTGTCATAACCCACAGAAGACCCTCACAAGATTAGCCCCCTAAACATTCCTTTGTAAAATGGAGGAGGGGGTTCACAAGGCAGTGTAGGAGGGGCTCAGAAGCTACTCAAGAGACCTAGCCCTTCCCCAAGGATATATAAGCTGTTAACAATTCATGGAGGGTGGGGCTTTTCTTTGGTGGTTCACCAAGCTACACTTAGGTGGAATTATTTCTTTGGTGTGCCTCTGGTGCCCTATCTGGGACAAATAAACCATTGTTCATGTTTTCCCAGCAAAAAGTAAACCCTCAAATATGCAGGGGGCGAGATAATGACTGTATCAAATATAACTACTGAGGATGCTTTATAATTTGTCAATTATGTTTTGTTAGTGTCATTCCTACTCTGAGAACCTACCTGCCCTCACTGAATACCTAGCAGTGTACCAGCATTGGATGCTTGCTTTCCTAAGAGTGGCAGGAAAGTAACAGATGAAGAGCATGGTCACTAGAATAGGGCTTAACATTTACTGGGTTTTCACAGAGAACCTGCTAGACCAGGTCTTCGGCAGTCCATTGAAACTAATGTGACTGTCTTAAGAAGGCTATGAGGTCATTACTATCAGGACTCCCATTGGATTAGATATGGACTAAGGATACCATGCAGGTCCTCCACGGAGCTACAGGATTTGTCTGGCTGTAGAAATTGCTACTAATATTCTTGCTCCATGCTCACAGCCACATGCTGGGGAGTTAGTGAGGGAGAAAGGGCAGCCCCTTCTGTCTCCATTCTGTCTCAGGTTTCAAGGATGGCTGTAGCTCCAAGGACCATACCCTACAAGCAGTCCTCAAACATCTGTCAAATCACTTGAGACCTGGGATGCGCTGGACAGAATTACTAATAACCACCTTCTCCAGAAGTTGAGATACAGGGCAGGCAAATCTTGCCAATTGGCTCCTCCACGCCTGGGAGTCCTAGGAAGGAGGCTGTGGCAGGCAGTGAGGCGGGCCAACCCTGTCACCAGCAGCTGTGCCCCATCCTGCTCTGCGCTCAGGGAGATGAGCTGTACAATCAGCTACTTGCACCCACACTTTAGCAAAACTAGACTAAATATAGGCATGCTTGCTCTCGTGAGCCAGCTCAGAGCGGGTGGCACTGCTCCATTCCACTTCAGAAAATCGGGCTGGAACTCACTCGCTCCCGTGGTTTCCAAAGAGCCACATGCAAGATCCAAATGGGCTATGGGGACTGCTAAACTTTGGCAAAGCAGAGGATGGAGCCCTGAGGGGGGAAAAACACTACCAGACTTGACCAAGGACCCTTCTCACCCACTTTCCCTATGAACAGGACTAAACAACCACAGCACTAGGACTTGAAGAAAAGTCCATCGTACATACACATCCCGTGCCCTTTCCTCACTCCCCACCCATCAATGTTACTGAAAAGGCTCAGTCAGATGCTACTCTTTCCCTTAGCCTGTCCCTGTCCAGCTCAAATCTAAATGCTCCATTTGTTCGCAGACCTCCCACGTTATGTCCCTTGTACTTCCACTTAGAAATTACAGCATTGGGCCTATTGTGCTTCTTTCCTTCACCAAAGGGGGAAGCGGGGGAGGGAGGCAAGGGAACAGGGGGACCTCAGCTCCCTCCTTTCTTAACTCCACCCACCCAACTAGATCTAGTGGAGTCCCTGGCACAAGGGCAGCATTCCACTTCTTATTAACCTAAAATGCCAAACCTGCCTGAGGGCCACTGAGTGAGAGCTTACCCAGCCCATTTATCTACAAATGGATTAAATGTATAACATCTCTGGAGTTCAAGTTTGGGCTTCAGATTCCCAGTGGCTCCTCTGTGACAAGTCACTGGAGCAGCATATATGACTCAGCACCACAGACTGCTCCACCAGTAAACGTTTCTACCAGCTCCCTTTCTCAGTACCAGCCCTGTTACTTCTGGCATATGAGAACAACAAAGCTGATGAGGAAGAAAGGGTAGGGTGAAAGGAATTAGCAAGGGCTGGGCTGTGCAAGCCAATTGGAGGATTAGACCAAGCCCTGTCTGAACCGGATGGGAGGGCTGCGGGAGGTGTGGGAGTGGCAGCAAGCATTGCCACAGCAAGTTTCCAACCAGGGTCTGAAGCTCCAGTTTGCATTTGGTCAATGCCCATGAATTTTCAAAGATGGGCACCTAGTCACCATTCTCGTTTCCCAAACTAGTGATGGATAAGGGCTGCCAGGGCAGGACAGTCAAATCTGATGGACTAGAGAATGAAATGAAAACAAAGCAAACAGAAACAAACAGAAGAGGAAAATGACAACCCTTGATATGGAGAGTGGAAGAGAATTTGGAACTAGTTTAATTAGGCCATGCTCTGAAGGAGTAAGGTTTCTAGTGGGAAGCTTGTCCTTAGTCTCTTTGTTTTTTAAAATATTTTTATTTATTTATTTATTTATTTATTTATTTGACAGAGAAAGAGGAAGAGAGAGAGAGAGAGAGAGAGAGAGAGAGAATGAATGAGTAGATGCCCCAGGGCCTCCAGCCGCTGCAAACAAACTCCAGACGCGTGCGCTCCCCTTGTGCATCTGGCTAACGTGGGTCCTGCAGAATCGAACCTGGGTCCTTTGGCTTTGTAGGCAAACACCTTAACCAATAAACCATCCCTCTATCCCTCATTGTGGTTTTTTATTATGTCTACTCTACAGGTGGATAGCATGGGGAATAGAATGAAGAAATCAAACTCAGAATCTCACCTAGTTATTCATTCATGCTTCAGTCATTCACTTGCTCGTTCGTAGCATCAGGCATAAGACAATATCAAGGCAGTTATTATAACAATCCATGGGGGCTCACCCTCAAGATGCACACAGGAGCAGGAGGAAGCCACCTCCGCCCTGCTTACTGTGTGGTGTGAAGGAATTCATCAGAATGTTTCTGTTCTCCATCTCCATCTTCTCACGCCCTCTGAATAAACGAAAGCAACTATCTGCCGTGCACGCCTGTGAACAGCACAGGCGACTCTGGGCCTCTCTCCCTTCTCCTGGGCTTCCATTCGGCTGCCATGGGCTCTCATGCTTTCTGTTCTTCACCCATCCATGTTAGAGACAGGAGCTCCTACAAGGCTGAGTTTTAGTATTGGGGCAATGTGGTAACAAGCCCACCTACTACTGTTTGACACACAGCCAAAAAAAGATGAGCCATGTAGCGTTTTGATAAAGGCGACCTTTTTCTCTCGCACCGTTAGTCCACTGACTCAATGACTTAAGGTCTCTATCCAAGTTGGGTAGAGTCAGCATTTACTAGTTCCCGAAGGCTGATATATGGTGTCTACTTCTCTTTGCTACAAGTGTTTGCCTATTCATTTTCCTCTTTTCCCAAGCTATTACCTAAGCTTTTCAAGATTCTAGTGATGTGCAGTATTTTCAGTCTTACTGCAGAAAAATCGCTCTGGACACTGAATGAACAGTAGATGCCATTTGCTAAGCCAATTCGATCACTTGAGAGGAAAATTCAGATCCCCTAACATAGAAGTCCTTCCATTTGAAATCCTCTTTTTGGTGGGAGGGGAGCTTTGAGATGTTCTTTCCATTTAAGTGAAGTTATTCTGTTCAACCGGCGATAGAAACCCAACTTGCACAATGTCCACCCACCCTACTTTTCTCATAAAACTCTGAAGATGAAGGAGGAGTGAATGAACTGCAGACAGGAGAAAAACTCTTCCCTAGCTTTTGGGAATAGTGTATTTATACTTCATTCATGAAACCGTTGCTATTGTCTCCTAAGTGCCAGGCACAGTTCTTAGAATACAGAGCTGAATACAACACTGTCTCTAATGAATTCATGTTTTTTCCTCTCCCCGTATTATACTACAACCCACTTCTTTCACATTACATCAATAGGCAGAACTGCCTACACGTTCTATCCATGTACAATGGGTGACTTAGAAGTCCTACTTCTGTACTTAAAAAATACAACATGTAGGGCTGGAGGGATGGCTTAGCAGTTAAGGTGTTTGTCTGCAAAGATAAAGGACATAGGCTCGATTCCCCAGGACCCACATTAGTCAGATGCACAAGAGGGTGCATGCATCTGGAGTTCATTTGCAGTGGCTGGAGGCCCCGGCACGCCCATTCTCTCCCCCCCTTCACTGTCAAATAAATAAATAAAAATTAAAAAATACAGCATGTAGAAATGTAGAGATAACTCAATCAATAAAGTACTTGTCTCACAAGCATACGAACCTGAGTTCAATCCCCAGTGTAGTTTACCTATGTAAGATGCCAGGCAGGCACCATGCATCTGTAATATCAGTCCTGGGCTAGTGGAGACAGGAGGTTCCCTAAGGCTTCCTAGCCAGCTAGTCTGGCCTAATCAGTGATCGTCTGGCCAGTGAAAGACAGTGTCTCATAGCAGGTGGACAGCATTCCTAAAGATGACACTGGAGGTTGTCTTGTGGTCTCCACATGCACACACATGAACACACATACATGTATACCTACATACACACACATAAAAATACATCATGCCAATGATTAATATCCAGTGCAGACCATAATATAGCATACTGTCCTATGACTGTACATCTCTAAGCTATCTACCTGCTCATAAATGCAAAACTGAGCAAGAATCTCAATTAGGCTACCTAGGAAACATATATTCTTAAATTCAGGAAAAAAATATATAATTCAATGTAGTTATAAAACAATACACAAAGGAAATAATTTTTTTCACCTTAAATAAAAAGCCACAGATTGCAAGTACCCGACTTGTAAATAACACTGTTACATGTTCAAATTTACTTAAGAAAAGGGTTAGGAGGACTGGAGAGATGGCTTGGCGGTTAAGTGCTTGCCTGTGAAGCCTAAGGACCCCGGTTTAAGGCTCGATTCCCCAGGACCTACGTTAGCCAGATGCACAAGGGGGCGCACACATCTGGAGTTCATTTGCAGTGGCTGGAGGTCCTGGCGCACCCATTCTCTCTCTATCTGCCTATTTTTCTCTCTCTCTGTCGCTCTCAACTAAATAAGCAACAACAACAAAAAAAGCATTTAAAAAAAGAAAAGGGTTACACATCACAAAAACCTCCTGATTTGTTATGAATTACAGAGAGTGGCTGGCATGAATAAGAGAAAATAATCAGCATACAAAATATGTGCCATATAGTTTTTTGTTGTTTCTTGAGGGTAGGAAAGTGAGAGATTCTAAGTAACATTTACAGATAACCCAGGCTCTAGGCACCCTTCTACAAGACTGTTCCATACTTATAATATTCTGAGTAAGTGAACAATAATGAGCCCCATTTTATTCCAGATGTGGACATTAAAACCCGTATGTGAACAAGTAGCATATTTCCTTCCTAGTTTCTCTGTTATAATTCCTTTCCTTGAACTGCTGTTTTTCAGTGAGTTTGTCATTGCTTGGTCTTGGCTTGGAAACTCTGTATGAGGTGGACACACACTATAGGACACTTAGCACTGTCGGCCCATGGGATGTTATACTAGGAACAGCCCCACGTATCAGTACCTAAGGATCTCAGACAGGACCGTGAAGAACAACGCCACTCTCAACTATAAATGAAAACAGCACTTCTAGGTCTTTGAACACTGGGACTGAAGAGATGGGCACTTCCTTTACAAATCTCCCACCTTCAAATCCCTCATCCGTTCCTTATTTTATGGGACTGGCATACCTAAGAAAACCCCAGACACACTTGTGGAACCCATAACAAAAGGTCTATCTAACCCACAAACATTTGTAAAGGACCTATTATGGGCCAGGCTCTGTGTTATTGCCTGAGAAATTAGAAACTGTATTGTCTTGATCCCACTAGGAGCTTAGAGTCCAGTGAGAGACAGATTTAGTGAGATGTGTCGGGACCCATTTTGGCACTGGTGCTAGGAAAGCTCAATGTAAGGGGTCGCCGGGGGGCAGGAAAGGCAGAGGGGCAGCGAGGGCTGGGACAGGTTCCCAGGGGAAGTGGTGTCTTTCTTGAGCCTTGCAAAACCACGTGGCAGTAGGCAAGAAGAGCCCGGTCCATGCTGGGAAAACTGTTTTTGCAAAGACTGCAAACAGGAATCATTCACAGCAAAAGTTTAAAAAACACTTCCTCCATTCCTCAACTCGAGCCTTCACTGTGATTCAGACCCAGGATCTCCTGTTTACCATGCAGTCACTTTAGCCAAATAAGTCTCTAGAAAACAAAATAAGCTCTCTGGAAGTCCGCATGCACTGCCTTTCAGAACTCTTGCTTTCGAAAAGTCTGGCATCCCTGGTGTAATCACCATAAGACAAGAAACATGACTAATTCTGTTCTATACTTCTTACAGTGGATGGGAAATTGTCTGCAAGAACACTGTGGACTGCCGACAAGTGAGAGGGCGTGTCGCACACTTGGAGAGGTGGAAGAGAGAAGTATCACAATCAGTGCCATCTGACGGGTAAGGTGGAAGGACTCCAGCAGGGTAACATATCTTGTTCTCAAGCTCAAAAGGAACGCTTGGCTTTTTCTGAAATATCTACCTCCCCGACTATCTCAGGTTGCGGGGTCATTTTTGTTGATAAGGTTGGGGAAACTGAAGGTAGAACATCCATCCCACAGGGACCTCTGAACCTGAGATGGCCCAAGGGCAATAGTTTCCTGAGTTTATAGGTCTTGAGTACAGGAACAGGCTTATTGCGATTCAGATTAAGGCAGTGATTATAAGGAAAGCAAGGGGCACGTTATTTTCCCTTTCTGTCTCCCAGGGCACCTGAAGGAACAGGCTCAGTTCCCTTTGGCAAGTGGCCTGACACAACTGGCAGGCATGCCCTCTTTTTTTCTTTTTCTTTTTTTTCTACTTCACGTCTCCTCTGACCCTAAAGGCACTCAGGAGCCAAAATCTGGAGGTGAAGGTAGGCTTCCCCATTTAGTCTCATGATCATTTCATCAGAGGCACAACTTGACTTCTAATTTGACATCATAAACTTTTCCTGTTCACTTGGGCTCCCTCCCCCCAGGAACTGCACTAAACAAGAAGACCTGTGTTCCAAAGTAAGTGAACCTGACATGAAGGGGGGGGGGGGGGAACACTCGGATGTCTCACAAATTTCTTGACCCTATTTTGTTAACCAGGAAGGTCAAGGAAGACAGAACCGTGCGATCAAAATGACAAATCCCACGTTCAGAGTCAAAGGAAGAAAGAGTTAGGTGGTCCTCAAAGAAAAGAATTCCCAAATCCAAGAGACGTGTCGTCTTTCTTCCCCCTTGGCTGACAGGACTTCGTTTCTGTCAACTTTCCTAAGCCTGAACAGGACTGCACCGAGTAGGTGTAGGGACACCCTCCGGGAGTGGCCACATCTGCTGAGGCCCCTGCTGGAGACACACGACTAGGGGCCCTGGACCCAATCGCAGTCCGAGCTAAGGGATGACGCACCTGGCCAGGGTCCTCTCCCACGTGGAGGTGGGGTGGTGCAGCGAGCATCCCCTGCCGGGTGGCCACCTGGCCTGCCCTGGCTGGAGAGGACAGGGAAATGGACACCTCGAGGCTGAACCCTCGCTTCGGACTTCTCGGCTCTCTCCCCACTTGCAGCACATCGCTTTGCATGGGAAGCGCTGTCTCTTTACCTCCGACCCACGCCTCTCCAAAGAACTGCATCCAGCGCCGCCCTGGCCTTCGGAGAGGCTCAGGTGAGCGGCAAGAGGCGCGGGTTGGGGAAGGGGCCCGCTTTCCGCCCACCCTCGTCTCTCTCCTCCCCGCGATCGCCGAGCTTCATCGGGGATGTGTGGATTGGGGTGCGCGGGTTAAGAGGGAGCTTAAAACGCCCCAAGCGTCCCTTACCTTCCACAGCCATTCTCTCAGAGCTTCCCTAACGCATGCATAATTTTCTTGGCCGAGGTACTCCTCCTGCCCCGCGCTCCCCCCCTCCTCTCGCTTTCGCCTAAATATTCTGCGCTCATCTGCTCCAGGACCAACCTGCCGCGGTCACGCAAAGCGAGCAGCCGGCTCCCGGCTCCGCGCGGGGCAGCATGGGAAATGTAGTCCTCTCTCTCCACGGCAGCCCCGGAAGAGCACCCCAAGAGCCCTGCAGGGCGTGACCCACAATACCCCAGTAGGGCTTCATCTCGGGCTTCAGCCAGCCCAAACGAAGCACCTCTCCTGGGAGACTTGCTAGGGGGGGACACCGGGAAGGCCTGGTATTTGTGGAAACTACATCTCCCAGCATGCCGCTGCGCCTGGTTCCTTCAGCGCTGAGGAGGGACCCCCAGATTGAGACTTTCTCTGTCAATTAGAAGAGGCTAGGCACCTTGCAGGAGGCAGCTGATGAACTGGTCAGTGCTGGACTGTCCTTGCCGGACCCTGGACCTTTGGCTTTGGGCTCAGTGAAGGGAGCAAGGGCGCTAGCAGCCTGTGGCTGTCCACCTGGGCCAGAGACCTGCTCCACAGGGCGCGGATGAAACTTGTTCCCCTGTACCCAGGGATGTGTAGAGTCCTGGGGAATACAACCAGGTGAGACAGCTGTGTTCTGAACCTCCTAGTGGTCCCCATGGTTAAATACTGCTGGGAGGAGAGTGGCTTAAAAATCACAGCAAGCGACATCCTTAGGAACAAAATCTAGGGGCCAGTATTTCTCTAAAGCATGTCAGACCATGAAAGACATTGTGGCTTCCAAGGTGAGAGACCTTTTCTGGCCTTTGGAACTCCCTGTGACAGGGCCTAAGAGTCAGTGTTCTTTCAACCTCTGAACCTATAACCTACCTCAGGTTAACACTGTGAGTAGAAAGGATAAGGAAAAATCACGTGTATGGATAGCATTCCAGAGCAGGTTAAAATTCATAGAAATTAAGCTCCCCAACGTTTTTTTCTCCTGCATGAGGAATTTCAGACTCATTTATAGCTTCTGGGTAAGCAAATGGTCTTTGGACTATGATGTAACCATTCAGGCCCCAACCCTTCACCCTCCACCGTTTTTATTAAGCTACTCTGAAAAATAACTCCAAGGAAATAGAAGTCCTGATGGTGAACACTTAGACTTTTCCCTGAAGTGGTCACCAGGAAAAAGAAATTGTTAAAACAGTTTTTCTGAGTGTGTACATGAACACCTGCTTTTGTTTTTGTTTCCTGGTTACTAAGCATGCACTTAATTCTCCTGTTGGGTAATATGACAGTTCACTTATAAACTACCTGCATGCAACCAATAAAAACCATAAGTGATAGTTTAACTCAGTCCATGAAACTAGGTGTAAATCAAACATAAGCCAGTCATCTACAGGCAATAGAAGACTGACTGGTGAGAAGCAATTTCCATGGGGAAATTTTTTTCTAACTTCTTATGCAGCCAAACACCCAAAAATGTGAGAAGAACTAAAATTCAAGTGCTTCACTCTGGCCTCATGGGTATAAAACTATCAAAGTGTGGAGTCTATCTTTAGATTAATGAATGGAGCAGAAACCAATGGGACAGGCAATGCAAGTGGTTCTCAAAATTAACTATATGAACACATATTCCTAAGTCTCACCTTAGAGTTTTGGACAATTAAGCCTCAAGAAATGAACTGCAGGGCTGGGGAGATAGCACAGCGGTTACTGTGCTTGCCTGCAAAGCCTAACAATCCTGGTTAAATTCCCCAGTACCCACATAAAGCCAGATGCACAAAGTGGCACATGTATCTGGAGTTCTTTTGCAGTGGCTAGAGGCCCTGATGTGCCCATTCTCCTCTTCCTCCTCCTCCTTTTCTCACTTTCTCCTTGCAAATAAATAGAATTTTTAAAATTTATTTATTAGAAAGAGAGAGAGAGAGTGTGTGTGTGTCAGGGCCTCTAGTCACTGCAAACGAACTCCCAATGTATGCACTACCATGTGCATCTGGCTTATGTGGGTTCTGGGAAATCAAACCTGGGTTCTTAGGCTTCACAGGCACTTTAACCACCAAGCCATCTTCCCAGCCTCAGAAATATTGTTTTAAAAAAGAAATGCACTGCAAAAGCTAAAAACCATTAGTCTGTTTCCCAGGTTTTTTTTTAAAATGATTTAAGAGATATTAAAATGTAAGTCACTGAAAGCCACAGGTAGTGCAAAAGCTGATTCTTCCTTTAAGTCTTTACTGTCTTTCTTAACTGATGTGCATACTAGTTGTTTCACTTTTACTATAAATAAGATGCAAAGGAAACACTAGTTTGAGCCTACTAAAATAGACTATATTTGACCATCTTAAAACCAATAAATAGAGCAATCCCATGTGGTTTAAACTTAAGAAAAAGATAAGTAACAATTAAGCAGAAGATTTTTATTATGGTTGGATATTAAAATTGAGTTTTAAGAGAGTTTGTGGGGGGTGGGGGATAAAGTTCTTACAAGTATGGCCAAAATGAAACAGAAGAAAATGACAAATCTTGGCAAGACTGTGAAGTCAGTAAGGCATCCCATATTGCTGCTGGTGTGTACATGAATACAACCACTTTGGAAAACCACTTACCATATTGAATTTATCCTGTAGCCCAGCTGTTCGAATCCTAGATCTTCAATAAAACTGGTACACACATTCACGTCATCCACAAGAACACAGCCAAGAAACTCCTTGTGTTGTTTTAGTAGCCTCCAACTAAAAAACAACACAAATGTTCATCAACAGTATATTGAGTAAATCAATTGTGAACAATCAAATAATTCCATTAATAGGGTTTAACAAAATGTCACTATGAACAGCAGGGCAAAAAGGAGCAAAATATAGCTCACTAACAATATCTGGTATCATGAGCTAAGAATTGTTTGCAGATACTTAAGTAGTTGTGGGAAAACGATAATATTTTTGAATCTCTAGAAATTATATAGAAGTACTTACATAACATCCTCAGTTTTGAGGGAAAAAAATGTTTGCCAACCCTTGAGAATGAATGAATTACAACTGTGTACAAGAAATGCCATTCCCTTGCTGTTACCATATCCTCATCGTCGAAAACAGGTTGCTCAAGAGGAGGGGATAGTCAAGGTCATAAAGACTAGAAGATGGAGATTTCAGGAACTGCCTACCACAGCACGCAAGCAGAATTATGAAAAAAATAGACATAAAAGTATGTTTGTAGCAAGTCCATGCGTATAAACTTCAAAAATAAAGCAAAACTAATGTATCCACTTGAATTCAAGGTAGTGGTTCCTGTCAATGTGGGAGGGAACATAATGGGGATGACAATGGCTAGAAGCTCCACAAGGACAACTAGAATCACATTCTTGATTTGATTATGGAACTATTTGTACATGCATCCTGTTTGTATGAGCAGCATATGCATGATTAGTGCAAGTTTATATGTGTGTAATATTACAATACAGTGTGTTATAGGTTTTAAAGACAGGGTCACAAATAGTCCAGATTGACCTAGAACTCTCTATGTAGCCAACAATGACCTTGAACTACCTCCATTATCCATCTCCCTAGTGCTGAGATTACAGTCTTGAACTGCCCTGCCCAGCTAAATGCTATTCTGGGAACTGAACTCAGGCTCTTATGCTTCCTATGCAAACACTCTACCAACTTAGCTACATCTCCAGGCCATCAATAAAGTTTTTAAAAACAGCAAATTTTATATTCCATTAAGTATTATAAATGACCTACTTATTGCCCACTTTTCATTTTTAGTGTCCTCTCTTTGCCATAGAAAAGTAATAATTCCATTCAATTTCAATAAACATGTATGTTTGGAAGATCTATGATGTTCTAGGCATCATGTAAGTGCTTGGGATAGTATATGGTAGGCTGAATTTCTAGAAATAGGCCTAGAAATAAATATTTGAGGAAATAATCCTTCTGTTTGCAGTTAGCCTTTAAAAAGGAAGATTTTTCTAAGTAAGCCTAAACTGATCACATGAGCCCTTAAAATCAGAAAACTTTTCCCAGCTGGGAGCAAAAGCAGACATTAGAAGAGGCTCTCCAAAAGACGCTAGCCTTTTGAAGGAATTGCTGTTTACTCCTTTAAAGATGAAGGAGGCCTCATGAGTAGGGGATGCAGGTGACCACTGGCTGACAGCCAGCAAGGTAACAGGGACCTCAACCCTATTGTTGTAAGAAATTAGATGCCCTGAAACCTGAATGAGTCACAAAGAGTATTCGCCCCCAGAGGCTTGAGATAAGAGACTCACCCATCTGACACCTTGATTTATATCTTGTAAGTCCTGATCAGAGAACCCAAGTGAGGCCTCCTAAGCTATAAAACTGTGAGTTAATAAGTGGTTATTGTAGGTTGCTAACTTCATGATAACTTGCTATGCAGTGAAAGAAACACATTTAAGATAAACCTAGTATACAGAAGACTATTTTCCTGCCCCTAGTTTTGTAAGTGAGACAATTAAAGTAATGATAGTCATAATAGGGCATACTGAGAGTAAAGCTTTGGAATAAAGCTCTCATTCCTTTTTTTTTTTTTTTCACCTCAAAGGGGATGATAGTTTATTTTGGAGCCAACCATGAATGATCGTGGTCCAGAAACACAGGTTTAGATTATCCCAAATTTCATGTTCCAGCACATTAGCAATTTCATGAAGTTTTTATAGTTACAGAGCAACAGATCATAAAACCAGCACTTTTCAAATACATTAATGGAGACATAAGGTAATGGGTTACAACAAAGTGGTCAGTCTCTGCTATAGACTTCGGGTGCTATCTAATGACAGTCTTAGCCTCTGTGTTGGTGGAAACTGGTAGACAGTATATTCCAAACTGGTTGCACCTGATTACCTGGCAGTCACAGGGATGTGAAGTCAGACACAGAGGTGGATAATATATGACTAGTAAGGGGCTAAAGGAAGCTCAAGAGAAACTATCTCTGAAGTTCTTTGTGTATTTATAACATATAGCTTCGATTGCATAGACCTGGCAAAGAGACCAAGAACAAAACGTGTGGGTGAGAAGAGTGAGGCTGTCATTTCCCTCTGATGTGTGCTCTGATAAGCTAACTTAGCAGAGCATAGCTTTCCATGCCTTCTTCCTACATGTCGTTTGAAGGAAACCTTTGCCATTCCCACTGGCACCATGTGCAGAGTCAGACAGACAGGGCTTCCAAGTCGTTTGTCCTTGTCCTTGGTCTTTGAAGGCACTGTGACTGTTTCCACATTTGTAAGTAGGCTGCCATGATCCTCTTAAGGGTGTTAGAGTAATAAAGTTAGTGAAACTTAAGTGTGGCACTTGAAAAGATACCTGGCACAGTTAATTCCATACACATACACATTTGTTATGAAAGTTGGTAAAGTGTATAAAGTTTCCGATCTTTTAGAGTGCTCAAAAATGTCACATTCCTCATTTCATACCCAGGTATGTAACATAGCTTTATGTCCCCTGTTCCAATCTACCACATTTTTACAACATAAATGTGCTTGGCTACTATACCATGGATCCAGTAATATTCTTGGGCCTGGGGACTCAGGGATGAACTTGTAAGGAGCAGGGATAGGATCCATGATGGGGAAAGGATGGGGTGACAGCAGATAAATCACTGTTAAATAGACAAAGTTAATGAGATCATGACTGTTAAATAACATGCAATAAGGACTACAGTTAGTGTGATGTGATAAACATGCAGAATGTCAAGATATTTGGTCCGACATGGTTGTTATTATGAGGAATTTTTTTAATTTAGAACTTCGCTATATGAACATACTGCATATGGGTCATAGTTCCATTAGTTTATACTCATGTTCTCTTTCCCTGGCCCCTTCCACTGAAGGCCTTCTTCTGTTGGGTTATTGGTGTTCACTGTGGAGTTTTTGATGTACGAGTCAGTCTTTGTGGTGGTGGTGGGCAGCGAGACAATGCCTCAGAGTACACCTTCCCACCCTGTGACTCTTACATTCTTTTGTCTCCCTCTTCCACAATGTTCTCTGAGCCTCAGAGGCCATGTTATAAGCCCTCTTGAGTGTTGAGCTTTCAGCAGCCTCTGATTTTTTGCTTTGATAAGTTTTGAGTCTCCTTCATGTCAACCACCATCTCCCTGGAGGAGGTTATCAGGCTACCAATGAGAATGACACTTGGTTTAAATTGTCACTTCCTCTGAAATGTCTCTTGGGCCCTGGCACGTGTAATAGAGATGACGTATCTTATGCTTGGCAGTTGGCTTTCTTTTCTTGTCATACTGATAAGTCTTGGGACTCCCTGTTATTTTCTGCCATTCTGGAAAGCAGATTATGTAACGAAGAGTAAGAGTGGCATGGATCAAGAGGGTACACATGCATACTTGGAACACATTTTGACAAGCATAACGTCTCCTTTAGCCAGTAACAGTGGGAGCTTCCCTCTAGCGCCTATGACTCTCCAAGTCAGATAGGCTTCTGACTTGCTTCTCAGTACCAAGTATGAATTCCCTCCCACTGAGCAGGCCTCACATCCAATCTGATAGCAACTGATTGCCCCCATAGCCTGCGGGCCACCATTGTTCCAGTGTGTACAACCTGCCTGACTGGTTTATTTTGTAGCTTGCAGGATCCATTGCTTGTTCATGCTGTTGGTGACCACTACCCCCAGCAGCTCACATAGTACTTTCTATCACTAAAAGAGCTAAACATAGGGAACTGGCTTCTATCTCAGTTCTAGCATGACCTATCAATGTCCTATAACCTCAACCTGAGGTGCCTTCAGCAATAGGGTTTTGCCGTTTAGATCTGGTGGGTAACCATGTGCTTTGGCAATGGCATGTGTTTTTTTTTTTTTTTTTTTTTTTTTTTTTGCGGGGGAGACTCATGGTCCTTGACTAACAGCACACTGTTGAGGGTAACCCAGGTATTTTTTTGGGGGGGGGGCTCGAGTTAGGGTCACACTCTAGCTCACGCTGATCTGGAATTCACTTTGTAGTCTCATGGTGGCTTTGAACTCTCAGTGATCCTCCTACCTCTGCCTCCCAAGTGCTGGGATTAAAGATATGCACCACCACACCCAGCTGATAATCCAGTTTTGGCACTGGAATTTCAGCACGTCCATAAGGAGGGCAGGGAAGGTTAGGAAGAAAGAGAATGGGCCTGGGATAGGGTGTATCCACCATGGTTCTGTGAAATGTTTGGGAGCACAAATCTCTCTTGTATTTTGTTTTTGCTTCCTTCTAAAAGTAAGAAGGAATTAATGAATGCTAATAAAACAGACAGTGAAGTATTAAAGCTTGCTTAATTAAAAATTACATTGACTTCTGTGCCTAGTTTATCCTGGACTCTCTTATAAACTATAGACTATTACATCTCTGTTTATTAGCGTTTAGCTAATAATTTCTTATTTACATAATACCATCAGTGGACTCTACTGTTTGGTTCCATGTGCCAGGTAGCCATAGTGTGAGCATTTCATACTTTTTTTCATTTACCACTCCTAACAGCTGAAACTGGGTGTCAGGATTTGAGTTTTATACTTAAGGAACTCAAGCAAAGAAGGGTCATGATTTGGTCACATGGATCCAGCTCCACAGAGCCTGAGAACTTTTTTGTGGATATGCTCTATCCCCTTCCTCCTTGCTAACAGAATCTTCCTGTTAATTAGGATGATTACAGTCCAATTAAAAAGGCTAAATGGGGCTGGAGAAATGGCTTAGCAGTTTACACTTTGCCTGAAAAGTGTAAGTATCCAAGTCTGATTCCCCAGTACCCACATAAAGCCAGATGCACAAAGTGGCACGTGTACCTGGAGTTCATTTGCAGTGGCTGGAGGCCCTGTCACAACCATTCTCTCTGAGTGGCTTTCTTATCTCTAGCTCTCTCCCAGCTTGCAACTAAGTAAATACATACATTTTGGAAAAATGGTCAAGTGCTCCAGCTTTCCTTCTGTGACTTATTTCTGGATAACTGGATCTAGTAAATAGGTGGAATTTCTGAAAAGGAAGAAATGATAGCTAGTATGGCTCCTTTTTTTCTCCTTTCCTCACTCCAGCTTCCAGCCTCAAACTCATTGCTGATGGTTGCAACTTCAGCAGCCTCCATAGACTACTTGTTAACATTTGTGGTTGGTGACATGGACTGCAAAGAGCTGTGGAAAAGAGAAAGGATTGGGGTACTTGATACCATCTAACAAACCATGGACTCCAGAATTTTGTTTAAGAGAAAATAAAGTTGCATAGTATTTAAAAGTTCACTAATTTTGGTCTCTGTTATAAGTGTCTACATAGAGTTCGTAACTGCTCTACACCATTTTGTTAAGGGGAATAGTCCAGATCCCATGCAGTTCCTTCCATAAGCCAGCTTCTGTGTTCATTATTAGGCTGTTGTACATAAACATATTGAGTGCTAAAACCGAGTCTTGTGCTTTTTCATGTACTTTTCAATTCTCAGTCATAATCATGGCTACACAGTAAGTACTCAATATGTAATTTATTGTGCCTATTGCCTCTGTATTGTGTTTTCATCGCATCTATTGGGCAATTGTAAGTGCTAGGCTCTGTACATATTCTATGTCACTTAAACCCTATAATATTTCCAGTTATAGCCATTTCAAGATGAGAAAACTGGGGCTCACAGAAGTTAAGTAAATTCCTCAATATCTAAAACCATGAAGTGGTTGTGACAGGGATAGGACACTACCCTAGTGCAGAGATTTGTAGTACAAGATAATTCCATCTAGATTTCAGTGCTGATTACATACCACAAGTCTGACTTCATGAGCATTTGAGCAGTTAAGAATGGTCAATAAGGATAAAATGAAAGATTTAAAATTATTTTACTTCAGAAAGAATAATATATATAATGACGGAATAACTTCTGGATACCCCAGAAGGCACAGAGAGGAAGAAGTTAACCAATTACATTCTCCTAGTGATTTATATTTAGAACATATAAATGTTAAGATACAATCTTGGGTTTTGCTAGATTCTAACATTTGAAATAACCTGTATTAGTATCCTACTATCATTCTAACTAGACTGCTTCATCTGTACATTTCTACAGAAGACATAAATTTCAAATGTAAATATGCTGTTCATTCTATCTGGGCATATCTTGTAAATAGAGATGTTTAATATGGATTGTCAAATGGATGGGGCCTTAAGTCACTGTGGTAATATATCTCTGTGTGTGTCTCAGAAGGTGTTTCCAGAGAGGATTAAACTGAGAGAGGAAGACCAGCCCTCGGTTCAGGAAGCACCTTCCAACAAGTGGACCAGATATAAAGAGGTCCACAGAAAAAAAAAAAATGTCACCTGCCAGCCTTCACTTCTTCCCAAGCAGGTGCCTCTGTCACTAATCCTTCTGCCATCTTTCACTGGCATCTGACTCCAGGTCTTCAGCCTTTCAACAAGGACTGAATACAAGAGACTTTCAGCACCAGCCGAGACTGCTCATGCTTCTAGCTTCATGAGCTGAGCAGCAACTAGGTTCTTGACCTCTCCAGTGTGTAGGTATCCATTGTTAGACAACCCAGCTCCCATCATGGAAGTCAATCTAATAATATTTTTTAATTTCATTTTAGAGGCAGAGAGAGAAAATTGGCGTGCTAGGGCCTCAGCCACTACAATTGAACTCCAGACTCTTGTGCCACATAGTGGGCATGTGTGAACTTGTTCTTGCCTCACCTTTGTGTGTCTGGCTTACATGGGGTCTGGAGAGGCTTCGCAGGCAAGCATCTTAACTGCTAAGCTATCTCTCCTGCCCTAATAATCTTTTTTGATAGTATATATGTATACATATATACATGCTCTTTATTCTGTTCCTTAAGAGAGCCTTGCCTAATATATGAATCTAACCAGAAATTTCCAAACCCTAAATTTAAGATTTTTCACCCTGACAAAAATGAGAGGAAAAAAAGATTTTTTCTATGTTATTAAAGTGAAGAAACAATAACATTTTCTCATCTTGATTTATGAGCCAAAGTGTCAACCATTCAGGTAACTCCAGACCTCTATTGAAGGAAATGAGCATAATCAAGAACATGAGTGAAGCAAAATCATAGCTGTTTCTGCTTAAGTCACACTGCATGTAATTGTTATATTGTGTTTTCTGCATTGTTACAAGTTAATGAAAGAGATTCTTATTTTCAAAATAAAAGACAAAATATATGCCAAAAATATAGAAGGAATCTGCCTTGGTTAACTGTGATGGTCTTGATGTTTAACTTATATTTAGGTTTCATAGACATACAGAACTAGGCTATAATCAAAACATGTATTTACTAGCCTTTGGTTATTAGTCAAGTCTCTTAACATGTCTATGCCTCAGTTTCTCCATATGTACATGAATATAATTAACTGAATAATGTATATGTTACCTAACTTGGAATGGGGGTGCTCAGCAATAACTGGGAGAATATAGTGAGTATTGGTTCTAGCATGAAATAGTGTCATCACCATTATCTTCATCATCATCACCACTATCACCATCCAAAGAAGCCTGAGGATCCATTCCCCAGGAATACAGAAACACTATCAGAAAAGTGATAACAAAGGCTTTCTGGATATTTTCAGCATCTAAAGCAACTGTCAAGTCTGACTTGAAGTCAGGTCACAAAGCAAGCTAAAATTGGCCAGTCCAGAGCACTGTCAGACAGGCAAGATAACATGGTACTGACATAGGAAAGCTGTGTGCTGGACATTTGTCCACTATTTTGATATTTTAACAGATTCTCTTGATAGAAAAGAGCACAGGATTTTGTGTACAGAAGTTACTCCCCTTTGGTAAATTTGCAGCACCTTTTCTCAGCAGAATTGCCCTTCTCCACCACTGGAAGTTGTGAACAGTCTCTAAAAGCAGATGAGTGGTTCCCTGGAAGTTTCTGTCATCTTTACACACATACAGATCACTGATTCTCACTACAAGAATATTACATGACAGGATGGCAGTTGGTGAATATTCAAGGCTTGATACCTCTTTCTCTTGTGTGTGTGTGTGTGTGTGTGTGTGTGTGTGTGTGTGTGATGTGTACAAGTATGTTCACATGCATATGTATGTGAGGATGTGTGTGCAAACATGTGGAGGTCAACCTTGGGCATTATCTTCAAGAATGCTTTCCACCTCTTTTTGAACCAAAGTGAGTCTCTGGCATGTAGCTCACCAGTTAGGCTAGACTGATTGGTCAGTGAGCTCCAAGGATACTGTCTCTACCTCTGAGTGCTGTGATTACAGGCATATATCATCACACCTGATATTTTTTTATGTATATGCTAGGGACCAAACCCATCTTCATGCTTATGAGACAAACACCCACTGAGTTATCTCCCCAACTGCTTATCCTTCGATTTTAGATGGCAAGAAATCATTGTTTGACAGATGCTCTGAAACAGACAGGTCCCTGTTACTATTTTCTGTTTTCAAAATTCATTATAACTTATTTGCTAGCGGTTATTGTTTTAATCAGAAGAATTTATGAAATAAAGGGTAAAGACTTAATACGTGTATACAGTGTGTAATGATCAAATCAGGCTAGTTAATATTTCCACCTTCAAAAACATTTAAAAATCTTTTTATTAACATATAATGAGTATCTTTATAAGGTACCTGAAATAGTCAATACATGTATATAATACATACTGACTAAATCAGCATATAATATTTTCTTTGCTTTTTTCTTCTCTGTTACTCTGTCAATAATTATCTAACATATTTCTTATACTTTTCATGTTTACATGCACATACATTAGTGAATTTTATCCTGCATTGACTGAATAAATATTAATTTTCCATTTTGTAGGTATGGATCAGAAGTTGAGGGGAAAATGTCCAAATCTATACAACTAGACAAAGCCTAGCTTAATATTTTCCAATACTTTTCATTCCATTTCAATGCATATTTCTCTTCAGGTATAAAAGTACAATTTTTTTTCAGTTTATTTGAGAGAGAGAGAGAAGCAGAGGGAGAGAGAGAGACACACAGATAGAGATACAATGGGCATGCCAGGGCTTCCAGCTACTACAAACGAGTTCCAGACACATGTGCCACCTTGAGCGTCTGGTTTACGTGGGTCTTGGGGAATCAAACCTAAGTCCTTTTGGCTTTGCAGGCAAGAGCCTTAATGGCTAAGCCATTTCCCCAGCCCTAAAAGTAGAATTTATTTGGCCTCCAAAAAATACACAGAAATGCATTCTCATAAGAGCGATTCCATTTGGCATTGAGCATTTCAATAAGACTCAAATTTAATTGTACACAGTAAAACTCACTGAGAGGGAATACATCCTTTGAATGAGCTGAGAAAGGACAGTGTTCTCAGAGGAAGATTTTAGCTAGAGGATGTTCATACTCATCATTCTTCAAGCCTCAGATAGAATTTTCTCTCAGAGAGTTGGCTACAATAGTTGGCCATTACTCTGGCTGCTCTAGAATGCTTGCCCTGTGCAGCCCTTTCCCCACCAGCAAGCCGAATGGCCCGCCCTGAATCTAATCACCTCACTCCATTGTGAAGTCTTGTCACTGTATCCTGAGCTCTGTGGTTAGTCACATGACCTAACAAGGTTTGCTCTGGCCTCCCTTTCCTGCTCAGCTAAGCATCTTTCCTTAGCAGCACTATCATAAGCATGTGGTGTTGATATATTTATTGTTGATTGCACTGAAATAGTGTTGCTGTCCTCTTTGATTTCATAGACCCCAGTTTTGCTTACTTATGGTACTCTGACTACTAGCACTCTATCTGGCTCATGATAATTATGTGAAACATGTGTCATGTGTTTAAAAATAATGACTGAATAAAGTAATCCACAAGTAAACTATCTAATCCAGAGCCATTATTTTTTCCAAAGATCCTGCATATTAATATTCAGTTTTTTAAATATTCCATACTAAAAAATAAAATAAAATAACAAATAAGGGCTGGAGAGATTGCTTAGTGGTTAAGCAATTTGCTTGAAAAGCCAAAGGACCCAGGTTCGATTCCTCAGGCCCATGTTAGCCAGATGCACAAGGGGACACATATGCCTGGAGTGCGTTTGCAATGGCTGGATGCCCTGGAGCGCCCATTCGCTCACTCTTTCCCTTTCTCTGTCAATAAATAAATAAATAAAAATTAAAAATAAAATAATATTCCATACTATTATCACACTCCAGGTGATGCATCAAAGAGACTCCTAAATTCTCAAAGGAGAAAATATGAGCAGCATAAACCAGCATGCAAATATACACATTCATTTTGCTTTACATGCTCAGGGAAATTTGTTGAAGACTGGGCAGAAAGAATTAAGAGCCTCAGGGTCAGAAGTATATCCTGAGGAATGGTGTCCCCATAGAGAGACTCTTGAGAAACTTCATGACCCCACAGTGGTTGCAGGCATGGTGAAGGACCACAAGAGAGAAAGCAATTGGAAAATCATGAATATGCCATTTGTTCATACAGTAATGTTCACAATTACTAATGTAAATGATAAATACAGAACAGAAGGACCATCATTAACACAGTTAGAATTTGTGGTGACATTACTTTATCCAGAAAATAATTAAAAATCCCAATCTGACATTGAAGAAAAGGAGCAAGGATAGTTCTGCTTTATGCTTATATGAAGAAATCATTTCAGACCATGATGAGATTGCTTTTCAGAAACACTTTAATATGTTTTTCTTTGGACTTTACTTGCCAAGAAATGATAGCATTAGCATTAGGGAGAATTCTATGGCAATTACATGTTCCCATTGAGGTAATCCCTATTAAATTACAAATATTTAAAACTACTTGTGACCTCATATGCAACATTTTCATTTTATCTGTGCTTTTCAATAATCACGAGTATTGATTATAAGCAAACCCATTGAGATTGATGTGGTGGCATGCACCTTTAATTCCAGCACTGGGAAGGCAGAAGTAGGTGGTTAGCTATAAATTCAAAGCCAACCTGAAATTACATAGTGAGGTCTAGGTCAGCCTGGGCTAGAGTGAGACCCTACCTGGAAAATAAAAAATAAATAAATGAATGTATTCTCAAAACTGACTGAAGATTTCACCTTCCATAGCCTAGATACTGCCACTAGTTTTAAAAGAAGCTATTACAGGGCTGGAGAGATGGCTTAGTGGTTAAGCACTTGTCTGTGAAGCCTAAGGACCCCAGTTCAAGGCTCGATTCCCCAGGACCCACGTTAGCCAGATGCACAAGGGGGCACATGCGTCTGGAGTTCGTTTGCAGTGGCTGGAAGCCCTGGCAAGCCCATTCTCTCTCTCTCTCTGCCTCCTTCTCTCTCTCTGTCACTCTCAAATAAATAAAAATAAAAAAAAGAACCTATTACAAAACACTTTTGGACAACATTTAGTGTTTCCTTCTAAGAAAAGTACTGAATATTCTTTAAAAATTGGATGAAAAAACTATATGAACCCTATCTCTTAAGGAGAGACACATACTGTTATCAAGGACTTGTTATCATGATAAGTAAAATTCAGAATTGGTTACAAAACCAATCCACAAGGAGCTGTTTTTTTTTCATTTTTCTTTTTTTTTATTAGTTATGGACACACTCAATATGTAAACAGCACATGTTGGTACCATCCTTACCCTCATCCCTGCCCCCTTCCAAAGGAACCCTCCTTGTTGGGTTTGCCGGTAATCCCATGGGGATTGTGGGCTGTGCATTGTGAGGGTAGCCATCAGTTATGGGGAAGAGGCAACGTCTCTGCGTAATGTCCCAACTTGTGGCTCTAACAATCTTTCTGCCCCCTCTTCCATGACTTTCCCTGAGTCATGTTGAGTTCTTTTTAGGTCTACTTCAGTAATAGGCTCTTAGGAGTCTCTGGATCTCTTGTTTGGTAGAAGTTGTGCTGATATCAGGTTCACTGAGAAAGCAGCACTCTTGCTAGTTTCCCCAATTCTCTATGGTTTCAGCTGGGGCCCTGGTGAAGTGTGGTGGGCCATTGTCCCATTTTCAATAGCAACAACAACAACAAAAATGCTTTGGAATAACACTAACCAAGGATGTGAAAGAATTATATAAAGAAAATATAAAAACACTCAAGAAAAGAATTGAGGAGTACTTGAGAAGATGGAAAGTCCTCCCATGCTTCTGGATAGGCAGAATTAACATTGTGAAAATGGCAATCCTATCAAAAGCAATTTTATATAGATTTCATGAAATACCAATAAAAATCCTGGCATTATTCTTCACAGAGATAGAAAAAATGTTCTCAATATTTATATAGAATGGCAGCAGGCCTCTGTTATCCAAGCATATCCTCAGCAAAAGGCCTACCTCTGGAGGCATCACAATACCTGATCTAAAGCTATATTACAAAGCCATAGTAACAAAACAGCATGGTACTGGCATAAAAACAGGAATATAGACCAATGGAACAGAATTGAGGATTTAGACTTTAGTTCAAGTAACTACAGCTACTTGATTTTCCAACCCCTCTTCCACAAAATTCCCTGAGCCATGCTGGGAGCATTTTAAGTCTACTTCAGTGATGGGCACTTAGGAGCCTCTGGATCTCTGGTTTGGTAGATGTTGAGTGTCCTCAGTGTCTATCTTCATCACCCTTGTGCTGATATCAGATTCACTAAGAAAGCAGCACTCTTGCTCATTTCCCCAATTCCTCTGTGGGTTCACCTGGGGCCAGGGTGGAGGTCTAGCTCCCATCTGAAAAAGAGAATCAGGTTCTCCAATGAAGAATGAAGTCAGCACTGGTTAAATGGAATAACCATTATTAATTCAGGGAGATTAAAAGGATATAGACCCTCTTATAATCTAAGTTTAGTGGGAGCTTGACATTGGAAAACAGAATCATTATCTGGATATTATTCTGACTTGTTTTCATGGTTTCCTTTCCACTGAGTGCATCTGTTAGCCAATCCCAAAGAAGTTGGTTACCCACCATGGCTGTGTGCCACTATTGCACTTGTGTGAGCATCACCTCAAGTTGTTGACTTCTGAGTCACTTAGACTTTGAATTACTTGGACAGATGTTGGCTACTTTTCCCCAATAGCTCATGTAGCGGCTTTCAGCACTAGATGGGCTAATTGTCTGGGGACTGGCTCTCCTCTGGATTCCATCCAGGTCTTTCCATGGTCCATGCCAACAGTGTATGATATCTTCAGCACTAGGGTCTACCATTAACCTCTGGTGGGTAATCAAGTGCTCTGACAGAAGTCTGACTTGTTTGTTTTAGGAGAACTAGTAGGTGTCTCTGATCAACAGCTCATTGTGGATGTAGACCACATCCTGGTACAGGAAATTACAGGCCAGTGCCAAAGGAAAAGAAAAAAGGAAAAGAGAAGAAAGAGAAACAGGAGAAATTTGAGGTTAGGTTTGGTCTCACTCTTTCCAGGACACTTTGATTAAGGTGCTCCACCATAAGGTCCCCTTGAGGGTTCCATCTTTTAGTCTGACTTCCAAGATATGGGACTCTGTGGTACAATTCAATTTGATTTTTCGAAGTAGGATCTCACTCTAGCCTAGGCTGACCTGGAATTCATTCTGTAGTCTCAGGGCAGCCTTGAACTCATGGTAATCCTCCTACCACTGCCTCCCAAGTGTTGGGATTAAAGATGTAAGCCACCACACCTGGCTATTTTTAAATTTTCATTTATTGATTGGAGAGAGAGGTGGGGGAGAGTAACAGATAGAGAAAGTGAATATGGGCACATTAAGGCCTCTAGCCACCACAAACTCCAAATGTATGTACCACTTTGTGCATCTGACTTTTTGCCTGTACTGAGAATTGAACCTGAAATGACAGGCTTTTCAAGCAAGCACCTTAAACACTTAAACACTGAGCCATCTTCCCAGCCCTATTTTTATTTTTGTTGATGATTGATATGTTTGCAATGAGAAAGGGGATTCAGAGAAAAGTCCCACAGCTTTATCAGTGCCACACAGCTGACAGGGCAAAGATGTGATTTGAACGCTGCACTCCAGTTTCAAAGTAGGTTCATTGCTTTTTTAATTTTCAATTATTTTCAGGGCTTTATGATGAACATTAAAAGATTTTCATATTTGAATCACACCCATAATGAGATAGCATAAGGAAAGAAATGAGCATGGGCTTTGAGTACTTGACTTCAAGTTGTGAGGTCTTCAGTTAATTTCTCCCTCTGAAAATTAGTTTCTTTATTCCTAAAGTAGAAGAAATAATAACAAGTTGCTGGTGATATTATGAAAGTCAGACACGTTCATAAAGTGACTCAACTACAATAAGTACACAGCAAGTAGATACAACAGTAGTTACAATTTACAATCACTTTGGCCGGCATTGAGTAAGACAGCAGTATTTTCCTCAATAAATCTGCTTAGACTCATATTTATGTACAAAGCATCTTGAATGAAAGAAAGGGAGAGAAATAAATGGACACTTAATAAATATCAATGATACCTTAAAAGATTTACGTATGGAATGATCCCAACAACTCAACATAGCCCTAATTTTTTTTTTATTCCCAAAAGGGTAAATTAAGGTTTAGAGAATTAATCAGTTTGTTCAAATATGGTAAAGGCAGACCCCCTTTGGGATCAAGGTCGCTGGATCCCAAACCCAATGGACGGATGCATTCCATGTGCATCTTGACTGATCAGGAAGGATGCACCCAGCTGTATGAACTGATAGTCCATTCTTTTAAAATATCCTAAGAGAGACCAGACTAGATTCTGCCCCTGTTTCTGGTACTCACTTTTTTGGTCTCAGTCGCCCTGCCCCATTCCTAAAATGAAGCATCAAGACTACATGGTTTCCAAAGCCATTTTCAGCTCTCACATTAAATGACGATTCTTTTCCCCAAAGAACTCTGCTGGTGATAGAGTGAAGACACTGCACATGTGTACAAGAGGTCCTTCATTTATATTAAATTCCACATTCCTGCAGGGATATGTAATGTCTGTTGCCCCTCAGTTGACTCCATACTTCCCATGTTTGTTTACAATCATTGGAGCATGAACAGCTATTTTAAAACCTGGCTTTTCATATATGAAGGTTAAAAGTCAAGCTGAACTTGATTTGTCTGAGAACTCAAATCCTCAGGATTATGACAGGAAGAAAGGGGAACCTAAGTCACTTTAATTACCCTTTGACTCTTCTCTTCCCCACTCTCACCCCCATAATTCTGCTAACAAAGATCCCATTGGTTAAGCTGACTGTAGCCAGGGCACAAAAGCCTTTACATTGGAGGCTGATGACCAAAGGTCTTAGGTCGTTTACTTCATACTTCTGTTGGAAACAACAGGAAGTCATGTTTTAGGAGAGAGCTGGCTTGTGAGACGGCAGATCTGGGGCTTTGCACAGGTGACTGACATGAGCTATCTAGTAGTTTTATTTGACTGAGCTGCTTCTGCTACACTCTCCTTTAAAGATTACAGGCTTAATAAAGTTTAAAAAAAAACTTTTTTAAAGAGGGATGGAGAGATGTCTTAGAGGTTAATGCATTTGCCTGTGAAGTCAAAGGACCTAGGTTCAAATCCCTAGGACTCACGTAAGCAGGTTGCACAAGGTGGCACATGCATTTGGAGTTAGATTGCAGCCACTGAAGGCCCTGGTGTGTCCATTCTCTGTATCTGTATCTGTATCTGTATCTGTATCTGTATCTGTATCTGTATCTGTATGTATATCTCTATCTGTGTCTTTATCTGTATCATTTATCTGTATCTGTATCTCTCTCTCTCTTAGAATGGTCAAATAAGTTACTTCAAGTCTCCTCCCCTAAAAATGTATGGTTTGCCAACATGACGAAGTGGGTTAGCTGCAACGCAGATGCTGTTGGCTCTCCTCTGCATTGTGTATGTTCTCTACATTTGAAGCATTAACCATTGAACAAAATATGGCTAGGTTTAGGGTTCCATACAGGCAGTGGAATGGAAAAAAATGGCCTTTCATGCTCCCAGGATTACCTGCCTACAGATATGAAATGTTATCTTCAAACTCTCTATTGTATGTCTTTTCTTAGATATGCAGCTTTAAAATGCTGAGATGAACTTCCAAACTAGGCACAGTTATGGAGGAAGGGATATTTATTGAAGCTTACAGATCCAGGGGAATTCCATAATGGCAGAAGAAGCTGGCCTGCTTTCACAAGTCCAAGGAGAGAGAGAGAGAAGCCAAAAGCCAAAAGCCACACAGAACACTTCAGGAACTCCAGGTGGACCTAGGCAAATATCTTTAGATTGGAATTTCAAACCTACCACCACACCTTAAGATCTGCCCAGTGACACCTCCTCCAGCCAGGTGGCTACAGATCCAAATTACAAACTAAAAAAAAACCAAAAACCAAAAAACAAAAAAACACTGAATATATTGGGAGCCATCTATTCAAAATACCACACCCATGATCATGCAAACAACCTAGTTTAACTCAATAGGTTAAGAAAAAAAGGTATAGAATTAAATGAGGATTAATGGGGAAGAAGGGTGTTAGTTGGAGGGAAGAAGTAGAAGAGGGTAATTGAGGGTGGGGAATAAGATCAAAATCCATCATAGATACATGTCTGAAAGTGTCAAATGAAAAAAAAATACAATAAAATTTTGAAAAATGTAACTAGGGTCTAGTGATAGGTCACTAAGTTGTTGAAGGAATGGCCTTAGAAGTTATTAATATATCTTCATAGAATCACAGTGATCCCTTGTCTTTCTGTGTGACCTCCTCTTTCATCTACTATGAGGTCCTCACCCAAGCCAAATGGATACCAGGAACACACTCTAGAACATCCAGAACTGTGAGCTAAGTAATGTTTCCATGTTCACCATTCAACTTCAGCCACTTCATTTTAGTAACATAAGAAAAACACAGCTTTGTTCTGGTGATGTGAAGGTGGGGGACTCAGCTTGGTATGGAGTCTGAGGGTTCAGTAGATTAGTCTGGGACAGCAGTTTTGATCCTCATTGCAGGTTTATGGGTACTTTAGGGTATCTCAACACAAGCCTATGAGCGAACAACTACTTTGGGGGAGAATTATTTCCATAGTAATGACAAAGGAGCAGAAGAGCAAAAGAACAGGCAAGACCTAAAATGTCTGACACAGAACTGGGGCACATTTATGATCAGTTCCAAAGTTCGGGCATTTGGAAATATACTATGCCTTATGGGAGAAGCTAAAGAAAATAAGAGAATGTAGGTAAAGACTTGAACTACATATCCAGGCTCAACATGACTGCATACTAATGTCTTATGGCTTCCATAACAAAGTATCACAACCTGCTTGACCTATAACATTAGGAATATATTTTATCATAGTTCTAAAGGTTAAAATTATGAAACCAAAGTGTTTACAGGAGCATATTTTTTCTGCTGTCTATCCCAAAGACTCCTATTGTGCTGAAAATCCTTGATACTCCTTGGCTTGCTGCTACTTCCTTCCAAGCTCTGCTTTCATCATTGTGTGGCCTTCTTCCCCACAAGAGAATCTGTATCAGATTCTCTCTTACTTATGAGGATGGTTACTGGATTTAGAGCCCATCCCAACGTAGCATGACCTCACCCAAATCTGATGGCATCTACAAAGTCCCTATTTTCATATTATGGCCATAGTCATAGATCATTTAATTAGAGGTTAATAATTCAGTATTCTCCTTGAGGGACACACTTCTACTAACAATGACCATAATATTATCTTTTATAAACCATGGAATTTGTCTTTACTGGGTGCGTCCTGGACTCCCAGCATAATATTACCTGGAAGTTGGTTATATATTAACATATTACAAGTCTTGTGCCATATGCCATTGAGAAATCCTACACTATGTGTAGAATGTCTAACATATGGTTTTAATTAATGATAATGCTTGGGAACTGCCACTTTAGAATAAATTAGAACAGAGGCTTTACAAAGGGATAGATTTAACCACTATTCTCAAAAATGAGTGAGAACTAGAATGTGTGAGAGTGTTTCTAACTATTTAGGGGACCTAAAGTAGTGATGGGGCACTAGTTAGTGAAAAAAGGCAAGAGAAGGAAATTGCTAGTAAGAGGAGCAGGTACTACAAGTATAATGCTTTTAGCCAATTTGGTGAGAAATATTAATAATCCAGGTCCCACTTACTCATGGATAAGTAAAATCAATAAAGAATTGTACTTATGTCCCAAGGTTATTACAAAGAATTTTTATTTCCTGTGAGAGTAAGGAAGGTGGGAGGCATGATCAAGAATGGCTATTGAATCTGGCATGAACTACAGTAAGAAAAATCAATGAGAAAACATATGTAAAATACTTTGCATTGTGCTCAATACATTTGAGGAAATGATTATTACCCAAAACCTATTTCTGACTCTGTAATTCTGTCTTCAGCCAGTTCTGGGAAAGAATGACCCCATGTAGAACCTAGAGTAAGAAGGTACCCTAAATAAATACTTGACACAGCATTTCAAGCAGGTGACACAGGGACTCATATCGCTGGTAAATTCATGTCTAATGCATAAGTGAATTTAAGAAAGAAGGTGAGAGCATAGGTGGTTTAGATTCTCAGGTGAAAAATGTACTGTAAAAATCAGGAATGGACAATTTTGTCTTTGAAAAATGCTTTAAGTTGCTCATCAAATATGGATTCAGAATGTAATTTTGTCTAACAATCTTATGGACCAACTTTTCAGTATGCTATGAAACATACAGGAAAACTACAAGGAAAATCTTAACATATTTCTGGCAGATATTTGGGTACACATCTGTATTCCCAGAACCTGTCTGAGGCAGGTGGATTGTGAGTTTGAGGCCACCCTGAACTGCATATTTTGACTCTCTGTTTAGTTTACAGTGATTGAATGAGCAGCTGAAAGCTCAGTTTTAGAGTAGACTTGTCCAATGGATGCAACATACTTATACAAATCAAACGCTTATTTATTGACCAAGATTTGTCAGAAATTCCATTAGCTGCTTTACCTATGCTGAGAAAACCATATGTTTAGCCAAGATATTATACTACCTTTCTAAGGTTTTACATATTTTGGTTCTGCCATATGCAGTTTTAAAGAGTGGAAGACCAAAGTCAGAAGATAGAAGTGGATACAATGCTATGTGGACTCCTTGAAATCCACCCTTGTGCTTCTATTCTTAATGATTGGGTTAAATACTATGGATAAAACCTCACTAGCCTTTTCTTTTCAGTTTTCTGTCACATCCTCCATGGGGCAAAAAAGAAAAACCCTGCATACTATATTGTTACAAAATGTAAGAATGAAGTTGAACTTTTGTGGAAAGCGTTGAGAAAAGCCTGTTCAGTGGTCAGAAGGTACAAGTCTTTGAGAGGTCATGTATAGTCAGAAGTAGGTGAAAAGCTTGTAGGGGCTGAGGATTGATGACGGTGCTCATAAGCCTGAAGGCAGGATCTAGGGCTCAACCTTACGTCTCCAAACACAAAGAAGTAAAAGAAAAATGGGACATGGGTAATGATTTCGATTGTGTCTGGGAGTGAGAGAACACAGTTCTCCCAGGATGTGCCTGGTGAGATAAGGCATGCATTAGAGTGCAGCACTTTCTCTAGCTTGTGATATATGTTAATGAAAACGTGGCATACAAAAGTATTTCTGTGGAGTCTGTTTTACTCCATGATCCTAGGGGTGAAAATATGAATGTTATGTGATCTTGGAAATTAAAGGATTATTTTCATCTGACATTAAGTGTTAATGCAGTAGTATCTTCTAGGTGTTTAAGTGATAAAGGGCTCATTTATTAAAGTCATCTCTGCATGTTAGTACAACCCTTCTAAGGGCCATTCATGCTCTGTGGGCTGACTTCTAGACAAAACAAAACAATGTGCCTTACCACAAAGACTGCCCAAGGCTCTGGTTCTATATTGGACTGCCTTACACACCTTACATATCCACTATTGAGCTTATTTTCAAAGACACGGAGATGAAGGAGAAATACTCTGGACCTTTGAGACATAAATTTGAGTTCAAAAACCTGCTTCTCATTATGTACTAGCTGGACAAAACAAGTAGTTAATATCATGGCCATATTTTGCTTACCTGTGATTTAGACCAACATTCTTATCACTTACAAGTCGATTGAGGGACATAGTCTGTCTATGTTATATAACCAATTAGTCAAAACATAGGGACTTGAAATGATGAACATTTATCATCTCATACAATTTCTCTGGGTCAACAAATGTGAGAACAGATAGGCTACGTGGTTCTAGCTCAGGATCTTTTCTGCAGTTGGAGCCGGCATGTCAGTCAATCAGCATTCATCTAAAAGTTTGATGAGGGCCAGAAGATCCACTCCAAACTGACTCCCCTCACAAGTTGGTGCTGGCTGTTGGTAGGTCTTAATAACTTGCTATATGGAACTGTTCATGGGGCTGCTAGGGTGATCTCACAAAATGACAGCCACCTTGCCTTAGAAAGTGGTTGGATAAACAGCAAGGGAGAAGCCACAAGACCTGCTTAATGGAAACAAAAAACTTAGTCTAGCCAAAGCTATATGGATTAGGCTCCACTTTTGAAGTGTCTAAGAAAGCACACGTTTTAAATTTGCACAAGACAACAATATTTAAAGTAGGCAGTAAGAGTTCAGTGAATGAATTTAATGATTATATGAAAGCTTTAATAGTATTGAGCCCTTTCTATTTTACCCTCTCAGTACCCAGGCTGGTATTTATCAGCTTCTTAAATAATGAGCTCACTGGCTTTGCTTGTGTTAGGTATTGGGCTAAGCATTTTGGATGAAATTAATATTCACAGTGACCATGGCAATGGGTATTGGTCTACTAGCATTTTAATTTTGCAGGTGGGAAATTTAATGGAAAGAAGCTAACATACCTGCAAAAGAGGGAAGAGTTTGCTAGAAGTTAACATATAGAGGTCTTTGATGAAGGCAAAGGTTGGTTTCAGATAGTCAACTCTAAGATGAAACGTTTTACTCTCTTACTATTGAGTCTACCAATCAGAGCTGTAAGAAATATGTGATAGTTCTTCTTCTGAAACTGTTGTCTGGGAGTATACTGTAAGTGGGAGCGATAATACTGGTGCTGTAAAGTCTATGTCTTGAAGCTAGTTTAACCTAAAGATTTTCAGCCAAAATTTTCCAGTGTGAAAGGCATGAACTTCTTTCTTATACTCTTATCAATAAGCAGCGTTTGATAACCATACCCATTGCCCTCTTACTTTCTTGTTTGGTACTTCAGATTTCTCCTTGAAAGTCTGATGTTTGAGGGTCCTATGGCTGCATGAAACTCTGAAACTCACAAAATTAGATACTCCTAGAGGCCATCTGGGCTCCAAAGCCTTATGATTACATGAGTTCTTCTCCTGCCTCCCATCATTCCTGAGTTAGTGACTGCATCCAGTCAATTCCATCCTCATCAATTGCTCTCTGGACTTTCCTTTTCTCATCCCTCAACCACTGTCCCCATTCTCTATTTGATGAGGACTGAGAATGAAAAGTTGTAACAGTCACTTAATAGGACCCACATCTCCAGTCATTCTCCTTTCCAAGTCATACTGCATCCACATAAATCACTAGGAATGTCTTCCTCCACTATACCACTCGATTACTAAAATAACCCCTTGAACTGGCTGTATTACTTGTTTCCTAAGGGGTTCCACAAGTAAAACTGAATATCCACAGATATTTTTGTAGACAACAGCCTAAAAAGGTTTGTTTGATGAATAGAATCTCCTGAACTTTGATATTCTAGTATTTATAATGTGATCCTTCCTGTGGGAGAGAGAGTAACCCTGAGGCACCCTCTCGGGCTTTCCGTGGACAAGTAGAAGTCTCAGGCCATGAAATTCTCTTTTTGGTTGTGAACTGGGATATATTTCTTATCACTATGCTTTTTCTGATAATTGGTGGTGAGCTGCCTGCTTGCTGTAATGAAACATTCAGAGTCATTTCTCTTAGGGTTTCACTCTCACTCTTTTTCTGTCTAGCCATGGCCTCCCCAAAACTATTGCTTCAGAAGGTGAAGATATGTTTATATGCATTACCTGGCTTTAAAAAAATTATCGAATTTATTACAGAGAGGAAAAGAGAGAGAGAGAATGGGCATGTCAGGGTATTTTACTACTGCAACAGAAGTCCAGATGCATGGGTATTTGGGCAATCAAGCATCAAACCTAGGCCAGCAGGCTTGACAAGCAAGTGCCTTTAACCACTGAACCATCTCCCTAACATGGCTATTTTTATTTAAAATTGAAGCACTGGGCCGTTCTAAAAGGGCATTGTCTCAGAGGATAAAAAATTTTGGTCACAAACTAATACAGCTTTATCAAGGTCCAAAAATCTGTCCATATGGGTCCTCTCCGAACAATCCAGTCTCACACTTGACTTCTCTATCCTTTTATACCTTTATCTGAGACAAATTGTCTTCTAGACTTCCCCAGGGAAGTTCCATATATATTCTGGAAAACCCTGTGACCCACCTTGATTCTCATTAAGCTATGACCCCAATTGGAAGTCATTACGTGCAGAGTTGCATACTGTTGATTTCATTCACATATTACAGTGAATTCTCTCATGTGTGTGCATGTGTGCACATTCATGTATACATGTATTATCTTATGCATCTGTTTGCACATACATGTGGAGGCCAGAGGCCAACCTCTGATGTCATTCTCAGTGGCTGGCCAGTGAGCCCCAAGTATCCTAATGGATTTACCTACCTCGCAGTGGATTTACACACCCATGCCATCATGACTGACATTTTTACAGGGATATTGGGAATTGAATTTAGGTCTTCACCCTCATGAGACAAGCACTTTACCAACTGAGAAATTTCCCCAACCCAGTGAATTCTTTAGAATTCCCCAAACAAGGCAGTGTAAGAAGGAAGGTCTCAACACTGAGGGCTGTGTAACGTATTCAGATAAAGGGGTGTACTTAATCTCATTGAAGATTACCCTAAAGATTACCTTAAAACAAACTCTAATTGTTAGATTAATTAAAAGAGCACATAGTTTGTTCTAAATTTATCTTAATGCTCAGAAATTAAGCATTAATGAAAATCAAAGCATTTCCTAACTACTGTGCAATTTGCAAGATAACTTTTTTTCTTTTGAAGGCAGCCAATTTATTATTAAGCAAAATGAAATTACACTCCTATAATGCTCTGAGCTTGTATCATTTGGGGTCTGATGAAAGAGAAAGGAGCCATATGCCTTCTAAATATGGTTTTCCTAATCCTGTAATGAAAACATATGCAAGTAAGCAGCCAGGCCCTATGAAGTTTTTATTTCAATAAATAAATGGAGGAGTGAATGAATGGATGAATGAATGAGTTTTCTATTCCTATTTGGCCTTTGAGGGATATATCCATGTATTATTTGCTTACAAGTCAAATATTTTCTGAGAAACTATTATGTGGCAGAGACTACATTTGGGGTAAGGAGGTTTGGAATGAATTCCCTGGAAATCGACTCTAAGACTGGGAATTATGAATTATGTGCAGAAGGTATTAAAGAATTTTCTTGGGAGACATAACTGAAAGAAAATAAAAACATTAGGACCGCACAGAGGGAGAAGTGATGCTTAACACAGTTGCAACGGAGAGCCAGTACTGTTCTGTGGGGAGCTCTGGAGCTGAGGTGACCCTTTCGAGCTGTCCCCAAGAAGCAAAGGCACCAAGAAAGCTTTTATATGCTCATGTCATCTACTCATTGGTGTATTATTATTATTATTATTATTATTATTATTTGCAACCTAGCCCAATGTGGGTTAGGGCCATGGCTTTGTGATATTAGCCACCAATAACCCTAGTAATCTGGGAGATGGGAAGCAATGTGGTTGAGAATGCAACATCCACTTTTGGGTTGTAAGAAGGACAAAGATGCCCTCATGTCCTTAGAGATGATGGTCTACTTATGGGGTCACAATAGCAAATCGGAAAGCACAGTGCAGGTAAGTAAGGGCAAGAATGGGAAGTGCTGTGAGGGCATAGCAAGGGGCACCTAGTCCAGGCTTAATGGTTCAGAAAAGGCTTCCCAGAGAATGAGCTAGAACGATGGACTGCGCTCATGAAGGGAGCAGGTGGGATGAACACTAAGAGTCTTCCTGGTCCAGGGGACCTGTAAATGGCAGGTATTGGGAAAGTATGGCATCCGAGGCTCTCTACAGAGATTGGAATGATTTGAATGGAAAGAAAATAAAGGAAGTAACATGAAGGGAAACAAAGGAGCTGACCAAGAGCCTGACCTGAAGGAGGGACCTGAAAAAGCAGGTGCAACAGGCCCAGGCAGTAGGGGTTTTATCCATTATCCTGACAGCCACCGTTTCCAGCAGGGAGTTTATGTGATGCAACCTGCACTTCAGGAAGATCATTCTGGCTGTGGTGCAGAGAAAGGATTGGAAGTCAAGAGCAACACAGGGATCCTCTGAGGGACTGCTTAGGTGGCTGGGTCATTCATTTCAGGTGAGAAATGATAGTGATTATAACAGAGGCATGCCATGTGGGATAGAGAGAAATGGATGGATTTGAGATATATTAAGGAAATGAAATCCATAAGAATTGACTGATTGGGTATAGGTCATTAGGGAAAAAGAGGAGTCAACCTCAGATTTGTCTGTGAATCAGAGCAGGCTCTCTGTGGTGGGAAGCAGGGATTGCGGAATGTCAGATTGAAGCAAGGGAACCAATTAAAGCCATGATAAACAACATCTTTTTTTTTTTTTTTTTTTTTTTTTTTTGGTACAGGGACCCACTCAGGGAAAAAAGAAAAGCAAAAGAAAAACCCCTAACTGACCAGGCTGCTTTTATCCAAGTGAGAATGACATTACAATTCTATAAAAATAAAATGGATACTGTTAAAACTCAGATTATCTTCCTTGGGCAAACAATGCCAGTAAGAGAAACTTTACTTCAGCTTTAAAATATAAAGAGCTCAGCCATGTTTAGACCTCACGACATGGAAGTAGCTTGTTGATATTTTTGATTCCTATCCATGTGGTCCTTTGACCAACCTCACAGGGAACATTTTAGAGCATGTCCTCTTGGTCCTAGATGCAACCCCGTGAAGAGGAATGATCACATTCCCAATATCCAGAAGCAGGAACAGAGGCCCCACGACTTGAAACGACTCTACATTCCAAGTGGCAACGTTGTGTCTGGAATGCTTATTCCACTTTGTGCCGCTTCCTACAGAAGCCACAACAGTCTCCCCAGCTATTAGCAGAGACACCGGTGAGAACCCTGCTTGCTCGCTGCATCAACAGGACCTATCTGATGACTGTAAGACGGCCTGCCCTGCGTACACACCCATCAACTCAACACGTGGGAAAGCTGAAGCAGGAGGATGGCAAGTTCAAGTCCAGATTAGACTACACAGAGAAACTCTAGCTAAAAAGAGAAAAGCAGAAGCAGAGAAGCTAAGGCCTAAGGGGGCAGGTCACGTCTTTTTAGCCTCAGGAAACCCCAACTGTAGCAGACAGCTTCAGGTTCACTGAGATTAACTTCCAGACCAGGCACAGTTATGGAGGAAGGGATATTTATTGAAGCCCACAGATCAGGGGAAGTTCCATAAATGGCAGAAGAAACTGGCCTGCCTTCACAGGACCAAGCAGAGAGAGAGAAAAGCACAAGCCTAAAGGTCAAAAGTCACAGCACACTTCAGGAACTCCTGCTAGGCACACTTTGCATATCTTTAGATTGAAATCTGAAACCCACCACCACACCTTCAGATCCACCCAGTGACATTGCCTCCAGCCAGGTGGCCAGAGATGCAGACTACAAACAAATAAAGGACTGAATATATTGGGGGCCATCTATTCTATTCAAACCACCACACCAGCTGTACACATTTCCCCTGGAGGTGCTGAAAACGCCACCTGGGCATTACTATGTTCTGTTAGCTTCTGCAGCTTCTAAGGCCTTACCTGAGCCATCCTTACAGTCAGCTTTTAGACTCAGACCAAAAGAGCCAGAGCAAACACAGGTATTTTCTCTAGCCTCTGTGCTTACTAAAACCTCAAAGGCTGTAGGTGTAGCCTATTGAGTCAATTATTGTCACCTCCCCCAAGTCATGATGTGGTGACTAAGCTGGACCAAATGACTCCACTTCTAATTAGGGCATAGGAGAAAAACAAAAACGGACAAATAAACAGAAGGTGGACAAGGGAAAACTTCCTTTTAGCTTACCTACTTTCTTTTGGGTCCATCCTTGCTGCTTTCCTTTTTGGGAAAGCACACTGTGATTATAAAAGCCCACAACAGCTTCCAGTTTTATAAATATTTTTATTTATTTATTAGAGAGAGAGAGAGAATGGGTGCACCAGGGCTTCAAGCTACCGCAAATGAGCTCCAGATGCATGTGTCACCTTGTGCATCTGGCTTACATGGGTCCTGATGAATCGAACCAAGGCCCTTTGGCTTTGCAGGCAAGCACTTTAACCCACTAAGCCATCTCGCCAGTCTGAGCTTCCAGTTTTTTTTTTTTTTTTTTTTTTTTTTTAATGTGAGGTCTGAGGACCCAAACTTGGGTACTCAGAATTATGCAGTAAGCACTTTATCCACAGAGCCACCTGCCCAGCCTGGATCTTCTTTTTTTTTTTTAATTCTTTTTTTTTTTCTTTATTAGTTAGTTTTGTATTCAGCAAATACAGTCAGTTTGGTACCATTATTAGGCTCATCCATGACCTACCCCCTCCCCTTGGCCCCTCCTTGTTGAGGTATACAGGTCATGCATTGTGGAGTTAGCCCACAGTTATGGGTAAGCTAAATGTTGGACCTTCTTTTTAAGTAACCTCTTCCAGTATGCAATTTTCAAGTGTAGCAAGCAAGAAATTTGTTTATTAACCTGGTAAAATATAAATGAAGATACAGTTAAATATGTTTGTGTATTAGCTTGGAATATATTTTCTGGTGATAAACACACTATATACATATGTATGCATTTCCAGTATTACTATGTGTTGTATATTGCCTGTGTCTCCTCACCACACAAACGTTCATGTGTAGGAGGATTGATTGCCAGAGTGCCAGTATTGGGAGCTAATGTGGAACCTTTGTGGTAGGATTTAGTCAGAGGTTCTAAGTCATTGAAGGAGTTGCCTCTGGGAAGGTGTGGTGGTTTGAATCAGGGGTCCCCCATAAACTTAGGTATTCTGAATGCTAGGTTCCCAGCTGATGGAGGAATTAACATCTCCTAGAGGGAGTGTATTGTTGGGGGCAGGCTTATGGGTGTTATAGTGACTTTCCCCTTGCCAGTGTTTGGCACACTCTCCTGTTCCTGTTGTCCACCTTATATGGGCCAGCGGTTGATGTCCACCGTAGCTCATGCCATTGTTTTCTCCTGCTATCATGGTGTTTCCCCTTGAGCCTGTAAGCCAAAATAAACCTCTTTTTCTTACAAGCTGCTCTTGGTCAGGTGATTTCTACCAGCAATGCAAACCTGACTGCAACAGAAGGGAAGGGGCTAATGTAGGGGACCTATCTGAGTTCACACCAGAGTGAGTGTGATGTAATACTGTGATAACTTCTGCACAGCGTCCTGGTTTCCTATTTATCAATGTGTTCTCCTCCTCCCACATATACTTCCACTATTTTGGTAGGCACTCACATATGGCCAAACCATTTGGCTTTCTACCCTCTGCCTTATCTTGGACTTTGAATCTCTAGGACTGTGAAGTACATAAAGCTCTTTTCTTTATAAAGCTAGCCCGTGACAGGTATTTCATCGTAGTGGCATAAATAAACTAATGCTTTTTTAAAAAAATAGTCTTTATTTGTGGGCTGCAGAGATGGCTAACAAGTTAAGGCACTTGCCTGTGAAGCCTAAGGACCCAGGTTTGATTCCCCAGTACCCACATAAGGCAGATGCACATGGTGGTATGTGTCTGGAGTTCATTTGAGTGGCTAAAGGCTCAGTATGCCCATTTTCTCTTTCTCTTTCTCTGTCTCTCTCTCTTTCTCTCTCTGCCTCTTGTTCTTTCAGTCTCTCTCTCTCTCTCTCTCTCAAATAAATGAAAACATTTATTTGTGTTTGTATGTATATGTGTATATGTGTGTTTGTCAGAGGACAACCTCAAGGTGTCTGCCTTTTCATTCCACATTCTTTGAGACAGGACCTCTCTTGTTTTGCCACTGTGCAGACCACACTAGCTGGCCCATAAGTATGTGGATTCTCCTGGCTCTCCTTCCCATTGCTGTAGGCATGTTGTGATCACTGACAGGTGGGCCACTTTGTGTCCAGCTTTATGTGGGTTGGCAGGCTTGCAAGCAAGTGCCTTTTACCTCTTAGCCCTGCATTAGTTCTTTTTACTTACACTTTGTAATCTGGCTAGCAATTGGTGGTTAATTATGTTAATCTTCTAGATATCATCATCCTATCTTTCCCTCATTTTTTTCTGTTCTTCTCTTCCTATTTTACTTCCTTTCTCTCTTCCTTCCTTCTTCCTTTTTCCCTTCTGAACTCTTGTCTATCCTGGGCTTCCCTGTCTACTTCCTGAGTCCCATGATATTCTCCTCTGACATGTCCCTCATAAGTCTGACAAGGAAGCCGTCCTTACCACTATGAATACTGGTGGTGAGAGTTGCAGAATGCCTTTAATTTACTTGGAGATGCAATAATGATCATAGTGATTACTACAGTTGCAACCCAATACAGCTACTATTTACTGAACACGTACTATAGCAAAAAACTGGATGTATACACACTGACAATGGTGTATTGTGACAATTATATGCAACATAAGGATTTTGCAATTTGTATAGCAAAAATTTAGCCATTGGCCATGCCTTTCCTTTCACTGCTTTTATGAAGCCTCAAATGTCTGTTCTGTGTTAAGCTCTAAATGCCGACTTTGAAGCCTAATCTAGACCCTCATGCTGAGAAGTGGGGAAAATGGCTCTTCTGACAATTCATTGTGTCACTGATGGGCCCATGTATCTGTTTATTCCTCTCTTGTTTCTGCTGATAATGATGTCACTCTTTCTCTAGAACCTACTACAGGAGTTTCCTCAGGCTAGGTATTCTTTCAAAGGCAGGAATCCTCAATGGCTCTTCCCTCTGGTACCTCCCTGTTTACACGGGCATGTTTTGACACAAGCTTCAACTACAAGGCTGCTTCATATGGCTGTAGGTGGGATAAAGCGGGCTGCACGTGATGCACAACTCCCAACACAACCTTGATGACATCTCTCCGTGTTGCTTTTCAGGTAGATGCAGCCTGTGCAGGAATACTCATGAGCACATTCTCATTTGTGTCATTTAAAATGAGGATGCTATGAACCTTAGTCCACAAATGCATGGGAACAAAAAATGTCACACTTATACGCCGAAAATACTAAAGACTCTTCTAGGTAGAAAAAAAAAAAATGCTGATGGATGAATTCGCAAGGTTGCAGGATACAAGACTGATCTACAAAAATCAATTGTAATTTTATCTGCCAGCAATGAACAATCTGAAAATGAGATTTAGCAAGCAATTCCATTCAGAATAACACCACAAGGGATAAATTTAACAAAAGAAGTATAGGATTTTTTTTTCACTGAAAATTGCAAAACTAAGGTAAGAAAAATAAAAGCCATCTAAATAAGTAGAGAGAAATTTTGTGTTCATGGATTGGATGATATTAACTCTCCCTAAATTGATGTCCAAAGTCAACATAGCAAAATCTCAGCAATACCCTGCTTGGAGTGCATTTCTGGGCTTGTGAACCACCCGCTTGCTCACCTCTCCTGGTCCACCTCGCCATCCAGAAGCTGGGGCAGAGGACTTTTCTTCACATTCTGGCCTTTGCCCTTAGGAAATGTTGAAATGCTTCATGTGAAATTAGTTTTCCAGTCACTTTTTGTAACCAAATAAACTAAGCCTAGCTGCACGAAGCCCCCAAACGACCCAAATAAGCAGATGTTGTACCTGCTTGGGTTCAGAGGTCACTCAAGAATCATTACAAAAATAAGGGACTAGCTTGGGGAAACCTGTATAAATGAAATAATGTATAAAGATTTTAGGTCAACAATATACAAAGAACACTTTTACTTCAATAGCAAGAAGACAAATAATAAAACAGGGCAAAAGACTTCGATGGTCTTTTTTACCAGAGAATACATAAGAAAACACAAGAACAGATGCTCAGTTCCATTAATCATTAGGGTTATGCAAATTGAAAACACTAAAATATCACTTATGCACGAAAATATGCATAATATTCAATTATGTATGTATTCACAATAATAAAGGAGACAACACTTGTTAGGGGAGATCTGGAGAGACTTGAACTCTCACATGTTGCTTGTGGTGATATAAAATGGTACAATCATTTTGGTAGATAGATGTATATTTTCTTTAAAAGTTACCATGAGACCCAGTATCTTCACTTGTTACTGTAACAGAATAGCACAGACTGAGCAAGTTATTAATGACAGAAGTTTAATTGATGCATAGCTCCGGAGGCTAGAATATCCTATATTGACGGCCTACATCTGGTGAAGCCCTTCTGTCTATATTACAACATCACAGAAGAGACAAGTTTTATGCTAAACATCCTGTTAAGTAAAATATAACCAACATACAGACAGTGGAAAGTGGAGGTGGTATAGAGATATATTGGTGATTCTTGAAGATAATAATAGATCATGAGAATTCACTTTACTTTTCTTTTTGTTCTATCTATCTATTATCTATCATTGATCTCTGTATTTGAAATTTTATATTAAAACTTTGAAAAATCTTGAAAAAGAAAACATCACACTTTCTTTAAAGGAAATTAAATTGGACATACAAATTTGTTTCATGACAGTGCAAGATATTCACCCTCAGTCATTACAGTGGTCCCCTGGCTAGAGTCATCCAACAATATAGGAGGAATATGTAGTGTTTCTACAGCTTCAAATGATCAGGTCTGAGAGGATATGAGCATTACCTGCTGTGAATGAGCCTTGGGAGAAACAAATGATGCTGTATTTATGCCAAGGCTGGGCCAAGGAATGATTTCTGAGGTCTGTGGAACTCATGTTTAGTTAGGGTCACTGTCCCTGTATCTCCTTTGGGCTCAGGTACCTAAAAGGCCATCTCCTTTGGAGACTTGGCCCAATTATTCCCAAGGGGAGGTGTGATTTCCTGACACAGGGAGAAGCAGGAACCCCTCTCCTCTTCTCAGTCCTGGGTTAGCTTCTCTAGTCTCATAGGAGGTCTCTTATTTCTTCACTGGTCTAAGTTTACACTATGGCCAGGTAAGGAATTCATGTCATGGCCCCTTCTTTAGTTTAGGGTTATGAACTTCCAAACATGAATACAAAATATTCTGTGGTTTAAGTGCACAGGCAAGTGTGCATGCAAAATGCCAAGAATAATACACAAGTGTCCCGCATCTTTTCAAATTCATCATGTGTGCACAATCCTTTGTGCATTCATTTATTTAATCCTTCATGAAGCACCTTTATTGAACTCTTCCAGGTAATTCCAAGCAGTATTTGTTGCACTGAAATAAAACGCTGACCAAAACCAACAAAATCTGACTCGAAGGCTTCAGTTTTCAAAGTATAATGTGTATAAGAATCATATAGAAATCTTGTTAAAATGTAGGTTCTGATTCCACAAAATGTTAACTTTCTCCTTCAGGGTATCCATGCTTCTATTACCCAAACTACATACTCAGTTGCAAGATTCTTGGACACGTAGAGTGGGGAACTTTTGCAAAGTGCTAAAGTTAATTCTTCACATTTTTCCAAAGTGGATAAATGATGATTTGCTGCTCACCTGTGCTGAGTGATGGTCCTGAGAGACCCCACACTCATCACCTGGCTCCTGAGTAAATTATTGCTTTCTCTTGCACTGGAGACCATCCTGGCTAAGCAGCCTACACCCACCACACCCACCAACTGCTGCCTGTTCTCACTCAGTGGCCTCTCTGATTAATGCGCAGGTCAGGACTTGTATGTCAGCCTTCCCTTAGGGATCTGTTCCTGTTTTGTACTTCAAAGACCCATCTGGCAGATATCAAAGGAATGTCTAAATCTTTGGAGCTGAACTTGAGCCTTTGCTGTTCTTACATCTTAACTCTTTCCTGAACTTCTGGATGATGGACTTATTGTGGAGAAAATGGGAAGGTAAGGAACAAGCTAGAAATTCCATTGTGTTTTTGCTTAATGTTTTACATGGCTTTGTTTCCCCTGAATAGTAACCTTCATTTGCATGAAATTATTGAATAAATGTTAGTTAGTTCCAAAAAGCCCTGTGCCTACAGTTCACAACAGTGAAAGTTTCTAAACAGCCAGGTTGTTTGACACTTACCCAGACACTGATATTGTAGGTTCAAGGGTATAGGAATCTGGTGATTTCTGCTACTTTTACAGATAAGGAAATGATTTAAAGGTAACAAGCATGGTATTTTAGCAGTATGGTGTTTAGCAATAGTCATGTGTGATGGTTAAGGTGTTGTCAACTTGATCTGTTTAGTAATCCACAGAAATTCCTTTCCAGGGGGTCTCTGAGTTTGCTTCCAGGAAGGATTAACTGAAGGAGGAAGTCCTTCCCCCAGAGCGGGCAGCCCCTCTCTGAGGGGGACTTTATATAAGGAAGTTCTGAGTGAAAAGAGTCCCTTCCTTCTTCTTGGCTGCCAGAGCTGTTTGCTGCCTTCCAGTGCGGATGAAGACCCGCATGGATTGAAGATCAGCTTGAATTGAAGACCAGAGGCTGCTCAGGAAGCCTCTAGGCCTTCAGTGCTGGATTGGAACTGTTGAGGCATCTGCCACCTGGACTCAGCAGCTATGGGGTTCCTTGATTCTCCGGCCTGCAAACTGCTATTGTTGGACTGCCATAAATTAATCCAATAAATTCCCTTCTAATATCATTTATTCCATCAGTTCTGTTCCTCTAGAGAACCCTGACTAATGCAACATGAGATCAACCACCACTTTTGTGGATAAGAAAGAAAGGTTCATGGTCTGATTCTCATAGCCAAAGTGAATTCACACAAAGCTCTGCTGGTGGAATTAGGTCTTGGGCGCAGGTTAATTTTCAGGATCTCTGGGGCATAATTATGACTTCTTCACCTTACTCCAGTCATTTTCACTGATCAGTGATGCCTTCTAAGAATGTTCTTGTTTAAATAATCAAACTTTCCGTCCTGTCCTAATTCTTGCTTTGTAGAGAAACCACTGTTGAGGGATCCTGGCTGTCTGTTTGTTCAAATGTTCTCCCCTATGCCCGGTTTCTACATGCACATTTGACTTTCTTTGAAGAATTTGCCTTGTCTGAGTTGACATCATTTAGTTTATTTGTGTTGGAGAACCCTGGAGGAAATTCTACACCTGTGTTATATATGTGCTAGTGTGGGAGTGAGTATAAAACAGAGAGCAACAAATCATTAGAAGGCGAATTCATTTATCAAATTCCTAGTCTTTGGGTCTGTTCAAAAGCAAAGCAAAATATCTAAACTATTCCTTGTACACTTTGCTAGAGTCAGCAAAGGAGGAGAGGGCAAAATCCATTCTACGGTATAAGAAACTCAACTCATTTTAGTCTTAGTGTCAGGAGCTGTGTTTTGAAACCTAGATTCCAGCATTGTTGAAGGTAATGAAACTATATATCCTTTCCTAGACTAGCCTACTTATCCTTCCATTTCTTCGCTTGTCCACAGTTTGTCAAGTTTTCAGCACTGAGCATTGAACATCTACACCATGTATTTTCTTTAAAAAAAATGCGACCTTTAATATTCAAAAGTAGGAAATGTGCCAGGCGTGGTGGCGTACACCTTTAATCCCAGAACTCGGGAGAAAGAGGTAGGAGGATCTCTGTGTGTTTGAGGCCACCCTGAGACTACACAATGAATGCAGGTTAGCCTGAGAGAGAGTGAGACCCTACCTCAAAAAAAAAAAACAAAAACAAAAACAAAAGTAGGAAATGACCTTCAGACATGAAGTGACTGTTGATGGGAGTCAGCTGTCATTGCCTCCACATTATTGAGCCAGTCAACATTATGTTATGGGTTTTGGAGGAGGGAAGGAAAAAAGGCATTCAAGGAGAAGATAGACTGGTTGGAAAGAAGACACACAGTAGAATGAGGTAAGGAAGGGGAGAAAAGGGTAATAGGAGGGGATTACAATAAAATTACAGTATGCTCATATATAAAAGTTCTCAATAAATATTGGAAATGAGATATTTAAGCAATAGTGAGTGAAACTGCTGCTATGGAGCACTGGTATACATTTTCTTTTCCCTTCAGCATGTGAGAACACTGAAGTGTGCGTTCCCCTTGTTTGTAATAGAATATTTAAAAACTGCAAAGAGCATGGTACATCATACAGCTTATCTTGTATAATTAAGGCAGGGTTTCAATGGGAGTGGGAGGAGGTAAGTGTGTGATGGTGGTGATGTGTGTGTGTGTGTGTGTGTGTGTGTATGTTAAATTGTCAATTTTTCTTTAAACTGAGAGCGAAGCTAAGTGAAACATTTTTTTTTTTGCACATAGATGTGTGTGCACCATGTGGATGCATGTCCACATGTGTATGGCCACACATTATGAGCATGCATGGGAATAGTTGCCCATGCATATGGAGGCTATAGTTCAAAGTTAGGATGTCCTCAGTTGCTGTACACCATATTCTGCAAGACAGAGCCTTTTGCTAAACCTAGAGCTTACCAATTTGGCTAGAGTAGCTAGCCAGTCAGCCCCAGGGACTGAGTTTTCACTTTCCCAGTATTGGGATTGCAAGCGTGTGCCACAAAGCCTGGCATTTTATATGGGTTCTGGGGATCCAAACCCGAGTCTCCATGCTTGTGCAGCAAGTGCATTACCCATTGAGCCAACAAGCCCATAGGGTCTCGCGGTAGGTAGGGAGAAGGGAGGGGGAATTACTCAAAATGAGTGACAACATGAATCAGTATCATAGAAACCTTCCTCCTGTATAGTATTCCACAAGTTGCAACTGTCAATAAGGGGGGAAGCAGAAAGAAATGCCCTGTAGAAGGTAGATAAATTTAATCCTAAAACTGTGGGCTCCGGCTAGCAAATAACAGAATTTGGTTACCCCCCCCCCCACCATGAGTTGTTGATCAGGGAAACCCATGGGAGTCTCCAAAACATTGCAGGTCATTGCCAAAGCACTTGGTCACCTGCCAGAGCTAAAAGGTAAGACCCTATTACTGAAAACATCACAGGCTGTGGCCACATGACATTAAGAAACCATACTGGAACTGAGAGGGTAATCAGTTTCCTTCTGGCTAGTCCTCAGAGCACTGGAAAAGGCCATGGAAGTTACTGGAGGATAATGGTCACCAACAGCTTGAATAAGCAAGAGATCCTGCAAACCACAAATGCAATTAGTCAGGTGTGGTGATTTGAATGTATGGCCCCATAGACTCAGGTATTTTATTAAACTTGAACTTGCTGCTTCAGCCCCTAGAAGGCAAACTCCTGCTACTGCGGGTCTTGTCACCGGGAGTGGATCTGAATTCCAGTCCAAAGGTATGCAGAGAAGTCTGAGCTCCAGTGAGGTCCCTGCTTGTTGCTTTTTGGTGTGTGCTGGCCAGTGGTGGTTTCTCTCTCTGCTTGGATTTATGAATGGGATGAGAGTCAACGTCTTCTGCCATTGTAGGAACTTCTCCTGTATCTGTAAGCTTGAAATAAATCCCTTCCTCCCATAAAACTGTGTTGGGTTCAATTTTTTTTTTGTATTGCAAAATATACAGCATTTATTTACATACAGACAAAATGTCACGAATTCTACTAAATAATTCAACAAAAAAATACAGCTGTCCTCAAGTAGTTTTATAAGTACTTACAAAAAGGAGTGTAGAAATAAATACAGGATTGGGCCATGTAATATAAAATAATCATCTCTGCATAAATTTTGTTTAACTTTTGATTTGAACTCTTCACGCACTATTTTTTTTTCAATTTTAGCTGAATGGATGCCAAGCTGAGCACATAGTAAGAAATCCTCTATACTAGGTTACAAATGTAATGATAAATCTGTCCGTTTTAAAGTATTAAAGTTTGTATACAACACACAAAACCCTTCATTTCAGTTTTGTGTTTATAACCTAACAAATGACATTCCAGGCAACTTTATAGAAGTTTTAACTAGCCTACATTTTGACATAATACACTGATTATAATCAAAACTCCCAACACTGTGGAACTGACTACAACACCATGCAAGAAGTGCACACCTCTGTAATAGTGGCCGTTAGCCTATGGGGGCCTGTTCTTGGGTTGGACATGAGACCAGCTCAGTAGGAGAGGACTCATACCTGATACTGGAAACCAAGTTAAATTCCCAGGGTTGGGAAACCAGTAGACTCTAGAAAGAATTTCCACTACTCTTTGGCTAAGGAGAGTGGGCAAATATACCAACAAGTCTCTCTAATAACTATGTGTATACCCTTTAAGCCAAGCTGCTCTCACTTTTGGTTTGGGGAATCTGTTTTACCTTAAAGATGGTAGAGAATACTGGTGAGATCCAGGATTCATCAATATGACAAGAAAAGATAGCCGATTTCCTACAATGAGGCATGTCCCTTCTACCACATCTGCTGGGGCCTAGGAGACATTGCAGAGGAAACGGTGATATGAATACTGATCTCACTGCTAACCTGATGGCTAGTTCCAGAGAGGTGGCAATAGACACTGTGGTCACTCCAAACTCTATCAAAGTAGAAATCCAGATGCTGCAGAGAACTCAATACTCAGTTGGACTATTAACAGGCCACCAAGGCTCACAGAATGGTATCGAAAAGGCATAGGAAAGATTCTAAGAGTCTAAGGTAAGACTATCCCAAAGCATGTTCCTCATTTCCTATAGAGAATAACTGTGGCCTTCATAACCCCAGAGTGAATACCAATAACCCCACTGAGAAGGATCTGAGTGGAATGGGGTGGGGGAGAAGAAATCTGAAAAATTAAATTAAATTTTAAAAAAGAGAGAGGTTAATGAGGGTGAATATGAACCAAATACATTACATGGATATATGAAATTGTCCAAAAAGAAAATAAAATTTAACTTAAAAATATGATTAGCCAGGTATCACCATAGCTCATGCCTATAATCCCAGTACTGGAAGGCTTAGGTAAGGATGATCATGATGAGCTTGAGGCCACAGTGAGACTAAGTCAGCCAGGACTAGAGTGAGATCCTGCCTCATAAAATACATTACTGTCAACAGAATAATAATATTTTTTGAAAGGGTCATATGTAGCCTAGGATGACCTGGAACTCACTTTGTAGCTGAGTAACTGAATTCCTAGTCCTCCTGCCCCACCTCCCAAGTGCTGGGGTTTCAGATGTGTGCCTGGTTATAATTTTTGTAAGTCAGTGTTTTTGATTGATGGAGAAGAGATAGATAGATTGAGATTGGTATAAGTAGATAGAAAGACCATGCAAATATAATATCACTTAATAACTTCCTTGATCTGAGCTGTAACTAGAGCTGAATAAATTCATGAAAAAGTTCCAGGTAGCAAAACAAATAAATTACCTTCAAGTATCAATTTTTTTTTAAAAAAAGTAAAGACAGCCAACAGATTATTTAGTCAAATTAAATGGAAAGTCAGGGAGTAGAAAAGAAATTGATGATGGAAACATTGGGATCCCAACTTGCTGGGCATCTGAGAGGCTTGCTGTCTTCCTTCAAAATGGAAGTGAGTACTGAGTTTAAGTCTTCATATTACTCATGTTTGGATGGAGCAAAGAGAACAAATTTCAATTGAGCAAGGCACTACTTCCTGAATGGACTAATTCTGATAACTGAGGACATGAGGCTGCTACACAATGAATTTATACAAAAAAAAAAAAAAGGAAACAAAGCACTATAGACATTTTTATTTAGATGTTGTCACTACTGACTACTAGTCAGGACCAAGCTATTAAATAAGCAAAGAGCCGGGCACAATTCCAGTCTCTCTCAACTGAGCAAGGAGAATTGCTTCAAGAAAAGCTCTGTTGTAACTCTCTGCATTGGATCACTCTCTCAGGGAGACTGCAGGTTCAGTTCCCATCATGGGACCGAACATGCTGTGAGAGATGTTGGATCTGGTCACAGAGATGAAGTTGAGTTAGCTGGAGGGCTGGCGGGCAGGCAGCAGGAGAAGCTCTGAAGTCTGAGAGCAGTAGTGTCAGAGTTTGGCGTTAGTTCTCACACCAAGCTTCACTATGTTGCCTTTGCAGTCAGAACACAGACCTTTGTGATCTGGTACCTGAATATATCTTTCTGATGAGTGTCTTCCTTTCTCTTTGCTCTGGAATGGTAACTTGTCTTCTTTGCCATGATGACAGAGCAGTGTTATAAAGCTTCTCACGCACAGAAAGCCCAAACATACATAACAGTCTTACAGCTCATTTGCTACAATGAATAGCAGTATAGTTTGTCAAACATTCACTATCCTTCCTCCGAGAACCCCTTCCTTGGTAAGGATTGTGCTTTCCTGCATACAACTCAGGAATGACGATGTCAACTTGCTTTTTGAGTGGACTGTGGATAGAAGTAACAAGCATCTCTTCCAAAATGAACATTTTAGATTTGTCATGTCACTTTTCCCCACCATGCTGGCCGTAGACACGTCTCAGATAGGGGATGTTCCATCAGCCTGAATCCTAAAGTCACAAAGATTTCATGAAGTCAATGACCATGTGTGATGGTCAATAATTAAATCTCTGTTTTAAGCCACTGTAATTTTGGAGTTCATTTGCTATTACAGCAAAAGCTAATCTCTCCTGATGGTTACATGTATATTCTAGGAAAGGCCAATTATAGAAAGAACCTCTCTTTTCCATAACTATGATTCAACAGAAAGCTAGAATTCCAAACATTTCTCTGAATAAGTGTACACCTATTCCCTACTCTTCATTTAAGCACTACTGTGGCCATATAGAGAAGTAAATAGTCTGCTCATGCTTGTACCAGGGCCCCAGGGCAGGCACTAGATCCTGAAGCACTTGAGCACTTAAACTTCTTGTCAGTTTATGATACCATTCGTTTTCATGCATAGACAAGAAGTAGACTCTGCATCTTTCATCTACTTTATCCAACTGGTTATTTATTTATTTATTTGTGAACATCTACTAAGTAATTAGTAAATATAAGAGATGGAAAACTGAAATGACAGTCCTTGTTCTAACTACAGTTCTCATCCCTGTGATCAAATACGTGACAAGAAGTAACTGAAGGTTGGAAAGGTTTACTTTGTCTTACAGTTAAGAAGGGATAAGTTTATCACGGTGGGGGAGGTATGGAAGTTGGAGCCTTAGGCATCTGGTCACATTGCGCCCTCACTTAGGAAGAAGAATGATGGCTGGAAATATGGCCAGGTTACCACACCTCACAGCTTTCATCTACCGATTCACTTCCTCCAGCCAGGCTCCACCTCCTAAAGTTCCATAACCTTTCCAAAACAGCACCTCTGGTAGTGGACCAAGTGTTTGGCCACATAAGGCTGTAAGGGACATCTCCCATCCAAATCATAATAGCCTTGGTCCCCTAACTCAGTAAACTTCAGGAAATAGCTTCAGAAATGTAGGTAGAAGGCAGCATGACAAATACTATGCTACAGAATGAATAGGATAGTACAAAGAAAGGCTTTCTGTATGATGAAGTGCCTCATCCAAGACCTGAGAAATAAGTCAAAATTAGGGGAAATCTGAGTGTGTGTGTGTGTGTGTGTGTTGGTAGGTAGGTAGGGCTGTGGAGAGATGGGTTGGGCATTAAGTATAGCAGTAGTATGTGAATAAAGAATATCCCAGGCAGAAGGAATCCTACACATGAAAGACTAGTGGTGAGTCTACATGGCATAAAGAATGGGGGCATTGCTGGAAAGACAGAAGTCAGGTCATGGTTTGACCCACACTTAGTATTTTGAATTTTAAGAACCAGTGGAAAATCAACAAAGGTTTCTTTGGTGGGGGGGTATATGTAGGTGTGTATGAGGCATGTGCATGTATATTGTATGTACAAGTGTGGCAGTGTGTGCGCTCTTTGCACATGTGTGTGGAGACCGGAGAAAAATGTCATTTGTCCTCCTCTATTGCTCTTCTCTGTTTTCTTGGGCTAGAGTCTCTCACTGAACCAAGAGCTGCTGCCTGTTTTTCCAGTCAGACTGGATAGGTAGTGAAACCCAACGATCTTTTCTCTGCACCCCTTTGGGGTTATATGCATGGGTGGCCATGCCCAGCTTTTTACAAGGTTCTGAGAACCAATAGTTGTCCTTTCAGGACCTCTCAGGTTCTCTGGCTTTCTGGCAAGGGCTTTGCCCACTGAGGCCTCTCCAAGCCCCACTAAAGGATTTTAAAAGGAGAGTTTTCCACCTACCCTGAAACCTTTCTCACTTTATTTCCCATCCTCACCTAATCTACTCACCAACCTCTTCCCTCCTTAAGAGTCAGTTTAATCAGGCCTGGAGAGAAATGGCTTAGTGGTTAAGCACTTGCCTATGAAGCCTAAGGACCAAGGTTCGAGGCTTGATTCCCCAGGACCCACATTAGCCAGATGCACAAGGGGGCGCACGCGTCTGGAGTTCGTTTGCAGTGGCTAGAGGGCCTGGCACTCTCTCTCTCTCTTTCTCTTGATCTCAAATAAATAAAACAAACAAACAACAACAACAAAAAAAAGAGTCAGTTTAATCTGACTCTAAAGACTCCAGAGTCTTTCCAGACCCTGGAACACGTAATACCTCCTTCCTTATTGATATTTGCTTTGTAGGTTTCACTTTCATGTCTTCTTATACCTTCAGACCTCAATGTCCTGAGGGCAGGGCTTTGCATCTGTGTATCCTTTGTGACACTGAGAGCAGACACTCTAGAAATGTGGCCCAAATGATTGGCAGAAACCTTGAGATAAACTGAAGTTGAGCAGTTGGTGTTGAGCCATCTGATTCTCCCTGGTGGACTGATAGCCTTATAACTGGGATGCTTGTCTTTGAGAAAGCAGAATGATCCCATTTAGAAGTGACCTTGGGCAGGGAAATGTAGGCTCTAAACCCCCCCTCCCACCCCTTCATATCCTTGAGTAATCCCAGGCAAGCTGAAGCTTGACCCATTCCTCCTACTTCTCAAGACAATCTGTCATGGCTGTGAATGCCTGGGGTGGGTTCCTGCTTAGACCCAGGACGGCTGAGGAGTACAGGCAGCACTGGGGTTTGGAAGGTGGCCAGACCTAATACCATACTTTGGGTGTGACATTTACTGACCGTGTATGGTCAGCAAAATTCAACTTTGATGCCCAGTGTCCCACACCTTGCATAATTTCCTCTGCACAAGTATGGGTGGAACCTGTCAATGTATTGGATATCACTGTTGTCAGTAGGTTGCTTGTGAGTTGACTCTGAGTTAACTAATGAGGGGTTTATTCTGAGTGTCCATGACTTAATTGGAGGAAGGAACCTTTAAAGAAAATGAAACGTAAGAGAGAAAACAATCCTGATGGTTAGGGAGCACACTGCAGTGTCATGAGCTGCCTGGCAGGGGCACAAGCAAGGGCTGTGCGTGATGTCAAGTGGAGAGTTGACCCTGTTTGACAGCTGGTGGGAAACTTCGGTGACACAATCGCCAGCAATGGACTCTTTTGAATAACCATGGAGCTTGTATGAAACAACTGCAAACTCAAATAAGATTTACATTTCTGTCCGACACCTGAATTTCAGCTCAATGAGACCCTGAGCAGAAGGTTTAGAGAGCTTGCACCTAGACACCTGACCCACAGAAACTACGAGATCGTAAAGTTTTACTGCTTAAAAGTGCCAAGATGGGAGTAATGCGCTATGCAGCAAGAACACGGCCAAAGAAATGTAATGCACGGTGAGATTGTGTGACTTACTGTACTTCCCTACCTCCTTTGACCCCCATTTTCTACACTTGTGAAAGAAAGAGGACAGTTAGGTTTCCCCGTGGGCTGCTGAGCTCCACTGAGATAACAATATATGCTGAGTACTTAATTGCTGCTTCCTCAACATGCATGAAGCACCATTTCCCATACTATAGCACCCCCACCATCTGTACAGCTATGCAATGGCTTTTCTGGAACCTTCAGTCCTATTTGTCCCTCAAATTCTGGTGTACAGATTCAAGCTGCCTTAGGTGCCTCTTGCTCAGCAGCCTTTTCTGGGGTCAGCGTTCTGATGAAAATTCCTATCATAATGCATAACCATGAGGCGTCCAGAGCAAAATTGCTTTGAGAGCCTTTGTGTGATTAACATTTCAGCTGTTTATAGAGTCTTTGCCCTATCATTTCCTGTTTTAAAAAATTAATGTGCCAGTTTCTTTATTATTAAAAACCATGAAGGGGAAGTGCAGCTGGAGCACAGGAAATAACTCTGTGTGATCCAATAAAAAGTTCCAGTGTGGAAAAGATTTGGAAGGCCTCATTTTACTTGGATGTGTCTTAAATCCTCTTCAGTTTCCTTGGGTGTGACTCCTAAGTCCCATGACCTCCAGCCCTTACACTCCAATTATTATGGGGTACTGAGGGTCCAAGAAAGTCTTTAAACCCAAAACCCTAGGTTTGTTTCTGAATTTAACCAAAGAATTGAATAAAAAGGCTGAGAAAGACAATTATTAAATTATTATATTTATTGAGGGAAGTACAGAGCCAAGGAAAGGCATCCACATGGCTAGAGATGCCAACTAGAGGGTCTGGGAAAACTCACCCAAGGCTGGAAGCTCCCAAGTGGTCAGAGAGCCTGCTCTCCCCTTGCAAATGTATTTATAACCTTATAATGGTGGGCTGTCTTCCGGCTCAGGTGAACCAGAGGGACAGCTGGTTGGTTAGGGCTAGGGGGCTGTCTCAGGAAAAGGCTAGCCGTGACATCAAGTTCCAGGGGCTGAACTTGATCAACAACAATGTTTAAATCCTATGAAAACCCTCCCTCCCAGGAGTATCCAGGTTGTTTGTGGAGAAACAGGTCTAGGGAACTAGACAAGAGATAAGAATTCAGGTCATCTTTGATTTCTAGCAGGTGTACACTTTTCTGCCTTTTTTTTTTTCACCTTCAGGAGTCCAGTCACCCTAACTGTAACACCCCCCACAATGGGATGAGCAACTCTCAAATCATAACATTGTACATAACTTTTTAAATGTGTCAATGGCATTCGAAGTGTTAAACTCACAGAATCAGAGTTTTAGTGGCAGAGGGACTTGGCAGGGCATGTAGCTCAACTCCCTCATTCTACTTTGGAGATAATGGAGACTCTAGGGTTTAATTGCCCAAAGAGGCACAGCTAATCCTTGATTAAGTTACCTCTGAAAGAAGTCATTGCTCCTAATCCTTTCCTTGACTAATCTGAACTCTTTGCTTTTACTTTATATGTGCAACTCTTTACAACTGATCTTGAGAGAGAAGCATCACATGCTGTTTTCTTAAGGACATGCATATGTACAGACGCCTTAAGGGTTCCTGATATCTGACATACACTGGGCTTCCCTAGGAAATAAAAGGCTTTCTGGGACCACATAGATCCAATTCAGTAAGAATGAAAGATAAGAATAAGATTTAAGGGTAAAAAAGATCTTAGGTGCAAGCACTAACACATGTGGCATTGGGAAATCACATTCCTTAAGTATCATTGAGAAAACTATATATTTATACATCTTTCAGAGGGATATCAGCTAGCTGGTATCACTTGTTTTCTTCTATGCACCACCCCAATTTCTGATGAGTGCTGTGGACACACTGGGACATTCTGGCTTCCCTTCTTCTGTTTCCTGCAAATGAACTCCAGATGCATGTACCACTTTGTGCATCTGACTTTATGTGGATACTGGGGAATTGAACCCAGGCTTCAGGTTTTCAAGCAAGCACCTTCAATGGCTGAGCCATTTTTTTCTAGCCTTAGGTTCTCTTCTTTTATTGGAGCAAAATAATTCCAAGGCTGTGGTGAGGTCTGGTTTGATGGGGGCATCTACTCTGTAAACATAGCAGACCCGAGGCTGCTATGTTTTGAATGTCTTGTCTTTAAAGTTGGGTCTTGGCTTCCATGAAAGAACTTAATAGGCAAACTGTCCCCTGCACTGTTATAAAGTGGCCCCGAATGGTGAGAATGGTTCGCTGTGACTGGACCCTTGGTAGAGCAATGTCGTTTCTGCTGAACTCTGCTTTCCTCTCCTCCATAGTGGAATTTTGACACATGTTGGGCAGTGGATGCTTTCATGACTCTCTGTATTAGTTGTCTTTTCTCATTGATGTGACAAGCACATGACCGAAACGACTCAAGGAAGCAAAGGTCTATTTTGCCTCACAGTCTGAGGAAGTACAGCTCATCCTGGAGGGGAGCGCATGGAGGCAGGGGTGTGAGGTGGCTGTGCTCAAGTGCATCTGTAGGCAGGAAGCAGAGAGAGATGAATGCTCGCACTTAACTTTCTCTTTTTTCCTTTCTATCCAGCCTGGGACCCCAGCCCATGGGACAGTGCTACCCATGTTTAAAGTAGGTCTTCCTCCATATGTGCAGCTTCTCTGGAGATGTTCTCAGTGACATGCTCACAGGTGTGCTTTCTAGGTGATTCCCAAGCCAGTTAAGGTAAAAATGGAGATTAACTGTCATACTGTCTCTCAGTAACAACCAGAGACTCTGATAAGTTTGCCTGGCCAACCACGGTTCACACGCGTTGTCATGTCCCAGCCGTTGCTGAGGGAATTAAGCACACTTTTCGTGCCTCTCCCAGAGCGGCCCCTTCGGAGTGTGCACTTGGCTTCTCTACACTTTACCTCATTCCCCTTGGCTGGTTTTGTACCTTCTGCTTTCACTGTAATACATCTTTGCTATGAGCCCAGCTATGTGCTGAGTCTTACCAAACCTCCTGACAAATCAGCTCCTCTTGAGTCTGCGCCTATGTCTCGGGGGGTTGGGGGAGAATGTGTTTATTTCTTGAAAAGACTCAGTAGTACCACTAAAGTGGCAGCTCTTGCTTTAGAGAGCTCAAGTTCAAGAGCCAATATAAAATACTCAAATAAAATGTCATACCTCTTTTATATTCACATTTCCTCTTGTTTTAGCCATCTGCGTAGTTTGAGATGCCATATTCTTTCTTTTAATTTTCTACCTTACTTCTTCTTTCTATTTTTTTTTTCTAGTTCTATCTGTACTTTCTTGCATCATAGATTATGAAGTTTTGACAGCAAGGATGAAGTAAGTGATAGCTTAGTAGAAAAGCAAAGTATTAGTTAATAAAGAATCTATTATGCTTAGAAATTCTGTTTTCATTAAAGGGAGATCATTATTATTTTTGCTCCTTAATTTTATAACCTAATTAAATGGGGCCTAATAATACCTGGCCACTTTATAGATTTAGGGAGATGATTAAATGAGACCATTACGTACAAAAAATTTTCAAAACTTTGAGCAACACGGGAATGTTGAGGCATTATTCTGTCAGAGCATGGCGCAAATGGGTTGCACAAGAAATGTACACTCTTAAGATGTATGCTAAGGTGAATAAGAGGACGTGGATGCTTGAGGCAGGGGCATTAGGACTAGATAGTTATCTCTAAGAAAGAGGAAGATTCAAAAAAGGCTGTAAGCACTGTCTTTAGATATTTAAAGTTAGTATGCGATTTGGAAGCAAATATCCACCAAAGCCTCAAGTGTTTATGATTAAACCTCATAACTTGTCCCCATCTGGTAGAGCCTTACGGAGACAGAGCCTTGTTGATGGGGTTTGTCACTGTGGGCAGGCCTTGGGATTTATTAGTCCAGCCCCACTGGGTAGTCATAGCTCGGTCTCTCTACAGCTTCCTCTCTGCTGCTGTGTAGATGTGATGCCTGGCTTGCTGCTTCTGCCATGCTTACCCTGTAAGGACTTTAAATGAGCTATGAGGATACAGAAGTGATTCTGTTTGCTCAACATGTTTCAAATGTGGTGGTTTTAAAAGATGGCTTCATTTTCTATTCAGTAACACATATTATATATCTACCTAAACCACATTTGTAATCCCAGCATTTGGGAGATAGAGATATGAGGATTGCCATGAGTTTGAGGCCAGCCTGAGATTACATAGTGAATTCCAGGTCAGCTTGGGCTCGAGTGAGACCCTACCTTGAAAAAAAAACCAAAAAAAAAAATAAAATAAAATAAATAAATAAACAAAAGAAAGGAAAAGAAAAAATATAACAAATGCTATTCTTACTTCTTTAAGAGGTATTGCTTTTAAAATGTTATTTATCATCATTATTATTATTACTATTAACAAGTTGTTTCATATATAAACATCATGTGTTGGCACCCTCTTTTCCCTCACCTCTGCCCCCATTCCATTGGGGACACTCCTCAGTGGGGTTGCAGTTATTCCCCATGTGGTTGTGGTTTATGCATTATGGGAACAGTGATCTGTATTTTTGGGGGGAAGGGAATGTCTCTGGGCATTATGTCTCAACCTGTGTCTGTTACAGTTTTTCTGCCCTCTCTTCAGCAAAATTTCCTGAGCCATGATGGGTGAGTCTACTTCAGTGATGAGCTCTTAGGAGCCTCTGGATCTCTGCTTTGGTAGGTGTTGAGTATCCTCAGGGTCTGTATCCAACATTCTGGTGCTGATTATCAGGAATAGCTTGGAAACAGAATTCTTGTTCATCTTCCCATTCCTCTGTGGATTCAGCCGTGGCTTGGCTGAAGTGTGAGGGGTAGTTTATCTCCTCTGGTCTCACTACCTTCTGAAAAAGAAGAACCGATTCTCCAACAGGGAGTGAAGTCAGCATAGTTTAAATGGGATATTCATTATTAATTTAGGGACATTCTGATGTGTGCAACCCCTCTTTTAGCTAAAGACTAGTGAGTGCTAGATACTGGAGAACATAATCTTTATCTTATGGGATTCTGATCTGGTTCCCAATTCCAGATATGGTTCCTTTTCACTGAGTGGATCTCTTAGCCAATCAGAAAGCTATTGGTTACTTACTGATGCTGTGTGCCGCCATTGCACTGGTGTGTATATCATGCCAGGGTGCTTGCTTCTGGGTAGTTTAGACCTCTGATTGCTCAGACTGTTGTTGGCCTTTTCCCCTCAGTAACTCATGGAGCGCTTCCCAGCTCTAGACAGGCTAACTGTCTGGGGACTGGCTTTCTTCTGAATTCCAGCCATGTCTCTCCATGCTCTGTGTCAGCAGCATATGGAATCTTCAGGAATAGGGTCTTATCTTTTTCCTCAGGTAGGTAATCAAGTGCTTTGACAGAAAGCTGTCTTGATTTGGGGACCTCATAGTTCTCTCTGACTCAACAGCTCAATGTGGGTGGCAACCAGTGTCTGGTATTGAGCATTACAGGTCAGAGATAGGAAAAAAATTATTTTAACCCTTAGCTTCATCCTACCTTCACCAAAGCCCTACTTTCAGGTGCTCCCCCTTACTCCTATTGAGGGTTTATATTTTAGGCTATCTTCAAGGATAAAGGTTTCTGTGGTATCAGCTCATTTTTGGATTTAATTCTGTGTTTGTTTTCCCCCATTCCCTTCCCTTCCCTTCCCCCAAACCCTTCCATCCCTATTGTCTGGGTCTTGAGTTGCCTATCAGGCATGACAGCAACTTGAGCAGGTCCAGGTTAGGAACCACAGATAAGTGAGACCATGTGGCATTTGTCTTTCTGTGGTTGTGTAAATTCAATGAGTATGATCTGTTCCAAGTCTGTCCATTTTTCTACAAACTTCATTGTGTTCTTTTTTTCTTACTGCTGAGTAGCATTCCATTGTGTAAATGTACCACAACTTCGTTATCCATTCATCCAACGATGGGCATCTGGGTTGATTCCAGTTCTTAGCTATAATGAACTGAGCAGCTCTAAACATGGTTGAGCAAATGTCTATGCATTGATGCATGGAGCATTTAGGATAAATGCCCAGTTGGGTCTGTTGGTATCTCTACATTCATCCTTTTCAGGACTCTCCAAATTGATTTCCATAGTGGTTGTACAAGTTTACACTCCCAGCAATAGTGGATGAGGGTTTCTCTTTCCCCACATCCTTGCCAACATTTGTCATGTTAGATTTTTTAGTGATTGCTATCCTTGTTGGAGTAAGGTAGAATTTCATGGTTGCCACTACCATGCTGTTTTTGTTACTATGGCTTTGTAATATAGCTTTTGATCAGATATGGTGATGTCTCCAGAGGTGTTTCTTCTGCTGAGGATATGTTTGGATATCTGACACCTCCTTCCATTCCATAAGAATTCTGAGATAATATTCTCCATCCCTGTGAAAGACCTATATAATGAAAGCATTAAGAAAAAACTCAAGAAAGAAACTGAGGAGGACTTGAGAAGATGAAAAGACCTCCCGTGCTCCTAGATAGGAAGAATTAACATTGTGAAAATTGCAATTCTATCAAAAACAACATACAGATTCAAGGCAATACTAATAAAAATACCAGCGTCATTCTTCACATCCTTGGTTAGTGTCATTCCAAGGTATTTAATATTTTCTTGGTATTGAAAATGGGACAGTGAGGCTGATTTCTTTCTCGGTATGTCAGTCCTTTGCATATAGAAAGGCAACTGATTTTTGTGCATTGCTTCTGTATCCCACCATTTTACTGAAGGAATTAATCACCTATAGAAGTTTTGATATGAAGGCTGTTCAGTCACTTATGTACAGGATCATGACATCTGGAAATAGGGCTAACTTGAAGAGCAATGGTGAGAGTGGGCACCCCTGCCTTGTTCTCAATCTCAGTGGGAATTCCTTGAGTTTTTACCTATTACATATTATTTAGGCTTTAGGAGCTTTATATACAGTCTATATTGTGTTGAGATATAAACCCTCAATGCCTATTCTTTCCAGTGTTTTAATCATGAAGTGGTGTTGTATTTTGTAAAAGGCCTTCTCTGTATCAATTGAGGTGACCATGTGGTTCTTATGGTTCAGTTTATTTATGTGGTGTATTACATTGTCTGATTTCCTTATGTTGAACCATTCCTACACCACCGGGGTGAAGCCTACTTGACCAAGTTGGATAATGCTTTTGATGTGTTGTTGAATTTGGTTTTCAAGGATTTTGTTCAAGATCTTTGGATCTAAGTTCATTAGGGATATAAGCCTATAGTTTTCTTTTCTTGTTTCATCTCTGTCTGGTTTTGGTATTAGGGTGATGCTAGCTTCATCAAAGGATTTGGGGAGGATTTCCTTGTCTTCAATTATGCCAAACAGTTTAAGAAAAATTGGTTTCAGTTCTTTAGTGAAGGGTTGATAGAATTCAGCTGAGAAGCCATCCAATCCTGGACTTTTCTTTTTGGAGAGGTTTTTGATTACCTTTTCAATATCCATGGATGTGATAGGTTTGTTTAGGAGATTAATCTGCTCTAAATTTAGTTTGGGTATGTGGTATGTGTCTAGGAATTTATCCATTTTTTCCAGATTATTTAATTTTGTGGAGTACAGGTTTTGGAAGTATGCCCTGATGATTTTTCCAATTTCATTGTTGTCTGTAGTGATCTCTCCTTTTTCATTTCTGGTTTTGTTAACTTGAGACTTCTCTTTTTTGTGCTTGATCACTTTGGCCAGGGGTTTGTCAATCTTGTTTATTTTTTTGAAGAACCAGCTCTTCGTTTCACTGATTTTTTAAAAATTGTTTTCCTAGTTTCTAATTCATTAATTTCTGCTCTAATCTTGATTATTTCTTTCCATCTGGAGTTCTTTGGGTTGGATTCTTCTTGTTTTTCCAGTGCCTTTAGGTGGACAGTCAGGTTATTGATTTGTGATCTCTGTCTGTAATGAAGGCATTTAAGGCTATGAATCTTTCCCTTATGACTGCCTTCATTGAGTCCCATAAGTTTTGGTAGGTCATATTTTCATTATCATTCAAATCTAGGAATTTTACTATTTCTTTTTTGATTTCTTCCATGACCCATTCATTGTTTAAAAGTGTATTGTTTAGTCTCCAGGAGTTGGTGGTGTTCTTGATGTGTCTCTTGTTGTTAATTTCTAGCTTTAAAACATTGTGATCTGAGATGGTGCAGACAGTTAGTTCAATTTTCCTGACTTTATGAAGGCATGTTTTATAGCCCAACACATGGTCAATTTTGCAGAAGGCTCCATAGACTGCTGAGAAGAATGTGTATTCTGTAGAATTGGAGTGGAAAGTTCTCTAGATATCCATTAGGTCCAGTTGATCTATGGTGCTGTTGAGCTCTATTATTTCCCTGTTGATTTTCTGCTTGGATGATCTGCCTATTGATTATAGTGGAGTAATGAAGTCTCCAACTATGATGGTGTTTGTGTTTGTTTCTGTTTTATTGTTGAGTAGAATTTGTTTTAAAACTGTAGTGCCTGTATGTTTGGGGCATATATATTTATGATTGTGATGTGCTCATGTTGGATCATTTCTTTGATGAGTAAGAAGTGGCCTTCTTTGTCCTTTTTGATTAATTTTGCTTTGAAGTCTATTTTATCAGGTAGTAATATAGCAATACCCACTTGTTTTTTTTTTATTTCAATTTGCTTGGAATATCATTTTCCAACCTTTTCACCCTGAGGAGGTGTCTATCTTTAGTTGTGAGGTTGGTTTCTTGAAAATAGCAGATAGAAGGGTCCAGTCTTTTGATCCATCCTGATAGATTATGTCTTTTGATGGGTGAGTTAAAACCACTAATATTTAAGGTTATTACTGTTTGGTTTAAATTAAACCCTGCCATGATGAGCCGTTTTATGTGGTTGGCTGCTTACTTGTGTTATGTACTGTTTTGAGCTTGGTCTATTTTGGTTATTGTGATCTTCTTCTTCTTGTTGGCTCCTGAAATTGGCTGTTTGACTGTTCTATGTGTAGTCCCTCAAGTATTCTCTGTAGGTTTGTCTTTGTGTTCATATAATCATACAGTTGACTTTTTCATGGAAAGTTTTCTTTCACCACCTATTATGAGGGATACTTTTGCTGGGTAAAGTAGCTTGGGTTGAAAGCCATGGTTTTTCAGACCTTGAAGTCTTCCATCCCAGGACCTTCTGGCTTTCAGTGTTTCCACTGAGAAATCTGATGTTATTCTAATGGGATTGCCCTGGTATGTTGTGAGTTGCTTCTCTCTTACTGCTTTTAACACTCTCTCTTTGTTTTCATTGTTAAGGGTTTTAACTGTGATGTGTCTTGGAGAGTTCCTTCTTTGGTCCTGTCTGTTTGGTATTCTGTAGGCCTCTTGTATCTGGATGGGCCTCTGTTTTGCAAGATTTGGAAAATTTTCTTCAATAATTTTTTGAGTATGTTTTCTGTGCCTCTGGTCTGGATTTCCTCTCCCTCTGGTATGCCTGTGATGCAGATGTTTGGTCATTTTAGAGTGTCCCACAGTTCCCTTTTGTTCTGTTCACTTGATTTTTTGAACTTAGCAAAGTTTTTGGCCTCCATATCAATTTCTTCTGTCCTATCTTCCAGGTCATAGGTTCTGTCTTCCACATGAGTAACTCTATTGGTGAGTGGCTCCAGAATGGTTTTTATGAATTCTATTTGATTTTTTTGTTTTCCGTTGCGATATTTTGTATAGTGTCCATCTCTTTTGTGAGGAATGATTTCAAATCAAATTCTGACTTTCCTGATGCTTTGTGTAGTTCATTCTTGCATTTGATCAAGTCTTCATTAAGCTTAATCAACCAGTTGTTGAGGTTTTCAATTTCTTGAGTTACGTTCAATTTATTATTCATATCTCTTTGGAGGCTAATAACATTTTTTTCCATCAAGTTAAGCCTACTGTCAAAAGCTGATTGCTCTATGAGACGATTCTGTTCACTTTCATTGATGCATTTTTTGGTTCTTTGATACTTTGCTTCAAGTTCACCAATTTTTTTTTTAAATCAGGATCACATTGGCTGTTGTCTTTTCATTTTTGGAATGAATACCTATTGATTTCTCTATGATTTTATAGGAGGCTTCCCATAGTAGGATAAGACATCCTTGGTGGAGCTCTCTCAGTTTTCTGATTTTCGTTGGCTTTTTTGCATTGTTGTCTATCCATTTTAGGAAAACTCTTTATTTTAGTTATTTTGTTTTCTTATCTAAAGAATGAGGATAGTCTTTGTTACAACCTCACAGGTTGGTTATGCATATTCAGTAGGCCGACCTACATAAAACTTTTGTGTCTGGTGGTATTTGAGAACTAGCATGGTTATTATTGTGCTATTTAAAGTTGTAGCATTGGAGCTGGGCGTGGTGGCACACGCCTTTAATCCCAGCACTCGGGAGGCAGAGGTAGGAGGATCGCCGAGAGTTTGAGGCCACCCTGAGACTACAGAGTGAATTCCAGGTCAGCCTGAGCTAGAGTGAGACCCTACCTCAAAAAACCAAAAGAGAAAAACCAAAAAAAAAAAAAAAGTTGTAGCATTGGGATACAGAATCAAGACTGAGGAGGGAATGCAAGAAGTCTAAAGATACAGCCAGATTGAAGATATATTAGCTTAAAAATGTATGTCTTCCTTTTATTTTGTGTAATCCTAATGTTTCTGTAATCTCGTCAAATTAGAATAATAGGGTCTAATGTGGCAGGCTACTAATTGTGACTCAAATAGAACCTTGGCTGTAACAGAATCCAAGTCAGAGTGTGGTACACTCTCCAAAAACAAAAATCTGAAAAAGTCTTCATCTTAATGTACTGATACCAAGAAATACCTAAAACATACAACTTCAAAAAGTTAGCTATTAATAATGGATCCAATCGTAAGAGACTCAATGCAATTTGAACCATCAAAGTCAGTTCTAAAGCTGGATCACATCCACTTACTCATTGCTGATTCAGAGCTTATGGATTTTATTCTTCTAAGGATCTGTAATCCCAATATTTCATTTAGGACTCATGGGAAGGGTTGCAATAAAGGGTATATACTGCTAGGAATTCAAATGGAGGAAATTCCTGACTCTTTAATTAGAGTTGCAAGGATAATGCTTTCTGTAAGAATAAGATCCATAAAACTATAATAACACCTCCAGATTTATAGCTGGACAACAAATCTGTGTCGTGCTCTGAGATGCAGCTGAGAACAAGTTTGTTAGGACTGAGTTATGGCAAATGCCTTCAACTGAGAAGTGCATGCATAAAATATTAGCTATGATACACACTTAGAACACACTGTAGTATAATGAAGATAGTTTCTTTTAAAGATCATAAATTAAGATTGCTTTCCTTTCAAGTGAATTACAATGACAGCTTTCTGTTAAAGTGGTTAAGCATGTGTCTCCTACCTGTCTTGTATATAAAGGATACATGCCTTTAACCTTAATATTTACCTATGTAACTTCTCTTGGGTCCTGGAATATTGGCACAGAGCTACAATAAAAATGAGAAAAAGATATACCTTGGCCATTACAATTGGCAATTATTATGTTAGCTACCAAGCTGCCTTCTATATTTTTTTATTCAGTGGGTAGATTTATAAGTGTTCATAACGTCTTTCTGTCCCTACTGATTATTTTTAAAACATCCAGGTAGGAATTTCTTAGGCTGTAAATATTCCTTGGACACATAGAAAGGCATACTTCATTTTCTTCCAAGCTATGAAGTAGGAGGAGGAAAAACTTTGAAGCATTTGAGGCTATACTTTCGCCTAGAAACCTAGCGGTTTGAGCTCACAACTTTATACCCAGGAAAGGAAGATAGTAGGTAAAATAAGTGACCCTCCAGACCTAGATAGGGATGCTTCCTTAGCTGGCAGATGATGGAGTGAACGTCAGGTGAACCAGCTGTCAAGATTTATAGTGTCTACCTTTTGCAAATTACATTACCAGCTCCCAAGATCATCCTTCTGCAGAGTGAAGTTCCCCTACCCCAAGCTGGGCTTTAATTCATGGTAGCATACTGACTTGAGTTACTACTGAGTTTGTCTAACGCTTACCAGCTTTTGCTTCTTTACCTTCTAGGTAAAACATGATTCAGTTAAAAGATTCTTTGATGGGCTAGAGAAATGGCTCACTGGATAAGTTGCTTGCCTGCAAAGCCTGACTACCCAGGGTCAATTCCCCAGTACCCACATAAAGTCAGATACACAGATGGGCGCATGCATCTGGAGTTTGTTTGCAGCATCTGGAGGCCCTGACATGCCCATTCTCTCTGTCTATCTCTCTTTTCTTTACCCCTTCTGCTTGCAAATAAATTACAAAAATATATTTTTTCTAAAATAGATTCTTTTAAAGGAAATGCACATGTGTGTCTACACATGTGCAGGTGTTAATTAAAGGACATTTTCTAATAATAAAATCTTAAAATTTTTCTTGACTCTTTAAAGATACTCTAAGTTTCTATTTTGCATATTTACTCAGCATCTCAGAGGGGAAAATTGGAGAGTGTAGTTATTTTCCTTTCTAAGTATTTCTTCTTTAACATGTTTTACTCTATTTTTATAAATTAAGAAAAAAGTACATCGGTGATGAGCAATGACTTTTTTTTTTTGAGGTAGGGTCTCACTCTAACCCAGGCTGACCTGGAACTCACCCTGTAGTCCCAGGCTGGCATAGAACTCACAGAGATCCTCCAACCTCTGCCTCACAAGTACTGGGATTATAAGAATGCAACACCACACCCACTAGAGTAATGAATTTTAAAGCTATAGAAAAGAAAAAATATAATTTAAAACATTTCTCATTTCAATAATCCCCGACGTAATGACTATTAACATTTGGACATTTCTTCCCATTGCTTTTTCTGAATGTCTTTTAAAAATATTGAGAGTATATTGTAAATGGACATTTATACTTACTATTACAAATAAATATCTGAGAATTTCTCCATTCCAATATTCTTTAAATGACTATTTTTAATGTATGCATAACACTTAGTTACATGAACATACCATAGGTGAATTTATCGATTTTCACATTATTTGACATTTCAAATGTATCTAATTCTTCCTGCTTACAAAGTCCGATTTTTGTTCTCATATTTGATTTCTCAGTCTCTATAAGCACAAGCATTATGTCAAAAGCTATTTTAGAAGCCTATATGGAAAATACTAGGCAACAAATATTATTGTTAACTTCAAAAATATTCACTTACTTTATCCTTATAAAGTATACCTACAGTATTCTATTCTGATAAGAAAACTGAGGCAGTGAGGTTCACACAACTTCAAAACTCATACCATGAGTACATGAAATAATTGAGATCTGAATTCAAGAATATGCTTCTAACAGCATTCCAACTGACCTTTTGTGAAAATTTGTAAGGTTTTTTTTTCCACAAATATTGCTAAATCTTATAAAGGTCATATAATATGTATGAGAAAGTACATACTTCACCTTGCATCAACTTACACTGATCAATAGAGAATATTAGTTTTTTAAATATCTGTCCTCAAATTGTGTATTTCATATTTGTATTGATTCAATTCAGCTTCTTCAAACTGAATTATACACATTTTTGCTCTTTGGAGAAAAAAGTTGAAGTTCAACTAGTACTTGTTGATTAACTGATAGAGGAGGGTGGATAGGTTGAAAAAGGAGGGAAATCAATTTGAATCAGGCTGCTTCAATTTATGTGAATATGGAACAGCAGATCCGATAAAATAGTATGGTCAGATGAGCTACGAGGATCAAGGAAAATACCCATTATTCTTTGCAGAAAAGCTCAGTAACCATCCTTCTACTCTGTGGGGTTCCTTTTCTGACTTGAACTGATAGATGCTCCCACAAGATACATCAGGATCACATAGGAGGCACTGGAAAGTAACAGAAAATGGCACCCAGCCATTAACTACAGGAAACACAAAAGTTATAGTAGGACTCAGAGATAAGAAGTTCCTGAAAACTAGACCCTGAATTGAACCCCAACAAATGCTATGTGATTTATCTCATGTAATTATATTAAATCGGCTGAACACATCTTTCTGAGGTGCTTTGAGATTTTTCTTGGATGAAACTCATATTAGTTTTACATTGTTGTGCCCAAATACCCAAGGAAAGTAAACTAAGACACGCAAATTTTGTTTTGTCTCATGGTTTGAGGAGATATTGAGAGGCCATCACGGTGAAGGTGGCAGGAGTCTCATGGTGGGAGAAACGTCTGGCTGTGACTCCTCAGCTCCTCACATCTCAGCAGAACAGAAAGCAGAGGATGGAGAATGACTGGGGCTCAGTTGGCTTTCTCATTTTTCTCTTTTTCAGTCTGGGGCCCCAGCCCATATTGTAGTGATGTTCACACTTATATTGGATCGTCCCACTGGTTGACTATGGGAAAACCCTTTTATCCACCCAAAGGTATGTCTCATCATTGCCCTGGGTTTCTTTCTCTTTTTTTTTTCTTTTATTAACAACATATTTTATATGGATACATCCCTCATCACTACCCTCATTCCACTGGGGACCCACCTCAGTGGGGTTACATGTATTCCCCTCGGGGTTGTGGGATGTATGTTGTGGGAGCAGCAGTCAGTTTTTCTTTTTGGGGGTGCGGGCGGAATGCCTCTCGGCATGATGTTTTATCCTGTAGCTTTTACAATATTTCCACTCCCTCTTCCACAACATTCCCTGAGTCATGTTGGGTGGTTTTGAAATGTACTTCAGGGATGAGCTCTTAGGCGCCTCTGGATCTCTGCTTTGGGAGTTGTTGCGTATCCTCAGCGTCTGTCTCCTTCGCCCTGGCACTGATTGTTAGGTTCACCATGGAAGCAGGTGTCTTGCTTGTCTCCCCAGTTCCTCTGTGGTTTCATTTGTGTCTTGGCTGAAGTGACAGTGGTGGTTAATCTCCTTGGGTCTTGCTATCTCCTGAAAAAGAACAGATTCTCAGTGAGTCAGCATAGTTTAAATGGGATTAGCATTGTTAATTTAGGGGAAATTTGATATATGTAACCGCTCTTCTGGGTTTCTTAATTCAATCAAGTTGACATTGGAAATTACTCATCATCACAAAATTTGGGAAAAATAGAAATGTTTGCTCTGCGATATGTTTAACTGCCTTTTATTGTTGAGCAGAAAATGTAGTATCTGCAAGTGTACCTAATCATGCTGTGCTTTCTTCACTATCACCAAGCCTTTTATTTTAATAGAATTTTGCATATTTATAGGGGTACAATATGATACATCAGTACACATGCACAATGCACCTCATCTACTCACCTGAAATGTTTATTGTTTCTTTATGTTAGGAACATTCTAGATCCTCTCCTCTAGCTATTTTGAAACATACTAAATTACTCTGTATTCTTGTCATACTACTGTGCTGTAGCGCTCTGAAGATTAATCCTCCTAGCTAACTATATTGCTGTACCAATTCAATCAACCTTTTTATCCTTCTCTCCTCTCGATCGCTTTCAGCCCCTGGCCACCACTATTCTATGAGATCAGGTCTGCTATCTTCCACACATGAGTGAGACCATTCAGCATTGGTCTATATATATATATATATATATATATATATATATATATATATATATATATGTATGTATGTATATATATATATATATCATATATATATCATATATATATGTACATATACATATATTGAATATGATGACCCTCAGGCTTGTCCATATGCTTGTAAATGACAACATGTTATTATTTTATATATGAAATATTCCATTCTGTATCTGCAAGTGTACCTAATCATGTTCTTCCTATTTCACTATCACTGAAGTGTTTTGTTTTATGTAAAAAATAGGAATTACATAAGTATCCTGACATGCTATGCTTTTGAACACATTTTGAATTGGGTTAAGACACATTGATGATCAAGTTAGTCAGTTAATTATGAAATGTGGTTTATCTGGTTGCCATTTTAGATTAAGTAAGTTCTTTAAAATTAAACATTATTTTTCATTGCAGAAGCTATTGGCAGCAGCTTTTTTTGAAAGTATCTTATTTATTTACTTTTTATTAATTAGTTTTGTATTCAGCAAATACAGTCAGTTTGGTACCATTATTAGGCTCATCCGTGACCTACCCCCTCCCCTTGGCCCCTCCTTGTTGAGGTATATGGGTCATGAATTGTGGAGTTAGCCCACAGTTATGGATAAGATAAATGCCTCTGCATATCATGACCCAACATGTGGCTCTGACATTCTTTCCACCCCCTCTTCCACAAAATTTCCCTGAGCCATGTTGGGTTCATTTTTGCTCTGCTTCAGTGATGAGGTGTTGGAGGCCTCTGGGTCTCTGGCTCTCTGGTTCAGCAGAAGTTGATTTTTCTCTGTGCAGCTTTTTAGTATTAAACTACTTATGTTTATAGAAGCACTGTCTATCAATTCTCTACTTGAGAGCAGATATCACAGCCATTTTGTTCTATTTTTATTTATTTATTTGTTTTGAGAGACAGACAGAAGGAGAGAGAAAGAGGTAGATAGAGAATTGGTGCTCAGGACCTCCAACCACTGCAAACAAACTCCACATGCATGAGCCCCCCTTGTGCATTTGGCTTACATAGGTGCTGGAGAGTTGAACCTGGGTCCTTTGGCTTTACAGGCAAATGCATTAACAGCTAAGCCATCTCTCTAGCCCAGCCATTTTAATTCTATGTTACTTCTTAATTATGTTTTTTAGCTGCTAAGAAAAAGTGTAATTATAGAATGATTAAAAAATTTTAAAGGTTATAGATGTAGCTCAATGGTAGAATATTTGCCTAGCATATTCAAGGCTCTGGTTTTGATCTCTAGCACTGCCAACAACTGTTAAAAATACTAAGATACACACAAATTCATTTATTCCTCTAGGCACCCAAAGCACAATACTTAGTGTCTACAAAACTTTCAAAATCAAAAGCCGAGCATGGTGGTGAGCACTTGTAATTCCAGTACTGGAGTGGTGAAGGCAGAAAGATCCCTCTGGCTGTCTGGCTAGCTGAATCAGTGGACTTTAGGCTCAGTGTGTGACTTAGTCTCAAGAAATAAGGTGTAAAGTAACCAAGGCCAATCTCTGGCTTCTATTTACATACCAGCACACCCGCCCTCACATATATATGTGCCCCTCCACACATGTATATTATACACACAAATACACACCAATAAAATAAACTTTAAAAACGTTCAAAACCTACAAAAAATAAAAAGCAACACAAAATGAATTTGCTCTAAAATAGGAAAAAGAAAATCATAAAATAAGAAATAATGAATACATCAGAATAAAAGAGAAAGTAGTTGGGTATAAGGGATTCAGTGGAGGAGGACTTGAGAAGGGGAAAGGGGTGGGTTGTGGGAGTTGACTATAATCATGGTGTATTGTCTATATATATGAAAGTTGTCAATAAAAAGTTTTAAAGAAAGGAGTCATAGGAGCCAGCCATAGTGGCGTACATCTGTAATTCTACAACATGTCTAATCTAATTTATAAAACTTGTGTAAGATTTAGTCATCAGGATTAAGGAGATGGCTCAGTGAATAAGGTGTTTGCTGTATAAACATGAAGACCAGGGTTCAGATCACCAGTGCCCACATAATTGCCAGGTGACAATAGTGGCCTACCTAAAATCCCAGTGATGGGGAGGCAGACACACACAGGATATCCTCAGGGGTATATGGGTGAGGTAGGCAAGTTCAATCAGCAAGTCATGGGTTAAGTGAAAGACACTGCTACAGAAAATAACATAGAAAGCAATGAAGGAAGATACTCGATGTCAAGTTCTGCCCTCCACACACATGCATACACCTGTGCATGCTCATCTACACGCACACCCACACACACACACACACACCCAGGACACATGTGAACAGAGAAACAAGCATGAAGACTACACACATACACATGAAAACATATTTAATAGTCACATAATAGATAAAAAGCAATGTGACCTTGTACCAGAGGATGTGCGTACAAGGTGCAGAGTGAGTAGGCCAGATCCCTATTCCCTGGCTCCTCCCAGCTCCCTGGACCCAGTAGGACCCCATGTGGCTGGCTTGGGGTGGCGTGGACCCTGTAAGCTTGCTGTGAAAGCAGGCCCTTTGTTCCACTTTCCTGAAGGAAGTACCCCTGGGTTCCCGATTCCCAAATACTCTGCACCAGAGGGTACGTGTGGCACTGACGGAGTAGTCCAGAACCCTGTTCTCTGGCTCCTCAGAGTTCTCTGGTTCTGATAGATCCACCTGCACCTGGCTTGGGGAGGCCTGGTCCCTGTGTGTGGGCTGTGGAAGCAGGGCTTTTGCTCTAGTATCCTGACTGGCCCCTGAGATTGGGTACAAGACAGGGGTGCCCACTCTCACCAGTGCTCTTCAACATAGTACTAGAAGTACTAGCCCAAACAATAAGCCAGGAGAAAGAAATAAAGGTGATTCAAATTGGAAAGGAAGAAGTCAAGTTAAACCTATTTGCAGATGACATGATCTTATATATAAGTGACCCAAAAGTCTCCATCCCAAAACTTCTAAAGGTGATAAATTCCTTCAGCAAAGTAGCAGGATACAAAATCAATGCACAAGAATCAGTAGCTTTCTGAATGCAAAGGACAAATATACAGAGAAAGAAATCAGTGAGACTGCCCCATTTTCAATAACAATGAAAAAAAAATGAAATGCCTTGGAAGAACACCAACAAAGTACGTGAAGGAACTATATAATGAAAACATAAAAGCACTCAAGAAAGAAATAGAGGAGGACTTAAGAAGATGGAAGGACCTCGCATGTTCCTGGATAGGTAGAATTCATATTGCTAAAATGGCAATTCTACCAAAAACAATATACAGATTTAATGCAATACCAATAAAAACACCAGCATCATTCTTCACTCAGATTGAAAACATGATCTCAAAATTCATATGGAATGGCAGAAGGCCTCAGATATCCAAACACATCCTCAGCGAAAAGAAACTCCTTTGGTGGTATCACCATACCTGATCTAAAGCTATATTACAAAGCCATAGTGACAAAAACAGAATAGTACTGGAATAAAAATAGAAACAAAGACTAATGGAACAGAATTGAAGACCCCAACTCTAGGGGAAGCAACTACAGTAGCTGCTTGATCTTTGACAAAGGTGCCAATAATGTAGACTGGAGAAAAGACAGCATCTTCAACAAGTGGTGTTGGACAAATTGGATGACCATATGTAGAAAAATGAAATTAGACCCACTCTGTTGGGCTCTGAAAGTCCCAGGTGTGAGGCCTAGTGGAACTTCCTGAGCCTAGCTAAAGTTTGGTGATCTGCCTCTGGCCAGATGTGACTCAGCAAGATGCCTAATGGCTTCTTGCCTGCTACTTCCACATGGGATTTAGAATTATCATTTCAATAGTCACAGTTTACTATTGGCCCTTACCTTTCCCCACCGTCCTAAAATCCCCGCCCTCGGCCCCAACATTATATATGCAACTGCTCATAGCAATAAATCAAGTTCCTGCTTCGACAAGACTCCCAACTCAATGTGGTTTTTCTCTGGTGGCCAGGAGAGGTCTGAGTCGTCGGACGCTCATCTCCTCCTCAACCCCTTGGGAGGAACCAGCAGGCCTGGTCCTTCCCTCGGCACTACCTGCCCCCGCCGGCGGAGCCCGGCATCTGGTGCCCAACGTGGGGCTCTGGAAGCCACGGCACCACTCATTTCTCCATATACAAAAATCAAGTCCAAATGGGTTAAAGACCTAATATAAAACCTCAAACACTTCAACTACAGGAAGAAAAAATATGAGCACACTCCATGATATAGGACTGGGAAAAGACTTCCTGACCAAATCCCCAGTATCCAAGGAAATCAAACAAGCACTCAACCAATGGCATCTCATGAAGCTAAAAAGCTTTTGCACAGACAACATACCATAAGCAGAGCCAATAGATTACCCACTGAATGGGAGAAAATTTTTGCAACCTATAACACTGACAGAAGCCTAATATCTAGAATCTACGAAGAACTCAAAAACTAAACAATAAAAAATAATATATAAGTACATAATAATATGACTTATTAATAATTAAATTTAATTAATATTAATTAAAATAATATGCAAATATAAATAGTATATATTATTTTTACTGTTCATTTTTTGAGTTCTTTGTAGATTCTAGATTATATATATATATATATATATATATACATATATATATATATATATATATATATTTATATATAGCTGGAAGGATGACTTAGCCATTAAGGCCTTTGCCTGCAAAGCCAAAGGACCCAGATTTGATTCCCCAGGATCTACAAGGGGGCTCATATGTCTGGAATTCATTTGTAGTGGCTGGAGGCCCTAGCACACCAATTCTCCTCTCTCTCTCTCTCTCTCTCTCTCCCTTCCTCCCTCCCTCCCTCTTTCCCTGCCAAATAAATAAATAAATAAATAAATAAATAAATAAAAATATATATTAAAAAATCAAACAACCCACTCCATAAGTGGTGCGAAGAACTAAATAGGGAGTTCTCAGAGGAAGAATTACAAGTGGGTAACATACACTTAAGAAATGCAAATCAAAATGACTATGAGATTCCCCCTTATCCCAGTATGGATAGCAAACAATAAAAAAATCAAATGCAAAAAAATGTTGGCAAGGCTGTGGAGAAATAAGAACCCTCATTTACTGTTGGTGGGAATGTAAGCTGATATGACCACTGTGGAAATCAATTTTGAGACTCCTGGAAAGGAAGAATATAGAGCTACTAGCAGACCCTGTTATTCCCTTACTGCACATTTACCCTAAAAGCTCCACATCTCAGTTCAGAGATATTTGCTCAACCATGTTTATAGCTGCTCAATTAATAATAGCTAAAAACTGGAATCAATCTAGGTGCCCATCATTGGATGAATGGATAACCAAGATGTGGTATATCTACGATGGAATTCTACTCAGCAGTAAGAAAAAATGACACATTGAAATTTGTAGAAAAATGGTTGAACATGAAACAGATCATTTTAATGGAACTCACACAATCACAGAAACACAATCATCTCATGATCTCACTCATCTGCAGTTCCTAACCTGGATCAGCCCAAGTTGCTGACATAACTGAACAGCATCTTGAGGCATGGACATTAGGGAGGATAGCGCTTGGGGGAAGGCAAGCATGGGGGGGCACAAAACTGAACCCAAATTGAACTGGTACAAGAGAATCCTATATCCTGGAAATCAGACTAAAAGGTGGAACCCTCAAGCAAACCTTAGAGGGAGCACGTGAATCAAAGAGTCCTGGAGAGAGTGAGACAGAACCTAACCTCAAATTTCTCCTGTTTCTCTTTCTTCTCTGTCTTTTTCTTTTTTCTTTTCTCTTGGCACTGGCCTGTAATTCCTTGTACCAGGATGTGGTCTACATCCACAATGAGCTGTTGATCAGGAACACTTACTAGATCTCCCAAAACAAACAAGTTAGACTTCTGTCAGATTACTTGACTACCCACCAGAGGTCAATGGTAAGAACCCTACTGCTGAAGACACCAATTGCTGTCAGCACGGACCATGGAGAGAGTCCTCAGATAATTAGCCCATCTAGTGCTGGAAAGCACTACATGAGCTACCAGGGGAAAGTGGCCAACATCTGTCCAAGCAACTCAAAGTCTAAGAGACTCAGAAGCAAACAACCTGATGTGATGTTCACATAAGTGCAATAATGGCACACAGCCATGGTGGGTAACCAACTGCTCTTGGGTTGGCTAACAGATCTACATAGTGGAAAAGGAACCATATCTGGAACTGGGAAACAAATCAGAATCATCCAGATAATGATTCTGCTTTCCATTGTCAAGCTCCCACTAACCTTAGACTATAAAAGTGTCTAAACCCTTATAATTCTTTCTAAATTAATAACAGTTATCCCATTTAACTGGCCCTGACTTTACTCTGCATTGTAGAATCTGTTTCTCTTTTTCAGATGGGAACTGGACTTGAGGAGATAAACGACCCAGAGCATTCCAACCTGGCCCCAGCTGAAACCACAGAGGAACTGGGGAAATGAGCAAGAATGCTGCTGTCTTCGTTAAGCTGATATCAGCACAAGGGTGATGGAGAAAGACACCTGCGGACACTCAACACCTACCAAACTTGCCATCTAGATGCTCTTAAGTGCCCATCACTGAAGTAGACTTAAAATGCTCCCAGCGTGACTCCGAGAATTTTGCGGAAGAAGGGGCAGAAAGATTGTTAGAGCCACAAGTTGGGACATTTTGCCCAGAGGCACTGCCTCTCCCCCATAACTGACTGCTGCCCCATAATGCATGACCCACAGTACCCCTGGGGTTGACCTGCATCCCCAGTGAGGAAGGCCTCTTTATAAAAGGGCAGGGAAGAGGGAAAGGATGGTACCAACATGTGATGTTTACATACAAAATATGTGCATATCTAATAATAATAATAAAATCTAACACACATACACATCAACACACACACACACACACACACACACACCTCTGTGTCACAAGAGAGGAAACACCAGGTAAGTGAGAGGATAGAGTTCCAAAGCTAGGATTTGAATCTGGGTGCACTATAGCTAGAACCCTTTCTCTGACCACTGCCTTACACATAAATATGAACACATCTTCAAGTAAATCTAGTAGGTAGAAAGTAAAAAAAAAAAAAAAAAATGCACTAGAAGAGCTTATCTTAGGGAAAAAAATGGAGCATCCTTCTAATCAATTGCTTAGCTAAGTAACTCAATATTTATTGATTATTTTCACTCGCTCCGTACACTCAGATGTGCTTTTGGCTCTCTGAGCTTTGCCTTCTTTGTGTCCAGATCATTCCACATTCCTGCAGAGAGTATCCGCCATGGCTTGTCTGCCTGCGCCATCCCACTCACTAACTGTATCACGTCTACCCCAGCACCAGCACCACCCCGTGTCTGATTCCGTCCTCTGTTCAGGTCTCAGCTTGAGTACCAAGGCCTCCAAGAACTTCTTCTGTTCCCCCAAAGTGAGAGTGTGTTTACCCGTGTACCTCTCCCCTGTCGCAGCACTGACTGCAGTGTCACAACTTCAGCTTTCCCTATCTGTGCATCCACTTCTCTCCATGTTCATACCATGCCCCCCCCCCCACTCCTCACCAGCTATCACCTGTGAGTGAGATTCTTGAGGGTGGGAAATGAGTCTTACTTGCTCTGTTAAGTGACAGTTTACTGACCCAGTGAATGGCACATAAAAGGGGTTTCTAAATATTTTTGAATAAATACTGAATTCCATGAACAAGGTACTATGCACTTAAAACACTTATTACTTATTATGTGGAAGTCATGGGCAACAACATTGATTTCCATGACCTCACTGAACGCTGATAATAATACTATCAGATATTTCCCCCCATTTAGTAGATAAAGTACCTGAGACTTAAAGGTATTAAATAACATCCTCAACGTGACGAAATGAGTGAAAGAGGAGTTGGAATTAGGGATCATGTCTATCTGATTATTACCCTGTACTCGTATGACTTCACAGGTTTCAGTGCATGAATTGCAGTTGCAATAAAATACATAGATGTGGGTAAGGCGCAGGAGTCAGAAAAATTATTCCTGTGGCTGGTTCTGGGGGACAGCAGCGTCTGGTGCAGGGAAGTGAGTGACCCTGAAGGAGAAGTCTGACTTTCTGTGAGCACAGAGAGCAAGCTCACCAGCAGCAAACATCACAGCAGTGCAACACCCCAAATCTTCCTTCGTGGAGCAGGGAGGAGTCTTCTGTAACCTGAACATGATGCCAGGAAGAAACAGACCAAAAAACAACAGATGGAGGATGGAGGGTGGAAACAGGCTAGTGCACAGTTGGATCTGGCAGGGTGATAGGAATAACAAAGAGTTGTGTCCACTTTAAGTCTGACAAGATGATGGTAAATATCCAGGAAAAGAGTGGCATTATCAAGCTCCATAAAAGATGCTAGGCTTTCCGTGGAGTAAGGTTGTTGGAAATCAGTTGGCATGTGGAGGAAAAAGAAATCATCTCTCCATATTCCTTGAGAAACAGGAATCAAGTTTTTTCCTTGTTAGCAAACTTTCAAACCTTATATTATGGATCATTGAATATAGACTTAAAACAAGGGAAGGTTAACCACATATACTGGACATCCTTCTTTCTTCTGCTGGTATCTATTCTTAACATTTTACTTGTTATGTTATCTACATGCCAGATATAATATTGTACATATTCTTTTATTTACTTATTTGCCTTAACTCTTCCACTACAAAGGGTATATTAGCAAATAGAAGATCAGTCTGGATCAGTTCCTCGGCTACATGTATATGACCTTCAAAGCCCATGATTAAACAAAACAATAACTACAAATTCTCAGTTACTCCTCAGAGTCAAACACATTAGGTCACACGTAACAGATGGGACAATATATTTTATCCAATCTTCTAGTCTATTAATTCTGAGAGAGTAAAGATTTGTCTAAAATTCACTGGATGTATTCACTATAGAAGTTTCTTCTCCCTGTTTTGTTCTTGATTTCATTTTTTAATTCTTCATTGAGAAGGAATGAGATATCTTGATTACTTACCTAGATATTACAAATTCTCTTTCAGATTTTGAATTCCTGGTACCAGTCCATGGCAAGAGAATAAAGAGCAGGCTCATGACAGAGATTTCAAAATATGTGTGTATTTGCACTGTTTCCTTCTAATGAGAAATGAAATGGTCATTGTGCTACTATGGACATAGCCTACTCCTGGAAGCCATCTTAAGCTGTTTGGGATAATGCACATCTATACTGCACCAGCCTCTTCATTATATAGTTTGCTGCATAGTGAATGGCTCCATAGGAGAACATTGTTCTTTCCTTATTTCTGTATTTTTTAGCAGTCATAGTATGAGAAATGATAAAATACTCATGGGGCATGCCAGTTTGGTAAGAATGATTAACTCCAGAAATTTCACGTGGTTGGGATATTGTGAGTGCCCAGATCAAGGCCTGACACATTCCAGATGATGCTTCAGGATGTACAAATGCCAAACCTTCATTAGGCAGAAGACTGGGAATAAAGGAGTCAATTATTCATTCGCTAAGTCAATTAACAAGTCCATGCACTGTTCCAGGTACCAAGGATACAGAGGATACAAGTCTATGCCACCCACATGCTCATCTCCTATGAGAGAAGAGCAACAAACAGATGTATTAAGTTGTACTAAAAAAAATAGAGCAGGAGAAAAGGGAAAGGTGAAATGTAGATGAGACATTATTTAATATAGCATATGCAACAAGAGTCCCTATTGAATTACAGCTCAGTACAGACCACGAATAAAAGATTGGAGGAAGATAGGCTGATGTGAGTAGGAGTGTTTCCAAGCCATCACAGCCAAATCCCTGGAGTAAGAGTGTGTATAAGGAACAGCATGGTGCTTCTAGGATATATAAAGGTCAGCTATAGGAGACGCCACTAAGAACGTATAGACGAGACGCAGCAAAAACTGAAGGGCAAAAACTGCTGTCTATTACATGTCATGTTAAAGAGTTCATATTTCACTGTCAATCAACAGAAAAGGATTAAAAAACATGGTATGCATATTTATAAATTCTATTCAGCTAAGAAGGAAAATGAAATCATGACATTTTCAGGAAAATGGACGGAACTTGAGATCATTATGTTAAATGATGTAAACTATATATATATATATATATATATAAGGATAAGCACTGCATTTTTCTCTCACACACAAAATTTGGATTTAAATTTGTGGTATGTGCATATGCACGTGTGTGCATGCTTAGATTATGAATGCACAAAAGAGACCATGAGAGTTCAGAAAGAGATCTTAAGGGAGGGACAAAAAGGGAAGGGGATGGACTGCTTGTGACATGAAAGCAGAAAGGGGGACTATTTGGTGAGAGTAAGGGGGCCAACAAGAGTGGAGCAGGGGGGGATGGCAGTGGCATGGGGCAGTACCTAAGAACAAAGTATGTCATGTGTGTATGAAAATACCACTGGGAGTTTTAATTTAAAACAAAATGATTGAGGGGAGTGGGAGAAGCCATAGACAGGAAAAACAACAACAAAAAAGAAGAATTTAGATGTTATGCTGTGTAGTTGGGAAGCCACTCTAGGGGCTTGAGTATAGGAATGTCATGAGCTTACTTACTTTTATAGAAGTGTCTTCTGTCCGCCCTGTGTTGGGTGGGTGTCGGGGGCCAAATGTGGAACTGGAGAAGCCACAGAAGACTGTTGGTCGAGGTGAGGGCTGCCGCTGCTCGGAGCTGGGTTGTTGTGGTACAGATGGTGAGCAGTGCTCAAATTCTGTATCTTTAGAAGGAAGATCTAACAGAATTTTATAATACAATGCAGGTGAGAGAAATCAAGCTGTTTTAACCCTGCACACCTGAATAAATGAAAGTATTATTTAGTGAGCTTTCAGGAGAACAGGGGTAGGTAGAAGGATCCTCTCAGTTTGATCATGGTCATTTGGAGACCCTGGGTGGGTACCTGGATGAAGCTGTAAAGCATATATTTATTATGTAGAGAGTCTGCAGGCCAGGAAAGAGGTCTGGACTAAGATTTCAATTTGGCATCCATGACACCATAACTAATCGATAAGACTAGATTAAAACCATCTAGCCATCTAGGTCAGTGCTGCTAGGAAAACAAGTTGTTGGTGTCTTTCTTCCAGGACTTTGGCTTTGTTACCACCCGGCTATATAATATCCTACATGGTTCACTTCATCCTGACCATTCTGAGATGGTCATGCTACTATGTTTTTCCTAAGGGAGCTTAATACTCACTGACACCCAGCTAACTCCAAATCTAATCTCTGAAATTCTAAGAGCATTAAGAGAACAGAAAAGTAGATGTGTCTACTTTGTGCAGCCAAAGCTGGGCCTTTTTTGAGCAGCCGTGTTACCTGGAATGAGTATATCTGCAGATGCCCAACCCTACCAAACCTCTGCCAGTATCACAAGTGTTTCCAGATTCTTCTTAGTGGTAATGGTAGTTACCCAGAGCCACTGAACCTTTTGGGATATGACTTCATCCTAAATGTATATTTAATAAAGCAGTGGCTGTCACACATGAGTAGTATCCAGTATTAGATGTTAGAGTGGACAAGAGAGAGAACACACAGTAAAATGCACTGTTGAAAGCAGACAGGAGCTATACAGTTATTCCATTTTTACTTTCATGCCTAAAAGTGTCACCGTGATTGTGACAGGAAATATGAACTGTTTCTTCTTCCACAATAGAATGATTGTGAGGTACATGAGGCCCAGAATGTTTGATTCAGTAGCAAAGGAGGATCAAGGGGAGATCTATGCAGTGGAGTGGGCCCATGAAGTCCCATAGTGCTGCCAGAGGTTGCAGAAGGTGTGGCCAGGCACATCAGCAAAGAACATAATGGCAGGTGGTCAAGCAGCTGCCACATGACATCTGCTTGTAGATGTGCACTGACTGCTCCAAGGCCTGTGAGAAGAGTCAGGAGAAACACAAAACTTGCAGAAACCATCAGCTGCGCATGGTGGCTCACACCTGCAACCCCAGAAGTTGGGATGTAAAGGCAGCTGTGTCAAGAGTTCAAGGCCATCCTCTGCTACATAGGTTGTTAGAGATTAGCCTGGGCTCCATGAGACACTGTCTCATAAAACCCAAACCACGAAGCTTGTATAAGTCACAGTAGAATTTCTAGCAGGCAAAGTGGAGAATTCATTTGTCCCAAGTCTGGCTCTGAATCAGGACCTGGGGCATAGGAACACAGGACCATCAGAGCAACACCAGAAGGGCCATTTCAGCTTACATTTACTGAGAACCTTAGGCATAGAATTTCTGCTTTGTTCCTCTACTCCATCCAATAGGAAATAGATGGCACTGTTAAACTGGGTAGTTTTTAAAGAGCTTAATGAAGGGGCTGTTATGAAGGTGTTGGCCACATGTGGAGAAAGTACAATAGAAACTGCAGTGCCCTGGAGCTAGTAACCATGGGGAGATGTTACCAACTACAGGTCAGAAAAGCAAGCAACAGTAGAGAGACTATGGAAAACACAGCCTTCTATGAGCTACAGTTGCAGGCGAAGAGGCAGCCACCCTATGGGGCCCTAGTGTGTGTGTGAGTGTGTGTGTGTGTGTGTGTGTGTGTGTGTGTGTGTGTGTTAAAACAAAAGGTCATTTACTAGAAAGGCTTACAGGATAGGAACTGAGAAGTTCACCAATGGCTGTCTGCACAACAGAGAGGCTGAGAACATGGTAGCCTCTCAGCCCACAAAGCTGGATGCCACAGCAGTCCCAATCTGATGCTGAAGGCCTAGAGGAGTCATTGGTTTTAGTCTGCAGAAGATGGCCAAAGAAGCTGGATTCTGATGTCAGTGAAAGGGGAGCAGCAGACGGAGAAACAGCAGCAGCAGCAGCAGCAGCAACAGATATAGACATGCTGACCAGGAGGAAATGAAGACCAACAAGCACCATTGACTTTTCCTTGGACGGTTTTTTATCAGGGCCACTGCCATAAGGTGCTGCCCACTCTGGGGGAGTCTTCTCCCCTCAGTTAGTCTTTCTCGGAAATGTTCTCATAGTCCTATCCAAGGGCATGTCTTTTAGTTAATTCTAGATCCTGCCAAGTTGTCAGTCAAGATCAATCTTCACACCTAGCAGGGTTGGTGCTAGGGGAATATGTTATTTTATGTTGTGTTGTTATGGTATGTATGTATGGGACACTTTAATAAATGTGAAGGACTCAGGAACCAGATGGACACCATGTCAGGCTTCAGAGTCCTCAGTAGACCTAAGTTTCTGTTTCCTGGCAAGATCTAAGTTTTTCATCTTCTGGTAAGGGTGGGTTTAACAGTTACTGGAAACATTATGCCATACATTCCTGAAGTCATAAGATAAGTTCAATTCCCCTAGCTCCAGCCCGCCCCGTAAGGGTAGGTTTAACAGTTAAACTGATTATGCCATACATTCCTGAAGTCATGAGACATTCCTGTAGTCATAGATAAGCTCAATTCCCCTAGCCCCAGCCCGCCAACTTTGCCCACCAAAATCCCAAGCCAACCAGAAGAGTACACTGTTTAAATCAACCAATCATGTACCCATCCCCTTCTTCTATGTTCAAATCCCTATAAAAACCCTACCCTCCCACTACTCGGGGCTCTTGTATGGATCCACTGCGTTGGTGAAGTCAAGAGACCGAGCTTAAGCCCGAAATAAAGCTCCTTGCCCTTGCATACGTGTTTGGTTCTCCTTGGTGGTCACTGGGGGTGCCGAGAACTGAGCCTAACAAATGTATATAATGTATTTAATGTATTCACCCCATTATTCCCCTCCATTGCTGCAGAATTCTTTCTTGTTCCCATACTAGTTCTCCTTTTACTTTCATGTCTGTTTTTTGGTTTTTTTTTTTTCTGGGACCTACTGAGTTTAATTAGGGTTGGTTGAAAGAGAACGGGTGCGGGATTATTTCCTGGAGCAGTGGTTACAACAGTGAAGAAAGCAACTGTCTCTTTCCAAGTGACCACTAATTGCCAGTGTTTTCTTTGGGAGCAGTGGGACTTCATGGGCACCCCCCACCCAGGGGACTGCAGCTCACCATCCCTGTGCCCTGTTGTTACTGTTCTTTTTTTTTTTTTTTGGTTTTTTGGTTTTTTGAGGTAGGGTCTCACTCTGGCTCAGGCTGACCTGAAATTCACTATGTAGTCTCAGAGTGGCCTCGAACTCTCGGCGATCCTTCTACCTCCGCCTCCCGAGTGCTGGGATTAAAGGCGTGCGCCACCACGCCCGGCTCAATGCTACTGTTCTTGATTGAAGCTGAGGGCAAGGAAGCATGTGGAGTTGTTGATACCAGTCAGTCCTGGACCAGAACGTGAGGGCTGATGAAGCTTCCTCCACAGGACCCTGCTGAGGGTGTACACAGACAAAGCGATCCAACTGTGAAGTCATTGTCTATACCATTTTATATCAGAGTCCCGTTGCTGCTCCATGTCTTTTTTTTGTATTCAGAATTGATTTTAGAAATTAAGTCCATAATTTTCCTTTAAACAACACCCTATTATTGTGTTGAGCTTTTTTGAATGTTAAAAGCATCGATTTTTTCAAAGCAAACATTTAAGAAATACCATGATTTCAAAACTCTTTTAGTGTGTGTGTGTGTGTGTGTGTGTGTGTGTGTACTGCTGTTTTTAAACATTTAGAATTCTCAACCTGTGTCAAACACAAGGACAGACGTGACTTTCAACATTGGAAAATTGGCTTTCTGGCCATCTTTTCTAGCAGATGACGGGATAGATGCAAGAGAAGGCAGAAACCACTGCTCAGAACATCAAGAAAAAAAAAGGAGGTCTCCACTGACAGTTCATCAGACCTGGGGGAAAGATCAAAGGCAGGATAGAGTCTCGCTGACTTGGTATTGGCTCTTGAGTTCTGAACTGGGACTCTAGATGTTTGCTAACAGATCACATAGTGATCGCATCTGGGGAATAAGGCTGCATTTGCATAAGGAGACCAAATGGCTCCAGGCATAGGTGAGAAAAGAGATGTGGACATAAAGAGCCAGGTGAGTGGTTGCGTAAGGCTTCACTGGCCATCACTGTTTGCCCAAGGCTGCCTGTTTCTAGCTGCTTGCTTGCTCCCAGCCTGGAAGGAAGAGAATCAGAATTTTCCTAATGTCCCAACAGTTTATTTGATCTAATTATTTAGAGTTTTCATGTTGCTCTAAAATCTATGTCTAAATGGCCTATAGCCCCAAAAAGCATCAGAGAGATTCCAATTCCTCTTCTAGAAAACAGCAGTCCAACCACAAAATTAGTCACAGCCATACATTCTTCCTGCCCTCCAAGACTCCCTGTTTCTTCTTGCTACTCATTTCCATTAGCCCTCTTTATATGTCAGTTTCAAAATACCTGACAAAATGTGTTACCAATAATAGACAATATTATCCCATTATGTAGAAACTTGCAGTTTTATGAGGAGTATCATTTAAATTAGATACAAATTTGTCATAAGAAAACAATGTTAATATTTAATTTTCCAAGAGAGATAAAATTCAGTGACTTGCCATGTTGGAATTGGGTGATGTAATTTGAAATATTTATCTTTCAGTGATGTTTTATTGGGCTAGTAAAACTCATACTTAATGCAACCAAGTGGAAATTTTCAAGATCTCTTAAAACCCATTTGGTATATTTATTTACTACTAGTCATTGGATAAAGAATAATTCTGAAATTCCTCACGCCTTAACTAATTTAACCTGTAAATAATGTAATATATAATTTCACAAATTACCTAGTATTAGGATCAAGCTCTGAATATACTGCATTTAAAGGAAAAAGCTCCAAATTGCATATTTAATTACACAGCATTATCATTTCTATCCCTAATTCCTTAATCAAAACAATCATTAGCAATGCAAATAACGAAGGAGATTGAATTAAGAAGGGAACAAAGATTTAGTGACTAAAGTCAGATAGCTGATTTCAGAAAGTTAGGTTGAAATTAGGCTCTAGTATATAATTCAGATAAACAATGCCACTGTCTTGAATGAGCCTTTTCAACTTTAATGATAAAACACGACTTTTGTTTTAATGAAAATTCTTAAGCCACTATAGTTAATTTAATCCACTCAATTATCATGCATTTTAACTGGGTGACCTACAGTATATCAAATGACCCCCAAATGAAGAACATTGGTTGTTGGCAGATGGAAGATCATTGGTTGGTTTGAGGAATGATTCACAGCTATTTCTTGTCATGTCCCAATATTTTGTCTGGTTGGGTCTGTACACAGAAGCCCTGGAGCTGACGTATTTTGATTCTGGCCATTCCGTTGAAAATGGTACTCTCCTATAGAAGGGTTCACTGAGAAGTCACAAGGCACTATAAAGTTAATTAAAGCTTCTTGGTAAGGCAAAGTTTGGCAAAGGAACCAATGTTGGCCCCTACCTCTCAGACAGTCTTACTTATTGCCTGAGAGGCTGGTGAGATTCACTAAGCACATGTCTGCATAATGCAGAAAGCATCTCTGCTATTTAGATTTCTAGATTGTACATATTAGGAATATAAATATTAATAAAAATTTCTGGCCTTAAATATTACATGTCACAGTTAATATTCTGCACTCTCTATCTAGATATTTGCTTTTCAATGTTTGCTGCAAGAACTTTATTAATAAATGTGAAGCTTGATATTTTTTCCCCTATGTGTGAATTTTATCTGGAACAGTATGTTCAAACAACCAAAGAAAAAAATTGGCCATTCATTTATTGATGGAAGACAGGAAAGTAGCAAGTGCCCTATGGTGGTTTGAATATGAGATATGACTGAGATAAATGAGATCATAGATAGACACAAAGTACTTCATTTTGTGTTAAACATAGCAGAGGAACACTATTCTGTCTCATGGGAGCACCAAGTTCCTCACCCTTAAAGAGCTAGCATAAAGAGCAGGAAGGAAGCCACGCATGGTGATACATGCCTTCAATCCCAGCACTCAGAGGTGGATCCCTGTGAGTTCAATCCAAGTCTGGAACTACAGAGTGAATTCCAGGTCTTCCTGGACTAGGGTGAGACCCTACCTCAAAAACAAAACAAAACAAATCAAAAAAGAGTAGGAAGGAGGCTGAAACATCCTGCATTTGTTGGAGATTTGGTGGCAATGACAGTGGTTCACAATTGAGCTTCCCATTGGGAATTTCTCAGAAGCTTAAACAATGCTTATACCCAGACTCACCCCCCACCCCCTGCCACATCCCAATCAGGAATTCAGAGTTGATTGTCATGCGGAATGATGTAGTCATTTTCAAGTTTCCCGGGTTTTAACGTGCAGTGCAACTAAATACAGCTATTCTAGCATCTCCTCTTAGCAAATTTCAAAGTCTCTTCTAATCTGCTTCAGTAAGGTTTAAAGCTATACTTCCCAGAAACAAACAAATAACAATAAAAACCCTAGACCTGTAAACACAAAAAAGAACTTCTATGGTCAAAAAGTCTGGGAGTATTGGGGTTCAAAACAGAGGGTCTGGGACATAATTTCTTTGGGGGTGGAGCAGTTTATTGTAGTAGCCACTTGGAGCCTCAAAGGGGAAGGCAAGGTGTAGGAGATGGAAATTTGCTAGGCGACTTAGGGTGACAGGATCTCAAAGTGACCAGCATTCTCCTTGACTAAATGTGGGAATTGTCCTTGGGCCTGCAGGGGAACATCTAGGCCATTACACTTTACTACAGGTCAGAAAAGTCAGTCTGGCCCTTCCTTATATCTGCCTCCTTAGGGTATCCTTCCACTCTCTTCTGAGAAGGTCGTTCCTAGGGAATTGAGACTCTATGGAAATTGCCCTTTTTCAGAGATCTTGACTCCAGACATCTGACACCAGGTCTAGACGGGTGAAACCAGCTGCCCATCCAAGGGGCTCATGAAATCTCCAGTGTGAGTCTCGAGGTGGGCGTCTCAAACTCCCTCTTGCCTCCCTGGGTAGGAGTTCTGCCTTGCTTCCTTCTCTTGTGTTCTGGGCTTAAGCACCCTTTCCCTTAAAGCTCTCCCTCCTAAAATGCCAAGTTATAATAAAGTCTCTCTGAACCGTCTCTGGTCTGTGGATTTTATTTGTCAAATTCATAAGATAGGAGCACTCCAAAGTTACTGGTTTATTTTCATATATTGGTGCAAATGTACATATTTGATACAAATTTTCTGTATCAAAGGGACCAGGGAATAGAGAGGGGAGAGGCTGACCACTGAGAAAGCATGAGTGAGGGGAAACCAGGTGAATGACTGGGGCCCAGCAGCCACCAAGATGTCCTTTGAGGGGTGGGCAGGGGTACAGAAACGTAGCTAAACCAAGAGTGGATTAGGTAGGGCCAGGGTTTATATTTCTGAAACCAGCCTCAGAAGTTGTGGGGCGACCCACTGGACCAGCTATATTGTTCAAATGGGTGAGAGACAGAGAGACATGAAAAGGAGGGGTAGGAGGAAGTTCTGTAACCTAGAGAGATACGTAGAGAGAAATGCAAAGGAGGTGCCTGGCAACAGGTAGAGAAGGAGAGAGATAGGAAGACAAGGAAGAGGAGGAGAAGGGGGAAGGGTCAAGAAAGGGATGTGTTAGACCACACACCTAAGCATGGGAGAGAGAAAGAGAGAGAGAGAGAGAGAGAAGGAGAGAGAGAGAGAGAGAGATGTGCTTTTGGGGATGCTTTACATTGGGGGAAGGTATTGCCTTGTGAGTACCTTGGGAAAGAAGTCAGGCAGACTAGATCCTGGGTGGAGCCCTTTGGGGAACTGAGACCTTTGAAGCCTCAGTTTTGGCTGGTTGAAAGGGGGAGAGAACTCCAGGATGCTAAACAGGAAGTGCAATGTGTCTTAACTTTGTGGAGATATTTAATAACTTGATATGTAAAAAAAAAAATGAATTTAGTGCTTTACAGAGTTTTTAACCAAGATTCTAATTTTCTATAATAGCTATATAATATCATGAAACTAGCATTCTGTGGTCCACATGTTGGCTGTGATCACGTTTTGTGGAATTGCTTCTGACTTCTGTGTTTTAAACAGGAATTTTCTGGGCTCGAGAGATGGATTAGTGGTTACGGGCACTTGCTTATAAAGCCAGGTTTCACCAAATGCCTCTTCTCACTCCCCCCCCACTCTCTCTCTCTCTCTCTCTCTCTCTCTCTCTCTCTCTCTCTATATATATATATATATATATATATATATATATATATATATGATTCAACAATAGGTACTGGGTAGTCTAACTTCAGCCTCTTACACACTCAGCTCTGGAGCTGCTCAGTCCATGAAGATGGATGCCTGCACAGTCCTGATCCCCAGAAAGTTACTAGTCTTTAGTCAACATTGGAAGGCCAAAGAAGCTTGACCCTGATGCCAGCAGAGGATAGCCACACTGGCAGTGTAGACATAGTGGGCAGGAAAAGAAGGCAGGCAGGCAGGCAACATTGCTTTGCCCTCAGACCTCTTTTTGTCTGGCTACCCATTGGAAGGTACTGTCGATTTATAGGAAAGAGTACTTTCTCCTCAATAAATCCTCCCTGGAAATGCTCACAAATCCACCCAGAGGCATGTCTCTGCTGGTTCTAGATTTTATCAAGTTGACAATCAAGAAGAACCACCATATCACGTTTAAGAGAACTTCCTTATCTGTCTATAAATCTAGACTCACTTTCTAGTTACTTCTATGCCATCATGCATTTTATTTTTAAAAGTAGTTTTGCATCTTCAGACTATGTGGTACCTTCATACAGTTAGTAGTTTACTGTCTTGCCCCAACAACAGGAAAGAAGAAACTCCAAGAATGCTATGGTGGTTTCAATCAGATGTGCCTCAAAAACTCAGGTGTTCTGAATGTTTGATACCTAGCTGGTGGCATTTTGGGAGATGGAGCCTTGCTGGCAGAGTTGTGTTGCTAGGAGCAGCCTTAGGGCTTTACAGCCAACTCCCCCTTGTCAGAACTCTTCTGCTGCTGTTTTCTATCTGCTGTGGCAAAAGATGATGCACAGCCTCTGTTCATGCCACGATTTCCCTACCATCATGATGCGTCCCCTTAAGACTGTAAGGCAGGATAAACCCTTTCCTCCCATCAGCTGCTTTTGGTCGAGCGCTTTGTCCCAGCAAGGAGAAGGTAACTATAATACATGCGAAAAGAAAAACATTTCTATTTTGTCATTACTCCTTGCCTAATGTCTAGTGTAGGTTCCTGTGTCCTCTGGGGCTGGGCCATTGTCCACCCCCCACAAAGGCGCCCAGGCAACCAGGGTGGGTGAGCGTGTGATGAGAGAAACACTTCAGGGAGAATGTTGAACAGTTCTCTCAGTTTATTGTCAGTGAAATGGGTTTATGAGCATCTGAAGGTGGGGGGAGGACCCTAAGGGGATTGGACATACCAAGTTTCATTTCTGATGCCTAATTAGCATATGGGGACATTCATTCTAGCACGTAGGCAATGGCAGGGGGTGTCAGGTGATCTAGGGTCCCAGGACTGTGTGAAGGCTGCTGGCTGATAAGGAGTTTCCTAGGCAACTGGCCAAAGGTCACAGAGCTATGGGCAGAGCCTAAGTTCAGGTGTGCTGGGCTTGGAGAGCGAGTGACCTCCTGTAGCCTGGGGGTCCTTAGCTGTGCCTGGAAGCTCAGGCCTCTCTCCTGAAGGCTCCAGACTGTGCCTGGCAGTGTCTGACAGTCCAGGATAAAACCTACTATTTCATAGATGCTTAAAAAACTACAGTGAATAAATACATAAATAGACACAGATAGTCAGAGGTAGTGATTTGGTGTATATATATGTTATCTTCCATAGTTGCACTTAACAATTCAGTAATATTTCAGATGGTCAAAAAGGGGGCAAATAACACGTGCTTATTCATGTGTGGATAATGCGATGTCAAGGTGCAGGGGATGAACTATGCCATGATGTATCTGACAGAATCAATGTGCACCAGCATACCATAGACAGGACACTAAGACTTTTACATTCATATCAATTAACATTTTTGAAAATATTTTATTTATTTGCTTGTTTATTTAAGAGAGAGAGGAAGAGGCAGAGAGAGACAGAGAGAGAGAAAGAGAGTGGGTTCACCAGGACCCCCTGCCACTGCAAATGAACTCCAAGTGCACGTGCCATCCTGTGCATCTGGGTACTGGGGAATCGAACCTTTTGCAGGCAAGTGCCTTAAGCACTAAGCTATCTCTCCAGCCCCAACTAACATTTCTGTGTTAAGTGCTTATAAGGAGTGGAATACCCCAAATAGCAAGATTCATTTTGTCTCATCAAGGGACTTACCACCTGGTGGGCAGTTGGGCATGGACAAGGAGGTCATTAAAAATAGTCTGTTGAGTGCTTCCATATAAAAGCAAGCATCGGGAGCTAGAGGGGTGCTTGAGAAATGCTGGAACAAATAGGAGCTTGAGTATGTGAGTGAGTGAGTGACCGTGTGTGTGTGTGTGTGTGTGTGTGTGTGTTGGAAATTAGAGAAGCCTGGATAGAGCTCTAATGCTGGGTCTGGTCTGTTGATGGGTGCTGGTAGAGACATTCCACTTGAGTAGGGAAAAGAGTGCTGCCATGGACAGTCTCACTTAGTGAGAAAAAGGTGCTGGTAGTAGCAGAGATCTCAGACTTAGGGGCCTCCAGGTTTGGGGAGCTGTTCACTTCCTCACTTTAAAAAATATGAAAAAAAAATTGAGTGTTTATATGTATTGATGTTTTTATAAAAAGGTTACGCATATAGGCCCACTCTCCCTGACCCCAGTTCTGCTCAGGGTCTTCTTTGGTGGGGTCATTGGTATTCATTGTGGGGAACAAGAGGCCTTAGTCAGTCTCTGAAAGGATTGGGGGAGACATGGTGTCTCAGGCTATTCCCACCCACCCTGAGGCTCTTACAGTCTTTCTTCCCCCTCTTCTGTGATACTGGCTGTGCCTTGGTGGGCAAGATAGAGATATGATTTAGTGTTGCTTGACCACCATGTCTGTCGCCATTTCCCTGGAACTGTTTCAGGCTAGCCATGAGAGCAGTATTCATGTTGCTGCTTGTCCTATAATGACTTCTGGGCGTGGGCAGATGAGATGGAGGTGACCCATCTCCTGGTAGACAGCTGGATCTCTCTTATTGATGTACCCTTGTTCTAACCGATATTCTCCTCCGTGCCACATGTGGGCGGGTCCCAGCTGCCCCACATCAGCAGCCATGAATTTTTAGTTTTTAGCATTTTTTATTTATGGCATTTTCAAATACAGTGTTTGTTTTGACTCCAATCTCTTCCTCTCTTTTCCCCATCATCCCCCATTCATTCTCTCCCCATCTATATTTTTCTTCATTCTCTTTTACATATGAAAGTTCTCTATAATGAAAACTTCAAGACATTAAAAAAATAAAGAAAGAATTCAAAGACACCACACAGTGGAAAGACATCCCATGTTCCTTGACTGGGAGAATTAGCATTGTGAAAATGGCTATCATACCAAAAATAATCTGCAGATTCAATGCAATTTCCACCAAGATCTCAATGAATTTTCCTTTTTACAGAGCTCAAAAAACTAATCCAAGAATATGTAATGGTGTAGAAACTTGGGTTCAAGTCAGCAAGATAATCAATCGTCACTCAAAGTTGGAGAACTCCGTTTTAATTGCACGTGGCTGTAGAACGTTAATACTCCAAATTCCTCCAGCAGGAAGCTGTGGTGGGTCTGAGCTTTTTACAGGCTGTGTAGCAGACAGTCCTATATCACCTTGAGTTCTTGACATTATTGGTGGCTTCAGGTTCCTAAGGCTATGTGACTAGGGGCACAGGCAGGGAGAGATAATCACAACTGGCCTATAAAAGCAAAACAACAAACGTTTTTGTTTGTTTGTTTGTTTGTTTTTGTTTTTTCAAGGTAGGGTCTTGCTCTAGCCTAGGCTGACCTGGAATTCACTATGTAGTCTCAGGATTTCCTTGAACTCATGGTGACCCTCCTACTTCTACCTCCTAAGAGCTGGGATTAAAGGCATGTACCACCATGCCCTACCTACACAAGACCATGATACTAGGAGGAAAAGATGATGACATCAAAATAAAAGAGAGACTGATTGAGAGGGGGAGGCGATATGATGGAGAGTGGAGTTTCAAAGGGGAAAGCGGGGGGGGGGAAGGGAATTAACTTGGGATATTGTTTACAATCATGGAAGTTAATTATAAAAAATAATAAAATAAAATAAAAAAGCAAAACAACAATCTGTTAGCTCAGAGAGGGATTTTCCCATGGTCTGGTGCAGGTTAGGATACAGTTGTTCTGGGGTTTATGTGACTGAAGCTTTGAGGTTGTTTACTCTTAGTGTATATTCTTTTAGCCTGGAGTGGGGACTGGCTCAGCATTTTAGGGAGAGGGGCTTTTAGAAGCTGTTTCTTTGATCAAGAGCCCCTCCCCATCACAACAGGTGCTGCAAAATACCAGGAATAGCCAAAGTAATCCAAAGGAAAAAGAACACAGCGGGAGTTATCAAAATGGCCTCACTTCTTTTGCTTCCAATTTTTTAAAAAATATGTTTTAATTTTTTGTTTATTTTTATTTATTTATTTGAGAGCGACAGAGAGAGAGAGAGAGAGAGAGAGAGAAGAGAGGCAGATAGAGAGAGGAGAGAGAGAATGGGCGTACCAGGGCCTCCAGCCACTGTGAACAAACTCCAGAAACGTGTGCCCCCTTGTGCATCTGGCTAATGTGGGTCCTAAGGAATCGAGCCTCAAACCGGGCTCCTCAGGCTTCACAGGCAAACGCTTAACTGCTAAGCCATTTCTCCAGCCCTGCTTTCCATTTTTGTTTTTAAATGCATGTACTCTTCAAATATCGCACTTCCAATAAATCTGAGCCAGCAGGGGAAAGTGTGTTATGGGCAACTTCCAAATAAATATTTGTGAATTACTATCCATTCCCTTTTCCTTGAAGAAGAATATAAGCGTGGCATTGTGGCACACACCTTTAATCCCAGAATACAAAATTCATGTTCTGCCCTCAGTGATAGATCCAGTAGAAACATCATACTCAAGCATCATCTTTTATTTTTAAATATGTACCCATGTGAGTAGAAGTCATGAAACTTTTAGGTATTTTCCATAATTACTAAAATGTGTCTAATATATTGGAGTGTGATAATGTCATGAAAATCTTGTAATTGTTTTTTTTTTTTTTGAGAGAAAGAGGGTCTTAAATATAACACCAGCTGAACTCAAACTTACAATCCTCCTGCCTCAGCTTCCTTATGGCTCAAATTGTAAGTATATACCACCATGGCTGACTCTGAATGAGTATTATTTTTAAAAAAATGAGTATTATTTAAAAAAAATTGTGACCCAGTGACCAATTTTTGTTCGGTCCCCCTGTGTGTGTTCTTCAGTCCACAGGGTCTTCAGGGAACAGCGACCAAAAGAGACATGAACCCCAGGGTTGCTGCACTGCATTGGGGGACAGGAGCTCAAAAGCAAATATCTCTCAGAGTAATTTAATTTATGAGAAGCAATTCTGGTTGTGATCATTAATCTTGATTGTGAGTTTGATTGGATTGTGAAGTGCCTAGATTAGTAACGTCCACCCCCTGGGTTTATCTATGAATCTATTTAGAGAGTGGATTAACTGAGAAGAGAGACATACCCTATTGCATAGCACCGTCTGCATAGGTTAAGAGACTGAGTGGAAAGTCTGTCAGAACAGGTATACTCTCTGTGACCACCATGATGTCACCTACTGTGCTCTGTTCTGCTCTATGTTCCACACCTTTCCCTCCATGACAGATTGAAATCTTAAGTAAATCTTTCTTCCTTTTAAGTTGTTCTCTCAGGTACTTCTCACAGCAACACAGATGTCAAACATAGTGGTCTCCTGGATTTTGAGATGTGACAGAAGCTGTGTCCTTTTTATCCCATTATGTTTTCTGTGTGATTTCTAATATGTTTCTAATATGTCAACGTCATTAAAATATTATTTAGTTGGGGAAATGGATACAAAAAGAGCTCAAGGAGAAGGCACTGGAATTTTCTACTCATGTGAAGATGACTGGCTGACCATCATGAGAATAAGACAGTTTTCCCTCTTTTGTTCTACTTAGAATTTATAACCCTTGAAAATAGAATAGGCTAGTGTATAGTTGGGTAGTAGGTGACTTGCCTAGTATGTGTGAGGCCCAGGAACAATATTTCTTAGCACTGCAAATAAATAAATAAATACAAAATGATATGTGAGAATAATGTGTTTCATTACCTTTGGCTGTTACATATATATATATATAATCCACCTCCTCCTTTTAAGTTATTGTTATCATTACTATTTGCAGTACTCATGTTTCTTGTACTTGTTCAGCTGCTGTTCTGATACTGGGCTACCTGCATAGGCAAAATGGCTACACATCCTCTGCAAGGCTGTGGCAAAGAAGCTTTTTCTTCTTCCCCAAGCACTAAAGACATCCACTTCCTCTTCTGTTCCTGTCCCCATAGACACATGTGTCAAAATCTGTATTGCTGGTGGCATTTGAAATGGTATGTGTGTAGTTCAGGAAGCGTAACTGTTTACTCATTAATCACTCCGGGCCAGCAGTCAAAATATTTTCTCTGCAGAAATGCCTCTTCTATTTTGTACCAATTAATATTGGATGGAACTCAAAAGTCACAGTTAATCTGTGGCAAAGCTTTTATTTGCTGTCAGGCATGCAGACATGAAAAATGCTCAAGGTAATATTTTAATTAATAAAAATATGCTGAGAAGTGTATTTTTTCTGAAGTAGATTTTTATTATACTTCATTACATTTCCAAATTTAATGGACATATATATTATGTCCTGTCACCATGGAAACCACATCAAGACAGGTTTTTTATAGGCTGTTGGATATAGTTATAAAACTCTCACAAAGACGAAATTGTTTCTTGAAGTTTAAAAGAAGCTGTGCTCATTTACAGTATGTATAATTTATTGTAGAGCTTGAGGCAATAGAGAGGGTCTTTATTTGATTTAGAAACTAACAGTTCCTTTTATGATGCATTCATGTTTTAATTATTTTTGGGTCTATGTTCATGAAGATATAACTTGGCTTATTGTGAAAGCAAATAAAAAAATTCAAACTTTATATAACAGATGAAGTTCTTTTTCGTAAATGTTTAGAAAGCAGCATACTTTTAACACTAAAAATTTACAAACATTCATAAAAATAAGAATTACAACAAACCCCAATACCCAGCTTCAATAATCATCAACAGTTGGCTATATTTATCTATCCCCTTGCCAACATTACATTTTGTGGCTGAAGCATTTATAGCAAATCCCAGACATTATATCATTGTACTATCAAATATTTTAGCATATATCTTAAAAATGAAAGGGATTGACAAAAGGGGACTACAGAGTGGACAAGTTCCTGTTTAAAAAAAAATCATAAAACAACATGACAGCAGAAATCAAACATATAGATTGTGTAAATACATAGATGAAGATCTACTTCATTTACTACTAAGTAAGGAATGATGCAAAAAGAATGTTTTACACTGTTTGAAAGAGACATATCAAAAATGGAGTGACATCAAATGTTGAAAGATTTAGGTGGAATAAAATGACCAGTGAGAGGTTGAGAGGTGAAGAGGAAGAGCAAGGAAAAGTAACGGGGGAAATGAATATGAGGAAGGGACACTTATACATACACATATACACATACATACATACATACATACATACATACATACATTCATAATGAAACCCATTACTTAATACACTAACTAAAACATTAATTTTAAAAGGTTAGAAATAAAAGTACAGGCAAATTTAAAAGGTTCATGAGAAAAGCAAGGTAGAATAAAGTCCAAAAAAGTATTGATAGGATATTTTATAATACAAAAGGCAGAAAATTACCAAGATGATACAAAAGGTGTCTTTTCATCTAAATTCTATAGCAACATCTTTCAAAAAGCAGAAACTGTGAGAGATGAGAAATAGAGACACTTTTCTCAATTGTAGAAAGGTCTGAGGACAAAAACGCCAGTAAAGACGGAAGGGTCTCAAGATCTCAATAGGTGAAACAGAGAACTCACTACTGAAATTTAAACCCAGATAACAGGTAGTGAGACTTTCTTTCACATGACGGATTTTTGAAACTACTATTAGTGAAACCCTATGGATTGAAAAGCCAGAGTTTGAACCATGGCTTAAGTGTCTCCTAAGTTAGGAAATATGCCAATTTTTTTTTCTATTGAAATTATTTATACATTTTCCATGCTCCATCTCAGGGCCTGCCCCATCTCCAACTTGGGTCTTTTCTGGCCACATATGTTTTTCCAAATTGAAAATAAGCATTGGTGCTGGATTTTCAATCAGAGCTTGAAATATTTTTCCTCAAGTGTTTCCAGCCTTAACTTCCAAGGAACTCTTCAGTTCAACCTCATATGAGCTTTCTGCTAATCGTTTTTAAATGTCAGGAATGACCTGTGAGATTCCAACAGGGCAGCCGGCTTTGCCATCAGCCAGAGCCCATGCTTGCCGTGTGCAGAGGCTGTTTCAGTTAGACAGGTAACTAACATGCAAGGCCTTTTTTGAGGGGGGGGTGTCTTTTTTCTTTTGACTTTTTATTTAAACCCTTCATTCATATACATCACCCTCTTTTGTCCCTCCTTGGGGCTTTTCAAGGAAATGAGGGATTCACTACTTCCCTTCTTAGTGCAAAAATTCTTGTTCCACTAAAAAAAAAAAAAAAAAAAAACCTATATCCCCACTGAAGCTAGTGAATCTCAATTTTTTTCTTAATTTTTATTAACATTTTCCATAATTACAAAAAATATCCCATGGTAATACCCTCCCTCCCCCCACTTTTCCCTTTGAAATTCCATTCTCCATCATATCCCCTCCCCATCTCAATCAGTCTCTCTTTTATTTTGATGTCATGATCTCTTCCTCCTCTTATGATGGTCTTGTGAAGGTAGTGTCAGGCACTGTGAGGTCATGGATATCCAGGCCATTTTACGTCTGAAGGGAGCCAGGAATGAAATATTTGCGTAAGTGCACTACGACCTTTGTGATTGGGGGCGGTTCTTAAGGCGTAACATTTTTTTCCCCTCATAATTCTCATAAGATACATATGAGTGATGGTGATAGTAACCAGGAATTATATCACAGTAGCCAAGGCTGGCTGTAATAGACTTACAACTAAGGACCAGCAACATCTAAAATAATGAAATGCCGTGGAATCATGAGTGAGAAGAGCTCCCACCACTGTCTTCCAGCACCCGTTGGTTCTGCTCACTCAACATCCTGTCATTTGTCTTCCCTTGTGGTGTTTTTGGTTTGTTTTGTGTTAATGCCTGGGAGCTGTGAACTACTATGTAAGTGACATTTGAAAGTAAAGCAAAATCACTGTGGACGTGGACCTTTGGTCAGGCTGTTCTGAGAATTGGAGTCACTGAACAGCAACGTGAGTACTAACAGTTGGCTTAATTTTCCGAGCTTCCTGCAACATGGGAAACAATGTAATGATGTTGAGGACGTGTGAGATGTTTAGCACAGCACCTACATGCTTTAGCCATTCTGTCTATGCTAGAAGCTACACTAATAATAACTACCATAGGGCTTTTAATAACAATTTAATTTGTTATTATTATGCATTAATGATTTGTACTAATGAGTTACATTATGATGTCCTCATATATAAGGCATTTTGAGCTTATTCACCCCTCTTATCATCTTTTATCTCCCTCCCATTCCCATGTCCAGTAATCCCTGTCCTCTTCCCAAATAATCCTCCTTCTATTTTTATGTCTGTTTCCTCCTCTTCCTTCTTCTTCTCCTCTTTCTTCTCCTTCTACTCTTCCTCGTTCTCCTTCCTCTTCCTCTACTCCTCCTACTTCTGCTTCTCCTTTGTGTGTGCATGTGAGCCAATGACTTTAACTGGAGTTGATCACAGGAGCAGGGGTGAAAGGTTATCTACAGGAGCACAGGCAGAATTTTAAAATTTCAAACTGTGGTAAAAATAAAATTTATCATTGTGTAATCTTTAAGTGTGCAACTCAGTCATGTTAAGTGTATTCACATTGTTGTGAAACAGTACTTTAGACCTTTGCATCATGCAAAACTAAAATGTTGTTAAACGTGGCTTTGCAAAACCTTTTTAAAGAACCATTGTAAATTTACTTGAAAAATGTGAGAATGGTACAAGTAGTTCCTATATACCCCATGCCAAGTTTTGCCTGTTCTTTAAAAAATGTTTATATGGGCTGGAGAGATGGCTTAGCAGTTAAGGCGCATGCCTGTGAAGCTTAAGAATCCAGGTTCGATTCTCCAGGTCCCATGTAAGCCAGATGCACATGGTGGCACATGTGTCTGGAGTTTGTTTGCAGTGGTTGGAAGCCCTGGTGTGCCTGTTCTATCTCTCTCTGTCTCCCTCTCCCTCTCTCTCTGTCTCTAATAAATAAATAAATCTTTAAGATGTTTTTGTTTATCTGCAAGTGTAGGAGGAAGAGGGAGGGGGAGAGAAAGTATGGGTACCCAAGGGCCTCTTGCTTATGTAAACTCCAGACACATGCACAACTTTGCACATAAGACTTTACATGAGAACTGGGCAATTGAATTCTGGCCAGGAGGCTTTGAAATTAAGCTCCTTTAGCCACTGAGCCATCTTCCTGGCCCCATTCTTAACATTTAATGTGAGTAAGCTACACGGGCTGGAGTTGTTTTTTTGAGATGACTCTGTTTACTCAAGTCCATACTTCATTAAAATTTCCTTTGTTTTCATCTAATGCTCCGTTTTTCAGTTCCAAGATCCTCTCCAGGATTCCATGCTTCATGCAATCATCATATCTTTCAGGCTGTTCTGGTTCTGATTGCCCCTCAACCCTTGTTTTTGACGTTGTTGGAAGTTAGTGAGAAGTGCTGGTGAGTTATTTTGTAGATGACTTATCATTTTAAATAATAGTTCATTTGTGTGAGCACATATATGTGTGTGCATATGCATGAATGTGTGTGCATGCGCGTGTGTGTCCACTGGGGGTGTGTATGGAGAACCAAAGACCAATCTCTGGGTGTTTCTCTTCTCCTTCTGCCTTCTTTAGTGACAGAGCTTCCATTGTTGCTTTTGTCAATAGCTTTCCGAATCTCCTGGCTCTACTTCTCACTGCTTTGGGATTGCAGATGTGTGTGCTACTTTGTGTCTCGCTTTATATGGACACTGGGGAGGACTGATCTTGGGTCAGTAGGCATGCAAGTGGGCGTCTTTAATCACTGGGACATCTCCCAGGCTCCTGACGTAAGATTTCTTGGATGTTTTGCCCATGCTTAGACTCCAGTAAAAGTTTACAATATCAATGACACTGCTCAATAACCTGGCTAGGGTAGCATTTGATCCCTTCCCACTGTGCTGAATCAAATGTTTTAGTGTTCAACTCCATAATAAAAGGATGCTGAGAATCTCTTGTTAAGCATATTTGCCTTCTGTGTATTTTCTTTGATGAAATGTCTGTCAAAATAATTTCTCTCTTTAAAAAAATGTTTGTTTCCTTATTGTTGACCTTTCAAAATTCCTTGTATGTTTTGGATACAAATCTTTGTTCAGATATGTATTTTAAAAATATTTTCTTCTACTCTCTATTTGTCTGTTTATTCATCTGTGTGTTAGTGTATGTTGTGTATGGGGAGGGGTTATGTGTACAGACATGTGTACACATGTGTGGGGAGGCCAGAGGTTGATGTCTAGTATTTTTCTCAGCTACTCTTCACCTTATTATTTGAAACAGAGTTTTGCCCAGAACCTAGAGCTCAATTCAGTGAGGCTGGCTTGGCAGAAAATAGGGATCTTCTTATTTCCATCTCCCCTGTACTGGGATTCCAGATGTACGCACTAAGCCCAGCCACCATGGTGTGATGATTACTGTCTGTTGTCAGCTTGATCAGATTTTGAATCAAGTAAGAGGCACACTTCTTGGGTGGGTCTTTGAGGGTACTTCCAGGAAGGATTAACTAAGGAAGGAGGTCCTCCCAGAGTGGGCAGCCCTTCAGGTGGCAAACTCCAAGCTCCAAGAGCACATAAGACCTTTTTTCCAGGCTGCTCTTGCTAATTACTGGTGCATGCATCTTTTACATGTACTATGTTATTACTATCTTTCATACACACTGGAACCCAGCCTTACCAGCCTGCCAGTGTGGACTGAAGGCCAGTCTCCCCTGGAATCCTCTAGGCCTTTTGTGCCTGATTGGGACTGCCACATCATGCAGCTTCCTGGACTGAGCAGCTGCTGGGTTATGTGACTCTCCATCATGAGAACTGCAGCCATTATTGGACTGCCCAGCCTGTGCCCTGATAATGTATGTATTCATTCTATCAGTCCTGTTCCTCTAGAGAGCCCTGGCAAATGTATGTGAATGCTGGGATCTGAACGCAGGTCCTTGCGTTTGCACAGGAAGCACTTTACCCACTGAGCCATCTCTCCACCCTAGATCAATTCATTTTTAATATCTTACATAGGATAGAAACTTAATTTTAATAAAGCCCAACCTATCAATGTTCCTTTCATGGATTATGCTTATTGTGTTGTGACGAAACTTACCAACAAACACAAGCACAAAGGTTGCTTGCTGTGCTTTCTTCTAGGAGGCTCATAGTTTTGGTTTTCCAAGGTAGGGTCTCACTCTAACCCAGGTTGACCTGGAATTCACTGTGTGGTCTCAGGGTGGCTTTGAACTCACGGCGATCCTCCTACCTCTGCCTCCTGAGTGCTGGGATTAAAGGCGTGCACCACCACGCCCAGCTGTTTCATAGTTTTGTATTTTACCTATAACATATCTGCACAATCCATTTTGGTATAATTTTTGTGAAATGTGTACAGTTGTTAGTGTTTTCCTTCCAACACTCTGCAGTGTTTGCAAATGCAGAAAAAACATAATGGTGGGTAAAACTCCATCTTAATACATTGCCTTGGATTTTCACATCCAATCAACACAGGGTGAAATACTTGGCTCACTATTCCTATAGCACTTGGATTTTACTCTAACATCAAATCATATGAAGTATGGACATAAAATTCAGGAGCCTGAAGCAGATGCTCTGTGGACATCTCTTCCTTTTATGAATTGCTGATTCTATAAATGCAAATAAGAGGAAAATAAACATACTTCTCTTTAAATTAGATGAAGACACACTTTAATGAGCACTGTCATATAGTTAGTTTGTATTGGTGGCTAATTCAGAAAGGTAAGATAAAAAGGCCTTTGGGGGTGAATGATGTATGACTCCATTTAGATGGTGTGCAGAGAACGTGCATACTATTAGAGATAGAACAAGGAACTAATGGTGGCAGCCAGGCTGGGCTGGGCACAGGGAGAAGGGGACACTTTCTTAGTTTAGTGTATTATTATTTTATAATAAAATAATTGAAAATAGACACTGTAAGAGAAGTTCAAAGACAAAGTAAGAATAAATGTTTACATCTCATAATGTATTACATATCCTTAGACAGAAAAAGAGGTTCCAGAAATCATTCCATATTTAACAAAGCAGTAGAAAAGTGAAGCAAGAACAGTGTTCCCAAAACAGAAAATACAACTAGCTCCTCAGCAGTGAAGAAGCTGGGCCTTGCTCCTGTAGGGTGATGTAGGTTTATTTATTTATTTATTTTTTTGTTTATTATGGACACACTTAGTATGTAAACAGCATATGTTGGTACTATACTTTCCCACATCCCTGCCCCTTTTCCAAAGGGACCTTCCTTGTTGGGGATACATGTCATCCCTATGGGGATTGTGGTTATAGATTTCGGGGCAGCTGCTAGTTGTTGGGAAGAGGCAATTTCTCTGTGCATAGTGTACCAACGTGTGGCTCTCTAACAATCTTTTTGCCCCCTCTTCTGCAAAATTCCCATGTTGGGTTCGTTTTAAGTCTACTTCAGTGATGGGCTCTGAGGAGCCTCTGGATCTCTGGTTTGGTAGGTGTTGAGTGTCCTCAGTGTCTATCTCCTTCATCCTTGTGATGATATCAGGTTCACTGAGGAAGCAGCTCTCTTGTTCATTTCCCCAATTCCTCTGTGGGTTCAGCTGGGGCCGGGCTGAAGTGCGATGGGTCATTTCTCTCCTCAGGCCCGGCTCCCATCTGAAATAAAGAAGCAGATTATCCAATGGAGAGTGAAGTCAGCACAGGTTAAATGGGATAACCGTTATTAGTTTAGAGAGAATTTAAGGGGTGTAGACCCTCTGTGACCAAAGATTAGTGGGAGCTTGACATTGTATATTATTTGTTTATCATGTTTGAATTCCACTGAACAAGCCTACCATTTACACCTTATGTGCTGCTAGTGAGGTGTGTCCCTCACCTGCAACGTGAGAGAGAGTCTGCTTTTAGGCTCTGGTTTTCATTTGACAGTGTGAGGAAAGGCTTTTGTGTAAGTGCCACATAAAGAGTTTTTTTTTGTTGTTGTTGTTTTTAATATTCTCATTCTATAGCCCAGGCTGTAACTCACAATCCTCCTGCATCAACCCCCTGAGTGTTAGGATTATAAGCATGAACTACTATCCCAGGAACAAAATGACCTTTTGAGGGGTTTCTTGGTAATTCTTTTTCCACTGACAAGGAAGATTTTCAAGGGAGAGGATAAGAAGGATTAACTGGGGAAGTAAAAGAGATTCAGTCTTTAGGAGATTAAGTTAGGCACCATTTTTTTAAATTCATAATTTACTTAGAGCAAAGTTAAGCAGAATCCAAGAAAAATGCTACATTTTTTTTGTTTACAAAGTCTTTACCAGAAACAGCCAACACTTTACACATATATATATTAGAGTATTTTTTACTCTATTTCTTCATTTCCTCCTACATCTGCATTCTTCATATAGATGTGCTGCCATTTAGTGGGCTAAAAATAAATATGGAACCTAATGTCTGCAAATGGGTTGTGTCTAAATCTATAACTCTACTCTCATTTTTATAAAGACCATAAGAGGAAGAGGAAAAACCTGAGAGTCTTGAAGCATATAAATACTCATCCTTGCTGGAGTCTTGTAGGCAAATCCCTTCCACGAGGCAACCAATTTTCAGTCCAGGTGACTATATTCATCTCGAAGCCAATTTAAACCAATTTAACAAATACAATTTTATGAGATTTTGTCAGAAGCTTCACCCAAGGCCAATTATGAAGCATCTACTTCATTTCCTTCAGCCATTGATTTTCTAATTTGTTGGCAAAAATCTATGACTTCAGCCTAACATAGTACTTTCTTTGGAAGCCCATCTTATCTTTTGCTTATGAGTCCATTGTGCTCCAATTGCTTAATGATTTCTCATCTTATTATATTTGTTTCATTGTATTATTGCTAAGGCAGGGTTTCTGAATTACAATAACTGGTTCAGCCATTCTCACCTGCTAGGTAGAATGATGCCACATCTGTTTTCATATAATCCTGGGCTGTGTTTGGAGTGCTTTGTTTAAAGATGATTACAAGAAATTCAATAGATGGTTGCTAATTTTCTTACTATGATAGCATGCATCTCCTCCAAACCAAATGTTTATGTTCACATTTATTCTAAATACTCCCCACCTGCGTTTTGCCAATACTTATTTTTCAACATCTCCATTATTCTTATTGTGCAGGTTTATTTTTCTAATTTGACTTGGTAAACAGGAGTTGAAAAATGACTACAATCATTTAGCTAAGTTTAGAGTCATAATAATTTAGTACTCTATCTTTTTGTTAGCAGACCTGTCTTCTGGAGAGTTTATATTTCTCCCCTGGTATAGTTGTTTAATGCTTTTTTCCCCTTCCATTTTCTTTTTAGACTCTTAGCATTAATTTTATTCTGGAATTTCACACACAAGATCAATTCTGGCCATACTCTTGTATAGAGCAGGTATTTTTCCTCTTTCATTTGCTATCCCTCTCTGTGGGGCTATAAAACAAATTATAGGCATTAATTTTTATGACTTGGAGACCAAAGTTAAAGAAAACTGTCAACAAGAATTACACAAATGACTATAATCATTTGCCTTGATAAGAACTTAAGCTTTTAAATTCTAGCACTTTTAAATCATGTCTGCAAGTATGAAAATTCTTCACTTGGCACCAGTTGGGTGTAAGAAATTGCTATGGTGTTCAATATGTTAAACAAAGGAAGTGAGAGAAAATAAAGGGACAAAATTAATATACATATAGATATCATGATTGATAAATCCTGTCATCTAAAAGTTAGTATTCTGCATGAAGGCCTGGAGAACCAGTTTATAATATATATCCAAGGATTTTTGTGGTGGTTTGAATGTAAAATATTCTCCATAGCCACATGTATTTGTGATTAAGCCTCATACTTAATCCCTAGCTGGTAGAGCCTTTGGAAGGTGTCGCCTTGCTGGAGGAAGTGTGTCATTTGGGGCAGGCCTTGAGGTATTTTGGTTTAGCTCTGCTTGTTGTAGACAGCTCACTCCACTTACTCCTTGTTGCTGTGGAGATGTGACATGTGGTTGTCTACTCTTGTCATACTTTCTCTGCTGGGCTGAATTTTCTTCTCAGTGCTGTAAGCTGGCAATATACCCTATCCTTCCATAAGCCACTTCTGGTTGGATGTTTTGTCCCAACAATGAGAAGGTAATTGATTCAGCCTTCTTCCCAGACAGTTGCATTTTGGGTATGAAAATATGACTGGTCACTGAGCTGCCAGAAGGCCAGTATGTTTTTACAAGAATACAAATTAAGGGCTAAGGTTCTTAACTAATCTTCAACAGTTCACACTTTAATGGGGATTCAGTGAGAACCATTCAACATATTGAATGGGGCTATCAAATGATCCTAAATGGGTTATGATACCTTCTTGAGCCATGTTCCCATTTCTCAGATAAGTAGGGACTAGAATTCCTTTACCAGTCAAGAATTAACTTGAAAAGCAGAATCAATGGTGTATACACACACATATGTGCACTTATGTGCATAGTCATCACAGGAATTTGGTCAGATGCAATGGTTTGAGCTGATGGAGTTTCTGTAATGCTGTTGGTTTGACACCTGTTTCTGGAGCTTAAAGTCTACAGTCAGGTACCCCTGAAGGGAAGATGGGCATAAAGATCAGCTGTAATTCCCAGACATGAACTAGAACCCAAGAGAAGGAAAATCTATGCCAGTTCTTACTGCCTCCTGTCTTGGTAGTGAGTACTTTATAGAAACCAAAGTCCTTTGTCATAGGGCTAAACGTAGACAGCTGATACAGAAGTAAGAAAACATGTGATTAAGAAGATGACTACATTCTTACTGTTCACTAAAACCTTTTAAGGATCACTGTTTTCTTCCCCTCTGCATCAGATCTGAGCCATCTGGTAAAAAGGCCTGGATGTTCCCTTCTGTGCCATTGGCAGGAACTTTGACACGATGTAAGGCCCAGACCACAGGGTGCTATAAACATCACCCTGCCTCCTAACAACCCAAGCTGATCTCTTTGTCTTGGTCTCTGAAGTCAGTGTTCAACTTTCCTGCTCTCCCCCTAAACCCTCATTATATGAGTACTAGATCTTTTTAAGACATCCTTGGGGCATGGATAATGCCATTAGCCTCAGTTAGGTTTATGTGGGTCCATTTAAACTCTGTAGGGGGCCCCTGAAGAATCAAGGGAAAGTTGGAGTGGTAGTGGTCCAGCTATGATCTCATATGAAAGAATAAGAGGATTCGCAGACCAGTGATAACATACAAGTGGTTCCAAATCACAGATGCTTTATTTCTACCCCCAAACCCTCCATAAAGATCTTCTTTTGCAGGGAAGCTGGGGGCATAGCTCAGGTGGTAGAATGATATCTGATATCAGAATCCCAGCACCTATGTAAAAGCTGTATTCCAAATGCTGGGGAGGAAGTGGTAGGAGGCTCTCTAGGGTTTGCTAGATAAATAGACTAGATGAACTGGTGAACTCCAGGTTCAGCAAGATATCCTTTCTCCAAAAATAAAGATGGTGAGTGATTGAGGAAAACACACAAGGTTAACCTCGTGACTGGCACATGCACACACACATGTGCACTCCTGCATATATAACCTACATATACACACACATACCATACACAAAACACATGCACGCACACAAAAAATAATCTCCCTTCTCATCTACCCTCACCTGAAATATACAAGGAAGAGAATCTTGGGAAATATAGTTAAACTAACAACATATTGCAGAGGTAAGAACCATTGATTCTTACTTTCCTTAATATCCCTAATCATTCAATAGCTAACAGAACCCAATACATGGCTTACAGTTTTTAGCAACTATTTTCCCATTCCTTAAATAAGATGTCATTAAAGCATTTAGCAGTGTGTCTTGCATGTACTTAAGTTAGCTATTATTCTATGAACACAGAATATGATGAGACCTCATTATCATTGTGCAGGGTTGACTTTTTCTACTCATAAGTAAATAACCTCTTGACTTTTCTTGCTTTGACATCCTCTAAAGTGGGGAGACTATGAACCCCTGACAAATCTACTGTACAGATATGGCAATGCAATAGGAGAAAGGATCCTGATTCCTAACAGAAATGGGAACCCAGTGAAAGGAGACCATGAAGCCACACATCCAAATTCTATTTTAAATATGTTTGTCATTGGATGTGTAAAGATGTGAGTTCCTTTTATTCAACTTTAAAACTCTTCCCTTGGATATTTTCCCCCTGTGCTCTGGTTTTCTAGTAGAAGATTTAGTGTGCTGGATTTATTTTTAAAGCATCCAGGTCTATTAATTTTCTCAAGTACATTTCAAGAATAGAAGTAAAAACCTTAGGAAAGGAATGTAATGTGTAGAAAATTTAATGAAAAACTGGCAGAAAAATAATTTTGTGTTTTACAGCTTAACAATGGAGAGACACACGATTGCTTACTTGTGAAGAGGTCTCTGGGATCTGGTTTATGCACAAGTAAAGAGTACTTTGAGATGGAGGCCAGCACAGGGCTTTTACTACAGAGTGCTCTTGGGATGACCTTCTATGGAAGAGAGAGAATGGCGTGGGACAGGCAGAGGAAGAAGCTGGCCTGAGCTGCAATCTCAGTGGAAGCCTTGATTGACTCTGTGGGGAGTTGTGTCCTTGGCTGGAAGTAGAAGGCTGATCTTTAGAGACCTATGTTAATCAGGCATTGGGTATAAGCTATTCCAGGATTGGAAATTATGTGGCCTGGGGCAATCCTTGGACAGAGCTAACAGCTGGGAGATGTCTGCCAACTGCACTCCTAGCAACCAAAGGACTAAGGCCTGTGTTCCCAGTGAGGAATATGAGATCTGTCACTCACTCTGCCCTATATATTCCGAAAGGAGTGCTTATGGAGGGATGGGTTTCCAGAAATGTTTTGTTATCCTATTATGAAATACTCTCTGTGAACCCAATATCTAAGACCTGTACTGCTAGTGGTTAAGGGAATAAAGCCATCATAAAATGTGCCTTTAATACTTTTTTATGAGCCTCACGGACAATTTCACATTTTTCCTACAATGTCTTTATATCATAGTCTTATAGCCATGGCACTAGGTTACCTTGAAAATTGTTGGCTCATATTAGGACTTTTGCAGACTGCTTAGGGAGAGGAGCTGCTTTTCGCTCCTGCTTAGCCACACTCCTGGTCCTGGTCAGGTTCACCAGACATAGGTGGAGCTCTAGAGCTCAAATAAGGGAGATAAAAATAACTCAGAGAATATTTCCTCTTCCCACTCACCTTGCTGTTGTTTTCCTCTGTGCCCTGTGCCTGCAAAGCTGGCCCCTGATGACTGTTCCTTGATACCTCCCTTTCTCAGTCAGTGGGGAGGAAACAGGAAGAAATGAGCTCATGGGAGAAGCAAACGTTTGGGACTTTTTCCCCTTTATATAACAGGGTGCTAGGGGATTCAGGAAAGTCCTTGAACCCTAAACCCTAAGTCCATGTCTGTTTTTAATCAAAGAATTAAATAATAAGACTGAGAAGGATAATTATTAAATTGCTATATTTACTGAGGGAAGTAGAGAACCAAGGAAAGATAACCCATGTGGCTTGAGAGCCCACGGGGAGGGCCTGGCAAAACCTTATAAAGGACGGCATAAAGGTAAAGAGAGCTCCTGCCATGTGGGGGGAACTGGAGGGGGAAAAGAGCCCATGTGGAGAGCCAAGGGGAAGCCTACCAGCAGCTGCAGGTTCCCAAGTGGTCAGGCAGCAGAATAAGTGCCCTCGGACCGCAAACATATTTATAAACTTACGGTGGTGGGCCCTACATTCTGCCTCACGTGATCCAGATGGACAGCTGGTTGGTTAGGGCTGGGGGCTGTCTCAGGAAGACGCTAGCCATGATATCATGTTCCAGGAGCTGAACCTGACCAACCACCATGTTTAAATCCCAGGAAAGACCTCCCTCTCAGGAGGACCCAGATTGTTTGTGGAAAGGCAGATCTGGGTAAGAGATAAGGCAGATCATACTTTGATTTCTCTGCAAAGGATCTGGCCCAAAGACATTCCTGCTTTTCCTTACTTTCAGGGGCGCAGTCAACCTAACTGCCTAAAAGTGCTACCTGACTCCCCCTCACTTGCTGCCTTTGTATGTGAGTGGCAGGCCTGTCTGGGGTTGCAGGCAGTCCCTCTTCTAGGCTCCCAGCACTCACCGGGCTCCAGTTTCATCAGTTAAACTCTTTTGTGTGCAATCCAAGGTGGGCAGCATTGGAAGGACCACTACAGTGTGTGGCCAAAGTGGACATATCTCTCACTTGTTTTTCAGTCAGTAGCTTTGTTATCATACTTCGTTTCCAGGAGTTCTCCCCCCCCCCCCCCAGGAAACAGGCTAATTAGATGTGGATGTCTCGCAGGATCAAGCCAACAACTGTGAGATTGTACATCATAGCACATGCATACTCATCTTCCTTAATTGCTGTCTGTTTGTTGAAAGGTGCTAGCAATAAACCCACACGCAGTGTAGAAGGATGGCTCTGGGTCCCGAGGCAACAGTTTATCATCATTAGCAGAGGTGATAAGGCAGGTACCAAGAAAACTTGGAAGGGCTCCCGCAAAATTAGCAAGGCTGTTTGCCAAACGCAGGTCCTCTGACTTCTGTACTCCTTCCTCTAAGCTGCCCGTGGCTGATTTTGTGCAGGGGAAGAACTTGCCTCTTCCCAGAAAAAAAAAAAAATTTTTTTTTTTTCTGGTTGCCTCAGTACAACAGCTGTTGTTATTTAGTGACACAATGATTTATTAGAAAGAACACACCTCACAAATGAGACACTTGACTGTGTCCTCTCCTCCTAACCCATGCAATGCTGTGTCTGTACATATCCAAATCCTCTTCAGTGGGAAGAATCAGTGCCTTGAAGGTTCATTCAGGTGGATTAAGCGTAGGTTCCTCAGGAGAGAAGGGAAGGGGGACAGTGTCAAGATGGGCGGAAATACCAGAGTGACCACAGGAACTGAAGAACGCAGTCAAGGTCACAGACAGCAGGCCCTCTTGTGGGAACATGGAACTGTTGAATCCGTCTCAGGAGAGGATTCCTATGAAAAACGTGCCTGGTCTCATCCCAGGTAGCTGTGGTTGGAAAGATGACTTGAAATATTGACCAAACCTTGATCACAAAGTGAGATGTTTCAAGCAGACATTTTAGTCATTTTTTTTAAAATGTATTTTAATGTGTGTAGGACAATTACATGCTTGGTATATTAAAACTGTGGGTAAATAGAAATCCTTTTTTTTCTAATAGATATAGTGATTTGAAGAACACGCCAAGAAAATAGTAGCATAGAGCTGGGTGTGGTGGTGTATGCTTGTGACACGGGCGATAGGGAGGCTGAAGTGGGAGAATCATCCCAGTTTGAGGATAGCCTGGGATGGGCTATAGAGTGAGTCCAAGGAAGACCAGGGCTGTATAGTCAGGCATTCCCTCCCCGCAAAAGGAAAGAATAACATAGGTTGTTCCTAAGTGTGTAAAAGCTTGAAGGAGTGAATATTCAAATACCAAAAAAGGGGAAAGTTATGGATAACAGCAACAGCCAAGTCCTGGCTCCTTTCCCAAGGTTTCTGCCACAGATTGCTAGGATTATTCTATCCTCCTATGGAGGAGGTAACTGGGAGCCAGATATTTACTGAAATTGAATTTCTCTTCAATTGGGAGGGAGGAGACTTAGACCAGGTATAATGTGATTTAGGAAAACAAGAGCAGGTGTGCAGCCTTTCCCACACGCTCCCCCCCTCCCTTTGCTTCCCACTCTCTCAGATTTGCTCTGGGCTCCGGGCAGCCCATATCAACTAGCTGCCTTCCCCTCTGGCTTTAATTGGGTTTATTATCCAGTGCCAGGTTTAGAATGAAAAGAATGATGTCCTAAGGCATCACGAAGGGCTTTAAAATTTTTTTTTGTGCCAGGTCCTGGCCTTGGACTTCCCAGCAGTAGATAAAGAAGTGAGTGTGGCTGGATCCTGATTTCTCAGTTTATTCTCTGGCCGGCTGCTGAGGACTGGTTGCAGTTGTCCCCCAAGGAAAGGTTTACAGTCACTGGACGCCACCATGGAGTTCTTCCCCAGGTTTTCTTACCCATTACCCTGTTACTGCTCTGTGTCATGTGCACGGCAGGGTAGCCGTGTTGGGCGCAAGTGGAGGGACAAAGAACCTGGTGGTATCTGTTGCTTCTCTGTTGTTCCTGGACCCAAAGTCCAGGACTAGCCCTTCTAAAAAAATATGTATTTATTTATTTATGAGGGGGAGAGAGAGAGAGGGAAAGAGAGAGAGAGAGAGAGAGAGAATGGGCACACCAGGGCCTCCAGCCATTATAAACGAACTCCAGATGTATGTGCCCCCTTGTGCATCTGGCTTATGTGGGTCCTAGAGAGTGGAACCAGGATCCTCTGGCTTTGCAGGCAAATGCCTTAACTGCTAAGCCATCTCTCCAGCCCCAGGACTAGCCCTTTCATGGGACTAATCCCATCCACATTTTACCAAATAATCCCCTTTGAAAAACCTTTCACTTACCTGTGTGAGTAGACTTTTCCGACAGGTACAGGAGGCCCAGGGTGATGCCTCCTATACCTATACCTGTCTTGATCTTTTTGAGCTATGACCTAAAACTTAGCTCTTTTTGATTTAATACATGCAGTAATTTACTTAATGACTATCATCCTGCTAGCTTCCTGGATCCTAAGCGGTCAGGACCATAATCAATTGCCATTATTATTAGGAACTATGTGCATAGCAAATAATAAATAGTTAATAAATACTTAATAAATGCTTGCTAACTGATTTACTATTTAGCCAAAAATGAAGGTTACAATTTCACCAAGTTAAAAAAAAAAGAACAATTATTGGATACTTCCCTGTCAGAACAAAAATTCGGCAGCAATGGGCTGGAGAGGTGGCTTAGTGGTTAAGGTGCTTGCCTGCAAAGCCTAAGGACCCAGGTTTGATTCCCCAGAAACTACATAAGCCAGATGCATATGGTGGCACATGTGTCTGGCGTTCATTTGCAGTGATTCGAAGCCCTGGCATGTCTATTCTGTCTGTCTGTCTTTTTCTCTCTCTCAAATAAGCAAACAAATAAAATAAACTTTGAAAACTCCTGCAGCAAAGAAAGAATCTGAGAAAAGAGGCAGACTTGTCCTCTGTCTCTGTCACTACAATACAGTATGAATTTCCCTAATTCCTTTAATTTCTTCTTTGCCATTTCTTTGTTTTGATTTCTCTACCTGGTATATCAGCAAAACAGCATTCAGTAAGCAAACTGCAGCAGGAAAAAAAAAAATGCATGGTAAGTACAGTAAGTACAGTACATGTTAATTTCTCCATAATTGCTTGATCTTCCATCTGTTGGCCTGAGATAATATTGATAAAGGAATTAAAAGCACCGTATCCTCTTGTGAGCCAAATGAAAACAGTCATTCTCAAATTGCATAGTACGATATTTTTGTATTTTACAACATGAAGAGGAGGGACCATTTAATTTATTTTAATGTGGCTAATTCGAAGCAAAATTAGATTATCCAGTTAATTTGTAGGTTCTTGACTCTTTCAAGATCAAAAAATGTAAAGCACCTCATTTTCACAGTAGCATTTGCTAGTGTGGCTTGTTATGACACCAAAGAAGAAGGCAACTTTGAATGCCAAATATGGAATCTATTAACTAGAAGTTAGAACTGGCATGATTTGGAAAATAGAACTACTCTTTTAAATAAGAGGCAATTTCACATTGCTTTAAAAACAATAAAGCTTTGATGCTTGAATATGTTGCTTTATTTTCATATGCGGATCATGTTTGTTATTTTATCACTGCCATTGTCAGCTCCACGCTGCTGGGATGAACCTCCAAACAAGACACAGTTTATGGGAGGAATGGCATTTATTTCAGGCCCACAGATCCAGGGGAAGTTCCATCATGGCAGAAGAAGCTGACCTCTTTTACCAAATCCACACACAGAGGAAAACCACCACCAGCACCACAAGCAAGCACACTCTGGGAACCCCAGGCAGAGCTCAAGCACTCTGCACACCTTTAGACTAGAAAGATCCACCTCCAGTAACACCTTAGGGACGGACCCCAGGATCCACCCACAGTGAAAAACCCTTTCTAGCCAGGTGGCTAGAAATCCAAGTTATAAGCTTTAGTGAAACATTTGAGTCTATTGGGGTACATAAATTCAAATTAACACAGCCACCTTGTTACTTTCTCATGACAAAGAACAGAGAGGATGATGGGAAAGGTAAAAAAACGATCAAGAGCAATCTTGGCAGTCAGTTCTTGGGATCATATCTTTGGTGGCTGAGGCAATGGAATAGCTTCCTGTTACTTCAGGTAAGACCAGAGGATGTTGTAATCTGAGCCTGGCTTTGTGTTCTCTGTGGATGGGCCCAGCTTAGCCTAGGAGGAGAGTCTTTCAAGCACAAGCCAAATTTGGAGTTGACAGTAAGCAGCAGCAAGCAATTACAGTTTGTCACCATAGTTCAGACTGTATGGTTCAATATGTACACAACCACAATTTTACTTACCAAACTCAAGTTTCAGTTCAAGTCCAAATCTTGACACAAAGTCTTCAGAGAGTCATCAAATCCCTTATTTGTCTAAGCTGTCATTTTTCTTTCTGGCTGATTTTTACCTTCCACATTTTATCAACCCTCACAAGGATCTGTAATGTTACCCTGGAACTATCTGCTTTGCTCTAAAGTGTAAAAGAGTACCAGTTAACTGAGTCTAGACTAATCATGAGATGAATATATAGCCAGTTTTAGTACAGCCTGGCTTCTAGTTACCCCAGGGATACTATCCTTGATTATGTATGTTTCTTATAAATAAATATGCTACAACTTGAATAGTTCCTTCAAGAATTCATATGTTATAAACTTAATGGCCCTAATTCATATGATAATGCTGTTTGAGAGGTAACTAAGATTATATGAGGTCGTGAAAGTGGGGCTCCCATGAACAGCTTATTCTGTATGCCCATGTAATAGTCACCACCATGTACAGTGAGAATCCCCTCACCAGATATGATTATTATGTATTTGGACTTCTTAGGCTCTTATAAAATCTCTATACATTACCCGCTCCATCATATCCTTTTATTGTGAGTGACAGAAAATAAACTATTGGTATATTCTGATAATTGGTTATACCTTATTATATTTTATGCCTATAATATCCACCATAATCTCTTGATTTAGGTCATGACTGGTTCCTCATAGTTAAAGGTATAATTATTTTATTTCACATTCTCTACATATATGCCCTTCGTGAAAAATGGGATCCTTAATTGGGTTTCTAGCCCATTCCACTAGCATATGGAAGGTTTGCAGTATTGAAGTATGAAGGGTCTTTTCAGCAGGGCAGAAGAAGCCTGAAAATGAGCACCAGCGTTTGTGTTTCCCATACATCTAGTGGCTCTGGGAGCCAGGGGAACAGCTTGAAAAGCTGAACCAGAGAAGATCATGCAGAAAGACTGATTCAGTAGATGTGACTACATTTTATTTTGTTCGAGAAACTCTGCTTTTCTTGCTAGAAGCCATAGAAACAAAATCGATGACATCTCCCAGGGTGTTCACAGAAGAGACCAGCCTGTCCTTGTCATATTGGGATGAGGATAGATCAATGCCATCCCTGGGCCCCATGAGTCACGCTGTACAAATAAAATGTTGACCAGGGTTCTGTTATATTGACTTACATCCTGTGTTGGTCAGCATGGCTACTATTGAAGTTACCCAACATAGTGAAGAGGTTTATTAGGAAGAGAGAGAGACAGTGGTTGTGCTTATGAAGTCAAAGTTCTTTGGAGCAGCATGAAGCCCAAAACTTATGCCTAAGGCAAAAATGGCCAAAGAGCACGACCAGATTTAAAGTGGAAAGCATTCTCTTGACACAAAGGGAGAGATAGTTCAGGTAGAATGAAAGACACCTAGTCTAGCTAAAATCAATGGATTACAAAGAATATTAGATCAAAAAGGTTTGCAGTGGTTTGGATGACAAAGGAAGAAGTGGCCTGCACTTGGCAAAAACACAGGAAGACAGAAAATAAAAAAGAGCAAAATGAACAGGATGGAAAATGTGATGACAACCAGAGAATGACACGGCAGAGAACGGCACCCAAAGTGGTGGTCAAGATGATTCTCCAAGTAGCAGAAGAGGAAGGATAAACAAGATAAGAGCACATAGGATGAGGGGCATTGCACCACCTCACAGGGAGAGACCGAGCCAGGATGTCTGGGGAGGTCCTGATGGCATGATAAAGGGTAAGCTGGCAGCCTGTGGTCTGTGAGTGACCTACAGGTAGCTTCTACATGTCCTGTTGTATGCTTAGGAATATGATAATTAGCTGGTGACATTTTAAAATCAAAAAAGTTTCCTTGTAGATCAAGATTGGTCGTGTTTGAGAAATACTAGTATCTAGAAGGTTTATAAGTCACTTCCTGCCCAGCACCAGTTATGTGGCACTAGATAGCTTCTGCCCCTTAGACAGTAGCAGACCCACCCTCACCAGTGAGTCACCAAATATATGTGTTGCAATCAGTTTTGCATTACTGGCAGAAATCACTAGAGCAAGAGCAGCTTTTGGGAAAAAAAAGGGTCTATTTTGCCATACAGACTAGAGGGGAAGCTCTATGATGGCAGGGGAAAATGATGGCATGAGCAGAGGGTGGACATCACCTCCTGGCCAACATCAGGTAAACAACAGGAACAGGAGAGTGTGCCAAACACTGGCAAGGGGAAACTGGCTATAACACCCATAAGCCTGCCCCCAACAACACACCACCTCCAAGAGGCTTCAATTTCCAATTGCCATCAGCTGGGGAGCCTAGCATTCAGAACATCTAAGTGTATGGGGGATGCCTGAATCAAACCACGACAATATGCTCATCTCAGGTCTGCTTCATTCGCTCACATTAGCTACTTGGCTGATCAGCCATTTGAGTTGAAAAAGGGGAATGTTGCATTAGAGTGAGTAAGGGGTTATGTATTATTTACCTAGAGTTATTGTGTATATATTTATTTTATATATTGCATAGCTATTTACTAAGCACCTATTATATGCTAGCAAAATCCAGTGGAAAATGATGATAGTAGACCCAGGATTTGCTTTCAAGGTGCCTATGTTCTAGCAGGCACACACACGTACACATATCACTTATATACAGGTTGACATTTGGCAATACTGGGAGTCATCCAGATAAGGGATAAAGGCTCATGGGAACTCCAAGGCAAGCCTGCCTCAACCTGAGGAAACAAGAATTATATCACTAAAAGAGAGATTTTTATTATTTTTTTGCATGTGCATGTAGTGCGTGTGGTGATGTGGTGGTGGTGTGTATGTGTGTCTGCGTTCATGTGTGTGTTATGTATGTACAGTGCATGCACATGTGTACAGATGCATGTACAAATGTGTACAGACATGTTGGCTCCATGCAGGCCAGAACATCATGCGTCTTCCTCTGTAGTTCTTTGGGTTTCCTTGAGACAGAGTCATTCGCTGAACTCAGAACTTCTGCTTTCTGTCAGACTGATCCATGAGCCTCAGCAATTTTCCTATCTCTTCTCCCTACAAACTGATGTTACATGTATGTCTAATCGTGCCCAGCGCTCACATGTGAGTTCTGCAGATCCAAATCAGGTGGTCTCAGGCCCTCATGCTTATCCAGCTAGAATCTTTACTGGCTGGACCATTTCCCCAGCCCCCATCTTTGTTTTCAAATGTCCTAGGATTTTATATCTTCACAGAGATGATGGCTGATATGGAAATCCTTGGTCCTAGGCAAATTCCATAAATGGAGGCCCGATGTTTGGAGTCAGAGGTCACGGACAATGGCAGGAAGTGAAGGCAGACAGACAAGCAACACTAATTCTCTTGGACATATTTATATCTGGGCTGCCCATGGGAAGGTGCTGCCCACACAAACGGGGGCAAATCCTTTCCTTCAGTTAATCCTCTTTGGAAATGCCCTCACCAACCTGCCAGAGTTGTGCCTCTTAATTGATAGAAGAACCCATAAAGTTGATAACCAAGATTAGCCATAGGTGAGACCATTATTGAGAGAGGTGGTTCAACTCCAGTTGCCAAGTGGCCCCTTTAGTCTGCCTTGAGCGCTTACCCTTCACACAAGGGAATGACCTAGGGCTGCTGCAGATCTTCTGTTCAACTGCACCCCTTTAATGATTAGCTTTCTATTTCTTTTCCATTTGTATCATTTTATTTGTGACCATGTGGTCCATTTGCAAGCTAGTGAGACAATCTCACCTTAAATGTGGCAACTTGTCTCCTTTCTGAAGGGTGAAGTCCCTTCTTTAACAATGACAACCAAAGCCAACCTGCTTTGCTCTGTATGTGGCACACTGGCATCAGAGAGTTACTTCACAGCTACGCATCAAAGTCACTTTCCGAATGCCTATTTGGTCTCTTCTCATACTCAGCCTTTTCTTTTGTTCTTTCATTTGCATTTTCCTGAATCACGTGCGGGTTTGGGAATCATGCCTGGCAAGATCAGAGAGGTGATGGCTATAAGCCAAAGCCCCAGAAAACCTTAATCCTGTGACTATAGTCAATACAGTCTTGTTACACATAATTGTGCTCCTCCCTCTATTTGCATTGGGCCAGTTTTAAATGGGTTTACACTTTTGAAATATGTGGGTTTGGTAAGGGCAAGTCACTGCTCCCTTCTTCCATGCCCTGTTGAGTTTAGTTGTACTTGAACCTGGACTCAGACTCTAATCCTTGAGAACATGGCACTTTAGGGATGCCCAGAGAGGACACCCAGACTCAGACAAAGCTATATGTCTTCTCATCCAGGCGACAGGAGGGAGAGGGAGCCAGAGAAGGGATGGTATGCTGATGAGAGACAATTTTAAAATAAAATAGACCAAATGTCATGCCTTTGTTGGACTTTTCACTCAACTTTTCCATGACATGGTCTTATTCATTTTAGGATTATAAAACTTGATGCACAGTTCTAAAAAGGAAGCGAGAAACTTCTTCACCATGAGGGAAGGGGGGAAATTCCATTCAATACTATGTAAACGGGCAAGCCATCTGCTGCTTATTCATTTTAGAGATGATGACACTCTGTTGGCTTATTAGAACCTGGATCTGAATCCACGTCTATCAGGGGTTGGGGCAGTTTATTTTATAAGGTGGCATCATCCATGTGCACGGCTGTCTCCTCACAAAAGGATGGCAGCTAAGGGCAGAGAAAAGCATTTATCTCATTCCTACTGGGAGCTAAGGGGAAAATAACTGACTTCAAGGGAATTCCCAAGCCTCTTTTTCCTCTTTGACCTGTTCAATGCTAGGAATAAGCTCCCTGTTCTATTTCAGAAGTGGTGTCTTAGTTCAGCTCTGCTATTTACTGAGACCCAGGCTTTAAGAGGATGGCAACCAAGATGAAGCATGGGTAGCAGGGTAGAGAACATTTTGTCACCGTGCCTGTCCATAGCCAGATCTCGGTCACTGCCGGTCACACTGCTAAGGGGAGGACATCGCTCCAGCAGAAGGTTTGCCCGTTTACATGGTATTGAATGGGATTGTCTCCTCCCTCATGGTGAAGAAGTTTCTCGCTTCCTTTTAAGAACTGCACATCAAGTTTCATGATGCTGAAACTCATAAGCGTTCACTGCAGAATTATTAAGCATTTTGGGAAAACTGAAATTATAAAAGATGAAAGAAATTTTAATAATCACATAAAGAAATTTCGCTTGTGCAACAAAGTTGCCAAGAATGTCAACCAATAATGCAGGTATGTGGGCTGAATCCATGACATCATTTCGAATGATAAAAGTCAAGTTTTAAGGCTGGTGAGGTGGCTCAGGAGTGAAGATTCTTTGCCACTCAAGCATCAGGGCCTCTTAGGCTGACAATCACCAAGTTTGGCTCCCCACAACCCACGTAAGAAGCTGGGACCTGAGATTTGCTGGGGTTCACTGACAGATAGTGATACAGGAAGTTTGGGTTCCTTGTATGCCAGTGCACCGATAATTTGGAGTGTTCCTAGATCCTTGGCCTATGAATTCAAAGAATGAAATCCATGGACCAGAGGATAAGATTCAGAAAGATTTTATTACAGTTTACAGCTTTAGGAGGATGAAGAGAAGGGAGCTTAAGCCTAGAACATCAAAGAAGAAAGCAAGGTGGAGATCTTGCCTAGAGAGACAAGAGGGGGCTTGAGAAGCCCACCTCCAACATTGATCTGTTTTTTTTTTTTTCTTTTTGGTGGGGAGTAGCTATATGAGGAAGACCAGGTAGGCTGGTTACTGTGGACAAAGACCAAGTTTTAAGCTTTGCCAGTAATCTTAGGTAAGGATCAGAGTTTCTTTCCTCTAGGAAGGGTGCAAGCTTAACCTAGAGATCTTTCCTGGAGGGTGGGTGTAACATCCAGGTTTCTGCAAGCTTAGTGTCATTTCCTGATTTTAGTCAAAGGAAAAAAAAAAAAAAAAAAAAAAAAAAAAACATTTGCTTTTGCAATCTGCCCCGAAGGAATGCCAGATGCTTATTCCACTTTTTTTTTCTTTTTTTTCATCTTGGCTTCCTGTGAGTGCTGGGGAATCAAACCCATGCTGGAAGGCTTGGCAAATGAGCACCACTGATCCACTCTCCCCAGCCCTTGCATTTCGTTCTTTATGGTCCTTGGATTTCATTTGATATACGTGTGGCATAAGTAAGTAACATGATACCTGCTCCCCACATACAGACAATTCAGCTTCTTAATAGAAGCCCTCTACCTTCTATTCATTGCTCATGGAGATGGATCACAAGTGGGACAAAAACGTCATGAAGAGCACCTCTTCTCGTGCACACGATTGAGAGAAATAGCTTGCTTTTGTCATGCGGAGATGCACTTAGCCCACCACTGAGTCTCTTCAAAGGAGTACTTTTCAGGCGGCCTGGAGTTCTCATTAATTCCAGACCATAAATAGTAGTGGTACTTACTTTCTTTGAGCTGCTGAATAATATTTTTTCCTGGTGTAGAATGTGATTTTTTTTTCTCTTTTGTTTTAATTCCTACAGTCACCCACCATACTCTTTTCAAAAGTGGTGGATGAAATTGACTTCTGACTTCCCCTCTGCTCTGGAATAGAATCCATACTTTCATGATAAATTGCACAGAAAGAAAAAAAAAAAGCACCAGGAGTTGCTGGTACCAAAATGAGAGTGGCTTTTGGCTTTGCTTCAGTGACTTTGTTCCATATTTCTTTCTGAACTCTCAGAGAAAAGTGATAATGAGAGCTTAATCTCTAGACTTGTGCCACCAGCTCTTTATTTTCCTTGGAATATTTAAAATCTGACAGAGCCTCAATTTCAGCCACTAGACACAGTACTTTCATGGTCATTCTTCCCGGGGTGAAAATAATCAGAGTGTGAAATTCTAAGGTCTGCCATATTATCCAGCTGTGATCTGGTGTATTTTCATTATTTTGAAAAGACTGGGGATATGAAAAAAATGCTTAGTAGGCAGTGAGATGAAGGATGGAAGGAAGCTATTCTTCCTTTTATTTTAGAACTCAGCTACCCTAATGGGACAGTACTCAATATCTCTGGTACTGCTCCTGTGACCTCCCCATTTCTCTGCGTGTCCCTCTCTCTCAGTAAAGAGGCCTGGCGCAGGCAACATGGAATGTGCCCTAGACTTCAGCAAAATTATGCGTGTGCTATGCGAGGTAAAGAGCTCAGGAGCACCAGACTTCCTCTGGTGGAACTCATCCTGGTATGTGTCTAGGACAGTGCAGCTAGAGAAGGCGGTGGAGCTCAGAGATAGCGCATGTTCCAGCCTTCTTCAATCAATGAAAACACTTTCCCTAGAAGCCCGATAGTAATAATATCTATTTGCTGTATACGAAACTTGAGGTCCAAATAGTATTGTGTTTGTATGTTCATTTCAACCAAAACAAGCCTGGCTCTAGGTCTCTTCTTGCTCATCTTAATGTGAAGTCCCCTCTTTCTGCTACGTCTTGGCTGTCTGGACTAGTGTAGTTCTAGAACCGACATACTTTCAGTCCCCAGTCCACAATAGTTACTGTTGTCCTGGCTCCGATTCTTGACTTCTGATGCATCAGCCCAGAATGACCTCCTCCCATCCACTTGCGTTTATTGAGATACAGAGGTTTTGCACTTACCTCCAAGAATAACTTTTGCTAGTCCTTACTGAGGCCTGGCTTGCCTAAAGGGAATATGCTTTTTTGAGGCCATGTAACATTATCATTTGTTTATGTATTTTTTTTTGTTGTTGTTGTTGTTGTTGACTCATTCCTTCTACACAAGATTTTACTATGTGGCTCTGGGTTGCCTGGAATTTGCTATGTAGACTGTGTTGACAATCAACTTATAGCGACCCTTTTGATTTTGCCTCCTGAATGTTTGGAATGCAAGCATGTGCCACCGTGTCCAGCTCATCATTTTATTTAAGTTCAGTGGGATTATTCTTTCTCCGGAGCCTAGAAGCTTCCTTTATTTACCTTCAAGATTTGGTTTGCATCGTTTTCTTCTTTTGGGTAACTCAACTTGTGTTTGAAATGGGTTTGATTCAACATAAGTCTAGTGCCTTGAATTTCAATGTTTTATGATATTTCATGAAAGTATTCTCCTGGCTTCTTAGAGACACGGTGGAGGAATGGTTAGCAAAACACTTGTATCTCCATGCAACTTGGAAGATTAGGAATGCAGATTTAGAGAGTAGGATGTGGCTCTCTCTCCTCCTTAGGTTCAGGAATTTTAATTTTTTATTATTAAATATAAGACTAGTGAGGAGGGCTAGAGATATTGCTCAGTGGTTAAGGCACTTGCCTATAAAGCCTAAAGACCTGGGTTCGATTCCCCAGTACCCATGTAAAGCCAGATGTACAAAGTGGCACTTACACCTGGAGTTTGTTTGCAGTAGCTGGAGGCCCTAGCAAACCCATTCTTTCTGTCTCTCTCTCTTCTCTCTATCTCTCTGCCTGAAAAAATAAATAAATAAGTAAATAAATAAAAATAGTTTAAGAAAAGACTAGTGAGGAGAAAACAAGAACACCTTTAATTTACTTTTATCAGGTAACATTATGAAATCTCCAACAAGCCCCCATGGTCTATGTGGACCTACTCTGTGTATAACAGACAAGCTTAGAGAAGCTGTAGTGGAGGCAGAATGGGACACATCGCCTCTCCACTTAGTACCCTTGTAACTTGTTAGTGCTCCCATGCTACCTTGCGGAGACTTGGGGGATGAAGGAAGGGTATCTGTGGATCTCAATAGAGACACTTGCTCTGGGCATTTATGATAACATCTCTTCATATCTACACACATTTATTATGTTGTTATAGCCTGAGAATGATTTCTCCTACCCATAACTGTGGGCTAACTCCACAATACATGACCCATATACCTCAACAAGGAGGGGTCGGGGGGAGGGGGTAGTACATGGATGAGCCTAACAATGGTACCAAACTGACTGTATTCACTGAGTACAAAACTAATTAGTAAAAAACATATTAATAAATCTAAAAAAATTAAAAAGAATAAGTAAAGATGTGTTTCCTATAAAAACAAACAAAAAAGAATGGCTAAGGAGGGACAAATCTAATACACATCTCTTCACCTCCAGTGTCCTTTGTAATATCAGCTGGTGGGTCATTTGAGAGACAGGAAAGATTTATTTGCCACATCCACTTTCTCAATGCTATCCTTAAAGATTAACGATGTCCTCTGTAGCTCTTTACTTTTGCTTAACAGAAGCATGTGTGTGCTGCAGCATGCTTCCTGCGCACCAGGGTGGTTTGTGGGCAGTGACTGAAATGTGTAGAGTACTTACTCTGTGTCAGCCGCTCTTCCAGTTGCATCAGAGATAGCATTTACTCATCTTTACATGTAAATATTTAAGCTTGCCAAAAGTTGTTTTAAGAGCTAATTGAACACTAACTTATTCACTCTTTGTAAAAGCTGTTTGAAAGTTACCATTATGATCATCCCCATCTTCAAGGTGAGGAAGTGGGGCACAGACAGGTCAAGAGACTTCTTCCTCTGCAGTTACACAGCTAGCACCTGGTGGAGCTGAGATATGAACAGTAAAAGTCTGGCTCCAGACTTGGTGTTCCTTACTCTTCAACCATGACACAATACAGTTTGGTTACTCAATCCTGTCCCTGTGTATCATATATATGTATCCATTTTACAGATGATGAAAATGGGGCCCAATTAATTTATGTAATATCCTAGAGATCAAACTTCTCCCAGAGAAAAGACATACACATTCGAATCCATGTACTTGGAGTTCATAGACTGTCCGTAGAGCAGCAATCGAATCTGCAAAAAGTAAACTGGCCAAGTAATACCATTGAGGAACAGAGCCCAGAAAATCCACTCAGATCTGTCACCCAAGCCTGTGTATTTATCACTTAATGGATGTGTAATGCGCTTTGAATTTATGTAAGTGTTTTGGAAACCTATTTAAAGTAATTATCTTGCTCATAGGTAATAAATTAATATTAACAGTAGTTAATATTTATGGTGTTCTGCTTACTGGACTTAATGTATATGGATGCTTTCTTCTCTTTATCGCATGCAGGAATTTTGAGGAATCAGAAAACATGTCCATAGAAGAAGGCGAACGTCATCAGAACTGCACAGTGCCAGATAACCACAGTTAGCATTCTAGTGAGCATTTTGACTGTCATGTTTCTCCTCACATTGCAAGCACGCATTGTATGCACAATCATACAATTTTAGGTAAATGGAATCAAACCATACATACTATTTGTAACCTGCTTTTATCTCTTCATTCCTTTAGTCAAAATAGTCACTAAAAGCTTAACATTTCCAAAATGATATGCTTGGGAGAATATACAGTGTGCATTTTCCTATTTTGATAAACCAAAAGATCAATCTTTTCTGGGTGAGAAGTTACATTAGGATGAGCAATGTTAGTCTACAGGAACAAATTAACCCCTGCATCTCATTGGCTTATACAAACCGGAATATTTCTTGCTTATACAGTTGGCCATGGGGCCAGTACCTATCAATAGCGATTCAGTAACCCTTGTCTTTTCCACCTGATGGCCACCACCTCAATGAGACACTTCCGGTCACAGCAGTGAGGACAAATGCTAGAACATTACCCAGGGGTTTTCCACAGCCCCACTATAAGTAAAACAGAATACTTGGTTCCCATTTGTTATGGTTTGGATCTAGGGTGTACCCCAAATACTTGCAAGTTCAAGGCTTTGTTTCTAATGTAGCAGTGTTCAGAGGCGGGGTCCTGGGGAGGTGACTGAATCATGAGGGCTCCAACCTCATCATAAATTAACTCACTGATGAATTCATAACTTAATGGAACCTGACTGGAGAAAGTAAATCACTGGGGACAAACCCTTGAAGGATAGATTCTGTCCCTGGACCCCTCCTCTCTGTTTATTCACCACTATGAGGGGAGTTGATTTTTGTCACCACGAGCTCTCTGTTACAATGTTTTGCCTTACTACAAACCAAGTCACGACAAAGCCACATGACCATGAACTGACACTTTTGAACTTGTGAGCCAAAAGAAATCTTTCCCCTTTCTAAGATGAATTTCTCAGGTACTTTAAAACAGTGACAGAAGTAGCCACATGACCAGAAATAGTCACATGATGTTGCCTAACTTCAGGAAAGGTGGGTGGGGCTTGCCCCTTATTGTGTTTTCTGGGCTGGGGGTGGTGGGAGGGAGATGAGGAGACTCAGGATTTGGAGAACTTCAGTCATGTGTTGTTCCACTGTTCATCTAACTTGTATGGTAATGGCTCTCTGCATAGTCACTACTGTTTTTCTGTTAAAAATAACATGGTGTGGGCTGGGGAGATAGCTCAGTAGGCAAGGTGCTTTCCTGAGGCCTGGAGTTTGATCTTCAGAACTTAGGTTAAAATGCCAGCTATTGTGATGAGCACTGTAAACCCAAATCTGGGAACAACCAAGTCAGGAGAATCCCAGGGGCTCATCAGCCAGCTAGTGGAATCCAACTGGTGAGCTCTAACTAATGAGAGACACTGTCTCCAAAAAAAAGAAAATGTGGATGGCATTTTTTAGGAACAGTAACTTGAGGTTATCCTGTGGCATCCACATGCACATGCACTCATATGCATATACACAAATAACTAAATAAACAACTTAATTAATAAGAAGAACATGGTGATGAACATACACATTCGAAGGCATCACTGATTTCTTGGTTCAAATTCTTCGAGAAGGAATCAATGAGCTACAGTTACATTTAGAACACATCTGTCCTGCACTGCATTTCTTGAGACTCTGCTGTTGAGAGTCCCTCTCTCCCTCCATGTGGGATGGACGAGAAGCTGTTATTGGCTGGCAGCAGCTGAGGGAGGGCTGACACATGGGTGAACCCAGCTGTGAAGCTCCTCCTTGGCTTTTGGATGTCTTCATAAGAACTAAATGCTTCCACCTCGCAAGCAGCAAGCTCATCAGAGATCCACCTGGCCTCCAAATCACCACCATGTCAACCCAGTAGGGAGCTGAAGTGTCACTGGTAACTTGAAGGTTGCACACTTCCAGGTTTCTGGAGAGGTGCTATCCTGATCCACTGTCCCCTAGACTCCCAGCTGAGGTGGCAGCCTCAGTATAAATGTGCAAAATCATCCCTGCTTTTCTTAATCTGGATGGCTTCTGTTCTGGCTGAGCCTTGACTGACAGAGCACCCATTGCCAGATTGCTTTTCTGGAAGTATGTCCCAAAGAAACAGCCAAAGGTGGCAGGCATCAGAACCTCATGTCATCACACTGTGCATGATGTATTGTCAAATGTTTTTCAGCATTAGCAATGTAACACTCAGAATACACAGAATTAATGGTGGTTTATATTTACTTTGCTTGGAATCAAAATATTTATTTCACTGGCCATTTTTCTGTGATTGTATATTTGTGTCTTTAGTTGTTAGACCTCCTTTTTTCACTAACAAACTGTCCTAAGTAGTATCCTCTATAATACTACATTTATTTGATATTACATATCCTAGGTTTCAAAGGAAAGGGAGTTTCCGCATATTAGATTAGTGGGGAGGGATTGTGTACCTATAAGCAGATTGTTTCATCAGCAAGTGAGAGAGTAGTTGGGACATTCATTCAGATAAAGATGTAAACAAAAAGAAATTATTAGGACTATTTCTTCTCTCAGTACTCTAGATATAAAAACTTTCAAATATGAAGGACATGCTGGAGTAGAAGAATTTTGAATAACAGTAATGCTAGGGCTTTCTAATAATAGTTCTTTTATTATTATTTTCTCCTTTGTTATCCCTTTTCACCAACTACCCCCTTTGGACCAGCTCTGTGTTAAATCATATTCTTAGAACGGAGGAAAGAAATATCCTGCCAGAAGGATAGGCTTATGCCATATTGCTTCTGAGACACTGAGAGAAAATTGCCAATAGAAAAGGGTATGGTTTCCTTTGAACCTGAGAGATGAAAGACAATAGTGAAAGCATACTTGAAGTAAAAGAATTGAGGCAAGTATATAAGATAGCTATGGAAATCTGGTGCTAATTTGCTGGCAATTAAAACATGAAGGCAAGATTAAAAGCTTGAAGTTGTTTTCAACCCAGGAATGATGATTTACAAATATATCTGGTGGACAATGGGTCCTTGAGAATTAGGTTGTAAGAGATTCTGAGAGACTAAGTTCTCATATAACAAGAGAGAGCCTGTGGTCACAAGGTCACAAATGATGGCTTCCAAGGACTAGGAAGGTAGGAGTGGCCCAATAGATACCACAAACTTACCTCACTCTCGCTTGTAACATTGCTTCCTGTTGGAGCAATGGTAGGACTTTTCCTGAGATAAGCTCAAACAAAGATAAATAAAAGTATATTATAATCTCGCAGGGAAAAGCAAGACTTTCTAATGCTGATTTCTACCAACTCTAGTTTTAGACAGCTGTTTGGTTGATGAAAATTAGTTGAAGATAAAAGTTTTTGAGGGCTGGAGAGATTGCTTAGTGGTTAAAACACTTGCCTGTGAAGCCTAAGGACCCAAGTTCAATTCCCCAACACTCATGCAAGCCAGATGCACAAGGTGGCACATATGTCTGGAGTTCGTTTACAGTGGTTGGAGTGCCTGGTGTGCTCATTTTGTCTCTATCTGCCCCCCTTCTCTCTCTCTCTGAGATAAGCAAATAAATTACATTAGATATAAAAACATTAACTTAAACATAAGTTTTTTAAAAAAATTTACCAGATGAGGAAACTTGGCATTATTTTTTATATACAGACCATAGACCATAGACTGATGTCTTATGAGTTCATACAAACAATCAGAGACACTAGATCTTCACTGAGGAGTCTTGTTTATTGCCAGAAGACACTGGTGAGTGATGAATATAGGTTTCATGCTGCATAACTTATTGCCGAGGCAAAAACTGAGTCCTTGGGGGCAGTTTCATTAATCGTTTCCTGTCAGTCCTATACTGCTTATTATTTCTAGACATCTTAATAAAGAGCAAACTAGTTTATAAACTGTTTTTGTTCACCTATATTTTTAATTCTCAGTAGGGCCAAAGTACTGTTAATTAGGTGTCTATAGAACTATCAAACATCTTTTTCACATATGACAAAGCCCATGTGCAATGAAAAACAAAGGAAAATACAAAGAGAAAACTAAACAATTTAAGTAGTAATGAAGAAAGATTGCTATTTAAAACCACCAACATAAAACCTCCAGAAGCCAAGTAGGAAGTGCTCAGGAAATACTTTCCATGGAAACAGAAATTAAACATGGGTAAGAATGAATTAAGAGGGCTGGAGAGATGGCCTAGCGGTTAAATCTTTAAAGCCAAAGGACCCAGGTTCAATTCTCCAGGACCCACATAAATCCAGATGCACAATGTGGCACATGCGTCTGGAGTTGTTTGCAGTGGCTAGAGGCCCCAGTGTGGCATGCCCATTCATTCTTTCACTCTCTCTCTCTTTCTATCTCTATATCTACCTCTTTCTCAAATAAAATAAAAAAAATTAAAAAAAAAAAAGAATGAATTAAGAAGATATAAATAAGAAAGCAGATAATTGTCTTGGCTTGGGGTGGGAATAAGCACAGTGACTGAGTATGGCTATCTTGTGTACCTGCTCAGCAGACAGGAAGGTTTCTCGCTGGGAAATGGTGGGAGAGTTGAAGGGCTGATGCGGTACCTTCTGCTACTTTTGGTTGTATCCTGAGTTAACAGCCTTACGGAACTTACAAACTTTCCTGGTATTTCAGGGCTAACTACAGAGCTGTCATTCTGACTGAAATTTATCTGACTGACATTTGTCCTTGTTGCAGCTCATGCTCCAGGATTTCCCCAGATCTGCATTTTTCAAGCTGCTTTGAAGCATAGAAAATCTGTTTTGAGAAATCAATGCTAGCCATATATTTCTTCTTAACTTTTATCACATATTGACCTGAGAAGTACTAATATGTGTATACGTGTATTCCATATGAATAATGTATTCCATATAAAGAATGTTGCAAAGTCACCAGAGAAACCACCTAATCCATGCATGGGATTCAATTAATTTACCCAATGTTGATGTACGTTCCCTGTCAAATGACTGCTGGACCTTTATGTATCTTGTTGTAGAATGTAAATACATATTTGTGATAGTTAATGTTTATGAACTATTAAATATTTATATGTCACAAGTTTGTTCTCAGGCAGCCATAGCTACTAGAAGGTCTTTTTGCATGAAAATTAGAATGAAGATACTCTCAAACTATTTGAGATTGTGCTAACCAACAAACAACATTTGACAGTATTTTCAATATCATTTAAAAATAGGAACTGGATTTTCCAAGCTAACTATTTTTGATGCACTCCTATTCAATAATAGCACAATATTTTAGTGTGTTTGTACTTGTGTGGAACAATTCTTTTTACTACTTGTCAATTAAAGGAAATGATAGAGGTACATTTGACACTACTTTTGATGCTGGAAATCCAGCCTAACAGTTTTTGTCCTATTAAAAAAAAAAAAAGCTACCTGAAGTACATTGAATTATGTCCACACATAAACACTCAGAATGTTTGAGAATGAGCTTATTTTTGAAAGTGGCTGTCTGAGGATGCAATTTTGTTAAGAGTTTTGAGACGCAATCACATTGGATGATGAGACAGTGAAATCCCAGGGCATCTGCCAGCCTTTCATGATAGCATAGTTATAGTGTATTCTCGTCTTTCTGGTACCTTTTTTTAATACACATTATAAACAGCATTTGTAGTTTGCAAAATATTTCCAAACACCCTGATGCTCAAAACAAGCCCCATTTTATTGATGAGAAAATGGAGGTTCAGTGGGGCCAGGGAAAGTTAGCAGCTGTGATCCCATAACGTGTCAATAGCATTGGAATTCAAACTGAGGCTTTAAGATTTCCAATCTAGAACATTAACTGTTAACAAACTTAACACAACAACAAACAACACAAAACAGAACCCTTTTACCACAGAACCCTCTCTCTCAAAGAGGAAGGAAGTTCTTATATGGAACCATTGTGGGCTAGCTATGTCATGTGACTGTGGTCTGATTAATACTAAATCCACTACACAGGGAGTCATTTATTTTGCAAATACTTAAGTAATCCTTATGAAAATGGAGGGAAGAGCCTGGCGGAGCAGCAACGTGGAACATCATACAGGACTTCCTCAGTGAGAAGTGAGGGAGGTAGGATTCACATATTTTGTTTGGCACCATTCATATTTTCCATCCACCCACGCAGCAACAGATACGGATGCTTTACTTGCTACATGCCGTGTTTGTATGCAGCATAGCTGTCACTTTGGTTTCCCATCATCCATCCTGCGGACCACTTCACACATTGTGCATGTAGGCCCCCAGGACACAAAATGAGCACTTCTGCCTTCATTTCTTCTTTGCGTTCACAGTCTAGGTTGGTCCACTGCTTTGTTTTTATGAACTGGTCTAAAATGTTCTAAAATGTTCTTAATTAAATAGAAACAGTTGACTGAATTACAGAGAGAAAAAAAATAACTTCTTATGTATTATTTATGCATAGTGACTTCACTTCTAGATTATATACCTATAAAATATTCCAAAGATTACAACAAAATTGAACTTGGAGCTATGGAGTGGGAGGGAGGGGAAGTGGAAATTAAATTAGGGTCTATGGTATTTCTAATGTACCTGCTTTCCTTTCCTTTGTTAGTCGAGTTGACCATGAATTTGAACTGCTTTTGTGTTTCTGTAAGTTCCCTCTACAACTAGCATCAAAGTGAATCAAACCAGGAAAACCAAAATGAGCTGAGCTACTTGTGTTTCAGCCCTAAAGATAGATAGGCTGTTAAATTATTGTAGCTAAACTTTTCTACTTAGTTCTTTGAGATCTTAGAAATCAGTGTGCATTTCTGACACAATGGCTTTAGAAATGGAGAATATCCAACTACTTCCAGAAGCAAATGTGACAGACTTATTAGAGCTCACAAAGAAAACTTTCTGCTTTCATGAGGATGTGTGATTTGTGTTGTGCCAGTACAATAGCTACTCACTATACATGTCTTTTGAACAGTGAAAAATAGGGCTAGTGCAATTGAAGGACTGAATTTTAAAATGTCATTGAAATTTATAGTTCAGCTTAGGTTAAACTAGCCATATGTGTGCCTTGAGAGTGGCTACTCTGAGTTCAGACTTAGATCTCTGAACTGCATTACAATGTAAAGTATTAAGAAGGACTTTGCAGGGCTGGAGAGATGGCTTAGCGGTTAAGCGCTTACCTGTGAAGCCTAAGGACCCCGGTTCGAGGCTCGATTCCCCAGGACCCACATTAGCCAGATGCACAAGGGGGTGCATGCATCTGGAGTTTGTTTGCAGTGGCTGGAGGCCCTGGCGCACCCATTCTCTCTCTCTCTCTCTCTCTACCGGCCTCATTCTCTCTCTGTCTGTCACTCTCAAATAAATAAATAAAACAGAAATTTTTTTTTTTTAAAAAAAAAGAAGGACTTTGCAGATGTAGATTAGTGGTTAAGCATTTACCAAGCACGTGTGAGGCCCTGGCACTGCAAAACAGAAAACAAACAAACAAACAAACAACTGTGCTAAACTGAAATATACTTATGTCTGAGGTTTTTAGCCAATATATTATAAACTTATCTGATTTTGAAATCCTTTCATATAATAATTATAGCCTGTGACTTACTACTAACAGTTTCTCTGCAGAAAATTAGCCACAACACTTTCAAGGTTCTAGTTTTTTTTTTTTTTTTCAAATAATAGTACTGTTACATGGGACCATGGAAATTCTGTGTTACTCATCAGAGCACTTCTTTAGGTGTTTCTGGTTTATTCTCTTTTGGATAAGGTGCACTGCTATTTTCTGTTCTGGTGTGATGGGGCCACGTGACCACAGTGGCCAGCGAGCTAGAAGTACTGACATCGTGACATTTTCAGGTGGACTATCTAGTTGGTGGTATAAGACACTGGAAAAGCTCTTGTTCCCCCCCCCCCGAAGCACAGTAATATAATGTTCAACATGGCACATGTTCCAGTAACCTGAGACTTGGGACTGAGATGAGCAGAGACTTTGTTACTTGCACTGGACATCTGATGGGCATAGAAAAGCTTTGAGATCATGTCAGCAGACCGATAACACCTACTGAAGAACTGGAGCTAAGTGTTGCACACAGAAGATGGGGAGATGGTAAAAGTAGTACTGAGTGAGACTTGGAGGAAAGATGATTCTATGAAGTTGAACTGAACTGGTGCATTCTTGTCAACAATCTGCGTGGTTCTAAGTGAGACATAAAGAAAGCCAGGAAAAAAACAACTGTGACTGAAACCATTTATATAATCTGGACAGACTGCATTTTAAGTACCAGAACTGCTTTCTTTCGTGTTATGACAAAGGTGCTGGGTGTCAATGATAGAGCACAACTGCTTCAGAATAAATTGTTCCCTAGTTCAAGGGCAGTGCAAAGTGGCCAAGATCAGTGATAGGCTACTGAGCCAGCAGAGTCATGCTTTTAAAAAAGAATGTGATATTTACTGCATATTGAATATTGGCCATCTTTATCTTAGGTTATACTCTTATGTCCCTTTAATTCCACACCCATTACCTTGAGAGCCCTCCTCAGTGGGGTTATATGTATTCAATGTGAAGTCATGGATGCACTAATCTCTGTGGGAGACACAATGCCTCAAGATATTTCTTCCTGCCCTATGGCTCTTACAATCTTTACATCCCCTGTTCTTCAATGTCTCCTGAGTCTTGGAGGGCATATAATGGATCTCCTTTAGGGTTGAACTCTTTCAGCCTCTGATTTTCTGCTTTGATGAGTTTTGAGTCTCCTCAGTGTCTACCACCATCTCCCTGGTGGAGGTTCTTAGGCTAGCAGTGAGAGCATCACTCATATTAAATCTGCCCCTTCCTCTGTAATGTTTTCTGGGTTCTGACAGATGTGATTTATCTCAGGCTAGGCAGCTGAAATTCTTTTTGCTGTGGCTGTTGTTAAACAGATGGGTTTCCCTCTTATTCACTGCCATCTACAAAAGCAGATTTTCTAACTGTGAGTGAGAGAAGCATGGATCAAAGGGGATTAAGTGTATATACCGAGAAGACAAATAACTGCAAGCTATAGGCTTCTGACTTGGTTCTCAGTATGAGGTATAAATTCCTTCCCATGAAGCAAGCCTCATATCTAATCGGAGAGCAAGTGATTACCCCCATACTCTGTGTGCCACTATTGCACCAGTGTATATATCTTTTCTGGTTGGTTTATTTTGTAGCTTATAGGTGCCCCTGGTTGTTCACACTGTTGATGACCATCATCGCCAGCTGCTTGTATAGCAATTTCCAGCACTATGAAGTTTAAGTAGCATGGAGCTGGCTTCCTTCTCAGTCATAGTTATGTGCTACTAATTCATGCTTTCATGAATTAGTTTTGTGTATTTTCCCTCATCCTCTCTTCTCTTATCCTGGCCAAGACCATTCCACCCTCTGTGTTCTGTCCCTCAACTTGCCTGTCAGGTGTCCCCTCCTCTCCATCATCCCTATTTCTACTTTCTCCTACCTTCATTTTAGTTTCATGTCAATACTCTTGATGCTTACTACCATTTACACTTAACTCAAGCTGTTCTAAGTTAGGAACCACATATGAGGGAGAATGTGTGGTGTTTGTCTTTCTGAGCATGTGTGACCTTACTTACCATTATTTTTTTTCCAAGTCCACCCATTTTTCTGCCAATATCGTTATGTCTTTGTTCCTTATTGCTGTGTAGAATTCCGATTGCTGTGTAGAATACCACATCATCAATGTCATTATTCATTAGTTGATGTGCACCTGGGTGATTCCAGTTCCTAGCTATTGTGAATATAGCAGTAACAAACATGGCTGAGAAAGTATCTCAATAGTAAAGAGTAGAGTCTTTAGTGTTTACATCTAGGAGTGGCATAGCATGATCAAATGATAAATAAATTTTTAGGTTTTTGAGAAGTCTTCATGCTGATTTCCATAGTGGCTGTACAAGTTTACACTTCCACCAATAGTGGATGAGGGTTACTGTTTCCCCACATTATTGCCAACATTTATTATCATTTGATTTTTTTTTTTTTGATGAGAGCCATTATTGCCAGAAGGAGATGGAATCTCAAAGTAGTTTTAATTTGCATTTTCCTGATGGCTACAAATGTTGAATATCTTCTTAAATGTTGATTAGCCATTTATATTTCCTCCTTTGAGAACTCCAGGTTTAGTTCCCTGCCTCTTTTTTAAGCAGCTTCATTAATTTTTGAAAGTATTTATTAGCCAGGCATGGTGACACATGCCATTAATCCTAGCTTCTGAGAGGTAGAGGTAAGTGGATTGCCATGAGTTCAAGGCCACCCTGAGAATACATAGTGAATTCCAGGTCAGATTGGGCTAGAGTGAAACCCTACCTTGAAAATCCAAAAAAAAATTGATTTATTGAAAGAGAGAGACAGAGGGAATGGGTGTGCACCAGGTGTCTAGCCATTGCAAAGGAACTCCAGATGCATGTACTATGTTGTACATCTGGCTTATGTGGGTACTAGGGAATCAAACCTTGGCCCTTAGGCTTTGCAGGCAAGCACCTTAGCCTCTAAGCCATCTCTCCAGCCCTTTATTGATTTTTTTATTGCTTAGTTTTTTGGGTCCTTTATATATTCTAGATATTCAACCTCTGTTGGATGTATAACTGGTGAAGATTTTATCCCATCCTTTATGTTGTCTGTTGGCTCTGTTCATGATTTGCTTAACTGTGTAATAGCTTTTACTTTCATGAGATCCCAGTGGTTGAGTGTTTGTCTAATGCCCTCAGCTATTGGGATCTTATTCAGAAAGTCTTTCCCTATGCCTCTATCTTGGAGTGTTCTCCCTCCTTTTCTTTCTAGCATTTTTTGAGGTTTTAGGTCTTATGCTGATGTCCTTGATCCAAGTGGATTTAATTTTTTTTTTTTTTTGCAAGGTGAGAGAGAAGAGGATCTAGATTCATTCTTCCACATGGGCTTATCCAATTTCTCCAGCACCATTTGTTGAAAATGCTGTCATTTTATACAGTATGCATTTTTGGCCTCTTGTCAAACATCAGGTGGCTGTAGTTACTAGACCTTATGTCTGTATCTTCTATTCATTGATCTATGTGTCAGTTTTTGTGCCAGTACCATGTACTATAGCTTTGTAGTACATCTTGAATTCAGATGTGGTTTACCATCAGTAGTATTCTTAAGAGTTGTGTTTTAATTTTTTTAATTTTTAATTTTATTACTTTTTAGATAAATAGAGGGCAGGAGGGAGAGGGAATTGGTGTTCCAGGACCTCAGCCACTGCAACTGAACTCCAGATGCTTGCACCACCTAGTGGGCATGTGTGACCTTTCACTTGCTTCACCTTTGTGCATCTGGCTTTTGTGGGATCTGAAGAGTTGAACATGGGTCCTTAGGCTTTGCAGGCAAGGGCCTTAACCACTAAGCAATCTCTCCAGCCCCAGAGTCGTGTTTTTATATACAGATCTTAAGATTTTTGAGATGGGGTCTCATAAAGATTAGAACTCACTATGTACCTGCCTCTGCCTCCTGATATTTCTTAATTTTGAAGAGAAATATGAACAATATAAAGAACATAAATGCTGAGATGTAAGATGCTGGGAGAGATAGACATTTCATGTCATAAGTAGACTTGAAATTCATGTAACAACTTTCATATTCAGAGACCTAATAGACTCTGAGGCATGTGGCATTAAATTTTGTTCCTTTCTTTTATTAGCTACTGGTATCCTTAAATAAATAAATAATATAAAATAAATAAATAAATAAATATTTTCACCTCTTTAATGAGTGACATGTTACTCTTTTGATAAGAAAACAAAAATCCATTTGCATCACATTCAGTTATACAGGTCTCATTAATTAGGATGATTATTACTATAACTAATGCTAGTTGATAATGCCAATAAATTATTACTACTATTTACTGTAAGAATACTCCTGGGATGGAGAGATAGCTTAGTGGTTAAGGCTACGAACTAAAAGACTAAGAACTCATGTTCAAATCTCTAGGTCCCAAGTAAGCCAGGCAAACAGTGACACAAACATTCATCTGGAGTTCATTTGCAGCAGCTGAAAGCCCTAGCGTGCCCATTCTCTCTCTGCCTCTGTCTCTTTCTCAAATAAATAATAAAAAAACTCCTAATAATTCCAGCTATAATAGTAACAATAATAGTAATACTAATTAATAGCTGCCTTGTTTATACTCTCTCCTAGCCTATTGTACTGTGCTATACATTATTCATAAATTATCTCACATAGCACTAAGCCCTCTAATTTCTAAATTTTTTTTTTATTTTTTTTTTATTTTATTTTTTTTTGGTTTTTCGAGGTAGGGTCTCACTCTGGCTCAGGCTGACCTGGAATTCACTATGGTGTCTCAGGGTGGCCTTGAACTCACGGCAATCCTCCTACCTCTGCCTCCCGAGTGCTGGGATTAAAGGCGTGCGCCACCACGCCCGGCTCTAAATTTAAAGAAAAGAAAATATTCTTTGAAAATCTGGAGAACATGCTGCAAGGTGAATTGCTTGCAAATGGTAGAGTTCATATTTAAAATTGGGGCTATATACATAAAAATGACAATTTAAAAAAAATGTTATGCACTCACTATACCACTTTTTATAGATATAAGATATAAAATATCAACTTTCATGTAACTTACTTCTTGATTGTTATTATATAAACTTTTTACATAAAGTTATCAGAAAATAGAAAAAAATTAATTTTGGTGTCTTATGGAATTCTCTAATGGCTCATTGTCATGAAAAGGCATATTAGTTAAAGAAAATATGAATGCCAACATAAAAATTAGGAACAAAAGATAAGCAATATTCTTTCATGAGAAGTGCTAAGGCTGCGAGTTTATCATGTACTTATATGTGGGGCGTCCTAGAAACCCTGTTGTGCCTAAGCAGCGTGCCTACCTGGGATGTCTGCTTCAAATGTCTCTCTGTTTACCAAAATGGATCAGCAGACATGTCTACTGCTTCACTCTGGGCAATTTTGCACAATTTACACACGTTCCTGGGTTCCATTTGACTCATTTGTAAAATGTGTGAGTCAGCTGACTCTTGGGCTGTTTCCAGTGCTGATTTCTCTTTTCTAGCTCTTGACTTCATGCAACATAGGCTTTACTAATGGCAGAATTCATGGATGGCCGAGGCAAGAAGGTTACTAGCTTTTTCAAGGCTACTTGGTGGATTTATATCAAGTCAACTTAGCAAATGAATTTGGATTTGCCAGTCTCAGAATTCTTCTCTTCCATGTAGCTCCAAGTGAGCCACCGACTGTTCTCTGTCCACTGAAGGTTGGAAAAATGGTTGGTGTGTCAGGGAGGTTGGTGCTGGCCATGAAGTGCTGTTGTACTCCGTGCGTGTGTGCTCATAGCTGCAAGGCGGGATTGTCAGTCAGGTGTGAGTTTAACTCCTTGATGCAGAGGTCTGTGGTTCCTTCGTTTCACTCACATCATGCAAGTTGGAGCCTCAGAGCTACTGAGAATGTAATGAAGGTTCTTCCCCATCCTTATGCGATCCAGCCATTGATGCAGGGTCCTTCTGAGCTGCCGCATTCCCCCAGTCCTGGAATGTACTCTCCCATTCCCGACCACCAGACCCCGTCCACTTCCTCAGCTGCAAATGCTTTATCTCACAATTGCCCACAACAGATCCCTTATCGTATAAATCTCCCAGTGTTTCTGTTTGTCTTGTCTAGTCTTGACAACTCAACCTAGGGAAGAGAATTGGATGGAGAAAAATAGTTCAACAGAATTCTTGTCAGGGAAACAATGCCTGCTATTAGTAAAACCGAATAGCATCAACAACATATCTGCTAAGCTATTTGTGGGCTGTTTAAGAAGGTGGGGTGTAACTCTGGGCAGAACCTCAGCTTGTTTTCCTTCTGAGAGAGGTAGCACTTATGAAGAATCAGAGAGTGAGCACACTATTGCTGACACTTTTCATGCCCCACCCTGGCCATCTTATGCACAGCTCAGAATCTTTTAAAAACACATGTTTAAACCCATTTTAGGAATATCAATTGGAAGGCTTTTGCATGGTTAGGCTGCCTGAGTCCGCTTCATGTTTTGATGCTATTCCTGCCCTGCCGATACCCTAAGCTACATGATGACTTGGCAAAAATGCCACTTTCTTTAGCCTCAGCAAAGAGTCTTTTCTTGAGTCTGGGTAGAATGAACTACCCTGTGGTATAGAAAAGCACTCGAAAGCAACATATCATTTTTTTTTTTCAGGCAAATAATGCAAGTTTCTTCACTAGTTGATTAAAACACCTTTGGAACCTCCTTACAAGCAATATTTTGCATCTTAATTTGAATAGCCTTCAAAAATTTCAAACTCCCAGAAAATGAAATAGAAATTTTGGGGCTCTGCCCCCCCTCAATGAATGGTGCTATCGAATTCAATTTTTTTTTTTGTTCCATCACAGCTGGTGCTAGAGCAAGACCCTACCTTGATGAAACAGAAAGAAAAACAGCAGCAGCAACAACAAAAGTTTCCAAAGATTACCATGGAGGAAAATCCACAAACTTAAACTGAGCAGCTTCCATTAAAAATAAGTAGAATGATGGTGAGTCATGATAGAAATTTATGCATTTTCGTGTGTGTGTGTGTGTGTGTGTGTGTGTGAGAGAGAGAGAGAGAGAGAGAGAGAGAGAGAGAGAGAGAAAGAGTAACTTAAGCTGTTGTTCATCGTATCAGGTAAATAATAAAGACACATAGGGTCATCTGTTAATACTTTACAAATATTATTCATGAGTAGAAATTTTATTTTGCCTGTAACAATTGTGTGAATTCTCTTTTTTGTTTTCTTCATTTCTCCAGTCCTTTTTATTAGTAGGTTAAGATGACCTTTATAAGGAATTCCATTAGTTTGTTCATCAAATCTGAGTAAAAATATGACAGAAGTAGAAAAGTGTACCAGCACTATTAGGTGCATTTTTTAATAATAGTAATGCATTCCTTAATAGTTGGCACATTTTGGTATATCCTCTTTGAGCATGTTGTCTTACATGGGGGTAGATTTTATTTATCTTCTTGGTGAACTAAGGTGGTATCTCATTGCTTGGTCAACCAGTCATCTGCATTAGGACTAGTTAAACTTTATCCTTGTCAACCTATTTTGCCCAAGAAAATTTTTTACAAAATTGCATATACAGGTATGTAAAATTGGAATACAAATCAAACATTTACTGACAATAAATCATGAAGAAAAAATTTAAAAACAATTCTTTGATATATATATAGAAATTTGCATGCTAATGAGACGGACTTTATTTTTACCTAAAAAGTTAAATCTTGGCTGAATATTTGATACTGCAGGGCATAGAATATTTTCAGTTTTTCACAGTTCAGCAATATTTTGAATTCAAAACTGTCGATGCTGAAAACACCACTTTACTTTACAAAAAAGTAAAAAAAAAATGGTAGAAGTATGTGTAGAGTTGTTTCAGAAATTGTTAATAATTCTGGCCTAATTCAGGTCAAAATTCATTTTAGCAATGTTTTTCAAGCAAGCAACTCAGGCAACAATTTTTGAAAACAAGCATTCTGACACGCTGAAGAACTAATCTTTGCTTCCTGTAATTAAACCATTATATTTCTGTAAGAACAGAAAAATTTTCATATATAGCAAAAACTCATTTCTCTCTCTCTCTCTGTGTGTATGATTCATGTGTTTGTATGTATGTGTGAGTCCATGTGTGTGGGTGTACATGTGCCGTGATATGCTTGTGGATGTCAGAGAACAACACTGAGCAACATTGCTCTCTTTCTTCCTCGGTTTTTGTGAGGCAGGGTCTCTTGTTATTTGTCTCTGTATGCGCCAGGCTATCTGGCCTGTGAGCTTCTGGAGATTTCTTCTGTCTCTGCCTCGCATTTAACCTCAGCTTGTTGGGATTATAGAGATTTGAGCTACAGTGTCCAGAGTGACGTGGTTTCTGGGGATCTAAACGTACGTTGTCACACATGTGCAATAAGAGTTTTCTAGCCACTGAGCCATTTATGCAGCCCCAGTACTGCATTTTATAGCACACCGCAGTCTTGAATCTGTTCAGTGTGTTTCAGGCCATTGTTAGCATTGCGTGGCATTGCATGTGAAGTCAGAGTGAACGTGTTGTGTGTCTAGAACCAAGTGTGCAGTGAGGTTATGGGTGAAACACAGCTGAATGTAGCCATAAAAACCTAGGTACATTGTGTTTTATTCTGAATTAATTTTTGGTTATTGCACATCAGAAACCTTTTTCTGTGGCCAGATATTTTGTGAACTCCACATTTACTTATAAAACCCCACAGGGGTTGTAACCCACAATTTAGGAAGCTAGGATCTAGATGTTATTGTGAAGGTACTTTTAAAGTTTTAACGCTGTAAACTGAAAAAAAGAATTCTGGTTACAGAATACATGAGTGTATTTAACACTGAACTGTTTACTTGAAGCCCATAATAAAGTTTTGTTATGCATGTTTTGCCACAGTAGAAAACACTTTCATTAAAAAATATGATTAGCACTTAAATCAGCGGACTTTGAGCAAATCAAATCATTCTCATAATGTGGATGGGATTAAACTAATAAATTGAAAACCTTAAGAGCAAGGTTAAGAGTTCTAAGACAAAAGAATTTTGCCTTTACCCTCTGTTGCAGTCAGGTTCGCATTGCTGGCTGAACACCTGATCAAGAGCAGCTCATGGTAAAAAGGGTTATTATGGTTTACAGACTCAAGGGGAAGCTCCCTGATGGCAGGGGAAAACGATAGCATGAGCAGAGGGTGCGCATCACCTCCTGGGCAACATCAGATGAACAATAGCAACAGAAGAGTGTGCCAAACACTGGCAAGGGGAAACTGGCTGTAACACCCATAAACCTGCGTCAACAATACACCTCCTCCAGGAGGTGCTAATTCCCAAATCTCCATTAGCTGGGAACCTAGCATTCAGAACACCTACCTACGTTTATGGGGGACACCTGAATCAAACAACGACACCCTCAGTCTATAAGTCAACTTTTGCCAGAATTTTCAGCCTGCTATTGTGACTTGCAGAGTTTGAATTTGCCTTAACTCACAATTGGTGAGTCAACTGCATAAAATTATCCTGTCCACGCCAATCTTATGTTTGTCACTACATGTATGTCCATCTATCTCCCTCATTCATCTCCTGTTGCTTCTTTTTCTCTACAGAACTCTTTTACAGCTCACTAAAAATCACTTCATCAGAAAGATGTATGAGAACACAGCTTCTGAAGTTCTGTCGCGCATTAAATAATACATAAATTTTCTGTGAGAAAGTTACTTATAAGGGCGCTCGTTCAAACTAATGCTTCCCTTTGTTATCCCATATGCTCCAGGTGACGGGGATGGAGGCTGCCGGGTGGAATCCGGGATTAGAGCGCCCTTGCTTCAGGCGATTCTGAGGCTGACTTCTACTCTAGAGCTCCCTCTATCGGTGCTCAAGGCCATAGCTTGGCCTGGTTTCTCTCCTGGCCTGTGCTATTTCTTGTGACCCTTTCAAAGTCTTCCCTGGGACCCAAAAAGGGTTTTGCATATCTATGTGTGCGTGGTGTGCGGGGGTGTGAGTTTGAGTCTGCATGATATGTATGCACGTTTGTGTGTCCACGTGTGCATGTGCAGCTGTTGTGTGCACGTACATGCGTGTAGAGGCCAGAGGTCCATGTTGAGGCAGGGGTCTCCCTCTGCTCTCAATCTTATTTTGAGACAAGATCTCTCACTGAGCCCAGAGCTCAGCAATTCAGCTAGACTAGCTATCTCACTACCCCCAGGCACTCTCGGCTTTGCCGGCTCTGGGGACATAGATGCCACCATATTGAGCCTTTCACATGCTGGGTGCCGAGGACCTGAACTCAGGTCCTAATACTTGCATGGCAAGTGCTTTACTAACCAAAACATCTCTCAATACCAGAATCCCATTCTTAATCAGACAGTTGTACATGAATTTTTTTTTTCTCATAGTTCAGTACTGCACATCCTGAAGTACCATATCAACCTATGGCTGTTGATATCAGAGCTCAAATTGGCATGTATTATCCAGTCTGAGATTCAAGATGTCAGTATTTTTACAGGAGAAAAGTCTGGTTAAGAGCGGAGTTACTTAGAATCACAATGTATAAACACATTCACTTTTTCACCACTTATGTATGAAGCTCTTAATATGACCTAGCATTCACAGTGTTGAGTGACATAGCAAGCAAGGTTTCTGTTATCATGGATATACATTCTGATACCAGAATAGAAGAGATAAGTTAAAAAATTTCAAAATAATCCATGATACAATATCTGTTATAAAGTAAGTTAAAAGATGCTTTGAGGTAGTAGAAGGAGGATGCTAACTTCAAGTGACTGGTTAGGAGGGTTCATGGAGAATGGTGGCAATGTTAACTGTGAGATAAGAATGAAAAGAAGAGGCTGCATAGCAGAAACTGGATGCCCTGGGGAGGAATAAGAAGTCCAAATGCTAATTGGGAGCAATACTGAAGGACTGGAAGTCCAAAGTGTTTGGGACATAATGACCAAGGGTAAAAGGGGGAAACAAAGAAAGAAAAGAAAATGTCCAGATCATGGAAGGGCTTGTAAATGTGTCAGAAGGTTTGATTCTTTATTCTGTGGATTACCAGAGACTTTTATTTAGAAAGCTCTTTGCAGCTGTGCTTTCAAGAAATGAAGAGCAAGGGACAAGAATGAATGCAGGGCTAGGTAGAATGTTATTTCTGTAGTTTTCAGGGAATGATGATCATGTTCTGTGGGCAGAGACGGATGTAGGGAGGCATGAATTTTTTTTTTTTCGAAAAAAAAATTCTTTATTGGCAGCCTCCATAAATATAGACAAGATACCATGATCATAATCCCCTCATCACCTTCTCTCCTCCACAACACCCACTCCGCTGAGCCCCTTCTTCTTTCCAACCAGTCGCTCTTCTGTTTTGATGCCATCATCTTCTCCCTTCCATTATGAAGGTCTTGTGTAGGCAGCATCGCCACTGTGAGGTTCTGAATATTAAGACCACTTTGTGGATGGCAGCATTGTAAGTAGTGGGAGGCATGAATTTTAAGGTACGTTTGCCAACATGCAGAGATGGTGGGAAAGAAATGAGTGAGATTGTGGAGCTCCTCAAAGATGGCTTTGTGCCTCTGGGGTTCCAGCACCTGAGCAGGTAGCTGTGTAGCTTTTTACAAACATGGGGAAGGCTATGGGGAAAACAGACTTGGGGGATGGGAGAAATCATGCTTAATTAAATATATATATATATATATATATATATATATATATATATATAATCTCTGTTGGTTTTGTACATTTAAAAGATGCCATTTTTTTAAATGACATTTGAGATTTGTTTTGGTTTCCATAGCCTTTGATGAAGAAATCTGGGCTGATGAACAGTGCTGGGTGTGTTGTTTCCAGGATGCATAAGATTCTTTAAGAAGTTTACACTTATTCCATCGTGGGAGGCAGTGGCATCCTCTATGAGGATTGTGTTCCTATTGTAGTCTATGCGTAATGATACAAGGTCCCACTCTTTGACCTGGGAATAAATGGCAATCCCTGTTGGTATTAACAACGAGAACTTGACTGTCCTACAAATCCTACAGTTTGGGAAATAGAGTCAGGATGGAGCAAGAATGTTGGCTGATTTCAAGGGTGCACTTGGCTCAAGAGGGGAGCTTTTTATTACTTTTTGGAGAGAGAGAGACAAGGAGAGAGAGAATAGGTGCTCCAGGGCTGCACACTTGCATCATCTGGCTGTGTGGGACCTGGAGATTTGAACATGTGTTCTTAGGCTTCACAGGCATGTACCTTAACTGCTAAGCCATCTCTCCAGCCCTCAAAAGGGAAGCTTGATGCTTAGTCTGAATCATGAAGCATGGCTTACATAGTGAGAAAAAAAATCTCTTACCTTCCAAATGTCAATGTTCATGTTTTAGTCATTGGGGTTCTAAGAAGTGCAGTCTCTTCTTTTAAAGAGAAAGAGGTTACAAGCACTATGGGCATCTTGAGAAGCATAGCTCAACCTGTTTCTCGCTGAGCATCAGCTCCTAAGAGTCTTCAGAAGGCATGGCCAGAATCAATAAGGGTTGCTTCTGGGTGTACGCTAATGGGTTCTGCTAAGAGAATGAGGTTAGTGTCCTATAACCCCATTTCCTCAGTGTACTTAGCACCTGGGATCCTGCCACAAACCCGTTTCCTACTCTTATTTAGATTTTACTCAGGAAAACATGGGGAGCTACTGATGCTTCAGATGGACAAGGTTTATGACGTCACCTGTTCTTCAAAATCTCCAGAAAAAACAAACAGGTGTTTTCTGTCACGAAGTTCATGGTGGCCCATCCATGCAATGTCAGAACACTGCCAGCAGATGGCAGCCGCACCACACTGTGCTTTGACGGCAGCTGAAACTTTTACACCCAGAATTTGACCTTTTCCAAGGAGGGTCTGAGATATTTGTGCCTTGGCAGACAGGGTTACATGTATGGTGATAATTTCAGGACCCCCCCCTTACAGAAGACAATGAACTTGGATTTGAAGTGAAGGTATTCTTAGTTGGAAAATGAAACAAAACTGGGTTAAAAGAAAAAGAGAAACTCCTTCAATAAATCTGTCAAAATGAGCTATGAGGTGAACATCTCTGGGTCTTAGGCTTACTTGGAGCTTTGTTTCACTGATACATGAAGCACTGTGCTCAGAGCTGAGGAGTTAGCATGAAAATATAATAGCCCAGAGAATAAGGCTGGATACAACTGTAAAATGATTTTATTTTCAGTGGAATTAACTGAACTTGGAGTGACTGGATGGGGTTGGACAAAAAGAAAAGAAACTGTGCTGAAATTATAAATCTTAGAAGAGTTCCTCCCCCCCCCCACAGATATAATGCTTCCAAAAGAAGCGTATACAGCATGCATTCAGATATCTACAACATGGTGGAGAGTCACTGCATGCCTGCATACTCTTCAACTTCTCCTTCATCGTGGGCCCCTGATTTGCACAAGTTAGACAATCTGCTGTCAGCTTCCCTCCCTTCCCATTGGTTAATTATTTGCTTTGCTCTTTGTTGAAGACACGCTGGCTTTGGGGCAGGTGTAGGGCTAAATGGCACCAAGAAGAAAACCTTGTGTCTCGCCATGAAACGTGATCATTGTATCAGAACAGGAAGCAAATTTGATCTCTGCCCATAGTTGAGCTGGTCTTTTGGGCCCAGCAGCTCTGTGAGAACTGGGCTCCCTCCCATTAGGAAACATGGCATTCATCCTTGGCTACAGAAAAGTCTCAAGTGTCCTGGAAATGGACCACACATGCCAGGAATTTATGGAAATGTTTCTTTTCTCAGGGAATTATTAAAACTGAAATATTGTGGAACTGTACAGTGAAAGAACTAGCTATAAAACTGAAGAAAAACTACAAATTCAATCCTAAAGTCATTAATACAAGCATCAGCAGTTTCCTGGTTCCATTGCTCTTCCCATGCCTTGGAAGGTAGAAGATTTGTTTGTCTGTTTGTTTCTTTTTTTAATTTTAATACTTGTATAGTTTGATGATTACTGATTTTTTTTAATGTCTCAGCCAAAGACCAGTGAGAACAGCCCTGTTGGGTATGATCAAGGTAGCATTAAGAATTAAAAACCCAAGGAAACAGAATTACATTTGGTCTGCTCTTAAATTGACAGCATGCCCAGAAATTCATAAGTACTGTCAATAGAAAGATATTTTTGGTCTAATTTCCAAACATTTGCAGTGCTTACAGCCAAGTTTTAATACTATACATCCAAGCTTCAAGTTAACACACTTAAGACACTAGTTTAATAAACATGGGATTCTTGGTGGACATTAATCAAAGAAATTCCCATCTCTGCAGCTGGCCTGCCACACATGTGGGTTCAGCCTTTGCATTCATTTCACAAAGAAATTCCACCTAGTTCAGATGCCTTCAAGCTTGTTTCCAGTACAGTTCATACTTCCAACTCCCACAATGCCAGGTAATCCTGCATTGAAACAGTACATTTGATATCAAGATGGCTACGTGTGATTTTTGTTTTCTGATTCATGTTTTGTTTCTGGTACAGAGTTGTAAGCAAGGTTAACCAGAAAGAAAGACATTTGTAAACATTTTGAATTGGTTTAATAATGTACTGGAAATGAGACTGAAACTTGTTACTTAAGGGGTGATGTGTGAAAGTAGTGGTCAGACCTACTAACTGTGTACGATGTAATGCACTGAGGATTTACAGAGTAAGGAAGTAAGTTACAAGAAAAATACTCAGAGAAATAACAAAAGGTGCCAGTTTTACACTGTGGGGAGAAATAACACAATGCTTGAGTGGTCTGGCCAGTTTTGTCAAGATCTAGACAGCAATTCTCAAGCAGTAGATAAGCCCAATTTTCACTAAATGAAATAGAAATTCATAATTAATGTCTTTCATAAGTACTTTAGAGGAAAATTTTTGATGGTGGAAAGAAAACTTTTGTGTCACTAGACTGGAAACCAACAAAACAAAGAATCAACATTATGTGACCTTTGGAATTTTTTTTTTACAAAGTGGAATTTTAATGAAACCTCTGCGCCAGTTTTAGAGTTATATTTAAAATTCATCATAGTTTGTATATGAGAGAGAGAGAGAGAGAGATTGGTGTGAAAGAAATTTTATGCCATTATAGTTCATAAAATTTCCTTTCACACAATATCAGAAAAGAGATTGACAAAAGCTTATGTTGTTTAACATGAATGTGAAAAAATTAATTTTGACAAGACACTGAAAAATAGGTATCTAGTTAGAGCTAGGAAACTGAAACTATAATTTTATTGACTGTTATAATAGACCTATATATAGCTATGATATTTCCCTCAATTTTTTTATTTATTTGCAGATAGAGAGAGAGAGAGAACATGCCAGGGCCTCTTGCCACTGTAAGTGAACTCCAGACACATGCATAATTTTGTGCATCTGGCTGTAGGGGAGTACTGGAGTTTCAAACTCAAACCATCAGGCTTTGCAAGCAAGCACCTTTAATCACTGCACAATTTCTCCAACCTCTGACTTTTCCTTCTTACGAACACAAGCAGTGCAGTAAAACAGTCCATTGCTTTTTATACAGTTATTTAAATTTTCTTTGAGGTGGGGTCTCACTCGAGTCCAGGCTGACCTGGAACTCACTTTGTAGTTCAGACTAGCATTGAACCCACAGTGACCCTCATACCTCTGCCTTCCACGTGCTGGAATTAAAGGTGCGGCTAACCAAGCCCAGGTTTTTTTTCCCTTAAAACTAAACAAAAACATTGTTTATATATATATATTTTTTAAATGGGCTGGGAAGATGGCTCATTGGTTAAAGGCAGTCACTTGTAAAGCTTTATGGCCTGGGTTTGAGTCCTTATTACCCATATACAGCCAGATGCAAAGGCTCATGCATTAAAAGGTCATTTACAGTGGCAGGAAGCCCTGGTGTGCCCATTCTCTCTCTCTCTCTCTCTCTCTCTCTCTCTCTCTCTCTCTCTCTCCAAATAAATCAATAAAATATGTTTCTAAAACTTCTAAAAAATGGGCTGAAGAGATGGCTTAGAAGTTAAGGTGCTTGCCTACAAAGCCTAAGGATCCAGGTTCAATGTAAGCCAGAAGCACAAAGTGACTCAAGCACACAGGTTGCACGTGAATACAAGGTGGTGCACACACCTGGAGCATCTGGAGTTTGCTTGCAGTGGCTAAGGCATGGCATGCCAATTCTCTCTCTCTCTCTCATATAAAAAATGTAAAAATAAAAATAAAATTCTAAAAAAGAAAAAAGATCATACTTCTATTTTTTGACAATTATTTATTTGTTGTTTCTTTCCTTGTCATGTTACTTAAAATAATTTCTCCAGTTGAAGAAAGCACTGTTAACATGACCGAGCAGATGCCAGCTAGTCTAGGAAGAACATGCCACTTGCAAACCTGTCACAGTGCGCTAGACCACACTGTAGTAACAACATAAAATCTCAATAGCTTAACCCACTTACAAGTTTGCTGTTGTGTCAAATATGGAAATTCCCAATTGGATGCCAATCCGAGATGGTTTTCAGTAAGTGGAGGCACAGATTTGTCACCTGGACATATCTCAAAGTGGTCCTCATGTGCCATCCAGCTAGCAGATGAAGAAGGAAAGTTAGAGCATATAAAATAGTGGTGAATATAAGACAAGGGATTGTACTGAACAGGCCTCCATAGAGTACGCATCGTCCCTGTTTGCAACCAGTTGGCCAAATAAAACATAGTACTAAGTGAACTGCAAAGAAGGCTGGGAAATGTACTCTTCCAGTGTGTTAAGGGGGGGAACAAGATTGGTAAGCATCTCACAAGCTTGGTTATGTCTGTATTTGGGTGATTTTCCTTGTACTTTCTACCATTGAGATAGGTTTTTTATTTGTATTTGTTTTTTCCCATTTTGATATCTTCATGCACATACACGCACACACACACACACACACACACACACACACACACACACACACACACACACATATTATTTCCTCCAATTACCCGCTCCTAGTTTTCTCCCTCTTCCATTAATACCCTTCTGCTATCCCAGCAATCCCCAAGTTTACTATCATGCCTTTTTAAAACCTACTGTGGGCTGAAGAGATGGCTTAGTGGTTAAGCCACTTGCCTGCAAACCAGAGAACCCAGGTTCGATTCCCCAGGAGGACCAACGTAAGCCAGATGCACAAGGTGGCACATGTGTCTGGAGTTCATTTGCAGTAGCAGGAGGCCCTGGCACATCCATTCTTTCCTTCTGTCTGTCTCTCTCTCTAATAAATAAATAAAAATAGAATATTTTAAAAATCTATCAAATTAAATAAGGGTTACTTCTATGATCGCGGGTGGAAGGTTATTTACTATGAAAGGTGCAACTTACCAGTGACTTCTGATGAACACGATTTCCATCTTGTAGCAACCATTAGCTGCCTTTAGAGGTGTGGGAGGTGTGGGGATCTGACGGGCCCTAGCCCCACAGGTGGTGCAATAGTGACAGGCTCAATTCTGTGCTGGAACCCTTAGCTGCTGTGAGTTTATGTGTATAATAGCCATGTTTTATCAGAAGACAGCTTTTTTTGCAACCCTCTTCCCCACCTTTCTAATCTTATGTTCTTCCTGCTCTCTCTCCTGTGAGGTTTTGTGAGCCTTGGAGATGGTGGCTTAGATGCCATACTCCTCCATGTTGAGGTCAAAGGAGTCACTTAATCTCTGTAAGTTTTCCAGCTCTGCATTAATCACTGCCTATTGCAGTGTGAGACTTCTGTGATCAAAGCCTCAAGCAGTACTTATCCATGGGAACAGATACAGATATTTAGAAGGCAGTTTGACATGCTGTGTGCTCAACACAACCGCATTAGTAGATTATCACTTAGAACCTACATCCCCAGCCATTGGCTTTAAAGCCAGGTGAACAGTACCAGGCATGAAATCCACCCTGTGGAATCGGCTTCAAATTCAATCGGAAATCAATTGGTTACTCCCATGTCTTCCATACCGCTATTACACCAGTGGGCACAGCTTGCAAGGCAGGTTGGTTGTGCAGTAAATTCACAGGGTCCACAGCTGGGTAGGTCTGTTGCTGGATTTTCTCCCCCAGCAGCTGGCATAGCACTTTCTGGTATGAACAAAGCTTCCATCAGGGAGGAAACTTTCAGCTCAGTCCCAGCTTAGATTTTTTTTTTTAAAATGATGTCTGCATCTCTCCCTGTTACTAAATGTGTAATCCAGTTTTACTGATCAATTGTTGATAGGTTTCAAATCTAGCAAGTAAACTGATTTTATTCACCCCTCAAAACCCATTCTATCTAAAGCAGCGCATTGGAATTTGCTAAGTACATTGCTGTTCTGGTTGGAACAGTCAGAAACATTTAGCTAATCTTTTCATTAACTCGTGCACTTCACATCTCAGCTACTCCTGGGATCCCCAAATTACATCTGTGTACTTCCCAGGCTCTGATTTCCAGAAGCTGAACAACATTACATAGGCAAAGTGGAGCCTGGAAGCTTTTTGTTCAGAGAAACTGAAGCCTGAGGTCCAGCTGGCCAGGTTGTCGCGCTTGCCAGTAGTCTTCAGCTTTGTCTCTCTCCATTCTGCTTAATGCGTCTCAAGGTTCCTGACTCAGGCCAACTCTCATGTTCATATACAAAGACTTTTCATATCCAATATTAAGCTTGAAATTAGTCAAAATTGCATGTCAAGCTTCAGGGAAACTGTGAAAAAGACTGCAACCTCAAAGCCTCTTCACAATGTAAAATTAAAGGGAAACAACTGAAACCAAAGTTAAGTATTCAATAATGTAGAAAGAACCACATTTTTTCTTTATCTAAAGATCTACGCAGTGCTTATTGTTTGTTTATCTTAACCCCTGGGCGGGGCTCAAGTCCCACCAGAGGACTGTTTAAGAGTTGCCAGGATAAGCCGGGCGTGGTGGCGCACGCCTTTAATCCCAGCACTCGGGAGGCAGAGGTAGGAGGATCGCCGTGAGTTCGAGGCCACCCTGAGACTCCATAGTGAATTCCAGGTCAGCCTGGGCTAGAGTGAGACCCTACCTTGAAAAACCAAAAAAAAAAAAAAAAAAAGAAAAAGAAAAAAAAAAGAGTTGCCAGGAACAAGCCAATCTGCAAAGGGATCCTCGTGTCAGGGAAAGGCACTTTGCAGCAGTTTAGAGATGTCTTTCCACCCACTAAGGCTACTGGGGACAGTTGTGTGACAGCCCAGGTACTGGGCTCGGTTTATTTTTGCTGAATGATCGAGGCCAAGCTGATCTCTACATCGTGCATGGAGGCTGGAAGCCCATTTGTTTAAGAGTACAAAATGACACCTCCGTGAGCTCATACTTGGGGGTCCCTTGACGCTCCTCTGGAATCTTCCCACTGTGCAAAGCCAGCATTCTAATCCACCCAGTTGTCCATGGTTCACTTCCCTTACAAGGGTCTTCTTTCCTCGTATTACCAACAGGAGGCAGATATCTTGTCACATTTCTGGAGATCTTTGATATATCTGAGTCCCACCAAACCACTCTTACCTTAACACGATTTTGTGATTCCAGAAAGGTAAGCATTGTTGCCTAAAAATTTAGACACATAACCATCAAGCTATTTCACAATTCTTGTTTTTGTTTACTTGAAATTATTTTCACCTGGAACCAGTCTGCACACGTGAATTCAATTATTGCAGTGCTTCTCTTATCCGTTATACATCGGAAACCAATTGTGCATACTTGTCAGAACAAACTATGCACAAAACATCCTTGTATCAACATGATTTTGTGAAACAGAATCACATGATTTTTTATATATTATAATATTAAATGCTATTTCCCTTTATTCTATTAATATAGTGCAGTGACTTCAAAATGTTAAACTAACCTTTTATTCCTAGAAGAAGCCCAGCTTTGCTGTGTTGTTTGTTAAAGATCATAATATACCTTTTGTACTGCTTTAATAAGTAAACTGGTCCATACTCACTTTTTACAGTGCTATTTCCTGTCTTGTCATCTAATTTACGCTGGCTGCAAAAATGAGTTGAGAAGTGTTGATTATTTTCCTGTTCTCTGTAAGATCTTGTGTAAGATGGGTGTAATTTCTTGCTAAAGGATAGACTCTAATTCTAAATAACTGCATCTAGACCTCCATCATTTTAATTTCAGTAAGGGAAGATTCTGATTACTGAAGGAGGATAGGAGAAAGCCAGATCCTTTCAGGCACTTTTAGTTAGAGATTGAAGCCCAGAGAGAACCAGGAGATGCCACCTCACGTGACACCTCGCCCAGAAACAAGAACAAAACTCTTGGCCACAATGGAACTCCTGTCTGATCAAGACTGATCTACAGTGATCCCTGCTGTCCACAATCTAGCGTGCTACCTAGATAGATGGCCCAGGTAGGCTGGCTCTGGGATCTGCTCTCTAAATCTGTGGACCAATTAGGTCTTCCCCTTACCTATAAAGGATGCTGTCTTCTTCCTGTCGCTAACTCTCACTGTTCTGCCCAGTCTGTTCTCTGTGCTGCTGTGCTCTGCCTGTTTTCTCTCTGCTGCAGAAAAACACATGAGTCTGGCTTCCTCATCACCCAGCCTGGCTGGGTGGGGTGGTGTAGAACATAAAACTGTTTCTTGGTCTGGGGAAACTCTCCTGCTTGCCTCTGCTTCTGCATTTATAGTTTGGAGTAACTTCTCACTTTGATTACAAGCATGGTTTTCCTGTGCTCTCCTAATCTATGATGTTCCTGCAAACCCGAGTTTGATTCCTTAGTGCCCGCGAAAGACCAGATACACAAAGTGGCACGTGCATCTGGAGTTCATTTTCAGTGGCTGGAGGCCCTGGCATGCCCTAGCTTGTCAGTGTTACCTGGGCTCACTGTCCTTGCTGCTGTTGTCCCTCTGATGTTGGCCACGAGGTGACATCCAGTCTCTGCACCACCATCTTTTCCCTCTTTTCCATGATGGAGCTTACCTTGAAGACTGTAAGCCAAAATAAATACATTCTCCCATCAGCTGCTTTTGATCAGGTGTTTGAAATGGCAATGAGAAGGTAAGTGTGACACCAGTGCTATAGCAGCTGGTCTTATATGGGTTCTTGGGGTCCAAGTACAGGTACTCACATTTGTGAGGCAAGGGTTTTATCAAGTAAGCCATCTCCCCCACTCCCACATTGTGTGTGTGTGTGTGTATGTATGAATTTCGCAGTGTGTGCATGAATTTCACAGTGTGTGCATACGTGGCAGTCAGGAAGCAGCATCAAGTGTTAGTCTTTGCTCTCACCTCTTTCTTTTTGTTGGTTATCACTACCTGCATTAGTCTGGTGTGCCCATCAACATCTATGGATTCTTTTATCTCTGCCTCCCACCTCACCAAAGGAGGGCTGATGATTACTGAGGCCCACCACTGTTCCTGGCTTTACGTGGGTTCTGGGATCCAAACTGAGGCCATCAAGCTTCATCTTCCCAGTGATAATTGTGCAATTTCTTATCAGTGACTTAGAAAATCAAATGGAGTTGAATGATTGAATCTCTTGTGTTTATTTCTCCATCCACCTCTCTGTCTCATGGGTGTCTAGGAAGAAAAGCCATAGAGACTGGTCACAAAAAAATTCCATCCCAGTGATTAGGAAGGTTATAAAACTATCCATTTATATAAAATGTATTGATGTTTCAATGAAAATAGAGATGGATATGAATAAGATGAGATACCTTCCTTCATGGAGTTTCTGATGAGTTCATAGTTAGGAAATGATGTAGTATGATATAACACAGAGCCATACACGAATTGGAATGGGTTCAGTGGACTTAGAGAAGAAGAGACAAATCGCTCAGGGGAAATTAAGGAGGCTTTAGACCAGGGTAGTTAATAGTGTTGATGGAGAAGGAGATGTAGACTAAAGTGTGTTTAGGGGAGCAAAATCACTGATACTAAATGTTTGATTGAGTCTGCCACTGCCCCCTTCTGGCTTACTTTCTAGGTGATTCATTCAGGAGTAGTTTTAAAATTCTCTAAACCCTTGATTATTTATTTGTAAAATAGGATGAGTACCAACTTCAAGACATTGAATCATGTGAATGAAATGAGACAATCTGTGAAATGTTCTTACCATGCAGTGCTTCAAATACAGCAATTTGATACACGGTGGCCATGATAATTACTATGAGTACTGGAACTTGGTGGATGGCAAGGGAGATCACATAGTGTTAGGGAAAGTGCATAGGTTTCTAGATCAGATAATCATGTATTTAAAGCCTCAATTAGTCCCTTCTATCTGCTTGACCTTGGGATAGCTGTTTAATATTTTTGAGCCCCAGTTTCATCATTTGTGATAGGGATTTCAGACATTATTCAGTGGTTCTCTTTAAAGAAAAAGTGGATCAAAGCACACAAAGAATACACATCACACGGAAACTCAATCAGTGACTGTCACCATGACTGGGGCTGACATGGGAGGTGTTTTGAGTGACGTTTTAGGATGGATGAGCACGAACTGGCTCAGTAGTCATGGTATGCAGAAAATGTGGCGGAAGAGCAGGTGTGTTTGTAGATAAAACAGGCTGAGTTTTGTTTTGATCAGCCATCTCCAGTGTCCCTGTTATGTATTTAGAGATGGAGATATGATTCTCAGAAAGGCTTCTGGCCTGGAGTTTTAGCTCTGTGTATCTTGTGCATTGTGTTTGAATCTATAGATATGGATGTGGGTTTTTCCAGAGGAAGAGCAGATTGAAGTTGAGAATCTTTGGAAATACTAGACCTGAAGAATAATAATGGTGGAGAAAGAAAAGTCCATGGTTGAGTTCAAAATAAAGAAGTGGAATAGAAAAAAGCAAGACAAAAGATTGTTTTGCACAGTAAGAAAGATTGGTGTTCACAAAGATATGCAATGGTTAAATGTCAAAAGGGAGTGTCACTGTTAGTCTCATGTTGCTGGGATGAACCTCCAGACCGGACACAGTTATGGTAGGAAGGGAAGATGATTTGAAGCTTACAGATCCAGGGGAAATTTCATAATGGTGGAAGAAGCTGGCCCCTTTCACAGGTCCACACAGAGAGAAATACCATCACCAGCACCATAAGCTAGTACATTCCAGGAACCCCAGGCACTATAGATCTTAGGCTAGAATTCCAGATCCACTCCCAAACACACCTTAGGGCTCCACCCTAGGATCTACCCACAGTGACACTTAAATACCAGCTTGAAAGAAAAAACTCCTTAATCTATTGGGAAACATCTATTGAAACCACTGCAGGGAGAAATCTGAAGTCAGTGCTCCTTAAGTTTGTCCACGTGGAGGGCAACTGGGAATTTTGTTCTAAGCAGTTTCTGTAGAGCAATGTGGGTGAGAGATCAGTTGAGGGGTTGAGACAAGAGTGGTGTCAGGGAGATAAGGATGTGAGCAGCATGTATCAAACTCAATTTTAGTATTCATAGACCATCTAAAAGAGCATTAAAGGAATGGTATTTAGGCAGTTAAATAAGAAGGGGGGTGATCATTGAAACAGCAACATTAGAAAGATCCCAAAATTATAGCAGTGCTTCATCTTGGTGGGGTTCTGTTGTAGCAAGTAATTCTAAGAAAATATTAGATGGTCAGAGGCACTCAGCATAAGAGAAAGGGAAAGGGGAAAGACAGCAGTGTGATGGAGACCTCTAAACCTGCAGTGAGCTCATCCAGTTTAGAGAATGAGAATTTATGGGAGCGAAGAAGAAAGAAAGTGATGGAGGGAGAAAGGAGAAAAGATGGCACAGCTCATGTGTGGGCAGCCAAATCAGTGAGGTATTATGGACAGAAGACGGATGCGCAGGGAAGATGAATGAGAGGAGTCAAGACCAGGATAAAGGGAATGGGAGAACGTACAAAACAAGCACATTTAATTTGAAGTTTGGCTTTACTTGTGTTTAGTCTAATCCATCAGGCAAATGAATGACCATGGGTAACTTATGAAGTGGGATGTACTTACATACTCATCTTTCTTGATCAAGATGTTTTAAGCGACCAAAAGTTTTAATGCTTCTGGTATGTGCCTAATAGCTTAAGAGGATATATTTGTATTTCTCTCTGGCATGTTTCAAGATTCTCTGATAAATTAGAGCTCCTTAAATAAAGGAAAAGAAATAGTATGCATGCAAAAATCTGAGTAAAATGTAAGGAATTCACTGTTGTAACAGGAGTGAAAGAACAAGAGTACAATGAAAACCTCGTTTTGATTTGAGATGGCATGAAGTAGCTTTGCAAGACGTTTCAACTCTTTTGGTCTTGCTGAGATCATCTGTAAGCTGAAGAGCCCTGTGATATCTGTGTGATGTGCTACAAAGATAAACATGACCCGAAGCAGAGGGGGAAATGGAAAGTGAAGACACAGGTTAAGAAAAGCATAGGGGATTGGTAGTAAAGAATTGAAATTTGGAGTCCCACTGAACTGGGTTCAAATCCTACCTTTACTATGTACAAACAGATGACTTCACAACTAAAATGGAAGAAACTAACTGGTGTCAATGTGATTATAGAAATGAGACAATATGTGTTAAGATGCCTGGTTATCTTGAAGGATTTAGAGCACCATAGAAAATAAAGTAGAATACCTTTGTTCATGTAAAAGCCGTACCTTTTCCTTTTGAAAGTTTTATTCCTCTCAGCAGATTGTGGAGGGGGTTTGCAAGCATGTAGGCAATAAGAACCCAACTAAATAAGGTAGCGATTCATAATAACATACCGTTTCACAGCAGGAAGGAAGGAAGGGAGGAAGGGAGGGAGGGAGGGAGGAAAGAAAAAAGGAAGAAGGAGGGAGGGTTAAGAGTTGAGCAAGCAAAAGACAATTATTATTTAGATAGGAAGTAGTCAGTCAATGGTTAAAAATACTGTAGCAACCTCAAAGAAATTGAGTTGCTTCTTGAGCCAGGAACTTCTGGATTTACAAAACACAGGATGTCTTCCTCCAAAAAATGGTTCTGGTAGTGGCCTCATGGTCTTTCCATTTCCAACTACTACTTCTTTAAGTGAATTGGCCAGTGATGGAACTTTGTGGAAGTTTTTTTTTTTTTTCCTTTCTTTTTTTTTATGTGACTAACCTGATTGAAAATGATCTAGACTACATTACCACCACTTTTCCAATTCCAAGCATGTACATTAATGACATCTCCAAATACATAGCCTTCTCATGGGCTGATCAACTAAGAGACTAAGACATCCCTTCATCTGAAATGCTTATATAAGAGAAAAGAAATGTCTTAGAAATGGTCAAGCATGTACTTAAATACAAACTTTGAATATGGCAATATGTGACCAATTAGCATTTTGGCCACAACAGACAAGCAACCAATATTTATGCATTGACCTCTAAGAAATGAAATTAGCCATGATTCCTGCCCACAGAGAACTCCCAGCCCAGCAGTGAGGCATAGGAACCTGAGTTTGGAAGAGAAGAATGATCTTATGGTAACCAGTGGAGATAAATTCCCATTGTCCAGATGTTCATATGCTGATGGTAGAGACAAGCATGCAGGAGGAGTGATTCTGTGCTCTTTGGATTGTAATTATGTGGTAAAATGGAAGCAGTGGAGTATGTAGGCACTCTATGAGAAAGGTATTTTCAATATCCTTAGGAAGAAGGTGGAAGGAGGTGGGAGTTTCTGGAAGTCTTATTGTGATGTTGGGAGACAACATTTAGTACCGAAGTAGAATCAAATCTTTTCTATTTCAACAAGTAATTTTCATTCCAGTTAATAGGGCAGGTTTTGCTTGTTTGTTTCTGACTTTATCTAATTCTTCTGGTAAAGTTTTTGGTTCAAATTGGTTACCATGAACAAAATCATGAGAGAATTACACAGAAGCATCCTAAAATCTTCTGAGCTAAAAAATATTTTGCAGCAAGTTTCTTTCTGCAAGTGGTTCTTTTCATGGTCATGCCATTCTGTTATCATTCATGCTCTTGCTCTAGCAGGTTTGGTTTTCATGTTGAACTTATGTATTCTCATTCCTTACAAATGGTCACAGGCCCAGGGAGGAGAAGGCTCCATGGCAGGCTTCAGTAGTGTTCTTGTATGAGCCATCCCTTGTGGGCACACAAGAAAGTGCTGGGAGGAGAGAAAACTCCTGCCTTTTCGGTAAAAGAATCATTTGATCTTTTCCAACCGCAGTGGAGAACAAGGCAGGTTTCCTGGAAGAAGCTCAGAGGAGAGAAAAGGAAAATTAGAAGGCATCATCTGAAAAGACGGGGCTAAGCTTGAATTCCTAATTGCCATAGGTCTTTTCCAGGAAGAGTGCCTCTCTGTGGTATACCAGCCTTCAGCCTGGTGGCTCCTGGATCATGTCTTGTTCATCAAGCAGGCTGATGGAACCAGCCTTGGCAGCTTCCTTCCAGGAATGTGGAATGTGGTGCCCATCCTGTCTGGATTTCTGTTGAGTTGGTCTGGCCCTGCTTAAGAGGGAAATAATTGGTATTCTTCACTCCTGTGTTGAGCAGTATGTTTTTTTTTTTTTTTTTTAATTTTAGCCACCTATTACATCAAGGCCAGCCCCTCACAAGGCTGTATAGCAGAGTTTCTTTTTCTTTCCCTTGGTACCCGTAAGTCACACTACCCTTCGCATCTTGCTCAGTATGTTTGAAAACATCATGTTGCTTTGTGGTTGTTAGAGATATCTTCAGAGTCATTACTTGGTTGTCCTTATGCAATTGACAAATAGAATTGTTAAACTACTTTAAAAGTTCAGTCCTTTCATTTATGATCCCAAAATAGTTACTGATACACTCAAAAGATGAGTATGGTACTGGATCCATCAACATCTTTACATGGACAGCAGAGAAGGACCAAAGGGAGGAGACGTCCAAACAGAAGAAGGATGACTTGAGAAGGGAGGGTCCTCAGGGGATGTGGTTAGGGGAGAGGGAACAAAACTGATAAAGGAATGGGACCATGATCAATTACTGTATGCTTATATAGTAAATTTCTCACAAGACAGTTATCAATCTTTTGTTTTATTCTACCATGGGCCAGGCACTGTCATCTGACATGACTGTAACAGTAATCAAGCCATGGTTCCGACACTAGTAGAACACACACACAGTTTCAAGAGGTAGACAAGAGCACCCAGTATCACTAAAAGATGCAAAAGCAGTAGAGAGCTTATATACTTATAATTCTGAAACAATGTCACTATGGTTGAGCACATAATGGTCTTAAATAAATGAGATCTGTTCTGGGAGTATGCTATAAAGTATCGCATAAAAGTACGGTCAAATGTGAGGTTGATCATGGGGGCTGTGGGAGTCCCCAGCAAAAGGTATGCAAGAAAATAATAAGACAGGCTTTTAAGAAATTCTTTCATTTAAGTAGAGTCATAGACTAGGAGCATTGAGTTCTTATCAGAAATCTAGCTGAGGGGTGGAGTGACCCAGGTTGAAGTTGTGGTAGTAGGAGAAAGAGGAGAACAGACTTGAAAAATACATAGGAAACAAATATCACTTACATTTGTGATTGCCTATGCCAAAGCTTGGGGATCTAAGGAGGGAGAAGAAAAATAATCTAGAAAGCCTGTAAGGGTTATGGTAGAGGTTAGAGCATGGTGATGCCATCCCAGAGATGCAGAATGAAGAAAATGCAACAGATGGATAGCTTTTCTTTTCATACTCATGGGCATAGTTGATGCTTACTTCAAGTCCAGAGTTTTACTAATTCATGTTACCAAAATGTCATCAAAATGGTCTCATTCCATTATAATAGATGCTTCTTCTAGCACACTGCTAAAGAATGTTGATAATTCTGGCAGTTTGGCGGACCGTGGCGCCCCATTGAAGCCATGGCCATTCTTTAAGTTGCCACGTAGGGTGGACATGGGCATGGTTCTACCTGCATAACATTTCCCTAATCTTTTCTTTTTTCTTTGTTTTTTTGAGGTAGGGTCTTAGTCGAGCCCAGGCTGACCTGGAATTCACTATGGAGTCTCAGGGTGGCCTCGAACTCATGTCAATCCTCCTACCTCTGCCTCCCGAGTGCTGGGATTAAAGGCGTGCCCTACCACGCCCGGCTACACTTCCCTAATGGTCAATGGATTTACATGTGACTCTGTCCTTCTGCATACTAAAAGTTTCTATCAATTTTTACTTCTGAGGTCTGTCCCCTTCAGCTTTTAATTCATTTCATTGTTCTCCCTGTTTTCTAGCATTCTAAACCTCTACTATGTACCATGTTCTCTGGCCATAGCACAAGAGATCTCTCAGCTTCAAGTATTGTTATCTAAAAGTACTGTGAAAGAGAAGACAACTGGTGGACATGATTAGTGAACTGAGTAAGATTCCCAAGTGTTGCAGTCAGGTTCACATTGTGGATAGAAATCACCCAACCAAGAGCAGATTGTGGGAAAAAGAGACTTATTTGGGCTTATAGGCTCGAGGGGAAGCTCCACAATGGCAGGGGAAAACAATGGCATGAGCAGAGGGTGGACATCACCCCCTGGCCAACATTAGGTAGACCATAGCAACAGGAGACTGTGCCAAACACTGGCATGGGGAAGCTGGCTATAACACCCATAAGCCCGCTCCCAACAATACACTCCCTCCAGGAGGCGTTAATTCTGAAATCTCCATCAGCTGGAAACCTAGCATTCAGAGCACGTAAGTTTATGGGGGACACCTGAATCAAACCACCATACCAAGTCCTTGTCATTTCCTATACTGATAAGCCCAATAATAATGATAGCTTAGGGAAAAAATACTTGAAAAATTAAAGTGCTTTCTATAATGCTTAATAAAAAAATTGGATTCCTTGGTTCCCTCTGTGTATCAAATGCAACTCACAAATAGTCATTTTTTTAATCTTCCTTATTTCTGGATCCATGGCTATTTAGATAAAGCCTTATATTCTTAATTTTTCTACTCTAGCAAGAGTCATTTTGTTAGGATATGTGAGAAGAGTTAACAATAGAATTTTCCCAGAAGTAACAAGGGGATAACAATACATGTGAATAAAAAAATTTCTAATAAAATACGAACCAGGCATATTACAATATTTTTAGCTTCGATATCTAGGCTGGCAAAGTCTTTCACCAGTCATATGATCAGGCATCTAGCTTAGGTAGTGGCCTTCATCATGTGGGAGAAAGAACACAGCCACTTGTCATGCAAGGGCCTAGGAAGTGGTTTGGGATTGGTTTTGGCATCTTTGAGACGGTTTCGGACAAGATCCTGTTTTGAAAGCTAAGCACAAGCTATGATTGTGTGCTATAAGATTGCCCTGTATTCTATGATTGCGTGCTATAAGAATGCTCTGTATTCATTGGCTGTTCAGTCCTCCAAAGCCATACTGAGACCCTGTAGAACAATTGGTGTCAGAGGCAATTTAGGAAGCAAAGGGGAAGTGTCAGGTATGGAAGGCAATGTGTAAATGACTCTGGGTCTTCATTCTGCAGATGGGCAGCATCCTAGCTATGAGCATGACAATGCTGTTCGCCGTGGCAGAGGTACCTTCCTGGGATGACTTTATCCAAGCAGTGTTCCAGGACCCCTATGATATTTATGATGTAATAGGGGGTAAGCATATGAGGGAGAGGTCACAAGACACCCCATTGCATTTAGAGGTAGGAGAGAGATACCATATTTGTGAATTCTAATTATCCAGCTAAGCATGAACACCAGTAAATTATTAGCTGTTATACACAAAAATTCAATAACTAATAATAGCTGGAAGTTGAATAGGAGACAGAGACTATATTCATGTGAAAAGTTTTGTAGAGGTCTTTTATTCTCCTAAAGTTTCACCAAAATTGTTATCAGTATAATAAGTAACAAGACTGATTTTTTTTTTTTTGCAAGAAATGACCAAGTATTTTTAACTTGCATCTTCATTATCCACAGTAGTTTCTGGTATGTGGCCAGAACTCAGTAAATATCTGTGAGATGAATAAATATGTAATCCAATGGCCAACACAGACATACACAAATCACATTGAGAATATTTATGTAGTGATGATATATATTGTAATATAAACTGTCTATAATATTTATTAAAGTTTTTTCCTAAGGGGCCCAGTAGCTAATACTTCATCCTTTTCAGGCTGAGGTAAAATTGAAATATAATATAGTTCATTAAATAATAACAAAAAAACTAATTGTAGAAATATTTTTACTAATGAAGTTAAAAATATAATTTAAAGACTGAGTATATTTTTGTAATGGAATGAAAAGAATAGAATTGCAAATGTTTTCTACTAATACTAATATATAAAATATTTGAAGTATTTCATTTAGAATTATTTTTGACAATCTAAGATCATTACACTTTTAACTTTTTTCTATCATTGAAAAATGCAAGTCATTTTCTGCTCTCAAGCCTTATAAATACAGATGACACAGTGAAGTTAGTTTGTTGGCTTAATTTTACCAATCCTTTATTTATATTGATTTGTTTTTAATAAAAGCAATTAATTAGTTTTGAATTTTTCATGGAAATAAATAGAATTTAAAAAATTGTATGTATTTTCAGTATCTCCCATCCAGAAAAAAAAATCTCTACATTTAAGAATTTTTCTTTGTTTTGAGAAATAATGCTTTGATGTGGGCATTGGTCTGAGAAGTACCAAAAAAGAAAAGAAAAGAAAAGAAAAATCTTTTTGATATCCTCTTGGTTAGCCTGACAGCTTCACCCTTAAACTGAATTTGACTTAGCAGGATGGGGCTGGATGACAAGGGCCACATAAGAGCTTCCTTTCTTTGGGATAAAAATACAATGACAAGGGACAGAATGTCAAGGAACTGCCAAGTACACTGGATGCCCAAATTTGAAGTTATTTTTTGATGTAGTCCTTTGGTCGGAAATGCCTGAAATGCTTCTGTGCATGGTAAGCTCTGCTCCCCGCTGCTCTTCCTGGAGGTCTCTTCTCCTTCCTCCAAACCCGGGAGGCATTGACGTGCCTGTCCCGGTCTTCATGGCCCATTACCGTATCTGTCACTCTGTCTCTCTGCCTCCAGATGTCTTCTAATCACTCCTCATGTCCTCACCACACAACCTCACCTATTTCCCTGTCACCACTGTGCAGGATGGTGGTTAGTGGCTGAGAATCTGGAATCTGGAATCTGGAATTTTAATCTGAGTTGGTTCAAAGCCTAGCTCTGTTAAACAGTGACTCTGCTCTGCTTGTTAAACTGTGAAATACTGTAGCAATAGAACTGGCCTTATAAGGATATTACGAGGATTACATTAAAACAATCAGCAAGTACTTAAAACAGTGACTATTATTTAGTGAGCATTCAGTGTTTCCAGGACCATCACCATAAGTTAAATATGAAATGACAAATTCATGGTTATCAACTCCCAGGATGAACAGCTAACTCTTACTGAATGCTTGCTATCTTGAAAACACTTTGCATGTATGGCCTTATTTAGGTTTCATTACAACTCTATGAATTAGTTTATATGATTATCTCCCTTTGTTAGACAAAGAAGCAGAAGAACATAGACATGAAGTACTTGTTCAAGTCATCAGCAACTAAGCACCAGCCAGCAGACAGTTCACACTATGTGTCCGTCGTTCCCAGTGCCTTGACCTCTTTAGTGCCACCTGCCATTTACTCCACCCTGCTTCAGCCATCTTCTATCATCAGTAGTTATACAAGATCAAAGTTTTCATTTCAGACTTTGTATTCTTTGACCATCTTCTACTCCTTAACTTTTTAGTTTACTTCCACTGCATTCCCATGACCAACATTCTCTGATGCCATTCAAACTTTAATCCTTTGACCTGACTCCACTTCACTACTTATCACCTCGTTTTACTTCTCAGTTTCTTCCTGCTCAACCAAAGTTATCCATGAGCTATCATTATAACATTTTCTTAAAAATCTCCTTAACCCCTTCCCTCCATTATCTTTCCATTATACTAACACATTAAACCAAGGCCAACTAAATTATTCACTCACTCTGTACCAATGTTGTAACTATAAAAATGTTGCTAAAAATCTAGACTTTGCTAGGCTGACCCAGAATACTTTTCTCCAAAATGTACTTCCTTTCATCAGAGGCTCACATATTTTTCTGTTTACCCCACCGTTCAAACACCATCTCTCCCTCTGTCCACTTGCTGTTCAGAACACTGAAGTTTCTTAGAGAGAAAAACAGATAAAATTGAATGTGAACAATCTCATTGTTCTTGTACCAATTCAATTAACCTTCTAACCCTCATATTCAACTTCTAAATTACCTATCTAATTAGCAAGTTTGACTTATTTCTATTGTTAAGAGCAAAGCTTTTTGCCAGTGTCTAAATTTTTTTCTATCTCATTTATTGGCTGAAGGAATTTGCTCCTATAATTGTCACAATCCTTACAATCACTCCATTTGCTTCTTAGGATCTATCACATTGACATGCAAAATGATATAACATTTATCATGAAAATCAAACTAAAATCATCTTCAAATTTCATTGACCTTATAATTTCCTCTGTAAATTATAGTATGTATCATCTCTATTGTACCTCCAAATCCTCTAAAATCTCATTTGTGATTACCATTTTGTTTCTCACCTATCTTTCTTTTACTTTTTTTGGATTTGCCTTTTAAAGAAATTAACTGTGAACTTTACAATAGGTACATATTTTATATTGATAATAGTCCCATTGGGTGATATTCTTATGTTCCCTCTCCTCCAAACCATCCCCCTAGGGGATCTTCACAGTGGGGTTGTCAGTATTCACTGTGGGTTCATGATTGCACCAGTCAGTCTCTGCATGGGGGACAAAGTCTCAGGATACTCCTTCCCACTCTGTGGCTCTTCTCTTCTGCAAGACAGGCGTGTCCACTTTCAACACTGCTATTCAACATAGAATTTGAAATCTTCTTCTCCAGTGAAATGATATGTAGGAAGCATGGGAAGTTAATACTGTTGATTTTTTAAAACTTTTTTGTTTATTTTTATTTATTTGTTTGAGAGCAACAGACAGACAGAGAGAGAAAGAGGGAGAGAGCGAGAGATAGAGAGCGAGAGAGAGAGAGAGAGAGAGAGAATGGGTGTACCAGGGCCTCCAGCCACTGCAAACAAATTCCAGATGCGTGTGCCCCCTTGTGCATCTGGCTTATGTGGGTCCTGGGGAATCAAGCCTTGAACTGGGGTCTTAGGCTTCATAGGCAAGTGCTTAACTGCTAAGCCATCTCTCCAGCCCCAATACCGTTAATTTTCCATCCCAAAGATGTTGCTATTCTTCTCATGTCTCCCTCCTTTTCATTTTTCTTTTTCCTCACATTCTCCTTCTTTTTCATCTTTGTCCTCTGCTTCTTTAAAGTGACAATTTCTTCATAGCTGGACTTTTTCATCCCTGTTATATAGAAGACATCCAACCCCTTTTCTAGTACATGACATATAATTAATCAAGTTAACTCTATTTTTAGTTTTCTGACTCTACTATATTCCACAGAGACATGTGCTCAACCATTTTTATTGTTCATCTATTCATAATAACCAGGAACTACAATCAGACCAGATGCTCGTCAACAAATGAAAGGTTAATGAAGATGTGGTGCATATACACAATGGAAAGCTACCCAGTGGTAAGGAAAAATGAAACAATCAGCACTACATGATCTACTGGGGGAAGTGGCCAACAATGGTGGTAGCACACAGGGGTCTACTCAGAAGCAACAAACCAATAGCTTTTGATTGGCTAAGAGATCCACTCAGTGGAAAGGAACCTATACCTGAAATTGGGAACTAGGTCAGAATCCTATGGAGACAAAGATTATGCTCTCCAATGTCAAGCTCCCACTAGTCTTTGGCTAAAAGAGGGGCTACAGCCATCAAAATCTTCCTAAATTAATAATGCTTATCCAACAGCCTATGCTGATTTCATTCTCTCTTGGAGAATCTGGTTTTCTTTTTCAGAAGGTAGCAAGACCCAAGGATGTAAACCACCCCTCACACCTCAGCCATGGCCCAGGTGAAATTGCAGCAGAGAAGCAAGAATGCTGCTTCCATGATGAGTCTGACAATCGATGCCAGGGTGAAGGGGAGATATGCTGAGGATACTCAACACATACCAAAGCAGAAACCCAGAGGTTCCTAAGATTTCATCACTGAAGTAGAGTTAAAACTTCATGGATAAGGAGGGTATTTTGTGTAAGGGGAGGGGGTGGAAAAATTTTGAGAGCCAAAGACTGAGATGTCACGTCCGGAGGTATTCCCTTTCTCCAAAAGTAACTGACTATTGCTCCCTCAACCCATAACCTACAACACCATTGGGAATGCCAATAACCCCACTGAAGACGGCCTCCAGCAGAATGGGGGAGGGAAATGATGGTATCAACTCATGATGTATCCATACAAAGTATGTTCTTGATTTTAAAAAATGCAAGAAAATGAAGGGACTTGGAGAAAATTATGTTAAGTGAGGTCACACAGGCTCAGAAAGACAAGCACCACATGACCTCTCTCATATACACTTCCTAACCTGGACCAGCACCAGTTAATTATAAGCAGAATAAATGTCAACAATATGGACTGGGATAAAGATAGGGAAAGGGAGAATTAGGGAGGAAAGGGAGGAATGGCTACTTGACAACAAATCAATGTTCAATAAAAGCAGAAAGAAAGATATGGAAAGGCTTGAGGTGGTAGAGGAAGGGGTGGAATACACAAAGCTAATGGCAACACAAATCAGTTCCATAGAAAGCTTCTTCTTGGATACCATTCTACAAGTCATTATTCTCAATAAGGTGGAGGGGACCCAAACAGAGGAGCTTCATAAAAGGTGGAAAATGCATGACCCTAAATCCATGGGCACTGGCTGGTAATTCTCAGGTCCAGAATTGGGATCTGTTGGTCAACAGTGAGCTACTGGTCAGAGAGACATGAGGTTCCCAAAATAATACAAGCCATTGCCAACACACTTAATTACCTGCAAGTGCTAAACGGTGAGTCCCTATTCCTGAAGATACTACAGCCTGTGGCCATAGAATATCAAGTGAATATGCTGGAATTGAGAGGGAAAGCAGTTCCTTTGCAGCTAGCATAGTGCTGGAAAGTGCTGTGAGAGCAGCTGAAGAATAGCGGTTGCCAACAGATTGAATAAGCAGGAGATCCTGCCAGTTACAAAATCAAGCAGCTGAGCAGGGTGTATATACTTGTGCAATAGTGGCACACAGCCGATGTGGACAACCAGCTGCTCATGGATTGGATACGACACCTGCTCATTGGGGGAGAACTCAGATCTGGCTCTGGGAACCAAGCCAGATTCGCTAGAACAGGAAACCAATAAGCTCCACAGAGAACCTCCACTGTTCTTTAACTAAAAAGAGTAGTTATACATGTCAACATGCTAATCTAATAACTAGGCTTATCACCTCTTATTCAAACTGCTCTCACTTTTGCTTGGGGAAGCTGTTCCAGCTTACAGATGGAGGAGAATATGGAGGAGAACAAGCATATATCAATACATCAAAGAGAGAGAGCTAATTATTTACCAGGAGATGTGTCGCCTTTACCTCATCTGTCCAGGCCCAGATACCATTACAGAGGAAGCAGTGACGTGAATACTGCTTCATGGTTAGCTGAAAACAGATTATAAGGAAATGGTGACATACACTGTGGTCACTCAAACCTCACCGAAACAGAGATTCAGAGTCTACTGAGTAAGAAATACCAAATTAGATCCTTATCTTGTCCACCAAGGGACATCAGGGAGCATTGAGGAAGAGAGGAGCAGATAGATTGTTGGATCCTCAGGGTGGATGGGAATAGCTTGAGGCTCTAAGTTTCCCCTATCCCTGTTGAGCTAACTGTGGCCTCTTGGTCCCCACAATGAATAGCAATATCCCCACCAAAAAAAGACCCTCAGCAGAATTGTGGCTGGGAATATGGGGTCTAAGAAATAGTACAAACATTTTATTTTAAAAAAGCAATAAAAAGATATAACATGTGATAAGGGCCAAAAAATTTAAATTAACTTTTCCAATGACTGGTTTGGAGTTTGGCTTAAGACTCATCGAACCTTAGGTGGTCTGGGTAAAGGGTTTTGGAGTATTTCTAGGCATTTCCTAATGAAGAGAGAAGATAAAAGATAACACATCTCTTAGGGTATGTACACATGCCTTCTGAACAAGTCAGGGAAAGTACAAATGGTATGCAAGAGGTATGAAACAGGGAGTGTCTCTTAGAAGACTTCTGGAAAGCTCCCATCATTAGTCTGGGGGGCAATGGAGTGTGGAGTCAATGAGAGAAGTAATTGACATGGCTCCGATGTCCATTTTTTAAAAAATGTTCTATTTGGGCTGCAAGGTACCAACTTAAATAATCTTATTAACTTTTGGTTTTATTTTCATTATTTATTGATTTTATGAGAGAGAGAGAGAGAGAGAGAGAGAGAGAGAGAGAGAGAGAGAAGATACAAAAAAAGAGACTTTCACTTCCTTGGTTAACGTTATTCCAAGGTATTTTACTTTTTTTGTTGCTATTGAAAATGGGACTATGTCCCTTATTTCTTTCTCTGTATCTTTGTCATTTGCATATAGAAAGGCTACTGATTTTTGTGCATTGATTTTGTATCCTGCTATCTTTGCTATAGGAGTTAATCACCTTCAGGAGTTTTGGGATGGAGTCTCTCAGGTCTCTTACCTATACAATCATGTCATCAGTGAATAGAGCTAACTTAACTTCTTCCTTTCCAAATTGTATCCCTTTTATTTCCTCCTCCTGTCTTATTGCTTGAGCTAGGACTTCCAGTACTATATTGAAGAGCAGAGGTGAGAGTGGACAACCCTGTCTTGTTCCTGATCTTAATGGGAATTCCTCCAGTCTCTCTCCATTAAGTATTATTTGGGATTTAGGAGCTTTGTATATTGCCTTTATTATGTTAAGATATAAACCAACCATGCCAATTCTCTCCAATGTTATGATCATGAAGTGATGTTGTATCTTGTCAAAGGCCTTTTCTGCATCTATCGAAATGATCATGTGGTTTTTGTGTTTAACCTTCTCTATGTGGTGTATTACATTGACAGATTTTCATATGTTGAACCACCCCTGTGTTCCTGGGATGAATCCCAATTGGTCTATCTTTTTCTTCCTTTTCTTAGTGGGCACTGACCTGTAACTCCCAGTACCAGCATGTGGCTATCATCCACAATGAGCTTTTGATCAAAGAGACCTACAAGGTTTCCTAAAAGAAAGACAGATTTCTGTCAGAGTACTTGATGACCACCAAAGGTTAGTGATAAGACCCTACTGCTGAAGACACCTTATGCGGTTGACACATAAAATGGAATAGCATGGCTGGAAGGTGGAAGAGAGTCAGACCCCAGACAGTCAGCGTGTCTAGTGCCAGAAGGTGCTACATGGGTGACTGGGGGAAAATGACCAATATCTGCCCAAGCAACTCATGGTCTAACCTACTTAGCAGCAAATAACCTGTTGTGATGCCCACACAAGTACAATAGTGGTACTCAGCCATGGTGGGGAACCAACTGCTCTTGATTCGGCTAACTGATCCCCTCAGTGATACAAGAACCATAGCTGGAGCTGGGAAACAAGTCAGAACCATATCCAAACATAAGCCCACTCTCCATTATCAAGCTACCATCAATCATGGGCTACAAGAGGGCCTACACCTATTAAATTCTCTATAAAAAAAAGTAAGGGTTATCTAATTTGTCTGGTGCTAACTTGCTCTCCGTTGGAGGATCTGCTTCTCTTTTTCAGATAGATGTAGATCCTAAGGAGAGAGCCACCCCATCATACCTCAAAAGGGCCTCAGCTGAAACTAAGAAAAATTGGTGAAACAAGCAAGGGTGCTGTTTTCTTGGTGAACTGAGTTCCAGCACAAGGGTGAAGGAGATCAACACAGAGAAAAATCAACTCCTACCAAATCAGAGATGCAGAGACCCAGAGGCCCCCAACACCTCAACACTGAAGCAGACCAAAAATGAACCCAACATGGCTCAGGGAAATTTTGCAGAAGAAGGGGTGGAAAGAATGTCAGAGCCACATGTTGGGTCATATATGCAGAGACATTTATCCTACCCATAACTGTGGGCTAACTCCACAATGCATGACCCGTATACCTCAACAAGGAGGGGCCCAGGGGAGGGGGTAGGTCACAGAGAGCCTAATAATGGTACCAAACTGACTGTATTCGCTGAGTACAAAACTAATTAATAAAAAAATTAAAAAAAGTTAAACTTGACATGCCAGGGCTTCAGCCACTAATTGAACTCCAGATGCATGCACCACCTTTTTATCTCAGTTTACATGGGTACTAGGGACTCAAACCAGGGTCCTTAGGCTTCACAGGCAAGTGCCTTAACCACTAAGACATCTCTCCAGGCCTCATTCACTGTTTAAATAAAACAGATTATTGTCCTTAAAGTAACATTTTCTTTCTTTTTTTTAGTATTAGTTATGGACATACTCAGTATGTAAACAGCATATGTTGGTACCATCCTTTCCCTCATCCCTGCCCCCCTTCCAAAGGGACCCTCCTCCTTGGGGTTGCCAATCATTCCCATGGGGAGTATGGGTTGTGCATCGTTAGGGAAGCCATCAGTTGTGGGGAAGAGGCAATGTCTCTGTGCATAATGTCCCAACTTGTGGCTCTAACAATCTTTCCACCCCATCTTCTATAAAATTCCCTGAGCCATACTGGGTGTTTTTAAAAATTTATTAATTATTTATTTATTAGAGACAAAGAGAGTGAGGATGGGCATGTAAGGACCTCTATCCCCTGCAAACAAACTGCAGATGCATGCACCACCATATGCATCTGGCTTACATGGGACATGGAGACTCGAACCTGGGTCTTTAGGTTTTGTAGGCACATGCTTAACTGCTAAGCCTTTTCTCCAGCCTGGGTGTGTTTTGAGTGTACTTTACTGACGGGCTCTTAGGAGCCTCTGGATCTCTGGTTTGGTAGGTGTTGAGTGTCCTCAGTGTCTATCTCCTTCACCACTGTGCTGATATCAAGTTCACTGAGAAAGCAGCACTCTTGCTCATTACCCCAGTTCCTGTATGGTTTAAGCTGGGGCCCTGGTGAAATGTGATCAGTTATTTCTCTCCTCAGGTCCCACTTCCATCTATAAAAGAGAAGCAGATTCTCCAATGGAGAGTAAAGTAAGCACAGATTAAATGGGACAACCATTATTAGTTTATAGAGAATTTAATTGGTGTAGAACCTCTTGTAACCCAAGATTAGTGGGAGCTTTATGTTAAAAAGCAAACTCAACAAGGAGGGGCCAAGGGGAGGGGGTAGGTCATGGATGAGCCTAATAATGGTACCAAACTGACTGTATTTGCTGAATACAGAACTGACTAAAAAAAAAAAAAAAAAAAAAAAAGTATACTCAGAACTAATCATAATAAGAAAAACAAAACAAAACAAAAAGCAAACTCATTATCTGTGTATGATTCTGACTTCTTTCCCAGTTGCAGATATGGTCTCTTTTCCACTGAGTGGGTCTGTTGGCCAATCCAAGAACAGCTGGATACCCATCATGGCTTGTGCCACTATTACACTTGTGTGAACATCACATCAAGTTGTTTGCTTCTGAGTAGCTTAGACCTTGAGTTGCTCAGACAGATGATGACTACTTTCCCCCAGTAGCTCATGTAGCACCTTCTAGCACTAGATAGGCTAACTGTCTGAGGACTGGTTCTCTTCCAGATTCCAGCCAGTTCTCTCTCCATGTTCTGTACCTACAGCATGTGGTGTCATCAGCAGTAGGGACTTACCATTAACCTATGGTGGGTAATCAAGTGCTCTGACAGAAGTTTGTCTTGTTTTGGGAAACCTTGTAGTTCTCTCTGATCAACAGCTCATTGTGGTGTTAACTGCATCCTGGTTCTGGGAGTGACAGGCCAGCGCCAAGGGAAAAGAAAGAAGAAAAAGAAAGAAAATAGAACAAAGAAGGAAAGAAGAAGAAAAAAAAAAAGAAATAAAGAAACAGGAGGAATTTAAAGTTAGGCTTCATTTCATCCTCTCCAGGGTTCTTCGATTCCGGTGTTCCCCCTAAGGTGCTGATGAGGGTTCAACCTTTTAGTATGTCTCCCAGGATATAGGATTTTATGGTACCAGTTCCATTTGCATTCATTTTTGTGCCCGCCACCCCCCCACTTACCCTTCTCTCAAGCCCTCCCCTCCTTATTGTAGGTCTAAATTGTCTATTTGGTTGTCAGCCGCTCAGGCTGATCAAGGTTAGGGGCTACAAATGAGTGAGACCATGTGACAATTGTCTTTCTGTGATTGTGTGAGTTTGCTGAGTATGATCTGTTCCAAGTTTGACCATTTTCTACAAATTTCATTGTATCATCTAACTTCTGAACAGAATTCCATTGTTTAGATATACCACATCTTGGTTATCCATTCATCCAATGATGGGCGCCTGGGTTGATTCCAGTCCTTAGCTATTATGAATTGAACGGCTATAAACATGGTTGAGCAAATATCGCTGAACTGACGTGTGGAGCTTTTAGTGTAAATGCACAGCAGCAGAATAACTGGGTCTGTTGTTAAATTTATAGTCAACCATTTTAGGAGTCTCCATATTGCCTTCCATAGTGGTTGTACCAGCTTACATTCCCAAAAACAGTGGATGAGGGTTCCTATTTCTCCACAGCCTCTCCAACATTTATTTTCATTTGATTTTTTTAATGTTTTCTCACCTTACTGGGGTAAGATGGAATCTCATAATTGTATTAACTTGCATTTTTTCCTGATGGTTAGGGATGTTGAATATTTTCTGAAGTATATGTTTGCCATTTGTATTTCTTCTTCTGAGAATACCCTATTCAGTTCTCTGCCCCACTTTGTGAGTTGGTTGTTTGATTTTTTTTTAATGTTTAGGTTTATGAATTCTTTGTACATTCTAGAAATTAGGCATCTGTCAGTTGTATAGCTGGTAAAAATTTTCTCCCATTCTGTGGTTAATCTATGGTCTCTGCTTTTGGTATGTTTGTCTGTGAAAAACCTTTTCAGCTTCATGAGATCCCAATGGTTGAGTGATTGTTTAAGTTACTGGGCTGCTTGGGTTTTGTTAAGGAAGTCTTTACCCAGTCCTATATCATGGAAAGTTCCTCCTATTTTTTCTTTTGGTAGTAGAAAAGTTTCTGGTATGATATTGAGGTCTTTGATCCATCTGGACTTGAGTTTTGTGCATAGTGAGATGTGTGGGTCTAGTCTTATTTTTCTGCATGTGTTTATCCAGTTTGTCTAGCACCATTTGCTGAATATGCTATCTTTTCTCCAAACTACATTATTAGGGCTGTTGTCAAAAACCCAGTAGCTATAGTTACTTGACCTAAAGGCTAGATCCTCAATTCTGTTCCATTGGTCTATATTCCTGTTTTATGCCAGCACCATGCTGTTTTTGCTTTATGGCTTTGTAATATAGCTTTAGATCAGGTCTAATGATGCCTCCAGAGGTGTTTCTTTTGCTGAGGATATGCTTGGATATCTGAGGTCTGCTGCCATTCTGTATGAATTTTGAGATTATTTTTTATATCTCTGTGAAGAGCTGCATGGGAGGTCTTTCTATCTTCTCAATTCCTCCTCAATTTCTTTCTTAAGTATTTTTATGTTTCCATTATATATGTCTTTCAAATCCTTGGTTAGTGTTATTTAAGGTATTTTTGTTGTTGTTTTTGTTGTTTTCTTTCTCTGGAACTTTGTCCTTTGCATATAGAAAGGCTACTGATTTTTGTGTGTTGATTGTGTATCCTGCTACTTTGCTGAAGGAATTAATCACCTTTAAGAGTTTTGAGATGGAGGTTCCTGGGTCACTTATGTACGGGATCATGTCATCTGCAAATAGGGCCAACTTAACTCCTTCCTTTACAATTTGTGTACCTTTTATTTCTTTTTCCTGTCTCATTGTTTGTGCTAGTACTTCTAGTACTATGTTGAAGAGCAGTGGTGAGAGTGGGCTCTCCTGCCTTGTTCCTGATCTCAATGGGAATTCCTTGAGTCTTTCCCTATTAAGTATAATTTGGGTTTTAGGTGCTTTATATATAGCCTTTATTATATTGTGATATAAACCGCCCATGCCTATCCTCTCTAACGTTTTAATGATGAATAGATGTTACATTTTATTAAAGGCCTTTTCTACATCTATTGGAATGATCATTATGGTTTTTGTGATTAAACTTATTTATGTGGTGGACTAAATTGACAGTCTTCCATATGTTGAACCAACCCTGCATTCCTGGGATGAAGCCTACTTGATCAAGGTTGATAATGCTTTTGATGTGTTGTTGAATTCAGTTTGCAAGGATTTTGTTCAGGATCTTCACGTCTAAGTTCATCAGGGATATAGGCCTATAGTTTTATTGACGTATCTCTGCCTGGTTTGGTATTAGGGTGATACTAGCTTCATAGAAGGAGCTGGGGAGCTTTCCTTGGTCTCCTATTATGTGACACAGTTTGAGAAAAATTGGATTCAGTTCTTCCATGAAGATTTGATGGAATTCAGCTGAGAAGCCATCTGGTTCTGGACTCTTCTTTTGGGGGAGGTTTTTTTTTATTATCTTTTCTATCTTGATGAGTATGATAGGTTTGTTTAGGAGACTAATCTGCTCTGAGTTTACTTTTGGTGGGTAGTATATGTCCTGGAATTTATCTATTTCTTCTAGATTAACCAATTTTGTGGAGTAGAGATTTTGGAAGTAAGTCCTGATGATTCTTTCAATTTCACATATGTCTGTTGTAATCTTTCCTTTTCCATTTCTAATTTTGTTAATTTGAAGCATCTCCCACCCACCCCCCTGTCTCTCCCTCCCTCTTTCTCTCTCTCTAGCTTGTTCAAATTGGCCTGGAGTTTATCAATCTAGTTTATTTTTTCAAAGAACCAGGTCTTTGTTTCATCATTTTTCTTAATTTTTTTTTAGTTTTCAACTCATTAATTTCTGCTCTGCTCTTGATTATTTCTTTCCATCTGGAGCTTTTTGGGTTGGATTCTTCTTGTTTATTTCAATGCCTTTAGATGGATGGTTAGGTTATTTTATTTGGGATCTCTCTGTCTTTGTTATGAAGGTATTTAGTGCTATGAATGTCCCCTAAGGACTGTCTTTAGTTTGTCCCATAAGTTTTGGTATGATGTGTTCTCATTGTCATTCTATTCTAGAAATTTTACAATTTCATCCACTACCCATTTATTGTTTAAAAATGTGTTGTTCAGTCTCCAGGAGCTGATGGAATTCCTGGAGCATCTCTTACTAATGTTTAGCTTTACAGCATTGTGGTCTGATATCATACAGGAAATTATATTGACTTTGTAAATATATGGAGGCAGGCTTTAGGGCCCAGTCTATGATCTACTTTGGAGAAAGTTCAATGAGTTTCTAAGAAGAATTTGTATTCTGTAGATTTTGGGTAGAATGTTCTATAGATGTCTGTTAGGTCTAGTTGATCTGTGGTAGTATTGATCTTTCTTACTTCATGTTGATTTTCTGTTTGGATGACCTATCTTTTGCTGATAGTGGAGTATTGAAGTCCCCAACTATGATGGTGTTGGTGGTTATTTATGTTTTGTTGTCAGGTCAGTTTTGTTTTATAAACTGTGGTGCACCTGTGTTTGGTACATAAAGATTGATGATTGTGATATTCTCTTGTTGGCTCATTCCCTTGATGAGTAAGAAGTGGATTTCTTTGTATTTTTTGATTAATTTTGGTTTGAATTCTATTTTATCTGATATTAATATAGCCATGCCTGCTTATTTCTTATTTCCATTCACTTGGAATATCATTTTCCACACTTTCACTCTGAGGAGGTGTCTGTCTTTAGTGGTGAGGTGGGTCTCTTGAAGATAGCAGATATAGGCGTCCATTTTTCTGACCCACCCTGTTAACTGGTATCTCTTGATGGGCAAATTAAGGTCATTAATGTTTAGGGTAATAACTGTGAGGTTTGATTTAATCCCTGCCATATTGTGATGCTTTACAGGGTTTTGTGTTTTCTTGAACTTTGTAGTTTTTTGAGACTTCTCTATGTTTGGTTATTTTGATATGCCTCTTGTAGGCCCTTGAGATTGGTTGTTTGACTCTTCTGTGTGGAGAATTCCATGAAGTTTTCTCTGTAGTTTGGCTATTTTTTCATATACTTGTAGAGCTCACGTTCATTGTAGACAGTTTTTATTTTGCCATCTAATATTAGGAATGCTTTTGCTGGGTACAGTATTTTGGGTTGGAAGCTATAAGTTCTTAGATTTTGTAGTGTTCCATTCCAGGCCCTTCTGGTTTCAGGGTTTCCATTGAGATGTCTGAGGTAACTCTGATGGAGTTACCTTTTTATGTAAAGTGTTGTTTCTTGCTGCTTTTAGGACTTTCTGCTTGTTTACGTTGCTTAGAGTTTTAATGACAATATGTCCTGGAGAGTTTCTCCTTTGGTCTAGTCTGTTTGGAGTTCTGTTAGCTTCTTGTATCTTGATGGGACTCTCTTTTGAGTGGGTGGGAAAGGTTTCTTTGATATTTTTGTTGAATAAGTTCTCCCTGCCTTTTGTCTGAGTTTCTTACACTTCTGGTAAACCCATGATCCAAATGTTGGGATGTTTAGGGTATCCTGTGGTTCCCTCACGTTCAGTTCACAACAGTTTTTGAACTTATTCAAGTTTTTGGACTCACAAAATGTTTCTTCTTTCTTGTCTTCCAGTTCTGAGGTTCTGACCTCCACATGACTGACTCTGTTCTTGAGGGCTTCTAGAGAGGTTTGGACTTATTCAATTTGGCTTGTATTTTCTTTTTTTTTTTTTTTTTTTTTTTTGACCCTTGCATCTAACTTTAATTAAACTGAATGTTGAATATGACCTTTCAAAGTCTTAAAGGTTAATAAATAAGAATGAAAATAATAAAAGATACATTGTAGAAGTGAGGAAAATACATTTGTACATAAAAACACTAGCGCTGGCAATGAAAATACCACAAGAGTCGCATTAAACATGTATAATATATCAAATTCAAGAAAAAAAACTTAAATTCAAGAAACATAAGTGAATTAAAGTTGTATATATAAAAATAAAAAACACTTCTTGGTTAAAATGAATATATTCTGGGCTGAGGAGGTGATTCACCTGCCCTGAACCCCCAAATGCTAAGATTGCAGATGTGAAAAACCCTGCCTGGTTTCTTTGTGGTTTTGGTTATTAAAGACTCTCCATGAATGGCATTCACTGCTAGCATGGAGTCTGGAGAATGTTCTTTCTTTCAACACTGACAAATAAACAAAACCCTGGACACAAGTCCCTAGTCCACTGTGGGCTTTGGATCTGCCTTCTGTGGGCAAACATTATAGCATTATCTTCTGTAGTCAAGTACCAGAAGAGGGACTGAAACCCCACAGCTTTCACCACCTGCCTCCTGCAAATGTAGTTTGGCACTAAGGGATCATATTGGTGGGTGAAGTAGTCACATGCTTTGTAATCAGAAACATTTTGAATACATTTTTTCCTCTAACCCTGTAAGATTTTGGCCCACATTTTCAAGTATGCAAGTTGGGAAAAAAAATGGTAAGGATTTCATTTCAGTTCTCTCCTTCTATTAAAATTGCTTTTTGTAGGCCAGAGAGATGGCTCAGTGGTAAAGCATTTATCTGCAAAGCCTAATGGCTCATGTTTGATTCCCCAGTACTCACATAAAGCCAGATACACAAAGAGGCACATGAACATGGAGTTTGTTTGCAGTAGCTGGAGGCCCTGGCATGCCCATTCTCTCTGCCAGTCTCTCTTCTCTCTAATTCTCTTTGCTTAAAAATAAATAAAAATAAAAATATATTTTTAAATTGCCTTCAGCCTGACCCATCATTTTCTTCCTTTACTTATTTTGACTACATTGATGGTGTCTGAAAACTTAGGATTTAGTTGGAACATAACACACTCTAATTAATCATTTTCTATGTGTATATATGTTTGTGGTGTGTGTGTATGCACTCTGCGTGTGGGGTGCACATGTGTATGTAGGTGCATGTGCATATGTATACACATGCATGTGGAGGCCATAGGCTAACATTAGGCATTTTCCTCATTTGGTCTCTCCTTTATTCTTTGAGATAGTGCCATCCTTGTTGAACCTAGAGCTCACAGATTTGGCTACATTAGCTAGCCAGTGAAAACCAAAATTTTCCCGTTTCTGCCTCCCCAGTGACAGAACTACAAGCACACGCCACCATGCCTTGCTTGTATTGAATGGCCTCTTGATTTCTTCCAAGTTTGGGAACTTATGAATCAATCTTCTATAGACATCGATAATCATGATTTTATGTGTCCTTAAATTTTCAGTTCATTTGGACAAAAATACGGGCACATCATCACTGGATTGTGTAACAAGGGCACACCCCATTTTGTACAATCCTGTACAACTCCCTCCAGGTGACAGTCCCCATTAGCATTCCTGACAATCCACCTTCATCAGTGTCAAATTGTCAGTGTCTGGAGTCTTGGCATGTCTTCATTTCTTTAATGTGCAATTCCCAGTGACATATGACATTGAACATTTTTTCAGATGTCTACTCAGTACTTTTGCATAGTTTTTAATGAGCTGATCATTTTATTTTCATTTAAGATATTTTTCTAAGTTTCCTGACATTCATTGTCATTCAAAACTATGCTTTTAAAATTGAAAGCATAAATATTTGGATAAAAGAATTAGTATCAATAACTAAGACAATAATGATATGCTTTTAGGTAAGAATATCTCAAGGTCATTTATAAACTATATCATCACTCTTTCACCCAACTCTGAGTCTATGGGCAATTTTCAAGGGACCAATCCATACAACTCAACAACATATCTCAGCTATTACTATTTCTACCATCCACCTATTTGACAAAATTAGAGTAGGCAGAATGAATGCCATTGTGGAAGCCAGTCCAGCTTTAAGTGATGGCAAATAAGACTAAGTTCTAGCACCCATATTTTTGTTTAGTTATTTTGATTTTTTGGTAATTTTCAGGTGCAGGGTATCTCTTTAGCCCAGGCTGACCTGGAACTCACTCTGTAGTTCTAGGTTGGCCTCAAACTCACAGCAATCCTCAGCCTGTGAAGTTCTGGGATTAAAGCTATGTGCCACCATGCCCAGTGCACCACCTTTTTAGTGTTTGCCAACTTGGTACAATTATGGAATGTATTAACTTCATCTTCTCTAGCTGCAATGAAAAGAAATACAAATGTCTTTCATGATGATGTTGTTAGCTCTATTGCACATTCTAAGAGCGAACCTGAAAAATATGGGTCTAACTGCAATCTTATAAAATTTTTGCAGTACAAAACAAAAGATTTGTAAAAGTCCTTGTATTTGGGAGACAGTCCTAAGTGTCCTCAGGCATCAAGTCAATGGATTATATATTTGGTGGGGATTCAATTACGCTCAGCCAGTAGTACATTTATTCAGGGATGAATTTTGTTCCTAATTCATCATGATAGGATTCTCAAGGTCTAGGTTTTCAAATGAGATGTTTGTTAGTTTATGCATGCATGTTCTTTTGTAGATGAAACCAACATCTGGTCACACACACCCATACCCCCCACCCAATAGCTATTAGATAAAACTTATTTAAAGCTAAATCTTTTTATTTAATGTTCTGTTTCTATACTGTGTGGTTTAAAGCAAGCACATTCCTAAAAAGCACAAAGCTCTGTTCTGAAAGAAATAACTTTACCTTCAGTCTTTCCCGCTGTTCTATTTGCAAGATTATTATTAATTTTGAACACATGGCATATTTCCATTTTGCTTCATCAGGCAACAACACCATTTACTGGTTATATAAGGAACTGACTTTTTGCTTGACTTTCACCGCTAGAGAAATTTCAATTGCTTTTATATTTCATGGATAATATTGTTTTTACTGTTCCTTATTCTAGTTAGAATTGTGTTTAGTTTTCACAAAATTTAAATGGTCTTTTGAACAAACTCTACATCATCCCAATAGCTTCTTTCTGCACCAGATGATTGAGCACTGTATAGGTTATTAAATAATAGCCTCTTTGTTTCCATCCTAGCCTTCTATAGTCAGCTCTGTGACTGAGGCTGAGCCGGCAGGGACTTCATTTTGGCTTGGCAGGTAGGTTCCATGTGAAGACCTGCCGGAAGAGGGTAATAAAGAGAAACTGAGAGACTTAAAGCAGAAGAAAGGATTTTATCCCAGGCACCCAGGGTCTTCCTTTCTGCTTTCTGTTTCTAATAGTGTCACCGACGCAATATTTCTTTACCTGGAAGCAATCATCTCTCCTCATAATAGCAGCCAGCTCTTCTTATTCACAGTCTGTTATTCTTCCAACACGAATGCAGCCCGTTCTGCCAGTCAGCATCTCATGTGCCTCAACCTTCTCACAGGATCTCTTCTAGGCCATTCTGCTGAATTCACACACAGCAGCCTCAAGATCCTTCTGAAGGTCTGTGTTCCTGCTTCCTGATGATATGCCCCTAGTTTTCCATATGTAGTAATTCCATTGTCCTTGTTCCTCTAGTGTGAAAGGTAGTAGTTAATATCTTTTCTTGCTATTTCTGAAAATACTTGAGGGGTTCCCTTTGCATCCTTTAATGTAAATAGTCAGCAACATTAGAATGATTTAACATTGTCTTAGGTTAAATTCTCTCTGTTCAAATGACTGAGGTGGATTCTTACACCTGATTGCTGCCTCTCTGCTAGACATTTGGCATACATGGCTCTGAATACCAGGTTTAATTATGATCCCTTTACACAAAACAACCCACCAAACAGCAATGATAGCAAAATCCAAACAAAAAATTCTTGCCTTCATAAAGTTGATTTTGTAGGTTAGACAGACAACACATATCAAGATTCAATCTGGCTAATGGTAGTTTCGGAGTTTTTCTCCACAGCTAAGAAAAGTGGAAGAGCATAACCCTGGCTGCCCTATAGGACTACTATCATATGAGCATGGGAGAGAAAGGCCTCATGGGTAGATTGATGTTTGACTAGATTTGAAGGGAAAATAGAGTCAAATATGTGGAGTAAGAATTCATCAGGATGGAGTAGGAACTGCAGGCCATGGGGTAAGGCATGTTTCCTATCACCAGGACATGAAAAAGCAGAGGGTGAGAGTGTGAAAGTAGCGAGAGAGTCAAACAGAGATTATGCAAAACCAGATCCTAATGAGATGGTAAGCCACTGGAGGTCTTTGGGTAGAGAAAGGAAAAGATCGGATGGACTATCTGTGTGATGCTATTTCACAGGCATCTTTAGCTACTGAGCCGTCTCCACCACCATCCCAGTGCTCAGTTTGAAGCTCCAAACAAAACAGATTATTTCTGTTTTTAGTGGTAGAGAAAGTAATTTCTAAGTCAAAGTAAAGGATGTCACATGATCAGTGCTATTGTTAAAAATAAACAAGATTCAAAGTAAAGGGAATGCAAGGAGGAAAGAAAGTCAAGAGAAACAGGAAAGGTAGGACAGCTAGTTGTGAGATGATTATAATATTCCATATGGGGGTTGATAGTGGCTTGGTCCCTGATGGGCTGATGATGTTAGAAAAAGACAAGATGATCTTATGGAGAATTTTATGATGACTTAGGTGTGTCCTCATTGGTCTTGTCCTTATTTTTTATGACATTGGATACGGAACCTATCGCCTTGCATATGCCCTTTGCTGTCAGAATAAAGTTTACATCCTGACCATGACCTACAAGATATTGTATGATCTTGTCCCTGATTGAATTTCTTCTTCCTTTCTTACTTCGCAGTATGTTCTCTGTACTTTCACTCTGCAGAACATTTACCAGTTTTCCTGAAAGAGTCAGTGTTCCCATTTGTTGTGGGCCGTTTGCACATGGGAACTTCCTTCAGCACCTGACTTGCCTGGTTATCTCTTCCATTGCCTTTCACAACATTGCTGGCATCTCTTTTGCTCACAGAAGCTCTTTGCATATCATTCCTCTGAACCCTTGTTGTATACACTCCTTCATGTGTTTTTCATTGACAACCAACTGTATACCACTTCTATGGTCCACTGCATTTCTTTGTTTTAAGACTGCATCTTTTTCCATCACATCTTTAATATACATTTGTTTTCTCAAGATTTTAATTAGTTATACTTACTTATTTTAATGCTTTGTTTTAAGCAAGTTTTAAGCAGCAGAAACTCAAAGGATCTTAAAGAAAGAGTCAGTGCATCTTCTATTAAAAGAATGTTCGTTTTGTGAAATTTGGAGCAAACTTCTTCAAATCTTGGAAACAACCCAATAACAGGAAAGGTAGAGGGAGGGCTAATCAAAATCTAAGAAGATATTAATAAGTCATATTGAAACATGCTTTTTTGGACAATGGAACACATAGGAGCCATAGATTCTTCATAGAAAATTTTCAGTGCCAGGGATAGGATACCTTCCAGTGAGTTGTTGGCCAGGGAGGTCCCTGATGCCCCCCAAACATTACAGGCCATTGCTAAGGCCCTTGGTTTCCCACCAGGAATAGATGGTAAGACCCTATTGCTGAAGACTCCATATACTTGGGCTGCAAGTTCACTGAGAAATACTGACGGAGCTGAGCTGAAAACTTCCTCCATGTAGACCAGCTGACAGAAAGCTAGAAAAAGCCATGCTGCATGAAGTTCAATGGGAGAGAGAAAAATCACTAGAGAAGATATCCAACAGTGGACTTGCAAGCCTTATATTTGGCCAGCCAGGCCAAATGAGACAACAGGTACAATAGTGGCATGTCTGTTATGGGGGAAACCAACCACCCTCTAATTTGACTGGAGGCCTGCTCCATGGGAAGGAATACATCCCTGATACTGAAAACCTACAACAGGCATAGTCATGAGCCCTAGGGGTGTAACGTCTGCTGCTGTCTGGCTAAATGTATATACTATGCTTATCAAACTGCCCAGTAAGTACTTCTCTTAATGTTCATACCCATATATTAATGCTACTCTCACTTTTGGTTAGAGAACCTTCTCTTTCAAATGGCAGTGACCTTGGGATGACTTAGAAGGCACCATGGTGCTGAGAAGAAGTGACAGAGGAGTGCTCAGCACTGAAATATCTCAATTACACCTTTCAAGGCTCAGGGTCCATTGTGGAAGAGGTAGTGGAAAGAATATAAGAGCCAAAGGTAGGGTAGGACTCCTTCCAACATGCTCCTCCAGACACAAAATGGCCTGGATATCCATGACCTCACAGTGACTGACACTACCTGCACAAGACCATCGTAATAGGAAGAAAAGATAATGACATCAAAATAAAGCAGAGACTGATTGAGAGGGGGAGGGGATATTATAGAGAGTGCAGTTTCAAAGGGGAAAGTGGAGGGAGGAAGGGAGTTAATATGGGGTATTGTTTACAATTATGGAAGTCATCAATAAAAAATTAAAATTAAAATTAAAAAAAGAAAACCTTGCATACTTGTATATTCCCCAAGATTATTATTACTGACCTGTTAGATCAAACAGAAAGGGCTTTTATTCTGAGAGAACACAACTTCTAGCAGAAGCCCATAGGCCCTTCTGGAGACATTTCTTTGAGACTAGGTGAACTAGTCTGAATTCACTTTAGCCTTTGATATCTGATGTAGGTGATGATTGGAAATGATGGTGAGTCTGGCATAGCATTGCTTGCAAACATTATCCATGGTTGGCACCCTCATGTGTTTAAAAGTTTTTTTCACATTTGGCTAAATGTTTCTGTCTTGATTTTTTCATAATTTACTTAAGGCTTCCTTTGAAATGCTTACAAATAAGATTGTTGTTGGGCAGACCCCTATCTGAAATCCAGGAAATATTTTGGCCTCAGTTTGAGCCCACATCATGTATATTAATGCACTTATCTCAGTTTTGATTTCTCAGTTTAGGACTGGGCTTTTGTGAACATGCTTAAACCAATAAATCATCACTTTGACTAAATAAGCTAACTGTGTCCTACAATGAAGCTCTCTAAACTTAATTTGTCAAATATATGTTTATACACAGACCACCCCATTGAAAACATACCAGTTTAAGCAAGAGTTTCATTTCAAAGAACTATGCTGAAGAGGCTCTTTGAAAATCTTTCCCTGGTAAAGATATGTTAAACAACTTAATTCTGTAAACATTAGCTTTGCCAACTTTTCCAAGTAGAACTTATAAATCCAGTTTGTCATGTGCCATCTTACAATGGTTAGATTATCCATCTACTCGACAGTACACTTAGATGGAACATGTAGAGCTACCAGCTGGATTTGTAACCCTTCTCAAAATGAAATTTCTATGGGTTTTTGCTAAATCAAACTTCCTGTCCCCATTCAGTCCCCCTTAAAACTCACCATTATGAAACCATGCCTATTAATCCTTATCATTTGGGGAGAATGTTGTGTAGACCAAGTTTGCTCTAGCTGGATATCAAAGGTTTTGCCAGTAATAAAAATAATTTAACTTATGGGGCTAGAGAGATGGCTTAGCAGTTAAGCACCTGCCTGTGAAACCTAAGGACCCTGGTTCTAGGCTCAATTCCCCAGGATCCATGTTAGCTAGATGCACAAGGGGGTGCATGTGTCTGGAGTTTACAGTGGCTGGAGGCTCTGGTGTGCCTATTCTCTCTCTCTCTCTCTCTCTCTCTCTATGTGCCTTTCTCTCTGTGTCTGTCACTCTCAAATAAATAAATAAAAACAAACAAAAAAATTAAAAAAATAATGTAACTTATTTGTCTTAGTGAAAGTTACAGGCACTGAGCTACATTTTTGTTGTTTTTCAATGGCCTCAAGAAGCATAGAGAACACTGGCAACTCTTACCTTTTCTGAAGTCATTCATTGTTTCCGGGTAATAGCATCTACCTTGTGATTCTTCCTGGTGCTGTTTTTAGGGGTGAAATGTAAGTAATTGATCAGAGTAAGTGGGTTCAGTTACCAAATTGTAATTGCAACTTTTGGCAAAAAAGAAGCTTTAATTCCAGTGGACTTGGGGGTCCGGGAAGAAGAAGCTAGTTTTGCAATCTAGGAGACACTAGGAAAGGAAATTATGTTTTCAAATAAGCCATTTCATAAAACAATGGGTAAGTGGGTGCTATTCCATCTTAACGAAGTTGACCACCTGAATCCAGGTTTGCTCAAAACTAGAAGTTCCTAGGATTTCCATGTATAGTCAATAAAGGTTTTATTATTCTAACTTGCTTGTTTTCTTTTGCTTAAACAAATTTGGATTAATTTTCATGTCTGTTTCCTGTTTGCAATATTATTCTCCAACAATCTGGGTTCAGAAACACAAACAGGGATTGAGTGAGGCCATAGGAATGACATTTATATTGGGAATACTGGGAAAACGATGACTATTGCTTGGCTAGGTCAATTGCTCAGACAATTTGCAAGAAACATCTGACATGTATTCCTGGAATTGCCATCGCATTTGGAGGTGGCCTTGGACCAAATTCTATTTCTAGTTTTCGTTAAAGAGAAGGTAATGGGGTGGGGGTAGTAGGAGAATGACTAGACAACACCGAGTGGTTAATTTGTTATCTGTGGTTAGTACCATATTCCCATTTTCCTGAAATAACTGAGTTCACAAGCTAGGTCACAGAGAAAATTCTTTGACGGCTTGAAAATAATCATTTTAACTTGTACCTAGATGAACAAAAACAGAGAAAAAAGCCCAAAACAAAAAGAAAAACAGCTCCGGTGCACACACAAAGGTGGGTGTCCCTCACACAGACCTAATTAGCTAGGCTGTCTTAGTGGCAGTTTCCGAAAGGGAACCGGAATCCTTTGCCTGTAAACGTCTCCGTTAGCTCAGTGTGTGTTTTCATTGGCCTTTGGAGAGGGCTCTTTCCTATTATGGGTTGTTGATGGCTAACAGTGCTCTTGGCGCAGCGTGAGATATAGAAGAAGGTACGGGATCCGCCCAAGGCACTTGCAACCTAAGTTAGTAAAACAAATAACTTGCTATTCGTCTTGACCTTGCTGGAAATCGGGCTCAAATATCAGCGGTGCTAAATTCCAGAATATTTCTATTTATGCCTGTTTGGGGTGGGCAGGGATGACATTGGGGGAGCAACTGCCTTGCCTGGTGTGTCTACTTTCTTCCACTTTTAGAGTATGAATCTTTGTTCCATACTCCAGGGTTTTTTCCATAGCTGAATTAACTGCATGTGTAGCGTCTCAGCACCCAATCATTTTGATGTTCTATTTGCCCACATTTTGTTCACTATAGTCAGATTTCATTTATTTCCATGTATTTTGGTTCATAGTGAAAAAAGAAGAAGAATGAGGACGAGGAGGAGGAGGAGGAGGAGGAGGAGGAGGAGGAGGAGGAGAAGGAAGAGGAGGAGAAGCAGCAGCAGCAGCAAACAAACAAGCAAACAAAAAAATATTACCTGGATAAAACGATAATTTAAAAATGGGAAAAAATGCTTGTTCTTATACATGATTGTGGGAACATTTATGACATCTTAAATAACGTAATGAGAGCACCTGGAATTCCAGCACTTGGTATGCAGGAGAACTACAACTTTGAGGTTAGACTAGGCTACATAGTAAGATTGCTTCAAAATAAAAACAAATAAAATAATGAATCTATAGTGAGAATATTCATGTAGGGTTGAAAATTGTCCCTAGCTCCTGCTGTGTACTCTCTGCCTCCAATATTAGTGAGGGAAGATAAATATTACACCTCAAACCCTGATGTTGATCCTTTGGAAATTCTGGGTGAACACTGAGAGGCATGGAGGGAGATGCAGAATTACTGGTGAGCAGATCCCAAAGAAAATGAGGCAAAGGACTTTATTTAAAAGTCCATTTTCATGGTTTGGTTAGGGTTACTGGCTAGTAGAAGCCTGTATAGGGGGAAAAAGTAGAGTAGTCTAAAAGTTAAGAAAACCATTGATCTAGACTGCTTATAGGACCTCAGAATTGTGCCAGGTTTGATACATGAAGTCATGACTTCAGCTGGTGGGCTAAGGTGCACCAATGTGAATGGCAGGATTCTTGGGGCAGATAGCAGCAGGGAACCTTGCAATCATATGTTTAGCAGAAGGCATCAGAGACAGATGAATTCCACTTAAATAAATTCAAAACACAGGCAAGCTAGGACTAAAGAGAAGGCTCAGTGGATAAAGAGCTCACCAGTCAGTCCTGGAGTAACTGTGTTGGATCCTCAGGCTCCATAGAAAAAGCCAGTAGTTGTGGCATATTTCTGTAGTTCCAGTGCCTGGCAGCTGACACTGAAAGCAAGATGGGAGGAGAGGAGGCAGGAGGATTTCCTTGAAGCATGGAGTGAACCCAGCTAAAGAATAGTGGTGCAAATCCGGAGTGAGGAACTCTGCCTTAAATAAGTGACCTCCACACTTTGCCTTGTGGCATGTGTGCTCTTGCACTTACACACAAGAAGATGTGCATGTGCGCCCACACACACACACACACACACACACACACACACACACGCACACAAATTAATCAAAATAGAGTAAAATAAATGAGGCTAGCTAAATATGATGACAGGATTCTGGTGCCATATTCCATGAAGGCAGTGGCACCTAGATGAGAAGGTGGTTCTGGGATGTTTGGATTATTCTGTTTCTGGGTCAGGGTTATACTTATGGGTGTTTCCCTTTGTTGAAATTAATCAAAATGTAAGCTTGCAATTTGCATGCTTTTCTGTATAGATTTTATACCTAATTCTAAAGGATTACTTAAAAATGACTGAAGTCTATTAGCAAAACCTTTTCATGTACACATGTTAAGAAGTCACTAAAACGTGTGCTGAGTAACTGTATTTTCTTCTTTTACAAATTAATTTCTGAGTGATATTTTATTCCTGGGAAACATTTGTTAAGACAATAATTTCTAGTCACAAAAAAGAGCTAGGAGCTGGAGAGATGGCTTAGCAGTGAAGACACTTCCCTGCAAAGCCGAAGGACAAGGTTTGATTCTTCAGTACCCAAATAAGCCAGATGTACAAGGTGGTGTATGCATCTGGAGTTCATTTGCAGTGGCTAGAGGCTCTGGCATGCCCATTCTCACTCTATCTGCCTCTCTTTCCTCTCTCTTTTCAGAGAACAGCTCATTTATTTGTCAGGGGAATGGGCTTATAAGCATTTGTGAAAAGAGCAGGAAGAGGTACAGGTCATAAGGGTGTGGGTTAGTACAAAGGTCCTGCTGATGCCTAATTGGCATGTAGTGACATTATGGATGAGCAGGAAAGGGTCACGGGGTCTAAGTAGTGACGGGAAAAGGTATGGGGTAGTGGTGGTAAAGAGAGAGTTAGTATACCTTGTGCAGTAGCCTGATGGACCCCTAATCTGTATCACTCTCCTTACAACTGAAGGGAGTAAAACTAAGAATCCAGTGCTTGAGGTAGAGTGTATGTGAGTTGGAGAGGAGAGTGGTCAAGATAGATTATGGTGGTTTCATGGTAGAGAAAAAAGTATCCCATTGTTCCTCAAATTCTTAGCTGTGTGGCAGCTGCTGTCCCTGCAACTTGTCACCCTCCTTGATTCCACTGACCACGTATAGCCAACATATCCTGGAGGAGAAACTGACTCTACTCTTTCACAGCTCCCTTTCCTCTAGAGACAAGAATGGGCCACACTGGGGAGGACTCAGCTTTCCTCTTCATCAATCCTCCTGACCATGGCCCTATAGAACTGTCCCATCCCTCAAGGGGAAAGACAGGCCAATAGGCAGAAGACTATGGATGTTAACTGCTGACCTTGACTGCACATTTGCTTTTAGGAAGGATTCTGTGTCTTATTTCATTTTAGATTTATGTTTGGGGGTAGATTTGATTCGACACACTTCTCTTTATAATGCATGAAAGGTTGGACACACATCACTATATAGAATCCTGTAAACGAGTCGGTGGTAGAAGTCAGTGGTGCCCATGCATGAGTGACCAAGTCATTCACCTCATGCTTTTGTTTCTATAGAAAAAGAACTGAAGTATTTTGTGTCAAGTACCTAAGTAGTAATTAAAAAGCATTTGAGTATCTATGGCATGCCAATATTATGCTAAGTGATTTTAGGGATGCAGAAGTATGATGCTGAGCTCAGGATTTACACTAAAGTAAAAGCCAAGCCTGTGCTGAACGAGAGTATTCAGGGAACAGAGCGACAAATGAGCCCAGAGTAGGTTATGAGAGAGATGGTTATGTTACGGGACAGGTAAAATGATCTGCCCACATGTTCACGTGAAAGCGATCATTTCCACATGTTTGCAGCCAGATATAATGATGCTTAGTGTTTATATAATGTAGACCTTTGTTGGCCAAATAAACTAAGAAATGCTAGTTTAAACCGTATGCTTGCTAGGCAACTACTCTACTACTGATCTATATCCTCAGTCCCCCAAGGTTTTTTTTTTTTTCTGCATGTGCATGCATGTTCCTGTGTGTATTAGAGCATGTGTGTGTATGAGTAAACATAAATGCGCCTTGTGCATGTGCAGGTGAGAGGTGAGTTTCAGGTGTCTTTCTCAATTGTTCCCCATCTTATATTTGGAGACAGGATCTCTCCCTCCAGGCCACAACTTACTGATTCAGTTAGGCTGGCTAGCCAATGAATCTTGGGGGTTCTCCTGTCCCTGCTTTTCAGCTCTTGGATTTGAAATGTGTGCCCCAATATTTGCTTTTCTACGGGTGCTAGGATCCAAACACAAGTCTTTGTGCAGCAAGCCCTTTACCCACTAAGCCATCACTCTAACCCCCCCTCCACTTTTTAATGCTAATTTGTGTCATGGAGGCACAAATTTCCTAGTCTCCTGCATTCCTTCACTTATTTATTATGTAATTTTATATGCAACATCTTCTGATGCTAGTCTCTACAAAGGTGAAAAAGATGGTTTACTATTTCCCAAGCCTCTGCTTCTCATTTTGATGTGAGTTAGGAGCAAAACAGCAACCTCTGCTAGGTATTTAGCTAGTGACTGGCCCACGGAAACATGGACGCTGCCTTGCCTGCACTGGCTAGACTAGAATTCACATCTGATTCAGTCTCATCCAAGATGGCTGTAAGAGCACCCTACTAATCCCTCCTCAGCAACAGCAAGGGCTTCCTGTGTCTTTCTCAACTTTCAGGGCTTAGGTGTGGGTGGGCCTTACTGAGTAAGTGCTCCTCCTGAGCCCACCAGCCAATCAGTTCTCTCCCTGTAAACCTGAGCCTGCTGATGAGACTCTTTCTACTTGGATTCTTGGTTCAAACAAAAGGACCTGACTCAAGTTGGGTGAGCCACTTCCCCCAGACTTTTTTCCTCATTCCTGCTTTTTTTTTTTTCTCCTGTTCTTCCGTGTTCATTCTATCTTTAATAAAAATTCCCATAATTTGCTCTTCTCTGTGTCTGTGTTTTTTCAATTCTTTGATCATTTGGACAAGAACCTGGAGTTGGGGATCACTATCCTAGGGTTCTCCTGCACCATTGTGGAGATCTAATCCTTCCCAGAACTCCAATAGCACAACAGTTTTATGTTCTCCTTTTGAGGTCTCCAGGAGAAAATCCAGGCAGTATAACATGGTAGAAAACTGACCTGGACTCATCACCTAAGGTTGTTTTGTTTTCCCCTTTGATAACAATAAACCACCCCATTGTTCACTGCACAGTGAGCTCAGTTTAGATGCATGGATGAGGCACTGCAAGTGTCCTAAAAGCTAAGCCCTTTAAGTGCATTCCTAATAGGCATTTCCTTTTCTGGGATCCTAAAAAGGCACATTAGTTCAACTCTCCTACTTTGAGGATGAAGATTCCAAGCTTTCCCTGGAGTTTGACTTTTCCTGGGATTTTAGCACTAGTTAGTATGAGTGACAATAGAGAAGTAAGGTTTCCTGGTTCTCTCAATGATATTTCTTGAGCTGGTATACAGAGATTGTAGGGGAATACTAGATTTGATTCCCTTGACTGACACCAGTCCCAACTTGTATGGAATGTCCACAGGAAATTCACTATTAAGCACTTATGTGAGCTATGGTGGCTCATACCTCTAAACACCGCACTTGGGAGGTAGGGGCAGAAGGATCATGAGTTTGAGACCACCATGGGCTACCTAATGTATTTATGGATAGCTTGGGCTATAGGATGAGACTCTGTCTCAACAAACAAACAAAAACAAACAAACAAACAAACTAATGAACAAACAAACTTCTGTCATGTCTTTGGAAGAAACATTGCATAGAAGGTTCAAAACTATGTTCCTTTAATTTGAGCACTCCAGAGGCAGAGGTAGGAAGATCCCTGTGAGTTCCAGGTCATTCTGGGCTAGCTAGAGTGAGATGCTACCTCAGAAACCAAAACAAAACAAAACAAAACAAAACAAAATCTATTTCTTGGACCTTTGTACTTACCTCTGTTCTAGGGCTAAAAATCAGGATAAAAAGCCCATTAACAGAACCTGTATGCTATTATGTCCAGGGTCTCCAGAAATGATTGTGTTATACACTCAAGGGCTTCAGAATACGTCCTAGGGAAAATTCGAGGCATCACTAAACCTCAGGCAATTTACTGTGGTCGCCAAGGTCTCCACAGCAAGAGCTTTTCAATTGGTATATTTATACTTTCTTTACTTAGTATTGATTCTAAATAAGGATAAAACCTGCCTTGATGGGAAGCCTATGAGTAAGAACAGATGAATTAGAGTTTGTTTTATCTTCCCACTCGTCTTTGCTGTGGCCAAAACAAGCCTTCCCTTTAGGAGCAATTGGGAGGTAACCTGAGGCAGCAGCCTCCACCCTCAAAAAAAACTAAAGATGATGTGGGCAGAGAGTCATGAAGCAGGAGCAATGGGCTCCAGTGCAGGTTCAGGGCTTCCTACATCTTCATCTGTGCAACTGAGGAAAATAGAGCGTCCTAAAGACTGCAGTTCTTTGAAAGCTCTGCCCCATGCTGTGTACCCAGGGTTGTGACTTCTAACAAGTTTCCCAAAAGGTGCTTTTTCAGGACTGGTAAAATGTTCTCTCTCTCTCTCTCTCTCTCTCTCTCTCTCTCTCTTTCCTCACTTCTGCACCCCTCTCTCCTGTCTCTCTCATCTTGGTAATATGTTAATTTCATCATTAATATTTATGATTGGCTATCTGTAGGATTGAGAAGTACCTGGGAAAAATTTGCCTGGGAGGGGGGGTGAAAAACTGGATTGAGAGAATTAGTGACTAGGGTATAACTGTTTATGTATTGGCTGCTGATTTTGTGTATGTGAGGGAGAGAGAAAGAGAACAGGAAAGAGAGAGAGAGAGCAAGTGAGGGAGGGAGGGAGAGAGAGAATGTATGTGCACCTGTCTCTTTGCCTAGTATACACATACGTCATGCCTCTCGGTTCCAACTCGTGAAACTTTTTGCTGCAGAACACTGGGCCTATGACTTTTTTAAAGCCATAGTTCTCTTTTCTCTATAATGAGCCTGGTAATCAGCCTGCTATTTTCTTTTCATGAGGGTGAAATGAGCTAATACGCGTAAAAAGCCCGACACAATGCCTATTCTGTCATGTGTGGAAAACTATAAGCTTCTGTTATCAATGAAAATGATATTAGAGTTTTACCTTTGTGTCATTTTGTATTTTCACAATGCCTAGGCCTAGAGAACTGTGTGCGTTCCAAAGTTATCTGTTGAATAAAGGAATAACACCGTTCATGTATTTTGCATACCTCTTATCCATCAATGGCTGTTATAGTGATTTCATGTAAGGCTGCTAAGTGAATCAAAACAGAAGTTCTTTGATGAGGTAAGCAGAAGAAGGAAGATACAATGACACAGTGGTCTCAGAACATTTAATTTATACATCAAAGGAGCAATTCTAAGGAAAAACATTTGGAGCTGACTTATTAGTCGTGTGTTGCTTGAGCATCTTGGAGGCCATGGGCACTATGCTGGGAGCGCAGCAGAGATCAGCCTGAGAGGTGGTTAATTACGGAGTGCTAACATATGCCCAGGCCCGTTCATAGGGGCTTAAAGGGATTATTTAATCTAAACAACACCAATAATAATCTTTTAGAGTAGAATGAAAATGTCACTGAGTTGGGTAGACTGCTTGCCTAGGACCCGAGGAGACCTGGGTTCAATCCCAGTACCACATGAACCAGATACGGTAGGGCATGACAGCATTCCCAGCTCTCTGGATATGGAGGCCGGAAGATCAGGAGTTCAAGGCCTTCCTCAGCTATGTAGTGAGTTTGCGGCTAACCTAAGGTACACAGGACTCTGTCTCAAAAATGTTACAAAAATGAAGATGAAGCCTAGAGAGATACAATAACCAGACCCAGGTTTACACAAGTGTAAGTGGCAGATACCATACTCTAAATCAGCCAGTCTTGCTCCCTAAATCCATGGCCATTACACTGCCTTGTGAGAATTTTTTCCTTGGGGGCTTACATTCAAATGTACTACCATCAATCAGTACAATGGAACACACTCTCCAGTACAAGAAATTCAGGAAGAAGCCATCTGAACAGGAATTGTTGTGTTAGGCCTCCTGCTTCTCTTGTCCTAGGCAATTCCTCGGTTACACTAGGAAGTGTCTTGGCTACTCATTGGTGGGTTTTCCCTCATTTGCTCTTAGAATGACTATGATTCATTTAACAGAAGGTTTCAGCTGAGAGGTAAAGTACCAGCCTGTGGTCCTGTTCACTCATTGGCTGTCTGTGGGGATTACATTTGTTTATCCCAAGAAATCAAGCATTCTATGGCACCCAGAACTATGCTGTGGCCATCTTTGGAGAGGAACTAGATAACCCCTCTGTCTCCTCTTGTTTCTCCGATACAGTACTACACACATTACAGCAGCTCCCCCACAGAATGCCTTCTTCATGAACTTTGCTGCTTTCCTGAGTGGCTTGGAAAGAACCAAAGACAGAACACGAAACTAGAAGAGCAGGGTCAAGCTGACCACACTGATTCATGTCTCCCATGTGCTGTGGCATTTCTCTGAGGCTACAGATGGTTGGGAGCCTCAGGAAGAAGCATGATCAAGGGACTTTCTCTCACCTAACCAGTGTAGAACTTGATGTTGCCCCGTGACTGAGAACCCATTTCAGGTTCTTTGCAGACAACAAAGTTCTTCCTGGATTAAGGTTTGAGTTATACTGATATATTAGTGCCTTGTATTAGTGGCTCCTTACCTGATTGATATGTTCATGCATGATTGTTACTGTGGGAAAAAAGAATAGGAGGAGTATAGATAGATGATGATAGGTAGATAGGTAGATAGATGATAGATAGATAGATAGATAGATAGATAGAGATAGATAGAGATAGATAGATAGATAGATAGATAGATAGATAGATAGAGAGGCTTTCTATAAAGACATGCAGGAAAGGAGTCTGAGAGATTCTACTCCTTGGGGTGAAGGAAAGCAAAGTTCTATTGAAGAAAGGGGTTTATTACCTAGGGGAAGAACATCATTTACAGATAGAAACAAAAAATTCACCAGTATGGCGACACATGCTTTTAATCCCCACACTTGGAAGGCTGAGGTAAGAGGATCAATGTGAGTTCAAGGCACCCTGGGGCTACAGAGTGAGTTCTAGGTCAGCCTAGGCTAGAGTGAGACTCTGCCACAAACAAACAAACAAACAAACAAACAAACAACAAACAACAAAAGACAAAGAGTTAGTATTAACTCTTTTTTAGACATAGAGCAAGGCAATTCATCAAATGTATACAAAAAGTAAAGAAATTTTGTCTCTAGTTAAAGGTCACAATCTAGCAAGGGGAACATCTGTGCACAATTAACAATGTGGAGAGCCTGGTTTTATAAGGGCACTGAACATGTGGAAGCTTGGAGTGACAGGATTTATGTCTTGTTTATCTAGGTCTTCAAAGAGTGTAATGAAAGATAGAGGGAGAGGCACATCTTAGGGTGAAGCTTTTCCAGTTTATCTTCTTGTTGTTGGGGCTCCCTTCAGTGTGACGTTCTTGCCCAGAACCCACAAGCAGTGCCTTGCCTCATCCTTTGTCTAACCTATTTGTCTAAGCCTGGCCAGTATGGAGATATGTGGGTCAGTGAGAATACTAGTAACTTGTACTTCCTATATGCAAAACACTACACTAGTCCATTATATGATTGTGACATCACTCTAATCATTTCGTATTCCTGTTTTGTGGATGAGGAAATTGATGGTGGGGGGGGGGAGAGCGAGTAACTATGCTCAAGGACACACATATGTGGCTGAACTGGGATGTCCCAAAGAAAAGCTTAAACATCCTAAACCTGATTCATCCTATTCCCAGATACCTAAGATTTTCATAACACAGGTGAGTAGAGTCACCTACTTAAAGAGCTCTGAGAGAAATCCAGAAGGGTCTGCAGGATGCTAGATGTTAGAAAGTTATGCAGAAGCCTGTATCATCCTGGGAGAGATGTGATCCTTGGAAGAGGAGAAACCAAACAAGACAGACCTCAGTGACCATAAGTAGCGGTTGGGAACAGGTGTGTGGTAAGAAGGACCAGCGATGCTGTCTTCTAAGCAATCCAAGGGAATGAGTTTGTTATGTAGCTGATCACCCCGTTGTGAAGATCCTCTTACTCTATGCACCGACAAGCATTGTTTTCATCACTTTAATGTTCAGAGCCACATTGAATAAGAAAACAGTCATTGTTTTTGTTCAGAGGATAAGTTTAAACAAATATTTTTTTTGTTTTGCCTGTGGGAAACTATAATGAAACGGAACTAGCTTTCCAAACACAGGTTGTACTATATAATTAGGCAGATAAACATGGTTGGAGAACTTCATGAACCTTGGCAAACAGTAGAGGAATGAATATTATAGTCATCCACTAGGGTGGAGAAAATCTGACCAAAGGAGCAATGCTTGCTTGAGGAAGCCCTACTCAAATGCTTCTGTAGATATGTGACTTTGTGTATTAACCTGAGAATATTTGATTGAAGGTAGTATTCACCTTGGCTTTCATCAGCAGCACTAGAAAGGGCCTATGTAAAGCCTTTTGCTGATTTAAATTTTGTAAAGTGGCGAGTTGATTTCAGATAGAAAAGAAGCATAAATTAGTGTAAAAAACAAAGGCCTAACTCTGAATATTCTGCATACAGGATTTGGTGATCTATCCAAGATGAGGAAGATATCTGAGCAAGTCTGACACCTTTACCATGCCCTATTTCCTCTGATTCCTTCAGTGAAGTGAGTTGTAAGAAGTTTGAGGTCAGTTTCTCTGGAATATTTTTGTCTTTTACCCTATCAGTCATCTCATGAATTTTCAGTAGTAGGCACGTAGTATACAAGTAAGTACATTTTAAAGAGGTGCACGTTGAAATGTGGGGGGCAACTTGGGAAGTGAATCCTTGGTAATGGATTCTGGGTATAAGTGCAAGATGTCAGATTATAGTAGCTGCATTGTCATAAATGTGATTTTTTTCTTTTTTGGTTTTTTGAGGTAGGGTCTTATTCTGGCCCAGGCTGACCTGGAATTAACTATTTAGTCTCAGGGTGGCCTCGAACTCATGGTGATCCTCCTACCTCTGCCTCCCGAGTGCTGGGATTAAAGGTGTGCGCCACCATGCCCGGCACAAATGTGATTTTTGAGTACTTTTTGGGTAGCAATTTACCCAGTAGAGGTCTCATGTACTTTACTTAGTTTTTTTTTTTAATTATGAAATTATTTCCTGATAATTATATAATAAAAAGTACAAAATTACATAAAGTAAAGAAAGCTATTTATCATTCCTCCACTTCTAATCCTACTTTTCTCAGATGTGACTATTATTAATTGTGGGATGTTTCATATCTTTTTCTTGCATTAACGGGTACCTCAATTATTTTTAAAGATGTAGTGAGACTAAGAATAATCTTTTATTATTTATTTTAGCTAACATCATTGAGTTATACCTCTTTCCTTTTAAATGTGCCCCTTCCCCATTAACAGTGATATAGTGTTTGTATATGTCTGTTGTCATAAACTTAGGAGCTAAAAACAACACACACACACACACACACACACACACACACACACTACTCCTCAGGCTTGTTACCATCTTCAGCTTAGCATTGACAAGGCCAAAGTCAAGGTATCTTCTACATTTCACACTGAGCTCCTACCTGAAAGACCTGGGGAAGATTCCGCTTCTAAATTCACTCAGGTTGTCACCAGATTCTAGTTTGGTCATTGGAATAATATCCTTATTTCCTAGTGGATGTCAGCCACGGGCTCATGTCAAGGTCTACAGGCAGCCTGTATTCCTGTAATGTGGACATTTCCATCTTCAAGTAGGCAATGGTATCAATCTCCCTAACTTCTTTTTCAGTTTTGAAGAAAGCTCTTGCATCGAGGTCTTGTGTAATTACATGGAACCAAGAGATCCCAACATTATTTCTTTAAGGTAAGTTGTATCATAGATCATGGAATCCAAGAGTGATATCTCAAAGCTAGTTAGAAATTCTATGAAATTGATAGGTTGAGCATTATTATTCCATCTTACAAAAAAATAATTAATGGGCTCAAAATTTGAATGAATTTTCGAAGACCATGCTACTAGTTCATAGCAATCTCTACATTTGAATTCAGATCTTCTAAACCTTCTCTTCTTGGTGATACCTATCTTTCTAATGGATATATTTCTTCTCCAGGTGTCAGATGGGTTAGAATCAAAGACTATCATGACATAGCAATCAAGCCAAAAAACTTTTGCCAATAATCTTGCTATAAAGCTACATAAAAAATGTATTTATAGTGATCCCAACCGTGGGAGGCAAAGGCAAGAGGATTGCCACAGTTTGAAGCTACTTTGTGCTGCATAGCGTGCCAACCAAGGCTACATGGTAAGACCCCCAACTCTAAAAAAAACAAAAAGAACCAACAGTATCAATCTAGCATGGGTTTCATTTAATCTATAAGTGCTCCTTTCTACAACTAAATTTTAGTATTTGTTATTAATTCATAAACATCTCTAGTGATTATAAACCAAACAGGCAACTTCAGTTCATTTTCTAGGCTTTTATTAATGCTCAGTCACCTTTATTCTGAAACACAAGACACAATATCCCTTTATCAGAAACTTATTTTGAAAACAATATTTTGCAAAATGGGTTGTTTTTGCAATTAATCATGGATTCAACCATGATTCATGGATTCAACCATGGGGGCTGAATTATAAAGCTATCTCTTTAAGTATAAAAAATTCCATCCTGGAGTAATATTTCTTACTATTACAAATTTCTAAATGACGGGTTTGACATTAGATGGATGTGGCAAGTATGTGGTAGCTTTTTCACTGGCTGGGGTGAAGGGACCTCTCCTCTGAGGTTCCATGGCCTTATCAATTATTGTAAAATAAATACAGGGATATTATGGCCTTTAACTTGGAAATTTTTCTTAGTTTTTTTATTAATTTAAGTAGAAAAATTGTTTTGTAGGCTGTTAAGGAAAGAAGCTATAGTTGGAGACAGAGTTTATTTCACTGATATTGAATTGGCTTAGGGATTTTGGCAAAACAATATCTCTTCAATTGTTTTTTTATGCCTATAAAACAAGGATAATCTGAAGGAATATTACAAAGGAATATTCTAAAGATTAAATGAAGCAAGATACATAATTTTGTGTCTATCACTTTGTAATTATTCAAGAAATATTTATGAGGATAAAGTTATTGAATTGTTATCTATAGAAAGTGCCCAGTGGGGGTTGGAGAAATGGCTTAGTGGTTAAGGTGTATGCCTGAGAAACCTAAGGATCCAGGTTCGAGTCTCCAGGTCCCACGTAAGGCAGATACACATGGTGGCACCTGCATCTAGAGTTTGTTTATAGTGGCTGGAAGCCCTGACATACCCATTATCACTCTATTTCTCTCTTCCTTCCTCTGTGTCTGTCTCTAATAAATAAATAAAAATAAATTTAAAAGAAAGAAAGTGCCCAGTGGAAGATAACATGGATTCCAAGCTTTAGCCAACTCAAAATTATTTATGACCATGGGAAATGATTGTTGCAAGAAGCAAGATCATTAATAAATTATATATTTCATCTTCATTAAGTCTTTTTCACTGTAAAAATTATTTTTAAAAAATTTTAATCAATATAAATATCTAAAAGGGTAGAATTACAATTTTATATCTTATGGATCCAAGATGTAGTGATACTTTTCTTAATTTTTATATGTATGTGTATATATAATGAATAATTACTTTTTTAAAAAAATGAACACATGCTGCATATGATGGAACACCCCTGTGATCCCAGCTCTCAGGAGGCAGAGGTAGAAGGATCACTGTGATCTGAGGCCAGCCTGGGCCAGAGTGAGTTCCAAGGCAGCCCTGACTAGAGTGAGACCCTGCCTCAAAAAATGGGGAGAAAAGGATAGTATTCTTTATTCTGTTTTACATATTGATCTAGTTATATGTAATAATATATATATTTAACCTTTTATACCATTACATCTAAAATGTTTCACAAAACATGTACATGAATATTTATAGAAATACAAATAGTCAAAATGTGAAAATTACACAAACACCTACAGTTGGTGAAAAAATAAACAAAGTGTGATAAAGCTGTATAATGGGACAGTATTCACTGATGAAAATGAATGAGTACTGGTGTAGGCTACAATGATAAACCTTGAAGACATTATGCTAAGTGTAAAAGCCAGTCCCACAAGGCCACATAAAGTATGGTATCACATATTAGTAAAGGTCCAGAATAGGCAAATCCATAGCTATAGAAAGTATATTTATGGCTTCCAGCGAGGGAGAAGCTGGGCATGACTGCTAATGGTCCTAAGATAGATAGATTTCTTTGCAGGGAGAGGGGGATAAAGTATTCTGAGATTAGGTAATGGTCATGGTTGCAAAACTTTGCAAATATACTATAATCCATTGAGCTGTATACTTTTAAAGAGTCAACTTATGTGGTTTATAAATTATGTCACAATCAACTTGTTATAAGAAAATCAAGGATATTGATTCAGATGCACTGAACTAGAACTCTGTGGCATATAAAGTTTGTTTGATAGATGATTGTGATTCACACCCCAGATTAACACCCATACTAGGTTCTACCATGCAGTTCCTAAGAGAATAAGCTCCTTGTTTTCCAACCACAAGCACAATGCTGACATCTTTTCAGATCCCTGTCTTCTTTTATCTGAGTTCAGCGAGTAGCTGTATGTTCTACCAATGGGAAATCATCTACATCAGTGAATGTGGTCATGAAATACTGACAGTGAAAAGTTTTATTCCTGCTCTCACTCTGGTTTTTGTACATTTGTCATGGGAAGGTACTTTCCTTGATCAGAATCTGAATTAAAATACAAACAAAATATATGGAAAGTATCAACAGGGTAAAGTTTCTGTTACTATCATGACATTTCTAAATTACAGAATGTCTACAGTTTAGAACCCTATGAACATGAACCTGATGAACTATGATTTTGCTTAAGGAGATTATTTCTATTTCCCATGAGGAGAAACTTCAGTCTCTGGACTCACTTCTCCCCAACCATCCTCACTCCATAGTAAATGATTCAAACAAGGCTTTCTAGATCTTTTATTTATTTTAAATTTTATTACCTTACAAAGAATCAGGTTTCATTCTGGTATTTTCATACCAATGTTTTCCCTCTCCCCTTTCTTCTTCTTATCCCTTCCTCCAACTTAGCCTCTTTTCTTCTTTTATATTACCTGTTTCCTTTTGTCCTTTCTCTACTTCTCATCTCTTTTTAATGGGAAAACTGGTTTGAGATCCGAGGGCTTGCATCTTTTCCTTTTCCTTCATTGAAACAAACAAAATCTGCATTGTTTCAACATCATAATACTTAATGCCAAAAGGTGCTTCAGGGTCATGAACATCCCCAGTGACCAACCAAAGCTTACCTTTGAAAGTTTATGGGAATAAACGTCTGAGAATGGGACGACATACTAGTAACGTGAGGCCTAGAATTCAGTAGTGTTGTGTCCACTTTTTTTTTTTTTTATATTAACTGGCTTTCCATGACTCTGTCCCCTTGAATTGCAGTTGTAATTATGGAGCAGTTAACATCTTCTCTGGGCCCAGCACATCCCATAATTAGCTATGTTCTCTCCACAGTGTATGACTCAGCCCCATGTGGTTCTTTTATATCAAAGGCAGGGTGGCCAGATTTTTTTAAAACCACAATACTTGAGCTTGTAGTGGCAGATGGCAACAGAACCCAAGCACACCAGGTCTTTTTGAAGAGCAACCTCTCCCAAAACAAGCAAACAAACAAACAAAACCAGACCTTGCGATTTATTTTTGAAAGAAGAAAAGACTCTTCTTGGAGAGGTTTCTGAACATTGCATCATTTTAAAAGAGAAGCATGCCCTCCCCCCCCTTTTTTTCTGGAAACTTGAAATAGAAATAAGTGAGTTAGAGCCTTGAGGTCAGCCTTGATCAGGAAGGAGGGTACTTCCTGGTCTCTAATCAGAGGTCTGTATAGGTTTAGTTGGTTGAGCAAGGACACTAGCAATAATAAAGCATGTGGTGGAAAGAATTCATAGTAAAGACCAGGAGACCCAATTTCTTGTCTTAAGTTTTCAGAGCTTCACTAAATTAGCCTTCTGAGACCATTAATGAAAAACTTCTATTGCAAATGTAGGGTCATATATTACTAGATCGCTTGAATCACAAGCTCATATTAACCAACATCTACTCTTGAAGAACCCAGGAAAAATAAGAGAGTAACTTCCCTGGTAAACTTGATCAGCTTAGTGAGACTAACCAGCATCACGTGAGTAACAGCACAGCAGAATAGGAAGCACTTCATTCACTAGAAATCCATAGGAAAATATATTTACTGGACAAAGCTCTTGGAATGGAAGGCTGGGCCAAGTTGTCGTAATTTGGAGTGTTACAGGTGACCCGTCTTATATAAAGGAAACAGATTGTGTCAGTAATCATCCAAGGAAAGGTTGAGGAAAGGAAGAGAGATGATGGAGCCAGAAGTATGGCGAAGTCATATGGTTTGCCAAGTTTCTGCGCCCCCTACACCTCAAAAAGAGAATTGCCTCAAAAATGCATAACTGCTAGTGTATGGTTGTCCTGGAAAGCAATAGTTAAAGGGAGAATGGACTGGAAACAGTGGTTTGCTCTCACATTAGTTCTAAGTGGTAACACATGTAGGGAGGAATGAGAGGTTGAGAGAGATAAGAGAAAACAACGCTTGGAGACTGGCAGGAGTAAAGGAGAGTTCCAGATTCACAGTGTATGGAACTAGGCTTCAAATAAAAGTCAAGAGATTTTGAGAAACTAGCACTTATAACTCAAACATACTTCTAGTACCTCTGATTTGTGTTGTTTCTATATTTTGGATGTTGTATGAAATATTCCAGTAGGGCTGGAGAGATGGCTTAGCAGTTAAGCGCTTGCCTGTGAAGCCTAAGGACCCCGGTTCGAGGCTTGCAATTCCCTAGTACCCATTTAAGCCAGATATATAAGGTGGCACATGCACCTGGAGTTCATTTGCAGTGGCTGGAGGCCCTGGTGCACCCATTCTCTCTCTCTCTCTTTCTGCCTCTTTCTCTGTCTGTCACTCTCAAATAAATACATAGATAAAATAAAAATAAAATGCTCCAGGTGTCTTTCATTTATGCATAGATATGTATATATATTAAAGATGATACCTTTTAATATTAATTAGTCTTGGAAAGTAGTATTATTACCTTAATTTCACACATGAATAAAATAAGACTCAGAGAAGTTCCATAAATTGGCCACTGATACATAGCTATGAAGTACAATTTAGATTCTAAATTAATTAATGCAAAGATGTCATGACACTAAATTTTAATTGTTCATTAATGCAAAAATGTATTAAGCAATTTATATACTAAGCATTAAAGTATGTACTAGAATAACTTCATCTTCACAGAGCTGGTACCTAAAATAAAATAGTCCCTAGATGTCCCCATACCAACGTCCTCCCTCATCCCTACCAACTGCATTAGCATCCACTTCTAACACCATGCACTGATTGCCATGGACATTAGTCTTTTAGCAGCCCTGCCTGCTGTGATGTCCCCATATCACCATACACAGTTTTTTTTCCCCTTTCTTTTTAGTGGTAAAAAGAATAATGTGCCATTTCAAATTGTCCTTTTTACAGTCTTGGTAGTGAAAACTACTTGACTGTTATGATTTCTGTCAGGAATATGGCAGAAGATCAAAACTGTGGGCATTGGACTCATGCACTAATTTACTATGCCTGATCGTTTTTATGTCATCAGCGCTGAGAAGATAAAGCCTGGAGAGGACAGCTTCTCACCGGAGCCACTGACATTCACAGCCTTTCCTATAGGAGGGGAAGCAGATGGGTCTGGGCATAGGTATTATGTATTCTGATAGCATAACAAGCCATCTTTCATGAGCTGCCCTCGAGCAAAGTGAAAAGAGTTCTGTGCTAATTTTTTAATGCCTTTTTAATTAAAAGTGTCAAGCTACAGTCCTTGCATTTCACTGAGAAGACTAAATTCAGTTTTCATCTTAGAAAACGAAAGCACATTCAAGAAGTTATTTTTTTTTCCTTAGTCCTTATTTCTAGTTTTCCTATTTGGAGTACATTTCAAGGTGAAGGTGTGTTATATCACTGGTGAGCTATCAAATTTGCATTTGAAATCATCTTGGAATAGAGAATGGATTCCCATCTGCATAACTCAACCATGGCCAAACCAGTGCTGAAGAGGAGCACAGAATGCCTTGGTGGGAGTTCCTTCCACCTGGAAGAGCTCGGTGAGGGCAAATACTTACTGTGGTTCTGGCCTGTGACTCTTTCCTCCTCCTGGTATTTGCAGCCTGGCCATACTCTTGTCATTGAAGGTGGCAGATGGCGTCAAGAAGACAGATAGAATGTTGTATTTCCTAGATTCAGAGCTGACACTCATGGAACTTCATTCAATTCACCAAGTAAGCAATATAAACCCAGCAATGAGGACAAGATCACTTGCCCTACCTTTTCTGTGGGAGGAACTGGGAGCCATAAAGCAAATGGGGAATGGAGGGAGTGGTGAGGAGCTGGGACCATCAACCCAGTCTATATGCCAACCACACTGCCAATTTGTTTTCCTGGATTTTCTTTATTTCAGCTTTCTAGAACAGTACTTGTTATGACAGCAGGCATTCTGATATGAATAGAATGATGGATATGGCTTGGTTTGTTTCATATATGCTATAAAGAAATCTACCTAATACTTTGAGCTCCAATTTGTTTCCAATCTTTTTTTTTCTTGCTCATAGTTATGTGACATTATAAAAAAAAACATGTCATTCTAATGATAAAATCATTTAGCTTGCCCAATATTATAGATTTCTTCCTTTTCTGGTAATGTAGCCTTCATAGGAGGGCAGACCATGTTGGAAAGAGTTGCTGAATACAAATAATGATGAATAATTCAAACTCCAGTCATGAATTGATTGAAAGATAAGTTTGGGATAGTGCATCCAAGAAACTCTTATGGATTACTGGTAGCAGTCTTTCCTTAAAGAGCTCTTTCATTTTTTATTTCCACACAGCCCACTGAGTTCTTTCTTTCCTATCTATCTGTCTTTCTGTCTTTCTTTCTCTCTCTCTTCCTTCCTTCCCTCCCCTCTCTCCTTTCTTCTTTTCTTTTCTTTCTTCCTTCCTTTCTTCCTTTCTTTCTTTCTTTCTTTCTTTCTTTCTTTCTTTCTTTCTTTCTTCTTTCTTTCTTGAGGTAGGGTCTCACTCTAGTGCAGGTTGACCTGCAATTCACTATGTAGTTTCAGGCTAGCCTCTATCTCATGGCGATCCTCCTACCTCTGCTTCCTGAGTTCTGGGATTAAAGGTGGGCACCACCACGCCCTGCCCAAAGAACTCTTTCAGATCAAAACATAACCTTCTTTAATTTTCTGCTTGAAATATAATGTAAAAATAATATTTTCCCAGAATTTTGAAAGCTGGCAGGAAGACTTAACCATGAGAGTAAGCAGCTTCATGGTGCTGACATTATGATTCAAAAGTCACTCACTTCCATCGCCCTCTGCCTTATCTCAGAGTCGAAGATTTTACCCCTATAGAGTCATACTTTGAACTAAAACTTTATTGACTTTTAAGACATTTTACATCTATTCATTTAGTCCTTTCCTCCTTTTAACTGTTTATTCCTGGAGAGAGAGAGAGAGAGAGAGAGAGAGAGAGAGAGAGAGAGAAAATAAAGAAACCAATGTCCAAGACCTTCATCTGTAAGGAGGCAACTGCTGTGCCCTTCACTTTAACAACCAACTTTGCTTTGCCTCCCTCATCCCATTCTGCACTATTGTTTTGACTTTCACAGAAAAGTGTCTCAATAATAAGCATGGCTTAAAAAATGAGCAATTTTTTCCTTAGAATGATTATTTTTTTCCCTTCCTAGAATCATGCCTCATATGATTACTGAGAGGATTAAATGAATTAACACATGCAAGCCACTTAGAAGAACGCCAGGCTCACAGTCTATCGTCACTAATATGATTTTGCCCATAGCATCTGCATCACTTTATTGCGTTTTTTTGGAAGGGTGTTATCTGTCTTCTCTTGTCACATAGAGGCATTTTGAGGCACTTAGAAAAAACCCACATTGAATAATATGTCCTGAACATATATTTATCAATGGATTACATTGTTGACTATTCATATATGCCCAAACCAGGATGAAGCATTGGATATGTAAAAATAATAATCCTCTGATATCTAACACCTGGAGGAAGTCTATGAGAAGAGACATACATGAACACACCACTCATAAAATGAGCTGTACTCTGGGTAGGGAAACATAAAGGATAGTATGATGTCCTGGAAGCAAAATGACACAGCTTTGATATGAGAACAGCAGATATGTTGTCTGAGTAAATTAAGGAAGTAAGTCAGAAGTTACCACATTGAGCATGAAACAGGATCACCTGACAGGACTGTTCAAACAGATTGCTGGGTCTTTATGCCCAGAGTTTTGATTCTACCGATCTGAGAAGGACCTGAGAATTTGCATTTTTGAAGAATGCAAAGATAACCCACTTGATACTGTGGCAAGGAATGGAAACACAACTCTTTCCACACTGTCACCGAGGGACTATAGAAGATGCTGTGGCCTAATTCCTATAGATTTTCAGTCTTCAATCCCTAAAGCCACTAAGACGTGTTCCAAGATGCAGATAGCTTCCATGTCGCAGGACACATTCACACTCTAGGTAAGCCTGTGTCCAATGCTTAGCAACATGGGGGATGAAGGCGTGACTCACCTGCCAGAGGCTGGACAACTTTGAAGAGCAATTTCAGCACTGGAGCTTGATTGTGTTGTGTTTATTTAGACATGAATCCCTGTGGTAGCTGCCTCCGGCCAGAGTACCACAGGAAATAGGCAGGGACATTTTTGAACCTAAGAAGTTTACTAGGGAGTCTTTTCAGTCCCCCGTCAATCCTTGGGACATAAAGGAAGTAAAAGGTGTGAGCAGAATGTGAGATCTCTGGATCTCAGGAAAATGCCCACATCGGTTAGGACAGCTTATCTCAGAATCCCACAGTAGCAGCTCTGTGCTCTCACTCGAGAATGGCAGCACTGGTGGAGAGGAACAGTGAGTTCTTATTTAAATTTTGTTTATTTATTTTCAAGCGGAGGGAGATAGAAAGAAGAGAGACAGAGAGATAGAGAGGATGGGCACGCCAGGACCTCCAGCCACTGTAAACAAACTCCAGATGCATGTGCCACTGTAAATCTGGCTTTATGTGGGTTCTGGGAAATCAGACTCCAGTTGTTAGTCTTTGCAGGCAAACACCTAAACCACTGAGCCAACTCTCCAGCCCCGGGTTGTGCTTTATTTTGCTGAATGTTTGGAGAGCGGATGTAGCATTCTGCATTGATTCTCACTGTTCTCTTCTCTCTGGACACCTTCTCCTGTTCCTATTGCAGTAAATAAATGCATCAGTATTGCAGGTAGAAGCATTTGAAAATTGTAAAAGTCCCAGCTCTGCCTAGTGCACAGCAGCACCAGACTGGAGCATTACATACAGAAGCCATCTGTATGGTCACTGAGCGACACTATACCATATGGAGGAGACATGCTGGAATGATGAGGAGGTGTATAAAACACATTAGATGAAAACGTTCAATGTACACAGCCTAGTACTGAGACAAGGCCCGAGACATTTGGATCAGTTAAAATGCAATGACTGCCCTGTGAAGAAGTATAGATACTCACTGTGGCTCATTTCAAGAAGAATCCTAAACTTGATATATAATATGTAAGAGGTTAGGAATTGTGTCTATTTTAATTGCCACTGTATTCCCAGGACCTGGCACAGTACCTAGGGCAAAGTAGATGCTCAGCCATTTCATGAAGAAGAAAGATTTCAACTTGAAGGAATGAAGATCTTTATACGAAGAACTATAGCAACAGAGTGTTTTTTTTTTTTTTACATGCTAATCCAAACCTCATTATTGGAGGGTCCAAGCTTAGAAGGGATAGCTTTCTCTGAGCAAGGGATCTTGCAAGATCCACTTCTGCTCTAAAATAGGAAGCCAGAAGCCAGTTTCCCAATGGCTTAACCTATTATATGTGTATATATATATATATATATATATATATATATATATGATATTATATTATATAATTAAGATTATATAAGATGGAAAGTCACTGACTTACCTTCCTGAAAATAATTTCCAGAGGGCCTGGTATCGCATAAAGGAAGCCTTGCATTATTCCCTGCTTTTACTATACCCCTATAGAGATTTCAATACATCCTTGAAGAAACACAGATTTCCTCTGTTATTCAAATTCAAATGTCACCTATTGATATTCTATTTCTTTTCTGCACTCAGAGATGGCTTTTTGGTAAAGCATGGGATCTACAGAACTTCCAGACATAGTAGTAATAGAGGGTTATAGATCCCAGGATGCCTTTTGTTCCCATGTAGCAGGTACCCCAAGTATTTTGAGCTGCAACTCAGGATAATGCAGTAAGGACAGAGATTACTGTGAAAGATATTTGGTGTAGAATGTGAGTTCTAAATTGAGAAATCATAGCATACTGGAGGAATTGAAGACATCTTGATAAAGTATGTGAGGAAATATTCATGTACATAGGAAATTTTGAAAATAAGGGCATCTAAAAGCTATTCCTCATCATTGGGATATTCTTAGAAGTCCCCATGATTTCTGGCTGTTACTCTTAGACCATAGAAAGATATTCTCAACTCTGGTATTCTATAAGGAAAACATTCATAGTATATGGCCCACTGAGTTTATGAAGTCCAGTAATGTGTACATGATGTCACTCAGGGTCAAATAAGATAGGTAGGGAACTGATGTGTTATACCTCTGGATATAGTAAAGAAAGTCAAGCTTCAGCTCATGATTATAATGCTTCACCTTAAATAGATTTATTATCAACTTATCTTAGGAATACCTGTCTCCTTGACTTACAGCTCAAATCTTTGTTGGTGTAACACTCTGTAAGGCTGGGCTGAATGTCATGCCTACTTGGTTTGATTAATGGGCAGTGATGGACTTGCCCATTGAAAGATGTGTCATAATGAAACAGATGCATGCCTGAAATTACTACTGGTAATGATGAGCCCTGAAGGAATTTCAGGGTGCATGCATCATTTAATAGAGAGAAGATAAAGTGTGACCTGGAAAGCTGTGTGGTAGAGTGGGAAGGACACGGCTTTGTGGATAGAAAGATGTCATTGGAATTCAGCTTCACCACTCGCTATTAGAAGCACAGGGCACTTATCAGTCCTGTATGGTGCTCCAGACTCTCCCACTGAGGAGCAGGGAGAGTCCAAAGTGAAGCTTTGTTGTGATGGTTGAAGCAGTTAGCTTAAGGTCTGGTGAAAAGCTCTATTCTCATTCCCTCCCACTTGCCCATGAGACACATTCTATATACCTATTATCCGATAGTAGATTAGGTTTTCTTTGATTGAAAGAACATCAAATAGATGAACATGATAACCTCTGCATGGTGAGTAGGTCTGGTGGGACTGCTGAGGAAATGGGGTTCCAGGAACATAAAGCAGCAGAACTAAGTAAGTTGGGGTCAGCAGGAAAGATTGGCAGACAACATTAACTTCCTAATGATTTTTCCCTAAGGTCCCTCCTGAATTCCTCCAATGTGTCTCCAAGCTCTGCCTATTTAAAACCCTTAACTTTTCCAACTGGTCTTTCCACATTAGTTGGAAAGAAATGGACCTGAAACATGATATTTTTTCTCTCTCTCTCTCTCTCTCTGCTCAATAATCCAGCTTCCCCACAGTAACCCCAATATTAAGCAGGAACAAGATGCTGGGGCTGCTGTGGTAAGACCCAGAGTTGGCTATACTCACAAGATGGGTATGCAGCCCTTTGTTCGGAGTTTCAGAATATTTCTTATATCAAGACTACCATGATAAGAAGGATAGATTTTCTCAACCTCTGTGTCATTGTTCTGTTTATCCTTTGAGACTATAAAAGTACATCTCTGTCCAAATCCTCTGCTCTTAACACCTTGTCTCTACTGTGTCAACTACAGAGAATCATTAAAGCTATTGCAGAAGCAGGGTAAAGAACAAAACTCCCAGAACAGCCAGAATCACCAACACACAATAGTCCTGGAAATCCTCACTTGATGGAAAGTATCTGACAAAACCTAAGCCAACTCTTCCTGCCCTGTGAAACAATGTGCAGATGGTATTTCTCAAGAGTGGCAGAATGGACCAAGGCATCTCTTGTTTTCCACAGAACTATGTCTCATAGCCTGACATTGTAAAATTTATTTACTCTTAGATTTTAGCCTAATCCTGATAGAAATTCTCTGTGGTTCTTTTTTTTTCCACATGGAATAAAACAATGTCCCCTCACAATCTGTATCTGGACCTGAGAATGGTTAATAAGATTGTGTTTGTGAGAAATTTTTTCATTTACTTTGGAAAATTTATGCAAATATAGAATGTAATAATCTGATTTATATTACCCAGAGAGAGTTAACTGAAGAGGAAAATTAAATGATCATGGGCCTAAGTAGATGATTTATGAGTAAGGACTACAAAAAGAAAAAGTTCAAGCAGCAGCAAAATCCTACACAGACTGAGTTGAGAGAAAAATGATGTGGGTTTGCTAAAAGGCTTCTAGGTAAGATTAACAGGGTGAAATTGAAAAGAAAAACAAATTTGTCCCTTATGACAAGTAACAAGACATACAGATTAATGATATATGAATAACTTTAGAGAGAACTTTATAGTTTCCAAACCTATGTGGACTGAAATACAAAATATGGGCAACACGTAACATATTGGAGAAAGAAAGTGGGAGGTGGTGGGGGACAATGATTAATGTTTTGGAGATCTTCAGCGGTGAAGTCATTGACTGCTAAAATAATGGCAAGTAGAGTTTCTGTGATGTTTACGGCTCATAATTAGAATATATTCAACAGCATGTTAAGAGTTGCAATGCTTTCTTTAGCTTACCTATGTTTTTTAGAATCACATGCTCTCAGTTAATTGTGATAAAATATTCCCTTTATACCCACTGTACATACTGTTGGTTAATTATGATGCACTGTTAAGAAAAAGCTGTGTTACACTCTATAGAAAAACATATGAGTACAATTGTGTTGTGGCATGTAGTTTGTAATAGACCTGTGGAATGCCCAGTGTATTGAGCAGTAATTCTGCTTTATCTGTGACTTGATACTAAAGCTTGCATGGAATTATGGCTTTAGAAAACAAGAACGTTGACTATGGAGGCTGCTGATTGCCACTGTGGCAAAGTGAAAGGAATGATCATAGAATAAAAATAAATATTGGCTTTCTTTGGTTAAGACCTGAAAAAGTTCATTTTATTCCTACAGATCTTTTGAGAAATTGCCCTATAAAAAAGGACTGTGAAGAGAGAAAGATCAATAGCATGGGATGCCCACAATCTAGCAGAGAAAAGATATAAATTGATATTACAAATGATCCTTGAATGAAAGATAAACTAGAACTGAAATAGCAAGGAGGGCTATAAATAGGAGGAAGGGATGAGAAGATATTCATATGAAATAAGCTAGTTTAGAATATTCTAAATATCTCAGGGGTGAGTAATACCCAGGAAAAAAAGGGGTTTGTGATGAAAACTTTCACAAATTACTTTGGAAGATAAGTACAGCAGAGTTTAGCATTTATGAGTGAAGGAGCTCTTTCCAGAACTTTTTTTAAAGGTCTTATTTTCATTTACTTACTAGAGACAGAGAGAGGGAGAGAGAGGGAGAATGCGTGTGCCAGGGCTCTAGCCACTGCAAACAAACTCCAGACGCATGTGCCACCATGTGCATCTGGCCTACGTGGGAGAATCAAACCAGGGTCCTTAGGCTTTGCAGGAATGTACCTTAACTGCTAAGCCATCTCTTCAGCCCAGAACTTTTTTTTTTTTAATATTGTGTTTCAGTACAGGTGTGTGACACAAATGTGTAAGTTTATACAAAAATAAGATTTTTATAACCAGGTTAATAGGTGGTTTTAAGAATGTTGTCTTGGGTTGGAGAGATGGCTTAGCAATTAAGCGCTTGCCTGTGAAGCTTAAGGACCCCGGTTCGAGGCTCAATTCCCCAGGACCCACGTTAGCCAGATGCACAAGGGGCGCATACATCTGGAGTTCATTTGCAGTGGCTGGAAGCCCTGGCGAGCCCAATCTCTCTCTCTCTCTCTCTCTCTCTCTCTCTCTCTCTCTCTCCCTCTTTCTGTCTGTCACTCTCAAATAAATAAATAAACAAAAAAATTAAAAAAAACAGAATGTTGTCTTATATACATCCAGGTGAGTCAGGGTGTCAGAAAGATCTACTTTTGATCTCTAGATGTGCTTTCCAGCATTCTAACTGAATTGTACATATGTACCTGTAAATCTCACCTTTGTCGTCTGTGAAATAGAAGTCCTTATGAATCATGTGAAATATTTAGGCACAATGCTAGAGGATGTGTTGCATAGAAGGAGTCATGGGGTAAATTTCATATAATGGAAGTAGGGTTGGGATGTCAGTAGACTGGTAAAAGTTTATCAGTTAGTTGGGGGGGGAAGCTGTGATTTATGTTTGTCTATTCTTGTGGCATAAATATCCTCCATGGTTCATTTCAAACTGATAACATGATGCCACTGAGCATGCAGTTGATGTGCATAATGGGCTCTTGTTCACTGGTTCAGCAAACCACTGGGTGTCAGTGTTTCAATGTAATGGCATTTAAAATTAAATGCCAGAAAATATATTGTGGATAGTGAAGTAATCTTGTCCGGGCCCTTGTGCCTGGATGATAACCTAAAGGGACTACTCACAGTCCCAGGAAGCTAGTCAGAGGAAGTGCCCTAGATAGGGGAAAGAGATCCTCTCTCTAGGCTTGTGGGCTACCTGCTGAGGCTCTAACCTGGGAAGTTGTGGTGAGCATTCCGGGTGGCATGAATAAGCTGGTTCTGGTGAGGTAGAAACTGGCTGACACAAGGCAGGGATTGTGGCACATGACTGTAGACCTCAGAGGCTGGTGTGTAACCATGAGATTTTGGGCATCAAGTTTTCCCTGAATCAATTCTAGTTACCTTTATACTTCTGTTTCTGCTTGAGTAAATCACTGTGCACTTACAGCTGGATAACACTTGTGACATGAGAAGTTAAGGAAATTGGGGTCTTTCTACAGTTGGAGTAGACATGGGTGCTGAACTCTTCCAAACTCGTAATGCTTAACTACTAAACCCTTCTCATTCTATGTTTGAGATAAAAGGGTCTCTTCTTACCTGAATATGAGAATCTCTTATGAGGTCCATGGTTTTTGAGTTGCTTTTTTCTTTGAGGGGGCTTCATTTGTGTTGATAATTTGTGTGTATTTGTATGGGGATGTGGGGGGGGGAGTGGGTACATATTCATCTGTGTGTATGTAACAGTTACCTCCTCACTGTTGACCAAAAGCAGCTCATTGTTTAAAGGTCATTCATATAATTTTATGTTCATTATTTCAGTGTTTTTTTAATGACTACCAAAAAAAAAAAAAAAAGATAACCCATTCAGTTCCGAATTTTAGCTTAAACTCCTGGGACTTTCATCAGCATGTCAGGACACCAATCTTCTCATGCTGTCAATATGGTCTGGAGGAGTACCACGTGCACGTGCAAAGGCTACCGAATGTTTACAGTGGGGAGCAGCCATAAGCCAACCCAACCACATTCCTGAACAAAACTCTTAGCTCTACTTATGTAGGACCTAAATCTGTTTTGGACTTTCTTTTCTTTTCTTTTCTTTTCTTTTCTTTCTTTCTTTCTTTCTTTTTTCTTGGTGGTTTGAGCTGGGAATTGAACTTAGAACATGCTAGCTTGAACTGTCTACCACTCAGCTACATTCCCAGGCCTAAAGAAAAGACCATACTTTTTGAAATCTCTTTTGTTCTCTGATGTGGCTCCACATCGTATTTCAATGCTACCAGTCAAATAATGCATGAACAAGAATAAATAAATTTAAAAAAAAAGGAGTTCTGTAATTTATCATTCACCACAGCTTTTGAAAGCCATGGAGCCAGCTGATCCACTGCCTTTGTTTCCATCAAGGAAAATAGTGAGAAAAAAAAGAAGCAAACAGGCAAACAAGCAAACAAATAGGACTGAAATAAATAAATGTGGATTTATCTCCATTCTATTGCTACATACTTCCTCTTGCATTCCTGAGATGCTCAGGAGTCTTCATTGCAGACGTCTGAACTAATTTAACTCTAATTCTCGTAAGAAACTTGGTGCCTGGAGACTTAGCTATTTCTTTTCTTTGCCAACTGTTGGGCAGCTGTTGACAGACTTGTTGAATCACTCTAATTTCAAGCAAGTGTTTGATATTTTTAACAAGAAATATAAATAAGAGATGCAGATAGGATTTTTAAAAACATAATAAAATATTTATCTTGCTGACTGAAGTGTGGTCATTAAACATTGAAAGTGAACTGTTTCTTCCCCCTATTTCTGGAATGTTCTTCAAAGCAGCTCGTGTGAACTACCAGATACTTCGATACTTCCTAGAGAAACTATTGTCCTTTGTGTTCTTTCCACCTGCATATTATCTTCCCTCATTTAATTGTGTGAATTTACATTTTCCACTCCCAAGTGTTTATTTTTAGGGCCTAGTTTAAATTTCCCAAATAACATACTTATAATTCTGCTTCTAGATCAACTTGACTTACTATCTATTGATTTCACAACATGAAAGCTAAAGATTTGAATTCATGTAGCACTTAGATTTAAATTGTAGATAAGTACAACATTAAAGAATATAGCTGGATATATATATATATATAAACAATCTTTCTTATAGCTTCATTGGTGCTTTTCTGAAACATTAGGGAACAGTCTTGAATTCTGCCTAGACTCCTTTTGTTGGATCATTGAATCTACTCAGCTGTTGTGCGGCTCATGTCTTGCACAGAAGGTAACCCCCACCTCCACACCATATGTGGCTTCCATATCCACCAAGGGATCAGACAGTATGCAGAAGTAGGTTGGTAATTAGTACATAATCAGGTAATCGCTGGTCCTACTACATTAACACATAACTGCAGTTGCTTACAGACTGGTGGGACAGACCCTTGAAGTGGCAGCTGAGCTATCATCTTGGACATAACATCATACTTCAATTATAAATTTGGAAACAATTGCCAGTTCATGGTTCTGTTAGGTAGCAAACCTGAGAGTAGACCTAAGAGGTAGACAGGAGTTCTGCTGTCACTGTTCTTTTCTGGTTTGTTTTTGAGGTAGGGTTTCACTCTAGCTCAGGCTGATCTGGAATTCACTATGTAGTCTCAGGGTGGCCTCGAACTCACGATGATCCTCCCACCTCTGCCTCCCGAGTGCTGGGATTAAAGGCGTGTCCACCACGCCCAGCTTCTGCTGTCATTTTTAAGGTCCAGTAAACCTGTGCTTCTGTCCCAGCAGCATTAGACTGCATGTCTCAGAGGAGAGGCACTACTATAGACATGGCAAAGGTCCCCACTAGCCTGAAAGCTATGGCTACCACTGTACACTTAGAATATTTATGGCAACAGGGCAGTAGCCAAACATTGAAGTCACCATGAAAGCCTAGCTGTTAACACTGATCGTTGTGACGATGTAGGGCTGCTGTTACATAATTACCAGCAAAATCGAATATATTTGCCTATGAGATGAACCACTGAGTGATTGATGTATTCTTTCGTGGTCATTGATCTGTGAGCAAAGGAATGACTTTGACCTGATAGGAGTCAGATCAAAGGCGTCAGATGCTTGGACAACAGCTCACTCAATAGGCATTTCTACCATCTCATATGTACATATATCTTACATAAATGTTTCAGTCAGCTGGGTGTGGTGCATAACTCAGAAGGCCTAGTCATGAGGGTTGTGGTGATTTGGGGGCCAGCCTTGTCTCCATAGTGAGTTCTAGGCAGCCAGGGGTATACCTAGTAAAAGCTTGTCTCAGAAAAGTAAAGTACCCTTACATTACCATCACAGGAAGAGATCTATGTGGAGAGAGGGGAGGGAGAGGATGCATCTCAGTAATGGTCTTGGAGTCAACTACAAGTTTGTAAAGTTCCCACTATTGCGCTCCTGTGGCCAAGCAGAATTCTGATCTAAATTTGCTGGATAGAACAAATTTCGTATGAGAAGCAGTTGGCTCTGGGTACTGAAAAGCATAGATTATAGAAGTTTCTGTTGTCCCACCCACATAATCTTGTCAGGTTGGTAAAAATATTTTCCAACAAATGTTGGCACTTAATAATTCAGAGCTGTACTTCACGGAAGAGAAATAACACAGAGTCCACAGGACGTGTCCACAGCTTGTCTGGTAATACACCTCTTATCATCAAGGACTCACTCTCTGGGCGGACAACAGATGAGTCACTACCTTCAAGGTGGTTCCTGCTCTGTTGGTTTTCATGCTCAACCTCCCCAGCAAAGAGCACGCTGCCAGCCTTCTCTCCTGAATTCTTCTTTGCTAAACGCTTCCCTCTTCCTCCCACATTCCTTCTAAAGCTCGCTGTCCCCAAGACAAAATATTCTATAATGTATTAAATATTTTTATGTTATCCATAGTCCTACCTTACAATATTTACCACTTACGATATATGTTCCAACAGTTGGGCTTCCATATTTATTGAGAAATTTTTTTTCTCCAGAAGTAGGTTTGTTATAGTAATGACAATGTGTTTTGCTGAGACAAGATTTTACTATATACCGCTGGCTGGCCTGGAACTTACTATGTAGATGAGGCTGGCCTCAAAATCATCACAATCCTCATGACTGGGCCTCCTGAATGCTGGGATCACAGGTACGCACGACCACACCCAGCTTATTGAAACATTTATTATATAAGACATATATTTTTGCTTCCTTGTGGCAATTTTAAAATATATTTATTTATTTGAGAAAGAGAAAAAGGGAGAAAGAGACAGGTTATGGTTATATTAGGGTCTTTTGATACTACAAATGAACTCCAGATGCATGTGCCATTTTGTGCATCTGGGGAATCAAACCCAGGCCAGAAGACTCTGCCAAACAAGTGCGTTCAGCCACAGAGCAGTCTTTCTAGTTCCTCCTTGTGGCAACTTGTCTATGACTGAAAAGCAAATTTCCCCACATTTTCATGGACACATGCTCAGTGACAATCAACCTGACTTTGGAATTGACAACTTACAGCAGAAGTCCTAGAGTGGCCAATGACTTGAATATCTGTACTGTTGACTAAAAATAATTTAATGATGTATAATATATAAGACAAAGCAAACACAAGGAATATTATTAAGTCCCTATATACTCAGAAGGGTCAAGATAACAACACTGAAGTTTTAAAACCTTAAGAGATGACTTTTACTATTATCCTTTATAACAATGAAAGAACCATCAGTAAGACAAACTAACCTTCTGTTTACATAGACAGCATGGGCTTTCTGACTTCTAAGCCCTGACTTTCCTACATGCCCGACAACTCTCAAGGGTTATTACAGACCTCAAAACATCACAATTTAAAAGCAACACAAAGACTTGGTGAATGTGAATTATGATGCTGGTGATATTATTATAATGCATCCTGATGACTTCCATGCAAACTCTGTTAAATTTTTCCGTGATACCTGCTATCTTTTTTTTTTTTTTCCCAAATGCTCAGTTAAGAACATAAATGCCAAAATAGCATTACTCCTAATGTGACATTAGACTTGTATGGAGAGGCAAGACTTTTCTTCCCCACTCATTCTCTCCCTCCTTTTCCTTTCCTTCCCTCTCCAACTCTTTCTTTCCTTCACTCCAGTGGGGACTTAAAGGGGCTTCAGGATAAGGGAGAACAGTAATTTCTTGACAATTCTTTTTTGTTATGGTTGTTTGTTTTTATTTATTTATTTGAGAGCAACAGACAGAGAGAGAAAGAGGCAGAGAGAGAGAGAGAGAATGGGGGCGCCAGGGCCTCCAGCCACCGTAAAGGAACTCCAGACGCGTGCACTACCTTGTGCATCCAGCTTACGTGGGTCCTGGGCAGGCAAGCACTTAACCACTAAGCCATCTCTCCAGCCCCGACAATTCTTTTTCAACAACCTTGAGAATGGGATGGGGCGGCAGGAGATCATGTCTTCCAGGTCTGCAGAAATTCAGGAAAGTTGCGACACAGGGCTCTGGTGACTCCAGTCAGGAAAAGGAAGGCTCTGCTCTGTTCCCATGAACTACATAGGGCATAAAACAAATCCAGAAGAGAACATCTACAACTATCTTGGCGTAGTCAAAGAATAGAGTCTTGGGGATGGAGGAGGCCAGAGGACAATAGCAGTGGAATGAACCACCAAGTGTGAGCCTACTTGAAGAGGGAAGCCATGAGTCCTTTGGAAACCCAAAGGAAGTCTCCTTTCTCACCCTCTCCTACTCCAACCAACACAGGAGAAAGGAGTAAAGAATTTCCCTACATTTATAGCAGTACCCGTTTTCTACATTTATTGACAAGTCAGTTGACAGCACTAAATTTGATAAAAAACAACATAGATTTATTTGCCGCAGTAAGGAATGTGGGGATGCAGAAAAGTGGAGTGTGAAACAAATGACTTACGCAGTCAGCTTCACCACTGTGTGTTAGTTCATGTTGCACTACACAGTGATATATCTGACACAATGGAACTATCTCACTGCTGAATTTAGTCAGGCCAAAGCAACCTTATGTGATTTTATATGGGATATGGAAGTAGTGATAAGGGAGCAATGGGAGACACGAGGCAAGTCTGGATCATGTCATGAGAATTTTCCTGCAAGAAAATGGCTTTGGTTCTAATACTAACAAAAAAATAAGGGCTTAAGGGGGAGTAAAACAGCGTCTGTGTGTGCAGTTATATGGGATTGGGCCAGAACAGACCTGTGGCATGGCACAATAGCGGAGTCAGATCTGAAGCAGGCTGACGTGAATGGCCCTCCCTAGAGAACGACAGGCGTCATATCCCAAGTCTGCACCAACACTTTCCCTTTCTGACCCACTACTCTTCCCTGCCCTGGAAACTCCTTGAATCATCAGCCTCAAGCCAGGAAACAGAACTTTCCAAGTTCGTGGAAGCCTACGACTTCTCCCTTCCAGTCTCTCATTTAAAAAAAAAAAAAAGTGGGAGGTTGAAGGAAACACTGAGCTTTGAGTGTTTTTCAGGACGTTCGCACTAGGGCCCTGCCTGCACATACGCCTCTGGAGGAAGACTGGCGGCTGGATGCTGGAAAGGGCCTCTGCGCCCCAAGCTCGATGGGCGGCGGAGGCTGAAGAGGACAATTGAGGCAGAGAGACTTCCGGCCTTGCTCTTCTGTCCAGTGCTGGTTCCTGACTTGGTAGCCTCTACTATTGGGCGTAGATTAATAGTTCTGGCAAAGCAGAAAGTATAAGACCCAGCCACACTTCATTTAACCATAAATTGACCCCTTTCTTCCTAGGAGTTTTTTTTTTTTTTTTTTTTTTTTCAGAGAAATCAAGAAGCACTGGAGGTCACATCAGTGACTCCCTGAACAGCCAACAGCAGGATTCTCACAGTCAAATTAGCAGGATCATATATCTAGGTCTGAAAGGGGGAGAAAGAGACATGAATGTTCTCAACAATAAAATACAAGACCACTTTAAACGACACCTCTGGGGATTATACCTGAAAGGCCTCAGAAATCCAGAGGATCTAGGACACAAATGGAGACCCGAAAGGGCATCTCTCCATTCCTTCAACCATTGCCTCCATCTACACCTCGTGAGAGGCAGATGTCAGGGAGATTACCAAGCAATAGCTAGTTTATCCATGACTTTAAGACTCTAAAGAGGATCTCTAAAACCTAAGCTGTCCGTCATTCAGCCAGAAAAATTTCAGAATAAAATGGAAAAATAAAAACTTTACTTGACAAAATTAGTCCTGAGGATTGAAAGTAGAAGTGGACCAGCTCTTCTGAGAGGTTATTAGTCCGCTGTCTTGATGCCCAGAGGAATAGAGCTAACGTGATCTGAACAAGTATAGGGATAGACAGTATCGCAACCTCTGCTTTGATACATGTTAATCTCATTGGGCTGTAAGCTGAGAGAAAGCCCCCAGGAGGATAAGGTTAGCAGAGCGGACTTAGACCTCAAACTCTATGTAACCTCCCTGGCTTTTGTGGAGCATAATTCCACCATTTAGAATGGCCATGCCACCTTTAGGCGTCATAGTACATTGTAGACCTATTCATTCTTGCCATTGGGACATAGGTATGAGATCTGGGTGACTCAAATGTGAGGCCAAATATTAATTCACTCCTCCATCCTCCACGATCACCTATTAGAGTCCCACCTCAGAATGACTAGTAACTTTCCCAGTGAAATTTTTGACAGGTATAAAAATTATTTCTTGAAAAATGAATGAGCAGAAATGACACAGAGGTTGGGAAGATGGTTCGGTTGCCAAAGTGCTTGCAGCTCAAGCATGAGTGCTGGAGTTCAGATGCCCCACGCCTCCATCAGTGTCAGATGGGCGTGAGAGTCACCAGAAAACCCGCAGCAAAGGAGGCAAAGACAGGGAATTCCCAGAGCAAGTTGGTTCGCCACGGTAGCTGAATTGGCCAGTTCTAGGCTCAAGTGAGAGAACTTGCCTCAGTATAAAAAAAGAGGAGAGTGGTTGAGGATGACACTCAATGTCTGGCCTCCACACACAGAACCTGAGTACACGTGTTTATGCGCTCACACACACACACACACACACACACACACACACACACATGTATACACATACACAAACGCACAACAGCTAGAGATATGGCCTTGGAATAAGACATGTAAGAACTCGTTATTTCCCACTTAATTTTACTATAGAACTAAATGTGCCCTAGCAAGATAAAAATCTATCACGGAATTAAAAAAAATATTAATTATGAACTAACTTTACTGTATGAGCTTATTGCATGTTGTTCATGCTCCCACTGGGTTATAACTCTCCTGTCCCTTCTCCTCCACTTCACTCAATGCTAGGTACTTAGGTGCTCCAGAAGACTTCATTTCTGCCACCAACCACGGTGGATATTAACTTGGACAATGACAGCTTTCACTGCAGATGGGGGCTGTGCCCAGGTTTGGAAAAATTGCTGGCATTCATCCTAGCACACTCTTTCTACACTCTAGTTTGTGGCTGTACCAATGTCACAGAACTTCACTATGGAAACTTGACTTTCAAAACCATTTCTCCTCACCCTCAACAAAAGTTGAAATTTTAACCTCTTCCTGATCTCAAGAAAATAAAATGAAGTCTTATTTTGTTGCTGCTGGAAAAATCCATTTTTGAGTTTTTTTTTTAACAACATAGCTATTGGCAGAGTCTTATTCTTCACCTAATACCTCCATACTAGGCTTCTACACCTAAAATTTTATCTAAGCCTCAATTTCCTGCTTGATCTAACATAATGATTCACTGATCCTGCCATTAAAATATTTTGCTCTGTTTGTGTGGAGCAACTTTCAGACAAGGTTTTCTTTGTGACAAGCTTTCTCTTCCCCTTCTTCTCCTTGTCTTCTTTCTCCTCTTTCTCCTCCTCCTCCTTCTTCCTCTTCTTTTTCTTCTTCTGAATTTTGAAACAGAGTCTCATGTAATTTTTAAAAGTTGAAGAGATGCTTGGATTTGGTTGGGTTTAGATAAATGAAGTGTGTGGATGGTTGCAGGATTTAAAAAATCTAAATTAATGTTTTAAATTTTTATTTATTTATTTGAGTGTGTAAGAAAAAGAGGGAGAGAGAGAGAATGGGTAAACCATGGGTTCTAGCTTTTAAAATTTTTATTTATGTGTGTGAGAGAGAGAAGAGGGAGAGGGAGAGAGAGAGAGAAAAAGAGAGAGAGAGAGGATGCGCCAGGGCCTTTCGTCACTGCAAATGACCTTCAGACACATGTGCAACGTGTGCATCTGGCTTATATGGTTCTGAGAATTGTGCCTGGTTTCTCTGGCTTTGCAGGCTAATGCCACTAAGCAATCTCTCCAGCCCTTTAATCTAAATTTAAAAGTCTAACCCCAGGACTGCTGAGAAGAGTCTTCATTCTTATCTTTCTCTAATTATTGTGGATTACTAATATGAATGAGTCAACTTAAGAACAGGCCCAGGCAAAATGAAGAGGCTTTTGCTTTATGGCTCCCGACATAAAATTTGACCATTTTTAAGTAGTGAAAGTAGTTTAATTAATATGAAACAATTATATTCCATCAAACACTCATACTGATTACAAATATTATTCTAAATCATAAATATTAAAGCCATCTCAATTAAAATGAAAGTCAGGAAAAATGGAAAGAATGTTATAAAAGTATTTTTTTTTACTTGATGGTGAAATTGTATCACTGGAAATTCATAAGTTGATGACACATTAATAATAATAAGACAATTTTAGATATTTATAAGATAAACGAAAAAAAAGCAGTGGATTTTCTACAATAATAGTATGAAGAAATAAAATGGGAATATAGTCTATTCAAAATGGTGACAGAACTGATAAGGTACTTAATAAATTATGAAAGAGTAGGAAGGTTTAATAAAAAGCTTATAGAAAGCAATAATATAACAATTACCACAGCCATGGTTCTGGGATAGGTTGCTGAGTGACCAAGCAAACACTAAGAGGTAGTATGTAAGATACCAGTTTTATTTAAAGTCATACTGTGACGAATTACCCCAAAGAGACAGAGGTGTCAATGTTTACAGTATTCACACAATGGCATCAGTATTATCTGAGCTGCTTGGTTCTTGCATGCCCAGCATTTCCAGAATAGCTGGCACAGAGGGTGGGCAGGAGGCAAGTTCTAGTCTAGATCATACTAGTCTATTCCAATTCCCAATATGCATGAAAGGGAGAGAGATTGAGAGTCAGCGTCCCTCCAGATGGCCATTAGCTACAAGTTCTGTCTCAACCTACTTGCATTGTCTCCTTGATTTGGCAAGAGTCTTGGGAACAGAAGGAGGCCTTCAGGGATGTGGCATCGTACAAATGAGCTCATATTGAAACACAGGAATAGATATTTAAGTAATTAGGAAGACACAGCACACTTTTGGGCAGTAACATTTTATAAATAAAAACATCGATTCTTTCTATTCCAATCATAAGTATAAGGTCAACTTTTGGATACTTCATCAAGGATCTTGTTACAAAATAGCAAATAACAAAAATAGACAAGAACTATAGGAAAAATAAATATCATGACAACAATATTGCTTTGTTATTCAATAGAAGATGTTGCAAAGATTTCTCATTTAAAAAGATAAATTGATCACTGGAACAAGATATAAAATAAAAATCTAAGATTTCTGAATTTTGAACGTATAACCAAGTTGCTATCTTATTACATTGGGGAAAAGAATGTCTATTTAATAACTACTTATACAACATCTGACAAAAACTGATATTAGATACCTTCCTAGATCATCACTCTCTTGATTTGCGAAGGCAAGGTCTCTGGAACAAACTTAAAACTCTCCAGTTCAGCTACTCTAGCTAGCTAGTTTTGCCTGGGGTCCTTTATACTGGGACTACAGCTAGGCTTCCATGCCCACTCAGAACTCACGTGAGTGCCGAATGTCTGAATTCCGGTTCTCATTCTTGCATACAAATACTTTATCCATGAGCCCAGCCTTGGGCGACAGCTTTTAGCTTTGTTTTTCATTGGTCTAATACAGAAACTATAGAAGATAAAATATGTCTATATTTAATTATATGTTAATTTAAAATTTGCATGATAAAAGACACCAGAGTTATAGAAAGACAATGGATTACCATCGTGAGATGTATTAGCATCTCAAATGTAGAATCTGTCAAATGTCAAGGGCATTAAGGTTCCAACTGGTAAACAGAGCTCAATAGAATTACAAGCAAGGTTGCAAACAGGCAATTCTTAGAAATTTAAAACCACATGATATGATCCTTAGGTCGCAATTAATGGAATGCATCTAAAGTTTGAAAAGAAGAATACGCAGAGAAATTTAAAAATTATGTTAGGAGAAAAAAGGTGCTGAACAATTTTAAGATTGATTTTTATTTATTTATTAAAGACAGAGAGAGAGAGAGGGAGGAGCGAGAGAGAGAAGGGGCACACCAGGGCATTTAGCCACTGCAAATGAACTCTAGATGCATGCGCCACCTTGTGCTTCTGGCTTACATGGGACCTGGAGAATCTAACCTGAGTCCTTAGGCTTTGTAGACATGTACCTTAACTACTGAGCCATCTCTCCAGCCCTAATTTTTAAAGATATATTTATTTATTTATTTATTTATTTATTCATTTATTTGTGACCGAGAGAGGGAGAGAGTGAGACATTTTTCTCAAAATGTTTGATGTAAACTTGGGTACATGAAAATTTTTCCTGTATGTGAATATGTGCATAAGGGTCTAGAAATTTATTTCGATCTATACTTCATGTTGGTGATGATTAATCTCATGTCAAGTAACCACCAAATATGGTATGTTAGCATTTGAGAAAACAGGAGAAGTAGTGTTGCTGTTGCCTTCTCGTTGCCTTGCTGGGACAAACACCAGATTGGACACAGTTTATGGGAGCAAGGGGGTTATTTCAGGCTTACAGATTCTAGGAGAAACTTTATCATAGTAGACAAAGCTGGCTCACTTTGTAACAGGTTTTTTTTTGGGGGGGGGAGATAAGGGAAAGTCCTTAAACTCCTAGTTATGTCTCCACTTTACAGTACATCTGTAGCGCAGAGACAGAACCACAAGCCAGAGCTGGAGCTGGCTCAGGACTTACCTGAGGGCTGGCCTCCAGATCTGCCCCCAGTGACCCACCTCTTCCAGCAGGGCTCTGCTGGCTAGAGACGTAAGTAAGAAGCTTGATCTTAATGAAATAATACCTGAGGCTATGGGAGAAATTTATAGTCACCCCACCATAAGCAGGAGGGTCACCCACCTTCCCTCACTGTTCTCCCCTGAAGCAAGTCGTAAAACTTAGAAAGGCTTTTCTCACCTTCCCAAGAAGCAAGTCTTAAGACTGTAATATGAGAGGCTCCCTCTCTCCACATTCCATTTCCCCCACTAAATTTACATAGTCCTATATATTCATATGGAAGGTAAATTGTATTTTTGCTTTTTACTTTCTTTTATGGGGGGGGTGTACAACTGGCATGCCAAGGCCTCCAGTCACTGCAATCGAGCTCCACATGCTTGTACCAAGTTGTGCACATGTGTGACCTTGCATACTTGCATCACATTACGTGTCAGGCTTACATGGGACCTGGAGAGTGGAACATGGGTTCTTGGGATTCAAAGGCAAGCACCTTAACCACAAAGCAACTCTCCAGTATGGAAATTGTATTCTTGTCTCTGAAAATTAAAGAGCATAGAAAGGAATTCAGAGGAGCAGTTTCTCCCAAATTTATTACCATGGGATCATACCCATTTGTCCTCCTATCACATTTCTTCATGACTTGCCACTCTTAATCAAACCTACTATGACATATTCTCAGATGTAACTGTCTCTCTGAGTTTTCATTTCCTTAAGAAGTCTCCCATGTCACATAAAACTTAATACTAAGCAAATTTATATGCATTTGTCTTGTTTTATATGGGCTTCAGTAATAAGCCTAGCATGTGTAAGGTGAAGATATTTTTCTTGCCCTGTGTTGGATATAATGAATATATATATATAAACATGGTAATGTGCATATGATGATTATATTTGTTTATTAAAAGTTCTATGGATATATATGAGTAAATAAGTTTTTGTGTGAGGATGGAATAAAACAAGTCCCAAGGTCAATTACTCTGTGTGTGTGTGTGTGTTGGCAAGGACAGTGGCGCACAGGAGATCTGCTTGGTCTCTTCTTTCATAGTGTTGTCTTTATGTGTTATAAGACTATGGATTTGGAGCCAGGTGTAGTGGCACACACCTTTAATCCCAGCACTGAGGAGCCTGAGGTAGGAGGACCCCTGTAAGTTTGAGGCCAGTTTGGGGATCTAGAGTGAGTTCCATATCAGCCTTGGCTACAGTGAAACCCCACCTTGAGAATAAAAACAAACAAACAAGCAAAAACAACAACAACAAAAAAGAATGTGGATTTGTGGGGACTTGAGAGATGGCTTAAGCGCTTGTAACACAAGCATGAGTACCTGAGTTTGGATCTTCAGAATCCATAGACAAAGCTGGGCACCGTAGTGGGCATCTTTAATACCAGTATTGCCTATAGCAAGATGGGAGGCAGAGAGGAGACTCCTAGAGGTTGATGGACTAGTAACCTGCCAAATACCGTGGTAAACAATAAGAGAGCTTTCCTTAAGAAAGACAGAAGGTGATGATCAAAATCTGAAGTTGTCCTTTGCCCTCACCACACATGCTATGGTATACATGCATGCTTGGACATGTGTGTGTGCGTGTGTGTGCCCATGCACACACGCACATACACACACACACACACACACACACACACACACGCACAAAAATATGGTTTCTTTGGGGTCTTTCAATCAGCTTTATGCCAAGCAGAAATTCTTGGAAAAACAGAGTCTACATTAAATTATGTGATGGTGTTAACTTTTCAAAATATCTTTAGCAAATTAAGGGGAAATATAAGATGCTATGGATTTTTGGAAAACATTAATATATATTTTATTGAAAACATATACTGTGTGGTTTTGTGTGTTTTGTTAAAAACTAAATATTTACTAATAACTGAATTGTAAATGATATATGATTATGTATTGCTACCCTAAAGATCTTGTATATCATTTATGAACTGCATAACATGACTTTTGATTCATGAACCTATAAAGTATTTCACATATTAAAGTTCACAAAAGATAACTAAGAAGGGACAAAGCAATATCCCTTTCTAGATGTCTAAGCATGTATCCACCGTTTCTAAAATATCTATTAAAATCTTGGTGGCTAAACACAGAATTTGAATGTAATCCCTTTTGCCTATAGAAATTACTCCATTCAGGATCAATATTAAATTTATGAACCATAATAAAGTTAAGTATTGAGAATAAAAATAGTCATGCTACATTTTAGTAGAGTTTAGCCTCTAAAGATAGGACACAGTTATATGATCTTGATGACTTTAACGTATCTTTGTTAAGTGAGAGCACCAAGCTAGATTCCAATCAGATTTTACCTACGTAAGTGCCAGGTTCATTTAATTAAGGTCCCCATTTTACATAAGGGAAACCAGTTCAGAGGCTTTAGAACTTTATCCAAAGATACCTAGGTGAGAAAGAGGACAGGAGAATTTGAATGCATACCTGTCTGAAACCTCAGCCCCCGTGCTGTATGGTTCTCGACCTACACCAAACTGTAGTAGAAAATCCCAAGAAGCCTGGCAAAGTGACTTACAAGTCCATTCACCCAGCAGGTCCACACAACAGAGATAAGAGGCAGAGAAAGCAGAGGGTTGCTTTTGTTTAGAGCAATGGGTGGATGAGGGTGGAGTGGAGTGCTCTTGTGGGATAAATATATGGTGGGGGTGAAAGGAAATTGACTTGGCCCAAGGAAATCTAATTGTCTTGGAAGTGAGAATTGTGGGTGACATAAAAATTGCTGCGGCCTCCAACTAGTAATTTGTATTTCATCCTACCTTTATGTCTTGTCCAAAGGGAGAGAAAAGGTCCTGAAGAAAAGGAGTAGGAGGGAGAAGAAAGGAAGAACTGGTGGGAGTTTAGGCCAAGGCTGGTTTCCTTCCTGGCCTCACCACCTTCTCCCACTCTTCCTGTCTGCTCCCAGCTGTTGTCCAGGAGAGCCGGCTGGCTTTCAAAGAGGTGCTGTAGAAAACTGTAGTCTTCAGGTGAGTCACAAGTTTCAGGGTGACTCTTAGGGAGTCTGGGGCTCAAGTGTCCAGGGACCAATCCACTCTTCTTTGCTCTTTTTGAGTTAAGAGGCTCCTATGCAGTCATAGTTCCTTACAGATAAGTGAGTGAATAATAATGTGGCTATCATCCTTCTATCTGTGGTATTGGATATGGGTGTTTGTGCCTACATGTCTCTGTGTTTCCAAGTGTCAACTGAAATGCAGTCAATTGAATTCCAGCAATTCAATTCTGTTCTTACACCAGCTCCCCAGTGTGGTATCAGATGCACATGTTTATGGGGCCAGAACCCCCAGAGTGAGACCTCACTCACTTCATGCTTTTATCTCAAATGACAACATCTTCAGGTTATCAGCATTTGGAGGTGACCACGACCCCAGCCTTAGGTTTGAAAATTCAATTGAAAACACACAAAATTCAGGAAAAATACTTTGTTTAGTGCTAATACTTTTAAAATGAAGGATACAGTTTAGGAGTGGCTAAAAGGGAGAGGTGAACAGGACAAGGCAGTAGGAGCCTGAAGCTTCCATGCCCTCCTTGCATGTCACCCTCTCAGCACATCAAGGTGGTCACTGACCGGGAGGCTCTCTGAACCCCATTGCTTAGAGGGTTTTAAAGAGGTTGCAATTCATAGGCATGTTTGATCAAATCATCGGCCACTGGTGACTGAACTCATTCCCCAGCTTCTCCCTTTCCTAGCCCTCGCATCATGTTGCAGCATCTCTGCTGACCTGCCCCCATCCCGAAGCCTTCTAAGGGCCTTCGAGACGCATTCTACAGCATGCCATTGAAGAGGCACGCTCTGAGCATTGAAAGTTGCTCTTAACACTCAGGAAATTCCAGAGGTTTCTGAACCCCTGTTGCCAGGAACTCGGGGGCAAAACAAAAGCAAATATTTCAAGTTATACCCCAATGGCATATTTTGATACTAAAAATGAACATTCACGAAGGACGAATTAACATTCCTTTCTTGAATTAAGATCAGTTTTTTGACTTAGTCTGGAAGTAATCTGATAATCTCTTCCCCCACCCCCCCCACTGTAATAATAGGCACTATTATTGTTCTGAAATGAGCCCTATCACACCAAGGAAGAGAGCAGCACCTATTGGGTTATATTTCTTGGGAAGCTATAATAAAGGGATACAACCTGGGTGGTTTAAATAGCATAGATTTACTGTCTTGTCATTATGAGACTAAAAGTTCAAAATTAAAGGGTTGGTTTCTCCTTCACATACGCTGTGAGACAGGGATCTGATTGCATCCTCTCTCCTCTCCCTGTATCTCATGAATGACCCTCGTTTTCATTGCTTGGCACTGTCTTTGCCTTCTCTCTGTTGCAAACTATGTGTTCAAGATGACGAGGAGAGCGGTTGCACTGAATTAGGACCCAGCCAAATGCCCCTCACTTTAAAGTGCTGGCTGTTAGCAGTTTAGCATCTCAGTTTTGGGAAGGGTACAATTAAACTCATAATTCCTTTCCCAAACTTCAGTAGTGGTTTGGGCTGTTAAGGATGAACATTCTCTCTGAGTCAGTTAACTAAGAGCTATTGTATAAATTTTGTATTAGAGCACAAAGTAAAGAGTACAGAAAGATCTTGAAAGACTAGGGAGGAACACAGATGTTATGATTTAGATCTGAAGTGTCTCTCATAAGCTCATGTGTTAAATGCTTGGTTGCCAGCTGATGGACTTTTAAGGAGTGACTGGACCCTGGGGTGGCTAACCTAATCAACTGATTTATCCTCTGATGGATTCATGATACAGTGGCACTGTTGAAGTTTGCTGGCCCTGTTACAGAAGGTAGGGTCATACCTTTGAAGAAGGCATCTTATCTTCTGTCCCTTTCATGTCATTATCCTCTCTCTCTGCTCCTGGATACCATGAGGAGCTGCTTTGCTTCACTACATATTACCCACAAACATGGTCATCCTTACCCCAGACCAATAACATTAAATCCAGCTGCCTATGGACTGAAACCTTGAAAAGTGTGGGCCAACAAATTCTTCCTCCCTTCAGCCACTTATGTCTGGGATTTTATCTCGGAGGTGAAAGGCTGGCTGACACAGGAGGAATGCATACCATAAGTCATACTTTAAATAATCCTCAGGTCCAGAATGCCTCTAGTTATATCCATACTTTGGGGTGAGTTGATTTTGCTATATGTGAATAAGTACTCAGGCCAAGAGGCAGCTTTTTCCTTGCCGTTGTGGAGCTCACCCAAGTGGGCATGCACAGTGTCACTCATTGGCCATCATTCATTAATAAAAGATTTCTGGACTGGAGAGATGGCTTAGCAGTTAAGCGCTTGCCTGTGAAGCCTAAGGACCCCGGTTGGAGGCTCAATTCTCCAGGACCAGATGCACAAGGGGACACACGCATCTAGTGTTCATTTGCAGTGGCTGGAAGCCCTGGAGTGCCCATTCTGTCTCTATCTATCTGCCGCTTTCTCTCTCTGTCTGTCTGTTTCTCTCAAATAAATAAAAAAATTTTAAAAAAGAGATTTCCAGGCCTGTGGCCAATAGCTTTTGTGAAGAAGAAATTTAATATGTAACATAAATAAAATGGATGTATATGTGTGTATGTGTGTGTGCACATGCATATGAATATGAGAAAGAGAGAACACGAGAGGTCTGGAGAGATGGATCAGTGGTTAAGGCACTTGTCTTCAAAGCCTAATGACCCAGGTTCAGTTCCCCAGTACCCCTGTAAAACCAAATGCACAAAGTGGCTCACACATCTGGAATTTGTTTGCAGTGGCTAGAGACCCTGTTTCACTCTCTCTTTCTCTCTCTGTCTCTGTATGCTTGCAAATAAATAAATAAATATTTTTAAAAAGAACAGGAGAGAGACCCTGACTTGCAGGTGCTTTTGAACGTTGCAATTTTCAATTGAGTTTAATGTGAGGTAAATTGAACTGGCTTCACTTCTTAAATTAGTTCCTTTCTGCAACAGCCTTCATAATGACTGTGGTTGTGTGTATTGGGAAAAGATGTAAAAATCAAAGACCATAAATATGCATCCATTCTTATCTTATTTCAATATGGCATCTAATATAATGAAAAGTAAACCGCTTCCTAAGAGTCAATACAATGTTGCACGTGATAGGAAAAGACCTTGCAGAAAAATCCCCAGTGAGAACTACAACTACATTATATTTTTGACCACCCAGAAATGTGAAAAGTGAAAATTCAATTAAAATGTTTCTTCCAGCATCTGCTACGTGCCTTCTACTATAATACAAGTTGCTGTCTATGTCTGGGTCAACTGAGAAAACATATGTATTTACAATTTAAGGTGCTGTCAGAACTATTTCTTACAAAATGCATTCAACATTAAGATGTCAGGGAAGAGGATGGTTTTGATGACTTGTTTATATGAATACTATGTATATAGTAGATAAGGTTATGTCCCAAGGAAAACAGATCACCATCACCTGTTATTATTTTGAGGAAGCCAATATTTCAGAAGCATTACTATATGCACTTTTATGGTTCACTGGTATTCATTACTTAACCCAAAAAAAGACAATAGAAATGGCTTCCCCTGTTGAGATAAATTGATTCAATTTTTATTCAATATGAATGATTGGCTGAAGCACTTGAAGGATATTTCCCTCTTTGATGAGACTTGAAACTAAAATTTGGGGTTCAAGCCTTGATTGATAATAGGCTGTAAAAATTCTGATTGCCTGATATGATTGCAGTAACCAGATCCTCCTCCTCCATAGTGCCGTGGGTGCGGCACGTGACCTTCCACACAACGTACGGTTGGAACACTAACAAGAGAACTGAGAGCTCTTTGTGCTTACAGAACTGGTTTTATGCAATTGCTTGTGCTTGCATAAAAACAAATGCTTGTTAATAAAAATCTGTGTTGAAATCTGGTCGTGATCTGCAACGAGATTAGCTAAATTGTGGTAGAGTGGCAAGTCTCCACCCAAGCTTAGGAGTCTGCATAACCCTTGTGGACAGCAGGGTACTTTTCATTCTATAGCAGTCCAGTGCTCATTTTTGTTACCCCAAGAAACTTCTGACTACATCCGTTCCCACCCTCAAAGGTGTAAATCAGTCACTCTGCTCTTCACGGCCTCCATACTCCCTGGCTGTGCTTTTATGGGTGGATGAGAACATATTCAGTTAGGGTTGATGAGACACAGTAACAAGGCCAAACACTGAGATAAACGCAGATGATGTGGCTGTGGGGACAGGGTGTGGCCACTAACAGGGAGTTCCATAAATGATGTCCTGCCCTGGAGGGCCTCACAAGGACACAACGAGGCTTCTCGTTCCTTGTTCTATATGTCTTTGACTTAAAATGCATTTGAGATTTTACCCTCTCATCCCCTTACCTATTGGCAGTGCTTATTAGACCATTTTCTTCTCTTTTCTCTTCTTTCATTTCTTCTTTCTTCCTTATATTCTGTCTTTTTTCCTCTCAGGAATTGTGCTGCTTCCTTTAAAAAAATATTATTGAGATGAGATGCATGGAACATAAGATCAACCACTTTAACATGAAGAGGTCAGTGGCATTTAGTGCATTCACAATGCTGTGGAACCATTGATAGTATCCCACTCCAAAACTTTTTATTACCTGAGAAGGAAATCCCTTTATATAACAAATGGACTTCATTACTTTTGGTAAGAACAAATATTTATAATGTTAGTTGCCCATTGCTGTGTAACAAATGACTTGGAAACATAGCAATTTAATTAACCCAACATTCACTTCTGATCTCAAAGAATCTGCACGTCAGCAATTTAGACAAGGCTTACTCTTCAGCGAGTTTCTTCAAGGCTGAATTCAATGAGTTGGGGATTGCTGTCCAGTTAAAACTGGTTTTAGGAGGGGCATCTTCTGAGTTCATTGGCATGGCTGTTGGCAGGGTTCAGTTGCTTTCAGGCTGTTGGAGGCAGAGTCCATTCTTTGTTGGTTTATGGCCACAGGCTCTGTTCCTTGCCACACAGCTCTTTCAATGGGGGTGGTAGTCTCTATCAGAAGGGACAATAGAGACAAAAAGTGAAAGGGACGAGAGAGAAAGAACCACAGAATGGGATGGAAGTCAGCTTCTTTTTGTAAACGTCTCGGAAGTATCTGTAGTCCCACCGTTTGCTATGTTATTTTGTTAGGAGCCATCATAATCCAGCTCATATGCTTGACCTAGGGAGGACCTCACAAAGCCTGAGTGAGCAGCATGAGGCCATCTCAGAGGCGTCTGGTGACTCTTCCATATGACACGTACCAGTGCCTCTCTCTTGGGACATGGTAGCATTTTGAGAATCTGTTATCAAAGTTTGAGTAACCATGGGGAATTAGAGGATATTTTTTTCTTTTCTCATTAGGCATCTCAAAGAACTGACAATCATTTAAGGGAATGAAAAGTTGTATGGTCAAAGAACAAAATAAAGCTTTTAATACTTGTGCTTTGCCCATGAGCAAGGTAGTTAGATAGAATTGATAATTATTATAATCCTATAGCCAGAAGCATATCCCCATAGATTCATATTATATACACTAGGTGTGGAGAAAAATTACATTGATCAGTAAGAAAGAGAAAAATAGATATTGGATATGGCTATTGAGAAGGAAGGAAAAGGAAAAAAAGGCCTTACATGAAAGGCTTTCTCTATGGTGAGATTTGAAACCATGTTATTTGAGCAACAGGAATTTGAAGATATTTGACATGAATAAGGGAAGCTTAATGCAGTTTTTATGAACTTCAGAACAAGAGTATATGCATATCTCTGCGTTTCCCTCAAGGCAAACAGAAAATTGCAGGTTCAAAGGGTTTCTTTCGCTTGGGCTTTGTAGCTGGGCTTTGTGGTGTCAACCTGGGCTATAGGGGTAAGTTCAAGACCAGATTAGATCATTAGTGAGAGCTTGTCTCAAATTAAAAAAAAATGTAATATATGTGGGGATATAGCTCAGTGGTAGAGATCTTTCCTAATAAGCACAAGGCCCTAAGTTCAATCTCCAGTATCACAAAACAAACAGAAAACTCTAGTTTGTATCCTGTGTCTCATTCTTACTACACTTGCCTCCCAAACTGGCAGTTTCATATGAGTCAGTTACTTAATATATTTTTTATTTTTTAATTTTTATTTATTTACTTACTTTGAGGGGGGAGCTGAAAGAACAAGAGAATAGCTCTCCAGCTACTCCAGGTCCTCCAGCCACTGCAAAGAACTCCAGACACATGTGCCACCTTGTGCATCTGGCTTACATAGGTATTGCGGAATCAAACATCGGTCCCCACATTCACAGGTAAGTGCCTAAACCACTAAGCCATCTCTCCAGCCCTGGTTACTTAACATCTTTGACCCCATCTTTTTCTGCTTGTGAACATTGTTAATAATAATATATACCCCACAGAGTTCGTAGAATAATGAAATCATTGTGGAAGTTCGAAGTGACTCTCCTCGGGTTGAGAAAAATTACGTGAATTCGAAGCCGGTGCTGGAAAAGTGATGCAGGAAGGATTTGTATGGATTGTTAGCTAGGTAGAAGTTTTGTGCTTTTGAACAGTGATGACGTCATAGCAGTAGCAGCAGGAGTGGAGGTATTACATGGCCCACTAATTCATAAGGGTTTGAGCTCTGACCTTAAAGAAAAGTTTGCCAGCTCTGGGAAGCTTGCTCAAAATGGGTTGGCATTCTTGGAGAGGGTGTAGGTGTCCAGCCATTGGAGAAGCTTGAGCCGTGTCCAGAATGGTAGTGATGGAGAAAGCAATAGTGAAGGTGTGCAAAGATTTCAAGCCCCAGAGGAAAGCCAAAGAAAAAAAAATCTCTGAAGATTGGTGACTTTGAAGCAGTTGGTTCCATTTTTTAGAAGTTCTTTTTATTAGCTTTTATTGAATACAGTGGGTTTTCTTTTCAATTTTACAAATTCCATTCATACCTGCTTGCTCTCTTTCTTTTCCTTCATTCTTTGTGGCTCTGTGGCTCAGAGTTGGTTTCAGATGGATGTGTGGAGAAAATTGAAGCCTGGTTCTTATTTGAAGTTACAATATCAGATTAACTCCACACTTTACAGCAAAATGTTGGACAGCCATGGTTCTAACAATGAAAGGTCAAGGACAGAATTATCTTCCTGCTAATAGCAAGCAAAAAATAAACTCAGGAAAACATTAGGCTGGACTTATTCAGGTTTTCAGCCTTACAGATGGTACCAAGATAGATAACAAGACACATTTGCTGAGCATCTGTATGCAAGGCATTGCATATATAAGATTTAATTTAACCCTGATGCTGTAACATAAAATTATTTTCATAAAAGTAATTGAAAACAATAATTGAAACATCCAAATTCCAAAAGAGAGGCTCTATAGTCTTCATGTTACAAATAGGAAATTGAAGCTTATTAAGAAACTCGTCAGGAGACTAACAGGAGCTAAAGGAAAGCTTTGGCTTGCCTTCTCCAAAGCCTACCTCTTACCTGCCTACGTCCTAACGAATGCAATTTTTAGTTTGTGGTGACCATGAGGAATGGGAATGTCACAGGTCCAAACTTCTTTTTCCTAACAACAATATATTACCCAGCAGTCTCATTTTATACACCTTCCTTATTCAGTAGAAGAAAAGGGTCCCTTGCACATAATCTTCTCTGAGGCTTAAAACTTAATAGATGTCGACTTAAATATTTTTATTATGAAACACTTACATACATAGGAAAGGGCTGGAATGGAATCCAACATTCTCCCTCTGCTCTCTTTGAACAAAAGGCAGCAGTTTTCAGATGTCTAGATAAGTATAATGATATTTTTTAAAGAAAATATTACCCTGGAACTACCTGAAACTATTACACAGTTCAGAATGTAGTAAGATTCCACACTCCTTCCATTTTTGTTTTTCTACCTCAAGAATTTGACATTTCTCAATTTTCTGGTTCTTCAGAATAAACTCTGTCTTTTTCTTTCATTTATTTTATTTTTGACCATTTCATATATGCATACAATGTACTTCGATCCTGTTCACCACCATTACATTCTTTTATCCCCTTCCCGCTAAAACCTTTCTTCTTCCCCACCAATGCCCTTCCTGCTATTATGTCTTCTTGTGTGTGACCCATGGAGTTAGAGTGGCTTGCTTGAGCATAGGAGGAGGTTATTCACTGGACTGTGGGCAACTTATCAGTCTCTAACTTACTTGCATTACCTTTAGTTATTACGATGAAGTGAAATTGCATGTCATAAGTGGGTGTACAATTGTTAATTATTTTTAAAAAAGACCCCGGGTTGCCATGTGCACAACAGGAACACTGTCCCCAGGACAGAGTGTGGATATGGCAACAGCATCTCTTTGTTCACCGTCTATAACCAGAAGATGAGAATTTATGTAGAGACAAAAGAAAGCATAGGTTAGGTTTAAGGTCATAGTGTGAGGCTGACATGGAGGGAGATGTGTTGATTCTTTTTGTAAGGACTGTGGCAGAAGTTCAGAGAGTTGAAGGGTGATGCCCCTGTGGGAGATTCTTTAGGGTTAGTGGGTGCAATCTTTGATATTTATTCTTCACGTATTTGGAATAAACTAGGGTGTGAGTAGCCAATGGGAGATGAATATGGTCCCAAATCAGGTAGTTAAGCTGCCTGTTCCAGAGGCTTGGCTCTTAGGGTGACCATGAAGATGTTAAGGGGAGGGAGAAGCTGTCCTTCACTGCCAATTGCAGGTTTAGTTGTGGGTGACAAGGGCAACTGGGTTCAGGTACACTTGTCTTGGCTCGAGCACAGGGAAGCCCTTCATCCACTGTGCAAGCAGATGCAGACACTGATGGACGGAGACAAGGTTGAATCTAACACAACAAGATGATTAGTTACATAGGCCAGCAACCACTTCAATCCTGAGGCAAGCAATGGTCAGAATTGCTTCGTTTTTGTTCCTAATCTCCATCCTCATCTAGGCTATGACATATCTTATCATTTACTTATCTCCAATAACAGATTCTTCTTCATAGTACTCTGGCTGTGCAGGCTTTATTTTGCCTGTAAGGGACAGTGACAGTCCTTTATGATTCAACGCAATGGCTCCTATGGCTTTGCAGGAGATAATATTTGCTTATGGCAACCAGAAATAAAATATGAATAAAGAGGATTATGAGCCAATATATTCTCAAGTCTTAAAACATGGGCGAATTAATTAACTGTGACTGAAGATTTTGAGAGCTGAGATCAGATTGAACGAAACATAGACCTCAGAAATTGAGGGGATGAGATGTAGGTTTGTGACAACAAAGCCTCCAATTGCATCATTCTTATGCCCAGTCCGCACATTCTGTGGCCCTGCATGAGTAACAATTCATTTAGTGGACCGTTAAGTTGCCAGTTTGCATGAAGCGTCTCAGGGTGTCTTTTTCAATGTGTTTTCTCTATTCCTATGGTCTTCCTTTTCCTTGTCCAGGATGGGTTTGTTTTACCAATGGACCTTAATCCATTAGTATCAAAACTTTTAGGACCTTTATTACTGCTCTGGAGCCTTCTCAGGCTGCTTAGTTAGGGATAGCTGCATTTCTTCATAAACCCCACATTCTCTGAGCAAATATGTATCATTGCATTGACCATACGTTGTTAGAATGTCCTATGCACACGTTTACGTCCTTTGACTCTTCTGTGTACAGAAGAAAAAGTGGTTTTGAAATACTTGTACTAAATAAGTACTTTTTCTAAACAGATAGATAAATTTTAGATAAATTTGCATGTGATCATAAAGCAGATTCAAGGTAAGTCATCTATAAAGTCAGACACAACAGGCTGTATGATAATAATATTTTATACATATCAAAATCCAGGGCAGAGTACTCAATAGAGACAGAAAGCAGGTTACTGGTAGCAAGGGCTGAGGGAAGAAGGAATAACTGAATAAATAATAAAGAGTTGTTATTAAATGAGTGTGGGGTTTTATTTGGGGTGGTGAAACGTTCTGGAACTCTGGAGTGGTGATAGGCTAAAACATCACAAATGCCCATAATGTCACTGAATTATGTACTTGAAGGTAGTAACAAGATTTACATCAGGTTGCATGTTCATTTGTTTGTTTGTTTTTACCATGATTTAAAAAATAAAAATTCTTTCAAACAATGATACTAATAATACATGAAGTTGCGAGTCAGAAAGACTTCTGGTTAAGATATCCTATCTCCCTTTGCTTGCCTGAATTCTGAATTCTTGACCCTTTAGAATGCTGTGCACTGACCCTGCAACCTGTAGACTCTTGAATGTAACTTTTCTTCTTCCTCAAAGTCTCGGCTAAGGAGAAACGAAGATGATTTTTTACAAAAGGAAAGTAGGATTAAACATTCTCATGGCCAGGTAACTTACCATGCATAGTCAGGCATTGTTTTTCTTCTCTAATAAACATTTTAATTCATAAAGTAGCAAGTTGTTTGCAAAAACAGGACAAGTGTATAAAATAGAATATGGAAGTCACTAAAAAAATCCACTGAGATAAAATTACATATATATATATATATATATATATATATATATATATATATATATATCTGGCTCTTGTTATTCCTTTTCTGTACTTGCAAACTGCATTCCTTAGATGTCCTTGCAGTGCAGTTTGAGAGGCATTGTGTGATTGTGCTGACCAACAGGAATGAGAAAAAGCACATTATTGCAAGAAGCTTCTGAATCGAAGGACTGTTTTCACAGCACAACCTCTCCTTTTTGGATTCATATCCACTTTACATTTCAGAGCATGGGCTATCTCAACATCATGTACAGTCTCGCGTTCATTTAGGGTATATCACCTCAGATATATTGTGAGTAACCCATGTACTGCTACTAGGCCATCTTCTTCCATGAATCAGGTAAGGGAAGCCTACTTCTCCTGCTTGAAATTTGCTTTAAAATGTGTATGTATTGTGAGTTTGGTTAAAAGTTCTTGGAAAGATGTTTCCATTGGTTAAAAAATGTCTTTAAAGGCCAGGTGTGGTGGCATACGCCTTTAATCCCAGCACTCAGGAGGCTGAGGTAGGAGGATTGCCATGAGTTTGAGGCCACCCTGAGACTACATAGTGAATTCCAGGTCAGCCTGAGCTAGAGTAAGACCCTACCTCAAAAAAAAATGTATTTAAGGGCTGGCCAGATGGCTTAGTGGTTAAGGCACTTGTCTACAAAGCCAAAGGGCCTAGGTTCAACTCTCCAGGACCCACGTAAGCCAGATGCATAAGGGAGTGCACACATATGGAGTACATTTGCAGTGGCTGGAGGCCTGGTGTGCCCATTCTCTCTCTGTACCTTCCTATTTCTATATCTATCTCTCAAATAAATAAAATAAAATAACATATTAAAAAAGATATTTTAAAAAATGTCTTTAAGGAGGCGAGGGCATGAAGATGGAAAATAAAGGATGGGAGAGGATCAACCAAGATTAAGGATGTATGACAAAGAAGACATAGGCCAATCTGATAATGTGTAAGATAACTAAAAATAACATAAAATCAAATAATAAAGAACTTAAATGGAAATACCTTATGAGTATGGATAAAACTGCTTCCAGAAGCCATATATTATTAAATGAAAATCCTAGGGCCAGAAATGGGCCACTTGTCTACAAGTGGTGGCCAGGAAGCTTCAGAGACCCCCAGAACAAGAACTAGAGAGTAGGACCCTATTGTTGAAAGCACCACATACTATGGGGACGATGTAGGCCCATAATAGCAGGGAAGTTATTACTGTTGTTTTGTTAAATGGGCATTATGTGCCCATCATATTGCTCTGCCAATAATTATATTTATACCCGTACATTAGTGGTGCTATCAGCTTTGGTCAGAAAAGCTCCTTTTTATAGTGGGCAGCAATAATTGCAAACTGTTGAGGGCTCATCCATTAATGGGAAGCCTACATCACCCCCTCAAGGCCCAAGTAACATTGTAGAAGAGGGATTGGGAAGAATAAAGGGGCAGAAGGAAGGAGCGGAGTGAAGTGGAAGGATGTCTTTGGAGCATAGCCTCACAATTGCACTGTAGCGCTAACAGCAGTTGTGTTTACTGCCACAAGGTCTGCATGAGGCTGGGTCTGTTCACATCCTATCATGAAGGGGAGTATCTATAGGCAGTGAGGGGCTCACTGGGTGTGGAAGAGACATTTTCTTCAATGGTGTAATCACTGGTAAATAACCCTTGCTCCTGGAATAATCTTTTACCTCGGATCCTGTGGGCAAAAGATAGAAAAGTAAAAGGGTAACTGGCTGGAAAGAGGAAAGAGAACAGCAATGGGAGGGGAATAGGAGAGGATGATGGGGGTGAATGTGATAAAATACACTGTCCGCATGCATCAAAACGTCACAATGAAACTCATTATATATAATTAACATATGCTAATTGAAAGGAAAATGCCTTTATTTTATTTATTTATTTATTTATTTATTTATTTTGCTCAGCAGAAGTTTATCTATTAAGCAGAGAAAGAAGATGGTAACAATCACTGGTCTTCAAAAATCATTGATTTAATTAATTAACCAACACTCAAGATCTTTTTCCCATTAAAGTTTTGACATATGTGTTAATGAAATTTTCTAATTTTTAGCCACTTTGGAATATTCTTATTTCTTTTACAGCTTCAAAAGGTCCCAAAATATTGATATTTAAGTCATTCCCAGTGATTTGAATATTTCAAGTAGTATTCTAATAGCTATCACTGAATGTAGACTATATCATTATCTATAACTTTCTGTAGGTCTGTTTCTCAGAGAGTATAAGAATTTAAACTTTTATTAAAAATAGCATAGTTTTCTCCAAAAAGACTTTCCTTTGCCTTTTAAAATGGATTATCTGAAGCTGGAGTGATGGCTTAGTGATTAAGGTGCTTCCTTGTGAAGCCTAAGGGCCCAGGTTTGATTATCCAGTGCCCACATAAGCCAGATGTACAAGGTTGCAAATGCATGTGGATTTCATTTGCAGTGGCTTGAGGCCCTGGCACACTCATACTCTATCTGCCTTTCTCTCTCTCTCTTTTGTGTTTTTTTTCTTTTTATCTTTTAATTATTCATTTTTTTATTGACAACTTCTATAAGTATAAACAATATCCCATGGTAAGTCCCTCCCCCCCCCCACTTTCTCCTTTAAAGCTCCACTCTCCTTCATATCCCCTCTACCTTTCAAACAGTCTCTCTTTTATTTTGATTTCATCATCTTTTCTTCCTATTATGACAGTCTTGTGTAGGTAGTGGCAGGCATTGCAAGGTAATGGATATCCAGGCCATTTTGTGTCTGGAGGAACATGTTGTAAGGAGTCCTACCCTTCCTTGGCTCTTACATTCTTTCCACCACTTCTTCCACAATGGACCCTGAGCCTTGGAAGGTATGATAGAGATATTGCAGTGCTGAGCACTCCTCTGTCACGTCTTCTCAGCTCCATGGTACCTTCTGAGATATCCCAAGGTCACTGCCATCTTAAAAGAGAAGCTGTTCTAACCAAAAGTGAGAGTAGCATTAATATATGGGTATGAACATTATATATATAATATATGGGTATGAACATTAAGAGAAGTGCTTTCTTACTGGGCAGTTTGGTGAGCATAGTATATACATTTAGCCAGATAGCAGCAGATGTTATACCCTTAGAGCTCATGACTATTCCTATTGTAGGTTTTCAGTATCAGGAATGTATTCCCTCCCATGGAGTGTGCCTCCAGTCTAATTAGAGGGCAGTTGGTTTCCCCATAATAGATGTGCCACTATTGTACCTGTTGGCTCATTTGGCCTAGCTGGCCAAATTTAAGGCTTTGCAGTGTCCACTGTTATCTTGAATGGTGATTTCTCTCTCCCATTTAACTGAATTCAACATAGATTTTTTTCAGCTTTCTGTAAACTGGTCGGCATGGGGGAGGTTTTCAGCTCAGCGCCAGCAGGATTTCTCAATGACCTTGCAGCCCAAGTATGTGGCATCTTCAGCAATAGGGTCTTACCATCTATTCCTGGTGGGAAAACAAAGGCCTTAGCAATGGCTTGTAATGTTTTGGGGGTATCAGGGACCTCCCTGGCGCATAACTCACTGGAAGGTAGCCCATTCCTGGCACTGAAAATTTTCCAGTAATAATCTATGGCTTCTGGGTGTTCCGTTTTCCAAAAAGTAGGTTTCCATATGACTTATTCATATTCTCTTAGATTTTGATTATCCCTCCCCCCATCTTTTCTTTACTCAATCTCTTCCCCTGACCTCACTTAGGCTGTTTCACCACCATTAATTTGTTCTTATACTTACATATATACAATACAATCTTATTAAGTGCCCTCTCCCTCCCTTTTGTATTCCCTTTATATCTCCTTTCTAGCTTACTGGACTCTGGTATTGAGTGTTCTTCCTACTCACATAGAAGTTCATATATGAGAGAGAACATGTGACATTTGGCCAGTCTAATAGGAAAAATAATCTTGTTTCTTTCAGAACTAATAGTTGTGAACAACTTTTCAATGGTTACTGACCATTTGCAAAGGTTTTAGAAGGCACTTAGCTAGATTTTTGACCAATTTTAATTGAATTTTGTGGGTGTTTTTAGTGATCACAAGCAACTATAAACTAAACAGGACTATTAACCACTGCCTTGCATATATCTCTGTTGCAGCCCAGTTCCCATTGCTGCTAGAAATCACCCAACTAAGGGCAGCTTCTGGGAAAAAGAGGTTTATTTTGGCTTATAGGCTCGAGGGGAAGCTCCACAGTGGCTGGGGAAAACGATGGCATGAGCAGAGCGTGGACATCACCCCCTGACCAATATAAAGTGGACAATAGCAACAGGAGAGTGTGCCAAACACTGGCATGGGGAAACTGGCTATAACACCCATAAGCCTGCCGCCAGCAATACACTGCCTCCAGGAAGCATTAATTTCTGATTGCCATCAGCTGGGGAACCTAGCATCCAGAACATCTAAGTTTATGGGGGATACCTGACTCAAATAACCACAGTCGCCTTCAGGTAAGGAGTTTGACTGCTTTAACATTTGTCTTTATGGCAGACATTTCATATTGCTGTCTCAATACTTTCATCACCTTCAAATTGAATAATATATTTTTGTATCTGAAAACTCCATGTATTGTTTCTCTCAGTGGCATTTTCAAGATCCAAGACTACCTTTTTGTGGTGCTATACTGGAGATAACATTCAGGGCCTCTCACATTTTAGCCAAGCATTTTGAGCTGCATCTCGAAACACCAAGAAATCATTAAGGTTGGAAATTATTCAAACTTGAAATTGTTGGAATACTACTTAGAAGGCTAGAGAAAACAGCAAATACTTCTTAAATTATTTTATAAAAAACTTTCCTGTATGAGCACCTGAAAGAAAGAAAATGGGACATGTATATATATATATATATATACATATATATATATATGTAATAATATAATACATATTACTATAAAACATAATAATATATAAAATAATAATATATGTAGTTTTTTTTCAAGGTAGGTTCTCACTGTAGCCCGGGCTGATGACCTGGAACTCACTCTGTACTCCCAAGGAAATAAATTTTTTGTTGAGTGCTTACTGTGAGCTAGGCATGAGTCTAAGTGCTTTGCTTTACATGAGCTTATTTTTAAAGTTTCAGCCCTTGTGGCAATCTTGCAAGGCATTTTTTTATTGTAACAGTTTCAGGAAATGCAAAGTCAATATCTTGCCCATGGTCACATAACTAATACAGAACAGACCTCTGCTGAATTCGTATCTTAGCTTGTTAGCACTGCCCCTAACCAAGAAGGTAGATTTTCTCTGAAGAGTAGAAATACCGGATAAATATAGAAAAGAAATGATATTTATATTCTGTCCTTTCACACTTCTCTTTTTCACGCTGTCTCTTTTATTCTGAAGCTAAGAAGTAAAAAAAAAAAAAATCTACATGACTCAAGCACTATTCTTTTTTTCCATTGTATTACAATGTTTTCATAAACTTTAAAAAAATATGGGACATTCAAATTTTTTGGTTCTTTATGTTGAGCAATTTTCTTCTACGAGACTGAATAGATCCCCGATATGATAAGGGAAACTTCTCACAATTTCTTGAGACATGATCAGTTCAATGCTGGCTTTGTCCCCTTTGTCACCAGGGTTTATTTGTTAGGGACTTACCTTGCTGAATCCCTCCCTGTTTGAACAGTCACTTCCTCCTGTCTCGGCGGGCTGGTGCCTTTGATGTCTAGAACTGTCTGGTATTATTTTTAAGATGAGAGTGTGGGAAGAAAAGAGGAAATGTGTCTGTGTATTGCACCAACCTCTGATCCATGAGAACTTATCCACTTCTGAATTTTAAGATGGACTCTGCCAGAGGTTTAAGTTTCTTTGCCATCTAATCTCAATTTAAGCCTTGTTGAATGGCCTTTTCTGAACAAACATTCAAGATCGACAAACTAAAAGAACCTTTGATTTAAAGACTAGACAGTTTGAAATAGGGTCTTGGAAAACCCTGTCCAGAGTCTTCCTTTCCTCTTTCTTTTGTAATTTAGTAAATCACATAGAGAGTTGAGAATCTAGTTTTAACCATTATTCTGCCATTAATGTGTTGAGTCAATTTGAGCCCAAGACAATGGTTTATAACCACAGAAAGTAAAGTGTCTCTAAGACCCCTTCTGATTCCATCGCATTCTGAATGCCAGAGCCACCTAGAAAAAAAATGAGCCTGGTGGAGTTGGTCAGGTGAGCTCTTCCCTGTCCCTTCCACCATAAACTCATGTTCATATGGTATCCATGAACATTTTTAGATCTCTAATTCTGGATTATTTTTTAAAATTTATTTTATTATTTTATTTCTTTATTTGAGAGAGAAATAAGAAGAGTGTCTTAACTGCTAAGCCATCTCTCCAGCCCATAGATTACCATTTTTTGTCCCAAACATTATCTCTTGCTCCAAATCTTTCTTATTGACATTTTCTTTAAGACTTTCTCTTTGGTATCAAAATGAGATATTGCATATCATTAGCATATAACTCCCATGAGTCAGTTAATGAATATCTTCTCTTTCTCCTCTTCTTCCTCCTTTTTCTTCTCACTTTAGACCAGGCTAACCTGGAACTTACTCTGTAGCCCAGACTGGCCTTAAACTCATGGTGATCTTTCTACTTCAACCTCCCATGTGCTGGGATTAAAGGTGTGGGCCTGGCTTGGCTAACTTCTTTGCAATTTGCTAACATTTTGGCAAGGACTTTCAATGACCATAATGCCTTTATTTCAAAGGAGTGACCAAAAAATAATGAATAAACTATAAGCATTTTGTTTGGGGTTGTGGGAGAAGTGAAGGCGGCTCAGAGCCCACTTAGTAATCTCCAGAAAGCAGCCATTTGGTCTTTTTTATTCAATAGCCCATATTGCATTACCTATAAGGATTCCAAATGTCCTTGACAAGAACAAATTACTGGAATCTTTTTTTTTCAACTTTTTTCTTTTTGTATATATTTTTATTTTATTGTAATAAGAGAGAGAGAGAGAGAGAGAGAGAGAGAGAGAGCTCCAGTGTCTCTTGCCAACAAATCCCAGATATATGCACCACTTTGTGCATATGGCTTGACTGGGGAATCAAACCTGTGTTGTCAGGCTTTGCAAACAAGAGCCTTTAACCACTGAGTCATCTCTCCAGCCCCTTTTTCTACTTTTGAAACCTGATGTGATTTAAACAAAAGCACATAACATTTATACTTCTTGAAGTGGTAACACAATGGCTGAGGCTTCCTTTTAAATGAGAGACTCATAGAGCTCACTAAGGGTCAACTGATACCTAGGGCCAATGGAGAGGTGGACCAAAGAGATATGACAGAATCATTGTGGTTCTCTTAAATGTAAGGACCTTGACCTTTAGTCATTGCTTGCAGAGGCACATTCTGTCCCTGAACAGGGTCCTGAGCTCTGTGTGGTCCAGACCTGGGCGTTTCATTTCCGTGTATGTTCCATGGTGTCTGGCACTGACTACAGACATGAAATGACTTAATGAATGCTGCCGGTGTGTCATCTTTCTGGAAAAGTGGCTCTCACAGTTGTGTACACACCTATTAGCTCATGTTTTTTGACATAAAGCATGCTTTTGAAAACATCAATGATGCCAGTAAACTGAATTTTACACAAAGAAGAAAAAAAAACTGAGTATCTATCTCACATGACAACTAGAAAGTAAAAAAAGTTTGACCAGAACTAAGGCTTGATACACAAAATAGAAGGCTTGAGGATGTCTGTGATCAGACTGCTTCTTTTGTGCCCATGAGCAGGTTGATTTGTTTTTGACGTGGGGTCTCATGTATCCCCAGGCTGGCCTCAAACTCAATATGTAAACTTAAAGTTCTGATCCACTTCCTCCGCCAAACTGGGTTTACAAGTGTGTACCACCATGCTTTGTGTTGTGAGAGATCAAATCAAAGGCTTTTGTGCACTTAGGCTTTAGGAAAGCACACTATCAACTGAGCTACATCTCTAGACATGTGAACAAGTTTTAAGCTAAAGAATAGGAAAGAGGGATGTCTGAGAGTTGGAGGTAGTTTGCCAGAGCATTGGTACCAGACAGAGTCTAGCTATCCTAGATACTGGTACAATCAAGGAGAAAAATAGCATGGCTTCATCATGATGCTTAAAGATGCTATCAAGGCCTTATCTGCTGGCTTCAAAGTCTTTTTTTTATGCATCACCACCTCATATTTCAAATTTGAGGTCTTAAATTTGTGTCATGATCTGCCACTTCCTAATTGAGAGCCCTTTCTCAACACAAGAGGAGAAGATGCCAAGGCTTCTTGCCTATAAGGCCCTGCTTTATGGCGCTCCCATCTGCTCTACTCTGGTGCTGGGGCCACCTTACCATAGCTTCCTCACCACATCATGCACGCTCCACCAGCGTCCCCCTCTCTCGGGAATGTTCTTCCCTCACATCCGCATGGCCCCTCACTTCCGCTCTACCAGACCTTGTACTTTTCCTGATAGCAGAATTTAAAGTAGCCCTTCATCATACTCTAGCTCCTAACTCTGATAGACCTCAGTAGAACATCCGAGCTTAATGAAACAGAATCGATGAGAAAGGTGAATAGATTTTTAGTGTTTCCACCACAAAGTGCAAGTGCGTGAGGTGATAGCTTGGTTAGATCTTTCTATAGTGTAGATATAGATCAAATAATTTAATTGTTTCCCATAGCTATATGAAATTTCCTATTATCAATTAAAAATTATATTACCTACCCTGGGAAAAAATGATGGCCTATGAGGAAGAGACTCCTTCCTGTTTGTTCACTCCACCCCAGGGTCTAAAAGTGCCTTAAAAACATAAACATTTAATAAATTTGATAAAAAATTAAATTCAATTTCCATGTTCCTATGCTACTAATATAAAGCAAGAGTAATAATGCCATTTTTTTTTCTTTTTTTGTTGCCTTTTTGTTTGTTTGTTTGTTTTGAGGTAAGGTCTCACTCTAGCCCAGGCTGACCTGGAATTCACCATGGAGTCTCAGGGTGGCCTCAAACTCACAGTGATCCTCCTATCTCTGCCTCCCGAGTGCTGGGATTAAAGGTGTGCGCCACCACTCCTGGCAGTTGCTTTTTTTTTTTTTTTTAAGAGGCCATATAAGTAAAAACCTTTGGTCAACCTTAAAGTACAAAACAAATATAAAGCATTTCATTCATTTTTATCAGTAAGCTACTAAGTCAGGTTTCAAAGCTTTTCACTGATTATTTTCTCCACATTTTAGAGTTTACAGTCACGACATATGATGACCAATAGTGATGGCTAGATTTATCTATTTACATAAATTGGTGATGTTACATATAAATATTGCATATAAACATAGACTAATCTTTGTGCAGAAGTACATTGTTCATCAGTTCTGTTTGCAATTTCCTTATTTTCAAAAGAAGATTAAGTCAAGGTCATGGCTCTAGCTGCCTTTGAGAACATGGAAATGGTTTTTCAGCTTCACCATAGTTGGCAAGTGAGGAAGATGAGTGCCTAGGCGATAGAGTTTGATGACCCTGGCTTCACACACAGGAACCGCAGGATGTATGGGTGGATTTTGCTAGTGGGCTGCTGAACATCAGCAACTTATGGGGCAGAAAGCAGTTTGTAAGTGATAGGCATTTGGATTTCTTGTGAAGAAAGATAACAGGATTGAATATACAAACTTGCATTTTTCTGGGCAAGTGACAACAGGCAATTCCAAATGACAAAGCAGTGTTCGGTGTTTAGCATCTATGGGCTTCATGCTTTGTGTTCTTCAGGCATCATTTCATTTAATAACTTTATAAGTAGCAGATACTATTGTTCCCATTTTTGGGTGAGATAACTAAGACTTGATGAAATAAGTTAATTTGCAAGAGTCCATCAAGCATAAGAGAATAGGAGCTGGAATTTATATCCAGGTTTGTTTAACTTGAGAGCCAAGGCTTTTAGTCACTGTTTGACTGCAAACTGTATAATTTATGGAATAAAAATAAATTTTTTTTCTCAGCAAGATGTCTATGCCTTTATATTGTGTCACATGAGAAGCCCAAGAAATGGCTGGCATCACCAGTCTTTCAGGTATTCATCAGTCTCAGAGCAGAGCCCAGCAGAAAACCCCAGGTTGCATATGTGCAGGATATTCATATGTCCTCTAGGAAAATAGTTCTCTTTCTTTTTAAAGCATCCTTGCAATTGTATGTGACACAGGCTTTGAGCTTACTTTTATCTCTGGAAGTATTGGGATATGTGGTAGGCGAGCTTCTGTGTGGAGTTGAAATGAATATAATGTGCATATTATAACTAAACAGAAGTTGTTCTTGGCATGAAAGGAAAGGATGATGAATGAAGCCTACTGTGATTGGCTTGTGATTGGGCCCCTCTGTGTCTGCCTTCTGTCCTTTTCTTTATTTCATTCCGAACAGGTTCACCACAGAGCAAATAGCCCTGCTAAATCACACTAAATAATTCAATATAGCCCTTGGTGGATATTTGCAGGAATATATATATATATATACATGAATGATGAAGACAATGATAATCTTGGTAAGCAGGAAAGAGGAGAAAGGTCAGAGAAACATTCAAGAAATGTGTCTAGCCATACATTTATTTCCTTTGCTTGTTTTTTTTTTAATTTTAAAGATTGATTCTCCAGCTTTTGTGAGTGTAGAGCAAGAAGAGTTGGCAGACAACACATTTTTCATTTTCTCTACCAAATTCTTAAGGGGCAGTTATCACATCAATGAATTTAGTCAGAGAGGAGTTTATGTGGGTAGGCAGTAATCGTGGGGTTCAAAATACACACCAATAGACCCACAGACTCCTGTATATTCTCATCAGGCAGTGGCTAGAGGGTGTCGGATCAGAGGCCTGCTAGACATCCAGAGCAGCCCCAGTGACAGATAGCCAATCAGCTCCCAGCTGCCCTTGCACTTGGCAAGGATTTGCAGTCAAGTTTCCAGTTTGGGGCAGCTTGGACTGGCCAAAACATGACCATTTTGAGTTGCTAGGTAGGTTATTATTATGGCAGTGGAGAACGAGAGAGAAGCAAAAGGAAGGGCAGTTTTCAGAACCAGGGCAAAAGGGCAGAGCTAGCAGGTGCAGGCACTGCATTTCCAGAGCGACTGATGCACTCTCTGCCCTCTGCCAGGACTCCTGCAATAGACTACAAATGAGGCCGTGGCTTTTGGAAGGCAGGGTCAAGCCGATCCAAGCTCAGGGTGCACGCTGTTACCGTGAGGTCTGCCTTTTGCTGCCGCTCCCGTGGCTGATGTTGAATTATATCAGCGCAGCAGATGATTATAAAGTAGAGCAACAGAGCAATTTTATGCTTTCGACATATACAAATGAACAAATGTTTATTGAATTCATAAATATCTTTTGCAGCAGATGGCATATTCACATGTAATAATTGAACAGAGTTTCATGAGAAGCTTATCTATAGTAGGGGTGTAGGCAGGGTCATGGAAATCTCACCACAGATGGCCGCCAGTACAGGAGAGCTATGAACATCCCTAAGCCTGAACATGGGGGCTGAGAACCAAAACCATCTACACACTACATGCATGACTTTGCTACTTCAGACCATTCTGACCTGGGGATGTGATGTGTCAAATAACTTTATTGCTTGTTTTAATTTGTTTCCCAGAAGTCCACTCATTTCAAAGAATGCCCCTCCCAACACTGTCGTTTGAATAAGTATCACATCCTCAGATAACCAGATGGCTCATTCCCAGCTTACCATACAATTGATTATTCCTCACCTGACCTGAAAACCGCCATCATGATGCAGTTACCAGTCCCGAACTATTTTTGTCAGGAGCTTTCCCCCATTGTAAGCCCTCATGGATGGATTGAATATAAGCTGTCTCCAACAGGCTTTTGTGTTGAGCCCTTGATCCCAAGCTGGTGGCAGTCTTTTGAAAGGTGGTGGAAACTTTCAGAAGTGATGCCTTGATGGGGGACGTAGGTAATTGGGGGCATGGTGTTGAAAGTGATCCTGGTCCCTGCCCCACCCCCCCGTCCCTTCTCTCTGCTTCCTACCTGCCATGAGATAAGCAGACTATGACATACACTCCTGCCCCCAGGATGCTCTATTTCTCCACAGGGCTCAGAGTCACTGGAGCCAAGGCCAAAGGATGGATATTTTTGACACCTAGAGGCAAAATAAAGGCTTGCTTCCTGGAATTGTTCATACCAGGTCTATTTTTCCATAGTGGAGAAAAGTCTGACTGAAACATCTCCAAATAAACTGCATGCACCCTGACTCTACTCTCCATCCAGTAAGGTGTTGCTAAGTCTCAGAAACACACATTCATCTTTGCTGTGACCAAAAACCTGAAAAGAAGCAACTTAAGGGCAGAAGGATGTATTTGCATTTACAGCTTAAAAGCACAGTCCACCATGGTGGGGAAGGCTTGGTGGTGGGAGCTGCTCTTGTGTGAGGCCTCAGGAGAGAGGTTGCTTGCTCACTCACATCCAAGTACTTCAGTAAACAGGTAAAGGGGAACGCCAATGCCTAGGCTTAGCAAACTTTCTGCCTTTTCTCTTTTCAGTCATTCTAGGACACCAGTCCATGGGATGATGCTGACCACATTCAAGGCAGGTCTTCTTTCTCAGTTCATCTTCTCTGGAAACACCTTCTTAGATATACCCAAAGTATGATTCACTAATACTTTAAGCATTTCTTATTACAATCATGTTAGCAATGATAGTCACACATGCTAATTATATATCTGTGACAAGCAATAAGTCCAGCTTTGCCTTATTAATAGAGCACTCTAGCATTTGAAAAAGCAGTTAGTAGAAACTGGGACAAACCTCTAGAGATTTAAGAAATGACCATCCAGCAGGAGCTGTGACCTCCATACAGGAATGTGACCTTTCTTGGTCAGGTAAGGGGTAGATCTAGGAATAAGTGCACCTCTTGTCACTCACCTCCCAATCTCCTGTCTCCCATGGCGGTGTCACTTAGAAACCAAGGTATGAAAGTTCTGGAGGCAGCTACTAGAGAGGAAAAGGATAGTATGCAGGGCTTTGATCATAAAGATAAAATTGTATAGCATGCATCCTTTAAAGTTTTAGATCTTCAAAATTTGACCTAGAAGCACACTGGAATAACATTTTAAAAATGGGTTTAAGATCTAAAATAAGTTGAAAATCACATATACGAAGAATTACCCAGGAAAATCCCTAAATTGCCTGTAAATATAGAGTACAAGAGGCTTGGTAGATAACTCTGTACAGTAATGTGCATGTATAACTTGATAATACACACAATGAGCAATCCCATAGAAGGGCTATTATCAGCAAGTAAATTATCTGAGGGTTTTTGCAATACTTCAACAATTTTGTGGAAATTCCAAATTGCAGGCTTTAGCATTACTGTCATTTTCTACATTAGATTTTAGCAATTCCCCCAATTTTGGCCAATATTTCTCTAAGGTTTTCCAGTAATAACTCTTATTTAAAAAAATTGATCTTGAAATGGATCCCAACTGGAAAAAAGCTTCACAAAAATTCAAAGAACAATAGTGTCTTTTGCATACTAATTTGAATATTTGACACATTAAAAAAAATTCTCTTTCTACATACACATACACACGGCTTTTGTTTTGTTTTGTTTTGTTTTGTTTTCAAGGTAGGGTCACTCTCTAGTCTAGGCTGACCTGGAATTCACTATGTACTCTCAGGGTGGCCTCAGACTCATGGCCATCCTCCCACCTCTCCCTCCCAAGCACTGGGATTAAAGAATTGCACCACCACACCTGGCTCACTCATGGCTTTTTAAAAGAACCACTTACGGGTAAGTTTCATACATTTTTAGTATGTATTACCCAATAGTATTTTCTTACAAAACTATATCTAGTTTTCAAATTCTAGAAATGTAATATTTCTTCAGTGAGCTCTTATAATGTATTGTCCATAGTTCAGTTTCATCAATTATCCCAATAATACAGTTCCTAACAATTTTGTTTGCAGTACAGAATCTAGGATCAAATAATGTATTTAATGCTTTTATTGTTGTTGTTTAAAAGTTTAATTTGAAACAGTTCCTTAACCATTTTTGCCTTGGATGACTCTGGTAATTTTGAATATTGCAGGCCACTTGTGTTATGGAATGCCCTGCACCTGTTTCCTTGTGTGACACCGACTAAGAATCTATTAGTTGGATTGCCAAATAAGAAGCACTGTGTGCTTCTGTGGCCACAAAACCAGGAGGCTCATCATAGGTATGTTTGTTCTTCTGTTCATGATGTTAATCAGTTGGTGTGATGGTTTGATTCAGGTGTCCCCCATGAACTTAGGTGTTCTGAATGTTAGGTTTCCAGCTGATGGAAATTGGGGAATTAATGCCTCCTGAAGACAGTGTAATGTTGGGGGCAGGCTTATGAGTATTATAGCCAGTTTCCCCTTGCCAGTGTTTGGCACAGTCTCCTGTTGCTGTTGTCTGCCTTATGTTGGCCAGGGGGTGATGTCCACCCTCTGCTAATGCCATTGTTTTCCCTGTCATCATGGAGCTTCCCCTTAAGCTTATAAGCCAAAATAAACCTCTTTTTTGTTTCCTACAAGCTGCTCTTGGTTTTGTGATTTCTACCAGCAATGCAAACCTGACTGCAATACTTGGCTAAAGTGTTCCCTGATTTGGCTACTGTCTGGAATTTTTATCAATTATAATTTGTTGAGACATATTTGGAGATTATGTTAGTAATTTGCCTTTTATCAACACCTCCTTCTATTAATTGCTTAACTTGGAAGAATCACTGCCCAATTCTTCTTGCCTCATCATGCAGACAATGTTTTGATATTTGATAATTCCATGGAGATGGGTCTAGAAATTATAAAAACCTTTAGACTTATTTTAATTTTGCTTAACGTTGGATCAAGCTTATTGAATTCATGTAAATTAAATGTGGGTCTGCTGAAACTTTATAACAATAACCATTAAAGATCTGTGTCAGTTACATTTGATATAGACAAACGGAGTGCCCAATAAATCTGATGCACAGTGCCCAGTTTATAGAAAAAGGATCCTGATGAATATAATTTCAACAAAGTAAACACAAAAAGTAAGCATTTAACTGTGCTGAACAGAAAATTCAATAGTAAATTAAAATGGCCTAATGATATTTGCTCTGCAAAGTGCTTGCTTGACAAAAGTTTTTACTGGTATAATTCTGAATAAAACATTTATATCCATAAAGATTGAAAACAGATGCCCATGGCATAGAAAAATAGGGTGAAAGTGGGAAGGTGTGGCATCTTGGAATATGGACATTAGAGCTTACCATCTGACATTTACTAGCTGTACCCTAGGCAAGTTATTTAATCTTTGCCTCAGTTTCTCTGTCTGTAAAATAGAAAAAGTTATAATATATAGTCTTATATAATTGCTAAGGGAGTCAAAACATTTAACATATAGAAAATGTTAAGATTAGTTCCAGCACATGGTTTTTGTCAGTAAGAATTGCCACCCTCGTCACCGCCTTGTTTATCACCTCCACTGCCATCTTTTACTCTCGGGACAAGCATTTTGCAAAGGTGGGCAGCTCATCAGAACTGAGACTAATCGAGAAAATAATTAAAGATGTTACTTATGACTCTGACAGTAACAATGTGGGGTCAGTTTGTAAACTGAGTCAAGTAGCTCTGAAGATTTTCTTAGCATAAGCGCCTGCTAGAGTCATCGTTAAAATGTTTAGATTACAACTCGTGCTTGAGGTTTCAGTCCCAGAAATAGCATTTTAACGCACTTTCTATAGTTATAGCTGTCCCCTGTCAACTTTAATGTGTATGGTTTCTTTTGAGTATAAACCAAGTTGTTTCATTTAATCCAAACAGCAACAACAACAACAACAAAAAAAACTTTATGACGGGGAATATCATTATTTACCTCTTAATAAAAAAAAAGAGGTTCTGAGAAACTAAAGAATTTTCTCAAATTCACAGATGTAAAAAGAGGCAACACCATTTGAACTCTGATTTCAACGGCCCTCTACAGATCCACTAATACCACATTACTTTCTGGAAATATACCTCCTTATGAGAGAGACTGTACTGTGCTTCAACATTGCTGGCTAAATCCATGTGGTTTTACATTTGATGCATGTAATGCCAGTTCTCGTAGTACAGTAAATGATATTTCTTTTATAACTTAATTAATCAGAGTCCTAGAAGGAAGAAAATATGTCTGGTTATTTAAGAACATATAATAAAGGAACTCTGTACCAAGGCCAAGTGGGGTTCTGGATTTCACAAAGGATTGGCAAAGCCTTCTGAGTCAAGTAATGTCAAGGAGATGCACGCCGCAGACAAGGGAAAGAGGTGGTTACTGGAGGGTGAAGAGAGCTACAACCATGTGAGGGGGCCATCTGACCCACCCATACTGGAGAAACAGCCCCCACAATGGTGCCACCCAGTGGGAAGAGAGAAGTAACAGTGCCTCACTCCTCTGGTTATAGGATTTCATGTTGTCACTCATGCTAGGTTAACCCATCTGCAAACAGGTGAGGGGGCCCAGGTGACACAGCTGGTAGTCAATGCTTCTGGGCACAGACAGAGGCTGGATGTGCAGAGTAGACTGAGCCTGGAGCAGATAAGGGAGATTTTCTGTTATAGTACGCACGCTTGAAACTTTCCAAGTTATGCTCAGTACAATGTCAGTGAAAAAAATGGTCAAATCAGTAAGAAATATAAATACATGCAAAATGATAGCATACTTTTGTAAAGGTGAAAGGGAAAATGGTTTTATATCAAAGAGGACATCCTCGAGGTAGTGTTGTGATGCAGGTATGTGGACTTTCAAATGTGCAAATGTGGTCATAAATGATCTTCAAGTTGCTTACAGGTTAAATCTGCCACTGGGGTGAATAATTTGCATTTTTGAGTCCGTAAATCTTGTCAGTTTGCAGTTCTGGTTTTGAATCTTGGTGCCGTTGGAGCTATGAGGCTGTTATAAGTTCAGCTGAATGAGCACCCACTCATGGTGGCATGTGACAAAGTTTCTTTGAACACTGTCGCTCTGCAGGTCACCTATTCCATCATCATCTGGTATCTGTGTGCTCTTTCTTGACTCCTCTGGAAGGAGTCCATACCATCGGTAAAATGTACTAAAAAGTGCTACTAGGTTGTGCTCAGAGATAAAATTATTATATATTTCTTTGATATGTAAATAGCATCAGCACAAGCCATCACTCCTTAAAACCACATTTTTAGAACAAGCAGAATATTGCTAACAGTTCAGACCAAAAAGTTCCTGCCCAAGGAAGTTGCTATTGATTTACATTTCCTAGGTAAGTAATTCACTATTGATTTATAATTCTTCACCCTAAATAAAGTATTTCCTTGGCTGCAAAAATTTAAATGAGTGGAATTAAAATTAGAGAATTTTTTTTAAGTTTTTGATTTTTTTGTTAATTAATTTTGTACTCAGCAAATACAGTCAGTTTGGTACCATTATTAGGCTCATCTGTGACCTACCCCCTCCCTTTGGCCCCTCCTTGTTGAGGTATATGGGTCAGAAGAAAAGCCCAAGGTTTCTGTATGCCTCCTTTTACTCTGTTTAGCAGTGTCTTTCATTTTACTTTAAATTCATAAGTTTCCATTGTTCTGGATTTGACCTGGAATTCTCCCTCAGTTAGATATATATGAATGGAACAGATTACTAGAGAGGATTTGCATAGTGCCTAGACAATACCACCCTGCTTCAGATGAGAAAGCTAAGCTCTACAAATAACTAATTTATCTAAGTTTCAGCTGTCTCTAGTTCCGGAGGTTTCTCTGGGTTGGGTCCAGCCACAAACCCTGTTAGGGCATGACCATGCCTGCATTCACTTCACCATGTACCAAGAGGTAAGATCAGAAAAAGTCTCAATCATAAATAGAAGTCTGATCATCCAAAACTGAAATAAAAATCACGACATAGCACACCAGTGTAATGGCATATGATCTTCTAAATGAGTAATTTAAAAATATATAGCCGTTTTTTGTTGTTTTGCTTTGTTTTATAGGGTCTCACTGTAGCCCAGGCTGACCTGGAATTCACTGTAATTCTCAGGGTGGTCTTGAACTCACAGCAATACTCCTATCCTGCCACTGACTCCCATGCAAAATCTCATTAGAGATTTATTAACAGAAAATATAGCGTGTATACGGATTTCTTAAGTATTATGTACTAACCTGTACTGCAAATTGCCCTTTTTAAAGGGCTATTATGATTTGATTTACTTTCTTCCTGATAGTGAGAATACATGTATCTATTGATTATTTAGAAGAACTTAAGTGACTTTTAAAAAAAAATTTATTTATTTGAGAGAGAGGGAGGGAGAGACAGAGAGAGAGAGAGAGAGAGAGAGAGAGAGAGAGAGAAATAGAGAGACAGAGGAGAATGAGTGTGCCAGGGCCTCCAACCACTGCAAGCAAACTCTAAATGCACACGCCACCTTGTGCATCTCTGGCTTATGAGGACACAGGAGAATCAAATTAGGTCCTTTGGCTTTGCAAGGTAATGCCTTAACCACTAAGCCATCTCTCTAGCCTTTAAGTGACTTTTGAATGACAAAGCATTGAGGTAATTTTGTATTTGTTCTTAGGCACCTTGGTGTTTTGATAATTTTCTGTGACAAGGAAGCAAACACGGAACCCTGAAAATGGAATTGTTTAGTGTCTGCTGTCATGCTTAGAGAAAGCACTTTAAGCTGTAAATGGACCTTTAGTTTGTAATGCTGAGTCTCCTGCCCATTAGCTTTTCAGGATGGAATAAAATCCTTTAAGTTGAGGTTTGTCTTCCAGCTTCTTCTTGGCAAACATCCTTTCCTGAGCTGACCATTTGTCATAATTGGCTTCCATGACTTTCATAAGATTCTGCTCCTATACAATATTGGCTTGGACCTCTGCTGTACCGATGAAGGTCCTTCCCTAGAATGTGGCTTGGCCCAAAGAGAGAGAGAGATGAAATGTTACAGTTTTTAGACCCTTCAAGTGGTTGGTCCCTTGCTTCTGAAGAATGCATCCTAGGAGAGCCAAACAAATTCAACTGCAACCCCAGTGAAGCTCATGTCTCCCTGGTACCCCTGCAATCCCCATCACTTCCAAAGGCTGCGCACTCCATCACCTGCTTGGCTTTCACTCCTTCAAACTGGGTCTGTTCGTCTTTAGTTCGGGAAGACTAGTAAATCCTCATTTTCCTAAGCTGTAATCCTGAATACAATTTTATGTTGCTTTTAAAACATGGCCCTCAAAATTGCATAAGCTTCTTTCCTCCATAAAACACAGATTCACTTTTGACCCTAATTAATGCAACCTCATGGCTCTGATGCTTGGTTAACTTGTTCTTGAAAGTCACTAAAATTCTGTGGCTCTATCACTATATAGAGTATAGCGTTCCTTCATGTTTTGTTAGTTTTTACAACCTTTGGGACATGGATTCTTTGTTCTAAGTTAACACAGAGGCCATAATGAAGTGCCATTGATTAGTAGCAGAAAGAATTTTGAGGAGGAAGTGACCAAGAGAACTGGAAACTTGAGGGGAATTTCGGTAAAATTCTACCTGTTATTACCCTCTGGAACAAAGGGTCTTCGTACTGAAAGACAACTGCTGAAATGAAAATTCTAGGTATTATACGTTGGGGACTTTTTTTTTTCATTAAAATACTGTACTTCCTCCTTGGTGCTTAGATGGTACTTGGAAGTTTTGTGGTCTCATTTTATCCTTTCTTTTGCATCGTCTGTTTCAGTTTATTCATTATAATCCATTAAAAACATTACACCTTTCAGGTATATGAAATATGTAGCTAAAATGATTGCTAATAAAGCATTTATTAATAAGAGATGCAACGTCTCCACCTTTGGTTTCTGTTGCTGCTGCCAAGATGTCAGAAGCTATATCGTGGGCTCCTGGTGCCCCTCTCACTCTCTTAGTGTATGATGCCTGCTGGCAATGGATGTTTCTGAAGGTTGTCAGAGCTTTACAGTTTAGTCAATTATGGCTTTAAACATCTGTATGGAAGAACTTAGAGTGACAGGGTGGCATTGAAACAAAGGCTTTTTAATTGCAAGGAATTAGCAATATAACTGATATATGGGATTAATTAATACCTGTAATTGTACATGATTTCTTTTTGTTCTCATTGCTCATATCAAGTATTGAAATTACAAGATAAGTTCTATATCCAGAACTATAATGAATCATATATCTATATATAATATATACATTGTATACATATGTTGTATATATCCCTAGTTGACCTAGAAACAGCCCCTCTGCACCAGTTCAAGAATTAAGCTATGTAACACTGATGCATGTTTGTGTGTTGTATAATTTCATATATGTAACTTTATGTATGCACAATTCCATATGTCATTTATGTAAGTATAATTTAGCATACATATTTGATCATTTCATATGTATAGATGTAATTATCCAAAGATTACCATTATCTGATAAAATTGGCCTAAAAATCCAAAGCCAGTGGAGGAAAACATCTGCTTAATCCTAGATGTCATCAGTTGAACTCAGAAGGCCTGGAGGGATACACATGGAAAATGATTGATATTATGAAACCAAAAAGATCTTTTTTTTATTTTTAAATTTTTTTGTTTATTTTTATTCACTTATTTATTTGAGAGCAACAGACAGAGAGAGAAAGAGAGAGAGAGAGAATGGGCGCTCCAGGGCCTCCAGCCACTGCAAACGAACTCCAGACGCATGCGCCCCCTTGTGCATCTGACTAACGTGGGTCCTGGGGAACTGAGCCTCAAAGGGGGGTCCTTAGGCTTCACAGGCAAGCACTTAATCACTAAGCCATCTCTCCATCCCACCAAAAAGATCTTGAAGGAGAGAAGAGTCCATAATGAGGGTCCAACTCATAGTATATGTGTCATATTTCAGGCAAAGAAAGGCTGAGGCCCAAGGATTTGGCAGTGAATGTAAAATAGAGAATCTGGTAGATCAAAATATCAATTTTCTGTTGGCTACAGTAGATAAGAGGGCCAGGAAGAAAGCCTCTGATTTCTAGGAAGGATGTAGGTAAAGGGAGTAGGTTTCTATACTTATTCTCCATTCAAACATTTTAATAACTTCCATTGCCCTTTGGATGACAGTCAGAATTATTTAGCATGACACAAAGAATCTTTCTGGGTGATGTTATGCTTTTTAAACCAGCTCCATTGACCAATTTTTCCCCATCATTTTTTTTTATTCTAGCACACTACTCTATTAAAACTCCAATAATAATTCCAGTATCATTTTGCTATTACTCCTACTATAAGACTTTCACCTTGGAAAATATTTCTTGTCCTTCACATCTTAACTCGAAGAGCATTTCTTTCACAAGGCTCTCTTACTTTTTCTCCCAGTAGCATTGGTCCCCACTGTCCTTGTACATTTTCAAATTACAGTAGTATTGTGCCTTGCTGAAATTTGTTTTACATGGTATCTCTTGTACTAGAAATATCACCTCGTGGACAGACTCTATGCATTATTCATTAACCCTAATGTTTAACATTATATTTGACCCACTTGGGCCTTTAGTGTTTTGAGAATGAATAACAAGATAGGTTTTCAATCAATCTTGAAGGTGTAAGGCCAAGGTTTGAAATAAAATAAATAAAGCAATATCTGGTTTCAGAAAAGAGAAGAGAAAGTCATAGTGTATCCAATGTCAACAATCCCTGACTAAGCTCTTGAGTGTGGACCTCCATGAATTTCTTCAAGGTAGAAAGATTTGTTTTTCAACACAGAGGCAGAGTAAACTCCTTTATTAGATATTTGGTATTAAGTAAGAGTAAGGCCATAAGATGCAAACCAGAAACCTAGAAGACTGACAAGCCTACTTTCGGAAATGCGAATCCTTGCCTTGGAGTAGCATTTGAAAGAAGGCAGGCTTTGGGAGTTATGGAGAATTTAGTTCACAGTCATCATTTACTGTAAGGTGTTGAATTTTTACTTCTCTGAGTTTTCATTTCCTCAGTTTTATAGTAGATGCAACAATCGTGACCACAGACTTGGCAATCATTTCCTAAATTATACAGCAAATGTGACAGGATGGACCCTGTAAAAGCCTTCAGTTCTCTCCACACTTGTCAACCGTAAGGATAGACACAGAGAGTTATCTGAGTGTGCTTATGAGGATGTTTCCAGAAAGGTTTCACTGAAGTGAGACAATCCACCCTGAATGAGGGCAACACCATCTCATGGGCTGGATCTCCAGAATTAATAAAGAGGAGGAAGCAAGAAGAGTACCAACATTCAGCTCCTCTGCTTCCTGACTACAGATACGATACAATGTGCTGCCTCTACTCCTGCTGTTGTGCCTTTCCCCCCACGATGCGCTTTATCAGTCACCTCCTCACTGTTGGGATAAAATCCCCAACAAGAAGCAGTTTATTGAAGGGAAGGGTCATTTCAGCTTACAGTTTCAGAGGGTAGACTCTCTCATGGGGGGAAAGGACGGCAGAAAGAGAAATCCAGGACCACATCAGCCTAGAGGAAGTAGAGAAAGACTGCTGGAAGCAGGGTCGGTTTATAAAATCCCAAGGTCCACCCCTAATGATACACTTCACCACCTAGGACAAGGCTTTACAGCCCTCCAGAACAGCATGACCAAGTGTGGATTCAATAGTCAGACACATGAGTCTATGAGGGACAACTTATACTCAAGCCAGTATGTGAGCTGTATCCCTTTTCAAACCGTGAGCCCAAATAAACTCTTGTCTCTTTAGGTTGCCTTTCTCAGGTGTTTTTCCACAGCAGTAAGACAAGTAACTAACATACCAACTCAAAGCCCCTGGTTCTTTGTGACCTCAGAATGGTTTGAGAAGAAAAATCCCAGCCATAAATGTGCATCAAACATCATACACAAAGTCAAATTTTAATTGTTGAAACTCTGTGCTAAGAATAACAATGTCACCTAGGTAATTTCTAACACTGAACGTATTTGGAATGGTGGCATAAGCACACTGTGGACTCTCAAGTGTTTAAAAGTGTGAGCTGTAAACATCTTTGAACGGATAATGAACCTCATAGAAAGAATTAATCAGTATATTTTTCTGCCCTGGTAAAAACCTGGAGTTATTTTTAAAAATACTTTTGTTGCCGGGCGTGGTGGCACATGCCTTTAATCCCAGCACTAGAGAGGCAGAGATAGGAGGATTGCTGTGAGTTCAAGGCCACCCTGAGACTCCACAGTGAATTCCAGGTCAGCCTGGGCTAGAGTGAGACCCTACCTTGAAAAACCAAAAAAAAAAATTTTTTTTTGTTGTTTAATTTTTATTTATACATTTATTTCAGAGAGAGAGAGAGAGAGAAATAGGGAGCAAGAAAGAGGGGGGGGGGAGAGATGGAGAGAGAACGAGCATGCCACGGCCTTCTGCCACTGTAAACAAACTCCAGATGTGTGCTCCTCCTTGTGCATCTGGCTTACATAGGTCCTGGTGAGTCAAACCTAGTTCCTTTGGTTTTTGGATGCAAGTGCCGTAATGGCCAAGCTACCTCTCCAGCCCAAACCTGGAATTCTTTTTTTGTTTGTTTTGTTTTGTTTTGTTTTGTTTTGTTTTGTTTTGTTTGAGGTAGGGTTTCACTCTATCTCAGGCTGACCTGGAACTCAAACTCACTATACAGTCTCAGGGTGGCCTTGAACTCAAGGCGATCCTCCTACCTCTGCCTCCCAAGTGCTGGGGTGGGATTAAAGGCGTGCGCCACCACGCCCAGCTTCCAAACCTGGAATTCTTAAATGGAACAGATGGAACCTTCCATTGAGCAGTCTAGAGAAAATTACCATAGTTTACTTAAAAGATTATTTTTCTATGTAGTGAAATTTTTTGTGCTTTTTTTTTTCCTTTCAAAATATACACCCAATTTGTTTTCACTGTTTTTATAAACTATGTTTCATTCAGGGTTTGATCAGAGCAACACAACAGAGAAGATATACACTAATGTCTAAATAAGGTATTGATCGAGGCACTTGGACTTACATGGTTTTGAGATGAGGAGAGGGCTAAAACTTTGTGTTTTCTCTTCTTCTGCCTGTAGTGGTGGAGACTGAAGTCCACAGGAAGCTGAGGAGAATGGATGTGAAGTGGCAGAAGAAGGAACAAACAGGACGTGCAAGATTGGCTTGGAACTTATGAGGACTGGCTAAGATTCACAGCAGTCACCCACTGTCTTCATGCTTCAGTGGTGGAGCCATTCCATAGGGTAACCTAGTACCAGTCATCACAGAGCCAAATATATACCTAGTATGTGAGTGAACAAGGCTGGATGAGGATCTGGTTGAAGCTGGGAGACCTGTAGGCAGGATGCTGCTTTATGGAGGAGAGCCAGCAATGGGTGTAAATATGCAGGGATCCTCAACCTGAGTGCAAAATAAGTTCTTGTCTCATGCTAATTTTGTGGGCAAGGAACTAAGAAACATAGGTCCACCTGAGCTAAGCGGACACACTCTTCACCTCCCACAATCTGAATGATTGTTTAATATTCCTATTCTGTATCTTTTAGTTCTTTAACCTAACTGGCTCTCACTCAAGTTCCGGAGACAAAATTCTCCTTCCCTCAATTCCTACCCCAACCAACACTGAGCTCCATTTACTATTTAATAGATAAATGAATCCAACTCAATGTATTAATTTTCCAGGCCAGTGTTTAACTTTATCGGTTTCATAATGGATTCCCAGGACTAGTAATCATAGTCATTCCACATTGTCTAGCAGTGGCTTGTTTCAAATGAATTCTGGTTTAACGTTTTTTCCAAGTTACTCTGAAATGCATTCCTTGCTTTTTCTTAATTTCCTTTGCAGCCAAGTCTTTCATTTTGCAAATGTAGACAGATCTGTATTATAAAACATCCAATAGATTAGTGAGGTATCCTGGATAGTGGAAAATGAATTTATTGTTTAAAATGAAAGCAATTTACCCTGGTACCACTTTAAAGAAAAATATGGAAAGTCAGGTCATTAACAATCATTTATTCATTTTTATATTGTATACAGAGTTAGTAAGTCTTTGCATTAGATACCGGTTCTTGTGTGGAGATTTTCAAATAAAAGTTGAAAGCTTAAACCTGACCAAAATACTATACTGCTTGAGCCCCTTCTCCCTGCTTGTATATGCTGGAAGCAGTAAACAAACACAGCAGCCGTCCTCAGAAAGAATTGATGGGCTGAGGGACCAAGGAAAGATTCGGAGTCCTAAGGTCAGCACGATTCCACTGTGTATATGGCAAGGTGAATGCCCATAAACCTCCCACCCTGGTGCTTCCTGCAGAATCTTGGAGCCATCTGGAAAACAGTTTGAAACTGATGGACAGCTCTTGGTGGACAGATATGATGGTTTTTTCTATCCTTGACAGAAGTCCCTCTAAGAGGAGGAGAAAAGATAGCTCTGGAAGGTGGTTTGAGAAATAAATCAGATACTACAAGTTACAAAGTTTGAAGTAAGGGTCAGGTCAGCCATCTGAAGATGGGAGAGGTGTGCAGGTAGCTGCGGCTAGCAGAGTTCTGGGGGTGCCTTAGACCCATCTACTGACAATCACCTCATGACACTCACATACCACTTCATCATCGTCAGGAAAGTTTGTGACTGGAGCTATGGGATGCCAGTATCTTCAGGCTAATTGTTCTTCCTTGGTGGTCATTTTATCCATATTTCAACCTCACTAACACTAGGTGACATTATGGAATGACTCTCTCATGACATACAGATGATATAGTGTGAGCTGTTAACAATTTCATTGTAATATCAACAGTACTTATTTCCAAAATTATACTGTGAACACTTCCACATATAAAATGAACACTAGGATTTCTTCAGATGTTGGTCATTTCACAAATATTTGTTGAGTATCTATTTGATAAATTCTCTTCCCTATCCTTTCCTCCTCTCCCCTCTCTCTTGTTTTTTGCTTCCTTCCTTCCTTTCTTCTTCCCTTCCTCTTTCCCTTCCTTCTTTTCTTCCTTTCTTCCTTTTTCTTTGGCAGGGTCTTACTCTGTAGTCCAAGCTAGCTTCAAACTTAGGCTATTCCCCCTACCTCAGCCTCCAAAATTCTGGAATTCCAGGCAGGAGCCACAAAACTGGTTTATATCCCAATGCTGTCATCTGTTAATCCCTTTTCTCATTTCTTGTAAAAGTGAATCCAAATTCTTTTTGATTTTTAGAACTCTAAGTTTTGCTGTCTTTATTTATTTATTTATTTATTTTGAGAGAGAGAGAGAGAGAGAGAGAGAGAGAGAGAGAGAGAGAGACAGAGGGAGAGAATGAAAGAGGAGAGAGGGAGAGGAAAAGACAGAATTGGCATGCCAGGGCCTCAGCCACTCTAATCAAACTCCAGAAGCTTGTACCACCTAGTGCACATGTGCAGTCTTGTGCTTGCCTCACCTTTGTGCATCTGGCTTACAGAGGATATGGAGAGTAGAACCTGGGTCCTTAGGCTTCACAAGTAAGCGCCTTAACCACTAAGCAATTTCTCCAGCCCAAGTTATATTTATGAGAGAGGGGCAGAGAGAGGGGGGCTAGATAGGGAGAGAATGGGTGCATCATGGCCTCTAGCCACTGCAAACAAACTCCAGATACATGTGCCACCATGTGTATCTGGTTTACATGGGTACTGGGGAATTGAACCTTAGGTCCTTAGGCTTTGCAGGCAAGCAACTTAACCGCTAAGCCATCTCTCCAGCCCAGGTTTTGCTATCTTTAAAATTTTTTTAAATTTTTATTTATTTATTTGAAAGTGACAGAGAGAGAAAGAGGCAGAGAGAGAGAGAGAATGGGCATGCCAGGGCCTCTAGCCACTGCAAACAAACTCCAGACGTGTGCGCCCCCTTGTGCATCTTGCTAACATGAGTCCTGGGGGATCGAGCCTCGAACCAGGATCCTTAGGCTTCACCGGCAAGCGCTTAACCACTAAGCCATCTATCCAGCCCAATATTTTTATTTTTATTTATGAGAGAGACACACACACACAGAGATAGAAAGGAGAGGTAGAGAGAGAGAGAGAATGGGTGCAGCACCGCCTCTAGCCACTGCAAACAAACTCCAGATACATGAGCCACCATGTGCGGGAATCTGACTGCTAGAGGCTCAAGCAGGAAGTTTCGTCTTTCTACTTGAGTAGAAAGTACACTGAGTCTATGGGGCCACACATTCAAACTATCACACCAAACCTCTTGTTATAGCAAATGAATTCACCACAAGGGCCACTTTTTGCATCTGGCATTACATGGGTTTACCCGATAATCAGACTGACAGGCTTTATAAACAAGCGCTTTTAACCAATGAGTCAGCACCCTAGCCCCTACAAATGGGATTGATGAGGAGGAAGTATCCTACTAAGGGTACCCTGCCCTTCCTCATCAGATGTTAATTGTACCTCTTGTACCTTGAAAGCAGAACAGAGATAAGGCTCCTAGAAGCTTATGAAATAAAGGAAATGCTGGCTTGTCTTCTATAGAGGTAGGTTTCTTGGTTTAATGGGAGCTTGCTTTAATATTTTTATTTTTATTTATTATTTGAGACAGACAAACAGAGAGAATGGACCTCCAGCCACTACAAACAAACTCCAGATGTATGTACCACTTTGTGCATCTGGCTTTCCATTGGTACTGGTTAATTGAAACTGGGCCATCGGGCTTTACAAGCAAGTGCCTTTAACTGCTGAGCCATCTCTCCAGCCCTTGCTTTCATTTTAGTTGAAGGGGTATGTCTGAGACATAAAGGCTGGGATGTCCTGAGGCAATAAGATGGGTGGGTGGATGAGTGGGTGAGTGGATGGACGGTGGATGAGTGCATGGATAGACGTATGGCTGAGTACATGGAAGGGGGAGTGGGTGCATGGATGAATAAAGGGTTGAGCTGATGGTTGGATAAATGGACAAATGGCTGTATGGATCCATGGGTGGATGGAGAATGTGCATGTGTAGGAGCATGTGCATGTGTGCTTGTGTGTGTGTGTGTGTGTCTGTGTATGTGAGTAAATTAGCAAACAATGCTGAAGCTGGTTGGCGATCACTGTTGATGGAAGGCTATAGCTCTGAAATGTGGTACAAGAGTTGTGCCTTTAGATCCAGCCCTGGATCCAGCATGTTTGTTAATTTTATGCTCTAAAAGTATCCTTCCGTCTCCAGAACATGTGACTTACTCAGATAGATAGACTACTTCTCTTTCCATATGGTTCATTAAGGTCAGACTTTCATCCCTACTCTTTTTTTTCACATATGTTCATTCACTTGCCAAGCATGGTACATCCATAGAAAGAAAATTTCCTACAAATGAAGTATTTCTACTTTTTAAATTTAAGAAAAATTATTTTTATTTATTTACTTGAGAGAGAGGCAGATAGATAAAGGGAAAGAGAGAGAATGGGTGCTCCAGGGCCTCCAGCCACTGCAAATAAACTCCAGATGCATGTGCCACCTTATGCATCTGGCTTACGTGAGTCCTGGGGGATCAAACCTGGGTCCTTTGGTTTTGCAGGCAAGTGCCTCAACTGCTAAGCCATCTCTCCAGCAGAAGTAGTATTTCTTTTTTCGAACCATTTTTAAGAAGGTAAAAAGATGTAATAAAAGCTACAAATAATTACAAACATTTGATTAATGCTCTTCCAAATAGAGGTGAGAGAGAGAGAGAGAGAGAGAGAAATTCCTTTCTGGACCATGTGTGAGGATTTAGCCAAAAGAAAGTGGGCTCTTCCTAGACATTGATGTTAGACTTCCTAGTCTCCAGAGCCATGGGAAGTAAGTTTCTTATTAAGTAATCCAGTCTATAGCACTTTTGTTACAGAGACCTCAACAGACAAGGACACATGCTGAGGTAACTACTCAGTGTTGCCAGTGCCTTACTTGGGTCACATAATAAGAGATTCAAGATTAGACACCAGCTTTCTTTATACTCCCTGTGACAATCTCCCTTCCTCACCTCCATGCCATATTAGCTTGGTTCATAACCCTGTAACTGAGATTCAGTTGATGCCTGAAAGATTCCACAAGAGCTGCTAAGTGCATGTGTTTTCAAACAGTTAATCCTCTGAGAGACAGTGTTTGAATTATACTGTTATTTTGTTGAGGGTGGATCTTGTATATTTGTATTTGAGTAATAAAAACCTAATGATCCTTTTCTCATGAAAAAGACTATCTTAAAACAGTGTGCTTGTTAAGAGTTGGTTATCTTTATACTTTCTTGGCCAAACTTTGGAACAATCACTTGTTGACAGGCATTATAATCAAGTGTTCTAAGAGCATTGTACCATTTTTTTTTAATCATGGCAATCCTGTAACTTTATTAGGAAAACAAAGACAGAAAAGCAGAAACATTAATGGAAAAGCTTGTGCCTTGAGATTAATTTAGATAGATCCCATGCATTTGATTAATGTAGGAGTTCTTGTCATTCTAGATGAATTTGTTAATTTGTAGGGTGGAATCTACTCTATCTTCCTTAGTACAGAGAGATAAGATCATTTGCAAGGGATACAATAGAGACAAGAGCCCCACATTTGTTTTAATCTCTGGTGATAAACTGTGCTACAACTGAGAAAATGTCCCATCTTTATTTCCTAGATTTAGCTCGATATTTACCAGCCTAGTGTTGATTTAGTGTGGGAGTGGGAGCAAAGTGAGGGCTTTGAAAATATTCTTGGGGAAAGTTTTCAAAGAAGGAAAAGAAAATGAGTTTTTGTTCGATGCTCATTAGGTACCAGTCATAGCTCTATTGTATTGATGAGGTGTTTAATTATCTGCATTAACTACAGGATAGAGGATGGGGGTGGTGAATTCATTCTCCCTTCACCTCAGGTTTTACTACCTCAACTAAGAATTTATAATGGTACGGGATCCATAGCTAGAGCTGGGAAACAAGTCAGAACCATATCCAAACGTAAGCCTACTCGACAATATCAAGCTACCATCAATCATGGGCTACAAGAGGGCCTACACTTATTAAATTCTCTATAAAAATATTAAGGGGTATCTCATTTGTCCTGGTGCTGACTTACTCTCCATTGGAGAATCTGCTTCTCTTTTCAGATAGATGTAGATCCTAAGGAGAGAGCCACCCCATCATACCTCAAAAGGGCCCTGGCTGAAACTAAGAAAAATTGGCAAAACAAGCAAGGGTGCTGTTTTCCGGATGAACTGGATACCAGCAGAAAGGGGAAGGAGATCAACACAGAGAACAATCAACTCCTACCAAATCAGAGAGCCAGAGCCTCAGAGGCCCCCAACACCTCATCACTGAAGCAGACCAAAAATGAACCCAACATGGCTCAGGGAAATTTTGTGGAAGAGGGGGCGGAAAGAATGTCAGAGCCACATGTTGGGTCATGATATGCAGAGACCTTTATCTTACCCATAGCTGTGGGCTAACTCCACAATGCATGACCCATATACTTCAACAAGGAGGGGCCAAGGGGAGGGGGTAGGTCATGGATGAGCCCAATAATGGTACCAAACTGACTATATTTGCTGAATACAAAACTAGCTAATAAAGAAAAAAAGAAAAGAAAAAAAAGAATTTATATTCTGTAAATCTTAGAGAAAGATTGACATTAAATAATGTTAGCCCTTAAATCTAGCTCTTTCTTTTTTTAGGATTTATCTATCTGTTGTATTAAAATACAACATGCGGATAATGAATGTGGTAACATACAATTAATCACATTTACAATTTTTGAATGCTTTTGATCTGTCAGGCATTGAATTATGCACTTGACATGAAAAGTTGAATGTCTTCACTTGAACAAATCTCATAATTTAGTAAGAAAATTCCCTTATTTTCAAAATTCACAAAAGTCAGTGGGCTTAGAGATATATCCAAATCTTCTAACACTCAGTATGAGTTGGGGGGTTGAGAGAAATCTTGACATGCTGCTGAATTGTATTCAGGAGAATTGTGTAAGGGAAGCAGATTCATGCAGACAGAGGAAGAAGAAAAGTCTAACCTCAATCTATTGCCCCAGGGACCTGTGGCTTGTGAAGAATATTGAAGCTCTTCTCCCCTTCAGTCATGAGGCTGGGTCTTTCTGTCCTTGCTCTCCTCTTTGGCCAAATATAATTCTCTGAGAAAGCATATGCTATGAGTAGCCAAGCTCACAGCAGCTGGGAGATAAGTTCTCTTTCTCAGTAAATGGGGACCAGATTAAGGCAACATCTCCTGTTTGATACCAAAATGAAATAACATGGCTTTGCAGTGAGGAAATTGAGGTTCTGGGGTGCTTCCTGGATCCCTAAGCCCTGAGTTCATATCTGCAAACTAAACAAAGAATTGGCAACTCCAGATTTAAGAGAATGATTTTTAAAATACCACATCTTATTCAGATTTTACAAAGGGGTGCAGAATGGGTAAGGCCAGAAGGCAAGGGGAGATAAAGTGGAAATAAGAGAGGTACACCACGTGGAGCCTAAAAGCCCATGTGGGCCACGTGTCGCTCAGGAGTCCATGTGACCAGATATGTATCTGGGGAAAAAAGCATGTAAATAAAAGAGAAAATAAGGCTCAAGGAGCTCCTGCCATGTGGGGAATCTCGAGGGGATAAAGAACCCCTGTGGAGAATAAGGGCTGGGGAGTTCTCCTGACTGGGCCTGGACCTGACCTTGGGCTGAGCCAGCCCAGGCCCAGCGGAGGGAAAAACTAACCTGTAGCTGGAAGTGCCCTCCTCTTGCAAAGATATTTATGACCTTATGGTGGTGGGTTCTCATTTAGCCCAGGTGACCCAGAGGGCCAGCTGGTTGGTTAGAGCTAAGGGCTGTCTCAGGAAGAGATTAGCTCTGGCACCAAGTTCTAGGGACTGAACTTGACCAAACACAATGTTTGAATCCTATGAAAGACCCAGGAGGGGTCCTGACTGGAAAAACTGGCCTCTAAGGAGCTAGGCAAATGATAAGAAGTCAGATGATCTTGGATTTCTGGCAAGTGCAAACTTTCCTGCACTTTTTACCTTCAGGGGTCCAGTCACCTTAACTCTATGCCCCCCTCATGAGAAGATACTCTAACTGTTAGAGGACCAGAGTTGATGATGTCAGATTGTTAACAATTTCCTGCTGAATGCGACATAAAGTTGTATCAGTTAGAAAGTCTCAGAGAGGGGAATTTCTCTAAAGAACCCCGGAGTGTACTGATGGAGTGCAGGAAGCTAGTCTTTTTTTTTTTTTTTTTTTTTTTTTTTTTTTTTTTGTGGTTTTTCGAGGTAGGGTCTCACTCTAGCCCAGGCTGACCTGGAATTCACTATGGAGTCTCAGGGTGGCCTCGAACTCACGGCAATCCTCCTACCTCTGCCTCCCGAGTGCTGGGATTAAAGGCGTGCGCCACCACGCCCGGCTCGGAAGCTAGTCTTTGAAGAGAATGTTGGGGAGAAAGAATAAAAGTAAGGAGTTAATGAGAAGTGAGCACACAGCAGTCTGGTCGCCTTCAGCGTTGTCCTTCTTGTGGACTTCTAAACTTTGGAGAGCATTCAAGGGAATCCAGGTTGACAGAGTTGGATTGCCTCAAGACAATATGAGCATGAGCTGGCTGAGATTTTCCTCCAGAACTGTTAATTGAATGGCACAGTAGTGTCTGATATACTCTGAATCTGCTTCCGGATGGCTTGTAAAACAGACAAGATAGTAACAGCGTTATCAGAAACATATACACAACATTTAACCTTGATAATAGCCTTCCAGAATGTACCTTTTAAAATTCATCCTGGGGCTATCCAGGGCCAAAGGTCGGTACCATATAGCCATTGGGTGCCAAATATATCTTATGTCTCAGGACTTATTTAAAGATACCCTGGCACAAGTTAGAAGAGACTTAAGAGAGGACAGTTATTTTACATGTAATAGAGCAGAATCTGGTCATTGTTGAGCCAAAACAGCTAAATTCTAATACAACCCTTGATGCTAATCTGTTTTGAAAGACAAAACACAATTTGACAACCAATGATTTTAGTTTAATCTTGATAGCAATTGATTTTATGTACCATAGAAATTTTTATTAACATAAAACAATTTTATGTTTTACCCATGGCTTAAAATTGATAAAGTTTAGACAAGCTATCTCAACATATTTTACCTAACAGGAAAATGAAATTCTGAAATTACTGAAATTAAATCACTTAAACTCAAGTGATTAAACCTAGTAATGACCATTTGAGAGAATTAGCATAAATAAAACAGAAGCTATCTTTAAAGTCACAATGTCTTTAGGTATGAGTACCTCATCCTTGGAAATAAAACACTTACATGTGAACCTTTATCTTAAGACTCAATTTCTCCAATAGTTAAAAACTTGATGAGCAGTAGAACCCAATTTATTTGCTGAGGGTCTTAAAGCCAGTTTTTATTACACTTAAGCCATAACAAATTAGCATCAGTGAGCTGTTAATGAGTGGGGTCTGAACCCTAAGATTCAGTTTCTCTACTGGTTAAAACCTTGATGTGAAGGATCCCAGTTTGTAAGGAGAGAGGCTAGCAGAGACTTTTGGACTACCTTGGAAGCAAACTATCCCATCTGAAACAAAGTGGAGGAAAGAGAAAGAAGAGTCTAGAGTCAGGTTATGCCCAATCCTGGCTTGCATTTTCTCACAGAAGGGGGGTATCCATCTGACTACCTTTGGGAGAAGAAATTAGGACACTTTTGTCTCCTTCCTACAGGAGTTCTCACCCCAATTTCCCTGTGTTCTCTCCAACCAGACACATAGCATGGGGACATAGTCTGGTCTATGTGCCTCCAGGAGCAAGGAAGGTCCAGGACAGGATATCCATGCTCATCCCCTGTCCAGTTCCCAAGCTCAAGTACCTCCAGCAGTCCCCCAGCCCTGCATGTGTCTTACATCATAGCATGTGGGCAGTGCCATTGGCAAGATAGGCCCAAGTGTGATTACTTCTGCATCTACTCCTGTCTTGGCAGCCTATATGCCCTTCTGGGGAAAGGGGTTTCCTGGGACCACTTTCCCTTCTCCATTCTGTGGGAGCTTGGAATATTGGTCCCCCTCATTTGCTAATGTTTCAGAATTGTCTAGGGACTAAAGGTTATTATTTTAAAGGTAATATTTGGTTTTATTACCCTTAAATATAGGGATTCTACCCTTTGTTAGTATGTGAGTGAGAGAGAGAGATGAGAGAGAGCATGCCAGGGTTTCAGGGTTTTTAGCCACTACAAACAAACTCAAGACACATGTGCCACCTGTGCATCTGGTTTCCATGGGTGCTGGGGAATCAGTCCTAGGTCTTTAGGCTTCCCAGGCAAGCACCTTAAGTGCTAAGTCATCATTTACTTGATGCCTTTTTATTTTTTTTGTTTTTTTTTTACTTGATGCCTTTTATCATATCTGTTTATAGTCTGATATACATTTTAAGTAAGTCTGATGTTTGACTTATGTAAGGAGTTTGTAACCTGATCAAGTACCTTGACTCAGTTTACCTGTTTGAAATTTTTGTCTAGTGACAAATCTCATTTGATAGAGGTGATTTTATGTGTTCAAAAGAGAGGGGCTATAAAGAGAAACAGAGTTATAGGCTGTTTGTCATTCTCTTTTCCTTGTCAGAGACAATTGGCCATTTTGTCTCTGGACAGGGCCTGGGGCATACATGGCTTAAACTTGCATGGGGTCTGAGATAAAGGGGGCATCATCCCTTTCTCCAGAGTCCAGCTTTCCATGACTGTAAATAGCATATAACAATAAGCAAGAGCAAAAGGAAATGGCAGAGCAGAGAGCTAAGCATCCTGACATTCCTTGTCTTACTCTGAAGTTGTTTGTTTTTACCTAGGAAATTTATTTTACCCATTGACAATATGCAAGGTGATAGGGTCTTATGAATGTGAATAACATCTGCGCTTATGACTTTGTGACCCACCTACTATATGGCGTCATCTGTGTCTAATGTAAGCTGAATTTAGATTAAGTCTATGTCCCTATATAAAACTTTGAGAGCATCCTTAAGAGTCTGTAAACAGCTGAAAAGTCTTTAATTTTAGACATGGTGTTTAGGTTTAGTCTGAAAATTAGCTTATAAAAGGAAATTAATCTTAAGCAAAATGTGGTCTTTTTAGGTCCCCTATATCCTTTCTACATGCACACACCTCCATCCACATACTTTATCATTCCAATCTAAGTTCCATTCAAAAGCATTTTTAACAAATATTCTATGCCCAACATTGAAAAATTCCTTCCCAGTTCCTTCAGTCATCTCATCACAACCCATAACTATCTTTCTTATAAGATTAAGAGAGCCCCGGAGCTGGCTTAGTGGCTGCGGGACTTTTCTTCATGGCATGGCCCCAAAACGCCAATCTCTGCTCCTGCCTCAACCCAAGAAATCCAGACCGGCCTCTGGGCTGAAGCCGGCCGACTCGTCGGCCTCACCCGGCTTGCAGAAGGGAGAAAAAGAACAGCAAGAAGCAATTGAACATATTGATGAAGTACAAAATGAAATAGACAGACTTAATGAACAAGCCAGTGAGGAAATTTTGAAAGTAGAACAGAAATATAACAAACTTCGCCAACCAGTTTTTCAGAAGAGGTCAGAATTGATCGCTGAAATCCCAAATTTTTGGGTAACAACATTTGTCAACCATCCACAAGTGTCTGCACTGCTTGGGGAGGAAGACAAAGAGGCCCTGCATTACCTGACCAGAGTTGAGGTGACAGAATTTGAAGATATAAAATCAGGTTACAGAATGGATTTTTATTTTGATGAAAATCCTTACTTTGAAAATAAAGTCCTCTCCAAAGAATTTCATCTGAATGAGAGTGGTGATCCATCTTCAAAGTCCACTGAAATCAAATGGAAAACTGGAAAGGATTTGACAAAACGCTCAAGTCAGACACAGAATAAAGCCAGTGGAAAGAGGCAGCACGAAGAGCCAGAGAGCTTCTTGACCTGGTTTACAGACTGTTCTGATGCAGGTGCGGATGAGTTAGGAGAAGTCATCAAAGATGACATTTGGCCAAATCCCTTGCAGTACTATTTGGTTCCTGATATGGATGATGAAGAAGGAGAGGGAGAAGATGATGATGATGACGATGAAGAAGAAGAAGGATTGGAAGATATTGATGAAGAAGGGGATGAGGATGAAGGTGAAGAAGATGAAGATGATGAAGGGGAAGAAGGACAGGAGGATAAAGGAGAAGATGACTAATAGAAAAGAACACTGATGGATTCCAACCTTTTATTTTTATTTTTTATTTTTAAAATTTTCTCCAGTCCCTGGGAGCAAGTTGCAGTCTTTTCTCCCCACAACCTCTCATGCTCAGTAGCCCTATTTTTGAGGTCTCTTTTTCTTAACATCATGGTTCTCAACTTATTTTGGGGGGAAATTACCCTGATCAGAATACAACAGGAAAAGAATCTTTTTAATTTGTTCTAAATTCATTTTTATCCCTTCCTGTCTAAACAAGAACTGTATGGAATCAACACCACCACCGTGCTCTGTGGGAAAAAAAGAAAATCCTTCTGCTCCCTTCACTCTGACAGAAGCTGGAGGGTGCTGGCGCTGTGTAGTAGTGCATAGATTCTAGCTTCTTTCCTCCTTTCTCTGTAAACTGGGCTCAGAGATTACACTGTGTCTCTATGTGAATACGGACAGTTAGCATTTACCAACATGTACCTGTCTACTTTCTCTTGTTTAATAAAAAGAAAAAAATCTTTTAAAAAAATGGGGTATAGAAGGTCAGCAAAGGGTGGGTTTGAGATGTCTGGGTGGGTTAAGTGGGCATTTTGACAACATGGCTTCTCCTTTGGCATGTTTAATTGTGATGTTTAATGGACATCCTTGCAGTTTAAGATGACACTTTTAAAATAAAATTGTCTCCTAATGATGACTTGAGCCCTGCCACTCTATGGGAGAATCAGTAGAACCTGTAGGATTTATTTGGAATTGACATTCTCTATTGTAATTTTGTTTTATTTTTAAATTTTCTTTGTTTTCACTGGAAAGGAAAGATACTGCTCAGTTTTAAACGTTAAGTGTACCAGTTGCTTTGTTACAATAAAACTAAATGTGTACACAAAGGGTTTGATGCTTTTCTCTCAGAATAGATGCTTAATATGACCTTCCAAGTTTGACTTGTATAATGACTTACTGTCAAACTTTGTCTCCCTAACTTCCGTATTTTTTGATAACGCACTTTGCAGGATGACCTCAGGGCTATGCAGATTCAGTAAAAGGATATGATGTCTTAATGTCGCCATAGCTGGGTAACATGGGTACAGTTTATCGCCATTGAGTTGTACCCTTGATTTTTATCTCCATTTGGCTTTTTTTTTTTTAATGGGCCTTTAGTTAACCTAGATATTATAATAGCGCCTGCTACCACTGGCAAAGACCCGTTTCTCTAATGCCAAGTTTTACATGGGACAGTTGTTGGTGTGTTTTTCATTGGCACTTGGCACTAGCCAAGAAGATGGACTGTCGAGTAAGAAATCTGTGTCATTGGTTTTGTCTTAAGTCCCAGGTATGTAGCAACAAGTTCTCAAAAATGTGACTGTGTGAATCTGAGTGGGATTAAGATGTCTGCTCAGTGCCATCATGCAAAGTATTTTGGGAAGCTACCTAATGCATAAGCTTTTTAATGCTGTAAAATATAGCTAAAAATTAAATGCCACTTTTTCTGAGGTGATTAATGGACATCCTGGTCAATTCAAGGCTTTTTGATGTATAAAACTTTATAAATGGAATGATTCCATCAATAGACAAAGTGTAACCAAAACCTGTCTACATGGATAATATGTGATTTCTCACAGGTCTGTTTAGTAGCTACATCACTGTACACTGGTCAGGAATATTGCTCCAATAAAGGAACCTAAAGATTAAAAAAAAAAAAAAGATTAAGAGAAACCACACCAAATTGATTTAACCTATTACCCACTGACAAAGAAGCAAGTAGTCTAGCTTCAAAGAGTCAACCACCTTATTGTTGGAAATTTGTAGAGAAACAGCCTTAGCAGAAAAACTTACAACTTCCTTAGTATTTATGTCATCAAAAAATCTCTACATGCCAGGTGTGGTGGCATACACCTTTAATCCCAGCACTCAGGAGGCAGAGGTAGGTGGATTGCTGAGTTCAACACCACCCTGAGACTGCATAGTGAGTTCCAGGTCAGCCTGGACTAAAGTGAGACCCTACCTCGAAAAAAAAAAAAATCTCTACCTGACAACCAGACTTGTTTTATAATACCAGTATATATCTATAGATTTTATATAACCCATTGATTTGAGATATCTCCTATTAATAAACTCCATGAAATACACTTTGAAATTATAAGTTTATGAATACAGGCAAAACATGACAACCATTTTGGGGATAATCTTTATCAATACCTCTAACACACTTGGAAATACTTTAAGAGTAACTAAGACAATTTTTTATTTTTGTCTTGAGGCAGGTTAGCCTAGAACGTCAGACCAGTTTCCTCCTCCTTTTAAGTAAAAGGACATTATAATCTTTTTAAATACCTGGGAAATTATGAGCCACCACCTCAGAGAATTTTGTTGTTTTCAATAATCTTCTATGTAAGTTGAAGTTGACCTAGAACATAAAATTAGTAATTATAATTGTGATATCATGTAACAAAGTATGGCTTTGTTTAAATAAAATTTCAGCTCACCATAGGCTTTAGTTGAATCTGACTTTTAAAGAAAATTAAAACAAAAAACAAAAAATCTTGAAATAAATCAAATGCCAACAAAAATTTTAGGAAAGCCCTGCTAGATCATTTAGATTAATAAAGAAACCAAAAGGTGTCTATTGTCTATAAGCAACATCTTATTTGTTTAAAGCCCAACCAAAAGAGAAAATATCAGGCACAGTTCAAATTAAAAATATGTACTTATTCTTACCAAGCAATAAAACACATGGTTTAGAAACATGGGGTGAGGCGATCGCATTGGAACCTCAAATTGGTGATCCTGCTGCCTCAGCTTCCCAAGTACCTAGGATAATAGGCCTAACTCTTTTTGCTCTTTATAATAGCTACATTAATAAATGATTACAACTTACATATAATGATATCTTTGTCATAGAGCTCTTTAGCAGAAACTCATAGCAGCTAGTGAACACCATCAGACATGTCATTCCCATTGTGTCCCTGTATTTCCTAAGAGACAGCGTGGTTATCTCTCCCACCCAGCTGACAGGCCTCAGTTCCCTAGCGGGGAGGAGGTGTGTGTTTGGGACCCAGGCCTGTTGAAATACCTTTTCCAGCCAAGCACTTAGGTTTGGGGCTTGGCTGGAGCATTTTCAGTTTCCTCTTCATTTAGGCAGCCAGAGACCCATAGTCTCTGGCTGGTGGTGAGGTTTAGGCCAGTGTTACAGAATGGATAGAGCCCAGAGCAGGAGTTAGAGTGCCATCTTCCCACCCCCACAAGCAGTCATGTGGCCTACGGCATAGTGGCTTGTAATGGAAGACATTCAGATCAGGGACCTTTGGTTCTGGAGCCTCCATGCGGCCATGAGGCCCTCCAATAGCTCAGCAGAAGCAGCTCCTAAGCTCTAGAGGAGTTCAGCCTTGAGGTCTGAGAAGCTCAACCCAGTGCATCTCCCTACAAAAGTTGTCACCTTTCCAAAAGAGCCATGCCTGGGTTTTTACCAGTTTGGCCTCAGGTGATAGCGCAATTCAATAAGGCTCCAATACCAGCAGGGTGGAGCAGGCCAGGCCAAGAAGCCATAATGCCATTAGTATTAAGAACAGTTGTCATGTGTCAGGAGTGTCACCTTAGATCAGAAACATAGCAAACCCTGATGCCTTGTTGTTTGCCGGTACCATGGAAACTGCAAGTTAGAAATTGGCTCCAAGGTTTCACTCTCACTGGAGTGGAGTAATCCTGTATAAATCCCCTTAACTTAGTTATAGAGATTATTAAGTTAGAGTACAGAAGGAGAATCCATCCAGGAAGACCATATGGCAGACTCCATCTTTAGTGGAGGAAAGGCCGCATGGTCTATGCCATATTTGATTAGGGAAAAGACCCATGGTGGATGCCATCTTAAACCATGCGTTCATTAGTACTTGCTAAAACATACATCTTTGTATTCTAGAGAAAATAAAGACACATCCTAAATTTAAATTTGAGAAAAGGAAAGGCGAGTCAGGAGTAGGCCCGGAATTATTTGAATAGTCATAGGGCAGGGCAGAGTTAGTTGAGAGGAGACAGAGCAAAATGCAAACCATAAATCTGATTTCTGTTCAGTTTCTATCTTCTTCAGTGTGAGGCTACAAGAAATGAATAAAATTTTGGGGGGCATTTTTTTACTCTCAGAAACTGCTAAAGTATGAAGGATCTGGAGTACCCGTGCAACCAATGGGAGCAGCAGTTGGAGCGTAGCAGCTGTTCATAGAAGCAAAGTTGGGAAACTGAATAAAAATGTGGCTATTCATATAAAAAGCAATCTCAAGACCTCTTGGTGGGACCTCCATTATGTTGCGGGGAAATTGGGGTTCTGGGGTGCTTCCTGGAAATGCAAGCCCTGAGTTAATATCTGCAAACTAACCAAAGAATTGGCAACTCTAGATTCAAGAGAATGATTTTTAAAATACCACATTTTATTCAGATCTTACAAAGGGGTGTGGAAAGGCTGGAAGGCAAGGGGAGATAAAGTGGAAAGAAGAGAGGTACACCACGTGGAGCCCAAAAGCCCATGTGGGTCATGTGTCGCTCAAGAATCCATATGACCAGATGCAGATCTGGGGGGAAAAAGTATGGAAATAAAAGAGAAAAGAAGGTTCAAGGAGCTCCTGCCATGTGGGGAGCTCGAGGGGATAAAGAACCCATGCGGAGAGTAAGGGCTGGGGGGGGGCTCCTGCCTGGGTCTGGGCCTGGGCCTGAGCCTCAGCTGAGCCAACTCAGGCCCAGCTGAGGGAGAAACTCACCCATAGCTGGCAGTTCCCAAGTGATCAGAGAGAGTGTGCCCTCCCCTTGCAAAGGTATTTATGACCTTATGGTGATGGGCTGTCTTTTAGCCCAGGTGAACCAGAGGGCCAGCTGGTTGGTTAGGGCTAGGGGCTGTCTCAGGAAGAGATTAGCTCTGGCACCAAGTTCCAGGGGCTGAACTTGACCAAACAACCACAGTGTTTAAATCCTATGAAAGACCACCCTCCCAGCAGGAGTCCTCATTGTTTGTGGAAAAACTGGTTTCTAGGGAACAAGGCAGAAGATAAGAAATCAGATGATCTTGGATTTCTAGTAAGTGCAAACTTTCCTGCCCTTTTTACCTTCACAGATCCAGTCACCCTAACTCTACCCACCCCCACCTCAGTCCCATTGTTAGGACTGACTCTAAGGGCTGGAGGGACAGCTGAGCAGTTAAGGTGCTTGCCTGCAAAGCCAAAGGACCCAGGTCCAATTCCCCATGACCCACATGCACAAGATGGTGAATATGTCTGCAGTTTGTTTGCAATGGCTGGAGGCCCTGGTGCACACATTCTCTCTGTCTCTGTCTCTCTGTCTTTCTCTCTCTCTCTCATAAATAAATAAATTTAAAATAGTTTTAAGACTAATATTAAATAACTCCATTACTATGTAGCAAGTATGAGAAGGGCTTTGACAAGGTGGCATGGAGGAGACACATCAGCCAGTTACAATTTCTTTGATTTTTTAAAATATTTTATTTTTATGTATTTATTGGAGAAAAAGAGAGGGAGAAAGACAGAGAGAGAGAATGAGTGTTCCAGGGCCCTAGCCACTGCAAATTCCAGATGCATGTGCCACCTTGTTCATCTGGCTTTACGTGGGTCTTGAGACTCAAGCCTGGGTCCTTTGGCTTTGTAGGCAAGCAAGTTAACCACTAAGCTATCTGTTCAGTCCTAGATTTTTATTTCATTCCACAAAACTGAGTTTTTTAAAATAACTTTGGTGGTCAACAGTATGACCATGTAACTCTTGAAAACAAGATAACCAAGGCAGAATTATAAGGAATAAGCTCATGAATGTGATAATGGTAAGAGGAAATTGTTGAATGTAGTATTTATTCCACAGTCCTTAATTGTATCTCAGTGGAAACTCATTTGCAACCTTATTGTGCATCCTCTCTCTCTCTCTCTACCTATGTGTATATAATCATACTTATATACACATATATGTATATATAAATGTATTTATGTGTATCTTTATGTTATCTATATCCTTATATACATCTACATGTAAATGAAGTGTTAAAAAATAAGTAACACCAAACTTTAAAGAAGCAGGCCACTTGTGATCAACAATGAAACTCTTCCAAGAACAGCACCTAAAGTTATAGTTTCTTAATTGGGCCTAGGATGGAATCTATAAACATGAGTCAAATGTTACCATGAGTCAGGGTTTCCTGAAAAATACAGATATATTTTTGCTTAATAGTGGTCTTGGTCTGTCAGGACCAATGATTGAGATATGTTTTCATAGAACATTTTTCCAAAGGTATTCTTCAATATCCAGTTATATTTTCATTTTGATTTGACACATCTTAGAAATGAGGCTGGCTGCTGGCTTCTAGGACCTCTAGGGAAAATTGAGCTAACCTTAAGCTGAGAACATTTCTAATTGGTTCCAGCCTTTCATATCTTGTACACATCTCACTTCTCCAGAGCTTATTTAATGCTGTTGGTAATACATTAAAATCATGTTTCAGGATGCTTATCTGATTCCCTGCCTACTCAAATATCCACATCATAAGATTACAATGAAATGAAGCAAGATTTCTTTGGAACTATCTCTCAGTATCAGCTTCTATGGTTTCTTTATTAATTTTAAAACCAAGAATATAGCACTTGGCTTAGATGTTGAGGAAGTGACTGGTCATTAATCTAATTATGCTCATTATTTATTACTGGAGATTGTCATATTTCATATTTTTTCCTAATAGTTTTCCAAATGTCTCCTTGTAATGTTCTTTTAATTCATAACCTAAAATGAATGTTTCATCTAAAAACAAAAGAAGAGAAAATAAAAGTCTGTGACTTTCATGATTACCTCCCCTATTTTCTTATTCCTTCTTTCCATGTGAGCTCTTTAAGTTTGCTTATGTATAGGGTATTCTATTTTGAGAACAAAATTACATTAAGTTTGTATTTTTCCATTCATTTTTAATGGTTTGGCACTAATGCCTTATGCTTATTTCTCCCTATACTTCCTCTCCTGACCCCATCTCCTCCCCTTCTCTCATCTTTCCTTTTGTCTCTCCTCTATCTCTTCATTCCTTTCACTCTCCCTTCCCCACCCTTACTCCTGCTTTCAATGAGAAATAGCTTCCTTTCAACAGGACATACCTCCACTTCTACAAAAGCTTTTACAACAAAGAAGAATTAGGAGGGATTGGCAGTGTATGTCTTTCAAATTTAGTTATTCTTGTACATTCCTGAGACAATAGAATACATGAGGTCTTGCTCAAATATACAAAAGGACAAGCAAGCTTGGGAAAATATTCTTTTGTTTGTGTAACTTCTGTCCTTCCATTTACATGTTTCCAATAGGAATAAGTAAATAGTTTAAATTTGAGGAGATATGCTTTTCGAAACTGTTTATCTGTAGGAAAAGTAAAGTTTAAAGTGAGCATTTGTGTAATTTATGAGAGAGAGTATCAAGAATCTTACAAAGCAATTCTTTCTGAGCCAAATCATCTATTAGAGAAAACGCTGATTAACCCAAAGAGATATTTTTCTTATGTCCGTTTCACTGACATTGCTTAGATACAACTTTGGCTTCTAGAGAACTAATTATTCCTTTGTTGCTCCAATAAAATGAAATCAGAATAAGCCTAGATGTCCTTGTTTCGATTTTTTTTTGTCTCCATAGTTTGTTTGAAATGTAAGAAGCAGGCATTTGGAGATGCTTTATTTTAGTAATGTCCTCCTATAATGGTTATCCAGTTGTTCTAGCTGCTTAGGGAAGACTAGCAGCCCACTGACCTGCCTTCAGCATTTTTTCTTCTTTCACACTCCATCTTCACAGTTTACATGAGCCTGATCAGTATTCCCCAACCCACAGCCTCACTCACACAAATCCTTTAGGTGGGTCATATGACTTCACCCATGTCAACAACCAGAGCATTTCATACTCACTGCCACAATTGGTATAAGATCTGAAGTGTGTCCAAACCATAGGCAGTTTTGTCCCCAAAACCAGGCATCTTAATTCACAGAATCTCAGCAAGATAATGAGCATCTTGCATTTCTTCTTGTTTTAGTCATAAGTACTTATAAGCTGGACAGCAAAATGAAAGGATAATTTTTCTCTTTTCTATTATACAAAGAATGGTGTGTCAGAAGCCGTGCTAGCTTCATTTGCTATTCCTGTAACAACTCAGAGGTATGTATTTGTATGATCTCTATTTTATGTACCAGAGACCACAACATAGATGTATCAAGTAGCTTTGTAAAGATTACATGAGATAAGGAATGGTAGTCTGTCTTGAATTTAGTAGTCTCATCTGGGGCTTGTGCTCCCAACCACTGTTTAGCATATCTGGTTACTCAAGTGAACAGAATGAGAGCCCACATTCAACGTCTTGTCAAGCATTAAAGTAAAATGGAATGTTGAAATGGAAGAACAATTTTTTAAGAAAACAATGCAATGGATTATTATGGGTCAGAGGGCCTTAGTATATCAATGAATGGAGATCAACATAAGAACATTTTCACCCTGGTGGAAGAGGGATAGGTAAGGCTAAGCTAAATTTATAACTTAAGACAGTCCAAGGACATCATGTGACCATCGCTGTAATGTTATATTTGGAATGTTCCAAAGTTTGTTAATAATACATAACAAGCTTTACTTGTTGCCCTGTTGTTTGATGTGTTTCATTTATCTTTATAATTTTATAATTCAGCAATAAACTCTGTACTATTTTAGTTAAAAATGAAAGAATTCATGTTAGAGTAGATTTGATGATTGGGTTGGGATTGTGACACAATTGAGCCAAGGAAAGTGCATCTAATATTTAGTATTATTAATTTTATTTAATTACAAATAAATGGGGGTTGTAGAGATGGCACAGCAGTTAAAACACTTGCCTGTAAAGCCAAAGGACCCAGGTTCAATGCCTGAGGACCCATATAAGCCAGATGCACAAGATGGCACATGCACCTGGAGTTCATTTGCAGAGGCTGGAGGCCCTGATGCTCCCATTCTCATTCCCTCTCTCCCTCTATCTCTCTCATTCTCTCTGTCTCTCCCTGCCTCTTTCTCTCTCTCAAATAAATAAAAATAAATAAATACAAATGGGAAACTTGACCGTTTTATAGGTAACAACCTCTTGAATGAACAGAAAGCCTTCCAAATACTGAAAATCTTTGTTAGAAGTTACATTTAAAGAATTTTCACCTGACTACCAAGAAATAATTGGGAAAATATAAGAATAATACACATATGAATTTCAATTTAACTTAGCTACTTGATATGGTGTAAAGTTTTTAACATCTCTGAGCCTAAGCTTCTTTGACATTGAGACAAATATTGTAAAGTCAAAACAGATTTGTATATAAATACACACAGTGTTATTGTTAGCTTGCTCAACAAATATGTCTTCTTTCCTCTCATGGTTTCTCAGTTATACCTTACCTTTATCATCTGTTAAATTGAGAACATAGTCATATGCAAGACAGATCATTCAATGAAAGATATGCTTAAAATGGTTGGCACATGGTAAATGTGCAATAACTATATCAAAGTCTCCCATTTTGTTCACTTAGATTCTCAAAATTATAATTTTTTTTGAAAACAAAAGTTCTTTGATTTAGGAAGATAAAATTCTATACTTCTGAATAATTTTAGTTTTGACAAAATGCCAATCATTGACAGTGTCCCAGTCTACTTGGAAAGATACAATAAAAACATAACATTAGGGCTGGGGAGATGGCTCTGAAGTTAAAGGAACTTGCCTGCAAATCCTGGTAGTCTGGCTTTGATTCCCTGGTACCCACGTAAAGCCAGGTACACAAAGTGGTGCATATGTCTGGAGTTTGTTTGCTGTGGCAGGAGGTCTTGGTACACCCATTCTCTCTCTCTCCTTCTCTTTCTCTCCCTTTCTTTTTCTCTGCTTGTAAATAAACTTAAAGAGCAAAGCACACACATAGATAAAATATATATGAAGCTAATGAAAACTTTAAAATAAGATAATCTATATGTTTATCCCCAATGACGTCACATGCTTTAGAATCATAGATGATACAAGAAGAAATCAGCTAGTTGCATTAGCTGTACTTTGGGGGAAAAGTGACTTAGAAATAGAACTTTTACTTATCTGTCACATATATTTGTGTCACATTGGGCCCAAGATTTGATAGCCTAGTCATACAGAAACCCCAGTTTTGTTGAAAAATTAGTTTTCTAGCCTATGTCCATTCTATTTCCACTTATGCTAGAATGATGAATAATGCAGTGTACAATTGCTTCTATTTTTTTCTGGTTTAATACTAGCAAAGGAACTTCTCTCTTGAATAATATGGCATTACAATTCATTGTGGCAGATGTGGGTTGTGGTTCTAGTCAAAAGGAATACATTCCCAACCTACCCTGTGACTGTTTTAGTAGAGGATTTCCAGACATTACTTTCAATGTCTTCAGTCATGCATGGTAGGCAATCTGAGGGCACAGGTTCATTCCAAGCTCCCTTACATCTTGGCTGCTCCTGAATATGGCTTCATTTTCCGTTTGTTCACCAGAATATCCCCCCAGATTAGGCAAAAAGCAGCTCTTTGCATTTGTGACCACAGTTGGGTTAGACATGAGTAATAATAGCCTGGATTCTGATTTTTTTATAGTCAACTTCATTTCTACTTTAAGGAATAAATTCTTTATTACATTTATAAACAATAGCAGAATAGCTCTTGGTAAAAGTTAAAGCATGAACAGTACTAGCAAGGAAAATTGAAATCTACACATTTAAACCCAATTGTATTTGATTTATTTTCAAGCAGGTATTAAGCCCCTACTCTATGTAAAACAGTATACTCAATGCATATATGTTGACTTAAGTGTGCCAATGTCTGTTACTTAGATTGGTCTGCCTACATTTATACAGTCTCAATTTTAGGCAGCTATGCAATTCAACTAGTCGTGAATAGCATGGATTTCTTTATTATCTTATTGTAACCTATGAAATTTTAAAGTCATCTTATAGTTTTGGAGTATATCTGCTTAAATAAAAGTTAATTTCACAAAAGATTTCCTGTCAAGATTCAAAAAGAACAGAAAGAAACCAAAACAAGAAGCTTGAAACTTAGCCAGAATCTTACTTCCCTCTAAGAACAAATGTGAGGTAGACCAGAGGAGTGGGTACCTGAGCTCTGACTTCAGACTTTCTTAAGACTCCTTCACTGGGTGTAAGGTCACCTATTAACATGCTTAGAGCTGCTATAATTAGGAGAGGTAAGAGAATGCTTCTTTAGTGGATAGGTTACATAATGTATGACTTCCATCTTCACAGACTCTTCCTATTGCTTTCTCACCTGAACTGAGGAAGTGAGCTACCACGAAATAACATTTCATGTGGCAAGAAACAGAGGCACACTTCCAGTCATTTCATGTCATATGGAACACAGGGATATTTCCAGTCAGCAACCCTTGACAAATTGAATTTCACTAGCAATTCATGAAGTTAGAAGCAGAGCCTTTCTTTGCCAAGCCTTCAGAGGAGACAATAGCCTGTGAAAGACTCAGAAGCAGAAAACCTAGCTAAGCTGTGCCTAAATTCCTTACCTATAAAAACTATGAGATAACAAATACATATGCTTTTAAGCTTCCCAGACAGTAATAATTTGTAATGCAGCAATAGGTAGCTTAACATCCAAACATTTGTTTGGAATTTCACCTGACCCTACCCTAACTTTACTACCAACCTGTGTTTTTTTTTATTAACCATCTTTTAATTTTGCTCTTATGAGAGTACAAATAAATACTCAAGACTTTTATCCCAGATCAACCACTAGAGTAGCTGGTTGTCTAAAGACAGAGCATGGGTGTGTCACGGGGAAGATCTTGCTAAGGAAGCCTTCAACATAGGGGCTTTGGGAGACATTTAAGTTGCAAACCTGAATAACATTCACAATTACTAATCAGCAGGTTAAAACACAATGACATATCACCTCACACCTATTAGGAAGTTTAATAGAAACACTGGGAGAAATATGGAAGAATTGGTACCCTGGTCCACTATTGATGAGAATGCAAATTGACACAATCTCTTCAAAAAATAGTATGGATGGTCCTGAGAAATAACTGTTGCCATACATAATTTGGATAACCTTGGGGAACTTTATACGAAGTAAGATAAACAGATCAAAGAACAAAATTTGTTGGGCTGGAGAGATGGCTCAACAGTTAAGGCACTTGCCTCCAATGCCTAATGACCTGAGTTCAATTCCCTACTACCCCACCTAAATCCAGATGCACAAAGTGGTCATGCATCTGGAGTTCATCTGGAGTGACTAGAGACCCTGGTGTGCCCATTTGCTCACCATCTCTCTCTCTTACTCTTTGTAAATAAACAAATAGTAAAATAAAAACAGAACAAATTTGTACTACTCAACCTACATAAGGTATATTAACTTGTAAAGCATAGAATGGTGTTAACCAGAAGCTGGAGAAGTGGAGATACTATCTAAAAGGTATAAAGTTTAAGTTAGGCAACACAAATGAATTCTAGAGTTCCAGTACATAGCATTGTGCCTATGATTGACAATACTATACTGCATACCTAAAAACTTGTAGAAAGGGCACATTTCATGTTAAATGCTCTCAATATATTTCTAAAGAGTATATTGTTAAGTAAAACACCCCTGATTGTTAATGGAGCTTAATCCGACTTAGTCCACATGGGAACAATGAACTACTGCTTAGGACCTGTCCTTCAGCTCCCCACTCCAGCACAAGACAAGATGAAACCAACAATTACCTATCCATTCCTCATGTGGTCATTGAGCGAGAGCTGTTGGAGGAAGGGATGAGATACTTATTTCTCTAGAACTTTCAGCTGATGGAGTTTGAGTTTTCTTTATTTTATTTTATTTTTTGAGAAAAAACTTCAGGTAACCAGCCGCAGGTACTAGAAAGTTGTAAGATGGAGTAAGCATGCATCAATACAGTCAAGCACTAAACAGCTATAGGCAAAGTATAAATATTATTGTCCATATCTTGGATATCATTGTTACTACATATTTCAAAAGTGGAAAAGGAGAAAGGCGATTTCCTGGAGTAGAGCTAAGGTTAAAGTCCAATGACATTGTGAAGTGTCATGTAACCTGTAAGATTATTTTGGTGTTAATGTCACTTTAAATTTATCTGGACACTATTGAGCACTAAGTTAATTACAAGTATTTCACAATTGTCTCATTCTTTTTTCCTGAAGTTTTACAAAAGGTACTGGATGCAATTGTACATAAAGGACTAGGGTTTGGGGGAAATGTCTTACTTGCTGTCTCATTGCTGGGCTAAAATACCTGAAGCAAAGCAGTTTAAAAGAGGATAGGCTTATTTCAGTCTATAGTTCTGCATTACCATCCATAATGGCAGGGGAGGCAGGTGATAACTGGAGCTCGAGGGACCGCCTTCCATTCAGTCAACTGTGAGAATGCAGAGAGAGGGGATCTAGTGTTGAGCCAGCTCTCTCCACTTTATACAGTCCAGAATCTCCGCTCAAGGATCCCACAGTCAAGATGGGTCTTCCCACCACAATTTACCTCTTCAGCTTATTCCTTCACAGGCTTGTACAGACCAATCTATGTAATCCTTAACGGGTGATTCTGGGTCTAGTCAGGTTGACAATCTAAACCATCAAAGTGAACTGTATTTTAATCTCCGACCCTGAACTAAATATATCCAATTCTTTGTTTAATGGTAAAAGGAAAAATGTAGAAAAAATTATTCCTCATTCTACTGAAATATCCTAATGATATTAGAAAATAGTAATCTCACTTTAAAATTATAAAATTGTGAGAAATTTAACCACAAACATGTGTATAATCTTCCTACCATTTTTGCAACTTTCCTTCCAATGTTTTGGCATGAACATATTTTCTCCTGGTTGTTATCAAAGCATATATACATTTTGTTATATGCAACATTTTAATGTAAGTTTGAATAATGTCAGCGGAAGTCTGTCTCTACACCCTTGACAATTCACTCTTTCCAAATTTCATTTTTTTTTCTGTCTGTCTGATGAAAATAAGGCCTCAGTATAATTTCTCTTACTATAAAGAGTGAATACTTCTGCATGTGTTTAAGAGTCATTCTTATTTTTTGCCTTTAATCATATGCACTTTCCATTGACATGGACAAACTTCTAAAACAAGGACTCAGCCCAGCTGCAAATTTGATTTCAGCCTGTGAGATCATGAGCATTGAATGTAGCAGAAACTTCTTGTCCATAGAACTCCAAGAAAACAATATGTTAAACATCTAGAATTATGGTGATTTGTGATAATAAATAGGAAGTTAGTGTATCCATGTATCTATGTCACTACTATGATTATTTCAAATATCATCACAAGATATTCCATCACTTGTACCTCCTATAATTAACCATTTCCTTATAGTTAAATTCAATGTAAACTGCAATCATAAACATTGAAGTGATTAGCACATCCATGTATATAGTTTTACTCATTGTTTTGTCATTTATTATTTTACCTGTTTCCATATCAAGCAGATACTATATCACCTATTATAAAACCCAAATGTGGGCTGGGCTCAGCATGAAGTCACACTTGCCTGAAGCACCTAATGACCTGGGTTCAATTCCCCAGTACCCATGTTGTAAAGCCAGATGCACAAAGTGGCACATGTGCCTGCAGTTCATTTGTAGTGGCTAGAGGCCCTGGTGCACTCGTTCTCTCTCCCTCTCTTTATATGTCTATCTTCTCTCTGTTTCTCTATTCTTGCAAATAAATGAAAATAACCTGGATGCATAAATTGATTGGAAGAATTTTCTTTTACTTCTCTACCTTTGGTATATGCTTTCCTACTACAAAACAAACTTGTATAAACTATTTTGAATCCTGATAGAAATTTTTAGTGTCTAAATGATAGCATATGATTCTTGCTGTCTTATACCTTGCTTTTTCCTAATTAAACAACATATGTTAAGTATTTTTATATTTTGTTCTATTTCTATTATATTTTGTTCTACAATCATACTATAACTATTTGATGGCATTATCATTAACTATTAATATGCCATAAATGTAATATAACCATTTTATTTCTAGGCACTAATTTTTTTTCAGAATTTTGTTTCTGGCAATGATGTGCTAGACAACATGGGTCAAATTCCCCTAGGACAACCAAAATTCCTAGATACATGATTTATGTTTCTTTTAAAGGGTTTCTATTGTGATTATTTCCTTTGAGAAGTGTGGTGTATCAGATTATTTTTCCATATGTTATTTGTATTACTTATGTTATGTTTCCAGATTTTTTAAAATTTATTAGAGAGAGAGAGACAATGGATACCAGGGCCTCCAGCCACCACAAATGAACTCCACACACATGTGCCCCTTTGCACATCTGGCTTACATGGCTCCTGGGGAATCTAACCCGAGTCTTTTGGCATTGGCTTTGCAGGCGAGCGCCTTAACTGCTAAGCCATCTCTCCAGGTTTTTTGAGTTCCTTATTTTCTCTGGATGTCAATAATATCATTAGTCGTTAGAGAAACAAAATCAAAACTAACATGAGGTATCGTCTCAACCCAGATGCAATGAATATTATTTTAAAAGTCATATGTTGGCAAGGATGTGAAGAGAAAAAAAGTAATTTTTATATACTGTTGGCTGTGGTGTGAATTAGTATAACTTTTCTGGCTAATGTTCAAAAAACCTAGAATTGTCTACTGCATGATACAGCTATTGTACTTGTGGGTTCACATCCAGAGGGATAAAGTCAGCATGCCAAAGAGATACCTGTCTGCTCTTGTTTCATGCAGTCAAGACAATGAATGAATTCCTGTCATTTGCAGTATAATGAATAGAACTGGGGGCTGCCATGTTAAATGAGTTAATCCAGGAACAGAAAAGCAACTCAAATGTTCTCTCATGTAGAGTTTTTTTTTTTTTTAAGCTGACCTAAAAGTAGAATAACATTTACTAGAGGTTGGAATGGAGAGGACAGATAAAGGGAGGCTGGTTTTGATCAGTGAATGCTCTGTGCATGGTCTTAAATATCATGGTGAATCTCATTAGGATATACAATTGATATGATTAAAAAATATGCATTCTTAAAGATATTATGAAGGGGCTGGAGAAGTGGCTTTGCGGTTAAGGCATTTGCCTGTGAAGGCATAGGACTCAGGTTCCATTCCCCAGGACCCACATGAGCCAGATGCACAAGGGGCACATGAATCTGGAGTTCATTTGCGGTGGCTGGAAGCCCTGGTGTGCCCATTCTCTCTCTCTCTTTGTCTCTCTTCTATCTCTCTCTTTCTCTGCTTGCAAATAAATATTTTTTTTAAAAAAAAAGACATATGAACATAAAAAGTAGAGTAAAATTTACCTATTTTAGTGCTGAAGGGAATGGAGATGCCAGACTCTAAGTCCAGCATTTGAGATTGACTTTAATTGATGAAAATCATGCTCACAGCAGGACTTTGTGACCACCAAGATGGGTCATGGACCCATCAAAGAAGGGGAACCCTGGTGATGTCCCATACAGCATTGGGCTGTGACTCCAAATGGCTCAACTTTAGGAATGAGTACTCTCCAGCTGCTTATCTCTTTAACTCCCCAAATGGACTCAGATGATCTGAATTTTCTAGCAGCTACTGATGGAAGCCAGAGCAAATCTCTGGAGGAGTTTACAGACATTTCTAGAAACAATTTTACAAATATCAAGATGTAACCGCATAAGAACACCCAATGAAACAAAATAACAGACCAATGAAGAGATATGACAACCAAGGAGAAAAAGGTGAAACAATGAAATACAGGTACAGAACCACAAGTCTCAGAGATGCAAAGACCACCTTGAAAATAAGCGTTGCTACAATGCTCAAGGCAGTATAAGGAGAGAACAAAATTTCAGCAAATTGGAAACTGTTGGCTTCAATCTTTTACTCTTACAAATAGGGTGGCAATGAACATACTTGCATAAAGCATATTTGTGGCTATAAAGATATGGGATTTTTATGCCAAAATACTGGGGCCAGGTAGATTGCTCAGTGGTTAAAGGCACTTGCTTGGGGTGCCTATGGTACTCAGGGTAATTCCAAAGCTACCTACAAAAAGTAGGTTGCAAAAAGTGGTGCAAGCACACACACACACACACACACACACATTTAAAAAAAGTTCCTAAATTGTAACTTTGATAGCTACTAAAGTGTAGATAATCCTCCCTAAAAGTGGCCCCTATTTACATTCTTCTTGTCATATACCAACAAATTTAAGTGTTTTATTTTGTCTTTGCATGTTCTATGTGTTATTCTTGGTTTTATCATCCCTGTTATTTTATTACTAATATTTTTATTTTAGAGAGAGAGAGAAGATTGGTGTGCCAGGACCTCAGCCACTGCAATTGAACTATGGAATTTTGTGCCACCAAGTGGGCATGTGCAACCTTGTGCTTGCCTCACCTTTGTGCATCTGGCTTATGTGGGATCTGGAGAGTTGAACAGGGGTCCTCAGGCTTCACAGGCAAGCGACTTAACTGCTAAGCCATCTCTCCGGCCCTGTCCATGACTTTTATAGTTAATTTTTACACATTTTTCGACATGTCTGATGTTTATACTGTGTGCTCAAGAAGGACTTTGCCATGCTGATGTTATGTATCAAGCACTGCTACCATAGTTGACTCTATTTTATGGCTTCATTTATTAAATTATATTATTGATCCAAGTAGGCTTTTCTTTTAGACGGCCATCTAGTTTTGCTGATATCATTAATCAAATGACATTTCTTTTCTTCACTGGTGTTAATTGCTCCCTTTACTTATTTATATTTAATCCTCATCTACATTTGGAAATTTGGCATTTTTTTTCTTATTTTCTACTCCATTAACTTTTCAGTCTGCAGTGCACCTTGAAAAGAATTTTATACAATATTATTTCAGCCTAATCAATATTTTTGTCTTTTAAGTTTTTCCTTAATATTTTTTAATTATCTTTTTACATGGGATTTGAAATGATCAGTGTTTTTTTTTTCCTAAATAAACCTGTGGATTCTTAACCCATAATTTGACTTTGGAAAAGATGGATATCTTTATGATTTGAATTCTTCCCACCCAAGCTCTTGTTCATCTTTCTTGTTTCATATTCTATTTTATAATTTTTTTAATGTAAACTTTAATACAACTTTCCTGAGTTTGTTTAAATACATTTTTCCAATGGAGTCTTACTGCACCACATTTATAGGCTGGCTTGCTTTGCTATCTATAAAGGTTATGAATTTGTGAATATGAAATCTTTGAACATTTTTTAATCAAATTTGTTTTTTCTTTGCAATATTTTGTTTTCTTTGATTATCCGAATACAAAACGGAAAACAATATTTCTTATAATATTTATACATTTAGTTTCTTTTTCTTGCTTAACTACATTGGCTATATTTTATTAATAAAATAAGAAAGAAGTTTTTCTTGTAATATTTATACACTTAGTTCCTTTTTCTTGCTTAACTACATTGCCTTGTACATAACAAATTGGAGTTAAATATTAGGGTAGGTCCTTAATATTTATCTTGCTTCATGACAAGAATGGGGCTGCTAATTGTTATAAAATAAATCCCTTTTTTGTAGGTAGAGAGAAGGTTTCTTATATGTTTATTTGCATTAATTTTATTACCAGCAAGCTTCAGATTTTTTGTTTGTTTTCACCTTTCTGGATATATAGTGTAACATTTCAAGTTGAAAATATTGTTCAGTTCATGGAACATAATCATTCATAGACCATTAGTATCTCCATTCTAAAATAATTTTACATTCCCCTTTATTAAGATATTCCATCTTTCTTTCTTCTTCCCATCATAATACCTTCATCATATATTATATGTGATTACTTTATTTGGGGATATGTTTGTTAATGGTAAATTTTGCTCCATGTGCACATAGTATTAATAGCTTAAATAAATGGATGTTTTGCTTGTGCATTGTGTATGGGTGTGTACAGTTTCTGTGGTGAGCATATGTGTATGTGCCCTGAGGCACCTTCTGCACTTGCTTATGGTGGGATGTGCTCACCTATCATGACCAAAAGGAAACACGTGTCCACCTCCCTTGCTCTCCCATTCTCTCTCTCTCTAATAAGTAAATAAAAATAAATTTTTAAATACTGCTTGGCCATACCTAGGTGTTTACGAGGATCCTGGGGATCAAAGTTGAGTGGTCTCTCCAGATCCTCCATGCTTACATAGGATGTGTTTGTAACCACTAAGACATCTCCCTAACCCTATGAGTGGATTTTGGTCATGAATTTCACTAAGCATTGTACTTCTATGACCTATTTGTAGTTTTTATTCTCATATAGCTTTCTAGATTGTGCGTCCCACCATTTTACCCATTCATATTCTTACTCACAGATACGTAAGGTATCACCAACTCCATGCCAAAATGTCTTCCCTTCCAATATGCATATTGTGTGAGAAATTCTGAAGGTTATTGATACCAGATGGCTTTCACAATGACGTCATCATGCTGCTCCTCTATCAAAAAGGCAAGAAAGCACTCTGTTCTCTAAATCACTACCAATAACTGAAAGAAAGCTTTTGTATGTGTTGTCTCATTCGATTTTCTCTTATCCTCTGTAAGTACTGTACATATCATTTTTTCTAAGTTTTCATTGTTAATATAGCACATATGTTCTATATAAGGTTACCATACTCATTTTACATTATAGCCAAGTAGGCTTTGGGGCATATTATCAAGTTCTTTCAAGGATTACAATTTTGTGCCTGTTTTTAAAGGGGATTAAATCAGAAGTTTTTTCACTTTATAAGAAGGTATTACTTTTGCTTTTCCCAAAAGCTGCCCATTGAAATACAACATAGAACTAAGCAAGAATGTTTTTAAAAATGAGGTGTCATGACCTGAATGTTTGTGCTTCCTTCAAGTTTAAATGTTCAAACTTTAACCCCTGATATAAAGGTATGAGGAGATGGGTGCTTTGGTAAGACATGAGGGAGGGACCTTGCTGAGTGGAGTTAGTGCCCTCATTGAAGAGACCCTATAGACAGGCCTAATACTCTCTGCTATGTAGAGATACAACAAAATATAGTTTGCAGCCTGGAATTCACCAGAACCCCAGATTGCTGGCACCCTAACCTTGGATATTTAGCCTCTAGGGTTATAAGAAGTTAGATTCTGATGCTTATAAGCCACCTGATCTTTGGATCATTGTTATAGCAGTTGGACTTGAGTCAAGTACTAGGCTCAGGATAAAGAAGGGGCAGTAAATTAATGTAGGCACGGTAGTCATTTCAAAAACATATTCATGCACTCATTTAATCAACAATGCCTTCTGTGTTATGTACCATAATAAATGCTGGTGATACAGAGATGAGTAAAACTCAGTCCCCACCTTAAAAACCCACAGCTAGTGGAGGAGACAAGCATGAAATAATAAACAAGTCACAAGTATTCAATTAAGAAATGTTAGCAAAGAACTAGGGACACAGGATTATTTCATTTTATGACTCAGATTTTCCAGTGTTAAATTAATGTGTTTATTATATTGATGGCATATTTTGAGAGTCATATTAAGGTAGAAAGAAAAAGAAATTGAGAGTGAATCATTGACTGCTGGATTCAGTCAACAAAATATTTATTGAATGACTCATTTTGTTCTTATGCCAGGCGTTTGGGATAAAAATGTTAAATTATGACTTTCAGAGGACAAAAAGTCACTGTCTAATTTGAAGCTCACGATGATCATACCAGCCTATAGTGATTCAGAAGGTTCATTCACCACCTGTATTGAGCATTAGGGTTCATAATAAATGTGTGTGTGTACACATGTTGATTTTGTTGTGGTAGTTTCATGAAACTAACCCCACTTTGTTTTGCTTAAAAGAGAACAAAGACTCATTAAGAAGACTTTTGGACACAAGGCAGGTGGCTCTACATGTGAGACAGTGATAAATAGTTATGTTTATTTTCAGGGTCTCTGCAGGCCAATGTGTGATGAATTAGGTCAGTTCATCTCAGTAGTCTTCCACTACTACCCCACACAGAGGGACATCTTCTATGTAGAAGAGTCTATGAACATTCGGATTTCATGGTATATAATAGCAACTCAGGGCTGGAGAGATGGCTTAGCACTTAAGGCATTTGCCTGCAAAGCCAAAGGATCTCGGGTTCAATTCTCCAGGACCCACATAAGCCAGATGCACAAGGGGGCGCACACATGTGGAGTTCGTTTGCAGTGGCTAGAGGCCCTGGCGCACCCATTCTCTCTCTCTCTGCCTCAATAGCAAAGCACAAGTTGGTTATAAAAAAAAAAAATCTATGGATAATCCTAAAAGCTAAGGGTGATATAGAGGTTAAATGCATACACAATTACTTATTTCTAAGGCATTGATGGGGTCCACTCAAGGTCAACAGCTTAAAGATCAATTTTGCATGGTTCTGTCTTTAAACCATCATCCAGAAATATAGTGAACATTGATGCTGCCTTCCAAATCCATTCTACTCTTCCCGTAATAGGTATCAAAGTTTAGCTGCACTGACTCTATACTCATCAGCTGGATTAATCCCATGCCCCATACCATAGCAACTGATTGCCAGAGAGGGCTGCATGGAGGAGGAGGAGGAGGATTGAGCTGGACTTTGGAGAGCCTAATTTTGATCATTGCAGAGCAAATCACAGGTTTAAAAGTGAAGAAACCAGAATATGCAAGATTTGTTCAGGAACTGTGAGCAAATCTTTTTTAACTACAGCAAAATGTTATACTGTGTTTATCTCCCAGAGCTGTCTAGGCGATTAAACTCAATTCTTACATTCAGCAAGCAATTATTGAACGGTGCCTCATACTGCGCTAAGGAATAGACTGGTTTCAAAGAAAGTTGCAGTTAGGTTGAGAAACACCACTACAAAGATAAACATATTGATTTTAGAAGTAAAAGTTCATAAGCAATAATCTAACACAAGCCATTTATTTTCAAGTATAGAAACTGAGGCCCAATATAGTTCAAGCAAGTGAAAGCAGCAATGCAGGTAGGGAAAAACACACACTGTAAGAGTCATTTAAACTTCATTACTTTAAAATATACATCCAGCAAAGTGGCAGTAATGGCACAAGAATCTATAGCCAGGACTCAGGGGTACTGTACATATAAAGCATCAGACACAACATAGATACTGAATAAAATAAAATTGTCTTTCATGGCCTCACTTTGATTATTAATAGGAACATAGTAATTAAATATATATATATATATGGAGAGAGAGAGGGAGAGAGAGAGAGAGAGAGAGAGAGAGAATGGGAATACCAGGGCCTCTAGCCACTGCAAATGAATTCCAGATGCATGTGTCACCTTGTGCCTCTGGCTTTACATGCATACTGAGGAAGTGAACCTGGGTCCTGTTGGCTCTGCTGACAAATGCCTTTACCGCTAAGCAATCTTTCCTTCTGAGAACATACTAATTTTGTGGCAAAGTAAGAAATAACAATACACTGCCTTGACCACTCCCCATAAGAGCTTCCTTCTGTACAGCACAGAGGTTCACTCTCGGAAATCCCTTAAGTATACCATCAAAAACACCCAAACATCTCAAAAATGAGCAGCTATTCTCACACTTTTGTTGTCCCATGTACATACAAAGCTCTTTTGTTCTTTGGATGTGGGAACACTTTGTTTCTAAACTCCACCGCTGAAGGAGTTGTCACTTTTTTTCATCTATTCAGAACCTCTCATTTACACATTGACTCACTCAGACAGTGAATCTAAATGGGGTGGCCCAGTTATCAGACTGCATGGAGCCAAGGGCAGAGATGACACAGAGGGAAGAGCGCTGCCTTTGAGGCATCTAGGTGGGGCACAGTCTACTTGTCGCTGACATAGGTTCTCTCAGGAAAGCTAAGGGAGAATGTTGGGGAGACATGGATGTGGCATCCTGGGAAGGTAGGGCAAGGAAAGACTGGCTATCTTATCCGCCTCTTACAAACACGTGGCTGCATACCGGCATACCACTGAGCACTGTACTGATTCCGTGGATGGTTATCTTTGTATAATGCTGGGATGCTGCTTGAAGTAAGATGTATCCATCTAGAAAAAAACCCAGGCAATCCAATCAGCAGAACATCAAGGATTTGTCCAGGTTTACCTAGAAAAGCAATGGGTCACGCAGGCTCAAGAATATAGGATGGATAATTCCTTTGCAAGATGCTATAAGATGCTATATTAAAGCTTTTCGAAATCTAGCTTGCAAGGAAAGATACACCACCAAAGATCTTCAATACAGGTGGTTACCCAGCATGCTGGAACACAGATGGGAAGAAATCACTCACTCAAGGGGAGAGAAACCCATTCTTGGGAAGGGGAGCAAGCCTGTCTTTGGGATGAGATAAAAAGAGTTTTTATATGCATGTTTCAAGTGAGAAGAGTGAGAGGTAGGACACTGCAGGCATAGATGAGAGCCTCCGGCTGCTCTGGGGCTCAGCCAGCATGTCTGAGTGGAAGGTTGTAGGCCCCAGGCACTGGGACGGACTCTTAGCTATGTTCAGGTGAAGCCTATAATGTTGATCCACCCTATCATTTACATAACACTTGTTTCATTTGTCATTTTTATTTCATGTAACCAGCTGAATACGTTTGTACCCAGGTGACATGCCCAAATGGAATTCATAGCAGGGACACCCAAAAGTGGTAACAATTTTCTTGAATTTGAAGCCCAAGGAAAGCTTCCTGGTAAATAAGAAACTGAGGTTACTGTAAAGAATGAAATAGTTTCCGTGGGGAGTTGTGGGGTACAGAAGGAGGTTGGGCTGTTGCAAGTATAAGACATGACATAAGAGGAAATTTTGTATATTCAGGGGTGTAATTTCAGTGCAACATTGAAGGACAGATGTGGCCATAAGTAAGGCTGGAAGTCTAGTTATTTTATGCCTGGTGCTAATTGTTTCTGGCTTACTTTTCTGGAATATTGTTCTGTATGTTTTCTTTCTCCAACAGAGTTATGATCATCTTCTCAGCAGGGATCATATCTTGACATTTTTTTGCTAGTTATTATTTTTTTTAGTTATTTTTTACCAACCAGTGATTAGCCAAATAAAAAGCCATGCTAGGAGGTCAGTAGTTATGAATTCATTACTTGATTGAATGGTACAAACCCATACTTGGGTTAATGTAATATGTTTTAGTTCATTTTCTGTTGTTAATAATGCAAGACCACAGAATGAGTAACTTATAAGGAAAAAAGGTTGATTTCAGCCCAGTTCTGGTTCAGTGCTGAGGGGCTTCTTCTGCAGAAGGCTTTCTTGCTGGCTGTGTCCTTAGAGTGGCACATGGTTCACATGGCACAAGACAGGGCTGCATGAGAAACTTTGCCAGATTAGTTTCTATTGTAGATCCCCTTCCCAGAGAACTCATTAACTGATTAACTTAATGAAAGAGTCAATCCATTTATAAGAATAAATCCTTAATCATTTCTTAGCATTTCCACCTGGTACATACAACCTCTTAGTATCTCACAATCGAAATGAAAATTCAACTTGAGTTTTTAAGGGGACAAACCATAGCATATGGGGACTATACCCTATGCTATAGCTGCTATTGAAATAACTCAAACAATCCTAAACTATGCTTCTTAATTTTAACATGCACTTGCAATGGAAGTTATAATTTATCAGGTCTCAGGCAGGGCCTGAGATCTGGCATTTCTAAGAAAATTCCAACCATTATTGCTTCTGCTGTTGATTTGGATTTCAAGTGGCAGGGGCTTTCAAACTTTACTGCCTCACTTGGGAAAATGTGAATCCTAGGATTGTTTGTGAGCTGTGGAACTGTCTACAGGGATTTTAGAAGTGGAGAAGTCTCACCACGAAAGACTTCTTCTTGGCTGACTTTACATAGCTCTTTTGGGGCTACTTTTGAAGGCAAAAGCATGTATTTAATGCCCCTTGCATAGACATCCATGTCACTTGCCTTTAAGGGAATTTCTGAGATGCCTGCCCATTTCTTCCTTGAGCTGCCAAGCATTGAATTCCACCAGAAAAATCCATTAGCAGCAGCACAGTAGAAAATAGGAGAGTAGACACATCAGTGGGCTCTAAGAACAGCATGTTACCAGTGTATAATTTGTTTGGGCCTATGCAGAATTGTCCTTTTTGGGAAGTTCTAAGTTTGTAATTTGATTATGAGGATGCTGGCAATTTCTTGATACAGTCCTCTGTTCTCTTTCATGTATTCATTGCCACATCATGATAATTTAGATAGCCTATGGGCATTCCTAGCTCGGGGCTATGGACAGCCACAATTGTTTGGGCTAAAGTCCCCTGACTTCATGCTGCACAGTAGGCGCTTGGGCCCTGCAGTGGGTCCCTGAGAAACTTGCCAACACCCTGCATTTAATGTGGGTTGCTTCTCAAGCCTCATCATCAGCAGTGGGCCCACAATGGCTGCTTGAGCCACATAAGGCTCCCAGCAACTGTTCCAGGCTCCTTCACATCTGCTTCCTATATGGTGTGACCCTCCCTTGGACTTAAGCTGCCATCCATTTGTGAGCCTCAACTGGGAATCAATCTGGGGTAATGGAAAAGACTGTTGTCTCTGGAGGCAGTATGGTATATGCTGGCTATGTAATTTGGGCAAAGTATTGGCCACTCCACCATATATATTGTGCCTGTAAAATGAGAATCACTAGAGTTTTAATTGCAAGGTTGCTGAAGTCGTCAGATAATTCCTTTAAGTTCTTAACACTTTGGTCCTGGTACACAGCAAAGGCTTAAGAAATTCTCACTACTACTATACATTTTTTTTTTTCTATCAACACAAGCAAACTTCATTTTAATTTCACTCCAACACAGCTAAGACCAAGCAAGAAGGTGTGAAGTGACATGGAAGGTGGCTCAGGGATCAGAACGGAGGACTGATGACACAATGAGATTTGAAGAAAAATGGTCGAACCTACCTACCGCACCTAACCTGAATCTACCCAAGTTGTCTACATACCTAGCAAGCATCTGGAGGACTGGACAATAGGGAGGGTGGGGAAGGAAAGGGAGGGGGTGGGGGATACAAAACTGAACCCAAACAGCAATGGTACCTTAAAACTCTAAAGACAGACCAAATAGCCCTTAGAGGGAACACCTGATTTACAAGGCCCTGGAGAGGGTTCAAAGCACAGAGGATTGAGTTCAGGGAGAGTCAAACTTCTTGGTAACATGGACACTATCAGACACTCTTTCCATGTTCTTCCTTGCTGACACAAAATGCCCAACCAAAGCTGGGTGTGGTGGCGCACACCTTTAATCCCAGCACTTGGGAAGCAGAGGTAGGAGAATCACCATAAGTTTAAGGCCACCCTGAGACTACATAGTGAATTACAGGTCAGCCTGAGCTAGAGTGAGACCCTACCTCAAAAAAAAAAAAAAAAAAAAAAAAAAAGCCCAACCAAAAGCAGCTTGAGTTTATTTTGGTTTAGTTTTAAGGGAAGTTTCATCATGGTAGGGAAAACTTAGCAGGAGCAGACAACCCGCATGGTATCTCCACATCAGCATAAAGGAAGTAGATAACAGGTGGAGCTGGGCAGTAACATCTCAGGGCCCACACCCATCCCCCAGTGACACATATCCACTAGCAATGCTCCACTACCTAGAGGCTCCATAACCTTCCTATAGTAGTACCACCTAAGTATTCAAACACATGAGACTGTTGGAGGACATTTCATTCAAATCACCAGAGACAATAATTCCAAGTATGCTCCTGGAGTCCCTTTGGAGGGCTCGTGTCCCCCTCCCCCCTTACAGGACTTTCTGTGCCAAAAAGTTCTTTCTCATAAGGTGAGTGTCCTTGAACTTACATAGACTCCTGTGACTGCCATCCGGGGGCTCGTCGTGTTCTAGAGTATCGGCTCCTTCTCAGGGGTGGTGATGACAGATCCTCTACTGCCTACTCATCCATTTCATGAGACAAATGACCAATGTCTTTTATGTCCAAGTCTTCTCTAGGAGTTGCTTCTCCTATATACAGAATTCAGTTGAGCTTTCAGTGTAAACACAGTTTCTCTTCTTGCTACAGAGAAAGACCATCTGTTATACTATTAACCAACACATCTCATTGGTTCCTTGCCTCACTGCCTCCCAATTGAAATTTCTACATTACGTATATGTTTTATTTCCTCTTTAAAGCTATTTGTTGGTCTTTGTCATATAGAAGGCACAATTCTTTTCACCTTAAGGGTGCTATGTGTACTGGGTTCTTTGTTTAGAGACAGACTTTCCTATGTCATCTTCTGTAACAATGCCCGCTTAACTTTTGTGACCCTGAATTTATCCTGTGGCTGTTTCTCTGGAACCTGGCTGGTATTCCATATACCTGGATCCTAACCGGTCTCCATCTTCCAGGGCCCTGTGATATGTACATTATTCTACTAACATTGTGCCATATCAAGATTTTTTTTTTCCCTCAATAAGACAGAGCTCTGTGGGAAAGGATATTCTGTGTTATGAACAACAATGTTCATGACAAATCAGTATGTGTCATAGGAGTACTCAGTAAGTGAGCACCTATTCGTGTTGCATTTTATGGATGCATCAGTTACTTTTCCACTGCTATGATAAAATATCTGACCAGAAACAGCTTGTAATAAGGGGTTTAATTAGGTTTATAATTCTAGAGGTCAGAGTCCTTCATGGCAGACAAGTCATGGTAGACCTGAGCAGGAAGCCTGTATCACATCACCACATTGGTAGGGGAGAAGTAAAGAGACACATGGGAACAGGCTATAATTCTTCAACAACCGCCTCTCAGTGACACATGTCCTCCACCAAAGCTCTACTTTCTGAAGTTTCACAACCTACCAGAACAATGCCACCAGCTGATGCACAAGTGTTCAAACACATGAACAGGGTAATAGAGCAGCATTAAGCTACTCTGAGCCTTGTAGGTCTGTTAGGTACACAGGCAAGTATCCCTGGGGTCCCTACTTTGTATATAAGAGAAGGTAGTTGGAAGAGTCAAACCATTCATCTGCAGTCACTGTCAGCTAAGGAAGGGAAGAGGGTGACAAATTCAGACTTAGTTCTTTGGATTTTAATGTTAATGTTCCTTTCTGCTACTTTTTCTTGCTGTCTTTTGACAGAACCTAAAGGGTAAGAGCTGAAGAATGACAAGACGTGGAGCCAAAGAAGATTTAGGGAAGACAATAACATGCTCAGAAATCATAACCACAGAACTGCTCAGATTCTCAAACAAGGTGGCTTGGGTATGATATGCCCTAGGGTATGTTGTTGGCTCAGTTACTTACTGAGGGAAGATGCAGTTTGATTGAAACAAGGGAAATGGGAATGGAGACACAGAAGAAGAAACGCCGTGAACATGGTTGTTACTCACAGCCAGACTACACTCCAAATCTACTTGTAACTATTATCCTTTGAGATGTCACTTTTTTTTTTTTCAGCAGCCAGAAGTGGTGGTAGAGGGCTGGAGAGATGGCTGAGTGGTTAAGCACTTGCCTGTGAAGCCTAAGGACCCCAGTTCAAGGCTCAGTTCCCCAGGACCCACGTCAGCCAGATGCACGGGGAGGTGCACGCGTCTGGAGTTTGTTTGCAGTGGCTAGCAGCCCTGGCGCACCCACTCTCCTCTCTCTCTCTCTCTCTGCCTCTTTCTCTCTGTGTCTGTCACTCTCAAATAAATAAATAAAAACAAAAAAGTTTTTAAAAAAAGAAGTGGTGGTAGATAATTTCATTAAAAACGTTTTAAACTGTTTTAAAAAAAGTCCATTTTAAAGCTCAAAGCAAGACAAACATGAAATCCTACAGAGCTGAGAATGAGCTCTAAAGACAGTGATGACAGTGGAAATAGTGAAATGGAGGAGAAAGTCACAATGTACCTTGTATCAAGCTTCCTCGGCCCTGTCACCTTGCAAGTCCTGTGGGTTCTCTGTCTGAGGCGGGAGGCAGGGGAGACGCCAGAATGGGAGAGCGCAAGAGCTATTTCTGAATCAAGGACAACCTCCAGCAGACCTTGACTTACGTCATCGAAACTGTCTGGACTCCTGTCCCTTTATGCCAACTGTGGTTTCCAGAAAAAGGATCTGCCGCATAGTTGGAAGCCCATCAGCTGCCAGTCGCCTCATCACTTTAGAGCATGAGATCTTTTCATTTGTGAAGAGGATATTACTTTTCTTAATTACAGGCTTTCAGAAGATGGCATAAAGCAATGGAAAAGCATGGGCTCTAGAATCAGAGAGGCCTAGGTCTGAATCATGGTCTTAGCCTGCCATCCACCATCTCTCAGGGCTCTGTCTTGGTGGCCTCACTTTTCTTGTACATTAGCATAGAATATCTTGTAATCACTTAACTCTGTGGAAGGGAAATTGTAAGGAATAGTTGGTTAATGTATGTCAAGATTTTTTTATCGTTTTACTAGTTAGATCTTTAATCATCAATAACTGTTGCTAATAAACTGCCTGATTTGTAACATGCTAGGACTTGGCAATTGAAATTTCACATTTATCCCCCCAAAAATAGTGTGTAGTGATATGTATAATCTTCTTCTTCTTGCAATTACTGCTTCTGTTAAATTTCCAGTTCCCTAAGACAGTTGCATATATGGACTCTTACTGATGCTGCATTTTGGTACCTTGATACTTTGTTGCCTTTAAATTTTTGTGATATGTTTTGTACTTATCTATACCAGGATTATTTCTCAAGGAAGTAGTCACATCCAGGAAGGAGCTCAAACCCAAAGATTCATCATCCCTCTGATTTCTATATCTCAAATATGGGAGAAGTATATGACCTATATATTTTATAAGTGTTTAATTTTGTTTTCCCTGAAAAAAATAATCAGAGCAGGTTGTGGAGTTCAATGACAAAACAATGCCTGACATTTACGAGACCCTGGAATCAATGTGGTGTACCATAAAAACTCTGGTAAGATTTTAAATTACAAAGAAATACAATTACAAATATGATGGCTTTTTAGATTCCTTTGTAGGAGATAGAAAAGTTCTTTGTATTGAAATCACCTGCCTAATGTGAGTGAAACTAGTGTTAGGACAGGGGAATCACATTGAGATTACTTTACACCCTCTTTCTAGTACCAGATGGTAGAAGATCTGGCAACTTTCTTGGGCAATTGACTCTTCTCTCTTATTTTTGTTGCAATGCCCATTTTGACCTTTATGATACCCAGAGTAAGCAGGGAATTTCCTCTCTGGAGATGTTTAGGGAATACTGAAATATATATATATAAATTTCTTTCAATGTCACCTTGCTGAATAGTTTCATAGCAAGCATGTGTTGTTTTCAGTTTCAGATATGCTGTTATGTCCTTTGATATAATTGCACAGGAACTGCACAGAATGGCAATTCTCTAATGAGCTCCTATTCCAGGAGCACAGTTGCTGTATGACATGGGTGCCAGTGAGTGGTCAACACGTAGCTTTTAGCTGTGTTTCACCATCTTTCATTCTCGCTGTCTCTCTCTCTCTCTCTCCCTCGCACTTTCATTTCTCCTTTGACATCCACCAACCATTTCCTTTCTTTCCCTTTACTTTATGTTCTATCAGTAGACTTTCCATCACATACTTTGGCATGCATAATTAACTTTATTGAATATGCTCAGAATGTGAAAAATTGTACCCATTATTTAGCCTAGATCTGAGATGCTCCTCCACTTTTGATGTATTGTGATCACCCAGAGGGCTTAGAAGCTACTCATTCCTGGGCTCCAATGGAGGCATTATGTCTGGGGGTGATAGACTTGACACCTGATACTTTTTAAAAGCATCAATTAATTCTATTATGCATCTTGGCTAAATATACTTAGGATGAAAAGAGGATAAAACTGACCTATAAATATAATTTCTGGCTGAAAAAGGCTGCAATCTTGTGGCTTGGCTACACTTTGCTGGCTTCCTATCCATCAAATAACAAGTGAGTTTTGAGAACCAAAGAAAGAGAAGAGTTTATCAGCATAGACAAACTTCCAAGTGCTCTTTGAAAATAGGGTGAATCGACATGAAACACTTTTGTAACTGATATCCATAAAGGCATAAACTAAGCCATGTGTGGTGCTAAAAACTCTTACCATACATTAAATCACTTTATCCTTACTAACTCTCAAGAGATGCACAAACAGAACTATCAAGTGTTTGCCTACTATTGTACACTGCTGGGACAAAACACTTGACCAAAATCAGCTGATCTAAAGAAAAGGTTTATGTTGTTTTATAGTCTCTGAGGAAACTTCATGATGGCAGGGGAAAGCATGGCATGAGCAGAGGCTGGACATCACCTCCTTGCCACAGCAGGTGGAAAATATCAGCAGGTGCTGAGTTCTGGCAAGGCAGAGATGACAATAAACCCCAAACCCAGGCCCCAGCAACCCACCTCCTCCAGCAAGCCGTCACCTCTCAAATTGCCACCATGTGAGGAGCAAGCATTCAGCACACATGAGTTTATTGGGGAAATCACATTCAAACCACCACGCTCATCCAGAATAATATCTAGACACTAGTCAGACATGAAGCTGGGACATTTGATTTCAGGCAGTGAGAGGGCAGAGCCTTCATTTCTAATCATGGTATGCTGCCTCTCCAGAGTGACAGATAAAACTGTTACTGTATTATATGTAAAAATGTATTAAGACAATGGATCTCAATCTTTGATATCTAATAGAAACATTATGAAGGATCTTTGAAAAAAAATTCTTTGCTCAAGACATAGTTTGGAACAGTTTAATCCTTGTTTCTCAAGAGTGAGTCTCTGAAAATTATAAAGTACTCCAGATGACTCTAGTGTTCGGATAATATGGGAAATTACCAAATTAGAGAAAAGAGGATAACGCAGGTCGAAGTCATCATGGAGTGTTTTTTTTTTTTTTTTTTTTGCTAAAAATGTTGCCTGAACTTGATGTGTTACAGGTAGAATAATATCTTGCTCCTGCCAAAGGTGGTGCTGTCAGTTCCATAATGCTGGCGTGAACATCCAAACCAGACACAGTTTATGGGAGAAATGGGTTTGTTTAGAGCTTACAGGTCCAGAAGACAGTCTGTCAATGGTGGAAGAATCTGCTTCCATAAACCCAGGCAGAGAGAAACAACCAAAGCCAAAAAAAAAAAAAAAAAAAAAAATCTAGAAAACACCAAAAGGCAGCACTTACACACCAAGCAGAGCTCACACAGCTTTCTCCCCACCTTTGGGCTGGAATTCAGATCCATCCCCAGGGACATGCCTCTGTAGCAAGAGTCAGCCTGCTAGGGGTTGAAGCTTCAAACTCAATTTGACTAAATCGCCCTAGTCTATGGGGCCATACATTCAAACTACCACAGGTGTCAACACCCTAATATCTGGAACCTCTGGATATTTTACCTTGCGTGACAAAGGGAAAGTAACATAGAAGATGGAGTGGGGATGTGAAATTAGCTTGAATTTCCCAAGTGGGCTCATGGAATAAACATATAGGTCGACAGTGGAAGGAGGCAGAGATGGCAAATGCAGAGACATGGAAATTGTGCTACTGAAGCAGGGCAGAAGGAAGTCAGAGTCAAAGCCATCCCCAGGGCTTCAGCTCTGGAAGGATGAAAGGGTGGATTGTTGGTGTCCCTAACAGGACAAAGATACCAGGAAAGGAGATGAGCTTGGGACTAGGATGGGGTAGAGTCATGTGCCACGTCAAAGAATTTGCCTGTGGACAAACCTCACCTCAGGTTGCCACTCAATACTAGGGTAAAAAGAAGAGGCAAATAAAATGCCACTTTTTAAATGTCCATTTCTTGATTCTGGATTGATGTTTCTCTTATAATTTTGGGCCAACATGATGGAATGAAACTTCAGAGTTTTGTTTTCTCTCTGGTGCTAGAGATTAAGCCTAATTTATGCTACACCTGTGCTCTACTACCGAGCTTACCCCCGTCCCTCTTTTTACTTTTTAGTTTGAGACAAGGTCTCTTATTTGCTGATGTTAACATTAAACTCATTGTGTAGCCCAGACTGACTTTGAAATCATTATGCAACCTAGGCTGGCCTTGAACATTTGATAGTCTCACCTCAAACTCAAGAATAGCTGTAATTGCAAATGTGTGCCACCAGGTCTGGCTATTATCAGGAGTCTTAATGACAAAATGCATTCTCTTTTAATTTGTTGCTGTGAAATGGTAGGTATGTAAGTTATTTTCTCTAGGTTATGCCCTTATACCCCTGTATTTTAAAATGAGAATATGGTGATTTGATTCAGGTATCCCCCATAAACTTAGGTGTTGGCTGAATGCTAGGTTCCCAGCTGATGGAGATTTGGGAATTAACACCTCCTAGAGGCAGTGTATGGTTGGGAGCAGACTTATGGGTATTATAGCCAGTATCTCCTTGCCAGTGTTTGGCATACTGTACTGTTACTGTTGTCTACCTGATGTTGGACAGGAAGTGATGCCAACCCTCTGCTCATGTCATTGTTTTCCCTGCCATCGTGGGTGTCCCCTTGAGTCTGTAAGCCAAAATAAACCCTTTTCTCCCAAAAGCTGCTCTTGGTAGGGTGATGTCTGCCAGCAATGTGAACCTGACTGAAACAGTAATTTTGGTACCAGAATTGGGGGTGCTGCTAGACACCTGACTGTGTGGCTTTGGCCTTTTAGAGCTAATTTTCAAGAGGAATGTGGAAGGATTTGAAACCTTGGCCTAAGAGATGCCTTGCAGTGATTTAAGTGTAGCTTTATGGACTCTTCTGTCAGAGTTGAAAGACTTGAATGCATTAAGAAATATAGACTTTGAGGTTTGGCTTATGAGGGTGAGAAAGAGCTTTTCTTGGACTGGGCTAGCATTTTTTTGTGAGAAGCTTGCTGTTATGTCCATGTCCTGAGAATTTGTGTAAGGTTTCTTACATAGAAATGGACTGGTGTGAGCAGAGGTATATGGCACAGAAAAAATGAAAATCTTGGGGTGAATTGTTGTCTGTTCAGCTACAGTTCTGCAATTGAGATTACAGCCTTTGAGATTGGGCCACCTGATCTGCACTGGAACAATAGGAAGAATATAGACTCCTTTGAAGGGGCCTGAGTGCTCAAGGAGTGTCCTGTTCTTCAAAGTTTGTTCTATTCCCCCTGGATTACAAATTGGCACCATACCTGGTATTATGGAGTATAAGAAATGCAGGAAAGAGAGGGTCATTGAGTTTGCAATGCAGTCTTGTGTTTTGGAAATGGCCATGGGCAGTGTGAAGCTGGTTTGCTGGATGCCTGTATGGAAACCCAATGGGGCCATGAGGATTAACCGTGGATTGCAGTGGAGATCCAGTGGAGATGCCAGGACTACGACATGGCTACTAAGTAAAGCTGCTGTCCCCAGGTGACGTCTTCTAGGACTGTGAGCATCCTAGCTGAAGGGGTGGAATTGTAACTCCAGAGACTTGTTGCTGGTTAGAATTATCATACTTGGAGATTTGCACTGACTAGAGTTGTTGGACTTGCAGGGACAGAGTTTGATGTTTTCCCTGGTTGTTTTGAATCATGTATTGATTGAATGTTTCTTTGCTATGCCAATGCCATGTTTTGCAGTGTGAATGTTTATTCTGTGCCATTATGGGTTTTGGGGGGACTTTTTGGTATTATGGCTTAGTTAAAAGACCTTGGATTATGGGGATGTTTGAACATCAGTAGGGTTGATAAAAAATGTGGGGACTTTGGAAGTTGGACTGAATGCATTGTATTTTCTATCGTGTATGGTTATCAGTTTATGGGGGCCAGGGGTGGAATGTGTTGGTTTAATTCAAGTGTCCCCCATAAATTTAGGTGTTCTTCACGCTAGATTCCCAGCTGATGGAGATTTGGGAATTAGTACCTCCTGGACGCAGTGTTTTGTTGGGGGTTGGTTTATGGGTATTATAGCCAATGTCCCCTTGCCAGTGTTTGGCACACTCTCCTGTTTCTGTTGTCCACCTGATGTTGCTAAAGTGTTGAGGTCTACCCTGTGCTCATGCCATCATTTTTCCTGCCATCATGGAGTGCTCCCTCAAGTCTGTAAATCAAAATAAACCTCTTATTCCCCACAATTGCTCTTGGTCGAGTGATTCTGACAGAAATGTGAACCTGACTGTAATAGAGAATATCAATGGTATTAATGCATATTCTAAAGCTGTTTAGATGAATGCAGAAAGAGATTAGATCATGGCATATAGAGGATGCTCAATGAATGATATCTTCTGCTTTCCTTAAATCATTTCTAGTTGATATAGATCTTACTGAGAGAGAGATTTATCCACATTTATCAACAGGAAGCCAAATGATTGATGTAGACTCATGGAGCACTCTGTGAACTCACTTGACTACCAGTGGATGTACTGACTCATTCTCTCAAATGTCGGTGGTGCTCAGAGAATTTTGTCTCAGAAGGATCTTCCCATGATGGGAACATTCTCCACCTCTGTAACGTGTATGAGGAAGGCACACTTCGGTAATGTCTTCAACTGCTTGGTGCCACATTTGCCACAGACCCTGAGCTGGAGTGCACTCAGGAACTTTGGATAGCTAGCACCATGGTGATGATCACACCACAAACCTATGTGACTTTTTCCAGAAAGACTAAACAAGTGTGGATACCATAAAGAAAATCATGCCTGGAGATACTTACTTGTATCCTCAACCATCCTCTATTATCTTGCCTTGCTTTTATTTGTGAAGCTATGGTTACAACTGGGAACCGAGTAACTGTCACAGTTAACTGGAAAAGCATTCTCTTAATCATTGTCCTCAAAATCATCCCATGAGATGGCTGGCCACTTTCCCTATGTGCAACCATCTTTTGAGAAGGCAAACACTTTATAAATACTGTTTACTACATGCAATATGATGATAGAAACTTACAAAGAATATCCACTTAAGCTTCTGATGTTTTATTCTGTTATGCAAATATGTTGACTAGACCAAAAAGAAAATGACTCAAAGATATAAGAGAAGAACCAGGATTTATACTTTCTATGCCTCATTCCAAAGTCATTTTTCTTTCACTTAGTTTCTTTTTATTTTCACACTTATCTATATTTCATTTCTTGAGAAAATTTGTCATTATATTTGGTATTTTTTAATTTTATTTTTAATAGAGAGAAAAAGAAGCAGAGAGAGAGAAAGAGGGAGAGAGAGAAAGAGAGAGAGAGAATGGGTGCACCAGGACCTTTCAGCTGCTGTGAACACGCTCCAGATGAGTGCCCCCCCTTGTGTACATGTGCAACGTTGCATGCTTGCATCACTCGCATCTGGCTACATGGAACCTGGAGTCCAGAACATGTGTTCTTAGACTTCTCAGGTAAGTGCCTTAACCACTAAGCCATCTCTCCAGCCCTGTATTTGCTGTTTTTAAGTGTTGCTTAGTCAATGAGGTTTATTTACACATTATTGAGAAATGATATAGCTCCAACTGTACCAAAATGGCTAATCTGCTGGTTTTAAATTTTGTTTTGTTCCTAGTCCCAACTTCAGGATTTGAGTTTAATATCAATTTAGTCTGAAAGCTTTGCTAGGATTTGTTCCTTTTGCCTGCACTTCTTAGTAAGCAAGTCCTGCTTCCTTTCCTTCACACAATCACAAATGGCAACATGCATCTCACTATGCAAGCCTCGATGATGAAATCTTCTGATCTAGGTACTCCACAAAGAGCAGGTGACAATGTACACATTAATCACGTATTTGGGGCTAGTGAATTTCTGCTTCTCAGAATTTCAACTCTTTATTTCCTGATTATTGATGTTATCTCATTGGAGTAATGATGGTTAATTTTTCTGCTTAAACTCAAAGTTGCAGTGAGAATTGATCATTACTTAGCTACAGAGTTGGAGGTATGAGATCAGGCACACTTTGTGCCCTGTGCAATCAGTGGACAGTGATAGAGATCCAAATAAAAGGGTGGTGAATGGCACGGAAAGTCAGCTGCTCAGGCTGTTAGGATTTAATAAAATGATGATGATAAAATAAATGAGTAGTGGAGGTCAGGGAAAGTAAGATAATTGGAACATTGGGATTTAATGAGATGATGTCTGTAATGATCTTAAGTACAGGGCTGTGCTCCTTGCAAGCTTTCAATAAATGGCATTTACTATGAGTGCCAAGGTCAATGTAGGAGCAACGGCAAATCAGCAGAAGATGAATAAATGATAGCCTGGTTTTTAGCTTTGTGAAACTTTGCTTTCGAGAAACTTAAGGAGGCCCAGAGCCTGGAAACAGGAGTATATAATAAGTGATGGTGATTACAATTATTACCACTATCAACAAGGAGGCCAGTTGAACTACTGCAATGTCAAATCATAAAGAACAATGACAGATAAATGCACCTAAATAAGGAAGACTGTTTGTTCCCATCTTTGCTCACAGAGTCTTACTGCAATTGAGGAGCTCTTAGTTCTTCAACAGACTGTGCAATTTAATTCCTTTCATCCCTAATTGGATCCTTCAAATAAAGGAAGAAAATATTTCCTTAAACCACCCAATGAAAATTTCAGTACCTCCCCCCCTCTGATCCATGTAATGAAAATTAGCTTGAAAGAGTCCTAACAATCATTCCTGAAAAAGCTGACTATAGAGATACCAACAGAAGCAGTTATTCCATTACTGGACATCCATTCTAAAACCTTCAAACCACAGGCCAGAGAGATTTGCTCAACCATGTTTGTAGTGGCTCAATTTGTAATAGCTAAGAGCTGGAATCAGCCCAGATGTCCATCACTAGAAGAATGGATAACTAAGATGTGGTATAGCTACAGAATGGAATTCTATACAGCAGCAAGAAAAAATGACACAATGAAATTTGAGGAAAAATGGTTGAACCTGGAACAGATCATTCTCAGTGAACCTACCCAATCACAGAAAAAAAAAATTGCCACATAGTCTCACTCATCTATAGCACCTAACCTGAATCTACCCAAGATGCCTTACATATCCAGCAAGCATCTCATGGACTAGACAATAGGATGGGTGGGGAGGGGCGAGGGCAACGGAAGGGGTGGAAAACACAAATCTAGACCCAAATGGAAATGGTACCATAAAATTCTACTTCCTAAAAGGCAGACCAAATGGCTGAACCTTCACCAGGCCCTTAGAGGAACACCTGAACCACAAGACACTGGAGAGTGTATGACGAAGACTGACCGTAATCTTCTACAGCGTCTCTCTCTCTCTCTCTCTTCTCTGTAACTTTTTTATATTAGTTATCGTTTTCTTCCTTTTCTTAGTGGGCACTGACCTGTAACTCCCAGTACCAGCATGTAGCTGTCATCCACAATGAGCTTTTGATCAGAGACCCCTACAAGGTTTCATAAAAGAAAGACAGATTTCTGTCAGAGTACTTGATGACCCACCAAAGGTTAGTGGTAAGACCCTACTGCTAAAGACACCTTATGTGGTCGAAACATAAAATGGAATAGCATGGCTGGAAGAGAGTCAGTCCCCAGACAGTCAGCACGTCTAGTGCCAGAAGGTGCTACATGGGTGACTGGGGGAAAATGACCAATATCTGTCCAAGCAACTCATGGTCTAACCTACTTAGCAGCAAATAACCTATTGTGATGCCCACACAAGTGCAATAGTGGCACACAGCCATGGTGGGGAACCAACTGCTCTTGATTCAGCTAACTGACCCCCTCAGTGGTATGGGACCCATAGCTGGAGCTGGGAAACAGGTCAGAACCAGATCCTAACATAAGCCTTCTCTCCATTATCAAGCTACCATTAATTGTGAGCTATAAGAGGGCCTACACCTATTAAATTCTCTATAAAAAGAGTAAGGGTTATCTCATTTGTCCTGGTGCTAACTTACTCTCCATTGGAGAATCTGCTTCTCTTTTTCAGATAGATGTAGATCCTAAGGAGACAGCCACCCCATCATACCTCAAAATGGCCCCAGTTGAAACCAAGAAAAATTGGTGAAACAATCAAGGGTGCTGTTTTCCTGGTGAACCTGGTACCAGCACAAGGATGAAGGAGATCAACACAGAAAAAAATCAACTCCTACCAAATCAGAGAGCCAGAGACCCAGAGGCCCCCAACACCTCATCACTGAAGCAGACCAAAAATGAACCCAACATGGCTCAGGGAAATTTTGTGGAAGAGGGGGCAGAAAGAATGTCAGAGCCACATGTTGGGTCATGATATGCAGAGACCTTTATCCTACCCATAACTGTGGGCTAACTCCAGAATGCATGACCCATATACCTCAACAAGGAGGGGCCAAGGGGAGGGGGTAGGTCAGGGATGAGCCTAATAATGGTACCAAACTCACTGTATTTGCTGAATACAAAACTAATTAATAAAAAATAGAAAATTAAAAAATGTGCCTTTTGAATAAACTCCTTAAGTGATTCTTATGGGGCAATAAGATTCATGTAGATATGCAAAAAGCACAGGACTAGAACAATCTAGAAAGCCCCTGTCCTCCAACCACCTGCTCTAAAATTCCAGGAGAGTAGGCATATCTACTACTGATGCAACCATTTTTGCTTATTCTCAATTTCAGAATTAGAATTCTTAAGGCATGCAATTGAGTGCCACTGATTCTGTATGCATGCATGTACATCCATACATGTATTTAAAAGGAGGAACTCGTTGTAGTAGTAAGTCACCATTCTGTAGATGGCTTTGGAAAAGGTGGACCAACCTTGAGGGGATGAACAGATGACCTCATATTATCTCATAGAGATGTATGGTTTCGTGAAAAGTATGCAGATTTTGTACATCATCTGGCCTATTTACCTCCACTTGTCTGAAGTCAATGATTCATGCAAATTCAAAATTGCAGCAGAAGTGTCATGGAAGATTTGTTTTTGTTAGGACAATTTTTGTGGAACTATGACTTAAGCCTTTGTGTCTCAAAAGATGAAGTGGATTTCCCAGGGAAAAGACTTAAGAAACCCAAAGGAAATAGAAGATTCATTTTGTATTAAATACTTGGAAAAAGACAGAAGTCCAAATGCATTAGTCATAACCAAATACCCAGTAATGGTGTTCATCCTCTATGACTTGCTGGAAGGATTTACTGCTCTTTAATCTGAGCAGCCTCCCTCCCATGCTGGGTTCCCTCCTTCAGTCTGCATTGTCTTTTTATCTCATCTTGTTCATCTCTAACTCGTTTATGCTCTACTCCATTCTATTCTCCTCAGCCAGAGTAATCTTTCCACAATGCTGCTATGCAAATAATCAGACAGCTCCTAAGATCCCACTGTGGGTATAAGTATACATCATAATGTCAAAAGATTCTCAGATGGGGCTGGAGGGATGGCTTAGTGGTTAAGGCACTTGCCTGCAAAGCCAAAGGACCCAGGTTCGATTCCCCAGGACCCACATTAGCCAGATGCACAAGGGGACACATGCGTCTGGAGTTCGTTTGCAGTAACTGCAGACCCTAGTGTGCCCATTCTCTCTCTCTCTCTTTCTGTCTGTTAAATAAACAAATAAACAAACAAATAAATAAATAAAATATTCTCAGATGGATAAGGCCTTACAAATCAAGTAAGGCAACACCCCAAAGATCACTGACCAACATTCCAAGCCATCTTATTTACTCCACACATTAGTTATGGCTCTTTCTTAAGGGTGACAGAAACACTGGCATGGTTGAAAAGGGAAGTTCAATCACACAACTAAATACCAGGGGCACGGGAGGTAACTAAAACTGAGGGCTTAAACCTCATGAGGACTCCTTATTTTATCTTCCCCCTAAAACTTCTGCTAGATCCTTTCCTCTGAGCCCCTGGAAGCTTCACTTAGATTACTTGACTCCTTCATCAGAAATAAAACGTCCTCTTTTAGCAATTTTAAATGTTCTGCTCCTTAAAAAGTCTTTGCATGTCTTGGGTGAGGGATGGGGAAATTTTGGGGGGTAATCAGACCCTATTGCAACCACATAGTTTAATTGGGGGTAGTGCAGGGGTGAGGAGTTTGCTAAAAAGAAAAGATACTAGAAAAAAATGAATGTGGATAGATAAAGCAGTCTTAGCTATTATAATGGCAGTATCTTGGTAGACAGCTTCTGCAAGCATGTTTTATGCTACTCACTGAATTGTTATACAAACCACATGTGTCAAAAACTTTTTATTCAACATTTTATATACAATTTAGTCCTTAGGGCTTTTCCATAGCAGTTTCCAATGTCCTATACATGCCACTTATTTATTTCTTTGTCAATAGTATCCTAAAAGACCACTTCTTGGTCTGCTCTGGGGTTCAGACATGACTCTTGACGACTATGTGGTGTTTGTTAAACTCTCACGGCACTAAGTACATGCTATATGTTGCTAGAAATTACTCTTTCATTTGTGAATCCCGTTTCCTTAAATATATTAAACTGTTTTCTGATAGATACACTTAAAATCAGATACATTTGCTTCTAGCTATTATTATGGCTTAATTCCTGTTTTATAATTTCTTAGTTTGGGACAGAGAGATTTGGAGAGCTAAGCAAGAAAGTTATAAGGAATTAGAACATCAGCCATCATAATTACACTAATTGGACAGAAATAAGATTCTGGAGACTTTGATTACAGGAAAAGAATAGTAGCTATCTATCTCTCAGTTTGTGTTCCAGAATCAGTTCAGGAAAGAGCTTCAAGGAGACTATGTCCATTATAAAAGAGCCACTTCATGACTAGAGTTTTCAGTGTTGGTAATAAAGGGCTTACAAGACTCTATTCTTAGGGATTTCCTTTTCTTTCACACTCATCTCTGTTGCTATGCATGAATAATTGTGTTTTAAACAACAAATTCACATCATCAGATTAAACCATGGAAGGCTGTCGGGCATCAGGCACATGCTTGTAATTATAGCACTTGGGAAGCAAAGCCAGAAGGATTGCTGTAGGTTTGAAGACAACCTGGTTTGCAGAAGGAATACTAGTACAGCCTGGGCTACAACATGAGATACTATTGAAAGAAGAGAAAAAAGAAAGAAAAGAAGGCAGGAAGGGAGAGAAGAAAGACAGAAAGTAATACAATGGAAGACTCAGTACCTTTGAGCTCAGTGATAATATGTAACTGTGTCTCTAGCTCAGAACTGGGTATAAAGTATATCATCTCTAGTCCTCTAACTTGTCACTCAGAACTTCATAAAGAATGAATTATCAAATGAAATTATCAGGGTAGAAAACATATTAAGATAGTCTAGTGAATAAGGCAGAACATAAATGGAAGAGAAAATAGGTTACAGAAACAAGGACTTCATAAAATGTTTTAAATAATACATCTAGAATAAGTACTTCCTAAGTTACTTCTTTACCTTAATACCATTAAGCAATCAAAATGAGAGACAGAGCAAGATAAAAGAGGGTAATTGGTGATTAAGATCAAAATACACATTTACATATATGAAGGTGTCAAAGAATGGAAAAATAAATATAATTTAAAAATATTTCATATGTTTGTGTTTTTTTTTTCTAGATGAACCAGTCTAGACCCATGGGTTTAGTAGAAAGGCAAAACAAAGTTTGAATTCATGATTAAAAAAAAAAAACAAAACAGTGACAGGCTGGAGAGATGGCTTAGAGGTTAAGGCACTTGCCTGCAAAGCCTAACGACCCATGTTCTATCTCTCTCCAGATCCCACATTAGCCAGATGCATAAAGGTGAGGCAAGTGCAAGGTTGCACATGCCCCCAAGTTGTCTCAAGCATGTGGAGTTTGATTGCCCTGGCACACCAATTGTCTCTGTGTGTGTCTGTCTTTCTCCCTCTTTGTAAAATTAAAAAACAAACAAACAACAAAAATAAACAATGACCTAAAATCTAATAAACAGTGAATCTAAGGATAGATGCTATACAACCCCCCCCCCCAGGGTACATGGAATTGGATACCAGAAAGAACAATTCCTCTGGCTGAAAAAAAAATGTCTAAAGGCAGGTCAATGAGACAGTATGGAAATCCTGCAGGCTACAAAAAAATGGGGAATTTTGCTTTCTCTGGCAACTTCTTCGTCTAGCATACCTTCTACATTTTCACAGAAAGTACTCAGAAGCCCTGGAGAAAGGGCTAACAGTGTCCTGTGTAGAGAGCAAGACCCCACTTACAGAAACAATAGCATTAAGCCTGTGGGAGAGGTAGAAACTGCTGGTTTTAAGATATCAGTGAGCACTTATTGCAGCTGACAGAGGAGAAGAGGAGAGATGAAAAAGTATACTGCTGGGAAGAGAGGCAGGACTCAGTGCTGAACCCACAGTGACAAGAACTGGAAGAGCCACACCATGCCTAAGACAGAGCCTTAATGAGAACACCAGAGACTGTATGAACCTCCACCTCCACTTTGAAGCCCAGACTCTTCAAATAACAGGCAGCAAAATACTGCAGACCAAGGACAAGGCAAGCAACAAGATGTGCCAAGAAAACCTCTTTGAGGCACAGCTCTAAGGAAAGCCTGAGAACTCAATTAGACAGACAGCCACCACCCAAGTAACAGCTACCTATAGGAATTTGAAACTTGTGCTGCTCTGAGTGTAACCATAGCAACAACAACACATCACCACGTTGTCTGATTGCTAATTAGATTAATACAAAGCTCTTCATTGAGTTTCCAGAAGGAAGAAAGAAAGGTATGCCAACTACCAGGTCCAAAAATCATTTATATTTTTTTATTGACTTTTACAACCTGTGTGACTTCTTAACAAAAAAGGAAAACAAACAAAAGCCAGCATCTTCCCAGACATCATAATAGTCATGGAATGTAATTTCCTGACTTACTAAAATGTGGCAGTAATTAATACAGTGTAGCTTGGGAAGAGTATATAGTTAGTAAGTTACGGGAATAGGATAGGAACCATATGCACAGAAATTGTGTCAACCGTTCTCTGCTAATGATGCAAAAGAATGGCGAGCCACTGGACTTCACAAGTCACGTTCAAACAACCAGGCATCCGTATACCAAAAAAGACTTCAACACACATTGTACAAACATTAAAGTAGGTGATAAATGAAATATAAAATGGTGTAAAAAGATAGCAGGCAAGCTGTGTGAATTTGGGTTTGGTGTAAGTATTTGGATATAATACCCAATGCATAATTTGTTTTAAATAAAAAGATAGTTGAGTCTGGTGGTACACATCTGTAATCATGTCTGAGCCAGAGACAGGAGGACCACTGCATTATTGCAAGTTCAAGGGCAGTCTGGTGGTCATAGTGAGTTCCAGTCAGCTGGGTCTAGGTAGTAAGGCCTTGTCTCAAAAAAATCTTTATATATTAATATCCATATTCTTTATTTTATAAAACCCACAAAAAAAGAGTACTAAATGTAGGCTGGAGAGATGAATTAGCAGTTAAGCGCTTATCTGTGAAGCCTAAGGATGCCGGTTCGAGGCTCGATTCCCCAGGACCCACGTTAGCCAGATGCACAAGGGCCCGCACGCGTCTGGAGTTCGTTTGTAGTGGCTGGAAGCCCTGGCACACACATTCTGTCTCTCTAGGCCTCTTTCTCGCTCTGTCTGTCACTCTCAAATAAATAAAAAATAAACAAAAAATTTAAAAAAAAGAGTACTAAATGTAACACAGAGATTGAACAACTATATTCACTATGTTTATAAATAATGTTTGTGGTCTGGAGAAATGGCTTAGCAGTTAACGTACTTACCTGCAAAGCCCAAGGACCCAGGTTTGATTTCCCAGTAACCATGTAAGGCAAATATACAAGGTGGCCAGTTTGCAGTGGCTGGAGGCCCCTGACACACCCATTCTCTCTCTCTATTTCTACCTCTCTCTGAAATAAATAAAATATTAGAAAAAAATATTTTATAAATAATATATCTGATAAAGTGTTGTGGCCAGAATATGCCAAGGCCTCTTGAAACTCAATAATTGAAAATAAACAATACAATTAAAGGAATGGGCAAGGATCTGAACAAAAATATCACTGAAGAAGATGAGTAGGTGCTAAATAAGCATATAAAAGATTCTCAAAATGATTAGGGATAAGACACACATTGGGTCATCTAAATGGTTTTATGTTAAGTCCTAGTTCCCAGTATATTTGGAGATCATGCCTTTCTGAAGATGATGAAGGCCGTGATGTCATAAGGTTAGGGCTTTAATACCACTGACCTGGTCTCACAGGAGGAAACGCCTGAGCTCCACCTCTGCACTTGTACCAAGGAAGGACCCTGCAAAAACATAGTGAGGAGGCAAAAGAGGCTCGTCAGAAACCTCTATCTTGGATTTTTACTCTCCAGAACTGTGAAAAATAAATTTCTGGTGTTTACTCCATGGCATTTCATTGTGGCCTCCCTCGCTGTATAATGTAATTAGGCATCCAGCCGATGTAAACTATCAGCACAGTGAGATAGTGCCGCAAAACATGGAAGTGGCTAAGATGAAGTATCTAGAAACCGAGCAATAATAGGTGACGACACGGATGGAAGACAAGCCAGAAGTCTGATTCCTACTTGGAAGAAGTGCAAGATGGTACCACCGAGTTGGAAAAGTTTGGTAGTTTCTTACAGAGTCACATACATGTACAGAATGATCCCATAATTCCACTCCTTCAAATTTACCTAAGTGTACTGGAAATGTCTGAGCCCATAAAAGTTCCTGTGCAAATATTTATGACAACTCTATTCATAATCACTCTAAACAGGAAACAATTGCACTAGTCTTCAACAGATGAATGGAAAACCAAGAATGTGATATTTCCTTGTGTTGGAATATTACTCACAAACAGAAATAAGCAAACTCAATTTACATAGAAACATGGATTTGTATTTTGCTAAGTGACCAAAAAAAGTCACACAGAATGTAACCTGTTGCATGATTTGGTTCATATGACATTTTAGAGAAATGATAGGGATGAAAAACAGGTCAGTGCTTAGCAGGAGCTGATGAGTGTAGTGAGGACCGGGAAGGTACGACCATATAAGAGCTGCACACACACACTGTCAGAGTGACAGAACTCATGTGATAATAGGTTGGAGGACATGTGATATTTTTATGTTCTTCTCAAAAACTTTAATTTGTCACAAAATGTGATTTCAACTGTGTGCAAATTAAAAGAAATATATACACATTGTAGGGGATTCCCAGATATAGAATTCAAAAGGTAACACACACCATAATTGTATTTCATTAAAAATATTTTTATTTGTTTGCAAGCAGAGAGCGATAGAAAGAAGAGAGACAGAATGAATAGACCTACCAGGGCTTTCACTCACTGAAAATGAACTCCAGATTCATGTGCCACCTTGCCCATCTAGGTTTATGTGGGTACTGAGGAATCGAAACTGGGTTGTTAGGCTCTTGTAGGTAAGCACCTTAACCACTGAGCCATCTCTCCAGCCTGTATATTTGTATTTTAATATTTGATCTGAGCTCACTGAAGCTGGCTACTTGACTTTGGAAATGGGAATTTTGAGTGAATAGCATAAATCTCAGTGGTCTGGCATAATTCTATACTTTTCCAGTTGTTAAATTCACTTTTCCCAGGGGTTCCTATTAAAAGCTCTAAAAATGTTTTTCATATATCTATGAATTAACAAATATTATATATAATGTGACTCAGGGTTCTTACTCGTAGAAAGAAAGTATAAATAATCAGGGTGAAGGGGGATGAAAATGAAAATAAATTCAGTGGACTATGTGAGTTGCATACATATATGTAGACAGGTACATATATGTATGTATATATTTACATACACATAAATATATTTGCATCCATGGATTAATATGCATGCATGTATTTATGGGTTTCTCCATCATAACATCTTGTAAGCAGTGTTATCTCAATTGCAGCAATTGCATCTAACACCCAGACCTTGGTTTTGATATACCTTTTTTTTTTTTTCATTTTTGGTTTTTTGGTCATAGTATCTTGCTCTAGCCCAGACTGACCTGAAATTCATCATGTAGTCTCAGAGTGGCCTTAAATTCATGGTGCTCCTCCTACCTCTGCCTCCTGAGTGCTGGGACTAGCACACCCTGCTACTCATTTTTTACTATAAGTAAACGTAGCCAATTCGAGGCCTGGGGATGAAGAAATTATTTCATAATTAAAAGTTAAAGAGAGGGCTGGAGAGATGGCCCAGTGGTTAAGGCACTTGCCTGCAAAGTCTAATGACCTGGGTTCAATTCCTCAGTACCCATGTAAAGCCAGATACACAAAGTGATGCATATGTCCAGTTTGTTTGCAGTAGCTAGAGACCCAGGCACTTCCATTCTCTCTCTCTCTCTCTCTCTCTCTCTCTCCTCCCTTTTTCTATTTTTATTTCTCTCTGTTTGCAAATAAAATATTTAAAAAAATAATTTAAAGAGAGAAAAATTGACTGAGAGGACTTTTATATGTCTCTCTCTCTTGGAATAAAAACTTGAGATGCACTGATCACCAAGGAGCATCCAATGAAGCCAATCAAATAAGAATCAGAATAATTTAGCTTTGATATCATTAGCTCTCAATTTTCAGTTTAGCTGACTAGTGTAGGCCATGTCAGTTTCTGAAAATAGGAACTGAAGGGTAAGAGAAGACTGCAAACTAACCCACATCTTTATGCTGAACCTGCATCATTTCATCTCCACAATCCTTCCACCTAAGTATGGCAACAGGGGACACCCATTGCTCAGAGCCTCTTGACTTTGCCTCGGCCTTAATCATGCTCTCCTCTGAAGGTAGTCATAACTGAGGAGATTTTACAAACACTGGGTTGATTAGTAGCAGCGTTGCATTCTAAGTCATAATGAATACGGAAAAATGACTGTAGCTCAGGAAAAGACAAGAGATGGTGAACCCTATCGCAAAGTCCCTTCATTGGAATTGAAACTGACAGAAAAAAAGGACAGACCCTTATTGGCTCTGTATTTCCACCAACACCAACCTAAGTCAATCAGTCTCTTCTGGAAATTTTAAACTTTAAACTGAAAAACACAGCGATGGGCAGAGATTTCAGCCTCCAAGAGATCCAGGTAGTCTTCTGTCTTTTCTAAAACTTGGAGACAACCTGTATGAAGATTTTGTGGGTACTCTAGTAACTTTTATCACCAACTAGATTCTTGAAAATACTAGAACCTTGTTCCCTCCCAGTTCTAGAAGACATACCACAGAGGCTCCAGGTGAAGCTATCTGGCTAACTTGACTTGGGGCTATATTCTTTCATTTCTGCCTGTCATCACACCATCTTCTCCTCTTCTTCCTGCCCAGTTTGTGTGTCTCATATAAAGATTCTATTATTAAAAACCCAGTTGGATAATCCAATCACCTCATCTCAAAATCTACAAACTTTCCCTTTTCTGAACATTCTTTCCACTAATTCTTAAAAACAACAAACTCTAAGCTGTGCCAGTTTCTATTATTTACTACCAAGAAAGCTTAATTTGGTCTTGCGATATTAGTGGCAGCTGTTATAACTGACATGTGCCATCTGCACACTAAATCTGACTTCAGAAAATCTCCGTTTTATACACACACACACACACACACACACATGAATTACTTTGGAGCTTGTGAAAAATTCCCATTTCTGACCATACTCTGACTTTTTTTTCAAGCCACTTATTCCAGAGGTCTGAGTTTTAAACAATTCCTAGTTGGTTTTGGTGATAAAGGAACAGAGACATTTTGAGAACTTAAACTCATTGATGTCCCATTCAAATGAAAACACGAGGGAAAGAAATGAAAAATAATTTGAAAACTTTAATGATGTCATTTATACAGTAAGACCATAAAAATCTTTTAAATAAAGTACATTCAATTTCTCAGAGCATCTAGTATTCAGATAATTTATAGTTCATACACTTTCCAACATTAAACAATTGACTACATAATGCATTTTCTATAAAATGATATTACAGCGTATACAGATAAAACTATATTATAAAAACATTCCACACAGGAAAAATGGCAGGACCAAATATAAAATCCTACAAATTTTCTATTAAAAATATATTTTATATCTTTCATTTGTCATAATAAACAATATTTTTTTCTAAAATTAAGTCTTACACCATTTCTGTCTAAGATGATAATATGTACAAATCTTATGTCTGAATGAATATAAATAGCAATACTGCAATAGTGTTACGGATATATTAGTAACGTTTAGAGAAAAAAATATGACTTTATAATAAAAGCCTATAGCACAGCTGAAATCCCAAAGCTATATGTGTTAGACATTCCCAGATTTGGAAAGACACAATGGAGTCTAGATTTTGTTATTAATATTTCCAGTTGAATTCCTGCAAGCAGTAACAAGACAAAAAATACAGTCAGTAGATACTGGACCAGAACTGATAGCCGGATAAATTACTGGGGATGTATTGAACTTTGTGGGAGATACTAGTTCTCCACATTCTAGTTTCTTTGAGTGCTGTGAAGCAAAGTCAGTCATGGTTGATGAGAGAGAGATCACTGTGCCCCCTCAAGTGCCTGAGGGGCAGACTGCTCCTCCCTCAGGTCTGGCCCATCATGAAGAAACAGCCCAGTGACCACTTCTGGTTATAAGCAGCTTATTTTGACTGACTGGACCTGGTTCCCTATCATCTCTAAAAAGAGCTTCTGATACAATCTGTACATGGTGAAGCTGTGCAGAAACCTGATGGTCTTCCTCAGACTGTGAGTGACGGTTTTGGGGAAGTGGTACGTCTTCAAGTGCTTGAGAGCATGCATCAAGCCCTTCAGGGTGTCCTGGTCACCGTTCTTGATTCTCCACAAGCTGAGCAGCTTCAGGAGCTGCTCGCTTGCTCTGCATGTCTTCCTTGTCCTTTCAATGTCTTCTGTACTGACTTTCTTCCCAGGTAAGCTCTCCATCAAGCCGAGGAGCTGCTCATAGGTGAGGTTTGCATGCCCCATGTGCCGCTGCACGCTGTTTTCACAGAGGTCAATATCTGCATGAGGCAAAAGTCCATGGAGACACTTTCGTCATTAATATTCATCCAATACTATCACCCAGCCAATGTGTGTCACCTGATCTAATATCACTTTGTTGCTTAATTTTAGGGATAAGCTTCCTCTCTCTCTCTCTGATAGAGAGAGAGAAAACAAGAGAGAGAGAAAATGAGTGGGAGAGAGTGTTTAGGTGACTTAAGTGACAATAGTTATTTCTGAGAACTAAGAGAATATTATTTGGTGCCATAATAGGATAACATACTATACTACATACTTAGGTATCCAACAAAAGTTTTTAAGGTTTCCCTAGTTTTGAAAGTCAACATTAGAAAGTTAAAGACACACCACTTTGTTTTCTAAGCAAAGCTAAACTCACAATATTTCAGAAAAACATAAATAAGTTTAGCTATCTTGTAATGTGCACTTCATTGGACACAGACCCTGGTTGACAAAAGTCCCTTGAACAAGACTTTAATAAACACAAGTAGCACTGGAGGAGCATCGTGGTGAGGCAGTTATCTGAAAAGTCAATAACAGGGGTCCCAGGAATAGGAGCATGCACATAGCCTGGAGGGCACTTCAGCAGTGAGCTTGGGCATAAACATAAGAGGGAGTAACTAATGTTTCTATTAACGACATGAGTCATTTCCTATCTGTGAGCCTTAAGGCAAGTCACTTCATCTTTCTGGGCTGCAATACCAATATCATCATTTTTAAAGCAAGGAATGTTGTCTCTTCTCTTTCTAACAGTGTATGATTTTCTATTTCTCTTTCTTTATTTTGCTCCAGGGCTAATTATACATTCAAACAATAATTCTGTTTTGCCAGAACCACAAGAAAAGTTTACTCTTTGCATAAGTGAAAGCAGTAGGCTGTCAAAAGATGTTAGTTTGCTAAAATCCATCACTCTGGGTTCCTATATCTGAGGTGTTCTGGATAGAGTAGGAAAACGAGGTCAGATACTTGGGGAGAGCACAGTAAATTTCCCAATGGCACTGTCTATACTAGCAAACCCTCCTTAATTTCTCTGGCATTTCTTCCCAATGATAATTGAAGTTAGAACTCTTCCATTGTATATTGTTAAGCATTTCTTCCTCTTTGGGGTCTTTCTCCACCTTCCTCACCTATTCCATTTCTAAAGGAGATTCCTTAGAAAGGTCTAAAATATGAGAATTTGTGGTCTTAATCAGCCTGTTCTTCCAAATAACTCAAATGTTTATCATCATTATGAATACTCACAACACATGCAACTAACACGATAATTTTAATACGGGATCTGGGCTGAGGATTGACGAAAGGGTATTTGGAAGAGACTCAGCACCTCTCTGGAAGGAATCATCAAATGTACAGTGCAGAGCATGAAATGTGATAGAAGATCCAAGTGGCTGAGAGACTTTCCTAAGTAGGACACACCAGCAAAGAGCTGAGGAAGAGATTCCCTCCAGTCTGGTCTTGTCTCTGATGTACATGTCTCTCCCTTTTGAATATTCAGTGTATTTTAAGTAGGGGCAGAATAGAACCACACGACTGCTATAGGAATAGTGTCTCCACTTTCCCTCAGTGAGAAATTGTGGGTCCAATGATGAATGTGAAAAGGTAACCGCTACCCCACTACCCTTGCACATAGTCTTGTCCCTCCTTCATGACAAAGCGGTATGTCTAATTGATGATTAATTTCAGGTAACTGTACCTTGGATGATCTTCTTCACCATATCTTGGTCTTTGTTTTGATGCTTCCATAACTTCAGCAGCTGGAACGTCTGTTCTTGTGAGCTGTGTCGCCGTTTAATCCTCTCCACACTCTCTGCTTTTACTTTAGTCCCAGGCAAATTGTCCACCAGAACATTGAGCCAATTAGGGGTAAATTTGGTAGGAAGAGCGAACCTGAAGAAAGCCTCCTCACAAAGGGTGACATCTGAGCGGAAGTAAGAAAACCAAGATTTGCTGAATACTTGAATTTCTGGAAATCTTTTTCACACACACAAAAATAATAATAAGTGCCTTTGAGCTTTCCCAGAGACCATATGCTAAGATGAGAAGTTTTAATAAAATTAGCTCTGTTGGATGCTGTCTGTGGCACAGACCAAAGGGGCTACTGTGCTTTCTTATTTTTTCTTTCTCTTTGGGGCTTTGTTGGCAAGGAGGGCAGCTTTAATCCTTTAATCCTTTAATAAGCATTTAATATGACTACAAATAAATTTTATAGCCAAAAATTCTGTAACCTAATGTAAACATTTAGTACTTTTCTAAAACTTGACTTAGTGACCACAGGGTACTTCTAAGTTATTTCAGGAAAAAAAAAATACTGCCTACAGTACTTTGAAATAATATATTACTTTTTATAATATAAAATATATGCTTATCTGTGGAAAAAAGCAGCTGATAAAAGTCAACATAGAAGATGCACTAAGGGTCAAATGTGTGGCTCAATAGTATAGTACTGACCTAATAGTCACAAAGCCCTGGGTTTGATTCCTGGCAGAAATGCAAAAAAACAAAGACAAAACCAAAAAAAAAAAAATGCATTAAGTAGAAACATAGTAAACATTAAAGAATATTGTTCATTAATAGTTGCAATGTCCTAAGTGTCTGGATAGAACTGGTATATTCCAAGATTAGGAGTTTATGTTTAATTTAGGGTTTAACTACTACATCTGCCATTAGCCATCTATGTTGACCATAAGCAAATTTCACAGTGTTTTAGGAAATATTAAACTCTATAAAGTAATTGTTCAATTAATGGAAAAATAAAATGTAAAATAAAATAAAGACAGTACTAAGGTTAGAATTCACTCTTTTTTACAGAGGCAAGCAGAAAGGCTTCATGACTTATCTAAGAATTCAAACACAGTGCAAAAAAGTGTTGGACCTGGTATGGAACTATAAATATGCCAGCCCTCATTCCTATGTGTTTGTGTGTGGTACAGTAAGATGTTTGGGGCTAGTCCAGTTGGTTTGAATAAATGTACAAAAGTAGACCATCCCGGGTGTGGTAAGTCCTCCAGTGACATGCTGAGATTAGTTCAGTGATAGGCAGGGCAGAAAGTGAACATGTTTTCAACATGATCAATATTATCTCCAACAGGGAATGATTTTAACTTCATGCTAGTGACCTCGACTGAACAGACTTTCAGATACCAGAGGAACTCGGAACTTTCATGTGCTAAATCCCCTGGCACCATTAGTAACAATGCCAAGTTTAGATTTCTAAGTTGTCACCAGTCTACATCATTTTGCTTCTTCAGTACCAATCTCCACTTTAGCTAATAATACAAACTTTTCTTTTGCAAGGGTGGGGGTTGACTCCAGGGCATCATGCTTGCTAGGTAAGTATTCCATTAATAAGCTATATCCCCAGCCCTTAATACAGATATTTTGAAAGTGATAAAATACATAATTTAAATCCTACAATTTGAAGTTGGCTGATTTGAGCTCAAACAATCATCTCGGGAGGCACTGGAGAAAGCCAGATGTTAGGCCAACTGTGGGAAAATGAGGACTTTTTGAGAAATTTTTGAGTTGTAGTTTCAGCAACTGCCTAAAAAAGAAAACCGTGGGGCTGCAGACATGGCTTAGGGGTGAAGATGTTTGTCTGCAAAGCAAAGAGACCCAGGTTCGATTCTTCAGGTCCCATGTAAGCCAGACATGGTGGTGCATGCATCTAGAGTTCGTTTGCAATTGTTAGAGGCCCTGGCATGCCCATCTCACTCTCTATCTCCCTCTCTCTGTCTCAAATATATTATATATATATATATATATATATATATATATATATACCCAAAACAAAAGAAAGAAAGGAAGGAAGGAAGGAAAGAAGAAAGAAAGAAAGAAAGAAAGAAAGAAAGAAAGAAAGAAAGAAAGAAAGAAAGAAAACAGTAAGTTTGGCTAAGAGCCTATTGCATTCCCCTTAGAGGCTGATGATTTAATAAAGGGCAGTATAATTTGAAATATAATTACCTATTCCACATTTTTGTGTTGATTCCCGGTTTCCAGAACATACATTGTCATGTGTTGAATTTCCTTTTTGAGTTAACAAGAGGCCGAGGAAACTGCAGTTTGTGTGTTTCCTACAGGGGGCTTTCGAAGAAGTCTCATTTGAGAAGAATCCATCTGGACATCGTTTGCAAACTGTATTTCGCTCTGGGGTTCCTATGGAAAATAGCCAAGGAGTTTAACACCTTCCTTTCAAATTCTTTCACAGCAGAAATCCTCTCAGCACAGTTTTGGAAAGACTTTTCACTTCGTTTTAACTGCTACGATCATGTTGCACAAAACTTTAGGCATTTTCCTTTTTTACTTCATTAGACAGAGATAACAAAACTTCTACAGTCATCCCCTTAGGCAGTCTTCCCTTTTCATAATACAAACATGAGCTTGTTTTGCTGTTACCTCCAAAATGTTCCTGAAATGTGAGAGGAAAAGAGAAGGGAAGGTACTCATTAGCCTTGCCTCTGTTGACGAGGCAGGAATGCGTGCAACAGTATTCCTCACACAATGATCCTTGCAGACTCATCAAGATAACTGCCACGCATCTGTTTTAATATCTTTCTTTGAAATCAGCACCCATTGAATGTTACATTGTTAAATTCCAATCAGTTCTCACAGAACTTCTTTCTTTCCTGACTCCTAATTGTGAGGCATGCTAACACTGAGAAATAAACACGCACAGTGTAAGAAACTTCTGCAGGTGACTGTAAGGCTGGCCTCTGACTCACAGGCATAAACCCCACAGCTCAGCAGCACAGCCTATCATTTGCTTAAACTGATGATTGAAGAGTAAGTACCATTAAGACTTTAGGAAGGGTGATTGCAAGGGCATTTTGATTTGTGCTTTTAAGATAGTTAAGAAATTTAGAGACATCACAGGTTTAAAAAGTCGAACCAGTCAACAACTAGAGATGCTATGGAAAATGAGAATCATCAAATCCTCACCTCTATTATGCACGGACACATTCTACACTGCAGTGTATTTGCATATGAAGCTATCTCCATCTAGTGTAAGCTACTTGAACAGATTTAGGCTTTGGTATTTAAATGTAGATTGTGCAGGCCAATTCTGACTTATGCAAGATAACAAGTACAAAGGAGACAAATTAAAGCTAGGGAAAGTTATTAGACTTCGCTTATTAAAAATTTCAACCTCCTACTTCATGGTATCTTTTTTTACCCAACCGAAAAATAAAAAGAAGAAAGGTGGAAAGTGGATTGGCTGTAGTTTCATCTCCTGTTTCTTTTCTTTATAAAAAAGGATCGGTGATTCATTGACCTGTAAAAATGGCAAAGGCAGGCAGAAAAGTGGAGGAGGAGAGGAAACCACAGCCCAAAAGTTTCACTTATTAAAGGCTATTTTAAGCATGGTAGTGGCATTGTTTTAGGAACCACCTTACAAGGCAGAGATAAATTTCAGTTGTGTTTTCCAGTGTGCTTTCTCATTTCATCTTTCCCTTTAAATGGAATCCAATATTACATTTTACTCTACAGTACCATAAGCAGAAATCTTTTGGACAGGGCTCCTGTGACATTTAGTCACTTTTCTGGGAATCAGTTACTTGAATACGTGCACCCAAGAGTCCTTTAGCCAACTGCCACACATCCAACACCAAGGAGAGTTATCATTCTTCAGATACATATTTGGGGCTTTGGTCTCCTGGTGCCTCCTAACAAGAAGGTCATATATATGAAACATTCTTTCAGAAAAGTTTTCAGCTGAAGGAATCCAAGAACGAAGGAAGAAAAGTTTTGAAATCTGTTCAGAGGCTTTATCTAATAGTACCTTTCTGAATACGACATTTTGTAATCAAAAGGAATTTTTGTATGTAAGAAATGTATCCATCTCAGTAATGACCCTTATCTTATTGGTATCGGTAGGACTGTAACAGCTGCAGTCTGCCAAACAAAATGTGAAATGATATCCTGATGAGAGAAGCAGTGACGCTCGCCCTAAGCGCCTGCGTAGGAAGTCCAAGGCTGGGTAACAGAGTGATCGAGTTAGAACAAGAGGAGGGGGCACCTTGTCTCCAAAACAGCCAAGGCAAAAAGATGTTCACTACATTTTTTTAGGATAAACTTTCCTTCTCTTTGAGCTGGAGACCCCTCATTTTCCATGTGGAACCACGTGGTGGGTTTTTAGGGAGACAAAAGGTAAGTAAACCCCATAGTGGTGCCACATAGTACACCACGCCCCTTCGCTCTAAATCTTCAGTTTTCTGCTTACTGTATTCTATGAATGGATTTTCGTACCTATGAGGGAAACAACCTTGCTATTTCCATTGTTTTTCACAATTTTCTATTTTCCAAGCTGCAAAGCATACACTTAAGTTCTGTACATATCTTATTTATGGCATTGGGTTTCGTTAATTTTGTTTTGTTGGGAGGGTTTTCTCCCCTATCAGTTAACTTAGCATCCGAGATTCAAACGACCACGCAGTATAGAAATAGGAAACGTCACTAATTCCTCCCTCATTCTAGAGGGATTGTAAGAGCCTTTCATGTGGTGGCCACCTCTTTAAGATTCACTGCCTTGGGAACGGTAGATTTCAGAGTTTTATTTTGGGGTTTGGTTGTTTGAGACCAGGTTTCACCTGGAACAGACTTGCATGTGCCCTCAATCTTCACCACATGTCATTTGTATGCCTACAAACCTTACATAAGTGACACCCAGTCATTGAGATCTTGTATCTTAAAACTTTTGAAGGTTAAAATTATGGCAAGTAATTAACATCAGCAAGGCCAAGGTCCTAACCTAGGGCCAAATGCGCCTGCCAGAAGACTTTTGACAATTTTAATTTTAATTGCCACAATGGAGGAAAATGGTTGTTGGCATTTCGTGGCTACAAGCCTATGACAGCTGCTCATAGGAAAAGAATTATGTGGCTCAAAATGTCAATAGCGTTGAAGTTGAGGAGCCAGGCTTCCAAGTGAGTAACCCCAAACTATGCTGCTTAGCACTTCCTCTAAGAGAATACTGTTATGTTTTCAAAGCCAGCAGAAGTTGTATGGTGCATCAAAGTTTGTGAACGTGGTGGGAAAAGAGCATGAGTCTCAGCATTGAAAGCTTCCCTGCACACAGGCTCCAACCTATGCTGGTGGGAACACAGGACGAGAAAGCACGTTGTGTGTACACAAGAGCTTCCTGTTGGGTCCACAGTCTGTTTTGACTAAGATAAAGAATAAGCTGTTTAGAGGCTTGCTGTAGTTTTGATCCTCCCAGACACTCAACTCAAGATGCCAAAAGAAGTAGCTTTTTAATGATGAAAGTATTTCCCCTAACCATTCCCATTTTTTTACATAATTAATTATAACTGCTCATTGTGAGCCCTCCAGAGTCTCATTAATATCAGCATAATTACTCTTTTGGTATCGATTAACATTTCTGATGTTGTGTCAGAAGGCACTGCTGTCTGAAGCTGTCCACGCTGAAGCGAAACATGCAGGTAGGGTGCAGGTCCAAGCGCGCCCCTCCGAGTATGCGCCTTGAACAAAGGGCCATCCATCACGCATCTCATTAGGGAGCAATTTGCTGCATTTGAGACTCCTCACTAAATTATGCTGTAGTGGCAAAGTATTCCTCTGAGAAGGGTCTGGAAACAATCCAGGCGCATAGCCCAGAGCTAACAGGTCGCATGACCTTTGCGGTGAGGGCACATGGTCCTGGAAACTTTCACTGGCTGTCTGACTTGGCAAGGTCCCTCGCTGACTTTGCTATAACCTCAGAAGCAGTTACATACCAGCCTGTGCCACTCCAAACCCAGGGGGGCAGCTCCGGTGCTTCAAGCAGAACTCCAGCTCCAGGTAGCGCCCCGCCTCACACTCGCACACGCGGTTGTGCGTGCGATTGCACTCCTGCTTCGCGTGCTGCAGCTCCTTGCACACTGGGCTGCAGTACACACACTCGTCGCTGGTGTGCCAGCTGTCTGTGTAGGAGTGCTCGGGGCAAGGCAGGCACAGCGTACTCCCTCTGGCCGTACAGTGCTGTTTTAGGTAGGTGCCCGGGGAACATTTTTCACACATGAGCTGACGACCGGTATCTGGGTCATAATGAAGGTATTTTGGGGGGAAGGTTTCCTGGGTGGTCCATTTAATGGAGATGTCCAAGAACTGCAAGGAGATACAATGGGAAATGAACATGGATTTGGGTTGTTTTTATGTACCTTACATTTTTTTTTTTTAATAAAAGCCCCTTACTGCTTACATGTAATACCAATCCCGTCTACTGAGACCCAACACAAAGCAAGGTCAGAAGGCGTAAGTTTTGCTTTCTAGTTGCTTATGTTCGAAGACCAAGACTACAGGTAGCAACAAATACACTAAATAAATCCAGTTCTTAGCTCATCAGAACAGAGCTTTGAGACACCCTGGGGTAATGATGTGACCTGCAAGACACTTTTTCTCCTTAAGCTTTAGGATTATTTCCAAATAAGTGAATGGATGGACTGGTCATTCTCACAATAGCTATACCCAAGTGTACCAGACTCCTTGCTAAAAATATGACACATAGAATTCACATCCTCAAGCACTCTGATACTACTGGTTGGGGAGTTGGGCTGGGAATTAAAGAAACAAAGCAAAAAATAGGTAAATAAAAAGGCCTTCTGTGTTGCTTCTGTTGCATGAAGAACATGCTGGTACTTGTTCTTTCTTTAATGATGTGAGAAATAGTTACTGAGCCTTTACTCTGTGTTAGACTCTTTGCTGAGCACTTGGGGTTAAGCCTTGGACAAAAATGGTAGTGAAACTTTCCCTCACTGGAAATTAAGAAAACAAATACAATGGAATTAAATGACATGTCTGAAGACAAGAATTGTTTAAAAAGAGATTAAGTACAGGAGATGGAAACACAGAGAGGAAAGTGGTTAAAGTCGTCATGGTAGCTATATTTTGGATTAGATGATAGCTCTTTCAGACTCTTTGTCCTATGATGTAACGACGACAGATAGTGGAATAAAGCATTGGTTTTGTTGGAAAGCACAGGATGATATCAGCAGCCATTCTTGGCATTCATTCGCTCACATACCAGATCTATGCCAAATGCCTACAGGGAATCAGGCACCAGAAATTGGATGGTGAGCCACAGATGACCACCGTCTCCCATAAGTTTACATATCCACTGGGAAGACACTGAATTTTAAGCTTAATGTTTCTCCAAAGATCATATGACTTGCATAAGTGATTCATGTGTAGAAAATCCAATAATCACTTCTCTCTGAGTTAACTGAGTAATATGTCAGGGGCCAGGCAAGCTTTCAGAAGTTGCCATACATTATGGTAGGAAAAGGTCTGTGTAGTGGGAGAAAGGATCCAGGGAGAGAGTGCTGTTTGCAGCATAATTGTAGGTAGGCTCTAGATTGTGTTGTATATCCCCCAAAAGTCTTCAGAGAGCATTGAAGAAATTGTTCCCAGTAATTATAGGCAACACAGGCTCAGAAAAAATAGTGTTATTTGTTGTAGAAGGTGGTTTGTTTGGTTTTTATTGTTAGCTTTTTTTGGTTCAGGAATCAGCAGACTGTTTCCAGGCTTCGGGGAGGTAGCAAACCTAACACAATCATTTTTTTTCCAAACTGTTATTTAAAAAATTTTTTTTGAATAGTGTTTAGGAGATGTTGCAGAACCTCACCCCACAACCTGGAAGAAGCATGCCAAACTAAAGAAAGTACATTCCTTGTTGAATCAGAGGTGGCAGTGTTTAAAGCATGGCTCTTTTCATAAACATTTAGGGATTTTAATCAAAGTAGCTTCATTCACTTCTTACTTGAACAAGGCGAGTGTCTTGAACCTAATATGTGCTTATAAACCAGAAGAAGAAAACACCTCACTCAAGGTCATGGGCCATTTAACAGAGAACAGTTTGCAAAGTGCTTTGATGTCAGAGAATCCAACTTAACACAGAGCCAGGTAGCATGCAAGCTCAAGACTGCTGAGTCAGTGGTCTTTCTAGGATACCTCCTATGCCCTGGAAGTTTCTGAGAAAAGATGCTCTTACATTTTCCTGGGCCTTTGTATTGTCTTGAAGGAAACAAAATTAGACTAACTTGGTCATTTGAATGAGCTAAGCTATCTTTCAAGGTTTCTGTGTGAATTTAGTTCAAGTATTTTAAAAATCCTCAGTGCTATGCTGTGAGGGTTTCCTAACACAACTTTCAAACCCATTAAAAAAAAAAGTAAAGAGCTTTAGCACTTTTCTCTTGCTGCTAACTCCAGATTTCCTGGAAGGCCAGTTGTGAAGGCTCTGTCTCTTTCAAGAGGCCTGTTTGGCTCAGAGATCCAAAGTCCTTTTATTTTTTTAAATTTATTTTTGTTAGTTATGAACATACTTAGTATGTAAACAACACATGTTGGTACCGTCTTTTCTCTCATCTCTGCCCATTTTCTGAAGTGTCCCTCCTCATTGGGGATGCAGGTCATCCCCATAGGGATTGTGGGTCATGCATTGCGGGGGAAGCAGTCAGTTATGGTGGCAATGTCTCTGTGCATAATGTCCCAACTTGTGGCTATAACAATCTTTCTGCCCCCTCTTCCACAAAATTCCCTATGCCATGTTGGGTGCATTTTAAGTCTACTTCAGTGGTGGGTACTTAGGAGCCTCTGGATCTCTACTTTGGTAGTTATTGTCCTCAGTGTCTATCTTCTTCACCCTTGTGCTGATATCAGGTTCACCAAGAAAGCAGCACTCTTGCCCATCTCCCCAAATCCTCTGTGGTTTCAGGTGGGGCCAGGCTGAAGTGCAATGGGTCATTTATCTCCTCAGGAAAGACTTCCTGAACAAAATCACAGTAGCTCAGGAACTTAAATACTCAACCAATGAGATCTCATGAAGCTGAAACTTTTTTGCACAGACAAACATACCATAAGCAGAAGCAATAGATTACCCACCGAATGGGAGAACATTATTTTCTGGCTATACAACTGATAGTGGCCTAATTTCTAGAATCAACAAAGAATTCAAAAATCTAAACAATAAAAATATCAAACAACCCACTCATAAAATGGGGCAGAGAAATGAACAGGGAGTTCTCAGAGGAAGAAATACAAATAGCAAACACACACTTAAGAAAATGTTCAACATCCCTAACCATCAGGGAAATGCAAACTAAAATAACTATGAGATTCCACCTTCCCTCAGTAAGGATAGAAAAATCAAATGACACCCAATGTTGGTGAGGATGTGCAGAACCCTTTCATCTCAAGAGGTACTACTAAGCGGAAATTGGACTTGCCCCAGCTCTACTTCCCATTGATGTCTAGTGCCCGTTTCTATGGGGTTCAAGTGTGCTCATCTCTTCCTCAGGGCAAATTCTTTCTCCTTTATCCAAAAACAATGAGGATGGGATAGGAAAAAAAGAAAAAAAAATGGCATTCATGTTCTTCACTAAAAAGAGCCAAATAGATACCAAGAAAGGCTGAACATTCCCAATTGCAAACGGAAATCTTATGTGCTCCAGGTTCCACAACTTTTCAAGCATCATATCTGTGCTCAAAAAATTTCAGACTTTGGAGAAATTATGCCTTGGGATTTGGGGATTAGGGAGTCTCAACCAGTAAAGTCTATACAAATATTGTCAAATCTAAAAATTAAAAAAAAAAGATTAAGAAAATCTGAAATACTTCTTCTGGTTATAAGCTTTTCAGATAAGGGATGCTTAGCCTGTAGACTAAAAATGCCAATACAATTTATATATTTTTTGGATTATTGGCATGATATTACTGGTTTGCTTCAACCATGCTTTGGAAAACAGTTATTTCTTTGTTATATAGGAAAGTTGGGGAGGTGAATGTAATTCATTGAAAAATAAAAAGACAGGGTGTGGACTTAAGGATTCAAGAGTAATTCGTGGAAGTAATTTCCTTAAAGTTACCATGTGGAATTACCATATGGATTTTTAAGTCAGAAAGCCTTGGGAACTATAGACTTGTTTTCTGCAAGTTCAATTGGGCCTCTGTGTTTTGCTTGAAAATTTTCCACTTTGGTGAGAGGGCAAAACTCTGTGTGGCCAAAAATGGATGTTTAGGTCTCAGTCTCTGGTTAGCCCCAATTCCCACACAGAATTTCTGGAATCAGTTACTGAGAGTGGATGGACAAGATTAATAGAGCTCTTCACCCCAGTTCTTTCTCTAGCTTCCTTTTGCATTTCCTGGAAAAGTGTTAAAAAAAATACCATCTTTATGTTGCTTGTTGATAATATTTAGACCCTAATACAGCCAAAAATAATTTCTGTGTAATGGAATCTCTAAGTAGTCACATCTGCAGTGGCAAGGACACAGGTATAGGAATGTCTGTGTTTTATACTTGACTTGTGAGGAAAAGGTTAAATGGAATGCTCTCTATATTTCCTCTTTTCTCTTGTTTTCATTCTCTGTTATTTGGTATAATTGTCTGTACTCGGAGGGAATCTGGAAGGCCTTACTGCTGGTGCTTCCCACCTCCAGTCTCCAAGAGCTCTTTCTCAAGCTTCTGTACCGCTTCTCTTGAAATCACCATTAAGGTTCCATTTCTAATAACCTTATTGCTTTCCTTTTGTTCCATTTTAATGTTGATACAGTGTTCAATAATTTTCTATTTCAGGCCTTTTATCTTTTCTCCTTTACCAAAAGTTAATAGAGGATAGCACTTCATGAAGATAGTGGGTGGGCTCAGGTGTTCTATAGCAACATTTCTCACTCTACCCATGCACTATTCTTGAGTGACAATTTAATTCGCAATGAGCTTAGAAACAAGTGTCTTAGTTTTACCCCTTTCTTACTCATTGTTCTGCTGCTTTATTTGTGTGACCCCCTTGTCAAGAAGACCTCTCTTACACGTCCCCACTTGGGGCTGGAGAGTTGGCTCCATGGTGAAGGCACTTGCCTATAAGTCCCACTTGACGGTTTCAGCCATTCTTTCCATCCCCTCTCAAATGACCATGACTTGTCTAGAGCACTCTGTTGGTATTTGCGTCTTCCTAAAGGACAAATGGGGAGCACACTTCCTCCAGCAAGGCTTATTTATGCATTACGCAATGCATCCAATCCCATGGTACTAAGGCTTGCTCTCTGGTATGCGGAACCATGAATGACCTAGTGGGTTTCCGTTTTTGGAAGATTCATTAAAAGGATCCCACGCACAGCCTGAAATAGCCATTGGGTTTGGGAGTTCCTTTTGTAATCCCTCGTCATGATCGTTACCACAGAGAACTATTTGAGGACTATCCAGAGTTAGTTAACCATCTGGTCAGTCTGTAAACCATTGCATATTTTAGTTCATCTTGGGCATGCAAGGAAACACCCAGGATACATCCCACAATGAGTTTCCTAAAGATTACTTATAGCATATGCTTTAAATATTATTAAAAATAGACTTGATAAGGAAGAAAGATTCAAACAAAGGTAGGATGTTATTATGTATGCAAATTATACAGGAAGCAGCAAATGAAAGACTTCTGAATTAGATCCATTTCTAAAGACTATCTTCAGCTTCTTGACAGTAGGAAGTTAGGCACATAACATATGTCTTAAGTGGGTTTTCCCTCCTGTTCTTAATGGCCTACAAAAAAGGCCTTCTGACTTGTGAATAAAAATTGATTTCAGTATCTTCCTGCTTGGTATGCTGTTCTTGGTTCTGGTCAAAAGTTTAAAGGGCAACAGGGCATGGTGGCACATGCCTTTAATCCCAGCACTTGGGAGGCAGAGGTAGGAGGATCACCATGAGTTAGAGGCCACCCTGAGACTACATAGTGAATTTAAGGTCAGCCTGGGCTAGTGTGAGACCTTACCTCAAAAATCAAACCAACCAAACATACAAACAAACAGATTAAAAGGTCTGACCATGGCTTTTACTTGAGGGTTTTGATAGGAAAATGTTTGTCCCAACGCTAGCAACTGTTTAATATATCTACATATTTTATTCATTCCAATATATGCTGAATGCCTACTATGTGAAATCCGTATCATTAGGGACATGTAGACATAGATTAATATCAAAGATATTAAGGGTACATTTGTAAGGTGAAACACCCAGCCTGTATTGACTTCATCTGTAAAATGATAGGAATGGATGATGAAATTTGCCAAAAGGAAGATACTTTTAAAAGTATATTTTATTTTCATGGAGTTTTGTACCTACTGCTCTGTTTGTACTTATCTTCCATTTGAAAGGTGTGTGAACAAAGGCAGCTCATATGCGAGGTTTATCTACTCTTGCCAGTTCCCCTCTTGAGAGTCTAACGTGTTTAGTAATTTCCACAATAGTCAGTTATTTGGCTGGGAGTTATGTCTCTAGGTATGGGAGTAAGAGCAAATAAATTAAATCTGCTCATCTCTACATCGGTGATTTACTGCCAAAAGTTTTCCTAGGCAAATGGGGGAGAAGAAACACAATTATGATTTATTAGATGAATCACTGAGCCAAATTCTACACTAGTTTACTTCCCTTGGGTCTGAAATACCCTCCAAGTAAAATTTAACTTTCACTGTAATTTTTGTTCACCCAAAGTTTCCTTAAGTTGTCTAAAGTTTTTAACATTCAATAGCAGAAACTTGTGTTTGGTCAGTAAGGAATGTAGATTAGATTTCCATGAAGAAGCTTTACCAGTGATTAATGATTCTCTGATTAGTGTAGGAAAAAGGAAAGAAACCAAAATAAGAGACCAACTTTCATTTAAAAAAAAAAAAAAAGAAAAATCTGCAATGCAGGTTACCATGTAAGGAAGATACAAAAATAAAAATCTCATACAATTTGGACTCCTCAATCCTAATCTTTCTTCTCTCAGGTTTCTGTTAATCGCTGTATTTGAGATATAACATCCACTCTGAAAACATTGTCACAATGGTGCTGGTTGTACATTTGTGTTGTAATGATCTCCAGTCAGCCTCCCTTGTCAAACATGCAGCAGAATCACAACTTCAAGGCTCTCCAGCTACAGGGTCTAATCTACATATGGTGAAGGGCAGCTTTTGAGAGAAAGTTGGACAAGGAAACCCATAGTAGTCAGGACATGGGATGGAAACCAGAAGGACAAGTGGAGTCAAATAGCATCTGTGTTAAACATGTGGGAATTTCCCATGCACCTATGATGTACATGTCTCATCTGAGAAGGACTTGAGGACACGGTGGATAATAACATCATTTTATAGTATAATATGATTATACAACAGGCTGTGGATTAAGCCCACTCACATGCTTGTACCATCCATCCCCTCCAACTACTCCCTCGGAAATATGATTATCCCCACTTGATGAATGAAGAGATAGACTCTTGGAGAATTGAGAGACTAGTCAAAGGCTATAAAATTAGCACACTATTAAGCTAGGGTTCAAATCGAAGCCTGCCTGGACCTAGGGCATTTGCAACTGACTCTTCTCTCTACAGCCTTCTGAATCGTGAGATTTACAGTTTTGTGAAAGTGGCAGACATGAAAATAATCAACTTGAATACTAAAATTTAATACCATCTGTTTACATATTTATGTATCACCCATCTTTCCACGTATTCATCCACCCTGATGAATAAACTCTTCTGACCAATACTGCAGTAACTGACACATAGTTTCTGTAGATGGCCTTGTGAGATTGGACAACCAGTAGGTTCTCAGTAATGTGTCCCTTGGAATTGACTCACACTTCCTCTTTGCTTTTCCATGTTTTCACTATTTAATGAGGTGCTAAACCTTAAGATCTTACTTCATATGGTCTTACCTAGGAAATCTGGGCTAGACACATCCATTATAAGTACCAGGGCATTTAATTACAGAAGAAAGAACACTCAAAAAAAGGTGGAGTCCATGAAATGAAAAGGGGTTTTAAAAAATGAAAAGAATACATTGGAATCTCTTTGTTCAAGAGTTTGTCCCTCATGAGCCCCAGCCTGGGCCATTCTTAACCCCAGTAGAGCACTCTACATTGACGATTCCCACAGCGGTTGCATCTGATTTAGAAGTACTCGTTTACTGACTCAGTTACTGGATTATTAGTATGTTCGACAATACAGCAGGAATAAACCTCATCTGGGTAACCTTAGGGAAAATTACTTAACTTCTCTGGATCTCCACCTCGTTGTTTGTGAATCTCTGTATTATATGATATTTTTGTGTGAAAATTAAGTTTAATATTGTGTGTGGCATCTAGATATGATGCCTACTCTAAACAAAGATTGTCATTGTCTTTTATGGTTTCTTCCTTCTGGCTTGGGTGAGATGGGTCAAACTTTAGATGATGAATGACTGATCTTTACAAAGGTAATGTCAGTTGGAAGTGATGAAGGAAATGATGCAGACTTTTTGTTTTTGTGATTCTCACATAATCATGGGTTTAATTTGGTGTACTGTTAGTGTCTGGTAATCATACTACTTCACAGCCCTGCTACGACTTTCTAAAATGGATGTTGCCAAAATTCTGAGCTTTCTGTAGAAGAAAGATGACATTTCTATTTATGAATCTTTTCTTTGTTTGTTTGTTTTTGTTTTTTTGAGGTATGGTCTCACTCTAGCACAGGTTGACCTGGAATTCACTATGTAGACTCAGGGTAGCCTTGAACTCACAATAATTTTCCTACCACTGCTTCCCAAGTACTGAGATAAAAGGCGTGTGCCACCATGCCAGGACACTACTTATGAAACTTTATAGCTTGGCTTTGATGTGGAATGATTGAACTGATAATCTCAAACTAAAGCTAGTTTATTTGTGATTTAATATCACCTGTTTACTTATTTATATATCATCCATCTTTCTATGTAAGCATCCACCCTAATGAATAAACTGTCCTGACCTACAAAACAGTAATAGGCACATAGTTTTCTGTAGATGGTTCTGTGAGATTGGTTTCTCGGGGAACCAATTTTAAATGTTCTTTGCAGTTGCCACTGATTTTAAATGTATCATTATTATCTTTTTTTTCATTGCCACCTCTCAATAATCAGATGTAATTGAGGTTTGGCTACTGAATCAGTTGGGTTTGATGCTGTTCAAATACAGAACTTTAAAATCTCAGTGGCTTCAAGACAACAACAAAGATTCAGTTTTGGCTGTGCTACTGTGGCTACTGTAGTGATTTGAATGAGATCCCCACATAGTGTCATGTGTTTTGAATACTTGGTCCCCAACTGGTGGCCATTTGGAAAGTGGAACCTTGCTGGAGGATATGTTGCTATGGACGGGTTTACAGATGTCTATAAGCCACTTCCTCTTGCCAGTAGCAGCTCAGCTCACTCTCTTGATGCTTTCTGCCAGATGCTGTGGGAAGGTGGGGTGCCCAGCCTCTGCCCTGCCATCATGACACTTCTCCTTGAGACTATAAGCTAAAATATACCCTTTCCTCCTGTCATCTGCTTTTAGCCAGGTGTTTTGTCCTAGCAATTCAAAAGTAACTTCAACAGCTACTGTCCCTAGTTAGACGGTAGCTGGCTCCTAGCCAAGACCTAGGATGATAAAAGAACTAATATCTGGGAAATTGCTGGTATGAAGGGAAGGCAGAAAGAGAAAAATCAAACAACCAAAGAAAGTTGGAGACAATATTGATAATAAGATGATCTATTATTCAGAAGTGACATGCAATTTTAACTCACAAGTCAATGGCCACAAATGTTCATATCTTCCCTTAGTACATCCTTTCCAGGAGAAAACTCTGACACATTTCTGGAAGGGAGAACTACGAACAGTTGGCATATAATACTACTGACTACACCATTCCCAGTAAATACCAGTTATATATGCATAAACTAGTTGATTTTTAAAGTCATAGGTTATTTTTTAATCTTTTATTTATTTATTTATTTGAGAGAAAGAAAGAGGCAGATGGTGGGGAGATGGGTATGCCAGGGCCTCTATCCACTGCAAATGAACTCCAGATACATAAGCCACCTGTGCATCTAGCTTACATGAATACTTAGGAATTGAACCCAGGTCCTTTGGCTTTGAAGGCAAGTACCTTAACCACTAAGCAATCTCTCTAGGCCAACTAGTTGATTTTTTTTATATCTTCCTTTTTAGTGGACATAAAGAGACAAGAGTGTGGGAGTAAAGGTCTTCTGTCTGTCAGCTAGTATATTATTCATGTGGAGATTTTAATGGTCTTGCTGAGCTCCCCATTACCATGCCTATTAGGCCTGAAGGTTTGACATTTATTCCAAAGAGCAGTGTGCAGTTGTCAAGTACTTCTTTGTGAATACAAATTCAAAGAAAATTCTGTTCATTGACTCAAAGAGATTTCTAGTGACCATAATTACACCTCTTCAATAAGTCCTGGGGGAATGACTTGAACTTGGCTTTTAACTAAATAGAATATGAAAAAAAATACCTATATTACCAACTTCTATGCATAACTGCTGATGACAAAAAGGGCTTGTTTCAAAATGAGGAAATGTATTTTTGCCTAAAAAGATAAATTTGTGATCCTCATATGTTATACTATATAAAATTAGGTAATATATCAAAAGCTGCTTCCTCATACGGCTTCCTGATGTCAACAGAATTTCTTGGACATGAACTAAAGGGGCAAAAGAAACTTTTGACTGCTGAAATAAAAGAGGTTATTGTACATATTCTTGTAATAGTCTATAGATCAATAAGTCCATGTTATTTTTACATGTCTTGAATAGTAAGCATCGCATAATAAATCTTTTTCAACTGAGGTAAAAATATGAAATTACACATCATCTTCCATATACAATGTGGCCCAATTCTTCCACTTGGAATAGGCATGAGATGAGATCTAAAGAAGTGAGGTCACTGACTGAACTTGAAAGATGAGGGCATAAATAAGAGATGAGACCCCTGCCTGCCTTTTTGACACAATGCTGTACAATTGTATTCCTAAATTATACCTTTGTTTCTGGTGGTGTTGGTACAAAGTGATGATGGTGGAAAGTAATCTTACCTAAAGAATAGAGGCTTGTTATCTATACTTCCTAAGGATAAGGTACACGATTTTTGGACAAGAAAGTAATAAAATATTTTTGTAGTTAAACAAGAGAATATAAGACCAACACCAAGACAAATCACAGAAGAGGGGCAGGATCATGACAGAACCAATGGCAAGAAATGAACAAGGACAAGCACACAGACACACACTGACAACAGCAAGAACGACAGGACAAATACAAGAATTGGAGGAAGAAAAAGAACATGAACCAACTTAGAAAGAAATAGGTATTGAAGTAAAACGCATGGAGAAGGAATTAAGGTTTTAGGATCAAAGACTTCAGAAGAAAATTTAATTTACCAAAGGCAATAATAAAGGTTAAATTGCTATCTTGCTTTAAATCTAAATCCCTCCTGTGACCCATTTTTCTATTTTATAGTTGATTACTTAGGAGGCTTTTATAAGAAATGTTGCCAAGGTACAGAATGAATTGAAATGAAAACCTTAGGGCTATTCTTCTTCTTTTTAAAGATGATGTTTCATTTTGAGTGAGCAGAATAGTGATTTCCGAAGGCAGGGCAGAGGGATATAGTAGTCCAAGAGCACAAGGTTTCAACTTCGATGAATATGTTCTCGAGATCTACTATACAGCATGTTGACTGAAGTTAATAATGCTCTGTTGTATGCTTGAAATCTGCTGACAGTAGATCTTGACTATTTTAACACATCTGCAACCAGAAGTGATTGTGTGAGCAGACGGATGTGTCAATTAGCTTAGAAATTACCTGCATTTCCTCTTGCTTTCTCTATCTGTTTATTGTCTGCCTGGTTCAGATACTTGTAGGAAATGGAGTGAAAAAAAAAATCTACCTAAGTTCCTGGGAAATTGTGCCACCTTGTAGCTGGGAGAAACCCATCTACTCTGTCTGTAGAATACTGGAACTTTCATTGTGCGAGGACAAGTGAGCGTATGTGAGAGAGAAGGAACCACACAAGTTCTTACCTAATGCATTGCAGCACTATTCTTATCCCTTACAACTGTCCAAAAGAATTCTTTTTATAGACTTTCAATGCGAGTTCCTCCAAAATATTCTGTGGTAGTGAGCTCCAAAAACTAATTACATGTCACATAAAAACACTGTCCTATTTCAAGTTGGCCATACCTCACTCTTTCTTCTTGCATAGATAGTTTACAGATGTTGTTAGGATTTCCGATTTACTAGTTCCTGCTATTGTGGGTAGCTAAATTTTACTTAGATTTTTGTTTTCTTTTCTAAACGTGGCTGCCACTCTTTTATTTACATTTATTTTCTCAGACTGTCAATATGAGACATGTGCTCTGGGGACAGCTTTACACTTTCCTCTCATGTCATGTGAAATCTTCTTTCTCTGTGGTTCTCTAGGGCAATGACTTGAATGTTTTCTTGATCTCCAGGTTTTTCCTAATGCTAAAATTTCTCAAATCTCAATATTTGGTGGAACTGGGGAGGTGAATGAGTAAGTAAAGTGCTTGCCACGCAAGCATGAGGGCCAGAGTTTGGATTCCTACCGCCCAGGTAAAATGCCGTAAGCGGTGGCATGTGGCTGGTTGTATTCCTAGTGGTGGTGAGACAGAGACAGATACCTGTGGCTCACTGGTTAGCTAGTTCAGCTGAGTGTGAGCTCTGAGTTCAGTCCAGGACCTGACCTCAAAATCATAATAATAATAAAGTGGAGGATAACTGGAGAAGATACCTGAACAACAAGAACAATTCCCTGTTGCACAGGCATTCACATGTCCTGTTGAAAACTGGTATAAATAAACTAAGAGAAAAACCTATATATTATTTTCTAAGCCTAGACCAGAACTCCATTTTATTTATACATGAAGTGTTATATTGCATAATTGTTATCCATACATAATTTTACAGAAATGTATCAACACAAAATTGCACAGAAGATGGAACTTGGTTTTACTTTCAACTCTACAGAGATTTGCTCATGATTTCTAAAAACCATAGCACCAAAGCTAAGCCCAAGCAGGCTCTTGTGTCACCATTGTGACACGCATGCCTGGTCTTCATTCCCAGCTATGCATCTGCCGGTAATTCCACATAAAAATGGCAGCATATCATGACTTCTTTATGTCTTCTCGTGAAGCTTATTTTATTATAAATTGCTTTCTTTTTTATTACTCCTTTATAATATAGCTATGTCAGGATATTGATTTTATAAAAATTCTATGTGTAGGCAAAATATATGTACTCTGAATTTCATTTCAGGATACAAGAAGGGTACAGAGGATTTATTATAAAAGTTGTCACAGAGGTTTTATTACAGACGTACATGGAAGAAGGCTGATATAATTGCAAACTACTTCTCTACAAGTAAGACTTACAAATACACTGATAATTTTGACATGTTTGATCCATTGGAGCAACGTAAGAGGCAGGCAAAGCCAAGATATTGTGAAATGCATATATAATATTTTATAATGTGACTCTTTTTTTATCAACATCTCTTTCACTCACCTTCTCTTTCTTTCTCTCAGTAAAATGTCAGGGTAAAGGAAACATCATTGGTTAATGACATGCTAAGGAAAGTAATGGTTTTCACATAAAGCATTTATGCAAAGGTAGCATACAGGCTGGAGGATGCAGAAAGCCAATCTCAGAAGGCAAGTCAGTGGTAGGAAACCAAGAATACCAGACTGTGTGTTTAGTGCCCCTTCAGTAAGCATTGCCATAGCACTGTTTCTAGAATTTACTGAATCATTTTGGACCAGAATATTTTCTTCCTCCACTGGTGGTATTTGACAACTGTGGTTTTAGTCTATGAAGTAAAAGTTAAAACCCAGATTGAATTAGGGACTATGGTGAAGGTTGCTAGGTGACAGAGGACAGGAAAGTTGCTATGGACAGGGGTCAGAGCTGTCCTGGGGTTGTGTCTATGTTAAATGTTTCTAAAAACCTTCAGAACATTCTCAAAGGAAAAAAAGAAAAAAGAAAAGAAAGAAAACTCTAGGCAAACCCACAAACTTAACCACTGGGGGAAGGGGAAGGAAACCAAAATAAACAAAAATGAAAAGTTAGAAGCCCCAAAGGGCATTATGCTAAAGGAAGACAGACAGATCGGGTCTAGTTCTCCCCTCTTCTGCTCCATTTCTTAGCATCCTAGCATTAATTCAGAGCTTGGCTTTGAGAAGGTGGGCAGCGAATGGTGGCCCGGGCTCTGGCACTGGATCATGGTAGATGATTGTAAATTTCAGCCACCAGTTAAAGCCGAGGGGTAGGGCACACTGTTGATGTTCTCAGCACAACTGACACAAGTCCATCAAGAAGGAAATGGCTGGGTGTGACTACGGTCCCATTGAAGAACAGCACTGTGCTTGAGTCTACTAGTGAGCATTCCAGGGAAGCTTATAAGCAAGACTTCAATCCTAAAGATGACCCTTCCCCGCTTCCACTGCATATCTACTAGCAAATCCTGAGCTCTCACAGGAGAATCTAGAATTCTATTCTGTCACAGTTTGGCTTTCCCATTTAGGGGGAGTGTTGAGGGTGCTCAGGTTGTCGCATAACTTCAGCAATGAAGCATCCTATCCCTCCATAAGGTAAGAGTAGGTAGTCATATTTCTCTCTTCTGAGCACCGTCAGTATGTCTTGTATATAATTGGCTCTAGATTGATCCTTATCTGTAATCTATAGATTAGAAGCTAACGCTGACATGGAACATGGACTTAATGTGCCTTCCTGTGTATGCATATCACTGTAGCCAGCTTACAGAAACCTAGAACTCCAGAGGGAAGTAATGTGGCCACTGTCATTCTGGTAAGTGGTGCGCTGGTGTTTGACTTCGGTCTTGCTGATAACCACTGTGCTGCAACTTCCTCTACAAACTTCTGGAAGGCTGGGCCGTTTAAAAATCCCAAGTCACACAGGACTTCCTTTTTTTTTTTTTTGTAACAATAATTACGTATGCAGTACTTGTCGAATACCTATATTCTCCTTTAGGCAATGAGGTCGATAAGGACAGGAATGGTGTCCACTGTGCTTTTCACTTTGTCCTTAGTGTAGTGGCATGTCTGGTAGGTAAGACCAAATGTCTGCGGTGCTTCCCAGTCCTGGAGACGTACCTCACTGTGGGCCAAGGGGCATTCAGTCTCTTTATGTAGAGGTACAAAGTGTCCATTTCCAACCACCTAGAAAGTCAACCTCAGAAACTAAAGAAAGTCCCAGGAAGAGATACAAAAAAAAAAAAGTTTTGGGGTGCTGCTAATGTTTCTTCATCCTTGTACCAGCTCACAAGTGCTGAATTTGAGAAACTCAGTCACTTACATTTGGTACAATTTTGTATGCGTTTTTTTTTTTTTATAAAGGTGTACTTGTTAAAAAGATAGTTCTTCACTGCATCCATATTAGTGGCTATATATTCAATATATACAATGTACATGCATATATGCCTATGTAATTAGCATGCATTCTTGTGACTGCTGTCCCACTATGCCCCAGTAGCTTTGCTATTCATTTACCAGGAAGTAACGGGTGGAGGGTGACTTAGCTTCCCGCTCACACTGTGTGAGGCGGAGGCTGAAAGGCAAACATTGACTCCAGCACACCTCAGACACACGTGTGGCTTCAGTACAGGTTTTCCCTGACCTTGCATGAATAACTGATTTGTAACTTCATGTGCTCGACATTCTGCTAACATAAAGGAAAGACGTTGATCACAGAAAAAGTTATACATCAGTCCTAATGATCAGCCAAAAGCCTAAACTTTATGTCTTAACAAACGAGAGAGAAGCTGCACTGTTACCAAGTCTCCTTCAGTTACCAAATGACCATTTCAAAACTGGCTTTAGCCTATTTAGTGCTGGATATCATTAAGTTACTTAAATATATTGTTGAACACGAGTAACATTAGTCCACGAATATTTTCTGAATTATACTGAAGTTGAGAATTGGGATAATCTATTTTAATAACAAAACTTCACTAAAATATTAAATTGCATACGTAACTGACAGATACACACATTATATATATATATATATATATATATATATATATATATATATATATATATATGTAGTGTATGTATGTATGTATATGTATATGCTCCCCTCTGGGACCAGTTATTCAAAATTGCCATGGCACGTGTAAGTGGGCTTAATGATGCATCCAAACTGTGTTCTGTAGAAGAGTTTTGGAAAGTCTGGCCTCCCCTTCCAACATACGCTAATGGGCCACTTCATTTCTAACAATCATCATCATCATCATCATCATCATCATCATCATAATGATAAAGAAAAAAGTTCAAATGAGCCAGGATGCAATGAACTTCGTAAGGACCTACGTAATCTGAGATGAAGAAAGTTAAGTAAGATGGGTAAGTAAGATCATTCACTAGCAAGTGAGGGTCTACATGTCTCTCGCTCCCCCCTTTCCCCTTAAACTAAACAGAAACTTGCAGGGGGGGCTGAAGGCTCTGTCCAGGTAAGTACCGGGGATTCCAAGCTCGACCCGTCCCTCCTGAGAGAGGAGGGTGAGTGTGGCCCCCAGCAGCCCGCGGGGAGGGACGCCAGGCGGCCTGGGGCCCGGGCCCGGCGCCCGGGGACTTACCACGAGCGCGCAGCACAGCCACCAGCTCATCGTGGTCCTCGGGGAAACCTGGGGCGGCGGGCGGGCGGCGGAGGCGGCGGCCGGGCCAGCGCTAGGTGCGTCTCTGCAGCCGGGGCGTTCATGACGTGTTATATAAGGTCTCGGCAACAGGAAGTATGGCCTGGCTTTTTGATCGTGTCTTATCCTGGACCAAGTTTTGCACCTTTCCTTTTTAGGAACCTTGGGCGCGAGCGGTGGGTGGGAGGTGCGGAAAGATCCAGGGTTAACGCTTTCAGAGCCGGGCCGGGAGGGATGCCCCAGAGAGCGGGAGGGAGTGGGGGGAGGGGCGGGCGTGGGGCCCCGGGGAGGGATGTCTGACCTCTGCGGGTTTGGGGGGGAGGAGGGGATCCAGCTATGGAACAAAGCCGCTGCTGTCTGTGCGGCTGGCTCCCAGGTTTCCCGGCCTCTTCCCGCCAGCGGCCAGCCTCCTGGCGGCCAGGAGGGCCGGGCACACACGCTGGGCAGCAGCCGAGCTGTGGCTCCTCCAAGCCGGAGCCTCCAGCTGTGCCAAGATCCGGACGCAGCTGGGGTGCCCCCAGACACTGTCTCCTTTCTGTGGGACAGCGGTGAGTTTCCGCTTGGCCCTGTTGTCTGACCCCCTTGTCTGGGCGCTTGGGGAAACTCCAGATGACCAGCTCTCCCCTGTAGGCATGCATTGTGCCCTGGGCTGTTGAGAAAGTTTGCAGCCATTAATTAATGTTCTAGGTGACAGAGGACCCCGTGGAGGAAGGAAGTTTCCTAACCCATGTTTGCCTCTGAAAACATCGCTTTTTTCCCCCATCCGCTTCTGTTGTCTGGGGTTGTCTGGAGCCAGGAGAACAGATCCTTAAGCCACTTCAACATCCTCCTCCTCCCAAGAGTTCTTAGGACCTTAGCATCCTAACCTTCGAGGTTCAAGTTGCTTCTGCACTGCCCCCTGCTGTTGACACACTAGGTGCTCCGCCTGGCCCAAAGATCTGAGGTCCCCCAGGGCAACTCCTGAATCAGTTTCAGGCAGTCGCACAAACTCGGGATACACAGGGCTGAAGAAGCCCCCACAGAACTGGCTTTTCTCATGAGCTCAGCGGTGTTATCTGCTGAGAGGGGCAAATTCTGATCAACAGGAATAAGAACATCTTTCTTGAAGCCAGGTTCAGGCACTGTGGTTCATTCCGTTAATGCCAGAGCTTAAGAGGCTCAGGTGGGACAACTGCCTGGTTTACAGAGTGAGTTTCAAGGCAGTCTCATAGAGATAGAGAAAGAGGGGGAGGGGGAGGAGACAATGAGAGAGAGGAGGAGGAGGGGGAGGAAGAGAAATAGGGCATTTACCCCTTTAATGGGCATCGTCCTACCACGAGTTAGAAGTAGATCCATAAACCAAATAGAAGTCTTACAAATAAAAAGCTAATGAGGAAAAACAAAACAATTTGTACTCTTTCGAGGAGATGGGACCATGGTCAGGTTAGTGACTCCAGGGCTAGAACATCTTTTAGTGCTTAAGCGAAGTAGTGATAGCAAAGTCACATGACTCTACATCCGGCCCTTGAGCTTCAGTTTTGACATCGACAACATGGGATACTAGCTTAGACTTACCATGAGATTCAGATCCAAATGCTGGTAGTGAAGTCCTATAAAAACGGAAAAGGTTTTGTGTATGTCACGGGAATATTTACATAAGATATGATATGAAGGCATTTTTCTCAAAACAACATGATGGAAACATGTGGGAGGTCAACCTTAGAGAAATTTCATCAAATTCTGAACGTGTCATCCCTGGAAAGATTCTTGTCTCTTTAGACCTCAGTTTTCCCCATCATAACGTAAAAATAAAAACTTACAATTGTCCAGGGAGGAAGCACGAAGAAACGTTTTTTAAAACAATTACATACTTGGCCATAATCACTGAGTTGTAAGCAATAAGTAAAATGATGCATGCAAATCAAATTAGTGCTTCCGGGAAATATTTTCTAGATTGTTTTTTTTATTTTTATTATTTATTTATTTATTTTTAAATTTTGTTAGTTTATTTATTTATTTGAGAGCAACAGACAGAGCGAGAAAGAGGCTGAGAGTGAGAGAGAATAGGCGTGCCAGGGCCTCCGGCCACTGCAAATGAACTACAGACGCGTGCGCCCCTTTGTGCATCTGGCTGACGTGGGTCCTGGGGAGTTGAGCCTCGAACCGGGGTCCTTAGGCTTCACAGGCAAGCGCTTAACCGCTAAGCCATCTCTCCAGCCCAAGATTGTTGTTGTTGTTGTTGTTTTTAAGTGGTGTCTTGTTATGTATCTCAGACTGTCCTAGAAGATACAATCCTGCCTTAACCTCCAGGGTCCTAGGATTACCGGTTTGTGCCACCATTCCTGTTTGGGTTTCTCTAACAGGTTTAAACTCCTATTGAGATTGCTCTGGGCCCTGGAATCTAGCGGATTTGCAGACTCAGATTTTTATATTCAGGCAGCTAGATTTGCGTCCTAGCTCCACACCCTAGTTCTGTAACCTCAGGTAACGCCGAATCTTTTCCCAGTTCCTTATCTGTGTGAAGAGGAATAATCACATCTGCATCACAGAATTGTTAACAGGGTTTTAGGAGTAAATAATAAAGCATATAAGGAACTCAAAAGAGTATTTTGCACATAGTGTGTATTAAGCTTTATTATGAATTATTGTTATTTGAGGTCTTTGGGATACTTATATGAGCACAACGTGAATCTGGGCTCCAGGGAACAGGAACCTTGTATTTTTCCATGGCATTCCCTGAAGATTTCCACTCAGCCTCTGACTCCTGTAACTATTCAATGAGTAAGAGAATGTTAAGGCTTGGAGAAGTGAGGTAATTAGCTGAAATCTTGACGCTAATTTGAGTACCATTTATCACTTAACACAGACTGGGACATCATTTATCTCGAATCACAAAATAGACTGGGTATTGACTATGTATCTCAGACTTTGACTGTAGGCCATTCATTAATCACGTGCTGCCAGGAATCTGACAGAGACCATGAGTTATTGGTCATTTCATTTGTTATGTTCCTTGACCAATCTGGACAACCCCTGGGGTGTTCCCAAGTGATCTGCCACTGCACGTAGCTGGCTCTGAACGTAGAAGCTGGAGTTCATCTCAAGATTTAATTGGAATGGACCTGTGGATCTGTGCTGATCCCAGTGGGAGATATTCGAACAGTAACCTGGCAGACTACATTCATCTTCCACCGACAGAGAGGTCCTCACAGGCAGAGAGGCCACTGAAGGCATTAAGCAAACAGTCTTGTGACTTTAACCTTTGTTTCTGGACGCTAAGTCTGCATGATGCTAGCTTTCTATCAGATACACCATACCTCCTCTTCCCTAAGCTCCATTAAAATATTTCCACTGCCTGTATTTCTGATTAGTCCCAACCGTACTGATCATCCCTCCGTCTCCTATATCAGCCACTCCTAATGTTTAGAAAAATGGTACCTGAGCACTGGGGGTTCCCACCGGGGAAACACTTCATTTCTTTCACACAGCAGCTCAGGAACTGATACAGAAGGTCATTTATAAACTTCATCATAATGGGAAGAGCTGAAGCCCTGAGTGCAATTGATTTAGGTGATTTGGAAGACAAGGCATGCTGAGAGGGGACAAGGACTCCGACGTGACTGATCAAGAGTTCAAAACATCTAATGCTTAAGTCTCTTCGCCTGAAAAATCAGAAATACTCATTTTGAGGTTAGGTACAAGTGGTAGTTTGAATGTTTAGCCCCATACACTTTTTAAAAAATATTTTTACTTATTTATTTATTTGGAAGCCAAGAGAGAAGAGAGAGAGAGAGAGAGAGAGAGAGAGAGAGAGAGAGAGAGAGAGGGAGAGAACCAGGGCCCATATCTGCTGCAAACTCCACCTTGTGTATCTGGCTTTAGGGGGAATATGGGGAGTAGAACCCAGATCATTAGGCTTTGCAGGCAGGTGCTTTAACTCTGAACCCTCTCTCCAGCCCTTCAGTAATTTTTGATCCCTACTTGAGCCTCTAATAGACAGATTCCCACTAGAGGGGACATATCACTGGGTGGGGGCAGATCCTGGGGTCCAGTCCTAAGGCATTTGGGGGGGCAGATCTCTAGTCCAGCTCTACTAGGTACATTCAATACATTTTGAGTTCTGGTGGTTTGTGCTGGCTGCTTTTCGTGTTTCCTGGTTGTTTGGTAGTTTCTCTCTCCTTGAATCCATGAAAGGAAGCCAGCTTCTTCCCCCATTGATTTACTCAGTTGAAGATAAGAACATGTTCTTTGTTATTTCACAGTCACCAAGAAGCACCTTTATGCTGATTTCATAGCAGACACAAGGGGAAAGAAAAATATAATTCAGATAGGTTATTGATCCATCATTATTCATACTTGTCCATGTATTCATTAACAAAACAATTTTAACTGTATTACTATTTCAACTTCATTTTATGACCTTAAAGCTACTACAGACTATGTTAAGAATTGGATACAAACTTTTTTAAAGCAACTATAAGGACATGTTCAATTGAAAATCTTTCTCATGGAGTTTGCCAGCAGTTGCTCTAAGTTCTGCTTAAAATTGTTGGGCTGCAGATCAATAGCTACTAGTTTCGGTTGAATGGTACTGGACTCAATGACTGTGACACTGTGCATTGAAATAATTCTTTCCTTCAAAATTGGACTCCATCCCAGAAATAAGGGGTCAGGGCTGTGTGTTACATGGAAAAAAAATTGCAAGAGGAGCCCCTGACTTTAAACTTAAGCTCTGAAAAATGAGTGTGCTAACTAGTGGAGAGAAGAGAGTGATGGTCTGGGAGAGGGAGAGCCTTTGGGTGGGGAGTGCAGGTCAGCCTGTCTCCAAGTAAGAGGAAGCCTGCTGGGCCCTAAGGGAGCTGAAGGACAGGTGTGGCTGGTGCTTGGGGAACAAGGCACTGAAAGGAATGGAAGGCTAGGGGAGCGAGTGACTCAGACTACCAAGTGTAAATGATTGTAGTCTTCTTTCCAAAGAACCCTACAGAGCACCACAGGGTTTTAAAGTATTGAAGTATGTCTTTGATGTGGCTACTGTAACAATACGTTACAGACTGAGTGGTTCATAAAGAGTAGAAATTTGTTTCTCATTGTTTTCACATGACAGAAGAGTACTCGTGAACTAGTTCTTTGAGTCTCTTTATAACCTCTCTAATCCTACTCATGTGGACTCCATCCTCAAGACCTAATCATCTCCCAAAGGCCTCACAACCTCATATTTTCCACTTGGAATTAATGTTTCAACATTTGAAGGTTGGGAGGACATACCATTCAGTCTTGAACATTGTGGTATGAGCATGGTAGCTTCTGTGGGGGTATACTTTTCCAAAACTTACCCTGCTGAGCTCTCAGGAACATAGTTATGCTCATAGATAGGCTCTCTTCAACTACAGTAGTGGCCAAATTCAAAATGTTTCTGGAGATCTATGATCAGAATCAAGACCAAAAAGTTTGGCCCTTCATAACACAGGGTCTGTTGTTTTAATCAGCAAAAAGAGACAGTCACTTGCTGACAAAACTTTTAGCCTTTCCTGTCTATCACTAACGTCATTCAGTGGGACTTTCTTGAAACTCAGATACCCATCTGGTGGCTGCACAGTCCTAAGAATTGGTTTTTTAATTAAACAGTAATGTGCATTCCAAATAAACACTCACATGAAGGCTTTTGAACAAGTAAATGTTATATCAATAGCATTTTGAAGAAGCCTGCTTGTTCAGAGTTCCTTCACAAAAATTCTTAGTGGGTTCTGGTCATCTTTCCCATTAATTTAAAAATTCTTATCTCCCAACTGCCATGGAATTTATATACTCCTAGGTAATGAAGACATGGTGAATGAGGTATCTTAGAACTAGTCTTTTAATGGCTAAGTAGTGAACTAAAATCAGCCTTTGAAATCAGAGGTTGGAGTGAGATAGTTTTCAGACAAATCAGCCTGAAAGAATTTGTTTCGTGAAACAAGGATTTGCCTAGAAAAGATTGAAAACACACCTTTGAATGTGTCTAAGACGGTGCTTCCAGAAAGGTGTGACTCATCTTGTATATGGGTGGCACCATCCCAAGAGCTAGGGTCCCAACCGAATAAAAAGGAGAAAGCAAATTGAACACCAGCATTCCACCCCCCCCCCCACCACCCGACCTCCTTCCTCACTAAGAAATGAGACCAGCTGCTTAATGTGCCAGGCCTTTCCTACTACAGTGAACTGCACCCTCAAATATAAGCCAAAATAAACCCTTCCATCCTGAAATTGCTTTGGATGGGCATTTTGTCACAGTAATGAGAAGCATAAGTAATAGAGGAAGAGAGTAAAGTTATTTAATATTCAGTGAGTACCAACATTAACAAAACAGGAAATAAAAGTTTATCTCAGTCCCCCTGCCAAAAATCACCTCAGAAGAATCACTTATTCAGAAAATATTTACTATATACCAGATATTGTATACAATACTATGGTGGTTTGATTCAGGTGTCCCCCATAAACTTAGGTGTTGGCTGAGGGCTAGGTTCCCAGCTGATGGGGATTTTGGAGCTAACGCCTCCTGCAGGGAGTGTATTGTTGGGGGTGGGCTTATAGGTATTGTAGCCAGTGTCCCCTTAACAGTGTTTGGGCACACTCTCCTATTGCTGTGGTCCACCTTATGCTGGCCAGCGGGAGGGTGATGTACACCCTCTGCTCATGTCGTTATTTTCCCCTGCCATCATGGAGCTTCCCCTCGAGTCTGTAAGCCAAAATAAACCTTTTTTCCCACGAGATCTCTTAGTTGGGTGATTTCTGCCAGCAATGTGAATCTGACTGCAACAGTGAAGTGGAAACAATGAGTGGAATTGCTGCTAGATACCTGACTGTGTGGCTTTGGCCTTTTGGAGCTGATTTTCAAGAGGAATGTGGAAGATTTGAAACCTTGGCCTAAGAGATGCCTTGCAGTGCTGTAAGTACAGCTTGATTGACTATTCTGGTCAGAGCTGAGAGACCTGAATGCAGTAAGAACTATGGACTGTGAGGTTTGGCTTATGAGGGTGAGAAAGAGCCTTGCTTGGACTGGGCTAGAGACAGTTTGTATGAAAAGCTTGCTATTATGCCCGTGTCCTGAGAAGTTGTGCAGGGATGCTTTGCATAGAAATGAACTGGTGTGAGCAGAGGGATATGACACAGAAAGAAAAATCTTTGGGTGAACTGCTGCCCGTTCAGCTGCAATTGAGAGATTACAACCTTGGAGATTGGGCCAGCTGACCTGCACTGGGGCAACAGGAAGAATGTAGACTCTTTTGAAGGGGCCTGAGTGCTCAAGGAGTGTCCTGTTCTTCAAAGTCTACTTTATTACCCCCTAGATTAACAAGTTGGCACCCTACCTGGTATTGTGGAGTGTAAGAAATGCAGGAAAGAGAGGGTCATTGAATTTGCAACACGGTCTTGTGTTTTGGAAATGGCCATGGGCAATGTGAAGCAGGTTTGCTGGATGCCTGCATGGAGACCTGATGGGACTATGAGAATGAACTGTGGATTGCGAGACCCAGTGGAGATGCTGGGACCAGAAGATGGCTGTTAAGGAGAGCTTCCAGCCTCAGATGAAGTTTTCCAGGACTCTGAGTAGCCTAGCTGGAGGGGTGGAATCAGAATGCCAGAGACTAGTTGCTGGTTAGAATTATTGGGCTTGGAGATTTGTCACTGACTAGAGCTGCTGAACTTGAAGCTACAGACTTTGATGTTTGCCCTGGTTGTTTTAAATCTTGTATTAGTTGAATATTTCTTTGCTATATCCAATGCCATCTTTTCCAGTGTGAATGTTTATTCTGTGCGATGGTTGGGTTTTGGTGGATGTTTTGGTATGATGGCTCAGTTAAAATATCTTGGACTATGGGGATGTTTGAAGATCATTGGGATTGATAAAAAGTGTGGGGACTTTCAAAGTTGGACTGAATGCATTGTATTTTACATCATGCATGGATATCAGTATATGGGGGCCAGGGGTGAAATGTGATGGTTTGACTCAGGTGTCCCCCATAAACTTAGGTGTTCTGAATGCTAGGTTCCTAGCTGATGGAGATTTGGGAACTAATGCCTTCTGGAGGCAGTGTATTGTTGGGGCTGGGCTTTTGGGTGTTATAACCAATTTCCCCATGCCAGTGTTTGGAACACTCTCCTGTTGCTATGGTCCACCTGTATGTTGGCCAAGGGGTGATGTCCACCCTCTGCTCATGTCATCATTTTCCCTGCTATTGTGGAGCTTCCCCCTCGAGCCTGTAAGCCAAAATAAACCTCTTTGTCTCCCACAAACTGCTCTTGGTTGGGTGATTTCTACCAGCATTGCGAACCTGACTGCAACAAATCCTCAGTGTTTCCCCAGCTTTCTGATGCTTAGAGCCAGGGCCAAGTAAACCTAGAGATAAACTCGGCAGGTGGAGACAGGACAGACTGGGTGGGGCACAATCCCTCATGCAAATTAATGCAATGGTGAGCGGCTATGCATGGTTACTATAGCAGAGAGTCTTCGCAAAAAACTTTCTAAAGAAGCAGATTTGCATCAGTTAGAGAGAGAGAGAGAGAGAGAGAGAAGAGCAAGGTGAAATGACCCAGATGACAACGGTCAGTGGGCCCAAGGAGACTTAAACCATATGTGATGAGAAAGCTGGTCATGGTCTGTCTGCTCAGGGCTTACAGAGTCAACAGAAGGATTTTCACTTCAGGCTACAGATAGGAAACCACTGATGCATCTTCAATGTGAGTGAAGTGATATGACACGCATACCCCAGGATCATTTCCGGTGATGGAAATGTGACTGCTGGGTAACTTACCAGAACCATCTTCATTAGACCGCTCAGTCCTGAGGCATAGGAGTGTGAGTTTCAGCTCTGCATTGATAACCAAATGACTTTGTTAACTCATTCGGTGTCACACAGTGTGACCAGAAACTGAATTTATAGTTATTAATTTATAATTTGTAGTTAGATTATGTAGGGGTTGGGCAGATAGCTCAGTCAATAAAGTGCTTGCTTTACAAACATGAAGGCATTAGTTTGATTCCCAGTACTCACATAAATGCCAGGTGTGGTGGTTTATACTTGTAATTCAAGTACTGGGGAGGTGGGCACAAGCAGATCCATGGAAGTCACTGGCCATCCAGCCTGCCAGCCTAGCTTCATGGGTGAGCTCCAGGCCAATGGAAGATTCTGTCTCAAGAAAGCAGTGCAGAACACATACTTGAAGATAACACCTACTGTTGTTCTCTGGCCTCCATGTGTGTGCACACGGATGTGCACATCACCTACACACAGATGTGCACTGACACATTCAAAAACTGGATGTTCTAGTTGCTTTAAAAAGGCCATTTATGCTTTATAAGGATTCTAGTTGAATCAAATAATGCATGTGGAGGAGGGTGTATGTCCAAAAGCACCTGTGAAGATTCCTATAACAGCCAATAAAGATCACTTTTCTTGGCCATAATTTTAATTAGCACTCAAAATTGGGTCGAAGGATACAAAATGAATGCTAAAATAAGTAAATATTGCACACGATACTTCAGAAAGCAGCAAGGGAGGACTCCAAATGTCTTTATTACAAAGAAGTGATGACTGTTTGAGGAGATAGGCAGGTCTATACTGGTTTGAAGAGTACACAATGCTAACATATATTAAGATATTATATAGTGTCTGCTAAATACTTATAATTTGTGTTAATTAAAAGATATTAATTAAAGTATTAAAATTTATAAAATTAAATTACTAAACTTATTTAATTAAAATGTTAATTTAAAAAATTACTGAAAATAGAGCTTGGTAGAGTATTTTCCCAGCACATGCATGGCCCTAGCACTATAAGCAAACAAAAAACTATTAGGCAGATACACAAAGAAATAAGTGAAGATGCTGGCACTTTTAAATTTGATAAATATTTGCAGTATTTTATAGTCACTTGGTATCTATTGTTCCCCTCCCCCAAGTAACATTTTGAATGGTTAAAATTTGTAAAGTTCTGCACTAGTATTCACATGTAATTAGCTCCTGACATGGACATTGTTATTTTCTTTTCACCAAAAATAGGACTGGAGTTCAGAGAGGGTAACTCACTTGCAGAAGGTCAACAGCTAGATTTGTGCCCACTCTGATTTCTAATATTCTCTTTATGAGCTTACTGCCTTTAGTAAAGTTAAGGAGGTCATTTTGTTATGCAGAACTCCGAAGTGTCTGGGATACCTTCAGGACACCCAGGAATTAGAAAGAAGTAAAGGTTGTCTTCTCTTCTGAGAGCACTGTCTGCCTTTTGAACACATAGTTATTAGCAGGAAGTCCCCAGATAGCCACCCAGTGTGAGCTAATACTTTCATGAAGTCCAAGGTTTCATCAGCTGTGGGATTTTGAGCGCAATTTGCATAAGACAGGAAGCTGAGTCAAATGTCACAGATCTTGAGGCAGAGTGAAGCCAAGGTGCCTCCAACAAGCAAACCAACGTTTCTAGGATCCAAGCTAGAAGATAGGAGAGTTCAAGAATCAAACTAGGGCTCTGATTCTAAGTGAAAGGGGAGAGGGCCACATTCTGTGTTCTGTTAAGGCCAAGGAGGATGTGAAAGTGCATAAGCCACCATTTCTCCACAGGTTTTGTTGTTATTGCCCGCACAGGAGAAATTCTTAACTGAATTTGGTTGGTGAGATAAATACTGAAGAAGAAGATGTTTCCAGGCTTGGAGGGTCACAAATTGTCAATATTTTGTTAGTGCAGCTTCTCAAGCTTTTTTTTTTTATTGAAACACTCTTTAACCAGTAAGAATCAACTGTGTCACAAGTAGTGCCTCCCCTGATTGAGAATGCATGCTTTAACCCACCTCATACCTTGAATACCCATCATTTCACCAATGAGAGCGCACTTTCAGACATTATGCTAAGCAGCACAGCTCCTGACGTTAACAGGACCAAGTCACTGGCATGTAGACCTTCTAAAGAGACGCTCGTTTCTCTCCTGGGAAGTGGACATCACAGATGAGTCACCTTTGTAGAGAGTAGTTCAACCTGACTGGTGTCTACTAAAGGTCACAGTGCTTGTGATAAAGAAATTTTTTTAAAATGTATTTATTTATTTATTTGACAGAGAAAGAGAGAAAGAGAGAACGGGCATGCCAGGGCCCTCCAGCCACTACAAACGAACTCCAGACACGTGTGCACCCCTTGCGCATCTGGCTAATGTGGGTCCTGGGGTATTGAGCCTGGGTCCTTTGGCTTTGCAGGCAAACGCCTTAACCGCTAAGCCATCCCTCCAGCCCGTGATAAAGAATTTTAAAATGTATTATAGACATAATGACCTAACTGGGCATAGTGAATACGTATAATCCCAGCACGAGGGAGGCTAAGACATAATTGTGATTTCCACCTCACTTGGAGTACATAGAAAGAATAAAATAAAGAAAGGAAGAATCCAGGGTGACTAATGAGGGGGAAGAGATTTGTGGGCAGGGCATTGCCCAGGCTAGAGTCAGGGAAGGAAAGAAAGATGGGGTTTGGCTCTGAAGGACTAAAAACAATGTCTAAATAAAAATCAGCCTGACTTCTGTCACTACAGTTCCTTCTCGGACAAATGCAGTGGCCTTTGATGGCTCATATTACTGTAGGCGCCACATGGCTCTGGTTGAGACTTGGGAATATGAGAGCAGTGGAACCTGAGGACAGTCAAGGTCACCTCTTGGTTTCTGGTAGGAAGGACATTTTTAATGCTTTAATCTCATCTTTCAAAAGACACATTGCTTCTGCTGCTGGGAGGAGTTTCAGAGAAGACAAAAGCACACTTGAACTTCTAAGCCAGGGCCCTTGGGAACATTTTGAACAACAGAACCAAAGGCTGGGTCTAAGAAGGATGATTTATTTGTTTCAACTCTAGTCAATTTGTGGCAAAAGAAAAAGAAATGTTTTCTTAGGGAGATAAAGCCTAGAAAACCAGGAGTCTTCTGGCCAGAAAATCGTGTGTTAACTCACATAGACTTCCGACTCAGTTTCAGAAGGTTCACAGTAGGGAAACTGATTTGGAATAGGATGAGACTTTTTGCTGCTCAGTTTTAAAGAAGTGTTTACACTTTGGTTAATAATATTGTTTATCATCATTTGCCACATTTCAATATTTATCTTTCCAGGGTTCTTGGACAGGCTCTTCTGAATTTCCAGGGTTATATAAATGCGAGTTATTTTCTCCTTGCTGGTGCATCATTACACTAACCAAGTTTGTGACTGGGCTCACCCTTTGAAATTGTGTACTCACTGGCAGCTCACATCTTCTTGTGGCTGATTACGTTTGGCAGGTGTGGGATGTGTGATTGAGTCACTCTTTAATCTCAAAGAGATATTTGTTAGGGAAAGCGGCAAACAGTGCCTGATTCAAGAGCTGCTTGGGTTCCAAACAGCCTGGTACTTACCGCAGTTGATGTTTGAAGGAAGCGCTGCCCCTCCTTTACTGGTTGTTGGTTGCAGGGGAGATGAAAGGAAGACAAAAGCAGAAGTTTTAACAGCAAAGCCAGTGGGAGGTGTGGAAGAGGGGATTTTTGTGATCTGTTGTTTTTTTTTTTCCCCCTCTGTGTGTGTGTGTGTGTGTGTGTGTGTGTGTGTGTGTGTGAAACCAATACAAGATAAGGCTTGGATAGCATAGGATGGAAACATGGAGACCTGGCACAGTAGCAGACAATGAAATGAAAGCATATGAGGACTGTGTAGACTGAGAATAATCGAGTAGGGTGCTCAGGAGCTCAGGCTCCAAGGCCAGTCAGCCGATCTCTGTATCCTTGCTTGTTTGCTCGTTAACTATGTCTTACTTGTCTGTGTTACTCCATCAGAAAATGGAGAAGCTAATATTAGTACCCACTCCTTACAATTATGAAAGAATACACAGGAGGCACTTAAAACAGTGCCTGGCAAGTTATCAACTCCCCATAAACATCGGCTTCTATCTTCCATACAATTATTACTAAGTTACTATAGAATGAGTGTGTCATGTGTTGGGTTGACATAGCTGTCAAGGTCATTGTACAGGGAGATTTTTATAAATTTAAAGAATGCCCATGCTATAGTTTCTGCCTATTTAATAGTACAAAATAGATTAGTAAAGCACAAGTTATCCCACAACCCTGGCAGTCAAGTAAATTGGGGCTTGTGTCCCTAAGTGCCTGAATGTATTCACCCCATGTCTTGTCAATGTGGAACCTATGGATACCAGAGGTCTGTATGCACTCTTTGCCTACTATGTGATCTCTTCCTCAGAGCTTGCTCTGTCCTGTTACTTGCTTTTTGAACAGTTTCAGAAATGTAGTGGTGAGAAGGCATAAAAATGGAACTGCGACAGGAGTTTAGTGAGTAGGATCGATCCATTTAAAAAAAAAACTGGGCAGGAACTGGAGAGATGGCTTAGCAGCTAAGGCATTTGCTTGCAAAGCCAAAGGAACTACATAAGCCAGATGCACAAGGGGGCATATGCATCTGGAATTCATTTGCAGTGGCTGGAGACCCTGACATATCCATTCTCTCTCTCAGTCTCTTTCTCTCTCTCTCTCTCTCTCTCTTTCTCTCTCCCTCTCTCTCTCTCTCCCTGCCTATTTCTATATCTATCTTTCTGTCAAATAAATAAATAAAAAATAAAATATTAAAAACTGGGCATTGTGGTGCATACCCATCATCCCCAGGTAGGAGGTAGAAGCACGAGAATCAGGAGTTCAAGGTCAACCTAAGATATTTGGTGAGTTTGAGACCAGCCTGGGTGATATGAGACTCTGTCTGGAAGAGAAAAGATAAAATAAGGAAAGGTAGAGGGAGGGCTAATCAGACTCTAAGAGGATATAAATAAATCATATGGAACCCTACTTTTTTGGACAATGGAACACTCGGGAGCCATAGATTGTTGCTAAAAAATTTTCAGTGCCAGGGATGGGATACCTTCCAGTGAGTTGTTGGCCAGGGAGGTCCCTGATGTCCCCAAAACATTATAGGCCATTGCCGAGGCCCTTGGCTTCCCACCAGAAATAGATGGCAAGACCCTATTGCTGAAGACTCCACATACTTGAGCTGCAAGGCCACTGAGAAATCCTGCTGGAACTGAGCTGATAACCTCCTCCATGTAGACCAGCTGACAGAAAGCTGGAAGAAGCCATTCGGCATGCAGTTCAATGGGAGAAAGAGAAATCACCAGTGAAGATACTCAACAATAGACACTGCAAACCTTATATTTGGCCAGCCAGGCCAAATGAGCCAACAGGTGCAATAGTGGCACATCTGTCATGGTGGAAACCAACTGTGCTCTAATTGGACTGGAGGCCCACTCCATGGGAGGGAATACATCCCTGATACTGAAAACTTAAAACAGGGGTAGTCTTCAACCCTAGGGGTGTAACGCCTCCTGCTGTCTGGCTAAATGTATATACTATGCTTATCAAACTGCCCAGTGAGCACTTCTCTTAATGTTCATACCCTTATATTAATGCTACTCTCACTTTTAGTAGAGAATCTTCTCTTTTCAGATAGCAGTGACCTTGGGATGACTCAGAAGGCATCATTGTGCTGGAAAGAAGTGACAGGAGAGCTCATTCTATCTTCCAAGGCTCAGGGTCCATTGTGGAAGAGGTGGTGGAAAGAATGTAAGAGCCAAAGGAAGGGTAGGACTCCTTACAACGTGCTCCCCCAAGACACAAAATGGCCTGGATATCCATGACCTCACATTGCCTGACACTACCTACATAAGACCATCATAATAGGAGGAAAAGATCATGACATCAAAATAAAAGAGAGACTGATTGAGAGGGGGAGTGGATATGATGGAGAGTGGAGTTTCAAAGGGGAAAGTGGGGGGAGGGAGGGTATTACCATGGGATATTTTTTATAATCATGGAAGTTGTTAATAAAAATTTTGAAAATACAAAAAAAGGATAGTTGCCTTTGAAAATGGATCTTTCTAATAGAGAGACACTCTAAAGAACTAGTATATATATATGTATGTATATATGCAAGAAGAGATGGAGGGAGAGAGGGAGACAGAGATGACAGAGATGGAGGGAAGGAGGGACGGAAGAAAGAAACTGAGGCAAAAGGAAGGTGGATAAAGCTGAAAGGCTCTGATCACTGGCGCTGGAGCTGCCGAGAAGGAAGGGGCTCAGGAAAAGTGGGCATGATCTTGGTAAGCAATACTGTTCTCTGAGAAAGTGAGGCTCAAAAAAGGGTTTGAGAAGAGATTTAAGTTCAAAACACCATTACTTAATTAGCCTTTCATTCATACTTTATCATATTTTGTCCTGATGGCAGGAATGCATGCCACCCAATTTATCTATTCATGCCAAACTCATTGCTCTTGAAGTATAAATATGAAGGACTTGTATTCACCAAGAGAAAACGCTTAGGAAGAAGGGTGCGAGATAACAAGCATGACCTGTGGACAAGGTCGTCTTTTATTCTGCAAAGTTCCTTATTTGGAAATGGACTCTATTTTTGTTCTGAAACTCTATGAAAACTTTAAATAAGAAATGATGTGGAGCCGGGCGTGGTGGCGCACGCCTTTAATCCCAGCACTCGGGAGGCAGAGGTAGGAGGATCGCCGTGAGTTCGAGGCCACCCTGAGACTCCATAGTGAATTCCAGGTCAGCCTGGGCTAGAGTGAGACCCTACCTCGAAAAACCAAAAAAAAAAAAAAAAAAAAAAGAAATGATGTGGGCTGGAGATATGGCTTAGCAGTTAAGCGCTTGCCTGTGAAGCCTCAGGACACCAGTTCGAGGCTCAATTCCCCAGGACCCACGTTAGCCAGATGCACAAGGTAGCACATGTGTATGGAGTTCGTTTATAGTGGCTGGGAGCTCTGGCGCGCCCATTCTCTCTCCCTCTCTCTCTCTCTATCTGCCTCTTTCTCTCCCTGTCTGTCACTCTCAAATAAATAAAATAAATAAATGAATAAAAAAGAGAGTGTTGCTTTAGAAAAAAGAAATGATGTACTTATTCACCACATGCACACATACATATATATATACATATATGTGTGTGTATGTGATAAGCAAATATTTAAATAGGTGGTACGAATTTATCATTTCAGCCAAAGGCAACAGCTAACATTTGAAAAATGCTTGAAAGTTGGCAAAATATCACTTGATCAATAAGTCAAAAAAAGTTAAAAATAACCAGTAGTGTTAGTCTATTCTACAGATAACAGAACAAGGACTACATAAATAAATAAAGGACCAGTGACCAATCCAAGGTGACACATTCAGAAATAAGTGGACCCCATTGTAGCAAGAGACCAAACCCTGAATTCATTCAAGACTCCATGCTCTGTCAAACTTTGATAGCTGATTCTTTTAAATTCCATACTTACTCTTTGCCATCATTGGTAGCTACGTTCTCACTGAACTATAAGGTAAATGGTAGTTGTGGCTCCTTCCTTGCTCATGTCTAATCTATTTGGACCTGTGGATCAGTTCCAGGATGGAAGAATACAAGTGTCAGGAGCTGCTTCTGTCTGCATGGTTCAGAAACAGGTCAACAGCACTGAGGGACTCTGGCACTTTGACTTGGCTCTGAGACATATTGCACTTTGTGGATTTCTTGGCCTGCCTTCATTACATCCCATCTCCCATTTTTCACTCCGAGGCCAAAAGAACGGGGAGGGGGGGTGGGGATTGGCTCTGGAGCCCTACCTTTTCTGGCGGTTCCCCATCTGCGTCAACATGGTGTTGGTTTTGGCACCTGGGCAACTGGACTGGGGTTCATTCTTGAACAGTCATTATTTCTTTCTAATGGGTTTTTGACCTTGGAAGCCAGAAGATGTTTTTTGTTTTTTGTTCTTGTTTTTTTTTTTTTTTTGCTTAGAGAGACCTCAAGATTTCAATGGGAACTTGGGTTTTGGATATTTTAGTTTTTAAATGTCCTACTCAGTTCTTAAGATAAAGAAGAAATGAAGTCATTTTTTTTGGAGAAGTGTTTTGCAAGTTGGCATGTCAGCTAACGGGCCTACAGCTGAGCTCCAAGCCATACTCATCAAAATAAGGCTACCAATCATGCCTCTGGTATTTGGCATTGCCTAAGAGCCTGACACTCTGGCAGGGCAGGGGAGGTTATAAATTCTGACACCATTATAGGAATGTTAAGAAATATTTGCAGGCTCTTTGGAGCCTTGTAAGGGTAACAGCTGACTATGATCTGCAAAGGTGGCATCTGCAAACTTCACTTAAAAGAGGCACTCCTTGTGGTAATGATGGGGAAAGCCCAGATAAGACCTGATCTATGCTTTCCATAGAATTTTCCTGTGTATTCCGGGGAACAATAACATTCTCCTCTAAAATATTACTGTGTAGCACTCACATGAAGTTTTGCTGAAAATGGATGGAGGCCTACTCACCCATTACAAAAGCTACAGTGAAAAGGTTCTCTTTACCTGGTTTTTAAGTATCCTACAATTTAGATTTACAAAACACCTTTGCTAAGGCAGAATTGATGTACAAAGAAATGTCAATAGTCAGATCTATACAATTCAAGGAGTTTGGTCATAAGTAAACAACCATACTCCAACACTGCTGTCAGGGAAATCAGTGCACCTAACACTTCTCAACGTTTCCTGTTCCTTTGATATTATTTTTACAATGAAAACACTTGATGTGTGTACCTTCCTACCGGATTTTTAACTTGTTCAAACTTATTAAAGTATTGCTAAGTATAAGCACTTTGCTTTACAGTAGATTTCCAGATACATTCACCTAACCTAAACTATTGCCAATTCTACAATTCTTTATTTGGTGGGGGGCTGGGAAAAACTATCATATTCTCTGCCTCTATGAGTTTGCTATGGTTTCCTCATTTAAGTGAAGTATTTGTTCTTATGTGGCTAGCTTATGCAAATTCATTCTTTGACTCAGTTATAAGTACCTTCTGGCTGCCAAGACTCAGATATGAATAAGTCTGGATCCATACTCAAGGAGTTAATTATTTATATGGAGATAGAATAGTTACAAATGGAAACAGAGTTTGCAAAAGAAACACAGTGCTAGGTGGTGAGTGGGAAGGGTGGAAGCATCCCAGGCCTGCCAGGTCAAGAAGAGTTCCTAACAGTTGTAGTCAACAGGCAAGAAATCCATTGAAGGGCTGGAGAGATGGCCTAGCGGTTAAGCGCTTGCCTGTGAAGCCTAAGGACCCCGGTTCAAGGCTTGATTCCCCAGGACCCACATTAGCCAGATGCACAAGGGGGCGCACGCGTCTGGGAGTTCGTCTGCAGAGGCTGGAAGCCCTGGCGCGCCCATTCTCTCTCTCACTCTCTATCTGCCTCTTTCTCTCTCTGTCACTCTCAAATAAATAAATAAAAATCTTTAAAAAAGAAAAAAAAATTTTAAAAAATCCATTGAAGTCCAGTTTAGGAGATACTGAATAAAATCATGGGAGTAAATAAAACTGCAATTTATAGAATATCCTTTACCATTATGGTCTCCAGCAAACATTATCTTTTTTTGTTTATTTTTATTTATTTATTATTTGAGACAGACAGAGAGAGAAAGAGGCAGAGAGAGAGAGAGAGAGAGAGAGAGAGAGAGAGAATGGGTGCGCCAAGGCCTCCAGCCACTGCAAACAAACTCCAGATGCATGTACACCTTGTGCATCTGGCTAAAGTGGGTCCTGAGCAATGGAGCCTCAAACCGGGGTCCTTAGGTTTCTCAGGCAAGCACTTAACCACTAAGCCATCTCTCCCGCCCAAAATTATCAATTTTCAAATCAGGGAACTGAGGCTTGACTGTCTGAGTTAGGGTTGGGCTATATCCTTCAATCATATCACTACAGCATTGGTTCTATATCAATATGCCATTTTTACAATATCTTCCTTCCTCACAGATATAATTCTAACTTCATTCATTCATTCATCAACCCAAGGAATTCTCTCTTGACAAATCCTGTCTACCTTTCTATTTCACTTTAACACTTGTCATCATTGAACATACAGTATGCTGTATTTCATCGATTTTAAGATATCCTTTTATTTATATCTTTATGTTTCTGAAGCTGAGATGTATGCAAATAGCAATAGCATGCCAAAGTCTGTGACATGCTTTTCATTATTAAATATAAAACAAGTAGTATATCTTCGAAATCATGGCTCCTGAAATTCCTCAGAGGCACATTGTTTTACCTATATACATATAGCTTATTTCTTTCTTTACCCAGTAGAATATAAGCATCAAAGGGGCACCATTCTTATTTGCCCTTGCCACTTTCTATCTGCCATCACTTGGAACATGACTTAGCAAGCTAATGACAGAGTAGGTGTGGAGTGTCTTCTAAGTGTTTGGTGCTATATGAAGTGCTGGATATTGAGTGAGGAATACAAAAGGCATAGTGCTTGCTCTCCCGGAGGAGATGTGCATTAAACAAGCAAACAAGGAAATTCATAAAACACATGTGTAATTTTGTGGTGCTGGGGATCGCTTCCAGGACTTCACACATGCTAGCCCCATGCTCTACCACTGACAAATGTGCGACTTTATGTAGGGAGCAAAGAGCAAAAATATTGAAAGCACTGTCGAGAGAATAACTAAGGGTGGAATCTTTCCTAAGTTTTGGTTGAAAAGTCAGGGAGGATTTTTTTAAGGAGAGTCATCAAAGCTGAAACTACAGGGATGAAAGCAATAAATCTAATAATTCTTGTTACGGTGGTCATTTTCTTGACCATCATAGTCCAAAACATTCTCTTCATTCATTCATCAATGCAAGGAATTCTTGCTTGACAAATCCTGTCTATCTTTCTATTTCACTTTAACACTTGTCATCATTGTTGTATGGTCTGACACCTGCAGACACTTGCAGTTATGTATTTGCAGACATTTTTCCTCTCAGCTACATGACACATGCAGTGATCTCTTCTGCAAGAATGAAAAGAGAACTGGCCTGTGAGACATTGAGCCTGGGTATCTTTCTAGCTTTGCCCGCACTTTACAAATTGGGAAAGTGACATAGACTCTCCACTCCTTGGTGTCTTCACTTGCTTAATTAGGAAGACATATTAGACGATCTCTACAAAGTAAACTTTAACCTTTGGGTTCGATGATTAGTAGTCTCTTCAACACGAAGTTATTGAGGAGCTAGCAAGTGCTAAGGCACTCAGCCTTCCACGGGGTAAAGGAGGGGTCAAGATGTAAAAAACAGGCACAATTTGTTAGTTGACTGTGTTTAAGATGTGAGAAAGAGTAATCATAGTTTGATGACTTCAGTATAATGCTAAATGGAATCTCCCCTGCTTCTGAATCAACTACTATCGCTATCTTTCTAGGTGGGAACAAAATGAGTGCTATGTCCAACAACCCTCCCTTACTAAAGACGCTTCAATCGGCCAGCCACCCAAAGATGGGACAAGAGATCATATCAGCTAGATGCTGTTGGTATTAAGTTTTAGAACTAATGGATGTGATGTATGTCTGAAAAAACAAAACGAGGTTTTTTTTTGTAGAAAAATAATTTTCTATAAGCCACAGAAACATAGGAATCAGAAGTAGTTTTTTTTTTTTTTTCTACTTGGTTTGTGATGGGGGTGGAGATAATGTCAGGTGGGACAAAATGTCTATGGAAAGAAACTTTGTAAGACAAATATTTTGGTTAAACTATGAAGGAAGGGGACAATTAGGTAGGGAGATTCCATTAGATGTTTACGTCAATTCTGTAAGTACAGTGTAAACCCACATCATATAAAGGAGAGGAGCAGAGAAATTCCAAAGAGAAATGGAGCTTCAGTGAAAGGTTTAAAACATCTTTGAGGACCCAGGCTCTCTCTACTTGTGTTTCTTTTCACCTTTCAAAGGGTCCCTGAGGACCTGACCTCTCCATCTCTCCCATGACACCTGCAAACATCGGTTTCTGTGCTGAAGATTTTTTTGGTCACATTTTCAAGATGTTTGGCAAATCTCTCAGCATGGTATTTTTTTATTCAACTCTATTGATAAGTCCAAAAGGAGACAACTTACCTCAAAATTTTCTTGACCAGAGAGAAGAATCATCATCTGTTTACAAAGCATAGGTAAGGGGAGTTACTCATCAATTCCACGCTCAGAGGGCAAGGAGCTTTGTATTGTAGAAATTCAGTTGATACTGTGTGATTGTGGAATCATTATCATGGAAATGGAAAATCAATATTAGCTCAGGCCAATGAGTAGTGAAATCAGCTATTCTTTCCAGGCCTTGACCAGATGAAAAAATAATAAATTTAATTTTGTCACTTGACTGCATGGCTATTGATATTTCTAGTGAGTGGTTAAACTGAAATACTAATTCAATATCAGGAGATTCACAGTTGTGGTACTTTTAAAACTATGACTAATTTTGTAACAGTTATATAATCTAAAAGCAAATCAGGGAGAAAGCTGAGATAAATGGAAAAAGACCAGATCTTAAGAAGTAAAAGTTTACTAAAAAAAAAAAAAAATCATGAGTGAGGCTTGAATGAACAAAAACAAAAAAAAGAAAGCAGTGCAAAATGACTCCGATACAGAAAAAAAAATCAGTAGATTCTAATACAGGATTTACTGCTTGTTGATTATACTTGGAAATTCACAAGGATGCACAAGAGGACACCAAATTAATCCATTAAGAAAAAGATAAATATAAAAAAGATAAAAAGAAAGAGACCAAGAAACTGAAAAATAGAAGAAGGGGAAGAGGAAAAAAGAAGGATGAGTATTAATAAGAAAAAAAAAGTATTTGAAAATGTCATATTTTAAGTCAAAATTTAGAAAAGAAACTAAAAAAAACCATTAGGTATAAAAATAGACATTAGCATGAAAAAACTCCCTTTGTTTTTCCTACAACTATACTCAGAAAAATTGCTTGCTGACCATACAAACAGCAGAATATCACATACAGAGTACAAGAAGAAATGGATCATTTGCTAGACAGGGTAAGTTGTTTAAAATAGTTTGCATGAAGATATTCAGGGAGATTAGAAAGTCAGTACATTGTCACAGCACATTGATCCTTTAAATTTCTCTCTCTCTCTGTCTCTCTCTCTCTCTCTCTCTCTCTCTCTCTCTCTCTGTGTGTGTGTGTGTGGTGTTCATATTCACATGTATATGGGCTCTGTTGTTGGATTATAGCCACACCACCACACTAGGTTTACAACAGTGTTAGGGATGTACTCAAAACTCAGGTCTTTGGGCTTATAGGGCAAGCACTTTGTCAACTGAGCCATCTATCCAGTCTCTCGCTGTCTTTCTGAGCCAGTCATCTCTTTTGGCAGATTTGTGAGAACAGTGACTGAAGAATGGAAAACCTTAGAAATGAATATGAGGTGATTTCCCCGCTGCTGTTCTAGAATGAGATTGCTTCATTGCTGTTAATGCCTGAGACTATTTCACTACAAGCAAAATTCATTTTCAGTGGTTTCTTCCTTTGAAGATTTACTCTTCAGCTACACCCCACACTTCCTTTCCTCTCATGACAGTAGACGCATGCCAGAACACAAGGGACCACAAAGGACTAGAGAGGATTGGCTCATCACTAAAGGTCACCGACGTCATAGTGCTTACCGTGATATGCCAAGCCAGGTTCTGTGTTTCCAGTGCAAATTTTTCTTTCTGTTTGGACTAGATTCACAATCAGTTGTGAGTTGTATATAAAGACTTTTATGTATTTATTAATAAATTTTCCTTTACTTCATTAGTAAAACCCTAAGGCTATTATAAAATGATATCTATAAATTGACTTGGATAATTAAAAGAGGTTTTGTTTCCTATAAATTGGAAATATTGGGGCTGAATTGTCTCATAAGAACATTCAAAAAAATTTATTCCATTAATAAGCTATATCAAGAAAATATCAGTTTTTAAAATTATTCAATGAAAGTGGCTCTAAAAGCATATCTAAATTGTTACCATAGATAAGACAAGATCTGTAAAAGTGGTTCTTCTCCTAAGGGCCTGTCCACTGAACTTCTTCCAGTAAATTAAATAAGAGTGTTTTCTTTAACATGAAAGAAAGAAAATGGGAAGAAAGGAAGGAAGAGAGACTAGAAGGAAGGAAAGGAAAGAGAGAGAGAGAGAGAGAGAGATTACAGGCTGGAGAGCTGGCTCAGCACGTAAGAGTGCTCGCTCTTCGAGCATGAAGATCTGAGTCGAATACAATTCCATTGCTGAAGGGTACGGAAGCTGAGGCTATCTGCTGAACCACTCTGACCAAAAATGGCAACTACAGGTTCATTGAGAGACTCTGTCTCAACGAATTTAAGCAGAAGGATGATTGAAGACATCTGATGACCTCCTCTGGTCTGTACACATGCACACAGGACATACACATGTATATAGTGTGTACACAAAGAGACTTTATTGTGGGGCCTTGTATCTATTTTGTGGTAGTTTTTTCGTATACAAGTGAGTGGCACATTATGTTTTTAAGCCCTGGGGGGTCTCTGATGGCTCTCTGATCATGAATTATAACCATTCAGGAACTATGAATTCCACCTGAGCAACTTCTTTTGTTGTTGTTGTGTTGTTTATTTGTTTGTTTTTTGAGGTAGGGACTCATTGTAGCTCAGGCTGACCTGGAATTCACTATGTAGTCTCAGGGTGGCCTCGAACTCACAGCGATCCTCCCACCTCTGCCTCCTGAGTGCTGAGATTAAAGGCTTGCGCCACTACGCCTGGGCTCTCTGGCCACGAATCAGGAACTATGAATTCCATGTGAGCTACTTCTTTATGCAGTGTTCTGTTTTGGAGGTAAGGTTATAGAAAGTTTGCAACTAAAATTCTTGTTCTTCTACCCAGATGTATGGCATAGACACTGAAGTCACACAACACAGAAATTGCCTTGTGACAAATCTGATTTCATGGATAATTTTGTCAGCTTTGCTTATAATGGACTGTAAGTTACAAAGGCAACAGGATCAGGTACCTTCTACTGTCCGTAGCCTCAGCACCACTGATGTGTGGGTTCAGTCCCAAGTTTCAGAATTAGAGGGATCTTGTAAAAGGCTGAATAATGCCTCCTTCCAGAGCCTATGAACGCGTTAATTTACAAGGTTAAAGGGATTTTGCATGTTTGATCAAATTCAGCATTTTGAATTACAAATTTTTTTCCAGAATTAGCCATTGAGCCAAATCTCATCACTAGAATCCTTAAAGGATAGAGGGGCAAGAGCATCAGCTAATAGTAGGAATTGTGAGAATGAAGGGGAGGTGGGGCCCTAAAATTCCAATAGCTGCTAGAAGCTGGAAGAAGCAAGAAATTGGATTCTTTTTTTTTTTTTTTTTTTGAGTTTCCAGAAGGAACCAGCCCTGAGACCTGATTTTTAGGTCTACAAAATGCATTTCAAATTTGTAACCTTCAGAACAGTATAGTAATATGGTTGTACTTTTTTTTTTTTTACATTACTAAGTACATAAGATGTTACAACAAAAGTAGGTAATTAATGTAGACTTCTTTCTAGTAAGGGGATAAAGCCTCCAAATTTTGATCGTTCATTTTTTAACTCATTCAGTAAAAATGGAGCTGCTAATATCATCTAGGCACTACTTGCTATAAACACGTGATCCATGCTATACTTCTCAAAAATATTTCTACCAGGAACCTGTAACTTAAAGTCTGAAGTAGAGAACCCCAGAGGAAAGGAGTTAGAGGCTGGTGAATTTTGATGGCGGTATACTGAAGTTGTACTATTACCTTCTATAAGCTTAATTTAGCTTTCTTTTATTATTTTTTTTTGGGGGGGGTGCTACCCAGCCTCTTGTAATATAATCTCGTTATTTTTATTTTTTCAAAATTTATTGTTATGAGAACACTTAGCACAACATCTGCCACGCCCCCTCCCCTTAACAAAATTTTAAGCATGTAACACAATGTCATTAACTGAAGGAATGCTGGACAGATCTCTGGTGTTTGCGATTTCATGTGTATCGTTTTTCCCATCTTCCCTGCCTGACAACCATCAGATGCTCTTCAGTTCCTGTGCATGTGACTTTCAGGTTCCTGGTGAATGTGGGGAGTGTGAGGTCTGTCTCCTTCTGCACCAGGCTTATCTTGCTTGGTGATTCCTCGGGGTCCATCCATCTTGCCATAGGTTTTTAGGATTTCCTTCTTTTTTGTTTATTATTTACTTATTTGAGATCAACAGACAGACAGAGAGAGAAAGAGGCAGATAGATAGAGAGAGAATTGGGCATACCAGCATCTCCAGCCACTGCAAACAAACTCCCAATGCGTGCCCTCCCGTCTTGTGCATCTGGCTTACGTGGGTCCTAGGGAATCAAACTGGGATCCTTTTGGCTTTGCAGGCAAACACCGAAAAAAAAAAGCCATCTTTCCATCCTAGGAGCTTTTTTTAAAATTTTTTATATATTTTTTATTGACAACTTCCATAATTGTAAACAATATCCCATGGTAATTCCCCCCCACACACCTTCCCCTTTGAAACTCCACTCTCTTCTTTTATAAATGTTGGCCATTGTGAGTTTCCAGTAATTTTTTTAGTGAATCGTTGCACTCTGATCGTTTAAAAGGGTTATGACAATGTTTTAGGTATGAATTTTCTTTTTATAAAGTCTGTTTTGGTCTGCAGAACCATGGCACATTTTATTAGCCAATTAAAGTTTTCATCAACAAGCTAATTTTACATCTTCATTTGGATTTGGGAAATACTTTGTTTTCTGTCTATGTGGACAGAAAGTAAGCCAGGAACTGAATTTATAATCCTCTGATAGCTGAGCTACTAAAATTTGTAATGGAGAAAATAGTTTTGATATTAATATAAACGACATAATAACTTCCATGAGTATTATCTATCATCAACAAATTAAAAAACACTGTCTTTGAGGCTGGAGAAATGGCTTAGTGGTTATGGCACTTGCCTGCAAAGCCGAAAGACCTCAATTTGATTCCCCAGGACTCATGTAAACCATATGCACAAGGTGGCACATGCATCTGGAGTTTGTTTGCAGTGGCTAGCAGCTTTGGCATGCCAATTCTCTGTCTCTCTCTCTCTCTCTCTCTTTCTCTCCCTCTTTCTCTCTCTCAAATAAATAAATAAAAATAAAAATATTTTTTAAAAACCACTGCCTTTGCTAAATAACTGTTAGCAATAGCTGGCCCATAGATCCTGTCTTAGAAAAATAGCCACCACCCAGTTCAAAAAGTAGTAAGTTCTTTGAGTAAAGAGAAAAAGATACACAGATGAGCTGAGGCATTGCTTGCAACAGCACAGATGATCATGTGGGGCTGAACTGAATAATTCCAAACATAGGCCCTTAACAACTGTATATCCAGATATTCTTAAACCTTCACTGTGTCTCACCTTTACTGACTTTGCCAGACTCTCAAACTAGCAAACTTTAATGCTAGCCTTGGGATAGCATTCTGCAGAGGTTGCGGAATGACATATGTAAGGGCCATGCATGCTGCTCCCTTTCTGGAAACAGATGTCATCTCATAAAGCACAGTAAGAATCCTTATTGGGTTCTTGGCTAAGGGCCCAAGCTCTGTGGTGTAGGGCCTGCCCCAACTGAGGTGGGAAGGCAGAGCTTCCTGCTGCCCTCCTGTCTACCCACGTGAGAAGGAGTTGGTGTTGCTGTGCCTCGACAATCGAGTTGGAATGTGCTTTCATACGAAAGCTGGTGTGAGCCATACGGAGATGCCCAGGCCTGATTGCTACTTGGCTGTGAGCTCTCGAGATTCCACATTTTTCTTTTAGGCACGTCATTGGGAAACTGAAGGAAGAAGACTAACACAGTCTTCTGCATACAAAGAAACATTCTGACATCACCATTCAGCCTCTCTGTACTCTTGCTGTGACACCGAATAGGATTCGTGATATAGAAGACAAGTTGACAGGAGTTGATCCTTCAGGGTCAATGCAGGCCTTGCAGCTTGCAAAGTATGTGATCCTGAGGGAATGGTTTTGATCTCTTCAAGCATCAGTTTCCTTACTTATAAATGAAAATAGTAATATCTATATCTATTTTTTTAAGTGGTATTCAAATTAAATGAGATGATCTATGTTAAGCAGGGTCTGGAGGATACTGGAACTTCAATATTTCTTTTCCTTTTGCTTTCAAAGGTAGGCATGGAAAAGCCTTTGCTTTGGTTTCATATCTCTGGGAAATCATGAGAAGGTGATGTATTTCTTTGAATGCTATGGTGTTATATCTTAAATACCCATCTTTTCATCCTCCCCACATTTTCAATGCCTGTTTCAGAGATGAATCAAAGTGATCAGTACAAATCTAGTACTTCTCACAGATGCATTTGCACTCACGTTATTGGACTCAGAGCCCCTTGCCTTTACAGTCCATGCATTTTTTGAGATTTTCCTGGAGTATGATTTTGTAATGGCCCAAACCCAGCCCAAGCCAATTTAAACAAGTCTCCCTAGTCTCACTGCCAGTAGAAATATTGACCTAAGGTTACCCCCAGACATACTAAAGCTTCTCTGAAGAAGACAGAGTTGGGTTAATATGTAGGTGAGTGTAACTTCCACATTCTGTAGTATCACATTTTCATCTTGGTAAATCTCACATAGGCAACACAAAGGAAAAGGAGACACATGCCTGCTATTTTCCATCTTTTATGCAAACCACAGCCTTACTCCTGGGATACTGGTGTGCATAGATTCCTCACCTCCTGCATGGTCATCTCTGAGTGGTTCAGTTTCTCCATTAAAGGTCCTAGTTTTCCTCACTTCATGACTGTCCCTCTTCTGGGCGCCATAGACCATGCCATGTCCTCATTAGGCATGGCTGAGAGTCGGATAAGAATGGTGTCAGCCTCAGAGTCCTGCAAACCATTGGAAAACATGCCTTCTTCAGTATTGCCTATTTCCACAATGAGACCATGACTACAGAAACATGTCATAGAGTCCTATGAGGCTCCACTTTAGGTGGATAACAGCTGTGAAGAGCAGCTTCTTTTCCCATCTCCAAACCCACGTCCTCATCTGCGGTATCCCTTCATGGTTTGATATCAGCTTGCTGAACCTCTGGGGAGATGATCAGTTAGTAAAGCGCTTGCTTGCTGTACATCAGGAGGTAAATCCCCCTTGTGGCGCTGAGCTCCTATAATCCCAGTGCTGGGAAAGCAGAGACAGGGAATGCCTGAAGCTTGCCAGCGAGCTAATCCCACTGAATCAGGGAGCAACCCTCTCTCCAAAAAAATAAGGTGAAGAGCAGCTGAAGAGTCCGCCAGACATGGATCACTGGCATCTGCATGCATTCACCCACATTACATATGCACATGCACAGCTCACACATGTGCATACACATGCAAAATTATTAAATAATAGCTCTAATGCATAGAGTGCTTGCCTAGCACACAAAAAGCCTTGGGTGTGACTCCAGCACACACAAAAACAAAGACAAAACAAACAAAAAAAAGCCCCAAATTCCTAATGGGTCATTATAAGAAAATAAAATGAGTTAGTATGTGTCCATGAAAGCATTCCTGCAGATGGGTGCTCACATGCGTGGTGACTCAGGAAGCCACATGAAAGTAAACAAAATCACTGACGGGCTTTTAGTTTTCAAAAGCACTGTACAACATTCCCTGAAAGTGGCATGGAAACTTCAGGCATGTGTGAATATGCGGAAAGTCAGGCAATATTGCTTCACAAGACTAGCAATGTGTCCCATAGCTGCACGAAAAGCAGTTCACATGTCCTTGTCATCAGCTCATCCCTTGGCGACTTTGGCCTGAGAAATGCAACACTCCCCAGGGAAGCTCTTGGCACTGGTCTCAGTAAGGAAACCCCAAAATGTCACTCCCATGTGACAATAAAAATCTTGGGAAGGAGATTGGACCAAGAGCCTTTAACATCTCTGCTTCTCTTTCCTGAACTAAGACTTCCAACCTCATTAACCTTAGACTTAATTTTGCCCTCCACAGACCCACTCCTGGCTCATACCCTACTAGTTCAAGAATTGGCAAACAATTACTGGGCTCGTTGCTAATGCCATTCTGTGTCTTCCACTCCCCTGCCTCCTCCTTATAAAGCGACACCAGAGACAAACTTTTTATGTATCTATTACTATTTACATATTTTCTTAAATTAAAAAAAATCTATGTTACAACCAAATTTCTAACCCTGTACTTGTATATTTGTCTTCATTTCAATACTTGGGGTCTCTGGAAGGAGCCAGTGAGCCTCCACAATAGAATCTGAGAGCTTCTTTGTAACTACTGATTCCACTTCACCCTTGGTCACTTGTATTATCCATGTCTCTCCTGGGCTGAGTGATCTTCCTCTTACTGTCTTGCAGGGAAAAGGGGAGAACAAGGCAAGTGAGTTCCAAATTTATATCTCCAACTTGTACTCCCCCTTGAATTCCAGACTTACTGTCTACTTGAAAGTGCTTTGTGGACATCTCAAATTTGGTACATGTAATACAGAACACATCTTTCTAACCTGTATCCTTATCTCCCAATAAATTATTCCATAAAGACAGACAAAACAGCAAACAAAATCTCTGCTTCTCTGTTTGTCTTGTGTGAGCTAGCAAACAGTAACTAGAGATGCCCTGGCACAAAGCTGGTCACTATGCAGGACTCCTCTCCTTCTGACATAATCTGCATTCAGTATAATGGTAGAATTGTGAGCTGTGCATTTATAACCCATCTACTTTCCAGCATAGTCAGCACTATACTCTGTCTTTGGGTAATTGGTGCCTCTCACTTTGGTTATGGTTTGAGCTTCCTAACAGCTCTTCCAACTTTTGTCCTTATTGCTCATGTTTATTATGAACTAATGCATAACAAATTACAATTTTGGTTGAAGCAGTACACTTTTATTATTTCATGGTTTGCATGAATCAGAAGTTTGGACATGATTCTTTGGGTCTTTTACTGCAGCATTCCCTTGATGACTTTAATCAAGGTATGATCCAAGGCTAAGTTCTTATCTGAAACCATGTCTGGGAAAGATTCACTTCCAAGCCCACGTGTTTACTGTAGGCAAGATCAGTTCCTGATAAGTGATTCGATTGAGGTCTTCAATCCTTGTTGGCTGTTGACCAGAGGCTACACCTCAATTTTTTGCTATGTGAACTTCTCCTACACAGCTTCCTAATACATCAAAGCACAGCAACAGTTATAGTCTTGCATAACGTAATCACAGAAGCGACATTCTATCACCTTTACAGAATTCTCCTGGCTAAAATGCAAGTCACAGCCCTACTCAAGGGGTGGAGAGTATATGAAAGTATTCATATCAGCAGGCAGAAATTATTGAGAGCCATGGGAACACTGTCTGCTAGTTCTCCTTATTTATTTGTGTACAGTATTTGCAGAAATTCCTTAAATCATGCACAGTTCATGCCATTCTACAATTTCAAACTTTCCAGTCTTTTCCTATTTGTCATAATAGATTCCACATTTCTCACAATGACCCATCACATCTGATACCCCTCTCGCTTTACTCTGTTCCAGATGCAATGGCTTTCTTCCTTTTCCTTAAATAACCCAGCAACGTGGACAACATTTCAGGACAGCTTCATTGCAATTTACTCTGCATGGAGCTCTGTTATCCCTAATGTATACTTTTCCTATCTTTCATCTAAATCAGAATGTGATCCAATGTCCCTTTCAGAGAGTTCTTTCTGGACCAGTCAGGAACATCTTCATTATTCTCTGCCTCCTGACCCATCTCTGTTTTTTCTCTTGTTTCGTTATTATTTTGAGACAGAGCCTTATGTATCGCAGCCTGATTTCAAACTTACTACATAGCCAAGGATGGCCTTGAACTACTAATCCTCCTGCCTCCACATCCCAGTGCTAGGCAGGTAGTCACCCCCTCACCTGGTTTGTGCAATGTTAGAGCTCAGATTCAATGCTAGGCAAGCACTCTACCAACTGAGCTATATTCCCAGTCATATCGTTAGTGTTAATTTTAAACCACTCAAAATACTATGTACCGTACTTAATCATGAAATTTTCAACACTCAGAGAAAAGCTCTGTGGTGCCAAGATTTTATGTTTTGTTCATGAGATGTATAGTGACATTTTAAGGAAATAAAGTGGAAATCTATTAGGACAAGTGAAAATAGTACACAAATTGAAAAAATAGCACTATAGATGTCATCCAGTACTTATCCTGTCATCTTCCAAACAAGTAACCAGAAAACTACATTCTGACCACCATAGACACACATTTAATTTTGCTAAAAAAAAAAAAAAATCTTCAAAGGCATTCAATTCCTGTTAATGCTGTCCATTTTGAGGTTTGGTGCTCAGAATTGAACTTAGGGGCTCATTCATGTTAGGTAAGTGCCTTATCTCTGAGCTAGCTTCCCGTCCTTCTTGTTGCCATCTTACAAGCAACTACCCCATTGTAAGTACAGGCTTCAGGGGAGCATTATTGGTTATGAAGGTTTTGATCATTAGAATTTTCCATTTTCAGTGCTCTGCTGGAAATTAATAAAGTGACATTCTGGCTTATAAGGTGGCATCAGAGTGTGTTTAATATTGGTTAAAGTAAAAATTATAGACCCTAGCAGGCAAAGGACCCAATTCTGCCCTGTAATTTCTACAAGAGGTGGCAGCTATAACACATTTGTCATCAAGCAACATTACCTAACTTTTTCCATTACTATCAACTAGTATTTCAAAGAGACATTTACATTTGGTGGAATTATTAGATTCATGTTAATATCTTCTTATTACTTATTCATATTTTATTAATATTAATGTCGATCTTGCTTTTAGGATTTGTGTTTTTTGTTATAAAAGTGTTTTAAATGAGCTTTTCAGGTTAACATACAGAGTAATGAATTTCCTTATGTCATTTTCATATATATGTGCCATTAGAGTTTGTCTTCAGTCATTCTTCCCCCTGATCCCCTCATGTGCCCTCCCCTCTCTGTTTGGTTTACCCTCCTTCTCCCAGATAGTTCAAGTTTATATTTGTTTATCTATACTCATTTACATTCTTCAAAAGTGACCTAAATTAAATTAAGACTCAGTTTTTTGCAAGGAGGAAAGAGATGGCTCTCTGACGTTGCCTACAAATTTTATTTTTGTTATTAATTTGTTTATTTTTATTGACTATGAATTTTATTTTATAAACCTATCAGGTGCTAGTTACATTCCCATCTGGTTATATTCTTATATCCTTTTTCCATCATCCCTCAATTCATTGAGTATCCTCCTTAGTGGGGCTACTGGTATTCTCTGTGGGGTCATGGATGCATCAGTAAGTCATTGTAGTGACCTAAACATGAGTGCTGCTCTCACAGCTCACCTGACAACCAGTTCTAGGAAGACAGTGATAGACACTGAGCACACTCAAAACACTTCAAAGCAGAAAATCAGAGATTGGAGAGCTTACCACTAAAGTAGTGTTATAAAATTTACTTTTAGTGGACAGACTTTCGTTTGGTAAACTGCAGCAATATATATATATATATATATATATATATATATATATATATATATATATATATACTATATAAAGTGTTGCCAAAACTATTCTTTTTGCAGCTAACCTAATAAAGCCTAAACTGGCCAACGTCTGTGCCCTTCAAGGCTCTAGAAATACAAACAGGAAGTTTAAAATTTCCATAGGAGTAATGAAATTCTGTAGTAAAAGCTGAGGAGAAACAATAAGACAGAAGGTCAGGATGAGAACCATTTACTTTTTATGAACGTATTAACAAGACATCATAATAGATTTTAAAGATTACAATGGAGATGGTGTATTTGTCACCAAATGACTTTTGTTTTCTCATGTTTAGGCAGACCTTTGCTCTGGTCTTGTGAATAAGGTAAAACCTCACAGAGCATTTGTAAAATCTCTGAGCTTGTCAATTCTACTGTGGCATCTCATGGATATTTTTCCCACTTGTTAATTTCTGCTGTAAATGTTCTTTCCAAAGAACAGGCATGTGGTTCATTGCACTATTCACTCTATTACCATGATAAAATATGGATTTCAACAAATAGAATAAATTCAGTGTTTTGAAGCAAGTCAAGTTAATTCTTTCAGCACCCTTTCTAAGCTTCATAGGGTGACAGATTGTCTTTTAGGTATACACATAGTCGTAGTCAATACCTGGTAAAGTTTCTCAAATTTCCCAGTGATGTAGATCTTTCTTTTCTAATATATTAGATATACCTTCCATCTGAGTATGGATGGTGGAGTTTATTTTCTGAGCGAACCATAAGATACCTTGGCATTATATGAAGAAAGAAGCATTGAAAACTAAATACATAGAGGAGGAAACATTGTAACTCCATGTGGAGGAGAAAAATTGACTCTGAGACAAAATACCAGAGTTTAAGGAGAGCAGGGGAAGAAGAGCATGCTTAGTTCTTTTTTGTAAATTTTGTTTTCTTTATTAGTTAGCTTTGTATTCAGCAAATACAGTCAGTTTGGTACCATTATTAGGCTCATCCATGACCTACCCCCTCCCCTTGGCCCCTCCTTGTTGAGGTATATGGGTCATGCATTGTGGAGTTAGCCCACAGTTATGGGTAAGCTAAATGTTTCTGCATATCATGACCCAACATGTGGCTCTGACATTCTTTCCACCCCCTCTTCCGCAAAATTTCCCTGAGCCATGTTGGGTTCATTTTTGGTCTGCTTCAGTGATGAGGTGTTGGGGGCCTCTGAGGCTCTGGCTCTCTGATTTGGTAGGAGTTGATTTTTCTCTATGTTGATCTCCTTCCCCCTTGTGCTGGTATCCGGTTCATCAGGAGAACAGCCCCTTTGCTTGTTTAGTTCTTTAAGTCATAAATAATCTAGTGATACCCTGAGCTGACCAAACTTCTATGTCCTTCTGTTCTAGTCAGATGGAGACGTTGTAGGGTTGATTAACTAGCTAAGAGTAGAGACACTGAGTCAAAAAAATTGCAACTCTATCATTGTGATAGAAACCATCTTTCAACAATTATCTTTTATTTTTGGGTTCAGGAACTTGCATCCAGTTTCTTTTAATGATTATAAAAACCTTCATAGCAGTTTCTAAACACTCTATTTCTTTCACAGTGTGTTCATTACCAGTTGAGGTCTAGGTGCATTCTTGTCTAATACTAACTTGTATTTTCCTTCATTTTCCCGCTGCGTATTCTGATATAGAAAACAAAGCATGTTTTGAAACATTCAGTTGCAGCTATGTACTTTGAAGCTTACCGCTTTCTAAATCAGTGTCTCAGCCCATCCTCAGCAGTTTCCTTGCTTAGTTGGATTGACAAGTGTATCTTTATATACCACACAGTACTGATGGGATTGAACAATTGCCTTATACTTTAAATGAATTCAAGCCTGACAGTCAAATAATAAAGTGACTCTCTGTTGACTATAGTTGAGATAAATTTATATTTTCATACTTAACATATTAAGTTAGCTTTCATAACATAGCCCTGAAATTGTCAATGCTAGCCAATGCTATGTCTCAGAGCCCTGCAATTTAGTGCACTAAAGACCTAAAACATTTCTGTAGGAAGTCCTGGAACTGGAATTCTGCTTGCTTATGGTCTGACATAAAGTTTCAGTCTCTAGTCAGAGCAGTTAACAGAAAGACTTAAGAAAGTGAGGGATCTAAAATCTACATACCATACCTTGATTTTACCAAACAGCATTTCAGGGAGATGACTCTTTCCAAGTTCATGTTAAATATGTATGTACAGCAAAAGATACACTGAAGTCCATTGATGTCATTCAGCACAATATTAGTATCTTTCATTTTCATATATTTCAGTCTAATGCTCTCCCAACTGAGCTACTTTGGTGCTCATTTTTCATATATTTCAATGGTGATCACAAAACATCTGTTTTTATTGAAAGGATTTTTAATACAGTTATTTTGCTGAGTTGCTCCTGTGCAAACACCCTTCAGATATTAGAGGCATTTTTTTTCATTTTTTCAAATCAGAGAAGGTCTCAGACTTCAAATTCAAATTTCAAAAGTTCTCAAATATCAAATTCAAAACAATACCAATTTTCAGGAAATCTTTTTACTGATAGTCTCCTAAAACCTTTATTATTCTTTTTCATTGTTTGAGGAGACAGAACCAGTTGAATGCTTATCTAACACATGCTGTATAAACAGTAAGCATTTTTCGTGCATATTATTGTTCTAACAATGTTTATGGTTATATAAAGGTCATTATTTTTTTTCATTATTGGCTACTGGCTGTATTACTGATCTCTCCTCATCTCTCTGATGCTTATCCTTCATATTTATTTCTCTTCCTAAGAGTAATGTGTACTCCTACAAGGTTTATTATATATTTGTCAAAAGTCAAGTATAACAACAAATTTAGAGATATAATTGGCCTTTCTTTTGAGTCTAGAATTGGCAACAACTCTTTCTATAAAATTTAATAGGCATTTTGAAGACTTAAGCAAAGGAGTTGGTTTATAAGCACAAAAAGGCTGAAGAAAGTAGAACTCAATTGGCTTTGTCCAAGTTACTTTCTTTAAAGGTTAAAACAAAGGAAATCTCTTATATATCATGCCAGCCGAGATACACTAATAATATACGCAGGAAAATGCCTATAAGAAGTCATTTTATAGGGCTTTATTTTTTAATCTCATTCCTCAATATTAAACAGCCATGATCTGCATTTTAATATTTTATTTATTTATTTACTTAATTTATTTGACACAGAGAGAGACAGACAGATAGCAAGTATGGGTGCACCAGGGCCTCTTGCCACTGTAAATGAACTCCAGACATATGTGCCACTTTGTGCATCTGGCTTTACCTGGGTAATGGGGAATCAAACCTGAGCCATCAGGGTTTGCAAACAAGTGCCTTTAACCACTGAGCCATCTCTCCATGCCCTAATTTTAGCTTAAAAAAAAAAAAAAAGTCGTTTGGAACCAGGATGGTGACATATACCTGTGTGAGAGATGGAAGCTGGACGATCAGAAGTTCAAGGTAATTCCCAGCTCAAACACAGGGAGCTGGAGACCGGTTTGGGCTACATAAGACCCTGTTTCAAAAACAAAACAAACCAAAGCCAAAACCAAACCAAAACAAACCCAAAAATCCTTAAGAGCAAGAGTCCACAAACTCAAATGACCAGTCTTGTTAAAAGAGTAAAACTCTAACTTGGGTAGTTATAAGAAAATAGGGGAAATGTTGAGGTCTGATTAAACTCCACTATATGTGTGTCATCTAAAATTCACAGATATAATTTAAAAAAAGAACAAACAATTGAACAAATACTGTTTTCAAACAAAAATAGCTACATTCTTGATTTAAAACAAACAAGAAGCTAAACAAAAGACATCTGCAGAATTATCAGTTCAAAGTGTGGTCTGTGATATCTTTTAAACTATTGTAATTATAATTTCAGTCATTTTATTTCCTATTTCTTTATTATTTATCATTTCTTTCTTCAGATATCGATTCCATTTCTTTACGTTTTCATCTTTTTAGAAAAAAATATTTTATTTACTGCTGGCTATTCTTAAATTAAGGAAAATATATTTCAGTTCAGGCTTTTAAAAAATAAATCATGTGCTTTGTTCTCCCACCTTAAGTAAAAACAAAATGTTATAAAAATGACCTTCTGTTCCTCATAACACTTCCATTTCTTCATGCATCAACTCTTTGAAGGGAGTTGGAGCAACAACCTTCATTCAGTGACTGAGTCTGATAGCATCAGGGAGGTTTCAAGAGGCTGGGAGATGAAACAAAGACCCTTTAAGACTCTGTGCAAACTTGTCTCTTAAGATGAGTCAGGAGCTGCATAGAAGCAATGGTTTTCCTGTATGTCTTGCTGCTGCGAAGGGAGAACGTCAACTGAAGTGACATGTTTCCTCCTTTCCTAGCACTTCTAGTCCCCTCTAGTCCTTGCTGGGGCACCGCCCTCTGCTGGTGCAGCCACCCAGCCTTGCCATGCAAAGGCTTGGGCTTAGCACTGTGGCTCATAATCAGGCTTTGAGTATCATGATTCGTGCTCTTTGTCTGGGATTCTTGTAGAATGGGGGTTTGTTCTCTGTTAATTGTCCTTTGCTCTTCCTCCTAGCTCCTGCTACGTGCTCCACAATATTTTTGTGTTTCACAGTGATTGATGGAATCCCTTTCACTTATTCTGATGAGGTGTCCTTTTGACACCTCAGTTAATCAGTGATGTCAATGTCTGTGTTCATGCTTCCTTGATTCTAAAGGATGGAATAGAACTTTACTTATTTTGATTAGTCCATGCTAGTCTGAAAGTTGATGAAGATAGGCAGATGTGATGGTTTATGTTAATTGGCAACTTGACAAGACCTAGGATCACTCATGAGGGTTTATGTAGATTAGGTTAGCCTCTTGGGCGTGTGTATGAATTATCTTGACTAGGTTAATTGAGGTACATAGCTTAACTGTGAGAGGCATTATTCCATGGGCTGGGGTCCTAGACAGTGTAAAAAGGAGAGAGCTGGCTGAGCAGCAGCATCCATCACTCTCTGCTTTGTCACTATGGGCTGAGTAGGACAAGCTGCCTCATTGCTTCCCTGACATGATGGACTCTACCCTTTAGAACTAATAAGCTAGAATAGACCTTTCCTCTCCTAAACTTACTTTTGTCAGGTATTTTGTCCCAACAATGAGAAGGTAGTTGATACAGGAAGGGTTATACTTATAGTGTCAGTATTATCTATTAAAACAGAAATCACAGGACATATTCTTCATAAACCTATCCCACATCCAAGAAGCTATATAAGCTCACATTCGTGACAATTCATGTTCATCTTTTTAAAAATCCGTAATGGGTAGTTGTTAGTGGTTAAATTCTGCCCCTCCAAGAGATATTTTAAAATCATAGGCCATGGAATCTGTAAAAAAGTGGTCTTATGAATATGTAATGAAAAGAAGAGGAGATCATTCTTGATTAAGATCATAATTATATGGGTCATAATACCATGACTAGCATCCTTAAAAGAGAGAAATTTGGACATGAACACACACTAGGGAAACAGAATATAGAAGCAGAGATTGAAGTGACTATAACCCAACAAATAACAAAGATTTCCAGAAATCACCATAATGTAGGACAAAGAAGCACATGACTTTGTATACCTCAGAAGAGTTTGGCCTACCCATGCCTCAGTTTTGGACTTCTAGTTTTTGGAACTCTGAAACAATAATTTGTGTTGTTTTAAGCGATCATGTTTATGGGACTTTGTTACTGCAAATATGAGAAATGAACATAGTAGTTTATCAGTCATTTGGAAGTGGAATTCTTCTTTTCTGAAAATTGTTAAGGTACATTTGGCTGTCCATATGTCCCCCTAATTCCCACTGTGTGAGTGTGAAGTATAGCAAGGATTCTGGGCCTGTTTTAAATTTTGGGTAACTGTTGTCAAATGGAGGCAATTTAGACACAGATTTGTGGTTTTCTATCTGCATTTTACATTTCCTGAGTTATAAAGGAAGCTGTAATACATCTCAAGCCTGCTTCTCCTCTCTTGATCCTCAGATGTGCCACACAGTTCTAGAAAACCAGAAGGAATGTTACTTTTCATGGCTTAGAAATTTCTCAGAAATCCTACAAAAGGGCCACCCAAAGCCTAAAACACAGCCTCAAGCTTACTGCAGGTGAAAGTGGATTCAGATATGTTCAAAACTGCGAAGTGGCAAATATGGTTGTCAGGAAAAATCCCTGAAGTTCAGATCAGGCATCTGGCTGGAGACCCACAGTAGATCCAATCTGAATTTTTCATACCTTCTCACTACCCAATTTGCAGTGAGCAGTGATCACTAGAGGTAACTGCCCCATTCCTGTCTTTGGAGTCATCACACAGACAACCAAATGTATTATCAGAAAGTCTCCAGTGATTCTCCAATGCTGTGAGAAGTCCAGGGTCAAGAATCACCAACATGTGAGTAAACGTGCTTTCATGAAGAATATCAATAGCAGCAAATAGAAATCTCCCACACCCAACCAAAGCACATACAAAACTAAAGGAGTTGCTTGATGAGATTGAGACTTCAACAAAAGTTTTACACAAAGTGGAGATGTGGAGAAAGAATATATCTGGGAAAAAAAGAACTCGGTAGACAGATAGGAAATTCACAATTTGCTCCTGGAAATTTAAAAACTACAGTCCAGGTTCTGAGCAGAACTAACATGAAAGACAAGTGAAGCTTTTCACTGGCTGGAAACTGAACTGTGACACTTTCTATGCTTAGCAAAAGAGAACAATGTGATTGAAGATGTAAGAAAAATACTTATGTCACAGTCTTACAACTAAGATAATTAGAATTTCAGAAAAGCACAGAGAGAATGGATGGAAGGACACAGCCAAAAAAAAAAAAAAAAAAAAAAAAAAAAAAACACTAGAAAAATATTTGCGAGGGCTGAGAGAAAATAAGAATCAAAAGTACTGCCCAGATGCCCAAAAGATGAATGAGAAAAAGACTCAAACCTGAGCCAAAACTTGGAAGTAACACAATTGTCCATAAACATGTAAACAAAACATTGTGCATGAATGCGATGGACTACTGTCCCAGCAAAACAAAGCATGGAGTACTGATGCACGTTGCAGTGTGGACAAAGTAGACACCACACGTATGTGAATCCATATCCATGAAACAGTTACGACAGGTGAAATCCACAGGAGTGTCCACTCAAATTTCCTGTTTTCAGGTGGGAGCATACAGGAAGAATGGTGACTAACTGCTTCGTGGGTATAGATTTGACCTTATTTGAATGTGTGTGATCCTCACAGTCCTTATGCTGGTAACTTAATCATCATGGAACAGTCTTGGGAGGTTGGCTATACTAAAAGGTGATTAGGTCATAGAAGTTCTGCCCTGTGAATGGACAAGTGTTTTTGTGGCTTTGAGTTAGTGTTGAAAGAGTGAGTGTGTGATGAAAGTGAATTTGCTTTTACTCTCACACACTTGTAATTTTCCCTCCTGCACAAATATCCTTACAAATGTTGCCCCTCAATATGGGACTGCCTAGCCTATAGAATTCTGAGAATTCTGTTCTTTTATAAATTAAATTGTCTACCATACTGTGTTGTAGAAACAACAGTGGCAACAACAACAACAACAACAAAAAAAAACACCTAAGTTTTCTTCAAAGTAATGAAAGTGTTTTGTAACTAGATGGAGTGTCCAGTTGTACAATATAGTGATCTTACTCAATACCACTGAACTGTGCACTTTAAAATAGGTAATTTTACAGTTGCTCAGTCCCCTCTCCCGCAATGTTCCCTGAGCCATGGTAGGTGTGTTATAAGTCTACTTTTGTGTTGAGCTCTCTGCAACCTCTAGATTTCTGCTGTGATGAGTTTTGAGTGTACATACTGAATGATATATTCATAATTCCATGGTGAATGCCAATAATCCTACTGAGGAGGACCCTCAGTGGAATGGGGTTGGGAAGAGGGAATATAAGAGGATAACACAAGGGGAATGGGACAAACAAGCAATCTGTTAATACAGTGAAGAATGTAATTAATAAAAAATCAAAAGAAGCCTGGCGTGGTGGTGCATGCCTTTAATCCCAGCACTCAGGAGGCAGAGGAAGGAGAATCGCCATGAGTTCGAGGTCACCCTGAGACTACATAGTGAATTCCAAGTCAGCCTGGGCTAGAGTGAGACACTACCTCAAAAAACCAAAATAATAATAATAATAAATAAAGAGATAATTTAATGTGATTTCTGTTTCATAGGTTGCTTATTTGTTTTATTTTGTTTTGGCTCGGTTTATGTAGCACTGTGAATTAAAACCAGTGTCCCACATGGTAGAAATGTGCTCTGCTACTGAGCTATGACCTCTTAGCTCTCACTTTAATTTAGAAAAAAAAAAATAGGAGAAGAGGGTATCACCTCTCTCTCTCTCTCTCTCTCTCTCTCTCTCTTTAAAGTGCATGGGATTGCACATGGAACTGTTTCTGGAAATTAAAAACAAAACAAAATCATGCACATGTAGGTGTAAGTGGGATTTTGAAACTTCACATATTAAAAAAATCTAAAAGCTTCCAGATGAAAGCACATACTTCAAAGATGAGTAATAAATGTTGATAACAAATTCCTCATTGTAAAAAAAAAAAACTGGGTTCAAGAAAGTAGGTAATATCTTTAAAGAGCTAAGGAAGAACAAAAGATATAAGCCTTGAATTTTATGCCAAATCCAACTATCAGTAACATGTCTTATAAGGTAAAGATAGAGGAAAGGCCTATTAAGGTTATATTTCAACCAATTTTTAAAAACATTTTAAAGTATCTTATCAGAACATGATAAGCATGTTGGAATAAATTGTCCTTTGTTTTCAACAGCAATGGGTAGAATGTAGATGTCATTGTTCAAGGACAAGAAAAAATCTGGACAAACTAAACTAGACATGTGCATCCCCAGATATAGGGCTAAGGCCTGTTTTTTCAGGGACAGAGACTGGTTCAAATACTTACAGAGTGATTCTGATGAAATGTTGAACACTCACTATGAAGCTAGGAGGAGAAGAAACTATGGGCAGCCTCTCTGTTGGGATTTCCTTCACTTTCCAGGGCTGTCTCCACGTCTTACAGTAAAGGTCTGAGGAAGGCCCCACTGTGCTCTGGAAGAAGACTAGGAGTAACCCTTGGGCACTGTCCAGGCCTCCATCACAAAGGCACACTCTTGGCCAGGTCTTGGCCAAAGAATGATTCTCAAACCTGATCCAGATGGGAATTCTTGGCTCATGGAGTCCCTTCCTCCCTCGTTCCTTTCCTCCCTTCCTTCCTTCCTGTTTCATAAAAAGCAGTCAATATAGTCACCAGGGGATAGGGCTTAAAGAAACAGAACAGGCAAGAGGAGGAAAAGCAGCACCAGTGAAAGACACACGTGAAGGTCACTGCCGTGAGACGCAGACCAAGTGACCAAGATCTCACTGGGAGATTACAGAATGCTTCTCCTTCTCTTTCCCCATGGTAACAAGTATCACAGTGGGGTTTAGCTTAAAGAGCTACACCTCAAAAACTCTCTCTGACAGAAGAGCAAGAAACAAGTCAGCACAAGGATGCTACAGGAGTCTGAAGTATCTGACAGCTAGAACCACAATAAATATTAAGCAGAATCAAACTGTTAGCTAGATTAACATGAACCCTTACACTGAAGAACTATTTTATCTCAGTTCCTATTGCCCAATACAATGTGTCTGACTTTCAAGAGAAACTTAGAGAGCAAGTCAAAGGACAGGGGTAAGGGCAAATTTAAAGAAATAGAGCAGTTATCAGAACCAGATTCAAATATGACATAGATACTGGATTCTCAAACTGAATTTAAAGTAACTGCAATTAGTAGACTAAAAGCTCTCATAAAAAAGCAGATACTCTGCAAGAACAGATGAGTAATATAAGCAGCTAAATATTCTTAGAAAGACCACAGCGCTAGGAAGCTGAGACAACCAAGAAGACTGAAAACAACAACAACAACAACAACAAAACAGACACATGACACTCACACACATCAGGGTATAACAAACTCAAACTTCAAAGTGCCAAAGACAGAAAGAGAATCTTTAAGGAGCAAATCAGTATCTTGAAATTTCTCAGGCTACCAAAGTGTGGCAGTAGCCAAGGCAGTAAAGAAAGGAAGGTATATGAAAATTTTCTTTTCCTGGGTGAGGTTATAAGTACCTGGATTAGTGCTATACTGTAGTAAATTTCATGTATGTGTTCACATGCTCATATAAAGTGCTACAAAACAATAACCGCTCAGATATTTGAAATAAGTTGTGTGATTTCTGAATCACTATATTCAAAAGGCACAGAAAAAACCTTATCTCTCAAATGCATTGGATCTACGCTGAGGAATTTGAAGTCTTTAAAAAGAAGTGAGCTTGATGTGTCATAGTGTTGAGCAAAAAAAAAAAAAAATCCCATGTATTTCCATAAATAAACATATGCACATAAATGCATCATAAAAGTCCAATAAAATGTGCCTCCAGCAAGAGGAATGGAATTGAAAAGGGGAAGGATAAGTGAACATTCTCCTACCTACATTACAGGAATGATTTACATGTGCACTCATAAACAGCTGATGCAATTTGAAAAATGATTTCTTCAAACTACAAGCTTCCCCTAGATAGAGCCTGCAAAGAGGATATTAAACAGATATTAAAAACAGGCGATGGATCTGAATTTCTCATTTTTCATTGCACATGTAAGGACAAAGTTAACCTGCAGTAATATGCAAAAACACAAATAATTTTTCTCCACAGAACCTTGTTCAAATGTCATATTAGGATCTATCTAAAGCCTCCTAGGAGAATCATTTGTTGCTGGAATACAGTTTTCTCATGTAAATACAATCTTCATATTGAAGAGAAAGAAATGGGTGCAGTATGACCCCACTGGCCTGGTGCCCACTGCTGAACCACAAGTGCATAGGAAACCATGAAAGGAAACATATCAAAGCAGATTCAACCACGGAGAACTTCAAGGAAATCGCTCAAGCCACATGGCATTCATCTGCGTAGCTTTGTTAGCAGCAGCAAGTTGAGTGGCCCAGATGTGACAGAGCTAAAGGGAAAAGTCATGAAATTAGTAGTCGACCTTTGAAAGGACAGGAAGGAGCAAGAATCTCCAAAGCCTAGAAACATTAGTAATTCCATACTTTTAGTACCCTTTCTTTTAGAGGATTGAAACCACCATATTTTTGTTCTTTATACTTAAAAGGCATTATCCTCAAAACTGGAGAAACCTTTAATCATCCCATTTCAGCCCAGAGAAATTTTTTGTCTTCTTTTATTTTTGCATGTCATTAATCATATAATCATTATGCTAATTTTGACCATCTGAACTATTTCTAGAAGTTCACATATATGAGCTTAATCAGGACGTGTGAAGAGATAGGACTCTTAAATCACACTGCCATGGCTACAACCACAGCTGTAAGACTCACACTTGTCAAACATTCACCTCCTGTGTGTTATCTACTCCACTTATGAAATGGTGAGCTGTAACGCTCATCTCATCAAAGACTAAAGGAGACACCACGAGTAAAGTTCCCATAATTCTCCCTGGTGCAAAGTAACACTAATAAAGAGTCAGCTCTGAAACCTCTGTATCAATTTCATGAAGTAGGGTCCCCTTTCTTGGCACAAGGTTACTGAGACCTAGGAAAGGGAGGTGGCTGGCCTCTGAACTTATAGATGGTGTGTGGAAAACATACAGGCAGAGTACAACCAGTAGAACCTGGTTCCCAAATCCCTGGACTATGAACTCACTAAATTATATTACATTATATCACTAAAGTTTTCTATCTTTTCTCTACCACTCTCCCACTTGGACATAGGCAGAGGCAACTGTATCTTCTACTTTTAGTTTTGAATGACTTAATTTAGTTCCCATGGTATATGTGCCATGTGCTTCTAAATGGGAAGAAACTAAAGTTTATAAAACACTTGCTAAACATCTTCCAAGATTCTTGGCCAGGTGCTGAGGCAGCCCTTGCAAAAACATAAAGACTCTGTGTTATTACTCCTGGTTTGTATATTGTTGCAGTCGCCTTCTTGTTACTTGTGCAGAGCACCCAACCAAAAGCTAATGGGAAGAAAGTTGTTTATTTTGCCTTACAATCTAAAGAGGACACTCCACGATGGCAGGGGACAGGATGGCATGAGCAGAGGCTGGACATCACCACTGCCACAGTAGGTGAAAACAGCAGCAAGAGAGTGAGCCAAACTAAATGGTGTTGCCTGGAATGAAAGCATGAGCAGCTCACAGTGTACATGTGTGTTAAGAAGCAAGGCTGTGGCTAAAGAGATGGCTTAGTGGTTTAGACGCTTGCCTGCAAAGCCAAAGGACTTAGGTTTGATTCCCCAGGACCCATGTAAGACAGATGCACAAGGTAGTGCATGTGTTTGGAGGTGTTTTTGTTTTGTTTTGTTTTGTTTTGTTTTTGCAGAGCTAGTAGTTCTGTAGTTCTGGGGAGTTCATTCTCTCTCTCTCTCTATATATATATATATATACTTGTTTTTCTCCCTCAAATAAATAAATCAAATATTTGAAAAGGAAGAAGCAAGGTTGCAATAAGTTACGTAATGCAGCATTGATTTTGAAGGAAGTTTTGGCCAGCATGCTTTCAAAAATATTTTACTGTTACCAATATATTATGGCCCTCACATTGTTATGTGACCCTGTATGGGGTGGTGATTCACAGTTTAAGAAGTTATGGCCTGGAGAACAAATGTACCTTTTTATTAACTATGAATTCTCTTCATAGAAAGTGTAGAGCAGTTGGTTATAGGATTTTAAAAGAAAACATGGTAAGAAACTTGATTCTGTAGCTTATTGGTGAAGGTAATTTGAAAGTCATTAAAGTTTTCTGCATTCCATTTGGAAAATGTAAATAGGAATTATTGCCAACATCAATGAATAAGTATATTAATTGAGGCAATACATTTAAAATCCTATACTGAAATCACCATAAGGACTCTGTAAATGTTGGCAATTATTTTTAGTTTCATGACTAAAATGAGCTTGGATAGAATCAGCTGAAATAAAAGGCCTGTATTAAATTGTAGCCAGACTGTCAGGATGTCCTTTGGCATGAGACACATCTTCTTGGTGGTGGAAAAGCTTTGGGGCACCAACTGACAGGTAATTGAGTTAGGATAAGCAACTACATTGAATAGTGCCTGCCCAGGATATAAGTTTCAGTCAAACATTGGTAGATAGTAGTTTCAAAATATTGCTTCCCAACAAGTGTGGCCTGAAAGCTTTAGTAACAGGAAACATGTGATATGCAGTTGGAAACCTATATGCAACTACGTGCGGCTGTCTGATTGGATTTAAGGTCTGCCCAGTGGGAAAAACTCATGCCTGACACTGACAACTTAGTCATGGAGGCTATACAAATAAAAGACCAAGGTGTTGTTTGTATTGATTTTAACACACAAAAAAAGTTTCTCTTTGTCTTGTAGATTGTCATATTCTCGTGTTTCCACATGGTTGTCTGTCTGCATTTGTCTCAATCTCCATTTCATTTTATAAGGACACCAGTAGTATTGAATGAAAGTCCACTTTAATGAGCTTATTTAACTCAGTACAACCTGGAAGCTCCTACCTCCAAATGCAGTCCCATTTTGAGGTACAGGGGCTTGAGTTTGAATAAGAATTGTTTTGGTTGAAACCCAATTCAACCCATTATAGTGATTTCCTGGTGGAACCACTTAGAGCCTTGGTTAAAAATTCAGAATTCCTCAGTTCCAAGGCTGAATCATTGCTTCGTTAGGCATTCTGAAAGAGTGCCTAGCATTAGATCAAGGAGCACCATTTTGAATGAGTGACAAACATCAGAACCTCTTGTTGGTGTCGATGTTGTGTCTCAAGCTGGTTCAATCAAAATAGAGAACGGGGCTTACACACTGAACATTTCAGGGATAAGGTTGATGGGGACCTTGATTAAGAGTCATCAGCTTGGATTCTCTTTTTATATTCCCCTCACCAACGTTCAAGGTATTTCCTCCATTCCTTAATTCCTTTGTGGTTAGGAAATGACTTGATAGGGCTCTTAGGTCTGAATGTGTTCATATTTATGATGCTGTTGGGAAACCAGGTTAACATTTGGTCTGAAGTGACAAAGTAGATCCTAGGTAGCAAAAATGGATCTTAAATGACCAAATAGATGACTTTTGGTGTTTTGAGACAAAAAAGTACCAGTTTATTAAAACAAAGATAGAGACTCAGAGTATACAATTATAGGAAAGTATAATTCACAGTTGATTTAAGTAACATGATATTCAGTAACAGATAATATTTACTATTAGCAACTATTCATATGTGTGTTTTAGTACAGTTATATATAATATTTTAGGTGGCATTATTATGCCCATTATACATACAGGGAAACAGAGTCTCACAATAGTTATATTTCTTGTCCAAGGTAGCTAAGACTGTAAGAGCTAATAAGAATGCACGAGTTAGATTCAAATCTTTTGAGTACCCACTTATAAATCTCATTTTTATGTGGTCTCAGCGACATACTAAAAAGCAGAGTTACCTTTGAGAGACCTGAACTCAAATTTCAGTAGTTTCCATGCAACACTAATTTTGTCAATGTAATGGAAGTACTATTATTTATTTAATGATCTACATGTAACAGAAATACCCACCTGTCTCGCTTCCGCTTGAATGTTGTCTTCCAATTTTGGTATATAATGGTTCACTGTATCTCACAGGCTAGTAAAGAGTCCTTATAAGCTCCTTATTAAGGGCCTGTTAATGCAGTTTGATGTAGGCAAAGGGTGTGAGAAAATCAAATCATGTGGACATCTTCTCCTTAAGTCACGAGTCTTCTCTGATGGTTGGGTCCTCTGACAACCTTTCCAACTAACAAATTTTGAAGCCTACCACACACATTACCAGCTAGTGTTTAGTGTGTGTGTGTGTGTGTGTGTGTGTGTGTGTGTGTGTTTATTCAGCAAGGTACATTTCTTTTACAAATGAACTGGCACAAAGGCGTAGGTCTTCCCCAGGAATGTAAGCAGGGTGCCTTTCGGAGAAAATGCATATAAATGTCTGTGCCAGTTTAGTGGTCTTTACTAAAAATAGTCTGGCCTTTTGACTCACCCAGGCTGCCAGTAAATTCTGTTTTTGTTTCCCCCCCATCTCCACAGATATGCTAAATCTAGTAACACCAGGTCAATGCATTCTGAAATGGATGCAGTAGTTGGGTTTGTTTTAGTTTGGAAATCCTTGTTTTAAGTTCATATGTTCCACTAGAAGACACTGGGGCTGGACGGGTCTGCAGAATTATTCAGCCTAGCCTATAGGCTTATAGATAAGGAAACAGAATCCCAGAAGGTTTATAGGACCCACATAAGGCCACATTGGTGGTGTCAGACCCAAAATAATCTTGAGCTTCTGGTGCACTAGAAGATCTATCTTCTACCAGTCTCAACAAAAAATCTCTAAGTTTCATGGATGGGATACAGCCCATCTTCCACCAGTGAAGTTTGGGAGAGGAATGCAAGGTTATGAACTCTATCTGCTGCTAATGCATTTGATTGTCATGACAATGCTGCTATAGCATGAAAGAATATTGTAGAATTAAATGGTACAAAATGCAGGAGAAAAAATGCATTCATGCTCAAACTTGGTTATCTTTTCTTTAATTTTCCTCTCCTTTCTTTCCGTACCCCCTTTTTAGAGTCACATGTTGGGTCATGATATGCAGAGACATTTAGCTTACCCATAACTGTGGGCTAACTCCACAATGCATGACCCGTATACCTCAACAAGGAGGGGCCAAGGGGAGGGGGTAGGTCACGGATGAGCCTAATAATGGTACCAAACTGACCGTATTTGCTGAATACAGAACTGACTAATAAAGAAAAAAATGAAAAAATTAAAAAATTAAAAAAAATAAAATAAAATAAAAAAATAAACTATAGCAAGAATATTTACCATGAGTGTTGTTAACTGCAGACACTCTTACACACCAGATCTCTAACACTCATTTTTCATAACTGAAACTTTATACCTGTTGAATAGCAACTCCTGTTTCTCATCTCCTCCCTCTCTCCCCTGCCACAATCCCCAGGCCTTACCAGGCACCATTCTAGAGAGATCTCTTGTAAGTAGAATCATGCAGTAATCAGTGCTCTGCATCTGACTGGTCTCCCCATAATGTCCTCAAGTTTCATTCATGTGGTCACATATGGCAGGATTTCCTTCTACTAAGTGTCACCACAAAACACAGCTCTCACCTGAAAGGCAATAAGAGATCATTTATTGTTAAGCCAAACATGAGGGACTATAGACCAGAAACACAATTCAGATTGCTTCAAATAACATGTTCCAGTATAGAAGAAATGACAAACTTTCATGATCACAGAACATAGGAAGTCATAAATCAGCCATAGTTAAAATGCATTGGTGGTGCTGGGCTGGAGAGATGACTCAGTGGCTAAGGCATTTGCCTGCAAAGCCTAATGACCTGAGTTTGATTACCTAGTACCCATGTAAAGCCACATGCACAGTGGCACATGCATCTGGAGTTTGTTTGCAGTGGCTGGAGGTCATGTCATGCTCAGTCTCTCTGTCTCTCTGTCTCTCTGTCTGTCTGTCTCTCTCTCTCTATATATATATATATAATATATATACATATATATACATATATATATATATACACTTATATATAGTAGCAAATAAATAAATAAAACTATTTAAAAGTTATTTTTAAAAAAGGATTGGTGGGAATATTAGTGAAGCAGGTAACAGAAAAAAGGGGAAATCTCTACTACAGGTTTTCAATGTTATCTGATGAGTTTCTTGCTTGCTAAGAACACAGTTCCAATGTGTACCTGGTCATAGAAGGGATGTTAGGTGAGACCCAAAGGTGAGCAGTCGTTTTCAGAGAATTAAAGGTAGCCCAAGATAATTTGACTCTACATCTGCAGCAATCTAGTTCTCCATAATCTGTTCTCATCAATCCATCAATCAGCCTTGTAGGATCTTCAACATAATTGTAGGTTTTTTATTAAAATAAAAACTTATCAACAATTTACATACTCTGGGCTGGAGAGATGACTTAGTGGTTAAGGCGCTTGCCTAAGAAGCCTAACAACTCAGGTTCCATTCCCTACTACCCACATAAGCCAGATGCACAAGGTGGCACATGCATCTAGAGTTCGTTTTCAGTGGTTGGAGGCCCCGGGGCAGGCCCATTGCTCTGTTTCTCTCTCAAATAAATAAAGAAATATTTAAAAATTTACATAATCCCCTCCCACTATCCTTATTTCCTGTCCTTGCCCCATCTTTCTCCACTGATCCCTCTTCTTTCCTATCTATTTTAATGCCCCCCCTTTTTTGCTCCTCCTCCATTGTCCAGGACAACTTGTTAACCTGCTAATTGGTCCAATATTATTCAGGTCATTTGCAGGTAACAACAACAACTGTTTTTTCTGGGACCTTTAAATATGTAACTGAATTTCAAGCTATCTGGCAAGTCACCGCTAAGGAACGACTTCTGTTGCTGGATTTACACTCATTGAAACAATAAATCCAAAATGTCTTCTTTAGAAAACAATTTGTAAATATTACATGTTACAAGCAAAACAATTTTTTAAAAGTTAAAACCTTAAAATAATTTTTAAGATTAATAATTTTATATATAAAGGTGTCTCCATTCACTAACGACAATTTTAATTATTGATTGATGATCACCAGAACAATATTTATCAGAGAATTTGGGTCATTTCCTCTTTTCTAACTTGGTGATGGGTGTGGGAATTATGAACAGTCTCTCACACCCAGCATATCTACATAATTGCAGGACTGAATCTTAGGCAAATTTCTATGCTCTGGAGATTAATACAGTTTAGTGTTTAGTCTTTCTTCCTTTCATTTCTGAAAATGTAGGAATATTTTTAAGGAGAAAAAAATTATATAAATAAATAAAAGTTGACATCTTCCAAAGATGAACAGAGGCAAGATTTTAAAAAAATCTTAGTATTTGATGCATGAGATTACCATCATTTATTAGTAAAAAATCCCCTTAAGAAAATTAAAGTAATAACAGTCTAAAGAATTTTTTTCTTCAAAATGAACATAATCAAATTACTTATTAAGCACTCATCATTAAAAAGACATCAATGGCCCAAAGAATACAAACATCCTGATGCCTTGTATGCAGTTTTTCCTACATTTAAATTTATAATTGACTTTATAAAATGAGGTGATGGGCTGTAGAGATGGCATAGAGGTTAAGGTGCTTGCCTGCAAAGCCAAATGACCCAAGTTCAATTTCCCAGCACCCATGTAAGCCAGATGCACAAGGTGGCCCATGTATCTGGAGTTCATTTTCAGTGGCTAAAGGCCCTGTTACACCCATTCTCTCCCTCTTTCTCTCTCCCCCCTCTCTCTCAAATAAATAAACAAATGAATGACATATAAAAAATTAAACAAAATGGCATGATGACATTTGGTGAACTTTGTCAAAATTGAAGAGCAAAACGAAGAGCCTATTAGACTTTAATTACACAATGACACTTCATCATGAAATGCCTGGTTGAAACTGATTTTCCCTCTTATACTAGGGAGGTATTGTTAGTCAAAATGAACTTAAAATGATGGAGAGATTATAGTGGGAATAAAACCTTATGAGCTATCAGTAATATATGGGAGATCCTTTAATCTTGTGAATTAGACTCTAATGTCTCGTGTTGTAAACGAGAGAAGAGATTCAAAGCGTTAACACCCAAGTGTGACTGGCGGTGATGAAAGATGTTCGAACTGATCTCTGATTCTGAAGGCTCTTCCTCACTTTTATCATGCAAGAAAATCCCTTTGTAGGCTGAGCTTTGCCTAGCACTCTTTCTCCTTTTTTGGTCTTGATTTATAACCGACAAATGTTTGGCTGTCTTCTGCCTTACATGAAATGCTCAATTGTTAATGGTCCATGTTTCATGGTGTGTAAACTTATATACCATGTATAAAGCACCAAATCATTGGGAGATGCCACTTCTCAGTCAGAGGGGTACTAACGAAACCTTCTAGATATGTAGAATGATAAAGGTGGTGGTATTCACAAGTGTAAAGAGTTTTCACATTATAAAATCAGCCAGTCTTGAACTCTAACATGGTAGAAGCATTGAGAAATATTTCAGACAAAAAAAAAGAAAAAGAATGGAAAAGCAAGATCTAGTATGCATAAGTTCAAATGACTAATAATCTTCACCTGGGTGATAAGTAGGAATGTACCAAGTATAAGTCACATGATCTGGAAATAGTGAATTAACTTCAGTATTTGCATCTACAAAATAAAAACCATGTTCTTTTTGTTACCTTATGTGGTTGACTAAGGTAATATATAAAAACTTGTAACCCTATAAAATGATATGGATTTAGAAAGAATGTATTAAATTTGTCATATACATGACATCCTCCCCACAAAGGGAAAGTTTGCTTATTTCTGGTATGGATGAATTTAAACTCTGTGTATACATTTAACAATTGACATCCACTCTAAGCCTCCCAGGAACTTCCTGTCTAAAACAGAGAAAGTGGGATCCTTTGGAACATGTATGGTGGAGCCAAGAAACCCCCACTGTGACCAAATAAAGGGCACAGTCATTTAGGCACTGTGTTGGGAGAACTCACAAACAGAAGTACTTAAAAGGACAAATGAACTTTATAATCTCGTAGATGTAATCTTGGAGTGAAAATTAACAATGTGGATATGCTTGAATAATTACAGTCCACATAAGTAATGGACCATCCCCAAAGAACTAATATTTATCATGTTACCATTCGTGGATACTGCCTATTTGCTAGGCCCTGTGCCAAGTACTTCTGTACATTATCATTTAACTCTCACAAAATCCCTAGGCACAAAGTAAAGTTACCCATGGGGAACAAAGTAATTTTCCCAAGGTCACACTGAAAAATATACACCAGATGTATCCAAGACTATCAAAGTGGCTGAAATTTTGTCATTTATTTATTTATTCATTATGATTGATTAAAATAGTCTTTATTGAGCAGATTGGTGTCAAGATGGTGTCTGAAACCTTGAGAATGGATAAAATCACCTCTAAAAGAATTTGGCTAGAAGATAGAAAAGGGCTGAGGACAGAGTCAAGAAGTCTCCTAAAATAAGATGTCTGAAAGAGAAGACCCAGTAGAGGCCCCCAAGAGTGCCCTCAAGAAGGAAGAAAACTCTTTACTTACATGTACAAAAATCTGAAGCAGGGAGTAAAGAGAACCACCCTCAGAACCAGAAATTCAAATCTTAATACTTAAGATTATCTACATACTCTCCATAATCTTGAATTTTATTCACAGTTCATGAACCCAAAATTTAACAAGATGAATTACAGGATGAGTTTTGGCAGAGGCAAAGATCTGAGTAATACCTGATTTATTTACTATTTACACCCTAAAAATCTCTGCCCTACTCAAAGGCATGAACTCACATCTATTTCTCAGTGTTTTAAAAACCAAGGTTCATAATGAAATTGGGCTTGTATTTATGGGTGTCTTAGGAAAAATCAATCTAGTTATTTTATAATTCTACTTTGCAAACATCAATACTCAATTATATGTTTGATGTAGCTTTATGTTTGCATATGTATAATTTGAGTTTATAAATTTGTATAAATTTTAATAATTTTGTCAAGCATATATTATTTCCATGAATATATTGCACTTAAAATAAATTTCAATAATTTAACATAAAATCTTAAAAATAACAGTATTGTTAATAAAACATTATGAGTAGGCTAGCATATTTCTTGAGATTTTTCATGTCATACTAATACCACTTAACTTAAAACATCTGGTGAAATATGAAAAAATACATTTGAGTTAGCAAGAGATAGGTTTCATTTTACTAATAGTAAATTTTTAAAGTTAAATTCTGTAAGTCATTCTTCCATTAGAATATTAAGTAATACTTTCCCCCAAAGAAATTGAATGAACATAGATTGGGGCACAAGACCTACCTTTCAAAACACATTTCACCATTTATTTAATGGATTAAAGTAAATAAGATGATGTAGAACAAATTTTCTGGATGATGACATTTCATTTTCATTTTGGATGCTCTGTTCCAATAACTAAGGCCTTCAAATCCCAGTTTTTCTGGTCATTTATATTGCTTTACAGAACAGACCAACTAAAGGGATATATGGGGATTACCCAAGCTAGCAAGAAAACAGCATTGGGAAATACTGAAAAGAAAAACCATAAAAATCATTGATCAAAAGTTACTTGGCAAGGCAGGAAAATGAAATCAGAAATACTTAATGGTATTATGTTGGTGAAGCAAAAAAAAAAAAAATTGGATAAGTGGCAATTTTCATGCTGGTGAAAAATTTTAATTAGAATTGAGTAGAAGAACAATAGTAATTTGTGGTTAGAGGGGGAATTCAAAGAAAAAGAGTTGCATTGATTCTGAAGAATTATGTCTCATGAGGGGGAATTCAGGTGAGAGGCATTAAATCAATGTAGACAGCTGGACATACGTTTCAAAGCCTTGGGTTTTTGAAATCATCTAAACCTGGCTTGATTTTCCTCCTGCCACTTACTGAGTAACCTTGGAGGAGTTAGGACAGGAAAGTTCTTTCCCTAATCATCTTTGGTTTATTTTCTCTTCATTTACTTAGTTCCAATAGAATTTGTACTTTACAAAAAGAAACAGCCAGGCTGAATCTCATAACTAGTTTTATGGACTGAAATGTATGAAAAAGTATGTAGGAAGGAAAAGTTCTTGGTGATCAATTACTAAAAAGAAAGACAGTTACAACAAAGAAGAGATTTATGTCTAATTATGTTTCTCACGTACGTTTTGTGAATGTCTTATACCAAGTTTGCAGTGGCAGGAGGCCCTGGTGCATGCTTTCTGACTCTTTCAAGTTATTTTTTTCTTAAGTCTAAAACACAAGAGTGCTTGAGAGTAAAACTTCAATTAAGTTGAAGACTCAGTGTGAGAAACCATATAAATGGGAGGGTGGGGAAATGGCTCAACAGTTAAAGGCACTTCCTTTCAAAGCCTGATGGTCCAGGTTAGATTCCCTAGTACCCACATAAAGCCAGATATACAGTGGCAGGATGCTCTGGCATACCCATTCTCTCTCTCTCTTCTTCTCTCCCTGAAATAAATTAACAAACAAATAGAAGCCATGTAAAAGGAAACTGTATTACAAAGGAATTTACCTTTATATCAAATTTCAGGTGAACTATTTTTTATGTTCTTCTGAAATATTTGTCTTGGCTCCCAAATAGCATGATTGCTTATGTAAAATAAGTACATTGTGCTTTGGGTATTATCTTGAAATATGAATACTTCCTGATGTCATCTTCACAAAATAATGTCCAAAGAAAGTCTGTGATTACCATAATTGAATGTAGGAAAAATAAAATAGATGTGCTGTTGGTAGAAGGATGCTTAGGAGCAATTCGCAATCACAAAAATATTCCAGGTTTCCCACTTAGCTCTGAATCCTTCTTCCTATGTGATGCTGGTTACACCAGTTAATCCATAATTTTATTTTTCAAACTGAGATAGCAAAACATAACCAGGTGCCCATATCCTCTGCCTTTTCCCATCTCAGTACCATAGAAAATTATAATATTTACATAGTACTTTGAAAAAAAACACATAAAGACAGAGAAGCTAGCATGGAGCTCTCGACTATATTAAATTGTCCAGCCTTCTTAAAGTGCTCAACATCAAAGGAAAAGGACTTTTGGGGATGCAAGCAAAAGTGGTTGCTAGTGTTCTTTTTAGGAAATCCATATATGGAGAACAGTTTTGACCCTTAAGTAAATAGTTTCCTCCAAATGAGACATTTCTTAGTCAGCATTGACTAAGTTGGTGACTCTCCAACTGTCAGCTCAATGGAAAACAACCCAACAATGATTCCTGGAAGGCTGTCATAGTTTCTGTGGCCCAGACTTGTGTTGATTCACTTACAATTGTCTCCCTTTTTCTACGATGCTGAGACCTGCTCTGAGATAACCCTGTGACGAAGTCTTTCTCTGGCTGTGAATTTTCTTTGGCTTCTCATACCACCCCTATGCTGTTAAGTTGCCCTCTCCCCAGCCAGCTTTCTCATCCAACTTTATGTTCAGCACTTACAAGTCCTAATTTGCAATCTCTATGCACCCAGTGTGAGCTCTTTGTAGTGTGATTCACCATGCCAGACAACTGTGTCCCTCTCTCTCTTATTAGGCACCATAAATTCATTCATTTGCTTACCTGCATGTAATTCTACACCCTTCTCTCTCTAAGACATTTCATTTCAAACTGAAACCCAGTTTACTGATTTTTCCTCCTTAAAAGCTTCTGCATGGTCATTTCTTTTTCTTGTTTTTTTTTTTAACATTTTATTTATTTATTTATTTATATTTATTTAGTTTTTATTTGAGAGAGAGAAGAAAGAGGCAGATAATGAGAAAGAGAATGGGTGCGCCAGGGCCTCCAGCCATTGCAAATGGACTCCAGATGCATGTGCCACCTTGTGTATCTGGCTTATGTGGGCTCTGGGGATTCAAACGGGAGTTGTTTGGGTTTTCAGGCAAGCTTCTTAACCACGAAGAAATCTCTCCAGTTCTGTATGGTCTTTTCTTAAATATTCATAATGCCTGGATTTTGTCTATGATCATCTTCTGTTCTTTTTATAGAAAATGGTCCTACTTACTGATTTTTATACTACTAGTTCTAACACTGTTCACACTGCCTACAAAGTTACTTTAATTACTCTGATATGCAGATACAATCATGCTATTTCCATCCTCAAAATCCTTCAATGACATCTGCTAAAGGACAGCATATAAAGTATTTTTTCATCACATATAAATGTTCTTGACATCAGATCTCTGTCTAAATGCCAAATCTAATCTTTGCTCAATTCCTTTCCATATACACTATCAGATATTTCTTCTGTGCTCTGCCAAATATCACCCCTGACTGCTTTTTTAGTCATGTTTCTGTAACCATGACCAACTCTGTAGAAGTGAACTGGCTTCATTCAGTGACTACGCCTGCCTCAGCTTGTTCCCAAGTCACAGTCTTTCCTCCTCAGGGACACCTCAGTCTTCAAAGCCTGAGGCTCTGTGAGGAAGCCTCTCACTAACATGAGCAGGCAGCCTGAACGTGTGGGGCATTCACATGCATGCAGCTTTCTTGATGTGTGGGAGAGTCGCCTGGGGCAACAGTTCAGAGGTATTTTATAAACCTCCATGGTAGGTCAGGCAGACTTAAGAACCCGCCACATAAGAGCACTGGCCAACTCAACAATTCATATTTTTTCTTTTTCTTTCCTTTTTTTTCCCCTCTGTTCATTGTGTTGGGGGGGGGGCATTGTTTGTTTTGTTCTGAGTCAGGGTCTCACTAGTAGCCAGGCTGACTATGAACTCATGATTGCCCTGCCTTAGCATCCCAAGAGCTGAGATCACAGGAGGATGCCAACACATCCAGCTCATTACATGACCTTTGTTCTGTGGGATTATTTCCCAAGTAACCTGCACGTGAGCCTTGACTGAGGGTCTATTTTCAGAGGAAAGTAAAAGACTAGTTGCTAAGGGCATCTGTATGCAACTGATCTTTGTGATTATAATGATAGCTGCATTAAAATTCTTACTACTTGTGGGAAATGGGTAGTAATAAGATTTGGCATGTCGTACTGCAGTTATTAAGACTGTCACATGTACAAATTGTAATAAAGTGTGGATAGGTGAAAAGCTCAGTGGTTTGGTTGTTCAATCATTTAATTAACATGAATCTTTCTTAATCAAAAGGATTTTTTCCATATGACACCAATTGGTTATTTCTTTGTATTTGGATCTTGTAAGGATGAAGTTGCCAGGAATACATATATATATAATATATTTATATATTTTATATATTTATATATATAAATGCTGCACACTGAAGATTTTGATATTGGACATTATATGGATGATAATAACTTCAACAGAATTACTGCTACACCATAGGCCTCGTCCAGGGTATTCCTAAAATTCCTAAATAAAATAATGGAGAGACTCCCCATAAATCACAGACAGCTGGGGGCAAATACTCTTAGTTGCTCCCTTAGGAGAGGAGAAAACATGGCACACATTGATATGCATACATTCATGTCTAGTGGAACACAGCTGCCCTAGCTGGGTAGGAATGGAAGATTAGAAGAGGAGGAAGAAGATTCACATAGGATCCATAGGAGTTCATCTATGAGAGCTCTGGACCGTGTTACTGACAGGTTGCCACATTGGCCTACTGACCGTTTTCACTGGGTATGAAAGATCAAAGTATGTTCACATGGGATCCCTGGTTGTCAGATAGCCACCCCCTCTCATCCTCTGTGTGGCAGCAATTGTGAGACTGTTTTTGCAACTTTTCTTTTTAATGACTCGATTGCATAGCTCCTAATGTGAACTTTGTAGCTAACAACACCGTACCACAATGTCAGAAGGTTGGATGTGCCTGTTAGGCCATTTCACTGAGCAAGTTACTAGACCACGGCAAAGCAACCTAGATGGCCAAAGTGAGGCCAATATGCTGTGGGGAGTGCACCAATCTGCTTCGACTTCTTGTTTTTTTTTTTTTTGTTCATTTTTATTTATTTATTTGAGAGTGACAGGGAGAGAGAGAAAGAGGCAGAGAGAGAGAGAGAGAGAGAATGGGCGTGCCAGGGCCTCCAGCCACTGCAAACAAACTCCAGACACATGTGCCCCCTTGTGCATCTGGCTAACATGGGTTCTGGGGAATAGAGCTTTGAACCGGGGTCCTTAGGCTTCACAGGCAAGCGCTTAACCGCTAAACCATCTCTCCAGCCCTTCTTGGACTTCTGGAACAACATACTGTGGAGTGGGTGGCTTAAAGAATCAAAGTGTGCTGCACATAGTTCTAGAAGACAGCGTCAGTTACTGGCACATTCACTGTCTGGTGAGGACCCTCTTCCTGGCAGGAGCATTTTCTCCCTGTGTACTCTCCTAGACTCTTCTCGGCTCATTGCTTGGAAGGGAGAGATCAAAGGAGAGACATAGAGAGAGAGAGAGAATGGGGGGGAGTGGAGTAGAGAGAGATTAGTTCTCGTACCTATTTTAAAAGAAAGTTAATCCGGTTAAATCCTGACCTCATCACTGTATTTAACTTTAATAGCTACTATAAAACTTATCTCCAAATACAATCCCACTTGGGAATTACAGTTTTAATATGTGGGTTTTGGGTGATCCTAGCAGATGTTACGTGTAGTATAGGAGTGAGAAAATGGAATTTGAATTCTTTTCCTCCAGTCAAGCTATAGCAGGAGGGAGTAGAGCTAGTTTCAATGGCCAACTTTAGCAACTGGCCACTACTTTGCAGGAGACTTTCTATTATATTGGACAGCCTGATCCGCATAAGGAAGAGTGGCGTTGGATTTCTCTTGTACAACACTTCAAACCCTCTCGGATCAGTTTTGAGGCTAGTTTCAAAAGCTTCCAGTGATAACCCTCAGGCCCAAACAATAGTTGCCTGTGTCAGTGGCCAGTTTAATAATGCAACCTCGCACTGGCTTATCTTGTTTTCCTGTCTCATTTTCTTCTGTCCATCATTTCTACTTTCTGGGTTCACTTTGAAATGGACTTTCCTCACTCAAGAATTTGTCTCAGAAGCTTTTGGTGGTGGAAGAATCCTTGTTAAAAGATCCACTTTAACTATCATTTCCAAAATAATTACATCACTTGGCAGAATGACTAACACATGGTGACAAGAATGCTTGTTTCAAGAAAAGCTGTATATGTAGGATGGGGTTGCGTCTGGATCTTTTTCTAGGAATTTCCTTCTGTCCCAATACTCACCACCAGATTTCATCACCTGTAAAATCTCTGCTTACATTTCAACTCATTTGCATCTCCACAGGAGAATTTCCCTGAGTTCTCAGAGGAAGCAATACAATTCAAACACCAAACAGATTTCTGGGAACACTGGGAGAGTACATTTCCCAGTTACCATTTGGATACAGGTAGGACCCTGCTGGTTACTTCCAGCTGGACATATAAGAGCATAGGTGACATCAACGACTTAGTGAATCTAGTAATAACTAAATGCATCTCCTCCACCTACTTGTCTATGCCTTGGAAGTTGAGAATTTGAAGATGGAATGATTATAAAGTGGAAGCAGCTGGTTCCTATGACATCACCGAGAAGACACTTTCTTAGGAATATCACCAAACCACAGTATGCATCACTTGGCTGCAAAACTTTCTTCTATTGTGAGATAGTGGGTTTTGTTTTTAGTTCAGCTTGCCCTAACGTTCATGACTAATATATCTCAGAAAGAAATGAGGGACTCCTGTATGTGCTACTGGATTCGAGAAATAGCCTACATTAGATTAATAAATATTTAATCTTAATTGTTTCATTTCACCACCCCTTCTTCTGTAACCTCTTTGACTGTCCCATGCTGGTACTACATTAAATGTAAACTGATTGAGCGATTGGGTGAATATAGGTTTTTACAATAAAATAGATGCCTTAACAAGAGGTTCTGGCAAGCAAATTTCTGAAACATATTCTTTAGTGAAAATATTTTATTTTAAAGTGATCCCAGGATATAGAAATGATGGGGGAAAATGAAACAGTAAAGGAAGCTATATTATTCTGTAGATTTTTAGGACAAGACAATGCTTGAAGATTATTGAGTTTGATGTATTTTGATTGTCTGGAGAAAATAAACCTTCTCAGGCTGGAGAGCTGGATTAGCAGTTAAGCGCTTGCCTATGAAGCCTAAGGACCCCGGTTCAAGGCTCGATTCCCCAGGACCCATGTTAGCCAGATGCACAAGGGGGTGCACACATCTGGAGTTCATTTGCAGTGGCTGGAAGCCCTGGCACGCCCATTCTTTCTCTCTCTCTCTCTCAATCTATCACTCTCAAATAAATACATAAAAATTATTTTAAAAAAAGAAAGTAAATGTTCTCAAAAGGTTTAGCCATGAAATAATGTTAGAAAGCTGGCTCTTGGGGCCAGGAAGATCACTCAACGGTTAAAGAAGGCACTTGTTTCCAAAGCCAGTGGGCCATGTTCAATTCCCCAGCACCCATGTAAAGTCAAAGTGGTGCATGCATCTCGAGTTCATTTGCAGTGGCAGGTAGCCCTAGTGTGCACATTCTCTCTCTCTCTCTCACTCTCTTTCTCCTCCTTCCTCACTCTTTTAAATAAATTAAAAAATAAAAAAAAGGAAAGAGGGCGTTTGGAGGTGACAAGTGACTTATCATTGAGGACGTGATTTGGAATGAAAAGACAACTTGTAACAACTGTTTCACTGAGCAATGACATCTGGGCAGTCAAAGAAGTTGCACAGAGCACGTTGGCAACAAACTCCAAGTGAATGCGTATCTCTTTCCAATGCCAGTATCTTATGATATGAAGACATAAAGGAAAGCCTGGCAACCATCTAATATCAGATATGTCCTGGGTCTCAGTTCACATCCTGGCAGCCTACTAGTTATGTGCTGTATGTGAATTACTTAACTGAATTCCATGAGTCAGGGAGGCCTTCTCATTTATTACAATAGTACGTGATATTTTGATGTTTTCATAAACTGGGATGAAATAATCCATATTAAGACCCATCCTGGCATAAGGTAGAAATTACCATTATATACCCATTGTGATTTAGGAAGAGGCAATATTTCCTACCGAATTTTATTACCTAGCAACTTGCCACATGGCATTTAGTAAGATTCAGCCTCATTTACAGGTTAGAGAGTTTGAGAAGCTACAAGAGGGAAAGAAATCCTACAGAAAAAAAGAATGCATTTCAAGATATAAACTGCTGAATTTTAAATGAATCGTAAAACACCATAGATTCTTTCAAACTGCTAGCTTTTCTGCAAAGACATTTTCATTCGCTTGACTCTGACACATTGCAATCAGAGTGGAGAGGAACGGAAAAGCAGCTACTCTGTGAACACAGACAGCGGTGACTGCTGGAAAGTCCCCAGACACTATTTGGGAACCTCCTTCAATTCCCAGTTCCCACAGTGACCTGTAGTAGCATTTTCATTCATGATTCCCATGAAAATGAGTAATTGAGTAAATGTAATCCTATAGGGCAAGAGGAGCCCTATGTGACAGAATCTTTATCAGAAGATTTTTTTCCCCCATTGAGATTTAGCTGTAGCCTAATTTGGGGCTTGTGGTAGACCTGAGATTGGCATTTATTCAGGGAGATGTGTCCAGAGCAGGATGGTCACTTTGGGAACCTTGACCTTGGTGCTGATCAGGACCCTAGTGCACATCTTATGGGGTTCATTAAGGTAAGAGTATGTGATATGTGCTTCCAACACACCTAATATCACACACTGACTATATACTATAATGTCTTTGTACTCTTGTTAAAGCTTCTAATTTTCATGTAAAGTAGAGGTGACAGAGCTGGAGAGATGGCTTAGCAGTTAAGGCTCTTGCTTGCAAAGCCAAAGGACCCAGGTTTGATTCCCCAGGACCCACATAAGCCAGATGCACAAGGTGGTGCATGAATCTGGAGTTTGTTTGCTGTGTGCCCATTCTCTCTCTCCCCCCCCCTCATAAATAAATAAAAATAAAATATAAAAAATTAAAATAGGGATAATATTTCCACCCTCATTGAATTTTTGTGACAGTACATGAGAAGATATGGCTGTAGATAGAGTCTGCACAATACCTGACATATGCTAAGTACCTGATAGCCATCTCCCATCCCTCCTCCCTCTCATGTCTTCTTCCCATTACCAAATCCAGGGAGAGAACTTAAGTACTTGCCTGAAGTTTCTGAGCTCCTACACTTCATTGATTTGTACCTTTAGTCAGGGAGTGCCTTTCATACCCTGACATGGGCTTTTGCCAGCATTCATCCATGGAATTCCCCTTTGAGATTCCTTTCCTTAAAATCCAACAAGCACAGACAGGTGAGGCAGGGAAGAAGAGACTGGACTGGGGTTCCAGACCCTCCTATGAAAGTCAGCACCCGGGGAATGCATTTTTTTGGGGGGGTTAGAAAAACATCTTCAATATGGCAGATTCATCAGACAGCATAAAGGAGATTTGATTTTTCTTCTTGCTCCATTCCTTTGGGAAGCTAGGTAAATCATCTTTGATCCGTTCATCTATAGATTAAAGGCACTTGAAAAAAGCAGTGGTTGGCTTCTGAGAGTTATAAGGCCATTAAACAACTTATTCAAAATGAAGCGAACAGTTCATTTTCTTAAATAGATTTTTTTAAAGAAAAATGTTAGGTCCACACACACACAAAAATGTTGAGTGACAGTATAGAGATTTCTTACCTACGCTCTAGTTCCTCCGGTTCATAGCCTCCTGCACAACCAACACCCCTCCCTACAGTGGAACAGAACAGCCTGTGGTTCAGTAGATTTCACTGTACAGAAACTTTGTTAAGAAGAACATCTTCTGATAGATTTCAAAACAGTTAGCACTTCCTCCCCTGCCAGGAAAAAAAAAAAAAAATATATATATATATATATATATATATATATATATATGAAGGTTTTTTTTTTTTTTCCTCCAGTATCTGCAAGGACTCTCATGACTGGGTCTACTGAAGTTTTTGACCTTGAGATTTGTCAGTGGTGAAGCTCCAGCCACATGTCAATTACCTATTGTATTTCTTCCTGGGGAAGTTTCGGTTCCAGTTCCTTTGTATTCCACTGCCTTTCTGTCTTTGGGAGCAATAACATTCCCTTATATATCTAAGAGGAGTTAGTTTTTCAGTTTGTTTAGCCTTTAACTAGTTGTTGAAATAGAGTGGCAACCTTTGATCTAGTTACATGCTGACGTAGAAATGGTCAATGCTTGGCTTTCTGTATTGTCTCTATTAGAGTTCATCTCTCTATGAGAGTTCATGACAGCACCAGTGGTGGCTTGGATGTAAAATGCCCGTCCCACAGCTTCATGTGTTTGTGATGAAAACTCATGTTACTTTTCTTTTTTTCGAGGTAGGGTCTCACTGTAGCCCAGGCTGGCCTGGAATTCACTATGTAGTCTCAGGCTGGCCTCGAACTCACTGTGATCCTCCTACCTCTGCCTCCCTAGTACTGGGATTAAAGGCGTGCACCACCACCCCCAGCTGAAAACTCATATTTAATCCCCAGCTGTTTGAACCTTTGAGAGACGGAGCCTGAGTGCAGGAGGGGTCTTACTGGGAGACATAGGTGTACTATGATTTCATCCTTCACTAAGTAACACCTCTGACATGTGAGGAAAGTGAAATACTAAAAGGTTAAGTAACTTGCATGTGATAGTTGGTTTTGATAGTCATTTGATAGGATTTAGACCTACCTAGGACTCAAACCTCTCCACATATCTATGAGGGAATTTCCAGAGAGGTCTGAATGTGGGTGGCATCATTTCATGGACTAGGATTTTAGACTGAATAAAAAGGAGAAAATGGGGCTGAAAAGATGGCATAGTGGGTAAGGCACAGTTAAGACACTTGCCGGCAAAAGCTAATAACCCAAGTTTGATTTCCCCAGTACCCACATAAAGCCAGCTGCACAAAGTGGCACATGCATCTGGAGTTCATTTGCAGTGACTGGAGGCCCTGGTGTGCCCATTCTCTCTGACTCTCTACCTCTCTCTGCTTGAAGATAAATAAATGAAAATATGTTTCTAGAAAAGCAGACAATGAGTGGAGTGCCAGCCCTCCCGGCTCCTTCCTGACCGTGGATATACTGTAACTGTTTTCCTCATGCTTCTTCTTCCTGGGGCGCTCCCCACCATGAGGATGTACTCTAAACCTATGAGCAAAAAATAGCCGGGCGTGGTGGCGCACGCCTTTAATCCCAGCACTAGCACTCGGGAGGCAGAGGTAGGAGGATCGCTGTGAGCTCCAGGCCACCCTGAGAATACAGAGTGAATTCCAGGTTAGCCCGGACTACAGTGAAACCCTACCTCTAAAAACCAAAAAAAATATATTTAAAAAAAATAAAAAAATAAACCCTTCCTTCTTCAAGTAGTTTTTGACAGCTATTTTGTCACAACAATGAGAAAAGGAATGAATAAAATGTCTAAGGTTATAATCCCGTGGGTGGTAGTCTAAGTCTATGCTGTGGGCTCTTAAATCTAAAATCAGGGAACGTGGCTCCACAGACTTTGAGATTGACCATCAGACTCTGTTGCCAAGTTTGAACAGTAGGCTTCAGCTTAGCAAAACTTAATTATGACAATACCTCCCAAGAAAATGTGGTGGGCTCTCTTGTAGAATTTTTGGTGCTGATTTTATTTCCAGTGAGGCCTTATTCAGCTTTTTCGAGAATAAAACATTCCAATTATTTCACAATATACTGGCTTTATGAAAGTAAACACTTCTCTGTCATTTTATAGCTGTATTTTTTTCCCTCCTCTACAGGGTTTATTTTTAACCTATACAAATCCCACAGAAGAAATGTCTTCTACATGAGACATGAGACCCGCCCCCAGGGGCGAACACTGGCCTATCCACTGAGTTATGGAAAGAAATAATAGAATATTTATTTACTTTATCTCATTCTTCAGATGTTCCATTTTTAATTCCTTTTACTAAATAGTGCATCATTTGTTATATTATTTCTCTATGTGATTGAAAAATTAATTTTAGACATAATTGGAGAGGAATCCTCAAACTAGTTTTATTAATAAAGATGAATATTCAAACAAGCTTAGAAGCCATTGTTTTAAAGAAATTAGACTTAAAATAACTATTTTTCATGCTGTGCTATAGTAAGTCAGTTTATGCTCATAGGATGATTTAAGTAGCCTCTTAAAGACTTAACTAGACTTATGTGTGTCATCAAAGACACAAATACTTTTAGGAGGTGTATTGTAATACAAATTCTTGAGACAACCTAGCAAAGTCCTATGGTTTAAATATGTGCCTCATGAAGTTACGCATTATAATTACTCAAGGAAGCCGTTTTTGGTAGGTGGGAGCCTAGTGAAAGATGGGTGATAGTTAGACCTCTGTACAAAGACAAAAATATCTTAGAAAATCATCTTGAAAGAGGAAAGGTCTCTTCTGGCTCATAACTTCCAAAATTTCAATCCATGGTTGGATTGCTGTTCTGCTTTTAGGCCTGTGGCTAAGCAGAAGCATCATGACAGGAAGGTGAGGTGGAGAACGCACATCATGGGGGCCAGGAAGCTGGGAGAGAAGGAGAAACGTTGAAGACAAGACAGAGTCTTCAAGGCTTCCCCCAGCAAGGCCCCACCTCATAGTTTCCATCTCTCCATAACACTGTTAAATTGATTAATCCATTGCTGAAGCCAGAGCCCTCATGATCCAATCACTTCTCAAGAGCCCAGTAGCTTCAAAAAGGGTCTTTAACATGAATCTGTGAGGGACATTTCAGATTGAAACGATTACACGATATTCAGATTATGGAGGTCTTTGTCTACATGAATGAATTAATGTCTCTCTCCTCACAAATAACTGCATAAATATATATATATATATAAGAAATAATAATATATAATAAAATAAAATAATATACAAATAAAATATATTCTATATAGTATATAAAATAGGATATATGTGTTGTGCTTATTTTAGATGAGAAGTGGATACTCATGGAGGAATATGATTAGAGGGCACGTGGACACGATATGATGGTGATTAATTAGGACGAGTCTAGTAAGAACTGTCTGTTCAGATTATTTTGTATCCCTGAAAAGGATGCTCCTCTGCTCCAAGTGTAAGGAGAATATCTCTGTAGTGAGCAGCTTATGACCAGCTTCGAGGTAGCAGGGTGCGGTGGTGGGAGGGGGCCAGTTAGTGTCCATTCCACTTTCTGCTCTTTTCTCAAATGCCTGAGTGGCAGGTTTTGAAGCAAGACAGTAAGAAGGAAAAGGAGAAATGAAAGTGAGGGGGAGAGGAAAGAAGGAGGGAAGAAATGATGAAGAAAAGGGATAAAAGGAGGGAAGGAAGGAAGGAAAGCAATAGAAAAAAGAAGAAGAAGGACCAAAACAAAGAAAAGTAAGGGAAAGCTGACACTTTTGTTTTTTCTTTGTTTTGTATTCTTTTGCTTCTTGGAAAAGGGCCAGGCTCCAGCCTGGCTGACCTGGAGCTCACACTGTAGCCCAGGCTGGCATCAAACTCACAGTGATCCAACGACCTCAACTACCCAAGTGCTGGGATTGCAGGCAGGCACATTTATCTTTAAGAACATAGACTTTACACACAAGGTCTTCCTCCATAGCAACAATATTCTCTTGATCGAATAAACTAGTGTAATCTTAGCAGGCTGACATATTTATTCTGCATTGAACAAATGGGTGGGTGTTGGCAGAAGTGGTTCTCTTGAAAAGGTGATATGGTACATAACAAACACTCACACATGCCCATTTGGTTAATAAAAATGTATTTTCTATTTATTATATGATATGTTGTATTGTTCCTAAAAATATAAAATGACTTTAAAATGTTAAAACCTGATATACATTATCACCACTGAGCCTTACAAAGCCCCTATGAAGTAGGTTCTATTAGTAACCTAATTTTACAGATGAGGAAGCAGGGTCAAGAGATTTAGCAAATTACCCAAGAGGCCAAGCATCAAACCCACATGTTCTAACCCAGACCCCATAGTCCTAAATGTCATGTTACTAACTATCTTGTTCATATTTGAAAATTTAAAATTCTCTTCCTTTTGAAAGTTTTTTTTTTTGAGGCAAGCCCAATAGACTGCCCCCTAGTTTCATGAGAGGTGGCAAAAGCAAGAGTGAAAGCAAAAGGAAGAGAGAATTGGCATGTCAGGCCCTCCAGGCACTACAAATGAACTCTAGTCGCAGGTGCCACCTTGTGCATCTGGCTTATGTGGGACCTGCGAAGTTGAACATGGTCCTCAGGCTTTGCAGGCAAGTGCCTTAACTGCTAAGCCATCTCTCCAGCCTGAAAGTTATTTTTGATTTTCATTTTACTAGAGTGATCTGGATTTGGAAAGTGGAGCAGGGGTAGGGATCATTTTGTGGGAGAATTCCCAGGATGCTCTTGAAAGATTAGTCCGGACCCCCTCCTGAGAAGTCACACCTTCTGTTGGTTCAACACATCAGTGTTTTAAAGAACTCATACACATACTGTATTTATATTTGACACCTAATACTCTCAGAATCTTCACAGGTAGGCAACCTTCCCATTTCTTATAAAGAAATAATCTTTACTGTCAGGATGCTGAAAAGAGCTATGCAGCCAGATAGGGGAGAAAAGTCATCAATGGTCTGAACTAACAAAGGAACCTGTGCGTTTTACCACTGAACAGCCAGGCAAAATATAACAGCTGGAGCAGTTGTGACCTGTCTGTTATGGGTGAAACCAACTGCCCTCTGATTGGACTTGAGGCTCACTCCAGGCTAAGGAATCCATATACAGAACTCCTAATCAAAAACCTACAGCTGGGGAGCTTATAAGCCCTAGGGTGGGGGGGGGGGACTACACTGTTGTCTGCCTAAATGTTGACCACCAAACTTTTCTCTAAATACTTATGTTTATACTTATATATTAATGTTGATCTTACTTTTGGTTAGAGGAGTTTCTCTTTTCACGTGGTGGTGACCACTGGGGAGAATCAAAACTCACCAAAGTGCTAAGAAGAAATGACAGTGGTGTGTACAGCACTAAGTGAGACATCTCTATCACACCCTCCAAGACTCTGGGATCAATGTGGAAGAGGTGGCAAAAAAGAATGTAATATTCAAAAGAAGGAGAGGAGTGCTTTGCAATAAATAGTATTCCTAGACACAAAGTGGTAATGGTATTCATTATCTCATAGTGGCTGATGCTATCTATAAAAAACCTGCATAATAGGAAGGAAAAAGTGATGATATTAAAATGGGAGACTAGTTGGAAAGAAGGGATTCAGTGCAAGAAGGTTTGGGGGTTGGGAAAGGGAGGGTTGTTGGAGGGGTCTGTGACCATGACCATTGTCTATATAGATAGAGGTATCAAATAAAAACAATACTGAATAAAATTATCAAAAAGAATCTTTGATATAAAAGGCTTACATATAACTACAGAGCAAGACATGAACTTGGGTCATGTGAAAGTCATAACTGATCTTGAAACCTTAAAAATAATTCCTCTAACTGAAACCCATTGCAATAGACAATTTAGACAGGTAACTATTTCAAAATTGTGTTAACAATCCCTTGCATTTGTGGGTAATTACATTAACAAGTACATTCTACCCACTCTTAGCCATTAGTGGTACTTGAAGCATGCTGAGGAAGACTCTGAGGCTGAAACTCAGCTCTGTGGAAATGAGAACAGTGACAGACTGGTCATGTTTTCCACGTACATGTGTGGCTTTTGAAGGCATACCTTGCGGGTGTTCCCTCAACCTCTGACTGAGGTTTGTGTTTTGGGACTTACTGTCTTTCATGTTACTCTTTCCCGAGGTCATTATCTGTTTGAGAACATACATCATTATTCATGTCACTGTGATTTGATACAAGTGACTATAGTAGAACCTAATGGCATTTGACTCTTGAAGAGAAGGCCCTTATATACTTGAGTGTCCCAACAGCAGGACACGAATTCTGGCCTATGGAAAGAGTAAGTAAGTGTGTGCTCATAGTAACTTCATAAGGTGAGTATCACTAGATTTCTTAAAGGTTAAGAATACTACGGTTGCCATTTTAGAAGAGCAAAATGTATAGCACATTGGTGAGCTTCTCTCTAGGTTATGTCTTATTCTAAAATGCAAATAGCTTCACTCGTGGCCACTGGGACTTTTCAAACCATTAGTATTCCAGGAGGGGACAAAACATTGCAAAAGTTGCTCCCAACAGCTGACCTTATGTACTGTGGAATTAAAATCTGCCTATAGTTCCTGCAAACTTCCTCAGTTCCCTATAGACACAAAGAAGAAATTGTTTCCTCTGAGCCATCTTGCTGGGAGACCTTGACTAAGAGTGTCCTGAAGAAGAAATTATTCTTCACCCCTGGGGTCACTTGGTAGCTAAAACAGACGTCTCCCTTTTCTTTTAATCTGTTCTACTTCACTGGCTCCTTTTGTGTGTGTTCTTAAAGGTATTGCCTTATTTACTTTGATGGTTTCTCAACTAATTGAATACAGCAGTGAATTCTTTCTTCCTTGACTCTTCTGGATGTTTTCATTCCCCCTGAGGGGAAGGGTTCTCAGCAGACATCTTGGCTTTGAGATGCTTGCATGTAGAAACTGCTTCAAAAGTTTTGCTTTTTATGGGGCTATTAAGAGTTTGTACAGTGGGATAACACATACAGAAAATACCAGCCTTGGCCTATGGCAATGGTACTTCCAATCCTCATGGATGGAGACTGGTTCTTACCTGTCTTGTGACTTGATTTTTAAGTCTTTGTGTTTTGTAATCTAAGTGTTTTAAAAATTATGGAACTGCCTGTATGTGAGGAATGAACTGTAAAATTCCAACCAAACAGAAAATTACTGAGAGAAAAAAATTGCCCTGAGAACCCAAACACTCCTTTGGACATGGAGATAATTTGTTTATGACCCTCTGGTTAGCAAATAAGTTCTAATTTTTGACAAGTATTATCATATTACACGCATGTGCATACGCACACACCACAGTTAAGTTACTCTTTTGTTCTTCTGTAACTTGTTCAGAAAACAATGACCTTTTGTCAAACTCCTTCTTCTATCTCACACTCAGCAGTTCAAATTTGCTTAGTGTTACACTCTTAAAATTTTTTGCCAAGTTAAAGATATTATTTGGACGAATATAAAATCCTAAGAGAAGATTCCTGCCATCTTTCTCTTCTGCGTGAGTATATATACCTCCCCAGTTCCCAGAGCTCAGGGTTTTCCAGGCGTCTATGTTTAGTGTGTTCGATGAATCATTGTGTCCACCTGTAAGTGTCATAAACAGTTGGTATAAATATGCTTGCATAATGTGACTCAAAACACATCTCCAGTTTTAGCTTGAGTTCAAACAATGTGCACAGTTCCAAGAAACCTGTGGCTTGAAACTTCAGAGTGAGTAGGAGGAGAATACCGGAAAACTCAAAACCTGTATCCCTCCTGTCATTTGTGCCACACTGAGGGAGCCTGGGAGAAGGTGAAGAGGAATAGCAGGAAAGCCTGTTTTCCATGTACGTTTGAAGCGGTCATTTTAAATATGCCCTCTCAAATTTGCCGTTGGATCCTGTGGGAATGGGTGGCTTCACACAGGCTCTTGCCTCTTCCTGGAATGTCCTTCCTCTTTCCTCCCATTCTTCTCTGATTATCTACTCTCATCTATACCCAGATTTCAGTCTCAAAGCCTTTCCCTATACAAAATCTCCCCAGACCTCAGACCAGTGAGAGTTGTCAGTTTTATGTGCACATGACACGCTGCTGTGCCCTCCCCATCCTTATATCCTTGCTCTTATATGGATATCACTGTTGTGAATTGTTAATGAACTGTGTATCCTTCTTTCAAGAATGAACCTAGTAAGAAAGGTAATAATCCTACTTGGAACGGGGCCTTGTAATAAAGAGCACTAATCATTAGAGAGTCTATCCCAATCAGCAAATACTTGATAAAACTCAACAGTCTAGTTGAAATTTGAAGGTAAAGTTATCAGGGTTTTTTTTTTAATCTCCCAAACAGGGCCTCAGTATATAACCCAGTCTGGGCTTGATTGTGCATCCGGCCTCTGCCTCCTGATTGTTAAAGTGATAGGTCTGAACCACCACACCCAGTGTATCTGCTTTCTTGAAGAGTGATGGACATTGATGCACAAATGAATTGAAAGAACCTTTCTAAATAAAGAAAAACAAATGACCAGTGAACACATGAAAAATGTTGAACACATTTATGTATCAGAGAAATGCAGATCAAAACTGCATCGAGACTCTATGTCACTCTAGTCAGAATGACAATCATCAAGAGAATAAAAAACAGCAAATGTAGGCAAGGACATTGAGGGCATTTATACCTTGTCTGGAAGTAATATAAACTAGTACCACTCTTCTGAAAATCTGTATGAAGTTTATACGAAATCTATACAAAGATTATACTGAAAATTCTAAAAATAGAACTATATACCATCCAGCTGTATGACTTGTGGGAATACGTCCAGAAGAATGAAAGGTGGCATATGACAGAGGTACCTGCACACCCACGTTTATTGTAGCTACAGTCAAAATATCCAAGTTGTGAAATCAGCCTAGATGCCAATCAATGGATGAATGAACAAGGAAACTATGCTCTATATGAAGTATTATTCACCCATACAGAGCAAAATCACAAAGTTTTCAGGAAAATGGATGGGAATATAAATGTTCATGTTAAATGAAATAGCCCCAAGTCAGAAAGACAAGTACCACATGTTCTCTTTCACACATGGGATCTAGAAAAGGAAAGAGTGAAGGTTAGATGTATATACTCGAAGTTCATTTGTGTATGTATGGAGATAGCAGAGTGAAGTCTATTATTTTGTCTACTTAATATGCACTAATATAAAAACAGGACAAGGACTGGCTTAAGAAACAAAAGTGAATGGATGGTTCTTGATTCTTCTTTTTTTTCTTATTATTTTTTAATTGATTTTTTATTGACAACTTCCATAATTGTAAACAATATCCCATTGTAATTGCCTCCCTCCCCCAACTTTCCCCTTTGAAACCCCATGCTCCATCATATCCTCTCCCCCTCTCAATTTCTCTTATTTTGACGTCATGATCTTTTCTTCCTATTATGATGATCTTGTGTCCGTAGTGTCAGGCACTGTGAGGTCATAGATATCCAGGCCATTGTGTGTCTGCAGGAGCATGTTGTAAGGAGTCCTACCTTCCTTTGTCTCTTACATTCTTTCCGCCACCTCTTCCACAATAGACGCTGAGCCTTGGAAAGTGTGATAAAGATATTTCAGTACTGAACACTCCTCTGTCACTTCTTCTCAGCACCATGGTGCCTTTTGAGTCATCTCAAAAGGTCACTGCCACCTGAAAAGAGAAGCTTCTCTAACCAAAAGTGAGAGTAGCATTAATATATGGGTATGAACATTAAGAGAAGTGCTTACTGGGAAGTTTGGTGAGCATAGTATATACATTTAGCCAGACACCAGCAGATGTTACACCCCTAGGGCTCATAACTACCTCTGTTGTAGGTTTTCAGTATCAGGGATATATTCCCTCCAATGGAGTGGGCTTCTAGTCCAATTATAGGGTAGTTGGTTTTCCCCATAACAGACATACCACTATTGCACCTGTTGGCTCATTTGGCCTGGCTGGCCAAATATAAGGCTTGCAGTGTCCACTATTATCTTCAATGATGATTTCTCTCTCTCTCCCATTGAACTGCATGCAGCATAGATTTTTCCAGCCTTCTGTAAACTGGTCTACATGGGGGAGGTTTGCAGCTCAGCTCCAGCAGGATTTCTCAGTGGCCTTGCAGCCCAAGTATGTGGAGTGTTCAGCAATCGGGTCTTATTATCTATTCCTGGTGGGAAACGAAGGACCTTGGCAACGGTTTGTAATGTTTTGGGGGTATCATGGACCTCCCTGGCCAACAACTCACTGGAAGGTATCCCATCCCTGGCACTGAAAATTTTCTAGTAACAATCTATGGTTTCTGGGTGTTCCATTGTCCAAAAAAGAAGGTTTCCATATGACTTATTTATGTCCTCTTAGATTTTGATTAGCCCTCCCACCACCTTTCCTTTAGTCAGTCTCTTCCCCTGACACCACTTAGGCCTTTCACCCCCATTAATCTGTTCTTCTATTTACATATACATAATACCATCCTATTAAGCCCTCTTCCCTCCCTATCTATTCCCTTTATATCTTCTTTCTAGCTTACTGGCCCCTTCTACTGAGTTTTATTCCTACTCATATAGAAGTCCAATCATTTGATTCTTGGAAGCTTCATCAATTCTTCTGTGTGTCTGTGTCACAAGATTCAAATCACGTTTTGTGTCTCTTCAGGGTCTTGCCTGGCAGTCCCAGTATGGCAGTGGCTTTCTTGACTGTGACTCTGCAGTGCTCAGCTGTAGCCTGGGTTGCTCTATTTTCAAGGTCATGAACTAGATCTCTGCTTCTTATGCCTCCTTCTGCTTTTCCTAGAATCTGGCACATTTCTGAGCACAGGGAAACACTCACATTTGCTAAAGGGACTGAAAGGCTGGTGAGAAAAGTAGAACATCTGTTCCTTTAACCAACATCCAATGAATATTTCTCAAAACCTCACCTGTCTACCAGGTACTGTTTTAGGTCCTTACAACATACCAATAAAACATACCCCTTTGAAATAAACTTTTTGGAAGCTTTAACTTTTCCAAGAAATATAGAAATGGTTTCCAGGCTTGTTATAACTGGGGTTACCTAAGGTAAATGGACACAAGTATTGAGTACAAGCTGCTAATTACTACGTGTTAAAATCTAAGATTGTGATTGAGCGTCAAGCTCAATAGTTTGTCCTCAGTTGGAAAGTAACCTAGTATCCTGGAGATATATGTTTAATATGGAAAACATCTGGAAGAGCTAAATAAGCAAATGATTCCTTTGTTTACCTAGTGTTACTATGGGCATAAATATCAGTGTGATGCCCCTGGTTTCCTTTGCTTTCTCCTTATAAACATATTTGAATGTCCTGCAGGCTAAACATTAGGCAATCCTAAATTGTGTCAAATTCAATTTCATTTTCTAAAAAGTGCTACGTCCTTTTAAGGAAATGACCCCCTCTTTATTCTACTTAAATTAATCTAAAATGGATTTTATGCATGTTTGTTTTATGCTAGAATCATTAAAGTCATATGAGTTTCACGCTGTGCAATCTCTTTTTTAATGATACTGCTTTAGTTGATGAGTGATTAAACAGCTAAGATTACTCATGATCAATCACTTTGACTTTGTGGATGGTATTTGGCACATAGCCATAGATCTCAATTGGAACACAATGGCAGGCTTTACTTGTGACCCAGCGAGCAAACTTCTAAGGAGCAAACCTTCAATGTTCGTTGAAAAACCAATCAACTTTTGAGGGAGAGAAATGTGTGCTTTCTACTTCCCTAACTTAGGAAGCTGCCTCAATTTAAAGCCATGGTGTTAGGCCCATTTGTATTATTTTGTGGAAAGGCAGATGGTGACATTTTATTCTTCTAGCCTATGGAGAGGACATGTTTCAAATTATTCTAAGATTTATAGTAACCTGACTTAGCATTTCCTAAAGGGCCCTGCAGCACTGCTGACTTCATAAGCAGACCTACTCACTCACCTTAGAACTCTGCTCCCCGCACATGAACTCAGGCAGCAACTAGATGCAAGGACTCTTTTTCCCCCCTTTAGTTTTACTTATTTATTTTTAAGATGTTGCATATTGGTCATAATCCTCTCGGCTTATATACCTATGTTCCCTCTCCTCCACTCCCATTCCACTGAGGGCCCTCCTCAGTGGGTTATCAGCATTCACTCTGAGGGCATGAATGCAACAGTGAGTTGATGTGAGAGGGGGCAATGCTTCAGGATACTCCTGCCCACCCTGTAGCTCTTACAATCTTCCCTTCTCTCCTTTTTTTTTTTTTTTTTTTTTGCAATATTCCCTGAGCCGAGGAGGGTGTGTTATATGTCTCCTTTAGTTTTGAGCTCTAAGCAGCCTTTGATTTTCTGCTTTGGTGGGTTTTGAGTCGCCTTAGCAAAACAAGGACTCTTGGATGTAATTTAGGGCAGAGAGAGAAATTTTGTTATAGCTAAAGCTAGGAAATTGTAGGACTTCTGCCTATTGGAACTGGTACAGGCCAAAGGCTTTGTTCAGGAGAAAAACAGATTAGGCAGCATTTAATCCTGAGTGAATATGTGTCTTGGGTCAGGAACTTATAAATCCTATGAACTCATTGAGCAATGCAATTTTTGTTGTTGTTGTGCCTACAAAGAGCAGTCCTTAGCAATACAACTACATAGAACAATGTCCATGTATGGTACACCATTTCTTCCCTGCTCTAGCAACTACCACAAGAAGGAGCATGTTTATCCATCATAGTGGACGTATGGCTAGAAAATTCTGAAACTCATTTTGAGACTGGTTCTGATATTTTTCAGTGGTCTGATGTGGGTAAGTCAATTAACTTCCTAAGACAATATACTCCTCCACAATTGTCTATGGACACATAATTCACACATGTTTCGTGAGGATGACAGAGGATAATATTCATAAGACACCTTGGCAACAGAGAAGTAATCTCTACATGTTAGGTAATGTCACTGCCTGTTAAAGTTGGCTATTGGGTGGTGTGGTGGTTTGAGTGTGAAATATTCCTTATAATCTCATGTGTTTGGGATGAAGCCTCATACCTGATCCCCAGCTGGTGGGGCCTTTGAGATGGAGACTTGCTAGAAGGTGTGTGTCACTGGGGGTGAACATTGGGGTTTATTAGTCCAGACCTACTGAGTATTCAGAGAAAACTCACTCTACTTGCTCCCAGCTGATGAGACAAGATGTGACATCCTGCTGCTTTGCGCAGACCATGCAACTCCGCCCTGATGAGACTTTCCCTCAGGCCTGTGAGCTGAAATAAGCCCTTCCTTCCCATAAACTGCTTCTGGTCAGGTGTTTTGTCTGAGCAACACAACTGCTGTAGACAGAAATTTGCCAGAACTTTTCATAGTTGGTATCTCTTGCCCTACTAATCGTAGAACTCGGTTGCCAAGATTTCTCTTACCTTTCTCCCAGAAACATCCAAAGGTAATATCTTGATAATATCTTTCCTTAGAAAAAAAGTGTAGGCTTTAACTATCAGGACTGTGGTGGAGCTATCATAAGTAAATTAAAGATGCTGTGTGAATTATGAAACATTGGGTTTGTTCTGTGACAGTTTAAACACTGGCCACTTGCTTTAAGAAAACAAAATAAATAAATAAAAATCCCACAGACTGAGCACCTTTTCCTGGAAGGGTAGAAACTCCTTATATTCAAGTCTTTGTGCTGCTTAAATATGTTTGGTTTTTTGCTAACAACAATATCAACCACAAAAAAAAAATAACAAAGGTATAAAATGCTAGGTGAAATGTTGGAATTTCATAAAACCCCAAAGCAGAAGAAACTGCAGGAAGTGGTAAAGGTATACAAAAGAATTAATCATTCTGTGGAAGGTTGCTGAGAAGGGCTAGCGATTGCCTCATACTCCACATCGACTCTGTGGACACTTCCTTCAAAGTAGACCTAGAAAATAGCCACTTCTTATTACACTTACCACCATCTGACAAATGAAGATTATGTCTCATCTGGATGTGGCGACATCCTGATGAGTACCCTTAGCATTGGCCATCCATTCAAAAGTTGTTTAATAGCATCAGTGGTCTGTTAAAAAAACTCTAAATGGCATCCACCCGCATCTCTCAATCTGAATGTCCAAATCTTCACAAGTCCCTCAATGCCCTACTTCTCCTGCTTCTCAGACATCTTCACTCTGCCCACATCAGGCTCTCTCATCTTCCTCTGAATGAATAGGCAGCACTTACATGAAGCCTTTGCACCACTCACCTATCTGCCCTGTCAAAAGAGTCTGTGGTACATTTTTTTTCCAGATAAACAGTTAATGGTCTGTACTTTCATGCCTTTGCCTAAATATAGGCATTGATTAAAGCATGCCTACTCCACATTGTTAACTGGCCACCCACTCTATCATCTGCTTTCTTGTTCTCATTGCTGTACTCATTATCAGGTATAATATTTCATATATTATATGCTTATTTCATGTTTACTGCTCATTCTCCCCTATAAGTTCCAAGACAGCAAGAATTAATATCTATCTGTTTCACTTGTTTATCCTGTCTGCAGAATAAGTAACTGAATGGTATCTCGGATCCTGATGTTTCTGATGATGGCCACTTGAAGAGAAACCATAAAGCATTGCCTTTTAAAATGTGTGTATGCAATGAAAAACGAATAGTGCAACAAAAAAATTATCGACAAAACAAATCCCAAAGACTTTTTACCTTCAAATTTCTAAACATATTAACACATTGTATTCATCTTTGTTCTCCCTCTGTACTATCTATGAAAGCTGGAAAATATTCTGACTTTACATTTTACTTATATTGAAATAATTAATAGCATTTAGAGAAACAGAATAATGATATTGTTCTATGGGAAGTTTTATCTTGTTCATTAAATCTCTCATCAGAAAGCAACACTGCATTCCATATTTAGTTTTCAGTCCAGTGGGTTTGATGTCAACATGTTCTGTAAGGACTGTAATTATATACATCATTTTAGATGAGATTAGAGGGATGAATGTATGACAAGGAGAAGCAGGGTTTTGATCACTGGCAATGTTTCAGAAAGACGTACAACAATCTTGTCCACTCGCTGCTTTTATGTAGAACTGTGCACTGCAAGTTTAAACCTCCTGTGGGTATGTACTCCTTATAGAGGGTTTCATTTGTCAGAACATCTTCACATACCAATGTGATAAAAACTGGGAGAAAATAGAGTATTAGTACAGTTATTTTCTTTGTTCTTCTTTGTTTCTCCGTTCTAAAACAAAATGTACCTAATCATTGCACCCCATGTGTCTGGCTCGGTAGGTGGTGACAGTATACACTTAACAAAATACAAATTATGTAGGTACCAAGAAGTTATTTCTTTTCCATACATTGGATATTCTTTGAGGCCTTTGATCATGCTATTTACTAAGAAAGGCTTCAATGACTGGGAAAAGTATTGGTGGAGTAACAGAGAGGGAATTTTAAAGATTATTTTTAGTGTTTTTTTGATGACTGGGACAGAGTAGGTTTTACTCTTAACAGCAGACCAAGACTTTGGGGACATGGCTTAGCATTTAAAAACACTTTAGGACCTGAGTCTGAACTCCCATACCCAAGTAAAAAGCTGGGCATGCCTACACATGCCTATGTAGAGGTAACCCCAGTGAGGAGTAGAGACGAGAGACTACCTGGGGCTTATTGGCCAGACAGTCTGACCAAAAAAAAAAAAAGAAAAAGAAAAAGAAATAAGAAACCAAAACAAGAGCAAAAATAATAAAACAATGGCAGCCCCTAGTTCAGACACAGACAGTCTCAAAACAACAACATGCAACATGGGAGAGCTATCGAGTATAGAGGACACACAGTGCTCTCTGGCCTCCACAGGTATGTGCATGGAGTGTGTTAGCCTCTTCACACACATGTGCTCACACTATACATACGCCACACCACACATACTATACACACGAACATGCCAAGAGCAATATAACCTTGGAGAAGCTACTACTATTGTTAGGCTAAATGGATAGATTATGCCCACCAAAATGCCCTCTAAATGTTTCTGTTTATGCTCATATATTAAGGCGACTCTCACATGTGGTTAGAGAAGTTTCCCATTCCAGATAGTAGTGACAACTGGGGTGATTCAAACCCCATCAAAGTGCTGACATGTGACAGTGGAGTGCTCTGTACTGAGAATCATCTTGGTTCAAGGCTCAGAGACTGTAGCGAAAGAGATGATGGAAAGACTGTAAGAGCCAATGGATTGGGATGAGGGTTCTGGAATGTGGCCCATGCATTCATGACGTCACAGAAATTGATGGTACGTACACAAGGCATGCATAATATGAGGGCAAAAAGCATGGTGATATCAAAATAGAAGAGGATCTAGTTGGAAGAAAGCAGGGGTTCTGTGGACAGGGATGGGGAGGTGGGACAAAGGAGGGCATTAGGAGGAGATTATGATCAGGGCGTGTTGTGTATATATATGGAGATTGTCCATAAAAGTTCTTAAAAGCAAACAAACATGTAAAAAGCTGAGAGCAGTGACTCACCCCTATGATCTCACACTCAGAATGCTGAGGAAGAAGGATCACCTTCAGTGCAAAGCCTGTTTGGACTCCACACTTAGTTCCAGGTCAGTCTGGAATACAGTGAGACCCTGCCTGAAAAAAGAAACAACCAAACAAACAGCTCTGATATCCACATGCATGCACGAATAGGCAAGCACACATGCAAACATATGTATACATACATGCACATACATACAACAGTATGTCACTGATGAAAATGGCCGGGGATTGGATGTTTACATGGCCTGAGAGCTGTATTTTTCATGCATGATACTGAGAAGGTTTGATAAAGTGGATACATCTTTTCACTTTAAAAAATATTTTATATATTTATTTATTTGAGAAGGGGGGAGAGAGATAGAAAGAGAGAATAGGTGTGCCAGGGCTTCCAGCCACTGTAAACAAACTCCAGATGCATGTGCCATGTTGTGCATCTGGCTTATGTGGGTACTGGGGAATTGAACCAAAGTCCTCTGGCTTTACAGGCAAATGCCTTAGCCACTAAGCCATCTCTCCAGACACCCTTTTTTAAATATTTTATTTTTATATATCTTTTCACTTTTTGCAGAAAAATGGAGGCTTCAGAACAGGTCATCTCATAAAAGGAAAATTACATGGATTTCTGGCATTCAATTTTTTTTAGAACAAAGCTTATAGCTGACACACAATGCTTCAAAAGAGAGACTGGTGGAGAATTCAGAATTTAGCGATTTAGAGTCCTCACATAACATCTTACTTAAACCGCAAGCAATCTGAGAAAGATAATAGATGTGAAATTCCCACCACCAGCCATAGGAAACTGGGAATTTATATGTTATAACAACTAAGAAAAGATCCTACTCTCTATAAGATATCCATTCAATTCCAGTCCTGTGTATTTGTGTCCACACAGGGCCGCTTTTCACAGCTCAGTCTCTGTCTCCAATGTACAGTTTATTCCTTCCAGAATGTGGAAATTGACTGCAAGGTCATGCATTTGATCTCTGATTTCCAAAGCTCAATGGAGAGAAAGTGATACTGCAAGTCTGTGGCAATTCAGTCCACTGAGTGGAAAATCTGAAATGTTCCAGTCTTCAACATTTGCTTTCACACTGTACCACAGAGATTTTTTTTTAAAGTTTTAGCTGCTATAGCCTCCATTACATAATGCCTGGTTACTACACTCTGCAAAGAATAAATAAGCACGAGGAAACACCAGCAACTCAAACAGATCTGGTACTGTGCTGGTGGGCAGGGAGCGCTCTCTGTGGTCAGTTCCCCAAGGCCACCTCCCCCCTCTGCTGTGGCCTTAGGTCAGGAACTTCTTACCTGACATGGCTCCTGATGTTCCTCATAGTGGGATGGCAGGACGCACTAAGGAAAAACATCAGCTTTCATAAGACCGACAGTGTACACTCTGACATGGTGACCAAGCCTGAATCGTCACCACATCACAGCATGAGACCGAAGAACTCCCTTTGGAAATCTCTGGCTATTGAGAAAGATAAAAGACATGATGTGGGTGGGTTCTGATGTTTATTTCAGGCTTATTGCAAACAATATTATGTAGGTTCCTTGTCTATATTCAGAAAGTACAACCTCAACTCAACTCTGGCACATGGGAAAGCAACAAGACTCCTCTTTGTTTCCCTTACAAGCCAAGGTGATTGAAAGCATAGCGCAGGCATCCCATTGTCCCTCACCTTCCATTCTCTGTGGGACATGACACTACTGTTTATGCCTATATCATATCCTGTCAAGGGCATTCACTTGGATTATTTATGTATTTATTCATACTCTCCCATTACCAAACCCACTAAAGACTTTGAAGACCTCGTGCCATTTAATCTTCCTTAAGGACATATGATCACTTGGTTCCTTGGCTCCTGATTCTTCAAACCTTCTCTTCCTGTGCTGGTAATACTTAATTTAACATCTCAGTCCTCCTTATTTCAAGGGCAATTTTAGTGAATGTCTATCCATGACTATCATGAGCTAACACAGAAGACAGAAATCATCACTTGTCCATTTGGAGATACTGTTCGTCTCACTGTGCTTTGCCCTGAGCATTTTGATATGCAGAAGTGATGTTGAAAAGTTTTGAAACAATGGCTGCTACAATTTGTCTGTCTGGGTTCAAATGTTAGTTCACTTGGTGCCTGTTCAGGAAAGGAAAGGGTCAGAAAGGAATTGCTCAAGCGGAGATGACCTTGTGGGGCATTTATTGAGGAGTGTGCTCTTGACACCAACAACAGTGGGGCTTAGCAAAGGGAGCAGATTTGGGCAAGAGAAGTTTGCTGTGTGTACTCTCACCCAGTGGGGATTCCAGAGGCTGAGATAATCTTTCTAAGTTATTTGCCCCTGAGAGGAGAGGAAGTCATTCCTTTGTGACCTGTCACTTATCAATTATTGGCTATAGGCTGCTTTCTAAGGGAGGGCAAATTTGAGTAAAATGTCCTCTTCCTTTATTGGGGCTCAGAGCTGAGTGCTGTCAGGGAGTTAGCACAGCCATCAAAGGGACATTTCCTAATCTTAAAAAGAAGGAAAAGCTTCAGGGTTCCTTCAACAGAGCTCTATATCCTTGGGAAAATTGGACTTTCTGTGCTTTACTTTCCAGTTATAGAATCGGAATAATGGCACTATATACAACATGCAGTTATCTTGGGTGCTCAAAACAGAATATGGCACATTAAGCAACCAGAAGAAAACAGTTATTGTTTTATGTCTTAGCCACAAGAGATAGCTGTAGAAATAAGGAGGTAGTATATGGTTTACAGATTGCTAAACTATTGCTGGGATTTCCTTGTAGATGCATGTTCAGCTCATGTATTTTATTTAGCCCATAAGTATCCTTCTTATCAATGACCCATTCTCAAGTGTCAATGGTGTTTCTTTGGTTAAGATGTTTTTGTGATGTTACCTTTCTTTCTTGTCTTTCCCCTCACAACAATGATCATCCTTTGTAATGTGCTACTAATTGCTTGTATAATTCCGAACCTATTATCTCCCCACTTAAAATCTCACAGCCAAGAAGACAAAAGTACATATTTGTGAGCAAGGAGGCAGGGCAACCATTTCACTTCCTACTGCTACCTTCAACATACTAACTCACTGGTAACTGAGAATTGTCTTTAACTTTTTTTTAGCTCTTGCATTTCTCTGGTACTTCGATCAGTTAATTTCTGAGGTTAACTTCTCTCCACAGATGAAATATCTTCTACAAAATCTCCTCTGATTCATATAGGTAAGTGCACAAACTACTTTGGTTTCCATTTATTTATGGGTGAGGAAATGATCTTTATCCCATAGTACCTTACTTCTGTCTGATCTTGATACCAAGTGTTAGATCACTAGCATCCTGCATCATGTGTGTATGGTAAGATCTAGGAATAAACTCTGTAGGGTTTAAATCCTACCTCAGGTGCTGTGACTATAATTTCCTTTAATTACTTATACCATTGATTGAATCTTTTTGAGTATTTGAGTTAGGATTAAATGAGAGATTCTATGTAAAATGCATAAAACTTGTACTTAGTAGTTAAATGGGAGTGCTATTGTGTTTATCTGTCTGCCTTCCCACTTAGTACAAGCTGTTCAAGGGAAGGGGCCTTGTCTTATATAACTTTATTTCTTGACATTTAAGAGAATGTCTGATACATTGAATGAATAACTGATGGATCTATGGCTAAGGAAAGGGTTGATACATATCACGTATCATTGAAATTCCTTAGTAGTTAAAGGACAGCTTTTGGTAAAGTGAAATGTCAGGCTTATGAGACAGAGCAACTTAAGGAATTATATTTCTATTCTAAAATGAAAATGATTTGTAATCTAAATAAAAGCTGTTTCAAAGTTACCTAATATATAGTCATGTCCTCTTAAGCAGGGAAACATTTTCTCCTGAGAAAATTCACCATAGGTGGTCATTAGCACTGAGGATTCCTTCTTTCCCTTCCTTCCTTCCTTCATTCATTCTTTCCTTCCTTCCTTCTTCCCTTCCTCCCTTCTTTCATTCCTTCTTTCTTTTCTTCCTTCCTTCCTTTCTTCCTCCCTATTTTTCTCTTTTGTTTTCCTTTTCTTGTTAACTTCTTCTTCCTTCTTTCCTTCCTTCCTTCCTTCCTTCCTTTCTCTCTCTCGCTCTCTCTCTCTTCCTCCTTCTTTACCTTTTCTTTCTTTGTTTCTTTCTTGAGCATTTTCTAAATGTTCACTGTACTAGGCACAAGTAACAGTGATCAAGGACAAATGTGCCCTCATGAAGCCTTCAGCATGATTAAGGAGAAAACTTACAGCACAGAGCCATGACACTGAATGCAGTAAGGCTTCTCTTGGGAAGTTTATAAAATGCTTTAGCAACTAGTTGAAGGACCTCCATGGGAGAGCAGCATGGAGACTTGCAAGTGTTCCCAAAGGCATTTGTAATGTCATATAGATAGATAGATAGATAGATAGATAGATAGATAGATAGATAGATAGGTAGATAGATGATAGATGTGTGTGTGTGATTAATGTCTGTATATATGTGTACATATATGTATATATGTATATTGATATGTCATATAATGCATATATATATAAACAATTTCTATATTACAGACAACAAACCATGGTATTTCCCTCTACTCCCCCACTCTCCCCTTCATAACTCTGCTCTCCATTATATCCCTTCCCTCTCTCTATTAGTCTCACTTTTAATTTGATGTCATCACTTTTTCTCCTATTACGAGGGTCTTGCGTGGGTATTGCTAGGCGCTGCGAGGTCTTGGATATCGAGGCCAAATTCTGTCCAGACAGTTGTATTTAAGGAGTGGTACCCTTCCTTTGGCTCTTACATTCTTCCCGCCATCTCTTTCACAATGGACCCTGAGCCTTGAAGGGTGCGAGATGTTTCAGTGCTGGGCATTCCTCTGTCTGTTCTTCTCAGCACTATGCTGCCTTTTGGGGCATCCCAGTGGTCACTGCCATCTGAAAGTAGCATTAATATATGAATATGAACATTAAGTGTAGTGCTTTCAGGGCAATTTGGTGAGAGTAATATATGCATTTATCCAGACAAGAGCAGGCTTTATACCCCTAAGGCTCATGACCTCCCCTGCCATACACTTTTGATGAGGTTTTCAGTCCCAGAAATGTATTCCCTCCCATAGAGCAAGCCTTCAGTCCAATTAGAGAGCAGTTGATTTCCCCCAGAGCAGACATGTCACTATTGCACTCATCCAGTCATTTGGCCTGTCTGGACAAACTTGAGGCTTCCAATGTCCACTGTTTTCATTGCTGATGACTTCTGTCTCCCATAAGGCTGTATACACTGCAGCTTTTTCCAGCTTTCAATTGGCTGGGCTACAGTGAAAAGGTTTTCTGCTCAGCACCAGCTTGATTTCTCAGTGACTTTGCTGCTCAGGCATGGGAAGTCTTCAGCAATAGAGTCTTACCATCTTTTTCTCATGGGAAACCAAGGGCCTTGGCAATAGCCTATAATGTTTTTGGAGGCAACAGGGATCTCCTTGGCCAAGAACTCACTGGAAGGTATCCCATATCTGGCACTGAAACTTTTTCTAGTAACAATCTATGGCTTCTGGATGTGCCATTATTCAAGAAAGTAGATTTTCATATGTCTTATTCAGAATATCTTGAATTTTGATTGACCCTTCCCCCCACACAATCTTCTTTTATACAATCTCTTCCCCTGACCTTGCTTGGCCTTTGTAATTTCTACTAAGCCTTTACATTTTGTTCAATGGCGATGTGGGTGTTTAGTCAGAAAACAACGCATGAATAACATTATCAGATTTCCATTTTATAAAGACCAATCTGACTCCCATGTGGATGTTGGATAAGAAAGATAGAAACTGGAGGTAGGAAGATCATCTTAAAGGCCTCTATCAATCTTCATAGTCAAGTTTTCATTCCATTTGTCTATTCACTGTTTCTTGGTCTTTCAAAAATATGGTTATTATAGTTTTGTGATAAGGAGTCAGTATCAGTGGTTGTGATAGTAAGAACAATGTTAAAATAAAAAAAGAAATATGGGCTGAAGAGATGACTTAGCAGTTATGGTGATTGCCTGTAAAGCCTAAGGACCCAGGTTCAATTCCCCTGTACCCATGTAAACCAGATATACTAGATGTCACATGCATCTGGAGTTCATTTGCAGTGGACGGAGGCCCTGGCATGTTCATCTTCTCTCTCTCTCCATATTTCCCTCACTATCTCCCTCTCAAATAAATAAATATTTTATTAAAAATATGAGAATCCTATGGTAAAGGAGCCTATGGAAGTCAGCCTTTGCTGCCATGTTTCCTTCAGGATGGAGAAGTTTGGCCTCAGAAAGGAATAGCTCCTAGATAACACCCAGAATCCAATTCATGTGCTTTAGATTACGCAGGACTCAAGAACAACAGACAAGAAATTTGGAGGGTGTACTCCTGTCCTAAGGAACTTCAATCTAGTTGAAGAAAACAATTCTATGTAGAGTGACCAGAAAGACTGAATGTGAGGCCGGTTGTGTTTGCTGTTCTACCTAATCAGTCTTCTTGCCCTCGTAGATACATGGGTATTTTCCATGGTTGCTTCGGCTCCAAACAGACCTGTGTTACTCCGCTGCCAGTAATATGGGTTGCCAGGATGTCTACACTCTTATGGAACAAGGAATCCCAGACTTTCCTTCATAATTACATGGATAGTTTATGAGGTAGCAACAGAGTCTTCCTCTGACCCAGGCCTTTGTGAGGTCAAAATCCCATTTAGATGATTGGTTTCTTGAGGTCACTTATCTGTCCCTTTGTCACAGTATAGGCAATGAGCTATAAAAGTATATGGAATTCTAACACCATATGATTGAATACTGTGAAAATATCTTCATTATGGTTATCATTTCTAATAAGACTTTTAAAAGCATATCATAATTAGGCACAATGTCATTACTGCAATAAAACATTGTGTTTATAAAAGAGGTTCTGGCCTTTAATATGTCACTAATAGCCCAGTAATTATAAGGCGCCTAAGATGTTGCTAAGCAAAATGTGTATGTGTGTGGTGTGTGTGTGTGTGTATGTGGGTGTTCCACAATATAAAACTTTGCTAGAATTTGCCAGTAGTTTCTTCTGGACTTTGCCTCTTGTAAACTTGAACAGAATCCCCATGTGCCCTGACTTTCATGGTTAAGATAGAGATAATTATTATAGCCATGTCACTGAGGACATTGGGAGGTTACATAACTAAATATACATGATGAATTTATACTAATACTACATGCATTAACAGTACTCACTATTATATTATTTTTGAGAGAATTTAAGAAGATGACATCCCATCCATCAGTAACTTTGAACACGGAGAGATAAATCTGTAGAGCGAACCACATTCCATAGTGAAGACAATTATTACCCTGTACATCACCTATTCTAAGTTGTCCTATGTAAAAGTATTTATAATTGGCAATCCTGTGTTTTATGAGAAAGCTTAAAATTCCACTGATGACCTGGGATAGAGGGATGAGTAGAAAATCAAGATAGTATCTTACCCTTCTGGACTCTCATCATCTTAGATGGAAACCATATCTAATGGTCCACTGTATTATTGGAAAGAAAGATGCTGGGTCATCGCAATGTTTCCTCATATACCAGAGCAGATTAAAGGTCTATGGAGCTGTGGTTGCACACACCCTGTTTTATGGTTGTAAGAACCCATTAATTCACCAAAACTGTATGAGCTTCCTCCAAAGTCCCACCTCTAAAATATGTATACCAAAAGATGTGGCCTGTACCAACAGATACATTTCTTTCACAAGAGAGCAGAAGACTCTCATTCATTAAAACGAACTTGTTGACCATATACTACCTACCAGGTATTAAGTTAGACAAGGGATAAAAAGAAAACATCATCTTTCTGACTAGGAAAATTCCAGTTTGTGGAGGAAATAGATAAGAAATATTCATAAGACAGTTAAATAGCAGGAGTGTATAAAAATTCAATGTACAGAGATGAAGGAAGTGAGAAAGGCAGATGCTGGACAGAGGGAAAGCTACTGTCAAGGTACGAGAGGTCGTCTGAGTCTTAAAAGGCAAGTAGAAGTTAATCCCGCACACAACTAAATGTCATGAAAAGAGAGTTCTATTTCTGACTTTAATAAAGAAGAAGATGAGTTATGAGGCTGACACCCAGCATGAGGCATATTGTCAAAGGAACACAGTAGGCAGGGTAATGGGTGAGGCCATTTCCAAAGCAACTTCTTTATTTCACTTACCTTTTTGCAAATATTTACCTTGAATATTATATCACTTACCTTCTCTTTACTGGGACAAAAATACCTGACCGGAACCAAGCTAGGGAATCAAAGATTTTAATTTGGCTTACAGTTCCAGAGGGTAGAGTCTGTTAGAGCTCGCGGGAGCAAGAAGATGGCATCACATTGTCGCATCAGCAGGAAGTAGAGAGAGAAAGAGAAGAGAATGCAGGGTCAGGCTGTAACATCTCAACCCTGCCCCCAGTGACATAATTCCTTCCAGCAACACTCTGCTTTCTGAAAGTTCTATAATCTCCCAAAGTAGTGTCAAGTTACTTGTGACCAAATATCCAAACACATATGATTAGGAGGACACTACATTCAAACCACAATAGATATCTAGAAAAATTTTTGCCCAACCATGTTATAAGCTAGTTCACGAGAAAGAAAAATTGGGAGAATTATTAATGAATATCTATTGCTTGTTTGAATTTAAATTCAACTTTCAATGAAGATGGACCATCCATAGAGGGCAGTTGTAACTTTTAAAATCCACATATATCATCACATCTGAGATATGAAGACATTGATTCGGAATGGACTCTGTTAGTAATAACTGATATTATTTTGATCCTTACTGTGTAGCAAGTATTCTGATAAGCTTTTCAAAGGCAGCATGTCATTCAAGCCTCAAAACATAACCAATGAGGTAAGTATAATTTAATAAAAGGTCTTCATATGTCCTAGAAAGAGCAGAGGCCTGGAAATCCATGACTACAGTTAGAAGTCCTAATCTTCTAACTTCTAAATCTAAGTTCTAACTAACTTCTAACTTCTAAAAATCTAACTTCTGAAAAAGCAAGGTCCTCATTGGTCAGTGATAGCCACACCTCCCTTCTTCATTTGCAAAATATAAGTCTAAGCATGTGTTGTTAGGGCAGAATTCCTTAGAGAAGTTGAAATTTCAGATGTTTGTAGCCTCTTCAAACTTTGGCATTCTGTGGTTTGGAGCGCAAAGCAGAGGGTTCGCTCTTGTAGGGACTCAGCGTGAAGAGGTATGGTGACCAGTCCATGTAGCATGCTGAAATGATAGGCACTGACCAAAGGAAGAAACCGAGTCAAGCAACTGACAAAGCCATGGGTTTGATGCAGAAAGTTATCAAAGGGCCCCACCAGAGTCTCTTGGCCATGGTTTAGTACTCAGCCTTTAGGCAAAGGAATAAAACTTGTTCTTCATTACATAAAGATATTCCCTGAAATTGTATCTGTTTTGAAGCAACCCAGAAAGCAACCACTGGTATTGCATTCTCTTGAACTTTGCCATTTCTCTCTTCCATGTAGTTATGTCCTCATATATTCATATATGTAAGCCTTTCTAGCTTGAGATGTGGAAAGGAAACGCACTACAGAAATGTCCTTTCATGTTGTGGATATGGGCAAGGATTTGAAGATATCAAAGGCTTCTAACCTTGGTCTTTCCGTCGGTCTTTGAACTGCTAGTTCATTTTAGCCTCAGGAAAGATGCTGGGGCTTTTCAGTTTACTTTCTTTGAAGGTTAAAAACGTAAAAGCAAAAGTGCCCACTTTTCTCATTTAAGGCTGTTTGATAGTCTTACTGGTAAGGTTCAGTAGAAAAAAAAATTGATGAGAAAAAACATTGATTGTGTCACTGACCAGCTAGATGAATCTAGCTGACAGTCCTGGAATGTTCATTTTTCCTGTATAAAATATTTTCTCATGAATGTATCTTGAAACTTAAATGCAATCATAAATGTAAAGTACTTATGTGTAAATACCTTGTCTAGGCCCAGACTGAAGGGTTTTTTGTTTTTGTATATGTACGTGTGTTTTGTGGTATGTATACGTAGTACATGCCCAGTGTGCATGCATGTGGAGGTCAGGGAAGAACTATGGGCCTCCTCCTCTATTTTTTTTTTTACTTGTTTTCTTGAGATTGAGTTTTTAACTAAACATGGAGCTGTTATTTTTGTCAAACTGGCTGAGCTGGAGTGATTGTCTCTACCTCCCACATGCCTGAGTTTACAGGCACACATGGCTATACACAGCTTTTAAAAAAATATTATTATCATTATTTTATTTTAGAGAGAGAATTGGCATGTCAGGACCTCACTGCAATTGCACTCCAGACGCTTGCACATGTGACCTTGCACTTGACTTGCCTTAGTGCATCTGGCTTACATGGGATCTGGAGAGTTGAACATGGGTCCTTAGGCTTTGCAGGCAAGTGCCTTAACAGCTAAACCATCTCTCCAGCCCTATACACAGCTGAGGACTGAACTGAAAAGGAAAGCCTTCTCAGGTCCTTGTACTTACAAGGCAAGCATTCTTACCCATGAAGCCATCTCCTTAGCCCCACGGACTGGAGTTTCAGAAGTGAAAACTAATTACATTTTCTCAAAATGGTAAGCTTGTATTCTGATGCAGTGTAAGGGAAACTTATAGCACACTATCCCCTGTTCATTGAGTAAGAGCACCTATAAAACATGTTCACCTTGCATATTCATCCTTTTATAGCACATAAAAGTAGCAGCAGCAACAGATGCTGCCTCCGTAAGCAAACCGAATAGAAGATAATTAATGCAATAAGTTTGTGTGCCTGGAAGTTTTATCAGAATTTACCAAGCTCATGGTTTGAATTCTTCTAGAAAGAAATTTCAACTCAGAATGGTGTTATACATGTATAAGCCATATTTTTGTATACTTTCAGGAGTATCTGCTGTCTACGGTTGACTGTAATTCTTTGTGAAAAGAAGACACAGGAGAAGAGACATGAAACTGTGATGGATTAACAAGATAATGCCTGAAGGATGAGCGGCATATTAATACATTTTGCATGGAAATGGCTAAACCAGCTGAGCCCAGATATCAAACCTATCTGTGTATACGAGGATGTTAATTTTCAGTGAAAAACTGTGGATGGATGCCAACACATTCTGGGAAAGGCAAACAGTACTACACAGATCTCTGCTCAGATGTCTTTGATGTCTAGGGAAAGCCTCCCTGAAATGACAATATTTTCTTCTTTGGCTCATCTTTGAGGGCCGTTACAGCTAGGTCATTTTGCATCCAAAGACCACCACAAAGTTCAGAGGGGGTAGGAGGGGCCTTCCTTTTAAATTATGGGTAATGAATTTGCATTTTCCAAAAGTTAGTTGACAATTACATGGTGTGGGATTTCCAGTTATAACTGTGCTACAGAAATAATAAGAGAGGAAACAAGCAGAGGCTATGTTAACAGGCCCCTGCTGACTCTCGTGGATGTGTGGTTCAGTCTTTGAAGTCAGTTTCAATAGATTTGCATGTAAAATAAGTGGAATAAAATGCCCTGATTTGAGGTTTTCACAATGATATCATTTAATGTACTGATGTAGTTTCTTGTAAATTTATTTTAGAAAGCTTTTTTTTTCTTTTGAATCATTTCTATCTTGGAAACCATAACTTCTCTATTTGTCTGAACAAATAGGGATTAAAATTATGACTCTAGCTATTTCTACTCTTATTTTGCAAAACAAAATTAATTAATGCATATGGCTTTTAAAAATATCACTTTTGGCCTGGCCGTGGTGGCAACATGCCTTTAATCCCAGCCTTTGGGAGGCAGAGGTAGGAGGATCACCATGAGTTCAAGTCCACCCTGAGACTGAATTCCAGGTCAGCCTGGGCTAGAGTGAGGCCCTACCTCAAAAAGTTGAAAAACCAAACCAAAACAAAAAAAATTATGTTTGGCTGAAGTGATGGCTCAGTGGTTAAAGCTCCTGCCGGCAGAGCCTAACTACCTGAATTCACTTCCCCAGGATCCATGTAAGGCCAGATGCACAAAAAAGGGTATGCATCTGGAGTCTTTTGCAGTAACTGGAAGCCCTCACATGCCCATACTCTCTGACTGCCTCTCTTCTATCTCTCTCTACTTGAAAATGAATTTTAAAAATAATTTTTAAAAAATCACATATAAGCCAGGCGTGGTGGTGCATGCCTTTAATCGCACTCGGGAGACAGAGGTAGGAGGATTGCTGTGAGTTCAAGGCCACCCTGAGACTACATAGTGAATTCCAGGTCATCCTGAGCTAGAGCAAGACCCTACCTTGAAAAACAACAACAACAACAACAACAAATCACATATAGCTGAAAGAAATCAGAGTAATCTCCTTTCTTTAGCATCTTTCCCCAAAGCTATTCTTTTCAAAGATTATTTTTCTTTATATCTAAAACAAGCAACAATATATTTTATATATGCATTCATATTTGCTTTATATAATGTGTACAAAACATATGACACATTAAATTTTTTTCATGTAACACATTTACTGGGCTGAGGAGATAGTTGAGGGGATGATGCTAGCTGTTCAGACTCCCAGCAGCCATGTAAAACCCACATGGGTATGGCAGCCCAACTGCCTGCAACTCCAGCACTTGGGAGGCAAAGACAATGGATTCCCTAGGACAAGCTGGCTAGCTAGACTACCCAAATCCGCAAGTTCTGGGTGCAAGTGAGAGGCCCCGCCTCAGTAAATTCAATAACTAAGGTGGTGAGAGATTAAGGGAAACACCCAACATCAATCTCTGGCCTTCACATACATGCCTAAACATACATGTGGTCTCACATTCACACACACACACAAACACACCCCAAAGCATATACACACCCATGCAAAAATACTTAGAGATTTTACAATAGTATCCTATAAAGAGATCACCTATATATTTTAACACTGTTTTATCATTCTGTTGTTCACACACACCATATGTTATCTCAATAGCGATCTCCCTATATTTTTATGATCTACTATAATAGACAACACAAACCCCACATGGGATTGTTGATTGAAAATGTAAGTACTTTGAAATTTGGCAGGTATATGAATATGGAAAATATGTGAGAGTGCTTATGTAAGGCAAGGTTTATATTGTCTCCATTTGGGTATCCTCCTATAAACCTGGGTGAGGCAATGGTACCAGTTAGTGTACCAATTAGTGTCAAAAGCATTTGGAAATTAACAAGTTTGGGATATTACAAAGATATTTTTTGTAGGGTCCCAACAGGGGCTTCACAGTGTACCCAAGATAATGTAAGGAAAAAAAATATTTTTTTTGCTTTTTCTTTTTAACAAAGAGACTGTTGACAAAGGTACTAGTAAACATGGGAAGACATGAAATAGTGTGATCATCTAGAAGTAAATAGTGGCTAAATTGTTACCACCCTTAAGCATTAGTGGAAAGAGGAAGTTCATACTGAACTTCTCACCTTGCTAGAAAAAGTTTCAGAAGTTTGGGGGCCCCCATGTTTCTAGGCCTTCTATTGACTGAAAGAAAGCAAAAGCCAGATCACATGCTCTTTGACAGGGTACAGGTTGTCAATTTCATAAGGAAAAGAGGAAAATTGAAAGGATTCCATCTAAAGGTCCAAAAAAAAAAAAATCCAATTGTCATCAGCATAGAGATTATTTGTACTATCACTCTGATTTCAAGAATGGCACATCCTAAGAGAGATAAGAAACTTACAGTCTATTCACATGTCTAGGGACAAATGCCCATTACCTAATTATTCTCTTTTTTTAAAAAAATATTTTTTTCTAGCTGAGCATGGTGGCGCACACCTTTAGTCCCAGCACTTGGGAAGCAGAGGTGGGTGGATCGCCATGAGTTCGAGGCCACCCTGAGACTACATAGTGAATTCCAGGTCAGCCTGGACTAGAGCAAGACCCTACCTCAAAAAACAAACAAACAAACAAAAAAAATATATATATATATATATATATATTTTAGTTTAGTTTTTTTTTTGAGAGAGACAAAGAGGAAGAGAGAGAGAGAATAGGTATACCAGGGCCTTCAGCCACCCCAAATGCACTCCAGACACATGTGCTCCCTTGTGTGCATGTGCAACATTGCACACTTGCATCACGACATTTGGCTTATGTGGTCCCTGGAGATTTGAACATGAGTTCTTAGGCTTTGCAGGCAAGTGCCTTAACTGCTAAGCCATCTGTCTAACCCCACTATCCTCTTTTGTAAACTGTCTGAGGAAGTAGACTAACTTATTTATCACACTTTCAGCAGAATCCTGAAGAATGCCTGCCCATAGGAGTTACTTAATTCATGGTCATCTAAATACATGTATGCTTAAATAAACACATACCACAAAATATTTATGTTTGCAACTGATATTTTACTTTTCCATTTAAGCCTGTTTCTTCTCGTGAATTGATTATTCATTAGTGACCATTCAATGCTGGTGGTATGACACAATGATATGAAATTCCCTTCTGGAGAATGACGAGGCTTTTCCAGTGTCTTCAGACATCCTAGTGTCATTTTGTGTTCTGTTGTAGGGTGGATCATGGTCATGTGGGTTTACCCCACACATAGAATATCAGCAGAGAGAGGAATTCCAGGCATATAAATGGCATTTCTATTCTCCCCAAAGATTTCTGAATTCTATTGTGGAAATCTCCTTAGAGCCTTTTCTTTTTTACTCTGATTCCAAAAAAGGAATGATCAGAGTTTTATATTTTCCTAAGACTGCATTAAATATAAAACGGTTGCCTAGCAGGGCAAGGAGTTTGCACTCTGCCTGCTTCATCGTCCTATTCCTATGTACAATCTGGCACACAATAAAGATTCAATGAATAAAATTTGAATTTTGTTCACTTTTCTAGGCTGCGTCAGAGACATGTTCAGAGTTTGGAGCTGAAGTAAGAAAGATTCCCACGCTTCACGCTACAGCACTGAGAGCACGCAAACCAGCATGCTCGGCTGGTAGAAACCTGGGCTTCGACCCAAGACTGACCTGAGCTCAAACCACAGCTTTCCATGCTTCCTCTGGTAACCGTGAACATTAGTCAACTTCTCTGAGGTTCCAGAGCAAATGTAATAGAACCGTACGCAGTGTAAATTCACTGACATGATAAAATATTAATCTCCCTTCCTCTATTACTTCCTCTGAAGGATGGCAGACAATGTGTTCCATTAAAGTCAAAAAAAAAAAAAAAATGGGCCAGTAGATTTAAGTGAAGTGATATTTCTTATAATTTTAAAAAAGGGTAGGACATAATGGGAACAAGTCATCTTACTTTAAATATTCTTATCTGCAATGTGTGGAAATTGAATTTTAATACCATGTGATCTTTATCTTAAGTAATATTAAAAATAATGATTAAACAGAGCAAAACATAGCCATGCATGCATAGCTGCTCCCCATTTCTCTGTATATGCTGGCATTTGAACTTGCTTTAAGAATGAATTTAATCCCACAGGTCTTGGTGTTGAGTGGTAATATAACATCTGAGGATACCTAGTTTGTTGGTGAAATCTGGTCCTTTGGAATAATAGTAAATAGTTTCCTTCTGAGCTATCCTGTCCACACTATTATTCAACTTGTATACCCCTGGATTGTGCATGCAGTGTACCAACCTCATTGGACTCTACCTAGTCTCATTGACTCTCTCTGTTAATCAATAACCTTTGAGGGTTGTTTTTTTTTTTTTGCCATTTTACTTGGCTGCCTGTTTGTGCTGCTGCACAGAGCATATGAATTCATAGAATCACAGTATATAGCAACACATATATAATCATAGCTGTCTTGCTAACAGTATTGTTATGTCACTGAATCCTGTTCTTAAAGGACCAGGTCCACATTCTACAAAAGGACATATACTCTGCTGCTCACATATGACAGACTCATCTCCCACCATGCTTTCTCTTAATACCTGCTTCACAGGCACACTGAGATTTATCCTTCCTGCAATTCACTTTTTCACGTGTCAGCGCCCCAATCCCACCCATGCTCCCTGGACTCTCTCGTTTCTACTGATCATGGAGTTTTCAACGAGAAACTGTCACATTTCCAGAAGCCCTTTTCACCCCGTTCACTCAGTCTGCTAACTCATTGTAGCACGCCGCACTTCCTCCAGAAAACACTTATCCTAACTTACTATTAATGTGTGTTTTTTTTTAAAAATTTTTTGACACCTTGGACCAGGCTCCAAGGACACATGAGGGAAAGAACTATTTGATTTTTTATTGCATACTCTTGTTCCCTGCCAAGGTCCATATAAGAAGCTCAACAAATAACTGTGGATTAAAAACTTGATCTAGGGCTGGAGAGATAGCTTAGAGGTTCAGGTGCTTGCCTGCAAAGCCAGAGGACCTAAGTTCAATTCCCCAGGACCCCACGTAAACCAGATGCACAAGGTGGCACATGAATCTGGAATTGTTTGCAGTGGCTGGAGGCCCTAGTGTGCCTTTTCTCTCTCTCTTCCTGTCTACTTCTCTCTCTCAAATAAATAAGTAACTAAAGTGACTAAATTAAAAAATAAAAAAAAATGATCTAAAGACGTAAAGATATTTGATTTGATGTTATTAGTTGCCTTTTGCTGCTGAGATAAATTATTTAATGGATTTAAACCATATGTTTATTATGAGAGTTTAAGATGCCAGAAACAATGAGTGACAATCAAGGAATTATTGTTATTTTATATTATAGATGCTCTGGAAGGGAACCATCTTTTCCCAGCCTGTAGAGGCATTGGTATGTGACCAGCTTTGCAAAGTTAGCAAACAATCTGATTCCTTTTCCTTTTCGTGCTGCCATTTATCTGAATCTCTCTCTCTCTTTTTTTTTTTTTTTTTTTTTTTGCCTTTCTCTTTTCTACTTTTAAGGGCTTGTGATTGCACTGAGCCCATTTTGACAAGGTAGGATAATCTCTCTCTCTCTGTCTCTCTCTCTCTCTCCAGATAGGGTCTCACTCTAGCCCAAGCTGACCTAGAGTTTACTCGGTAGCCCCAGTCTGGTTATGAACTCACAGCGGTCCTCCTACTTAAGCCTCTCAAGTGCTGTGTCTAAAGGTGTGTACTACCACACCTGGCTATCCCTTTTTAAAACAAATGATTTCATAGACTTAAATGGATTCTTTACTTTCATCTACATCCTTAATTCCCCTGTGCCATATATTGAAACATAGTCACAGGTTCTGAAGATTAGGACACAGCTATTTTAGTAGTCTGTCATTGTACTTAACACAAATATGTCACTCCTCACTCAGCTCAGCATTTATAAAGTAAGAGGCTCAGTTAGTGACCCTTTCCAGGAACTTTTATCTCTAGCTGAAGGACTACAGATAATGTAAATTGTTAAACAGATATACTCTACTCTTTTCTTCTCAGGTAAACTTATTTGTCTATGACAACTACAAGTCAGAAGGCATCACACACAGAGAAAAAGAAATCAGTTTCCAAGCACAGTGACATTATTTCTCACGTGGGTCTTAGGATAGTTATTATTATATTTATCTTTGAGGAACCAGCCTAACAATGGTCCCAAGAATAGGTATTTTAAAAAATGTTTATTTACTTAGGGCTGGAGAGATAGTTTAGCAGTTGAAGCATTTGCCTGCAAAGCCAAAGGATCCCGGTTCAATTCTCCAGGACCCACGTATGCCATATGCATGTGAGGGGGTCATGCATCTGGAGTTCGCTTGCAGTGGTTGGAGGCCCCGGTACACCCATTCTCTCCTTCTCTTTCTCTCTGTCTGCCTCTTTCTCTCTCAAATAAATAAAATATATTTTTTGAAACTTTAAATAAATGTTTATCTACTTATTTGCAAGCAGAGACAGAAAGAGAGGGGGTGGACCTGGTGTGCCAGGGACTGAAAACAAACTCCAGGTGCATGTGTCACTTTCTGCATCTGGCTTGATGTAGGTACTGGGGAACTGAACCTGGGGCCTTTAGAGTCTGCAGGCAAGCACTTTAAGTGCTGAGTCATCTTTCCAGCCCAATGTATTCTTAAAATAGAAAAGAAGTTTCTCAATTCCTTATTATCTCATCAGCATATCAAAGCAGAATACTGAGAGCTAAACTATATTCTAAGCTATGAGAAGGGAAATTTGGGGTCTAGTGCAAGAGATATATAGAAAAGGGAGAGAGAGTGAAAAAGAAGTATATAGTAAGATAGCTATGTCGTGCTTTCCAAACTGTCAAAATCTTAATAAATTATCTATATAGCTGTGACATATATTATGTCATTGCATTCAGGGCTTTAGGAAAAGGAAGTTTAATGAAATGACAGTATGCAGAGAAGAATAGGCAGGATTAAAGGAACCAATATAAAGACCAACAGTTATTGAATGAATGAACGGTCATTGGAAAGAGCCATTGTTCACACTGAAGCCTGGTTCCTGAGTGTGGCCTCCCTTTAACTCTGATCTCCATCTCTGATCAGCACTACCCACCTAGTCTGCAAAGACATAAGGCAAGCAGGCTATGATAGCATCGGATGGGGACAGGGCCCCTAGGCAAAGGACAAAGCAAGTACAGACGGATACATAGCCAGAGCCTGATAGAGAAGCCATAGTTCATAGGCTTCCACAGAAGCTGAGACCTGGGTGAAAGGTCACATCCAGAAAATGTACAGCCAAACAGAACACTGAGCCTTGTTTGTCTGAGAAACTGAATCTGGGGACCTTGACAGAAAGAGGAAGGAGAATATCTCAAACCTAATGCTCCCTTGCTCCAAGGAACAAGCTGTATTTTTTTTTTACCTAATGCTGGATCTTCATGTTGGGCACTCAAGGGGGGAATTTGTTGAAGTAGCATGAATGATTATCAGTTAGTACTGAAAAGTAAAATCATACCTGAATTTATTCATTCACAATATCAAAATAAGGGCTGGAGAGATGGCTTAGCGGTTAAGGTGCTTGCCTGTAAAGCCAAAGGACCCAGGTTCGATTCCCCAGGACCATCATTAACCAGATGCACAAGGGGGCACATGTATCTGGAGTTCGTTTGCAGTGGCTAGGGCCCTGGCGCACCCATTCTCTCTCTCTCTCTCTCTGCCTCTTTCTCTCTCTCTCACTGTCATAAATAAATAGATAAATAAATTTGATTTTTTAAGTTTAAAAATATCAAAATAATATAAAATATAATATATAAAATAATCTTAAAGCGATAATCCAGTATATCAGTTTAATACCCAAACACTATAGGAGTGAATTTTTAAACACATGGAATCGATTGGAAGAAAGAATCCTGTCTCTCAGTACTGCTGAGTGTCCAGGAGTCAGAAGTGTGAGTGGTCTAGATTGCATTTGTACTTGGTGCAAATCCTCACCTTGGTTCTTACCATAACATTTATCTGGAAAACAGCTTAAATGCTTGCACCTCATTTTATGCACTTGTAAAGTTGAGATAAACGACTAACCTGGAAAGATTGTTGCTGGCATCAAATTACCTCATATACATTAAGTACCTATAAAATGCCTGATGCATATTAAATATTAAGAACTCCTCACAAAAATAGTCTGCTTTTATTTACCAAACTTGAAAATACCTAGAAGCAATTTCTTTTCTTATAAAATAGCATGATTTAGTAGGCAAAACAGACAAAGGAGGGTAGAACAGCCCGCAGTAAGACAGAAGGAACTTATGGAGGTTGAAATGCATTTAATGTGACCAGTTATAGATTTGGGTATGTAACAGGCAAGAGGAGGAGGGTATCTGTTCAAGGATGCTCCAGCATTTGTAATTGACCTAGTAATCATGCTCTATTTCTGATCGATTTATCTTGTCAAGTTTTGATTCTACTTTCAGGTTTTGTTGTTGTTGTTTCCTTAAGGTTTTATCCATTTCTTCCTGTATTTTTTTTTTTTTAAAGAAAACAGCTTCAATAGAGAACTTGGCCTAAGGTAGAAGCCCAAAGACATGGGTTTAAGTGTTGATATTGCTTCTTGTTGGTTTGGTAACACAGGACGACCCTCTCCGAACACTGATTGATCATCTGGGATATGATTCTCACACATATACCTCCTTGTTGCTGTCCCCACAGGACGTCATGAGGACCTAAGATGCTGAACAGATATGGCAGCCAGAGTTTTATAACTGAAAATGGTTGTGCAAGTATAAAAGAGTTATTGCTCTATAAGATCTCCCTGAAGTGGGCTGGAGAGATGGCTTAGCGGTTAAGCACTTGCCTGTGAAGCCTAAGGACCCCGGTTCAAGGCTCGACTCCCCAGGACCCACGTTAGCCAGATACACAAGGGGGCGCAGGCGTCTGGAGTTCATTTGCAATGGCTGGAGGCCCTGGTGCACCCATTCTCTCTCCCTCTCTCTATCTGCCTCTTTCTCTCTGTCTGTCACTCTCAAATAAAATAAAAATAACAAAAAATAATTAAAAAAAAAAAGATCCCCCTGAAGTAACAAACCACAGTTAGGATTCAGGCTTTAGATATCAGATCCATAAAGGTTTGGATACTGGTTCTGCCACTTGCCGGCTATGTAGACTCGATTAACTGGTTGACCTTTCTGAACCTCAGTCTCTTCATGTTTGGGATGAAAATATTAATACCTATCTTCTAAAATTCATTTTGACAAGGCATTGAGATTGTGTGCAGCAAATGCATAGCATATTGCCAAAGCTCATAAACCAATGAGCTCTTTTTTATAAAAGGAAACTGTTATTTTTACTGAAGCTTGAGTGAGAACATATCACAATAATCAAGTTCAGATGCAATCCTGCCTCTAAAATTTACAATGGAGTTCTTATAGCAGAAAGAAACCATATGTGTTTGTATCAATGTCGCTGGCTCATCCAGATTACTCGAAGAAGTTTTAAAATGTAAGAGTTCAGATAGAAAATAAAAAGACTAAACACCCCCAAAATTATACCTGAAGCATACACCCAAAGCTGTTAAGGTTTATCGCTTACAATTTTTTTTTAAAAAAGGATTTATTAAACTACATATGGGTCTAGAACACATGATGAATTATGTTCTTGTTTCTTAGCCAACCACTTTCATGTTTTTAATAATGCACACCTCTAAAGTTGAATAGGCTTTGTGATTCTCTTTTATCCTGCAGTATTTCCTTTCAGGAGGCACATAAAAGATTAAAAGAACTTCCAGAAGGCAAAAACCATAGCAGGAAGCAAAAGAATTAGCATCGAGGCCGAAGGTGAGTCAAGTGGAGTTTTTGTAACCATGAGCAACCAGACAGCGTCTATTGTGACTTTGCCACAAAAGACACCCTGTTACATCACCAAAGCCACTAGAATCCAAAGCTAGAAAATTTTGCCGAAGACACACATGGAAAAAAAAAATTTCCTGTCTGTCACTGAACAGCCAATTTACTATAACATTATCTCTCTGGGTGTGGCTTTCAATACAGCCAAACAATTTGTCTTTCCAAATATAGCATCACCAACAGTACATTCCAGATTTAAAGGCTGGTTATGTTCTTATTTTGTATTAAAACAAATATGTTATTCTTTTCATAACTGACATCTATATTTAACATAAACATGTAGGTATCTATTTGCATATATATGTATGCATACATCCATACACACATTAAATGGATATTTGGAAGCCAGAAATGCTAGGGCATTAGAATACAACAAAGTTTAATGGTGATCATGTCCAACTTACTCTGTATTTTGATACAATTGAATAAATTGAATCTGACAGATGAGAGTGATTTGCTGTGGCTTTACACTTAAAAATTAATTCAGCATCCTTTCTTCCTGTTTCCTTTTACCTTTCCACATATCAGTGACTATCAGCTCAGAATAAATAAATGAATAAGTGAATGAATGAATAAATAATAAATAAAAGTCCTATGACAAAAAAAAACCCCTACAAAACAGGCAAACATGAATACCTGAATGTAAAGGGTATTTATTGATTTATTCACTTTTTTATCTTAAAAACTCTAAATGTAGAGAGATACATGTCCTATTTTGTTTGGAATAATTTTTGCCTAAATCACCAAAAGTACCCATATTCCATTAAAAATGTGCTATCTTGGAAGATATTTTCTATGTTTCATAGGTTCATAGATTTTACTTGTAAAGCATACAAAAAAAAAAAAAAGATTCCATAACTTGGTTTCTCATAAGGAATGACACAGAATAGACCCAAGAGTTTGGGCCTAAAATTGGGGTGGTGATGTTCTATACTAAAAAAATAGGCATGATTTCCTAGAATGACCATAGTAGAAGTAAGTCTTGCCAGAAAGATCCAAGCGGTTTGTGCACCACTGTAAGATATACTAAGCGAGAAATGTGATTCTGTTTTCTTGTTTTTTTTGTTTTTTGTTTTTTCAAGGTAGGGTCTCACTCTAGCCCAGGCTGACCTGGAACTCACTATGTAGTCTCAGGGTGGTCTTGAACTCACAGCGATCCCCCAACCTCTGCCTCCTGAGTGCTGGGATTAAAAGGCGTGGGCCACCACGCCCGGCTTTTGATGTTTATTTTTAATAAATAACCTGAAATACAGGAAATAATTATAAATGCATGCTAAGTAAACATAGCTGAGGGTTTGAATTTGGTGTTAGCAGAGAGTGCCCTGAGGCCAGTGGCTCACTTTCTTTTCTATCATTTATAAAATAAAAGAGAATGAATTAATTTATCTGTATTTCTTTCCAGATTCACTAGAATCAAACACACTTAAGAAATGTCCTCAGTTTTATCCATTCCCAGGAAAATACACCACCCACAAACTAGTCCCATGTTCTTGATGATTCAACAATTTCCTGAGAAATTTCATAAAGGAAGAGAGATCGTAGTAAAAATCAGTACCTCCTGTGATCTGCTTCTTACATTAGTATAATCTGAAGACATCAAATTGGAACGAAGAGAGTCATCTCTCCCCATGTTCCCAAGGTCATACACCTTCTGTTCTATTTTATCAGCCAAATGGAAAATAAAGAGTTTTCCTGTACATGGAAAATAGATAAAATGTGGCAGGACCATTGGGCCTCAGCTCTGCTTTCTGTTCAACTGGTTCAGACTATGAGCTCAGTAAGGCATGTTCACAGTTGCAAAGCTGAAAGAATGGGATTCGTTCTGCTATAACCTTGCTTGATGGCATGGGTAAACCCAGATTCCTTTTTCCAATTTTCATTGCTGAGTTTTAATGAGAAGTCCAAAGGCCAATCGCTTTTTAACTTACTTTATGAAGACAAAACTGATATCTTGGGAAGGTTGGCTGTATTACTCATTCTACATACAGCAAATTGGTTTTCTATTTATAGGGAATACTTTTTAATTAGTGTTTGAAGTGTGCATTTAAATTGGACATCTATAAATAGTTAACAGATGTGATATTTTATACCTTAAAATTCTAAACATTTTCTTTCCTCTCATTTGATGGATGCTAAGCCATCACTCTCTGTTTACATGTTAGCTATTTTGGTTCTGTGTAATTCTAGAAATAACTAGTTTCAGACAGTTATGGTTTAGTGAACTTGGGGAATTGCTTTAGCTAAAATTATTGTTGCTTGTTTCTAAAACTCCTACAGAATAAATCTTCAGCCTTTGGAAAAGCCGAAGTTATTTCCAATGACACATACTATTTTGCTGAAAATTTACGGTAGATTGACTCATGCATCTTTGCATTGTACTTAGATTAAAATACTATAGTTCTGGTTCAGCAGTGGATGTGTCAGTGGCCTCCCTGTGGCTGAACAGTTTGTTTAGATAGGAAGGAGAGTGTTTGCATAATTATAGAAGGCTCATGATTGGTTCTGAAGGAGGAAAGGCCGTCTCAACATTGATTTCTGTGAAATGAATCATGCACTTGTATAATGTTTAGCACCATTGTTTGTCTCCATCTGTGATCTTTTTTTTTTTTCTGTCTCTTTTAGTTAATGTGAAGTTGTCATTTCAAATAATGGCTGATGTCTGGCTTTAAGCTATTTGTAGATTTATTCTACCCAGCATGTGTCACTCATTTTGTTGAGTCTGCAACCTTCATCCTAGAAACCTCTTCTGTACTCTACTTGTTTTTCCTACATAGGTGGTATTATGCAGGTCAGAATGGGATCTCACATGATTAATACTGGGTATCATACGACCACAGATGTACAGTAGATGAGCAATTTTTGACATAAATTTATTATCCAGATAAATATTGGCTGCATCTTATTTCAACAGTTTTTTGTCCATATTTTTTGTGACCAAGCCACTTCTTCATGTGTGTATTTTTTAAAGAAATAATGCACAGTTCAAATGTTTCTCTCTACATATATACTTTCTATGTTGAAAGTGGAGAGTTTAGAATTATTCCCAATATAAAAAGATGATTTTTATGATATCCAAATGATTTTAACTTTTACCTTGGTATCTTATGCTTTTTATGTGATGTTTGATTTGGTTATCTGCTTGTAGGCAAGCAAACAAAAATGGATACTACCATATTATTTTATATTTACAAATTAAATGTTTATTATTGTTTGTTTTTTTCTGATTTAAATCTTATCCTTAGCTAAAGAGTCTCTTCCTATGGTCTCATGGGATAATCATTAGCCCCAATAGACACACATAGAAATACAGAATATTCTATCATATTTTTAGCTTTACAACATGCATTTTAATTTTTAATTGATGCATAATGATTATTCATACTTGTGGTGTATAGCATGGCATTTCAACATAAATGTAATATATAATAAGCAGATGAAAAGAGTGGGCATACCTTCCACCTCAGACACTTATCATTTCATTGTGCTAAGAACATACCATTGGCTTTAATATGAAGTAACTAGAATAGATGTTCATGCCAAGAATTCACCTAGGAACGTGATATGGCTTTGCGAAAGCAGAACTTTGGAGAACTCCTAAAGCTGCCTTAGTTCTTCTAGGTAATTAAGCACTCTAAACTTGAACTGTAGTCAAAAAATGTATTTTTATTATTATTGGAATATTGACCAACAGACATGACTAGGTACCATCTCAAAGGGCATAATATACCATGAGCACAAAGCATCACCCCCTTGACATTAGAGAGTATTCGTGCCAGTACGTAAGGTAAACAACCTGGGTCTAATGGAGGCTTGGAGCCAATGTGTTACCACTTTGACTCTTTGGCCACATGTGTACTGGGTCAAAGCACCAGAAGATCATGGATTTATTTCAGCTGTGGAAGCTCAGGGCACAATTCCAAGCCATAAGTGTGGCCATGGCCAGCTAGCCAAAGCCTCTATTTGTATTCAGTAACCAACAGTATGTTACAGCATATGCTATGTCAACTCCAGCCATTAGCCTTCCAGACCAATCCAATGGATTCTTTCTTACGTTTGGTGCACCAGAAAAGAAGCTTCCATTGGATTGTAATTATCAAGAGGAAGAAAGACAGAAAAATAGAAGATCAATGGGCAACATGGACGTTTTTACTTTCTGGGTCTTCACAGTGACCTATCCACTTTTGTCCCCTTTTAGAATTTATATATACATACATGCAATATATAGGTACAGATCTTCCATATGTCTTCTCCATGAGAAGGAATGATGAGTAAAATTTTCTGGAAAAATGTTTATATGCAAATAAGGGTATATTCTAAACATGCACTCAAAAAAAGTCTTGGTCTATTTTCTGTACTAAAGCTCATTTTTTAATGCGTTTTACCGAAAGAACTCAAAATTAGTAGGAAGAAAACAAACGGATTTGATTTTTTATATCAAGGGTGTCATACCAATTCTAGCAAAAAACTAATTAATAACAACATAGCTCTCAGCAATAATGAAAGTAAATGAAAAATCAGAGCTGCCAGTTTTTGAAGCAGAGAGACAGACAAGAGAGAGGAACCAATAAAACAAGCTTTCTCATGGATGTTAAGGAAAACATTATTTTCCAGGCAAATTCTAGTTTGAGCAAGTTTATCTTACCTCTTTACATATACTCCTGCAATCTACTATCGAATAGGAGCCATTAATCTACATGATTATCCACAATTCTCAGATGTCAGTCATCAAAGAAAGAAATTATCTTTGACATGCTAATTTCATAAGGCAGAAGAACAGCATATTTCCTTTTAAAAATCATTTTTAATGAAGAGAGGGTCATAAATTCATTGCTCACAGTACTAGCTCCAGGGATTACATGTAGAGCACACAGTAGGTACTTGTAGTGGTTTGGACCAAGCTCATGTGTTGAAGGCTTTATCCCCAGCGCAATGTTCAGAGATGGAGGTTTTGAAAAGCGACTGCATCATGATGGCACTTAGTTCATATGGATTCATAATTTAACGATATTATCTGGAGGTGGCAGACAACTGGAGGAGAGGCCTAATTGGAGGAAATAGGTTACTGGGGGTGGGGGAGGTAAGTGCTTGTCTTAGAAACATATATTTTTCTTTGGCTCCTTCCTTTCTGATCTTCCCTGAGAGATACCTTCCTCTGCATGTTGTCTCTACCTTGCCACAGGATTAAAATTAATGGAGTCAGCCAGCCAGGGACGGAAAGCTCTGAAAACACCCTCCCTTAAGTTAATTTGTTAAGGTAGTATGTTGCAGCAACAAAAGTGACTGATGTGAATTTTTCTTCTAATTGTGGGGATTGAACTACTGGTTCTAAAGAAGAAACAGAATCATCTCAGGATTGATATCTCCTAGACTATAACTGCTATCACCTGAGTCTACCACTTTCAATGATCACAGAACTGGATTATCTACAAGTTCAATTTCTTTTACTTTGCAGGGGAACATAGTAGCCCTGTGGTGGAATTCGTCACTGCAGGAAGAACCAGCAGGGCTTCAAGGCTAACACTAGTTCTAGAGCTGAATGTACTCATGATGTAGGAGCGAAGGGCCCTTCACAGCTATATGTCCTAGACAGGCAATGAGTACACAACTTATAAGGTGCATTAATCAGTGGAAGAATTTCTTTTTCCAATTTTTTCAGATCTTACTCCTCAAACTGAGAAAAACAGCTCTAGGAAATAGTTCTGAAAGAGACATTTTATCTAAATACTTGGCTTTGGAAGGAGGATGGAAAAAGGATGAATTCGCCTGGACCACTTAGAAATTTTTGGATGTGTGGTGTACTATCAATTGTTAGCTTAAGCGAACAGGAAGGCATGAGAATGCTAGTTTCTCTAGCGTGTAGGCTGCATGTTGTGTAATATGCTGAAGCCAACGGCAGATGGTAACTAGCGGCAGAGCTTGGGGATACGTGTTCAGAATTGACCCTGGTCTAGAATTGGTGCTTGAATCTTAGCTGTGTGCATCAGCTGCAGGATGATGTTAGGCAAGCTGCTTAAGCACTCTGTGCTTCTCTTTCCTCACAGCTGACATGGGGAAGGAAATCCTTGCACCGTGGTGTACTAGGTATGAAGAGAGATAGCTGAGCTATTCTGCGAAACAAGCATCTCTGGGGTAACTTTATCTTTTTGCTCGTGTGTGTGTGTGTGTGTGTGTGTGTGAAATGCCCATGTGGTGGTACCCCCATGTGCTCACCTGTCATGATGGCTGGAACAGAATATCTGCTGATGCATTCCTGCACTCTTCTGCCAGATTTTTTTTTTTTTTTACCTGAGTTTCTCACTCTTCTGGAGATTGCCTTTTTATTTTTATTATTTTTTGTTGTTGTTTTGGTTTGGCTCGGATGTATGTGTGTGTGCGTGTGCACGCGTGTGTGGGTGTGTGTGCACATGCGTGCACACACGGATATGTGTGCACACTCTGGTAATTCTTAGGTTTTTTTTTTTTTTTGCTTCCCTATGACAGACTAGGGTCACAGATGTGCATAGACACACCCTGCTCGGGAGTTCAGACCTCCTCAGGCCCTTAGCTTGAACAGGAAGTGCTCTTAATGGCTTAATTCTTTTAATTCTTGAGAGCCATCTCTTCAGCCCTGGGGTAACTCTTTTATCACTTAGCCCATGGTGGTAGAAAATGTGACAGGATGACAAAATTTCCAAAATTATTCCTTTCTGCGAGATTATCAAAACTACTGAAGTTTCTCGTTCTTGAGCAAATTTTATTTTGCTTGGTGACTATAAAACATCTTAACCAATACAGGGCTAGCAACATCCTACAGTCACTAGCTTGAACTTGCAAAACATTTATGTTTTATAGGTAGTCAGATGCTAACCAAATTACACAGAATAGTAGCCATGCCACGTCTTGATAAATACTGACCTTTCACAAGGAGCAAATTAATTTTACCAAGACTGTGTCGCTATGTGGAGTTACCTATCTGCTAGACAAGTATTTTAAGATTAAAAAATGAAAACTTCTGGGCTGGAGAGATGGCTTAGCGGTTAAGCGCTTGCCTGTGAAGCCTAAGGACCCCGGTTCGAGGCTCAATTCCCCAGGACCCACATTAGCCAGATGCACAAGGGGGCGCACGCATCTGGAGTTAGTTTGCAGTGGCTGGAGGCCCTGGCGCGCCCATTCTCTCTCTCTCTCCCTCCCCCCTCTCTGCCTTTCTCTGTCTGTCGCTCTCAAATAAATAAATAAAAATAAACAAAAACTATTAAAAAAAAATGAAAACTTCTCCCATTATCCCAAGCTTTGATTCATTTATTTTTAAAAAAAACAACAAACAAACTATCACAGATTTAATTATAATAGCTTAATTTCTAAGATATGACTTCAACTTATGAATATGGCTTTTATTAGCTATACAATTTTGTTATGTCCTTGAAAGTCCTCGAGTCCCCTCTCTCTTGCAGGGCTAGTGGTATGAATGCAGAAGAGAGCTCTGTGGGATTAAAGCTCGTGCTCTCATAGTTCTCAAGTCTCAGGTTTTTACCCACAGCAACGAAGAATTGAGAACACAGAAGAGGGTAAGTTATGAATTGTGGATTGATTCCAGGGATAATTAAGAGGGAAAGCAGATACAGAAAGCATGAGTCAGAAGAAATTCTCCCCCTTCCCAGCCAGGCTGAGGAGGAGGGGTAGGCTAAGAAAATCTCTCTCACGTCTCTCTTCCAAAAATAGCCTCTGAGGAAGGGGCTAAGGGCCAAGGAGGAGAAAGGAAGGTGCCCACCTATGTGGCTCAAGTACAAATACATTGATCAGTCATACGATTAGAATGAGCCTCATCCTCAGATGCAGGTGTGTAAGGGCCTGACTGGTTGGTGGGCCAGCCCACGGGCTTGGGAAAAGTTAAGAACCAGGAGGCCGATACTAGAGTTGTGGCTTGTAGCTATCTTGGATGAGATTAAATCTCGTGAGTTCTAGTCCTCCCAGGGCAGGAAAGGTAGCATCCATGTTTCTCCTGACCAGTCCCTAGCTAACTACCTACAAAGAGAAAGCCCTTTTGATCTTAATCCGGATCAGTATTGTCAGGTGAGAACAGTATCAGTGAGACATTATACACATAGTAGAGGCAAAAGTGTGCTGGTGCCCAAGGACAGTTGCAGTTGGTATTTTTGTGTCATTCTTTCTTTCTTTCTTTATTTTTATCTTTTATTCTGTCTTTCAGGAATGAAAAACGGGTAGTTTTACATTTCAATTCAAAGATGCATTCCTTGTGGCAATATCTACCTTAAAGAAAAAGAAAAAATACATGTATCTGAAGTTCTTAGGCAAGTTTAACAGAGTTCAAACAAGTACAAAAGCTTAAATATTTGCAAAATTAATATATATATATGTGTATATATATATGTATGTGTATATATATATATGTGTGTGTATATATGTGTGTGTGTGTATATATATATATATATATATTAAGCTTCTTTGATTGCCTAACAATGGGGAAAAAAGTCCCCAGTACAATGTCTTGTGCATAGTTGAACTCACAAAGTGGCATCATGTCTTCCTTTCTGTCTAGATCTAATTAGCCTACTCGAGACCACTTATTTCAAAGATGCAACTTGTGAATGGAATTATTCATCAGGGAGATTCTTCCATATCATCAGATTGCACACAGGGTGCGAAGGGATGTCCATAGTTTTGGAGGATAAGTGTCGAAGGCACACAGGCAGCATGTAATCAATTCAAGCTACTTAGAAAGGCCCCATGGATTTGAGATTAGTTTGAAGAGTGGAATGCAAAACCAAATTTGAGTTGAGCTTGGTATTATCTTAAAGTGTAAACCTACCTACGTATCCTTGTGGCTGAAGAAAATCACCCACAAAATTTACTTGAGATAGATGGCAGCTTCCCTCATAGATTCTGACCTGTGAAGTTAGCATGTTTGAAAACACTTTTGCAGCCAGGGCTGGTGGCTCAGGCCTATAATCTCAGCTGCAGCTCAGGAGGATGACAAGTTCAAGGCCTTCGTGGTCTATGGAGTGTGTTCAAATACAGCCTGGGAAACTTAGTGAGACTTAGTTTTTTTTTTTTTTTTTTAAAGGCAGCAAAAAAGGGGCCAGTGATAGATCTCAGTGGAAGTGCATTTGCCTTGCAGATACAATGCTCTGGTTCAATCTTCAATATTAGAGAAGAAAAAAATTGGAACAAAATGTTCATTTTTAAACAAATTTTTTTTTACTTACAGTTAAGTAACTTGTGACCTTGTAATCTTCTTTTCCCTTTGAAATAAAAAGTTAATTAAATGGACACAAGACTTCAGCGCATAGGCAGGTCATGAAGCAGAAATTTGAGCCACTTATGGGAACTTTGCAACTGAAGAATATTTTCTTGATAAGTGAATTTCAATCTTCTGGAAATTGTTTCATGAAAAATAACATTTTAAGAATTATATATGATGGAAGTGACCCAAATTTGTGAAGTGAAGGCTCTAAAATATAAACAGATCATTTAAAAAAAAAGAAACATTATTTATTAGGCACATGCTTCCCAGAAGAGCTGAAATAAATATTTATCTCCTTAACACAGAAAATATTTTTCCCAGGAGTGGGTGAGTCTCTGGGCTTTATCAGTCCAGCACATGCTCAGTAGAGTCGGCCCTTTCTCCACTGTGTTGAGGGTCAGACGGACAGAGCAGGTCAAGTGCACACTGCGGCATCTCTGTGGAGGCCTCTCTGCCTATGGCTTCTCAGAAGCAAAGGGTAAGAGGAGGAGCCGCCTCTGTCTGGAAGGACACACGTCCGTGACCTCAGTGGATGGCGGGAAAAGAGGCCAGCAGGCTCCTCAGGAACTAAGCCTTTACCCGTTTCCAGTGTGCTGTGTTGAAGCTCTCTGCAGAGAAAGCACGAGCCTCTGTCTCCACATTAGCCAGATGGAGAGCTAAGATGTAGAGCAAAATATAAATAAATAAATAAATAAATAAATAAATAAATAAATAAATAAATAAAATGATAATAATAATAACCATGCCAGGAGCAAAAATTTATAATGGAGCTGAAAACTAGGCCTAAGACTCTAAAATGTCCAGTTGCAACTACTGTTTAACATAGTTTCTATTAAACAGGCTCAGGTTAATCATCTTTTTGTCCTGGAGAGTATAAAGCAATTTAAAAGTGATCATGTATTTGAGCTGAGTACAAAGAATAAAAAATGCTTTTTCAACGAGGAAATAAAAGTGCCGTAAAGTATGAAGTTCCTATTTGTGCTGCCAAAAGCAGCAAAAAACTCTCCCAGTTATAAAATTCGAACTTGTTTCCTGGCATGGACTTGAGAAGCCACCAAATCCCACCTGTCTTTTCTTTAAAATATCTTGCCGGGCTTTTGTTGCTGTTGTTATTTTCTCTCTTTCCTCTGATGAGTTCTCACCCCTGTGATGGCTTGAGTTGTGATCGTTATGTAAATCACTTTCTCTTGTGTACCTCTGGCTGGTATTTCCGCTGAACCCCCAGACACCTCTTCCTGAATATTCCAGAATGATGAACTCAAGATTTCAATTCTGAATGGTCTTTTTCTCACTATTGACTTCTGAGGAAGAGGCCCTGCATCCAGTTGTTAAAGCAGGAGCTGGGAACCACCTTGCATCATGTCCAAGGAATCAGAAAGTTCTGCCACTTCCACATCTCTTACTATCCCTTGAATCTATTTGTTTCTTGGCATTTCTGCTGTTACTGATAACATTCACGATGACTGATAACACCCTTAGTGAGTCATAGCAGACTGCTGGCATTCCGACTTTCCAACCCCTGACTTACCTCATTAAAATACTTTCTCCTTTAATCTTCCTTGCTGGGAGCAAAAGGCAGAATCAGTGCCCATGGGACATAGGTGGATTTCATCCCAAAAGGAAGGTTTCCATAAAGGTTCTTTAAGAAGCTGATCAAGGGGCTAGAGAGATGGCTTAGCAGTTAAGTCATTTGCCTGCTTAGCCTAAGGACTCAGGTTTGGCTCTCCAGGACCCATGTAAGCCAGATGCACAAGGTGGCACGTGCCTCTGGAGTTTGTAGTCGCTGGAGGTCCTGGCATGCCCATTCTCTCTCTCTCTCTCTCTCTCTCTCTCTCTCTCTCTCTCTCTCTCTCAAATAAATGAATTTAAGAAAACAATGCTGATCAAGTTAGCTGTCATGTTTCCTTACCCTTTGTTCTACAATCTTTCCCTTCATCGCCTGAGCATAGGTACAGTGTCAGGAGTCTTATCAGCCCTTGTGTGGCTGTGAAGAGAATAGACACATGTCCAAAATGATGAATCCATGAGCAGTTCTTGGTAATAGAATGGGCTGTTAGGTAAGGATTTTCTGCCTGCCTGCTTATTATCTAAACACACACATAAAACTCGATTAAATCATTCATTCTTCTATGGGAATGGGAAGTGGGGAAACAAGCCCTCTACCATGAAGCTATGCCCTCATCTCTTTCTAGGTTTCTATTTCAAGAAGACACGAAAGTTCGACTTCTGACACATCTCTTACGTTCTGACTTTTCACTTCTAATAGTATCATCTTTTTCATAAACATCGTTATGGAGCCTCACTGCTCTTAGGTTATTTTCTGACTCATGAGCAGCATGGACAGCACCCTCCAGAATCTTCTCCTTGCCTGTACCTTGAGTCCCATTGAACATAGAATGTTCCCAACCCCAGCCTTGATGAAGCACTTCCAATTCCCCACACACATCATCCAAGCCCTCACCGGAACCATTGGGTGTGCTCTGCCATCTATGTGGAATAGCTTCCTGTTATTCCCTCCACCCACCAATAGTTGGCCTATTCCAAAAGGTTTTCCAAATTCTACCTAGTAAACATTTCCCAAAAGTAAACCTGTCCTGACCCACCAAGCCTAGGTTTCTGTAACAACACTAGGCCTGGTATTTTAGACTATTTAAAGTGTATTCTGCTCTACATTATGTTACTATAAAGTAGTACCAAACCAATGGAAATGAATTTTATATTTTTCTGGCCTCTTAATGGGATGAAGGTAAATCTCTTAGGGAAAGGATCTTATTTGCTCTTGTAATTCTATAGATTATCACGATATCTGAAAATAATATTATGCAAATTATTGAAAGCATTATCATTCACACAGATATCATTCAAGTTCACTCTCATTATATGCCCATACAATTATCAATGCTAATTCAACCAATATAAGTCAAGATACTGCTATGTAATTAATCATTGAACAACAATAATGAAAATCAATAACTTACCTCCAACTCCATTAGCATCAGAAGAAGATATTGATCCCTTAGTAAGTAAAACAGGTTTGGGATTCCTGTGCTCCTTATTACAACTCATTTGTAATTAATGTTATAATTAGATATATTTAAATCATAAATTTGAGTTATACATCCATACTACTGTTTGTCTTTCATCTGTTTGTTTCATATCAATTAGTTTGACTGCAAAAGCTTCTAATGACACATTTTAGGTGCACTGAATCAGTTTCACAGAGAACTGGAAACAATATGAAGATTGCTGACTTACTGAATCTACAAGGCCACCTCTCTAAAGTAGGGATTTGTCTAATTGATGATTTCTAAAGTAATAAACATGACTCTAACTCACAGTCATTGTAAGAGCACTGAATGGACTTCCCATGACAGTTATTTTTATAGTTTTATGGAGTTATAAATTCTATATCCCACAATTAACCAATTGTATACAAAGAACTAGATTTATAATGCACTGATATCCCACGAACCTATGTAATCATTTTATACCACAACTATCATCTCTAAAAGGTCTATTGTGTAAATTTGAATTCCACCCTTACTCCCACCCTACATCTCTCAGGCAACCACATCTCACTTGCCTTAGGAAATTATATGTATAAGGAATCATATAATATGTATTTGTTTGTGTCTTTTTTTGCCTAGCACAGTATGGAGAGATGATGTCCATTTGGTTGAATTTATCATAAATAGGTTTACCTAATTGTTAAATAATATTCCATGATAAAGAAATATCACTTTTAAATCCACTTACAGCTTGATATATGTTTGTATTCTTATAATCACGTGTGTACAAGTATTTCTGTGTGAATCTATAGGTTGTTTTCTCTTCACTAGATATCCAGGTGTTGGATTATTTTGTGATATATATTCTAAGCTTATGTGTAACTTTTCTAAGAAGTTATGCAATTATTTCCAAAATGACTATATCATTAATGAAAAGTTTTGCCTGTGTGTAGTAATATCTCTTTGGAAGTTACAGGATTTTTTTTTTAAGTAGGGACTCACTATACCAGGCTATCGTGAGACTCACTTTGTAGCCCATGCTGGCATTGAACTTACTGCAATACTCCTACCACAGTCTCCTACTTGGATGAAATGGGCATGCCACCTTGTATAGCTCTTTTTTTTTGGAATTTAATGAGTAAACATGTTTATTTTTTAGTGTCTACTTACTATTTATAATTTTTATTAAAATGTGTACTCAAACATTTTTATTTTTCATTTGACATTTTCATAAATGTATTTTGATCTTATTTGCCACAATTATCCTTTACGGCCTCCTCATCCTCCCACAAAATCTTTCTTTCTCCCAATTAATTCCCATCCTAATATCACGCCTTGTTTCTTTTTTCTTTCTTTATTTTTATTTTTTTTGTTTTGTTTTTTGTTTTTTCGAGATAGGGTTTCACTCTAGCTCAGGCTGTCTTGGAATTAATTCTGTAGTCTCAGGGTGGCCTCGAACTCACAGCAGTTCTCCTACCTCTGTCTCCCGAGTGTTGGGATTAAAAGGTGTGTGTCACCATGATCGGCTCTTGTTTCTTTCTTTCTTTTTTTTTATTTTTTATTTTTATTTTTTTTTTACCCACTGAGTTAAATTAGAGTTGCTTGCATGAGCATGGGTCGGGGTTATTTACTGAAGTATGACCAAATCACCTGTGTGACATCACTGAAGAGCATGATTCCTCCTCCCTCAGCAACTATTAGCTGCAATTAGCTGCACTGTGGGGTGTGGGATCTTATGAGCCATTCTCTGTCCATGATGAAATATTGACAGGCTCAATCTTTGCTGGAAACCACCACTACTGTGAGTTCCTGAGGACAATGTGCTATGCCTACTTTATTTAGTTATTTATATTCCTGTCTAGTCAAATACAGGTAATTTATTGAATATATCTGCATACATGTGAGTCACCTGCATGTCTGTGTGTGTGCATGTTCAGATGTGTGTGGGTACACACGTGTGTGCAGCTGCCAGTGCATGGCTGAGCATGCAAGTGGGAGACATGTCAGTAGTGGGGGTCTCCCTCCTTACTTCTGAGACGGGGTCGCTAACAGAAACTGGAGTCTGCTGAGTTAGCTAAAGTATCCAGGAAACCTCAGGGATGTCCCGTCTCTGCCTCCCCGGTCCTGGGGTTACAGGAACTCTCCACCACACACGGCTTCCATGTGGTAGTCGGAATCCAAGCGTGCCCTCATCTGTTTGCAAGAAGCACTTTCCTAACTGAGTCATATCCTCAGCCTTGCAAATTGTTTTTTAATTGGATGCAAATCCTTTAAGGGATATATTCTTTGCAAATTTTTCTCTGTCTGTGACTTATCTGTTTATATTTATTCAAATGTTGTTTTGTAATATTTTGTTTCTAATGGGAATGCATAATTTATAGAAATTTATGTTCTTATGGAATATTTAGCAGCCTTTGGCTTAAAGCATGGTAATAAAGATCTCTTATTTTATAAGTTTTGTAGTCTTATGTTTTACACTTAAGACTGATAATTCTTCAGTGTATTTTTGTGAATAGATGAGATATGATCCTAAGTTCATTTTTTTTTTTTTTTTTTGTATTTGGCAATTTTCTAAGACTTAATACTAATGAGACTATCGTGTAACCCTTTGACCAGGTTTGGCACTACATTTTTGGTTGCTGTGACCAAATACTACACAGAGGCAACTTCGGGGAAAGAGGATGTATTTTAGTTCACAGGTTAGTGGATTTGACCCATCATGGCTGCAGGAGCAGCTCTACCACTGCAGGTGGCAAAATGCAGTGATGGGTCACGTCCCAGGGGTAACAGGGAGGAGAAAAGGAGAGCGTGGGTGGACAGGCACTCAGGTTGTCCCCCTCAGAGGCCCGTCCTCAGCGCTCCACCTTATCCGCCCATTCCTCCACCACCCCAGCGACTCCGTAACCTCCCAAAAAGTGTTACCTGCTCTGAGCTAACTGTTCAACCGCACAAGCCTAGGGCTATTTCCATTCAATCCAGAGGAGATACTTTCATTAACCATGAATGCACGCTGGCCACAAATGTTTATTTCTGTCCAGCTATGTTGCTGACGATAATCATCCGTGTCGTTTCCGATCAGGTTTTGTATTGAGTCTGTCCTGCGGTTGCCAAGTTGATGGGCATGTTGGCCGCCCCTGTTCTCCTCAGACTGCTCTTCTCAGGAACTGAGATGCAGGTGGTGGCCTGGCTGCATACAAAAAGGATTTTTATAGTACATTTTTACATAAATCTATTGCAGATTTTCAAGAATAAATGGAGAAATGATTATTTTTATAACATTTTCTAGTTTTATGGATGTTTATGAGATGAATGTTATGACCTCTCACATATCCGCTGCTGGAACTCTCTCCCCAGATGTGATTTTTATTGGCAAGAATATGTTGTTTAACCTCATTTCAGCACAGTTTCCCACAGGAGTTCCTTCAAATTATATTATAAAGTAATTTTTGGAACATCTGGGTTCATATGGCAGATTGAATCTACATGTTTATTTTCTGCTCCCTATAGAATGCCCCCCAAATAGAAACAATCAAATAAAAATTCCCCATTGACAGGAAGAAAATAAAAGAAGAAGCAATAGGGAATGTGACACTATTATTAGTATTTTGGAATTACCACCTTGGCAGATCAGCAAAACGTAAGAATTATCTATCACTAGAGGCAACACAAAGATACAAGTTAACCATGAATTCAAATTCAAAATGGCTCAGTCAGTGAAGGTGTGAAATGTCATGTAGTTTGTTAACAAAATGAGGCTAAGCAGGAAGACAGAGAAAGTTTTCAAAATAAGCAATTTCTGCTCCCCCACCCCTGGTTTCCAAGCTCATTCCATATGGCTAGAAGGATCCACTGGAGTTCAAGACTGAGGTTTTTCCTCATACAGAGACTGAATAAGAAAGAATCTAGACTAGGAGACAGCAGAAAATAGCGGAGGTCAAGACAAAGAGAAAGTAACAATGCACTGCAAGGCACTTCAGTCCTTCCCTCCCTTCATCAAATGCCATAACTGAGATGTATGTGTCGTGTGAGGAAGGAGATCAGAATACCCTGGGCAAATTATGCAGTTCACAATAAAAGAAATCAGATGAAGAACATTTTTATAGACTGGCCGAGTCACTGCTATTTCATCCTCCAGTACAGTGGATACGTTCTTGTGAAGTAACTCCACTAGGCACAGAGCTTCCTTATAACATCTTCATGGGCCCTGATCTGAATGAATTCATGTAGGAAATCCAGACATTTTCATAGAGATAGGAATGAGCAACGTGTAAATTAAAACAAAAATAAAGGGATATATGCTTAATAGAGACAATCTAGAAATAAAAAGTATTTTTATAGAATAATGATTGATAGAAAGCTGTGATAAATCACAGAAACAAAGACAAATATTACAGCCAGGCCTGGTGGCTCAGTCCTGAAACATCAGCTACTTAGGAGGCTAAGCAAAGGCTATCTATCGTATGTTCAATGGTTATCTGAGCTAGAGAGTGAGCTCAGGGCCAGGAGAGCAAATTTGGGAGACTTGGTCACAAAATGAAAGGTAAAAGAAGGCTGGGCAAATAGCTCAGTGTTGAAATGTTTTGCCTAGCATGCATATGCTTCTAGGTCAATACTCAAATGTGAAAAAAAAAGTTCTATAAAAAAGTAAAAATTAATGACATTGAATGAGTGCTCAATAAATTTTTGTTGAATGAATTGACTCTTTGATATACTAAAGAATGTATATATGCAAATATTTTATAGTGGTTCAATATAAAGATATATTCAACATAAGAATTATAAGGAATGACTGGAGACATTTTTTAGTAATTCAAGGCAGTTAAAATTACCAAATATACACATGGTAGAAAATCATAGACAGAGTAAAAGAGAGATGGAGGAGACAGGTGGTGGAGATAAGTAAATTATTACAAACTAACCCAAGTAAACTTATAATACTGATGATGGACAGTCATACTGTGACTCAAATGGCCTGCAGATAACCTGATACAGTGAATTCAAAGGGCTCACATTAAGGCAATAACAGAACTTGTAATATAAAAAGAGACGCTGAAAAGCTTCAAAGAATAGAGAAATATGTTCTCTGCAATGTATAGAGAATTTGAATACCAAGTTTCTTAAATGCAACACCACAAGCTAGAAGAAAATTGAGCAATATCTTTACAACTCAGAGGGGAAATTATTTTCACACTTGGATTCTATAGTCAGCTAAACTGTTACATGATATGAAGTTGGAATTATTATACATTCATAAATGTAGGGTCTCACAATTTAATCTACTTTCTTTCAGAAGATTACTGGAGGAAATTCCACACAAATATGAGGGATGAAACCAAGAACCAAAAAAAGATAATGAGTATCAGAAAAGGGACTATAATGAACATCCATAGTCCATGGCAAAGAGAAGTCACAGCAGAGCAGCTCTGCAACTGTGCCCATCTAAGTGAAGCAATAACTTCAGAGTTCCAGGAGGGCTCTTTCTAACAAAAGCAGTGGAAACTAATTGAATATTTTACATTTACTGACTAATCTCTACGGGATTACTATGATATTGGAATATAAAAACTATGCAAAAGAAAATAATTCCATTATCAAACCTCAAAATCACAAAGTTAGTACAAGAAACAAAATATAATTATGGCACACCATGTGACTCAATTTTAATTTTTGCGGAGTGGTGCCAGTATAAACATCAAATACTGTGTTGCAAATATATTATTATTAAGTTGAAAACATAGAGTCCTAGAAAATGTATATGGGGTAAAAGAAAGAAAATTCCTCACTCATCCAATATAAGATACCAGTGAGTACCTAAATTAAAAAAAATCTTTATATCTATTTGTTATTTTAAAATATAAAGAAGATAAATAAATAAGCTGTAATGTTGTTAAAATAGTTTCCCATAGGATTAAGAATCAGGAGTAGGGCTGAAGAGATGGCTTACTGGTTAAATCACTTGCCTGCAAAGCCTAAGAACGCATATTTGAATCGCCAGGTCCCCACATAGCCAGCCACACATTGATTGACACAAGCCTGCAATATTGCACATGCACACAAGGGGAC